>JAMXBD010000209.1:0-1423020 GCA_024138025.1 Combretum micranthum | reverse complement strand
GTTTGTTTTTTTGGGGTGACTGGTATGTTTGTTTGATTTGACCCAGATCTTAATCTTAATTCATTCGACCTTTATGTTTATGTTTTGTTTAATGCTAGATCTATGTGTTTACTGCTTCTATGATTGGATGATTCGTTCATTTATTAAACCTTAAACCTTAAATCTTATAGGTTTAATAAAATTTCGGATCTGAACTTGCCATATAGGAGAAAGCATCTGATCTTAGAATGTTAGTCGATTTTAGTGTACCAAAATTTGATGTTTCATGCACCATGTTGGAAATTTTTCATCTTTAAGGTTTATGTTGATGCGATCTAATCTTTTGTGATTAGATCTCGATTTTTTTTTTTGAATGGTTCGTTGATCTCTTCAATAGAAAGGATTTAAAGACTTGGTTTTTGATGATCCGAATTTAAAATGAATAGATCAGGCTTTCGGAAATATATTCACAACCTTTTGGTTTGACCAATGGTTTAGTTCCCAATTAAAGGGGCATGTAGGTTTGATTAAATTTCATCGTTCTTCGACTAAAATTATCATAGAATGCATATTATGGAGACATGAATGTGGGGCTGGCAACTCTTGACAGGACACGTAAGAACACGATACGATTTCTAATAACAGTTACAGCAACGAATCACAGAAACCAACACAACTTGAAATATGAATATAATGGCATGAGGTGACATGATTATAAATTTTGTTGTATAATCCCTGCATGAAGGGTTTTGTTTTTGTTTTTTTTTATTTTTTATTTTTTATTTTTTTTTTTATTTTTTGGGCCTTTCATGTGGGTTGATTGTATTGATTCATGAAATAGGAATATTCATAGATAATTTCCACGCAAGTTAATCTGTGGTATTCCAGTGTGAGTTCAAATTAAATTCGTTGTGTTATAGTTTGCAGATGTTGTGCTTGCTTTAGTAATTTGCATGTGTATTATACTTTTTTGCTAATGAATGCTTAAGCCAATACCATATGTGGCCAACACAACCAGGAGATTCATCCTTGATATGCAACTCTAATTAAAACCTTTGAAGAGGATTTGTTAAATTTTGGATTTTAAAATTTGGATGGTTGTATGTTTATGTAAGTTTGGATGGTCTAGCTGAATTGTGTAAATACTGCTGGATCGGGTTCTCATTCCGTCAATAATGTTGAAACCCTGTCAACCAAATGTATTGAACTGTTGTGTGCAGAGAGGTCTGTGCCTTTTCCACTCTAAATTATACCGGGAGAAGTGTCTATGTTGCAGTTTCAGCAGTTGATCTTTCTATTGATTGATTTTACTGACTCTTGGTGCGCTGTATATTTTGTTAAATGGCTTTTATACCGCAATTAATTTTTGAAAATATTCTATCTTGCAGATGAGCTCATTGCCAATGCCGCCTACATTGGCACCCCTGGAAAGGGTATTCTTGCTGCTGATGAATCAACTGGAACTATCGGCAAGCGTCTCTCCAGCATCAACGTAGAAAATGTTGAAACCAACAGGCGTGCTCTCCGTGAGCTTCTCTTCTGCACTCCTGGTGCCCTTCAATACCTTAGTGGAGTCATCCTCTTTGAGGAAACTCTCTACCAGAAGACTGCTGATGGTTAGTTTTATTGTTTATTTGCTATGATTTTTTTTATTAAGTTAATTGTGTTTTTTTAATAACATAAGTAGGTTGCAAATTGATTATCATGTATACTTCAGTCATTTGATCGTTAAATGTCATTGTTGTTGGTTTTTGTTTTTCAGGAAAACCTTTCGTCGATGTCTTGAAGGAAGGTGGAGTCCTTCCTGGTATTAAGGTTGACAAGGGTACCGTTGAGCTTGCTGGAACCAATGGTGAGACAACTACTCAAGGTCTTGATGGTCTTGCACAACGATGCCAGAAGTACTATGAAGCTGGTGCTCGATTTGCCAAATGGCGTGCCGTGCTTAAGATTGGGCCAAACGAGCCATCACAGTTGGCTATCAATGAAAATGCTAATGGCCTTGCACGATATGCCATCATCTGCCAAGAGAATGGTTTGGTTCCCATCGTTGAGCCTGAGATCTTAGTCGATGGTCCTCACAGCATTGACAAGTGTGCTGAAGTCACCGAGCGTGTACTTGCTGCATGCTACAAGGCTTTGAATGACCACCATGTTCTACTCGAGGGAACCTTGTTGAAGCCTAACATGGTTACCCCTGGATCTGATGCTCCAAAGGTTGCACCAGAGGTGATTGCAGAATACCGTCCGTGCCCTCCAACGCACTGTACCCTCTGCAGTTCCTGCCATCGTGTTTCTATCTGGTGGACAGAGTGAGGAGGAGGCCACTCTCAACCTCAACGCAATGAACAAGCTTAAGGGCAAGAAGCCATGGTCTCTCTCTTTCTCCTTTGGACGTGCTCTTCAGCAGAGCACCTTGAAGGCTTGGGCTGGAAAGGAAGAACATGTTGCCAAGGCTCGGGGTGCATTCCTCACAAGGTGCAAGGCCAATTCCGAGGCAACTCTTGGAACCTACAAGGGCGATGCCCAGCTTGGTGAAGGTGCTTCAGAAAGTCTCCATGTTAAGGACTACAAGTACTGAAGACATTATAGGGTTGCGGCAAATTTTCATTTTTATTTGGAGGAGATGGAAGGGGGTTCCTTGGCTTTTTTCAGTCTGTAGTGATCTCTGGTAGATTAACAATAAGCATTTTGAGCTTTGCGGATTGCGCAAAAAAAAAAAAAAAAAGAAAAAAAAAACCTGCTTTTTCCTGTTTGTTTTTGTTTATTTGGTGTTGATGGAGAGTATTTTCAGACATTCATCGAAAAATGGATATTTTCAATTGACAAAGCAATGTCACTGATGGATTTTTATGATCCCATTTCTTGTTTGTAAGGCTATTCTGCGTTTTTATTTGGGTACTTTTTACGTTACTATGGATTTTAGTTATGAATTTGGCAGCCTCCTTAAGTGCTCTTCTATCATTTGGAGGTAAGATCGTTCATATGATTAAACCTTGGTTGTGCTTGTAAGTTGCAAACTAAAGCTTTGTTTTATGCAGTGTTGTTAGACCAAGTTGACGTGTTCGCTTGAACCTGCATAAATCGGGTTAATTTTCGAGCCGGGTTTGATAACATTGATTTTACAAAGCTGCTTTCTTATGGTTGTGGCTATTATGTTTGTTCTGTCTGGTTCTCCATTTCTAGGCGGAGCTGTGAATTATACTTCTATCTAATGGGATCAGTCCGTTTTCTCCGTTCGTCGTTTATTTTGCTTAATGAAATATGGTCCGCATGTAAGAAGAACACGGTTTATTGATTTTTAATCTTAGAATATTTTAGAGAGAAAAAGTTCAATCGGATTTTATATGTTTTGGAGTAAGAGAGGACTGTTAAAGCGAACCGAACGCGTCAGCACTGTTCCAGCTAAGGTCATCCGTGGCTCGTGACTCTCTTACTGTTCCAGCTAATGTCATCCATGGCTCGTGACTCTCTTTCCACAGGCTATGTATCTTCACTATCAGGGTCTTTTTTTTATTGGCCAGACACTATCAGGGTTTGAGCTGGACATTTGAGGGTGCGAGATGTCAGATGTGGATAATAAAATATGTAAATAAATCAGCAGAACAGAAGGAATGAAATGACAAGCGAGATGCTACCACGAAGAATCAAATTCACCCAAACCCTAGTCTACATATGGAAAGGCAGCAATAAAATATTACGCAAAACACCAAGAAAATACCACACGGCAGGCAGTTCAAAGGCAAGTGGACGATACTGGAAGTATACCTGTAAAGAAGAAGAGATAACCTGTAAAGAAGAAGAAATCAAATCCACAGATATCATATTTTAGCTTGCAATAATGGACATGACACAAAGCATATTTGAATAGTAAGGCATCAGATCTGTATCGGTTTAGTACCGATTCGGTATTGATTCAATATTGGTTTGGTTTAGTCAGTTTATAAGTAAATTATTGGTTTTTCATTCGCATCATATCTATATCGATTCGGTATCAATTTATTATCTGTTTAGTATATGTTTGGCATCAAAACGATATTAAAACGACACTAGAATGACTATCCAAACAAGTTGTAGGCTCTACTAGTTGGTTGGCAAGTTAATGAATTGTTTCGGTTTAGATTGTTTGTCAAAAAAAAGATTTAGATGAAAAATAAATATTTTTATTTATAAACAAATTTAACATACCAAATATAATGAAATATAGATGCAGATCAGATATAAATATAGATGAAAAATCTAATAATCCAAACAGACTCTAAACGTGGATGCAGCACACATGCAAGGAGGCTATGTAGCAAAGGGATAACGAAGGTGAATGGATCATGGGTCTTATAAAACGAATTCAGGCGGTGGATCGCCTAATGCGAAAATAGGAATTCAAAAATTAAAAATGGAGGACTCCAAAAGTGCCATCCAAATGCTTACTGCGAATTCAAACATAATCTATAAATATTACCATGCATGTTTGTTTTGCAAGGCAAGCTTCCAATTGTTTAATAAAGTGAGCATCACATCCATCCCACGGGGCATGAACAAGATGGCGGATTTCTTTGGCAAGAAGTACCGATGCCATGGATAGGAGAAAGCACTACTGCTATGGATAAAATCTACGTTAGAATTATACATCGAATTTCTCTAATAAATACAAAGTATAGAATTATAGGATTTTTCTGTTTTATGATTTTTATGATTTTTCATGGGTTTTCAATAGTTAAATGTAATAAAATAAATAATGTGAACAATTCATTTTCTCGGATATGAAACACTAAAAAAAAGAATTGAATAACAAGTCAATTGTTATTTATTAATCACATAAGTAACTTTAGTAGTTATTATAGGGCCTAGATATGTTTTCATGTTTGCTAATATAATTTGGTAAATTCCTTGATGTTATTATTTAGGTTAATTTGCAATAGATACTTTGAATCAATTTATAGGTAGATGATAGTGGAAGACATAATATTGATACTCTTTGCACCGTCTCTATGAGGATTTGACCTATACTCATATAAATGCTATGTGTTGATAGGTGCACTTGCCTTAGGATGAGGTGTGAATTAAATTAATGGATTCAATGGAAGATTTTTGTTATACTTGATTGATTGTATTGAATATGCACACATGAATTCACAATTGTGAGGCGAGTGAGGGGTGTTAACCCCTAGATTACCTTATAAGTAAACCTTAGAATCAATAACGGAATCGGAACTCTAAAGTTAAACCAAGTCGACTCTAAACCCTAGACTCAATAAGACATATTCTAAAAGTCTAAAATATTAGATGAGCAACGAAAATAGTATGAAACCAAACTGTAAGTCAAGTATAAAGTATATACCCTAAAATAGTAAGTTTTTCTAAAACATTAATCGTCCCGAGACTTTACAATATCTGTTTTTGTATTTGATCACGAACAAGCAAATCAAGACAAAATATTTTGACAAACAATTAATACTAAATTAATATTAAGATATCCATATAATATTACATAAAATTTTATCGGCTCATAAAAACATCAGTTATAGTAACATATACATATATTTTATTTTCTACCGATATACAGTTAGTCTTTTTCACTATTTATTACCAGTCATTTTAGTCACTATTTGTCCCCACTTTCTTACACCTATTCTTACATACCCATAACCTACTCTTACATCTATCTAATCCATCATATTTTATATCACTTTTCATAATCTTTTCTTTCTTTTCTTTTCTGTCTTTTTTTTCCTTCTTCTCTTCTTCTTCTTCTTTTTTCTCTCTTCCCTCTTCATGGTACCCATCTCTATTTTCTCTTTAAATTATTTTTCCTACTTTAATTCACTAATTTTCCTCTACAAATACCCATACATTTCTCACTTTACATTTACACACTCTCTCCAAAAACTCTCTCAAACTTTCCTCTCTCTCTTTCCCTCTCAAACCGTCCCTCTCTCAGCGTCTCTCTCTCTACCCCCATCATACACATTTTCTTTAGGTAAACATCATCCTATATCTCCTAAACTATTGTTATATTGACAAGCATATGTCTGTACATGATTTTCCATGAAAATTTCCCCATGAGGCATGAAGCTAGGGAATGGAAATACAAGACACAATGTTCAATATTATGTTACCTTCACGATTATATTCGTGCTTTATCTTATGCGATATGATTTAACTTTCTATATATATGTAAATAGACATATGAATATATTTATGATCTTTAGAGTATATTGCTCCCTAATCTAACTTTTATTTCATGCAAATTATCCATTTATTTATTTGCTCATAAGACTAGTTAATTCTAGTCTTGGACTAATCTATATTCAAGTTTGAAGGAGATTGGAATATTTCATGTCTTGAGGAGTCTTGTCTAATATCTCAGACTCCAACTCTTTTTATTTCATTTTGTCTCGTTCTTTTATTTATTTATTTTATATGGTGACTGGAATATTTCAATTCTCGAGGAACCTTAATAATGAGCTAAGGCTTTTATGTTTTATTTCATCTTCACATTTTGTTATTATTTGCCTTGTCAACTTTTTATTTAACATTTCAATATTTTAAGTTTAGTTTACATGCATATACATGAAAGATTTGTTGTGATATTGTTATAACGCCAAAAAAATTTTTAACCCCATGTATTAATAATTCTTTGTTATGAAAATTATTTTCTTTCAAAATTCACTTTCACTACATGGGAAGGAATCCTTCACTAAAGGAGAAAATTTAAAAGAAAACTAAATTTTCTAAAAAATGAAGAGACATAGACATGAAATTTAGGAATTTTTACAACTTAAAATTCTTTTCTTGGAATTACACAAAAGTCAATGTTTTATGAACTAAGTTTCCAAGTCGATGTTGTTTACAAAAATCCTTAGGAAGACCAAATCATTCAAGGAGATGAGATAAGCATAAGAACATCATTTTTGAGTCGGAACCACCTATTTGAAAAATCCTAAATAATAAGATTTTACTACAAGATTTCAAATGAAATTTCCCATAAGAGTAAAGCTCCCTGCCTTGGTTTCAAAGTCTATTTAGTAAGAATTTCTATTTAAACAACATCACTAGGGTCATGCATGTATTATGAACTATTATTATTGATTAATGATTTTCAAGTAATATGTAATCAATATAAATAGTTTATATAAGGTAAAATTTGTAAAAAGTAGTGGAAATCAATTTTGGAACAATATGGGCGAAATTTGTACAGGAGGATTCTAAGAAATAAATTATAATAAGTCCTTAAAATAACCTTAAAAATGGATAGGACATTTGAAGTAGGTAAAAATTGACTGCTCATATGTGAAAATCGAAGTTAAAATGAGTTAATTATAACTGTTTTAAATTAGAAACTTAGTAATTGAGAATTTTACCAAGAAATAGTTTACTAGAGTAAAACTTTAGATAAGTTTAGTATGGAATACTCATTCCGAATGTTTCTTTACTCAGGTGACAAAGATACGAATGTCCCCTTTCCAGAAGATTATTTGGACTAGGAGTCTTCACCATGGCCGAGTTAATTTTTCTCGATACTTTACGTATTCTTATATGTGCTTGTAAAATAGAGCACTATAGAGTAAAGATAAAACGAAATTGCATGTGGGTTATTATGGAATTATACTTGTGTTTCACTATGTTGGTGAATGAATGTTAAGTATATCAAAACTTGAATTGTTAATTAATACTCTTATTCCTTTATTATGTTGTTATGCGTGCAATTATCTTGACGGTGACTTCTAAACGAATATTTAATATTGTTGGAAGTGAAATAATAAATTGGTCATACATGGCATGTTGTTGAGTCAGATATCATGTCAATACTACTCCTATGTGTGGGACCGAAAAAGATAAGATACCTAGCTCTAGCATGAGAAACTAAGTCGTTCGAGGAATAGGCCTCATGGAGGAATCGTATTGGATCAACTACTTTAGGCATGAAGCCTGGAGACTAGTGGCAGTTGGTTAGAACCCCATTTATTGTCAGAAATTCTATTGGTTGAATAGACCCTTTCAAAGCATTCCTTAACTCTTGATATAAAGAGCGTAAATCCATTTTATATAGGGTTTCCAGTTAATCATATGTATTTATTTAATCATATAAATGGTGCATCTCATATGTTTGATTAACAAACTCATTTGTTATTTGTTGTGAGTACATGATGTGGGAATTTATCTCACTAAGCGAGTTATGCTTATACCCCTATAGATTTTTATTGGAGAAAGAATACATGTGGCTCTATGCTAGAGGAATCTTCCCTCAGGTACTTTGGCATTTTGTGTTAGGGAGTCTTTGATAGAAGTTTACTAGAAGATCTAAGGAGTAGACTTCTATAAAAATCTCTTTATATAGCAATAGTAGTTTAAAATAGATGTGCTTACTTTTAGAAAGACTTGGTGTTATGTAATACTTAAGATTTGACCGGGGTATTGCCCCTATGAAATTTGTAAGGCTTTAATCCTTTAAGGTTGTGCAATTATGTTTATAAATTCTTATATACTATTATATTACTATCTCCTTAAATTGCATTACCCATTGATGTCTCTTACTATCATGAAAGTATGCCTTGCGCAAAATATTGAAGCTTATGCATGGCTAAGGTAGTCTTTTCAAAACTTTAATATTGTGTATGGCGGATTACCACGTTTATGGTATCCCGGGTTGTGACAAGGGGAGTTGTGTTAGCCTTGGGAAGACTTCTTCTACACTTTATCTCTTCACCTCGCATTTATGTTATTAACCAAACTCTCTTAGATTAAGGTATGGTGACGCTTTAATTCTCTCTCACCTACTCATTAATGTTAATATTATTATTTCTAATTCATGGAACTCTCTATAGACTTAAGCATCAGAGTATATACATTAAGGCTACTCTCAATGTCATTTAACTCATGATTGTTACATGTGCATGCTGAAATTACACCCATACCAAGGGAAGATTTGCTAAATCTAACCTTAAAGCAATAGAGAAGAATCATACACTAATAATTGGGATTTTTTAGGGGCCCTGATTGATTTGTTTTGCTTTAATCATACGACGGTACCTCATTGTTTGCTTCCCTTTGAAAAATAAGAATATGATAAATTGACCTTGTTAGCCTAAAATGCACAATCTATTATTTATCAAAAATTTCGATTTCAAGTAACAATAGAAAAAATTCACTAATTGTGAATTCTTAGTGAATCGAATCAACTAATTTTTACTCTATGATTATTTACTGTTACCTCAATACCTATTTCCCCTAAAAAAAAGGATTTTTTTATCAAGGTGACCTTGGAATCCCAAAATCCATTACCTATTGCTTGTCAACATTACTTAGCTTAGATTGGATGTGTTTATTTGGAACTATCTAATAACACATCACCAGTTGTTCTCTTTTGAAAAATATAATTTTCAAAAGAGGACCATCGAAAGCCCAAAATTATGATTTTTGACCCATTAAAATTGAAAAGAAAAATTCGAAATATAAGGTAAAAAATTAGCTAATTGATCAATTTTATTTTGTAATCATCTTATGAAAAAAAAAAAAGAATTTCACAAATGATTGCAAAATGAAAAAAAATTCACGATCTATAACCTGTCAAATAGGTATTTTTTAATGAAAAAATGAAGAGAAAAAAAAAACCCTATCACAACACTTAATGTTCCCCATTAAAAAATAGAAAATCTCCACCTAAAAGTTCTTTATTTATGGTCTATTAGAATTGGCTAGCAAATTGGAAAAACTACTACTTGTGAATTTTTGGGAAGTTAGATTGACTTAATACTTATTTAGAATTATATGTTGACACCTCAATAATTATTGAAAACATGAAAACGTACAAGAGAACACTCGACCGGGAGAGGGAAGAGGGAAAGGTGGGAGGTGTTGGGAAGAGAATTTAGGATTTGTCTCAAATAATTCATTTCAATGCCACAGATCAAAATTAACTTTAATAGTAGTGGATAATATAATAACATATTATAATATGAAATATAAAAGAGATAAGGATAGGAAATTTGAGTCCAGATTTAACGTGGAGTTCGACCTACTTCCTACTCTCCATGATCCACCAATGCCTCCAATCGAGGACTTCACAATCACTTTATTGATCACCACAAATACACGTTTAAGCTGAGTAATACACTACTTTTACAACACTTAGGAAATAAATTATTTTCTTTCTCTCTCTAAATGTTTTTATCTCTCTTTCCATAAATTTAAAAGTTAATGAATAAGAGGATAATAAAATTAATGATTTGTTTGTTTGCTTTACGCAAATAAAAGCTCTTTTTCACTTTCGCACTTCTCTTCTTATTTGAATATCCAAAGAATAGAGTATTTATAGCCTTTAAAAATTCAAATATTCATTAGAGATAACATCTTTAAGTCGTCAAGCATTAAATACTCTTCAACAGCTCTTTTTGCCATATCAGCTCATTCAATTAAATTGTCGTACCCTAATGCTTGTCACGCTATAGAGTGTTACACCTTTATTATAGCTCTCGACCAAGTCTTTGCTTATATAGTCTCCATCGAGTCTTGAATTGAAACTTGTCGCACCTTAAACTTGCCATGCCCTACCTTCATTGCATCTTTGTTTTGACCTTTTACCAAAGCCGTATATGTTTGAGCTTATCGAGTGTTGGTTTTGAGCTTATCGTGCCTTAACTATTTAATATGCTAAGCCCTTGACTGACCACTGACCAAGACTTTGCATTTTTTAATTTGTTGAGCTTTAGACTTTAAGCTTGTCGCACCTTAAGGAGTGGACTTGTCAAGCCATCGACTAATGACTCTTCATTTTTGGAAGCCTAGAGCTGCAAACGAGTCGAGCTATTCGCGAGCTACTCGAGCTTAAGCTTGATTAGTAAATGAGCAGAGCCAGAGCCCAATTAGTAAAGGAGCTGAGCCTAAGCCTAAAATAAAGATCGTTTATCTAATTGGGCTTGGGCTTGGGCTTGGTCTTGGGCTTAGGCTTAGGCTTGAGCTTTGATTTACGGCCGTAAGCCGACTCATGAACAAGCTTGTTTAGGTTTGTGAACAAAGTCATGACTAGGCTATTAATAAGCTCGTTAGCAGATATGTGAATTTTTTTTATGCATGATATATTATCTATAACTATATAATAAAAACAATAAAAACTAATTTCTATTTAATAATTATGTATATATATCATAGCAACACACACACACACACACACACACACACACACACACATATATATATATATATATATATTAGGTTTTAAAAAAATGGGAAACAGGCTATCTAAATGAGTTGAGCTCGAACTTCAATTTGAGACTCGATAAAAAGCTTGGCTTGACTTGAGCTTGTTTCATAAATGAGTCAAGCTTAAGCTTAGACATAAGCTTGTTTAACTAAACGAGGCAAAATCGAACCTCAATTTTAGACTCATTAAAAAGCTTGACTCGAGATTACTAAATTTTAAACAAGCTACGCCTAAACCTTTAAAAGCTCTGCTCGGCTTGTTTGCATCCCTAGTTGTCCCTTAGTGAATAATGCAGTTGAACCTCGACTTAACCCTTGTCTCAGGCTATTTATCACTAATTTGTTCCTATTAAAAAACCTACACAATCTCCACAAAAACACACAACATACACATATATATTCTAGCATATTATTCGTCATATTGTTTGATTTATTAAGTGTAGTTTACCATAATTAAATAGTCAATTGTGTATTATATCGTTTTATCAAAATTCACATTGAATATACAAGTTCAATAATTATCCTTCTTTAAAATCATAAAAAGAAAAAGAAAAAAAGGAATTTGTCAGGGTGACTTATAAGTTCAAAATCTATAATTTAACTTATTAAAATTAATGATTCCTAGCAAAGTTTGATAAAGTAGATGTTGGGTTCAAATGGTATATATTTAATTTAAATGTTGAGTTTTGGCTTATTGTTAGCTAATCATTGGATTATTTAGATATTAACACATCATTCCTAGTATAACAAACACATATTTTGTTGAGAGTTTGTATGCCATGTTCCCATTTAGAGTTCCCATATGTACGCTATGTTAACTCCTTTAGGATATTTTCCCTTAAGAACCTCTTTATTTTAGTTGAGGAATTTTATTTTTGAGTTCCCATATGTTATTTAATATTTTAAATATTATTTATTTATTTTTAGGTAAATTTCACAGTAAAAATTAACATTTAGGAGTAACTGCAATCAAGATTTCAACGTTTTGAGTTATAAAAAGATAAATTAATATTTCACAAAATGAGCTAAAAAAGGATACCTATTGAGAAAAATTGAGGAAGATTAGTGAAAAAAAAAAATCTAAATGTTGATACATTAAATAAACTTTACAAAACATTATACCTAAGTGATTCACTTTTTGAAATATTGATTACTCTTTTTTATTCTATTGACATGTTAATATCTTAAATAAACTTATCCTTAAACATTGATGTCCTTTTATTGTAATCTAATCTTTATTTTTTATTGGCTTATCATCCTAATGTTTATTAACAATTTAGAAAAACTATATGACTTTTTAGATTAATTCATAACTTATATAAGATTTTATAATGAAAAAAAAAACCTAGCTATAATGGTGAAAAACCTTAAAAGGTAAAATTCTTAGCAGACCTCTATTATATCTATATGTATTACTATTATAAAGGCTATACGGATTAATTCGACTAAAGAAATCCAACAAATGTTTTTTTTAACCACTTCCTCTATATTAAGTAACTGATTTTAGTATTATTAAACCTATCTTTTCCCTTTTTTCTTCACTTTTCTCTCCTATAATAGACAATTACTTAATTTTTGAAATAATAAAAAGCAATGGACTTTTACTTAGTTTTCAAAAACTAATTTGTTAAAACTTTTTTTTTAATAATTTATGTACCTAATTCTTACTTCACACACATAGCATATATTATTTAATAGTATTAATCTTTTTTGCAATCAATGTTTCATGCATTTAGTATTATTTTACTTATGCACGAATTGTCATAGGATGGGAGGTTCACGCTCCTAAAGTGCATGTGTGGCGCTCGACTATCGCTTAAATTATCATTTGTTGTTGTTCTGGATGGACAACTAGCCTTCTTTTTCTTCATCTACCTAGGTCTGTTTCGAGCCCATTAATTCCGTTAAGAGCGCTCTCTTGGCTCAGCTACAGTATTCCATAAGTTTAGAAGGCTAAACTATTCCAACTGGTTTCGGCTTGCCATGGCCTCATCAAGTGATGGGAATCAAGCCATTTCAACTACAGGGTCTATTACTCGTGCTCGAGCTAAAGGTTTACAGAATCTCACTTCTAGAGTATTGAGTGGTCACTTAGAACTAGATGAAGATGAGAGCCTTCAAGCCTATTAGATTCAATCTGATTTTGGGTTCCATTTGAAGAGTGTGTGTGTGTTAACCAATGAAGCAATGAAAGCTTTAGCAGATTTCTCGCAGGAGACATATACCGGCTCAATGCCACCGGTGCTTGGATTTTATGCTATTGGCATTGATGGAAAGCCGCCGACCTTTGATCGGCTTTTGAACAACCACAAATTCAAATTTTTTAAGACCAACCTCTACATTGTTAGCCTTCGTCTTCTATACCGCCAGCATATCCTCATAAGCCGCAGGCGTATAACCAATGTTCAGTGTGCAGAGAATGAAGAATTTTAACATCGATAGCTACATCGCTAGTGTATAATTTCTAGTTGCCGATGTTCTTTTACGAAATTGTTTTATTTTATTTTCTCTTTTGGTTTTCCGTTGCCTTAGTTTACATAGACTTTTGTTCCTATGAAGCAAGGGAGTTTTTTTAGACACTTTTGATACATCAAAATTTGGGTCTTTTCTCAATTTTCCATACTCCTATCAATCCTTAGATTATGGCGAGTGATGGCTTTGTATTGTTGTGTGTAATATCAATAGCATTTTGCTAGGACTATTCTTTTGTTGGTGAGTTATATCTAATACGAGTCTAGTGTTTGTTATCTTATTTGTTCAATTTATTATCTTAATTGTTCGATTATGACAATTGAATGGAGATTTGTGAATCTTGGTTCTTGAAATCGATTTATCTGTGAAATCTTTATCATAGGTACATCAATAAGGAAACGACATCAACTCCTGATCAGTTTGTTCATGAGAGGCTAAAACCGCTTTCAAACTTAAACCACACCACGAACAAACCACTATGCTAATGCCACTCACTACACTACATGCCAAAGTTGAAAATCCCCACAAAGTCCTCAGCTCTTGGATCATGACATTCTCCACCACTTAAATTCATGGCTTCTTCATCATGAGGAAAAACAACTGTTACCACTACCTACTCTTAAAGAATAGCCCTACTCCATACTTGTTGTCAACTCACCCAAAAATGTTCCACAAGGAATTTGGGCTTCCGTAGGCTTCATCTCACCTTCACCCATTCTTCCATCTTCCGAGATCACCTCTTTGTTAGGTTGCCTAATAGTAGAGTTTGAGCACAAATTCTTGCTTCAACACCAACTGCAACATAGCTACCCTTTGGATACCATAGCTACACGCTAGTGGGTTTAGAGATTTCAAGTATGATTTTGTAGTGGAATTTTTTTTTGGAAACAGAATCCCTAAAATTCAATGGGATCCATATGGTTCATTAAACCGAAGAAGGATTATGGTTTCACCTTTTGTGAATCTTAGTCGTGTTAATGATGCGGATTTGTAGGTGCTGCGGTCTCATAAGCCTCCTCTATGGTATCCACACGAATGACACGATCAAAAGGAACCTTCATGTGCTAGCACTTTAGAACGATTCCAGATCTGTATTGGAAAACTCACAAGAACTGCCATTTTTTATTTTTGAAAGTGTGTAGATTTTCTCTACAGCTTAAATGAGACAGCAAGTATCGTTAACCTTAGACAAAAGCTAATATGTTTTATTTATACTAATGACCATACCCTTCATGAATAAGGTCATTAAGATCTCCTAATCCAATTAGAGTTTCCTTTTTTTTAAACCTTATAAATTATTATTATTTATTATTCTTAACAAATTACAGTTAAAAAAAAATTAATAATTCCTGCTAGACTTATTTCTCATGATGCTTTTGGTTCATTCTATGTTTGTGACCTATAGGTTCACTTAATGTTGGTAATAGACCTAAAAACCCTTTTCAATCCACAAGACAGAAGTGACCTCTACCAATATGTTTTGTCTGTCCATATTCAGTGAAGATCGATGATTCAACTTTATTTAATCCATAACTTATGTTATAATTCTTTTATTGCATGATATCTAGATTGAACATGAAGCATAGATAGTACCACCTTATATTGTTTAACCTTATCATTTCTTGATCTCCAAGTAGATTGATAAGACAAATGGAATTGATCATACTATCAATTTATTTGAGTATGGCAATTCATTTCTCAATTTCACTTATCGAGAGGCCTAGAGATATTTCTTTCAGAATGAGAGGGACAAATCTTATCTTGATCACTCATCTTGCTCTACATGATTCACACTATGTTCAATCACAACCTTTATAATTATCAGATTAAAGATAATGTTTGATTAAGTTGAATCATAATGTTCCTCATGTTGGAATCCATTGTGATTTTAGGTTTAAAGATATAATAACATTTTTATTCTGAGAATCACTTATGACATTAATGCATGTAGTGATCTAATAGTGGATCGGTTCGGCACTTAGCTTTCTAATATGTATCTATAAGTTTGATTTGTATCTCCATATAAATAAACATCCTTGATTATTAATAAAACCTCATACTAGATTTAATTCATTTTCTTTCCTTCAATAATGTGCATCTTGGGATATTTTAGAATAATTATATGATTATTCAAGGATATTATTATAAAGTAAACCTGTAAAAAATATAATACTAAAAGCCTCTTTATTAATAAAAAGTAAGAATGGCAATATCCAATGTTTGACCTATGACACAATCACTAACACCTGCTTAGTAATAATGTATTCCCTCTAGTGGTCATTTTGCTTGAGCTTCACCCACACAAGCCCCATTGACAACAATAACTACCTACTCCCTAAGCACTCTAGGTAGCATTTAAGTGGTATGATGGAGTTGGGAAATTTAGCTTTGATACCAACTATCATGGGATGGGAGGTTCAACCTTCTTAAAATACCGGTGCAACCCTTGATCATCCCTCATATTATCATTTAATGTTATTTTGGATAACAAGGAAACCTTCTCTACCCTGATTTACCTAAGTCTGTTTTGAGCCTATCAATCCTATTAGGAGTGTCCTCTTAGCTTAGCCATAGTCCTCCATAAGTTTGGGAGGCTCAACTGGTTTCGACTTACCATAGGATAAAGGTATCAACTCCTGACCAGTTTGCTCATGGGAAGCTAAACCAGTCTTCAGAGTTAACTTACACCAAGAACAAATCACTTTATGATGCCACTCACAACACTACATGTCCAAGTTGAACATCCTTACCAAGTCCTCAGCTCTTGAACCGTGACATTCTCTCCTCTACTTAAATTCATGATGCCTTCTTCATGAGGCAAATTTGTTGCTACCACAACCCACTTCTCAACAACAATCCTACTCCACATCCATTGTCAACATACCTAAGATCATCCTATTAGGACTTTGGGCTTCCACCCATTCCTCCATCCTCTAAGATCACCTCATGTTGAGTTATCCAATAGTAGGGTTTGAGCATAAATTCTTACTTCAGTCCCAAATCGTTACACAACTACCCTTTGATAACGATATCTTCTCTTTGATGGCCAGTTCACTTGAGCTTTATCTATATGAGTTGAATTGATAACAAGATTTAGGAAAATTCTTGTCTCCACAACTTGCAACGTAGTTACCCACTTTGTAATGATGTCCTCCATTTGGTGGCTGCTCTGCTTGTGGCTGCTCTGCTTGTGCTTTACCCACATAAGCTGCATCGATGATTAGAACCACCTACTTTTAAGCACTTTAGGTAGCATTTAAGTGGTATGATGGAGCTGAGAACTTTAGATCAGGTACCAATTGTTACAAGACGGGAGGTTTTTACCCCTCTTAAAGTACCTATGCGGTCCTCAACTATCCCTCATATCATTGTTTATTATTGTTCTAGATGGTAGGCTAGCATTCTCTTCCTTGATTTACCTAGGTCTATTCCGAGCCCATCAATCCCATTAAGAGAGCCCTCTCGGCTTAGCCACAGTCCTCCATAAGTTTAGGAGATTCAACTAGAGGTGGGAAAATGGGCCGGATTATTTTGGCCCGCTTTTAAACGGGCCAAAATTTCTCGGCTAGGGCCGTGGCCAAATGGAAAATTTTTTATTTTATTTTTATTTTTTATGTTAATTTATGTAAAAATTAGAGTATTTAAATATTTTAAGGTTTTATATATATTAAAAATTAATTTTGTTACCATTTTGATTACTTATAAATGAAAACAAGTTTTTAAATAATTTATTAGATATCATATTACGTTTAAATCAATAAATATATACTTAAAAAAATATTATAATACTTATGATTCATGTATTAATCTATTTTCTTTCATAATATATCCTATATAATCATAAATATGTTATTGTATTATTCTTTTTATTACATTTTTCCTCTCTTTTTTTTTTTTTTTTCTCTCCTGGCCCACGGGTCAGCCTAGGCCTGTCATGGGCTAGCTTGTGGGCTAAACGGGCTGGGCTAATTTGGCTCGCATTTTAACAGGCCAAAAAAATTGGCCACAACCCTTATGCCCAGCTTTAGACTCAATTGTTCCAAGTGGTTTCGACCTACCATGGCCTCATCAAGAGAGTGGCATTAACCTTAATTAGTTTGCTCATTTGAGGTTAAACCCGCCTTCACAGTTAACCCACACTACGAACAAACCAGCCTGTTGAAGCCATTCACAACACTACATGCTTAAGGTGAACATCCCTACCAAATCATCAGCTCTCGAATCATGACATGAATAGCAAGTGCAACGTACGAGTATATATGTGTGAGTATGTGTCTATGCGCTTTGATAGAGATACCAGCTACTTATTTAGTGGAATCGATCTATTAACCTTGATCTAAAGATGCAAAAACTTGAAGAATCGCATAGCACACTTGCTTCAAATGAAATGACATGTTTCAGCCAAAGTGCCACTTCTCTTAGGAAAATTCTATTCTCATGGCAATTATAAGTTATAACGGGACTTGTCTCATCATATCATTAAAACATTTGGATCTATTCTAATCGTGATTAAAACTCTCAAAATTTTTTTACATTGATTTTTTATAATTAATTTAATTATGATAATAGTAGTGATACGGTACTCTACACGTTTCCCTTTCCCTATAATTTTCATTTCAAGGAAGCACTTCATCCAAAAGGGACTTGGCTTGATGGGCGGGGATTTTAGTCACTTTCACCTCACAGGACAAGGTAACAGGGCATTATACGAGCATAGGTTTTACTTTTTAGTGTCCTGTTGCTATTATCCAGCTGAGCTTGTTTTCCAAAACTTATAATTATATAAAGACCTTAAGCCAATCAATTCTACATCTAAAAGTGAATTAACTTAATAATTAGGGATCTATACAACGCATCCCACCATCAGTCTAGCTCAGAGAGAAAGGCAAACCCCCCATAGATTAACTATTCTCCACATGAATTACACTACTAACAACTATACACAAACAGCTATTCCATAAAATAGAATGGGCGAACAAATCTCCCGAGTCAACCGGCAAATAAGTGCATATGAAGAATCTATAACCATCACCGTAATATTTGACATATACCCCCACAAGAAACGCACGAGCACGAAATGAATTCGATGAGTAATGGAAAAGTATCAATGTTTTATGAAAAAACAGTAATAATGGTGCATTATTTGTATAAAACTATTTCCATATTACAATTTTATCGATTTTTTATACGTAAGTGGTTAATTATTGTAGTATTGCTGCCCATTGAAGTCTTTCTCAACGAGTACAGCCCAGCATCCCCGCCCACAAAAGTATCCAAGACAAGACACCACTATTGCTGTGATCCAATCTCTTCGAGAAGACTAATAAAAGCATTAAAAACTTAATAACACGGGGTAAATAACCTAATTAATCTTTTACTTATTACGTCAAGTTCGCCATTTTTGTGCTGCGGAAAAACGCATTCCAACCATGAATTGCACAAAAGCCCTGCCTTACACCTCGATGCTTGGCGTACTGCAGTTCATCCACAACTGGTCTGCACCTTTTACACTTACGAAATCACCCGAAAATCGCCGTATAAAACACCTTATGGCTTCTCCGATCATCACCTCCAATCCCAACTTCAACCATTTTGCCCAGCTTCTTGTACCAGTACTCAAATATAACCATGTCTTCTTCAAACAAAAACTCAGCAGCATCCAGTTCCAGCACGGGACGCCACCCTTCCTACAAGGGAATCCGCCGCCGAAGCAATGGAAAATGGGTGTCGGAAATCCGAGAACCTAGGAAACCTACTAGGATATGGCTAGGAAGCTTCCCTACACCCGAAATGGCGGCGGTTGCTTATGATGTGGCTGCACTTGCCCTAAAAGGTCCGAATGCGGAGCTCAACTTCCCTAGTTGGGCTTCTTCGTTGCCTGTTCCTGCTTCCACATCCCCTCAGGATATCCAGGAGGCTGCAGCTAGAGCAGCCTCCGCGGCTGGCGCTGCTGGGGATGCCTTGCTTCAGAATAATAATTCAGGGGCAGCTGCCGGACGGGCCGGCCTCCGGTTCGGAGGGTGGTGGCTATCGTTGTGGTGATGAGGGGATGCCTAGCGATATTGCAAACATGGCACTTCTTAGCCCTCCGTATGGATGAGTTCGGATACGATAATAATAATTATTATGATAATGCTTATACGGATGATAATCCTTCTTGGGGATATCAGAACTTTTGGAGGTACCCTTAATGCATCAAAGCATAATAATAATTAATAATTACAAATAACAATAATAACATGTATCCAAATATAATTATTAATATAAAAGACTATGATATGGGATGTGTATAAGAATAAATGGCGAGGATAATGCATATATTTCAGAATGGAAATCCTATGACTGGTGGACGAGGTCGATAATCAAGGTTATGCTTTGTAAAGTTTACACATATGTGCTTACTGTGTAAATAATAAGATATATTAGTGACAAAGTCCATAGAGTTATGTAATTTTAATTTCCTGTGTTATAATAATATTTCTATTTTGAGAAAATGTACTTTAAATTTTATATAGTATGTTAGTGGATTGAGAATACATGGACAATGGTTGGCTCAATGCATGGTTTCCTTGGAGAACCTTGAAAAAGGGAATGGGATGAGTAGCATATCATATATATCATTTTTTTTCCCACAATTGCAACACAGCTATGATGAATTTTTTTAATTGTCATAATTATAGATTTCAAAAGAAAAATTTATAGGAAAAAAAAAGATCCTATCTAGTTACTATCTATTATCCTCTAGTCGAGCTTTTCCTAAAAGAAGGAAAATGCTTTTTAGAATCGAGTAAAGACTTTAGTACTCTACTTATCAAAGTATTACTCGTTAATGGGAATATAAAGTTTGTAACAGAAGATTTGAATCTCTCAAATTATAGATCAATGGTTTAAATTGTTTATGTTCTTAAAATACCTTATGATATTAGTATCATACTATTTATTTTTCTTATAATTTTAATCATTAATTACACAAGCAATTAAAAACCTTTGGACCAAGTTCATATTCCGTACAAATAAAAGTTGGTGAAGAGGTAATAATACTCCACTTTGGGCCACGGCCACTCCTTAAAAGGAATTAGGGCATTGTACATGACAAGCCACTCTTTTCCAAATCAAGGCTTGAATAAAGATTAAAAATATTGACGTGGAAATCAATAAGGCAACTTGTACAAATTAGTCAATGAGAATTATTTGATGCTTTGAACGTTAAAGGCATCTCCGGTTCCTTATGGTGGGGGGAAATGTCAAAACCTAAACTTCTACAAGGATTCCTTTGGAGAACTTCTACTTTAAAATCATTGCTTTCTCTTGTGTGGGGGTCGTTGGGAAAGGTCAGCATGGGTGGGAAGCGCCATGTCAATTGCGATGTGCAATTTGACCTGCGTCTATCTTTGTGACGCTCATCCTAATAATTTTAACATTATAAGTGAAATATCAAATTATTACAAATGACATTTTATTTTGAGTATTTTTATTGGTGAGCTCTTTCAGATGCTCCGGGTTTGTTTGTTTCATCTTTTTCTGGTTATTTTAACATCTTATTTTTATTATTTTTAAACATATATTTGCCAATAAACAAATACAGATAAAAACAGATATTTTTACCCATAAACTGATCAAATAGATTATACACAAATAAGATATAGATAGTATACAAATAAAAATCAAACAATTCAAACAAATTTTAAGTGTTCTTTACTTCATTCATGAGATTCCTTTCACTACTAATTTGAAAGTGTTAATTTACTATCTTAATTTTTCCTATAAGTGAATCAAGTACTTTAAGTTTGCCAAATTTTGCTATTGTGTCTCGGAAGTTTAACTCATTTTACAATTAACTATCTCATTTAGGTATTACAATGAAATAAAAAAGTTTGTAGGTTATAAATTGACAATTTATAACTTCAAAGAATATTAATTTTACAAATCAATAAAGTTCTTACCACATTGTTCCTTCATATCAATCGCAAGATCTATAGAACAAAAATTACTCAATAATAACATTAAAATGGAAGAAAAGAAAATTTTACAAAGGCACGCTCTTTCTAAATTTTTTGCTATAGTAGCTTGGTTTTGTATAGTGGGCTATTGTAGCTAGTTGATCATGTACAACAAGCATGCCGATCGACTAGAGAGGAGTCCTAAACTAATGGCATGCTTAAAATGTTGTACAAAGAGGCAAGGAGGGACAAATAAATCTAGTTTCTTGAGTGCGAGAGTGTGACAAAAGATCAAATTAAATAGATTTTATTGTTCTTCGCAAAGTAGTTGCCAAGCTAATTACCAAAAATAACTTTCTATAGGAAGAGCTAGTCTTCTCGATCCTACCACTAGCCTAAAAGATCAGTTTTTGCCATTAAATTGGGCTCCAAGCTAATTACCAAAAATAACTTTCTATAGGTTCTTATGTTGAAACCTTATTTTATTGATATTTATAAGCTCCTCGACATTATTTTTTACATTAAACACTGCTAACAAAGTTGCTTTAATAAATCTTTCTGTATGGACATATGTTGTCATACAACAAATTGGTTGCATAATGGGATTTGTTTTAACTTACCTTTTTCAATAAGCTTGAAAGGGTTATAAGCTTTCTCTAAGGATACTAAATGTAACGGAGCTTCTATGCTTTTGTCAATGAAACAATCCAGTCAATTATTGAAATATTAAAATAAATATAGTAATTAATATATTAATATTTTAGTGATGCAATCATGATTAAATCAATTATTAACCTAAGATGATACATGGGTCAGATTGGCCTAAATCATTTATAAGCATTCAAAATTTCAAGAAAGGCAAGCCCAATTCTTGGCTAAATGGACAAGTATTCAACCATGAAAAGAGCAGATTTGATGTTTAAGCCTGCTAGATCTCAAAGCGTCATTTGTTTCTTCTTCTTCTTCTTCTTAATATTATATTTTGTATTTTGTGTCCCATGTCCACGTGCCCTACGCTGGTTATCTCTTCTCCATAATGTACGTTGTGCACGGTGCACTTACTGGTTTTTTTTCTAGTTGATATACTTGATTCATGGGCATATCCAGGATTTTTGTTAAATCTCAAAAAATTAATATAGCGATGCATTGGAGACGTAAAATGGGATTCATTTAATAGCAAATTGAATTGAAAAGTTGAAGGAAATTAAATTAAAATAACTAGCTAATGTTAGCCATATAATTATATACGTTGAAATTGAGCAAACATATAAACAATTAAATGCAAATGATGCATCTTTAAGCTATGAAGGATGATTTTCTTTGATGAGTTTGCATTTTGTGAAGATTTTGACATGTCTACAAGATAATTATGACCAAAATATGATCAATTACTGTTGATTTGGATGAACTTGTACAATCAATTTAAGATGCAATTTTTTTTTTTTATAGATTTTAATCTTCTTAATCTATTTTGGCGATGGATTTGTATAAATATGAGTTTAGGGAGTCCTTCTAAACATCCACAACAAGCAATTCATCACCAAATCACACTTAAATCACTTTATTTCTCTCTAATTCTCAAACCGAGCTCCCTCTCTCTTTTGCTCCTTGTTTTCTCTGAAGCAAAGAAAAGCATAGTCTTAACATGCACTAACTTAAGGCTTGTGGCTAAGCAGTTCTCATGCTAGTCAAACCTTAGTATATATATGTTTTCTCCTAGTTTAAAATATAATTTAATAATTTCTTTTATTACTTTTCAATATAATTTATTGAATAATTTTATCAATAAATATTGACCTAAACTATATTGAACTAAATTATCATAACTAATAAGGGAAATGTACAATAATTATTAGTGCGCTAGTTGGAGTATTTTGCACTAGCAAGAGTATAAAGTCAGGCATAGAATGCCCGCAAGGACTTGCACGATGGTTCAGTCCTAGCTTGCGTTGGCTTAAAGCTAGCAACTAACCGATTCTCAAGCTAGTCGACTAACCTTAGAAAATTGTGTTTTTGCTCATTTTAAAATATATTTTGATAAATTATTTTTTGTTTCTCAATGAAATTTTTCGACTAAGTTTATATAAACTAAATTATCATCATTTCCAAGTTAAGATTTCTAATTTAAGGTGGAAGACACATGGCAAGTAAATAAAACATATAATAACTATTGGTAAACATCATATAAGAGTTCTTAAAGTATTGAAATACTTATTATATTAGATTATAGGAGTCTATAACTTTGGTTATGAGTCATAGCGACGTTCTAGCTACACTATTTCCTTAGTTGTTACTTGTATTTGTTTAGGATAGAACCTAAATTGGTCTAATCACTATTTGAGTTTAATTATTCATATGTTGCGTGTGCTTGGCTAAGGTTAATGAACCAAGAGTATTAGTGATGCTAACGTGATATCTTGACAATCCTTGTGTGATGCTACCCCTACGTAGAGTAGCACTTAAAATGATTTAGGTATTAGATGTTGTTGACTCACTAATAAAGCTACCAAGAGTATTAGTGATGCTAACGTGATATCTTGATAATCCTTGTGTGATGCTACCTCTATGTGGAGTAGCACTTGAAAATGATTTAGGTACTAGATTTCGTTGACTCACAAATAAAGCTATGCAAGTGGGCTAAGTAGTCTAACATAACCGTCCCACCACGTACACATTCTCCCCTTCCCCACTCTTCCTCTCACCCCCCCCCCCCCCCCCCCCCCCCCCCCCCCTCCTAAAAAAAAAGAAGGAAAAAACAGCTTTTAACTAACGTGTTATGTGGGTCAACCCACATTATAAAGTGGGTAAATATTTTTGGCTTGTCTCGTCCCGCGTAGTTTGGTGGGTTTTACAGGCTAACCACTAACCTGCTAGGATTTATTCTTTTTTTTTTTTCAAAATTCTTAATATGACAATGTAATCACATATAAATAATGAAAAGCCATTTATTATGGGTGCACTATATGCATATATAGATATGGATGTGATAAGTGTAATTTAATCTTTAATCGAGAAGTGAATTTAGTTTGTAATTGATGTATTTTGATAGCTAATTTTAAGGATTTGACGCTTAATTTGATTTTAGGAGTTTGAAAGTATACTTGGGCTAAAGGAAAGGATTTAAACAAGTATGATCAAGATTGAGAAGGAATTGAAAAAAAAAAGAGATTTGAAAAACAAAAGAAGAATACAGGAAATCATATATTTCGTGTATCTAATCGAAGAAAATCCACAGTGAAAAGAAGAAATTGTGTTTATTTTGTGAAGGTCAGAGAGTTATATGATCAAATACAAGTTTCGCGTTTATCCTGTGTTTTTTGGGAATTGTTGAAGAGAGAGGTCAGAGAGGTCCACGGTTGATTACTTGTGGCCATACACTAGTCGTGTTCCTGTTTGAGTAGAATGTTAATTGAGGATATATAGAGAAACATGGAGGAATCCATGTGGTCATGTATAAGTCGTGAAGTTTAGATATTATGTGAAACGTATCCAACTTTTTGGATTTCTTTTAAGATAGACTCATATATGAGATTTCAAGATTGACTAGGACTCTTAGATATACAAATAGGTTTTTGGAAAGAGATTATGCACACTTGGATAATTTTCAGTTTTTCTGCTTTCTAAGGTTTCTAGAGAGAGATAGATTAAGTCAAGAGAGAGAGAAGATTGCAAAATCACAGCTTTGAGGGGTTTTCATTCTCTATTATGATGTTCGTATTGTTTATCTCTATTGTGCTTAGTAGTTATATCATGGAAGAGTAGAGAGAATAGTCTAGATACTAAAGAACCTTAGGGATTATTATGCAAACAGGGATTTATTGTTATTCAATGGAGTTATTAATTTTCTTAATTCTAATTATGTGTACTTGATTGTTTCTTGAATTGATAATTTTAGAGTATTGATTCATGTTTGCTTTTATAGTAATTAATCGAAAGATGCCTATTATAAATAGAAATGGTACAATTAGAAAAATTTGATTGTAACCTTAGAAATAGGATGATATAATCTTCCATATTAGATTAAATTAAAAGTTTAGTTAATGTAGAATTTATAGATGATTAATGCAATTCTTGAATTGATATTAGTTAGGAAGAAATTTCAACAAATAACTTCAAGAGTTAGGAGTTGGTAATCTTGAAGGAGGTATCAATTTAATATAGGAATTCTACGGATTAAGAAATTAATACTTAACATTGAATTATCTTTAAAGGTTGAGCATAGTAATTCTTAGTGGTGATTTAATATCTAGATGATTTTAATGATCTTGTGATTGATATCTAATTAACTTAAATTGTGATTGTGTTAAATTTAATAATTAGATTATAGCAGGAATAAGACTAGTAATAGCATCGGTAATTAAATATATTGACTTGATTATTAAGTTAGATAGTAGAGAGAGAAGTAATTACTAGTACTTCAAGATCCCTGTTGGAATGATACTTGTGCTTATTAGGTATTCCATTATTCAATAGATATACTTGCTTAATAAGTGATCATAGGATAGTTTATTAGTATAGATTTTATTGAATGATTACATCATCATAAATACGACACTTGTGTATATTGATTTGATTGTGCTTTTAACGAGTTTTGAAGCCATCTAATCATGAGACTCGTTATAAGATATTTTAGGTAGTGAATTTTTTGGAGTGTTGCATTTGCTTTCTAAACAATAAAAAGGACATAAGGCAAAATTATAGTTTGCAATCAAGCTTAAGGTGTGATGGAAATATTATAGTTAAGGCATACCTCATTCTACCAAATTAAAAGCATCTTACCTCTTAAGCAACAAGCATAACAAGAATGATGAGTGTCTAATGTAAGATCTTTTATTTCATAGGCAATTCCTTAGAAAAATAGATAAAGTGATAATTGTAGCAGCAATTAGTAAGCATTACAATAACGATGAGTGTTTTTGTGAACTAAGTTTCCATGACCTTACGCTACTACCATATATCATGGAAAATTTTGTGTTGGATCTATCTTTTTTTACTTCATTCTTGCAAGGTGTCATATTGTTGGAAAGATAGGTATTTTGTTTTAAAAATCACCTCCCCACCGCCAAAAAAAAAAAAAAAAAGAGTAAAAGCAACATACATACATATATCTATTTACTATTACTAGATTTTTGTTTATTACTTTTAAATTTTCATGAGTTTGCTCATATTTTAAAAGGGAAAAAATCGCAGGTTCAAGGTTTAATCCATCTGCAAGCTGGTTTGCTCGCATTAGCGGCAGGTAATGCAAGATGGGTGAGAATAGGCCGCATAGTGAAGGGGGATGAAATTTTTTGGCCAACGCACTTTACACGGCTCTACTTATAAACTCGTGCATGTGTGTATGTGTGCGCGCATGTGTGGGCGCACGTGCGTGCTGTGTGTGAGTGAGGAATATTGAGTAATTTCTTTATCGATTGTTTGACTTAAATCAAGAAAATAACTAAATGATTGTTGCACCATTAACTATAAAATGCATGTGTGTTTGAATCATCTACGTTCATGTGCATGTACATGTGAGTGTGGTATTAACATACTATGTTCCACTATACTGTTTTATCATTTTTAAGTTTAGATGATGCTACTATAGTTTTTAATTTATCAAATATGACATAGTAGTAGACTACATAAAGGACGATAGTGCAAATGACTCTTAGCTTATTATTAACTATAGTAATGTGATTTATGGAGATACAGAGCATATTATTATTATTTATTATTATTATATTATTATTATTATTATATGTTCTTTGATGTGCCACTATCTTGTTAGATGGACTTACTAAGTCATCTCTAATGTAATATGTTTCTAATGATATCATGTTAGATAGTTGTATGTTGACTAAGGTGTGATTTACACTATTTTTTGTATTTGTAGTAATTATGATTACAATTGTGAATTTTAATAGGTTCAAATCTTACGCACGTATATGTAACATGAATACGCGACAAATTAAAATGTCATAACTTTACGGCATAACAAAAATTCTACTATGGAGAAGAATCAAGGTCAAATCGTTTTTAGCCTTGTGCCTTCAAGGTAATCCACAATTGCTTAGGAATGGAATTCCATCTATTAAGAGGCCTAAAGATAAGATAATGCATGGTCAAGTGAACCAATTGTGATCAACTGGGCACCTAATATGCTTAACTACCATACAATGATTGCATAAGTTTCCCAAACATATTTCCCTAACATTTTAAATTTAGGATACGGTTTCTATTTACTTAGCTTGTTAGTTTCTATTATTCTTATGATGATGATGTTAAGATTTCTAAGTTATATCCTCGGCCTATGATTAGGGTTTTTATGTATTTGATTAAATACTTAGTTTATCTTATTTACTAAATTTATTAACAATTGATGTTGTAGATCTCATTTATTATTTAATATTGAGGATTTATCTATTCTTTGAGTTCTTGTCAATGTTATATAAATATATATTGCTAGCCAAATGGATTAGATTATTAGGAATTTGTTGGGGATATGTGACCCAAATTCATGTACATAGCCAGCTCTTGGTCTTACACCGACGGCCTATATCGATTATATCGTTGTCTTTAAAGTTTTTCTTCTGTGATTGTTCAAAGCTAGCTTAACGTTACCAACCTTTGATTCTATGCTGCTGGCCTAGATCATGTGCCCCACTGGCTTTTGAAGACAGCGTTAAAGATCTGCATTATGTGAATTGTCAACGTTGGCTCCAAGCCGCTGGTATCGGGTATGCCACCAATGTTGGAGACATAAGCTACTGGCCTTTGGCCGGCGTAGGAGCAAAATTTGTGACTTTTAATATTTTGACTCTTGATTCAGCCTATACGACAAATCTATGTGTTTATTTGTTGTTTTTAGGGTTTATGAGAGTTTTTTATCTGAGAGATCACTTGTACACATATCCTCTGTAATTCCTTCTTCAACATTAGTGGATTTCGATTTTTCCTCTGCCCATGGTTTTTCCTGTAAGGGTTTCCACATAAAATCTTGTGTGTTCTTTACTTTTCTTATTCTTATTTTTCCATTATTTTTGTTATTTGTTAGATCCAATTATAATAAGTGGTATAAGATCTTAGGGTTTTGGGTTTTTTGTGTTTCTTATACAATGGCAACAGTAAAGTCGATATTCCTTTATTAGTTTGGAGTACAAGATTTTCTCTATGGTAGGTTAATATGTGAGTGGTGTTAGCATAGATGCATCTGGTTGATGCGTTGTTAGGGTTTGACAAGATGCTTGCGTCTTGGTCATCAAAAGAAAAATTGCGTAAGGATAGGAAAGCCCTCTCACAGATTCATCTCCATTTATCAAATCATATTTTATAGGATATGTTGAAGGAGAAGACAACTGCTGAGTCATGGTTAAAATTAGAACAATTGTGTATGATGAAAAGTTTGACTATTAAATCACATTTAAAGCAGCGATTATACTCACAGAAGTTGACTGAAGGTGGGTCTTTAGAAGATCACTTGACCGTTTTTATAGAAATTATTTCCGATTTGGAAACTTTAGAGGTTCAATATGATGAAGAGGATTTGGCTTTAATTTTGTTGTGTTTGCTACCTCCTTCATATTCGAATTTTAGAGATAGAATCTTGTATAGTCATGATTCTCTTACCATGAAAGAGGTGTATGATGCTTTGGCATCTTTTGAGAAGATTAAACACTTAGTAATTGGATTCAAGCCTAAAGCAGAGGGTCTTGTTTCTCATAATAAGAGTCAAGAACGCAATTCTGGTAATTCAAGTGGAAGGTCAAAGTCTTCAAATAGAGATAAGGTCTGCAAGTATTGCAGGAAGAAAGGACACATTAAATCAAAATGCTATAAGTTACAGAATAAAAATAAGAGAGCTACTGAAAATCAGAAGGAGAAACAACTAGAGAAGTAAGGTGAAGCTGATGTTACTAAAGACCATAGTACCAGTGATCTTCTCGTTGGTTCTAATGATGATCCTTAGACCAGTGAGGAGTGGACTTTAGACTCTGGTTGTACTTTTTATATGTGTCCCAATTGGGATTTATTTTCAACATATGAAAGGGTTTCTAAAGGTGTTGTCTTTTTAGGAAACAATTCTTATTGCCGAGTTGCAGGCATTAGAACCATAAAGATCAAGATGTTTGATGGTGTTATGAAGACACTTAGAGATGTAAGACATGTGCCTAATTTGAAGAGAAATTTGATTTCTATAAGTACTCTTGATACTAAAGGATACAAATGCACTGGTGAAGGTGGAGTTCTAAATATTAGCAAATGATCTCTTATGGTGATGAAAGGGATGAAAAAGGCTGCTAAATTATGTTTTGTAGAGTTTAGTGATTACAGGTGATGCATCCATCACTTTTCTTCTTTGTCAAATGAGGATGCTACTAGACTTTAACATATGCATCTAGGGCATATGAGTGAAGCCGATATGGCTGAATCGAGTAGAAGAGGACTTATTGATGGGCAAGACATCAGTAAGTTGAAGTTTTATGAACACTGTGTGTTTAGGAAGCAAAAAAGAGTCAAATTCACCACAGGTAGTCACAATGCTAAAGGTATTCTAGATTACATCCATTTTGATCTATGGGGACCATCTAGAGTGCCTTCAAGTAGAGGTGTTGTTTACATGTTGACCATTATTGATGATTTCTCCATAAGAAGATGGGTATTTTTCTTGAAGCAGAAGAATGATGTTTTGAGCACATTCAAAGAGTAGAAGACGATGATTGAGAAACAAACTGGAAAGTAGGTAAAGCGTCTTTGCATGGATAATGGCCTTAAATTCTGTTCTAATGATTTTAATGTTTTCTGTAAGCTAGAAGAAATTGTGGGGCATCTTACATTTCCTAGTACACTTCGACAAAACAGAGTAGTAGAATGAATGAATGGAACCATTATGGAGAAAGTCAGGCGTATTCTGTCTAATGCTCAATTACCGAAGTCATTCTGGGCTGAAGTAGTATCTACATCATGTTATTTGATCAACAGGTCTCCATCTACAACTATTGAGAAAAAGACTCTATTAAAGGTGTGGTCTGGTACTCCTATTGATTATTCAGAGTTGAAAGTTTTTAGCTGTCCTGCATATGCTCATGTAGATAATGGGAAGCTTAAGCCTCGATCTCTAAAGTGTAAATTCCTTGGTTTTAAATCTAGTGTCAAGGGATATAAATTGTGGTGTCTTAATATGAGAAAAGTCATTGTCAATGGGGAAGTGATTTTTAATGAAGCATCTACGTTATTTGACTTATCTTCTACAACTTCATCTGATAAAGTACAACAGAAATCAAGCATACAGGTGGGGTTTCAGATCGATTCAGGGTCTACATCAGAGTTTACATCTCAGCCTATATCACAAACACAAGATAGTTTTGTCTCTACACCACTACAGAATTAGTATTTCATTGCTAGAAATAGACCTAAAAGAGAAGTTAGGCCTCCTCAGAGATATGTAAAGGCAGATCTTATAGCTTATGCTCTTAATGAAGCGAAGGGGATTGATTATAATTAGGATCCATCCACTTACTCAAAAGTTGTAACCTGTGATGAATCTGGTAAGTGGATGATTGTAATGCAGAAGGAGATGAAATCCCTTTATAAAAATGACACTTGGGATTTAGTGAAGCTTCCTAAAGGAAGAAGACTGTTCGGTGTAATGGGTATTCAAGAGAAAAGAAGGAACTAGGAGTTGAAGAACCCAGATACAAGACAAGATTTGTTGCAAAGGGCTATAATCAAATTTCAGGTATTGAATTCACTTATGTGTTTTCTCCTGTTGTGAAATATAGCTCTATTAGAGTATTACTTAATATTGTAGCTTTACAATCTTGAGCTTGAACAGTTGGATGTGAAAACCGCTTTCTTGTATGGAAAGCTTGATGAAGACATTTACATGCAACAGCAAAGGACTTTGTTCTTAGGAAAGGAGGATTATGTTTGCATGTTGAAGAAATCACTTTATGGCTTGAGGCAATCACCCAAGTAGTGGTATAAGAGGTTGGACGCATTCATTACTTCTCATGATTTCAGAAGAAGTAATTTTGATAGTTGTGTGTATTTCAAGAAATGTGTAGATGGGTCTTTTGTTTATCTACTCTTATATGTAGATGACATGTTGATTGATCATCTTATGGGGTTTGTGGAAGAGGAGAAGAATGTTTATTGAATATATTAAAGATTAGATTTTGTTGATTTTGCTCCTAAATTTATGGCAAGGTGGAGATTATTCAAGATATGTGACCCAAATTCATGCACACAGTGAGCTTTTGGTCTTACATTGGCGGCCTATATCTATTACACTACCGGCCTTTAAGTCAGCTTTAAAGTTTTTGGTTCATTGATTGTTCAAAGCTAGCTCAACGCCTCCTGCCTTTGATCCTACGCTATCGACCTAGACTCTGTGCCTTGTCGGCTTTTGAAGACAGCATTAAAAATATGCATTCTATGAATTGTGAACGTCGGCTCTATGTTGCAGCCTTTATTGGGTACGCCACTGACGTTGGAGACATAAGCCACCGGCCTTTGGCCGACGTAAGAGCAAAATTTGTGACTTTTTAGATTTTGACTCTTGATTTGGCCTACACAACAAATATATGTGTTTATTTGTTGTTTTGAGGGTTTATGAAAGTTTTTGATCTAAGATATCACTTGTACACATATCCTCTGTAATTTCTTCTTCAACACTAGTGGATTTTGCTCTCTCCTCTACCCGTGGTTTTTCTCACAAGGGTTTCCACGCAAAATCTTGTGTGTTCTTTACTTTTCTTGTTCTTGTTTTTCCATTACTTTCGTTATTTGTTAGATCTGATTATAACATATCATTATTTTTTCACTACTTATGATCATTTCAATGGCTATACATTATCAACTCGTGATCCAATCTAATGGGTTTTTTTTCTTGATATTAGTATGTAATATCTAATGCTGATTTTGTCCATATCTCCTTTATTGGTTTCACAAACCTTAAAAACAGATATAGATATCCCTTTTCTTATATATGAACTCTAAAAATCACAAAATTATATAGTTGTTTTTACACCAAGTTGAATCTATATCACTCATTATCAAAGCAAGCCTTTCTTGCTTCTACCACTTTCTTCTTTTCTCTTAGATTTGCATTTTCCATCATTAACTTGGTATAACGTTGGAATCAAGAGTATAGCAGAAAGAAACATCGTCCCATCTCTCTAACAATTAAAGTTTATTTTTGTCAAATTGATCTTGGTTGACCAATTCGTTATTCATATATTTCTCAAAATAGTATTAGTTTCATTTACCTCCTCAAAAAGAGTGCTTAATCTCTCTAAAAAATTTAGGAATTAGTTACCAAAAGGAAGGGAAAAAGAGAATTTGCAAAGTATATAACCATGTAGAAGGCTTAAAGGCATGACTAAGGCGTTGTCCTTCGAGAGATTTATGCCTTCAGTACATGTACCCAGAATAACTGCTTGTTTGCTTTATTATAATAACAATTCCATTATAATATTATTCCTCATAGAGTTATTACTGCATTTTTGATCATTAGTTTTCATAAGAAAATCCCTATTACAAAAATATCAAATAACCGTTCTTATCCTATGAATGACAATGCAATACTTTAATTATCTTTTTCCCAATATACTTTCATTTAAATGAAAATGTTTAGATGGTCTTATCCATTCAACAAAGTGAATGAGCGATAAGTTTCTCTTTAGGAATCTAATGACGGTACTCCTTATGATACAAATAAGTCTAGAAAATTTGAATAACAATTTCAAACCCACTCTAGCTTTAAGTAAGCAGCCATCCTCTTGATGTCCATTTAAGTCCCTATCTCTTCTATAATTCATCTAGCTCAATTTCCGTTATAAACTTAATGCAAACTAATTTTATCTATGTTGGAAAAACAAGCTAATATTCCAGTCACCAAATCTACTATAATTTTATAGATTTATATATAGTGAATTATTGTATTTAAAAATCACATTAAGTTTAATTTCCATTTAAAGGTTGGAGGGGTCATAAACGGTTCTACTTAAAATTCAATCTCCTCAAACATATTTTCTCTCTAAATGTAATTTAATGGCACAATATATCACTACAATTATACTCTATAATAGCTATTGAGAAAAAATAATAAAATGAAGAACACTAGAACATACACTACCAACGTTTTATTTCCCTAAGAGAATAAATTTGAAATATTACAAAAGATAGAAAAAAGAGAATTTCTTTAGGAAGGGGTAAGCTACAAATTTTTTGGATGATCAACTAAAGAAGGAGAAGGGATCCTTTCATTACTTAGAAAATCCCCATCATCTACTAAACTTTCCATGTGGGACAAATCTTTATATACTTCCTACTTATCCATCACTTTCTATTTTTTTGGTGGTGGGATGAGCCATAATTCTTCAACAATCTGCACATCCCCAAACTAGTGCTTATATTATGTATAATTAGCTCAATTAACTCTTTAATTAGCAATCTGTACAACAGTAATTAGATGAGCAGGAACACATGATATTGATGTATATGTATAATTATGCGAGGTTCACGATTGGAGGGATGATGGTGAAGGGGTGGTGAGGTATTGGGTAAAAAGTGATAGTGGGGTTGAAATGTTGAATTTCTTCTTATGATATGATGAGGTTGCTTCTGTGACATGCATTGATGTTTGCAGCGACGTTTGGGGGGTGTAGCGCGTTTGCCGCCAACTTCATGGTACAGCCATAATTGGACGCAGCCTTAAGGCTGAGCTGTGTTTTGCTTTACAATTGCAGAAGGTGGGACTGGGTATAATTCATGTAAAATTTGAAATTACTTGATATGGCTATTATGGTTGCTTCAAATTATGCCAACATAAATAATTGGTGTGGATTTAGATATTTCACCAACCTGCATGCTTTCAAAACTTGAATCAAACTTATCAATGATATTAGCTAATGATCTTATGGTCTAGCGACATCTTTACTAGTCTTTTATCCGAGAAGTCATTGTAATGGTTAAAAAAAAAATATTTATCAATAATATTATAATCTAGTGACATTATCACCAATCTCTCAAGTGACATGTACATAATTCAAATCCTCAATCTCTATTGTAAATTTATAATGGAAAAAAAAAAAAAAAATGGGTACTAGTAATAGAGAAGATACAACAATATTCATCAATAGAAACAATCCTGTGCAACAGGCTAGAAGCTAGTTTTCGCCCTAGTAAACCTCGGCACTTTGCTTTGGTGAGCTCATTTCTTTCCGTCTTCCTCTATCCACGCCCTTAATATACTATTATATATATAATCTATAAGAATGAAAATAAAATCATGATAATGTTATAAAAACATTTTAAAAATTAAACAATCTTAATTATTAATTTGTAAATTAAGAGAAATCTAGATTAAAAAAATTAGAACATCTAAATACGATATAGACAATTTGTCCCAAAGATTAACTAGTAGGATTTATGTCATAGAGAAGGGAAACAAAAGGTTAAAAAGAGAAATTTTATATATAAATTCTAAACAACACTCGACAACATATTATTAAATCTTCCAAAAACATGAGAATGCATGTGTTTCGAAACAATTTCTTGGCTTTTCGATTAATTTTCCAAGATATTTTTCATCATTCCTTTTTCCTTGTCTTTTACTTTTTTGGTTTTTTTTCCCATTTCTTCTTAGTTTTTTCTCATTCGTAAAAAGATTCAATGTGTGGTGTGGAATTTAGATTACTTTATAACTATAAACTTCATTTTTTAATAGTTTCCATTTTGTCTGGACAAAAAAAGAAAAAACACTTGTTTCCATTTTGAAAATTCGCAGTTTAGGACATGGGCCATAAATCAACCAAGACAATGAAATAATTCATTGAATGTGGAGTCCACATAATCAAATTGGAAACTGACTTAATCATGGAATAATGGGCCAATGAATTGACCTGGGACACCTCGTGAGCCGTAGTACAAGATTCTTTCTAATAATAATTATTATTATATTAATAATAATTCTATAGCCGAAGTCTTTGCCCCGAACTCTTCTTCTTGTACTTATTATAGTATAATTTAACTTTTTTTTTTGTTTTTTTAAACTTTGCCTTAAATATGCTTAGTAGTACAAGATTCAAGAACACACGCAAGTCAGCATTCGTAGGAAATTCTTGTGTTTCTTAGAAGGGATAATTTAAAAATTGTTACAGGAAAAGGTGTCATTGATAATATTGCATTCATTATTGTTATATTTACTAAGCAATGTAATTAATATAGTGGTAGATGAAATATAATAACAGTCGCGTAAATAGTATATATATATAATCCATGTATGTATGTACAAACAAATATATAGAAAAAGAAATATTTTATAATTATCTTTCTTAACATGGTATCGGGTGGTATCTATACACTAGATACATAAGTGCCAAGTTCTGTTGCCTGCTCAAGTATCCTAACACCTTTTGAAGCTCACTGCCGTCTTGGACACCTCACTTTATCTTTGCTAAAAAAATTTATTCTCAATTTAATCATGTTTCCATCTTAGATTGTGAATCCTGTCATTTTGTAAAGCATCATTGCTTGTCTAGTTTGCCTAGAATCAATAAAAGAGCTACTTAGCCCTTAGAATTAGTTTATTCATATGTATGGGGACTATGTCTAGTTGTGTCTCAGACTAGTTTTAGATATTTTATTACTTTTGTAGATGACTATTTTCGTATGACTTGGCTTTTCTCTTATGAAAAATTGTTCAGAAGTGTTTCTCATTTTTCTACTTTTTGTGCTGAAATAAAAAACATTTCAATGTCTTAGTGCACACATTAAGAATGATAACGCCAATGAATATTTCTCTCACTCATTTCAGACATTCATGGTCCAAAATGATATTCTTCATCAATCTTTTTGTGTAGACACACCTTCTCAAAATGGAGTGGCTGAAAGAAAAAATGGACATCTTCTTGAGACTGCAAGAGCACTTTTATTTCATATGCATATTCCTAAATAGTTTTGGGTTGATGCAATCTCGATTGCATGTTTTTTGATTAATCGTCTCCTTTCATTTGTTCTTTAAGGAGAAACTCCTTATAAAATGTTGTTTCCTACAAAGCCATTATTTCCTATTGAACCTAGGATATTTGGTAGTACTTGTTTTGTTCGTGATATTCGTCCATAAGTCACTAAACTTGATCCTACATCTCTTAAATGTATCTTTTTAGGATATTCTCAGGCTCATAAGGGATACTGGTGTTTCTATCTTCATCTTGATAAGTATCTTGTGTCAATTAATGTTTCTTTTGCACAAAACACTCCATTCTTTTCATCTACTGAAACCTCAAAATAGGACGAAGTGGACGATACACTACTATATCAAATTTCCGATAAGTGTTTAGGTACTATACCACTATCGACACGATCATTGCCGCCACCTTCACGGTCACCAGTTCAACATGTGTACTCCCAACGAAGAGATCCTCCAGCTTCATGTCCTACACTAATCTGTTCTTCTTCAATAGATCCAACCTCAAGTGACCTTGATCTTCCTATAGCTCTTCGCAAAGACAAAAGACAATGTACTTATCCTATCTCCTTATTTGTGTCATATGACCATCAATCATCTTTATCATATTCCTTTGTTGCCTCCTTGATCATGTATCCACTCCTCATACTCTTCACGAGTCCTTATCTCATCCTGGCTGGTATACTACAATGATAGATGAAATGAATGGCTTAGATACTAATGGTACTTCGGATTTGGTAAGCTTGCCTGCAGGTAAAAAGACTATTGGTTGCAAATGGTTTTTGTAGTTCAAGTCAATCCAGATGGATCTCTTGTTCGTCTTGTGGCCAACGTTTATGCTCAAACCAATGGTGTAGACTACTCTGACACTTTTTCTCTAATAGCTAAATTAACATCTATCCGACTATTTATCTCTATAGCAGCTACTTATGATTGGTCTCTACACTAGTTGGACATCAAAAATGCCTTTTTATATGGGGATCTTCAGAAGGAGGTCTATATGGAGCAACCATCTAGGTTTGTTCCTTAGGGGGAGAAAGGAAAAGTTTGTCACCTTCATAAATCTTTATATGGGTTAAAGCAAAGTCCTCATACATGGTTTGGGAAATTTAGTCAAGCAATTGGAAGTTCGGGATGATAAAAAATAAGTTTGACCACTCGGTGTTCTATAGAAATTCTTCGTGTGGGATTATTCTTTTTATTGTTTATGTAGATGATATAATTATTACTGGAAATGATGAAAAAGGAATATACTCTTTAAAAGAATCTCTTCATAGCCAATTTTAGACAAAAGATTTAGGGTTGTTGAAGTATTTTCTAGGTGTTGAAGTGACGAGAAACAAGAAGGGTATTTTCTTGTCTTGAAGGAAGTATGTACTTGATCTATTATCTGAAACGGGAAAGTTAGGGGCAAAACCATGTAACACCCCAATGACACCTAATCTGCAACTCACTAAAGATGGAGAGTTATTCGAAAATCCGGAAAGATACATGAGGTTGGTTAGGAAGTTAAATTACCACATAGTAATTCGTCCTGATATTGTGTATTCTGTCAATGTTGTGAGTCAATTCATGTCTTCTCTAACAATTCATCATTGGACTGTTGTAGAACAGATCTTGTCCTATTTGAAAAGTGCTCCTAGAAGGGGTATCCTATATCAAAATCATGATCATTCTTGTATAGAATACTTTTCAGATGCTGATTGGGCTAGTTCCAAGGAAGATAGAAAATCTATTACGGGGTATTTCGTTTTCTTGAGAGGAAATTTGATTTCATGGAAGAGTAAGAAGCAAAATGTTGTATCGAGATCTAGTACGGAATCAGAATATAGAGCTATGGCTTAATCTACATGTGAGGTGATGTGGATATACCAAATTCTGGTAGAGATTGGATTTAAAGTTCCCTTGCCAGCAAAATTGTGGTGTGATAATCAAACTGCTCTTCATATTGCATCTAATCGGTATTCCATAAAAGAACCAAACATATTGAGAATGATTGACACTTTATTGGTGAAAAGACACAACAAAACTTAATCTTCACAAGCCATGTAAAGACTGCAAAACAACTTGAAGGCCTTTTCATAAAAGTATTGAATGGGAGTCGAGTTAGTTATTTATGTAAAAAGATGGGCATGATAAATATCTATGCCTTAGCTTGAGGTAGAGTGTTATAAGAAAAGGTGTTGTAGATAATATTGTATTCATTACTGTTATATTTACTAGGCAATATAATTAATATAGTGGTAGGTAAGGTATACCAACAGTTATGCAAATAGTGTATATACATCTCTATGTATGTACAAACAAATATGTAGAAAAAGAAATGTTTTACAATTATCTTCTCTTAACAAAAATACTTCTTAAACTTTATTTTTTTTTTATAATCTTATAATCTTGAAAATGTAAGTTTAAACAATAAGAGGCGTGATGATAAAATTAACAACAAAGAATTTAGTTTGATCTAACATTTAGAAATTTATAAATCCAAGCATACAAACAAAAAATGAAAAATAGTAAATGTTTGTTAATTAACCTGCTTGGTGGTGGGTGTCGAATCCAACAAACAAATGTAGCCTACTCTCAAATTACAAATAATTTGTATATAGTGATGAATAGGGTCGTGTCCACAGAGATTGGTTATATTGTTTCTATTCAAAGATCAAGTAGAGAGAAAGAATTGGGGGGAGTTTATGAAATTTAATAGCAATGAATAATCTATTTAAGACAAACAAAGACAAATCAATTGGGGTAATCAAGATTAGGGTTTTCTAACTAAGGGTAACCTAACAATTCAATTCATAAGATTGATCATTGATGCATGGATCATAGTTCTTCACCTAAATAAATTGATTATGGTTATCAACAAGTTCTAATAACCTATCTCTCCATACAGAATCGATAACTAAAATAGGCTCTTGTTATTCCTCTTTTTAACCAAATAATCCTAAACAAGCTCTTAGGGTTTAATTTGATAAAAGCAATAAGAATAAGAGAGACTATCAATTCAGATCAAATAAATCAATAGCTTAATATTTAAATCCGATCATATGCTTCCATAACACAATCAATCATCTATTATATAATCAACTATGTTATCTTGTCACTAATCACTAGAACAATTGAACAATTACGGATCCAATTATCTAATTGACAATATATTGCTTGCTAATTGAAAGAATAGATCTAGGTTCATATCAATTGAACAAATCAATAATAACAATTATTGTAGAAAGCATATGAATATTCAAGAAAAGAACATAATAAATAAATCAGTTAGATCTCACAATCTTTAATGAATCGAAGTTGCAGCAATTCCCTTAGCTAGATGGGATGTTTAGCTCCTCATCCTTCAAAAATCTCTCTAAACTTCTAATTGAATATGGAATAATTGATGCACTAACCCAATCCAATAGTTCTATATAGACAAATACTAAGAGGGAATTTTGCACAAGAAGTGGGCTGGCGTGATCTCTGAAGTTGGATGGCGGCTCAAAATTTATTTGAGCAATACCCCATGTGCACCGGCAAGTGCGCCGGCAGCTCACATCCACAGGTGGCCGGCGCACTTTCCTCCTCATCTCCAGAACCATCTGGGCTGGATGCTCAGATTTTTGCACCGCCAGCTCACTTCACAGATGATGTAATTTGATGTTTTCATCCCCTAAACTCGTCGTGTTGATCTTTGATTTCCATTTCGTTGAGTTATTTGACTATTGAGGACTTCAACTCCATTCTATAATTCAAGCTTTGCTCAAATAAGACATTTAAATACACTTAAGTACCATTTCAGTGTGATTTCTATAAAATCAATAACCAATTTATCAAGTTTAGGCCCGTAATTATTAAGTATAATTCATCTTAACACTTGGCAACAGTCAATTAGTGAGGAATGTTGGTGTGACCAAATAAGTTCAAATAGAACTTGATTGAAATGTTGACTAGGGAAGCAAGTGGTGAAGAGAGAGCCCCAAGTGGCGGGAAAAAAAAAACAACCCCTTGGGGTTTTGCAGCCAGGACAACAAGTAGAAAAAGGAATAAATGTCATTTTAGTATTGTTCAAATTATATATATATATATATATATTAGGTTATTTGTTGCTAGGTATAATAAATGATACTATTTTAAAAATATTGTGATCAATAAAGGTAAGGAAAAAAATTAAAAAAAAGAGAAAAAGAAAAAGTTTTGGAGTTTCGGTATGATTTGCAAAGCTCCATCAACGATAAGGAAGTATTAAATACGTGGCTTTCCTTTCATCTAGTTATTTTTAGAAGTCAGTTCTCTTTTTTTTTTTTTTTTTTTAGGAACCAAAATAAACAATGATAAAGAAAGAGTTATTTTCTCACCGTAGCTTTTTTGGATGGATATGAAAAAAACTATACTTTATAAATTGAGAGTTTTGTTTCTTTTATCTTCTCTTATTTATTGTGAGAGTTTTCTACACAAGTGAGGACATACTGAAAGGTATTTGGGTCAATTTGGGCTTTGGGATTTGAGTGAAGTGTGATAATATTTGTACTTGTCATGTTTTCTATAGAATGTATATATGATGGTTTCCTTTGCATGTAGATTTCGGCTTTAAGCTGAATCACTTTTATATCTATATTTTCGATTTATATACTCTAATCCTTAACAAACTAGTATCAAGCTGCTATGCTGTTCTAGGAACTCCTTGAAACAAAAATGGCAATGAAATTTGATATTCAACAGTTCGATGGACGCATTAACTTTAGCATGTGGAAGGTTCGTATGCTGATTGTTTTGACGCAATAAAATTTAAAAATAGCACTTTTTGGAAAAAAACAAACCTACTACAATGCAATTCTAAATGGGATAATCGATGATAAGCTCTTTCCACCATTCATTTACGCATTACATATGTATACAAGAAGTTCTTTTCGAGACAGCAGTAACAACATTGTGACTAAGTTGAAATCGTTTTACATGAAAAGATGTGGCGAATCATCTTGGTATATTACAATGCCTATATACACTATGCATGATGAAGGACGTCTATTAATCATATATTTCCGAATTTACTTCACTCATCATGGAATTGAAAAAAAATATATAATATATATATATAAAAACATTCTTAAGTGAGCAACGAGCAATGATGTTACTTTGTCTTTACCTCCCTCTTACAAACCATTTGCAAGAAACACTAATATATGGGTGTAAACGTTTGGATATTGATGAGGTCAAATCCTCTCTTTAAGTCGTGAGAAGATGGAGCATGATAATAATGGACGTGCGATTTTCAATCGACTTGTTTATTAGAGGAAGATCAAAGAAGCTTGGCTTTAATAATTTTTAGAAGATCAAGACTAAGTCTAAATCTAATATCGTAAAAGAAGATGTCGACACTGCAAAAAGAAGGGCACTGGAAAGCAAAATGCCCGAAGCTTAAAGAAAAAATGATGCAAGTTCAAATAGAGCTATAAGTGTTGTTGAAGGTGCTGGCAATGTTCTTTCTGTATCACAGAGTCTATTTGGTGATGCATGGATCATTGATTCAAGTTGCTTTTACCATTATGTCTAAACCGAGAATGGCTTACGACACATCAATCTGTTGATGTAGTGTTGTCCTTATGGGAAACAACATGTCTTGTAACGTTGTTGGCATTGGAACTGTTAGAATCAAGATGCATGATGGAGTTGTTAGAACCCTGATTGATGTTCAACACATTCTAGACTTGAAGAAAAATATAATTTCTTTAAGAACTCTTGATTCTTAAGGTGTAAGTATTATGCTGAAGGTAGAGTCCTAAGTTTCAAAAATGCTCTAATAATAGGAAATTTGGTTAATGGTCTCTAGTTGCCTTATGGCACTACGATTCTTAGATCTGCAGCCATATCATCTTATCCTGATATTGTTTTTGGATGCTACTCGCTTGTGCATAGTGTTTAAGCATATGATTGAAGCCAGATGTCTATTTTGAGTGAGCGTAGCTTATTAAGTGATATTAAAATAGGGAACTTGACTTTTATGAACATTGTGTCTATGGAAGAAGACTAGAGTCAAGTTTTGCACTGCTATTCACATGACTAAGAGCACAGTTGACTATATTCACTCTAATTTACGAGGCCAGCGCTGTCAATTCATAAAGTGGTGCTAGGTACTTGTTAACTTTCATTGATGATTTTTCAATAAAATTTAGGTATATTTTCTTAAGCACAAGAATGATGTTTTCCCCACTTTTAAGAAGTGGAAATACTTATCGAAAATGAAACTGGCAAGAAAATCAAGCGTCTTTGAACAAATAATGGTTTAGAGTTTTGTGAGAGACAATTTAATGAGTTTCATGAGAATGAAGTATTGTTGGACACTATATTGTATGAAAAACACCACAGCAAATTGTTGTAGCAGAACGTAATGATAGAACTCTTCTAGAAAGAGCCTGTTGTATGCTCTCTAATGCTAGATTATCTAAGGAAATTTAGGCTGAAGCTGTTAATATGCTTGTTATCTAGTAAATCAATCTCCATCAACTACAATTGAGTCAAAAATTCCTATTGAGGTATGGTCTAGTTCTCCAGTTAATTATTTTGATTTAAGAGTTTTTGGTGTCTTGCATATGCTCATAAGAGTGATGGTAAACTTAACCAAAGGGCACAAAAATGCATATTTCTCGGTTGCATCTGGAGTAAAAGGCTATAGATTATGGTGTACTAAAACTAAGCCATGAAAATTCTTAATTAGTAGAAATGTTAAATTCAATGATTTATCCATGCCTCATTTGACAAAGGAGCTTATCAATACAGAGCAGGAGCATAGTACTAGCAAGAAGGTGGAGCTCAAATTTGAGAAACCAAAGGAAGTACATAAACACACTTTAGATCGGTATATTCATGATCAAAACGAAGAAGAACAAGAAGAGCAAAAGGAGATTTCACAAGAGCTACAACAATATAGCTTAGCAAGACACGATGGAAAGAGACAAATAAGGCCACCTAAAAGATATGCTAATGCAAATTAGCTTCATTTGCATTATTTGTTGCACAAGAAAAGAAACTCATGATCCTTCATGATGAGGCTATAACAAGTGATGATTCTTCACATTAGATATTTGCTATGAATAAAGGATTAGAGTCCCTTTACAAGAATCAAACTTAGGAACACTTGAAGCTTCCTCAAGGACAAAAGATCATTGATTGCAAATGGGTTTTAAAGAAGAAGGAAGGGTCACTTGGTGTTGAAGCGACTCATTATAAAGCTCGCTTAGATGCAAAACGTTTTAATCAAAGAGAAGGAATAGACTTTAATGAAATATTCTCTCCTATTGTGAAACATAGCTCCATTCGAGTGTTACTTGTCATGGTTGCACTGTTTGCTCTAGAGCTTGAACAGCTCGATGTTAAGATAGCCTTTCTTCATGGTGAACTTGAATTAAAAAATTTATTGTACAGCCACAATGTTTATAGTTGAGAGCAAGAAGACCATGTTTGTCTATTAAGAAGTCACTATATGATTTGAAGTAGTCTCCTCACTAGTGGTATAAACAATTTTACACTTTTATGTTGAGTCATGGCTACTTAAGAAGTGATTATGATAGTTGTGTATACCATAAGAAAATCTCATATGGTTAGTTTGTATATTTATTACTTTATGTTAATGATATGCTCATCGATTATAAAGGTATGTTTGAAATCAGCAAGTTAAAGACTCATCTTAGTAGTGAATTTGAAATGAAGGATTTAGGTGGTGCTAAGAAAATTTTATGGATGGAAATTCAGAGAGATTGATGTATTGGCAAATTATATTTGTCTCACAAGAAGTACTCCATTAGGAGCTCATTTCAAACTATCAGCCAAAATGTCACACGGTCAATTGAAGAGGAGGAACAAATGTCATGTCCTTATGCTATGCAGTTGGAAGCATTATATATGCTATGGTTTGCATAGGTCCAGATATTTGACATGCTATAATAGTTAGTAGATATACGGGGTATCCTAGCAAGAGCATTGGCAAGCTGTGAAATGGATACTTCGATATCTTTGATACTACAAATGTCGGCTTGGTCTATGAAAAGAGTAATATTACAGAGATAATATTATTAGTTATGTTGACTCTAATTATGCTGGAGACATTGATAAGAGAAAATCTTTGATGGCTTCATGCTTTGGGGTAGTGCAATTAGTTAGAAAGCAACTTTACAATCCACTATTGCATTATTAACCACATAAGGTAAATACATGCAATAGCAAAAGCAATAAAAGAATCTATCTGGCTTAGAAGTTTGGTAAGCAATTTGGGTTTGAAACAAGATACTACAACAGTGTACTATGATAGCTAGAGTGCCATACAATGACCAAAATAAATGTATCATGAAAAGACCAAACATATTGATGTCAAATATCATTTATAAGAGATCATTTCTTAAGGTATTACTTTAGTGAAAAAGGTTGTTACATCTGATAATCCAGCTGATATGATGACGCAGTCAATTCCAACACCTAAGTTCAACTACTGCATGGATATAATTGTGTTTGTACTATGAATCATCCATAGTTGACATTGTGAAAAAAAGCCATAGAAAATTCGTGCACAAAAGAAAGACAAAGCTAAGGTGGAGATTTGTTAAATATGTGGCTTTCCTTTCTTCTAGTTATTTTTGGAAAGTGAATGCTTCTTTATTTTAGGAACCAAAATAAACAATGATAAAGAAAGAGTTGTTTTGGATGGATAAGAAAGAAAACTACACTCTATAAATTGAGAGATTTTTATTTTAGTATGTATCATCCTATCAAAAGCATTTTTTAGAGAAGTTTTGTTTCTTTTATCTTCTTTTCGTTTATTGTGGGAGTTTATATATGAAGAAATATTGAAAGGTATTTTGGTTATTTTGGCTTTGGGATCTGAATGAATCCGATAATTTTTTATATTTTGTCAAATTTCCTATAAAGTTATATATGACGATTTCTTTTTGTAGATGCCGATTATCAGCTAAACCACTTTTATGTCTATACTTCCGTTTTATATTCTCTAATCCTTAACAGGAAGATATCATTTTGTAATTTCCTCATGTAGAAATGGTCGCTAATGTGAATTAAAAATCGACATCTACTTGTACGTAAGGCCTCTACAGTCGGGAATTGTTCTCTTGGCTCATGTCCACAAGAAGCGTTCAACAGCATGAAAAAGAGTGATACTTCTATCTAAGTACACCTTTGGATTTCTTTCAAACATCTTTTATAACCAAAACCTTAATATTATGATATATTATTATAGACATCCGAAGAGACAGTTACTAGAAACTTTTAGCACTAATGATGGTGAAAAAGCAAAAAATCCAAACTAATACCCAGTTTTAATCATTAATAATAACATAAAATCATTCATAGAAAGCAGATAAAATAATTTCATTTTTAGCAAGATAAAATGATATTGCTAAGGGTGAATGTGACACTTGATATCTCAATTTGATCAATTTGTGTAATTAACTACCTAAAGTATTGATTTACTACCTAAAATTTTCCCACTTTTGCATTTAACCGAAAGAACTTTTCAATTAGTTATATAAACTTTACTTAATTTTTTAATTAACTATCTCATTTAAGCACTATAAATGAATTTAAAAAGTTATTAGATAACAAATTAATACTTTTAAATTTCAGGTAGTCAATTATCCATTTTAGTAAAATTCAAATACCAAATATGACATTTATCATATCGCTAACTCCTAACATTAGTAGTCTCGTGTAACTTCAATATTCTTCTATCACTTATTGCTAAAAAAAAAACGCTAATCTAATGTCAAAGCTGTACTAATAGTTGATAATCAAGAAGCTTTAATTATACAAAACGTATGAGAAAAAGGTCAGAGAAAAGGCTTTCTACAAGAGGGACCCAACCTAAGTTGCGAGATCATAATTTAGGAGGATAATCGTCATAAGATCTCTATGCTAAAGAAACTAATAATTCTTGAGACATTTCCTCAACCAATGTTCCAAATATGGCAACCTCAATTTCCTTAGCTGTCTCTCCCACTTGGTCCTGATTTTTCTCCCACTCTTTAATCTCTCTTCTGAAATCTTCTTCCACCATCATGTCAATGGTGTTACTGTCCACTTCCTTCCATGCTTCCAATCTCTTGCATACCCTTCTCCTCACCAGTGTTTCTCCTTCGCGGATTCTCTGATCATCACCTTCTTCTTTAATCAAATCCGCTACTAATCTCACCATGCCATTGGGGATTTTATTCAAATGATAGTGGCTTGAGTTAAGGATCTCTTTAACTAATCTGTCCATGTTATTAGTTTCGTGTTTTTCAACTTCCTCTTCAATCAAACCGATATTGTCATCGTCTTCATCTTCCAGCATTCTTTTCTCAAGCTCAACAGGGTCAAGTTCTGCCAACTTCTCGAATCTAGAAAGCTTCCGCAATAGATTCTCTTTGGCTCCTGAAAATATCAAACAAACGATTTACATGAGAAGCTGGAAACTATGCCGTTTAGTAAGCAACAACAGATGGACCCGATTTATTGGGACTGAATTTATTTAAGCTTTCTTCCCATCTGATTAGAAATTTCAAAAGGTATGCTATAGAGCAGATAACTGCACTTTTGGTCTAAGCACATTAAAAGCAAATGAGAACAACAAGAACAAACAAACTCTTCTCAGAATGGTGGGTCTTAGAAAAATTATGAAAGCAGGAGACCAAATAATTTCCTGGCCAAAAAACCAAGTTGCTGCCAATATGTCATCACTGTCATAAATCAGTTTTTAAAGTAACTACCATTCATTTTTTTAGAATATAATTACTAAACATGTGTATGTTATATGCACTGAAGCCCTTTTTTAGTGCCAAAATTCAAAAAACCAAGCTGTTTAATTGTTACGAGTTGATGTCATCCCGATTCAATAATGAGATTGCCAGCAAAATTAGTTTGTATTACTAGCAAATGAAAAGGGTATGAATGTTTTGAACCTTAATATATGGCATTGGCCAAACCTAATGTAAAAGATTTCATGGGAATAACTTTATAAAAACTATACTCTATTGCCACGGGCTGCCAAAAATACAATAATACGCCTACCCCTTGATCAGACATACACGACCATAACTAAGAGGACAGTCCTTTCCCTAGACAGGTGAAGCCAATTTTACGACAGCCTTTTTTCACATACGTATGAGTTCTAAAGTATTATTGCTGTAGGTTGATCATCGTCCACTTAGCCAAGACAATCTATTTGTGGTTCCCACACAGATACTCTCGCTCAAAATCAACTCAATCACTAGAAAATGACCTTTCAATTCTTTCGAAAAGAACAATTCAATTGTGAAAGCTGATTATTACTTGCGTACAGGGGTTTCGAAAACGACCACACAACCAACATAGTAACCATATACGGTACGACATTGGACTGCTCATGTGTGGTCATGTCTCCTGGTAGGTAAATATGGGTAGGTTTGGATTGTCCTCTTCGTTCGTGTTTGATCTGTAGTTAGTTTGATATGTTCATAAGTTTTTCATCTATATTTATTTTTAATAAATAATATGCTTGAAAACTATAAAATAAGATACCAAAATAACTTGAAAACGACCAACAAGAGATGCCTAATATTGGTACTTACTTTGAACAATTGCGTAACTTGTTTTGTAGTTGAATCCATCCACGGCCCCGTCTCTATCGTCCCGGCCATCGTCCGCCTCTTCGTCGTCGTCCTCGAATGGGGTTCTAACACGGACACTGGACTGAATTGCTCCTCCTCTTCTTGTTCTACTTGTAATTTCTTCAATGTTTCAAGGTCATCATTGGACATATCCTGAAAATTTTGTTGCAAAATTTCCTATTACATTTTTTTTTTTATTTGTAACCCATAATGCAGAAATGATTAATTTAAATAGTTTGACATCTTCTTAGATTTTTTATTAGATATATTAGTGTTTTCATCTAAAAGTTTAAGCTAATAAATTTGGATACGGGTTGAAATACTCTTTCATGTATTGTCCTTGTTAGGGAATAGCATGGGGGTTGACTGTTCTCGACAGTTGGAAAATTAAAAAACAAATAAATTAGAGTAGCTTTAAGTAGCTAAAATGGTGTGTTGGATGTTCATAAGGGATCAAACGAGAAAAGACAAGGACATAGTTGTCTGTTTCTGGGAAATTTTACATGAAGACAAGAAGACTTTTAATGGCAGAGACGTGGATCATAAATGGGGTTATGCACATGGGGAAGAACCCAAAGAATTGGCACCTTCTTCCCATAGTATATATCCAATATACGCCCAATATTTGCAAGCAAGTCATAAAACAAATAAGTAAATAAATAAATAATCATCACTTGTAATATACATAAGCAGACGATGCACTCGCGTTGCTATGCAAATAAAACAACCCAATATATATAAATTAAATAGATATATTGTTTTAACAGGTTAAAAGAGGATAATCTTAATTAATCTTAAAATTAGAGAATTAATTATAAATCATAATTATAATTGTATTTTCCACCGGTAACATTTTCATGTTGGGTAACTACCATACAGTTATAATATTAAAAACATTTACACCAAAAGTATTTATACTAAAAGCACCTACTAGATCGGTATATAAAAATACTTGCTTAGGCTAAAAAAGGAAAAAAACTATGACTATTCAACCCCTATTTAATTCCATTCAAACCCTATTTAATTTCATAATTTTAAGAATAAAAAAATATTTTACACACATATACTAGAAAAAGGAAAAGACTATGTCTGTTCAACCCATATTTAATTTTATAAAACCCTATTTAATTTCATAATTTCAAAGATACAAAAAATATTTACACTAAAGACACAAAAGCAGGTGCTTTTGTTTTAATAATATAGATTTTGATAATTTATTTCACCATCTAACTTTTAAAATTTTATTATATGAAATTTGATGGTTATTTTAGTAGATAATAAAAAAGATTTGCTGAGCATAATAGACCATATCAAAATGAGTAGCACACAAATACTACTATGTTGGAAAAAAAAAGTAATGAAAGTGTTTCTATTTTGTAATTTGAATAAATTAGTTGATAAGCTTTTAAATTTTGCATTTTTGATATCTTTATTTTTATTTTTTTACTCAAATTAGTATCTTTAGAAACACAAAAAATACAAAGTTCGAAAGTTCATATGGTATCTCTATTTTTTTCTAATATGTTTAAAACAAACAGTAAAACAGTAAATGAATCTTTTCGACGTGTTAAACCTCCATTTGCTCGCATTTTTCATATTTTTTTTTTGGTAAATGAAAGATTCAAACATGTCATGTGGACCATGAGGGACCTATTATAAGTTTGAAAATTTTACCATTAGAACATGCATATTAATTGTCTCCACCAAATATAAACTTCTATATATAGGTGGTGATTTGGTGAATATAATTAACTTAACAAGTACATTAACGTTGATTACTAAGAATTGACCGCTTGTATATTCGATGCCTATGGCTCTCCATTCAAAATGTCAAAAACAAAAAAATATTTCCCTGGTACAAAGTACCGTCTAGGTCTTCACTTTGGAAATTGCACAAGTCAAATTGTTGCTGTAGCTAGGTCAGTCCTTGGAGCCAATCCAGCACTCTAGGCTTTATTTATTTATTTTAATATAATTATATATCTCGTCAATATATAAAGACCCCTCTTCTTTATTTCTTTTTAAGTTTTTTTAACAATCCCCTTTATTTTTACATAATAACTTAATCTATAAACCCATAGTAAGAATTCTGGATCTGAATGTTCTAATAAACATCAAAGGAACCGAAAAAAGTGTTTTATCTTTATGTAATTATCACGGAAAAGAGAAAGATAGATTTAAAAATGTGTACAAACTAGATTTTAAAGTTTGAACAACCGGAAAAAAAAAATAGAAAAAGTTAGCTAGCATGTAGGTGCAGCCTTGTTAATTAATAAAAGGTAAGTCCCTCCCACTTAATTATAATATTATTATCTATTTGAAAAGAAATTAAATTAAAAATTTGAAACTATAGTGCAATCAATAATAGTATCTCAAAATATCAATCTTTTAAACTTTTATATGTAAAAAGCTGTCGGTGGCCCACTGTCCACTTACTTTCACTCCAAAAAGAGCTATAGCATTGAATTTATGTACATATATATAATAATTATGTTATTTTGGCCAAAAAAATAATTATGTTGTTATCTGCAAATACACATACGTATCTGTACACAATTGTACATGAATTTTTTAATATTTCTACTCCCAGTTACATAACAAAATTTAAAATTTACATAGATACAAAAATAAGTTTTAATATGTAATTATCCATAATATGCCAATTACATTATACTAATGTAATTTTCTCAGTTTAAGTACCAGGTTTCCAATATATATATCACAAAATATATTTATTAATAAATAAATCAAACCAATTTACAAGCTATTTAAGTTAACCTTACCCCTATATTCAAATTTTATTCCAATGTCCAAGAGCAAGATCAGCTAAGTTACCCATATAACTTTATGATTTAGTTGGCTCATTTATAATAAGCTCCATCTAATTTTACCTATACATATTTATATCTAGTTTAATCATAACTAAATTTACTTTGTACTTCAATATAAATTTAATTAAAAAAGTGTAAAAAAAATTTAAATAACAAAACTAATCAAATTTAGTCGAAATGAGTACTTGTTAAATAGTACTTCAGATCAAATTTCAGTTTCAAATTTTATAATGAATTAAATCCAAGTCAATGAGCTTACATTCTTATTTCTAACCACCAAAACAAGTATATTTATAAATAATTATTATTGTTAAAAAATTAAAAATAAGCACAACACCCTTTACACCAACAGACAACAATTTGACATGACATGATTAAAAAAAAAAAATCAACTGCAAAGCAGAAGAAGACAAACCTTGTGGCGACTGGCGATGCAAACTCCGGCGTTCCGGCACCGGAGGACGAGGACGATGGACTTCCCTCAAGAACAAACCGGAAAGGACTTCCACAAAACTCGTTGTCACTACATAAACGAATCTCCTCTTCTGTATCCAAACACAGAATGGGCCTACTAGAAACATGACTCTCTTCAGTCCTGCACCACTAGTACTAGTCCTACTGCTGCTAGAATTACAAGGACAAACTTGAGCTTTTTCCTCCAAAGAAGCTACATGATGATTGTGGTGGTGATGAAAGGAATCTCCATTCTGGGTCTTGGTCCGATTCGTTAATCGTTTTAATAAAGACCCGAATATCCCGTGCTTCGTGTTTTTAGCCTGTGATCTTGCCGCGGAGTTTTTATGGATCCTGAGAGCTGCTTCGAGGAGCAGAGCTGACGTTTTTGCAGGGATGTGAGGAAGATTGAGTTGGGAGTGTTTTTATTACATGGGCTTTTAGATGGAGACGGGAAGTTGGTGCAGTAATAAAGCGGTGATCTTGTGGGATGATGATCAGGTGATGAGTCATGGTATGAGGAGAAGAAACAAGCGTTTTTGGAGAACTTAGCAGCGAAGTTGGATTTGCGAGAGACGATGGGTCTTCGTTTCTTGAGCTGCAGGAGCTGTGTCTTTGGAGCTGGGTTTAGTGTTTTGATCAGTTGGTTTCGTTTGTTTGCAATGTAGGTTTCGAGGAGGAATGGCTCTTGATCTTCTTTGAGTAATTCATGCAAATGTTTTGGTTGCAGCTGCGGTTGTGATTGCGCCATCATAACCGAGAGTAAGATGGAAAAGAGAAGATGAGAAGGAAAAAGAAAAGAGAGAAAAGGTGTTGGGTTTTTTTTTTGCAGTTTTTAAGGAATTGATGGAGTTGAAGAGGTTTCAACTTTGAGGCTCAAAAGGAGATGTTGAAGGCGACACAATTGGCTTTCAATATTTAAAAGTAAGAGGGTAGAGAGAATTTGAGTGTACAGACAAAATCCCAATCAAACACGCTGACTTATAATCTAATATGTAAACACATTGGAAATATTTGCCTGGAAAATATGTAATTAGATTTTTAAATTTTAAAATTAATTAAATATAGTAATTGGATTATATATTCTATTAATTTAGTAGATGAAAAAAATTTTTAGGTGTACTAACCAGCATCATGAAAATACTACTTGTATCCATGAAAGATTTTTTAGATTCTAAATTAATAAATTTAAAAGATAATGTATTAAATTTTACGCAGTGTAAAACGTAAACAAACAAGATTTGTAATAAAAATACAAACTTTATGAGAAAAAAGTTTGAATTAGATTTTTAAAGTATATCAAATGTTCTGATTAACCTAAAGGCCTATATATACTATTACATGAGGAATTCTAAAATACAAGATCTAAAAAAAGCAAACAATAAATATAATAAATACAAATATATAGTATAACCAACAATTAACATTAGAAATAAAAATTGGCGACCTCTAATTAATATAGGTGGTTTTAGAAAGCTAGTGGTGTACGTTGGTATTCGTTGTCCACATAAAAATTGATCAATTTTAAAGTTTGGATACTTAAGCATGTTTTGTCAAAGTTTAATGCCATTCCCAATATTAACTCTAATCTAAGTGTATCAATATCCATTCTTCTTAATAATAAAATGAAACAATTTGGAATTCTACCTTTTTGTTTTAATAGGAAAAGAAAAAAGAAATAATTATGTATAGAAAAGATTTAAATTAGGTAATTTTAAGTATTAATCCATTTATTGAAATATATATTATAAAAGTAAAGCATATCTATATATATATTCAATCAATTAGTTTTTTACACCATATAACAGTATATAAAAGATTTTATTATGTTAACGAGATCATCTAATCAATTATTTGATCACTAAACTAAATATAGTAGTAAATATTTCAATGGTATACTTATCGCTGTATATCGATTTAAATTTTTAAATAGGTTACTATTTTATATAGTCTTTATTTAATTTTATATATGTTCAGTACTAAAAGAAATTTATACGTATTAAGAAACCGGAAAGTGCTGTTTTTTCACTCGAGCTGAGAGGGGAAGAGTGGGTGGAGGGAAGGAATTAGGAGGCTTCCGGATTCAAATCTAAAAGGGGAGGTGGGAAAATCGAGACCAGGTGCAGAAGATGAAACAAGATTATAATTATAAAATAATGGCCAACGGGAGCAGAAGTGTAGGGAGTTGTATTGTACACTGTAGACAAAGCTATGAAACAAGACGATCTGGTCTAGGCATAGAGTACAGACACATGATATCCTGTGTGTTTGCCAAGGCTATCTCACTGTCTCATGCCATGTTTTACTTTTACTATGTTGATTTTTACAATTTAGATTGATGTTAAATTAAAAGGAAAAAAAAAAAACAAGAAAAAAACTATTTAAGGTATGGGTAAAATGTATTGGAAGTTTTAAAGTTTTATGTATATTTAGAATGAAGTCTAAAAGTTTTAGAAGTACCACTTTAGTGCTAAATGTTTTAAAAGGTTTTTTTTTTTTTAATACCCTTTTTAAGGACATAGATACTTTTTCATATAAGTAGTGCTTTAGTTCAAAAAGACAAGGCAACATATAAATATAAAATTCTCCCCCTTCTTTTAGAAATCTTTATGTTTCTATGAATGTTTGATGTTTAATATTGATCTATTTCAATTTAAAATGTCATGATTATATGGTATTTGGTTCAAATATGATATGGTTCAATAGGAACTTTTACTATTTTGTCAACGGAACTATTTAGCCAACCATCTAATCGTTAAAATAAATATAATAATTAAAATAGTAATTATGTTAGTAATTCAATCACGATTGGGTATGATGTGAGTCGTTGAATATAGTCAATGAGACCGGTCTTAAAATATTATGACGGGACCACAGAATTTCCAATGGTTCAATTTATGCATGATGTTTGCTTATATTGTGTTATTTAACTATTATAATGGGAAAAGGGAAAAAAAAACAAAAAAATGTATAGATAAAAACTTTTAGAAAACAATTCCACACTGAACATTGTAACTTAAAATAAGTCACAATTTCAATAAAGAACCTGTACTTTTCTTTTCCTATTCTCCATTAATGAACTTACAAGCTCCCATACCAAAATAAATAATAAAAAACCAAAAAATTATAAAATTACAGACCTCGAAGAAATAAAAGACCCAGTTTCAAGCTTTAAACAATGTTTTTCAAGATTGAAATGATCTCGACTGAGCTAGCATTAGTCTTCGAAATAATGTAATGTGTTATATAACTCCTCTAAAATTAAATTTATGCTTGCCTAAGCTGCCACCAAAACTTATGTATTTATGTTTTTCAAGATTGAAATGATCTTGACTGAGCTAGCATTAGTCTTCGAAATAATGTAATGTTATATAACTCCTCTAAAATTAAAATTATGCTTATCTAAGCTGCTACCAAAACTTACGTATTTTTTATTTATTTTTAGAAAATTGTTTGCTCGACTAGTTCATATAATCAAGACCGATTTCATTCACATAAGATATTTACACAATTAGATGGTGGTTCAAATCTCATATCTTTATTTTTTTGGAAAAAAATTCAAAAGTAGCACATTTTGCCATATTTTTATTTGAACAAAAACATAAATAAAAGGCCACTAAATGAAAATCTACTTTTGTAGATATATTTAAGCATTTTGGTCCATAATAGAAGTATATATGTACTTATTGAGAATGTCCACTCTTATGTTCTTTTTCAATTAGATAATAAGTGAACATCAAAATTGAACAAAAAGAAAAAATAAAGATTAAAAAAAAAAGAGGAATAGATCCACATATGTCAACAGCTGGTAAATACAGCTAAACCTTAATCACCCAAAATGCTAAGGTAACATGCGTCAAATCAATTCCTATTTTTTCCATACTGTCCCCACTCTATCGAATTAATTTATCAATCTTGATGGTGTAGTGTCATTTTCGGCATTTATTGCATTATCCTTTTCATTTGAATAATAAATACACATATTCAGTAGCTGGAAAAAGGAAAAACACATATGTAGCTGAAAAGAGGCTTATATTATTGTATAAATATATTTCTTAATTGTGAATAGGCGCCTTTTTTTTTTTTCTAATCTTAAATCATAAAAATAAAATTTTAGATACATAAATATATAATTAGTTTTTTATGTGATTATGTTTCTTTTGGTTTTATTTATTCAATTTTTAATTTTAGTTTTTAAAATTATTTTGTTCAAGAGCAAAATATATAATCAGGTAGGATTTAGGAACATTTTATTTAAAGATTTAATAGTTTGAATGTTCAATTTTAAGGACAAAGGAAGAAAATACTAAGGAAATCAAATTGCAATTTATTTTACTTTTATTGATTATACAAGTGGTTCGAATTCATCAATCATGAATGTCGGAGATACTAGTTTAAATAAACTAAATTTTAAACACATCTATAAAGGGAGACAAATTTTTCTCTTTTCTTTTAATAACTAACATTACTGACATAATTAACATTATCCTTTTCTCTTTTTCCATATTACAAACATAACTTTTTTTATTGAAACAATTGAAATACCAGTATATATATAATTGATAAATAAAAAAAAATTAAATGCAGATCTAAAAATTCAATGAAAAAAATAGATAGACATTCTAATTAAAGATGGGTAATATTGCTCCTATATAAACTCATGCGTACATTCACCAAATGAAACTCAATATTTTAGTTGAGAAAGATTTCATACTTTGATGAAGAGTTATTACAATGTTTAATTGAACATAATTGTAATTTCTTAATGAATCCCTATTATATATAAAACATTAAATAGACATTATGTATTCAATCTAAAAATGATGATATAATTATAAAATCATTTCTTTTTCAAAAAAACTCTCATTTAAATAAAATATAAACAAATAAAAATCCTACAATAGCTTTATTTCACTCTCAGTAGCAGTAATTTCGTTACAAGTTTATTCATTCAACGAAGTAAATGGATGTAAAATAAAAGTAAATGAGAAAACCTTAATCTAAAATCAAGATTCCAATATGACTTTTATTAATAAGGAATAGCTCCTAAATTTTACATTTCAATCTAGAGGTCCTCTTGTTGTACTAATTGTGCTGTGAAAATAATGATTATACTAATATAATGACCATCATCCAAACATTGTATTAGAATAAAAACCTTGATGGTGAGTCACTCGTAATTTATGTTAGTAGGTCAGGTTTATTCTTATATTAATTATCCCCAATCCGTGTTAGTACCAAAGTATATAAGATTGATAATATATTTCAAGCATAACTAAGTTTTTATGTTGTGTTTCGTGTTGTATCTAGGGCTTTTTTTCTATGATCGTGTTTCTAACCTTGTTGTGTCATATGTCATGTTATCATATATGTATAAAATTGTCAATACTAACCTCTAAAAATATTTTAAACAAGCATGGTCCAGAAATTAATTTTCTTCTCACCATCATATGAATTTGACCAAGTCATCCCTTCATTAGCGACCAGTTACCACCTTAGTCCATAAGGTTACGGCACAATCACAAACTTACAAAGTAAAAAAAGGTAATTCCACTACTGCTTCTTCCTGAAATATTACTGGTAAAAGTTGATAGAAAATAGTAAGATATCACTGTTACATCGATTACATATCGTACTAGAGGTACTCTTTTTAAGGCAAGCTTTTACAGTGTCCATTTTTTGAATCTGGACACTGTTTTTGTTAATTTTGTAAAGAAACGTGCAGTCATTACTGAGATACAGTTTTACAGCTGGACACATTATGCGTTTAAAGGCCCACGCAGGACGCAGAAACAACCAAAGAGGTAAGGATTAGGGTTTTCATTTAACTTCGGATGATTTCCTACATAAACGTGACCAATTATATATAAAAATATCATTAAAAAAAAGCACGTCAGAGGAAAATTCGTCTTTATTATTGTAAATATAGAGATTACAAGATTATCACTTAAACTTTGTATTCTAAACTTTAGGAAGAAAATAAAAATTATAAAAAAAAAATCTCTTTTCAATCACAATGTTATCACCTGATTTGTTCATAAAGTTGTATGAATCTTATTGTACAAGAATAAATTGGATAATTTTTAAAAATACATTAATCATAACGATCGAAAAGGAGTTAATTACAAACATATAACACGTGTTTTGTCCAATTTGCAAACACATGACTTGAGTTTTTTTTTTTTTTTTTTTGAAAATAGATGATCCGGGTTTATATAAAAATATCAATATTATTATAATTTATAATGATACATGTTAATATTTTATTAGTCATAAAAATTAATTTTTTTTACATTTTTTTCAATTTTCTCATTTTAAAAAACCAAGATTTCAGGATAAGAAGATAAATTCTTGATCATTGAACGTAGCACTAGAAAACAAGGATATATAGATGAGTTTCCAAAAGCTTACTAACCACCTGTTGTGTCCTAAGCTAAAGTAACACAAGATTCCCTAATTATTTAACCCATGTCAAATATATAGTAATTTGAATGATGAGGCCAGAGCAAATAAAAGATAGGAGTTTTAATTGATATTGACAAAAGATGAGGGGGTTGGAACAAAAGTGAAAAAGTGCCATTTGTATAATGTTATGGGTATGATTTAAGATATTCTAGATGGTTTTAAGATTTAAAATCTCTAATCTATCTTAAAATCTAGGTTACAAGGTGTTGTGTATTAATAGGCACGTAAATATAAGGGAATATCTTATGGTTTCATTACTATTCAATAGCTCGCATCATATACAATCATAATCTAATTACTAAATAGTTAATATTTAATTTTTATTATATTTATTTTAACGATTAGATGATTGACTGAATGGTTTCGTTAACGGGACCGTAGAAACTCCCAAATACAAGATGACTGTTTCAAATATAATGTGAGGCTCTAATATCTTTGCTTTGATAGATATAATTGTGTAACAAATGGAACAAATCTCACTGAAAATACTTATGCTTGCTCGATCACAATAATTGAACCATATGCTTTGTGGAGTGAACTAAATCTAATATTATGTTGAGAATGTAAATCCACTTTAAAAAGTCTAACTTATAAAGTAGACGATTTATATAGATGTATAAATACCAAATTGATTTATTGAAGAGACAATATAAACGCCTTTCATGACAGTGTAGCGATTTGTAAAATATAATTTGGATGATTGAAGATTAAGAGGTAGTTGAATAGCTCCTAATTGATAGTTTTTATGGAAAGAGATTATGGGCATGGTGAATAAGAACTTGGTTGGTGTTGCTTGATTTCAGCAAGGTTTAGATCATGATCTTAAGATACACTCTTGTATACCTATGGATAGCTCATTTTAACAATGAATAGGGTTAGTAATTGCTTACATGAAACAATAATAAAGCAAAGTACATGATTATAAAAAGAAAATATGATACTCAAGACCGAACAAGATATGAAAGATATAAGATTATTAAGACCCAAAATGGATGCCTAAAAGTTGGATTTGTTTTCCTCAATTTATTAAATTAATGGTTGGGATTCTCTTAATTCTAAACACATCTTACGAAATTATTATTATGTCATGTTTTTTTCATATAATCTCACCTATTGATTACAAGTGATAGCATCATATGAGTATAAATTATGAAAAATCGAAGAAAATAAATAGAGAGGATCTTTGTATCTTAGTATGATCAATCTATATAATCTGATTATGAGCTTATGAATGGCCATCTTCATTAATTATGAAATCAATACTTTAAAATGATGTGTTTTAATCAAAAGTTAGCAAACATGCCAAGAGATAATAGTACCTAGTAAGGTCCTCGTATTACACATAAGGGATTATTTACACTGTCAGATTTTTATCTGTATCGAATCTGTAATGTATATCATATATATATCGTATCTGTTTGTTTTGTTTATGAATAAAATTTTAGTTTTTATTACTATTTATTTTTTGATAAGTATATGTTTAAAAACGATAAAAAAAATTATGATACAAAAATAACTAAAATATGACGAAACATATAAATTCATATAATAATAATATAATACCAACTATTCCCTTGAGATGGAAGCATACATTGGCCAAATGTGAAGGTGAAAAATAAAGAAAAGAAAAAACCTTTACTCAGTTTTTGTCGTTTGTGCCATCAATGGGTACAGGAGACATGCTGGGTTGGCTAGAATTAAAAATCAGGTAAATTCAATAACATATTGTCTGTTAAGACACCCCGCAAAAACATGGGAGCACGTATCCCTAAAGCATCCTATGTAAAAGTAACATAAACAAGCTCGAACGAACCACGACAGCTTGGAAGTTTCGTTCAATTTTTAGCAAAAATTTTTATAAGCGAATCAAACAACAAAAGTATTGTTAATTTTTTTTTTTTTATACTTTCAGGAACGAACAAACCGTTGATTTTTATAATATTGTTATACTGTATATCTATCAGTTAAAATCCAAATATACTAATGCAAAGTAAATTTGTTAGTTTCGTACTAGATAATTGAAATTGCAGACGGTGCTGGTCCTTTTTTCGCACTTTTGCTTTATCGAACAAAAAAATATTTCAAAAAATGGCAGTGCGTAATTCCTCGATTTTGTCTTTTCAGCACGTGTGAATCACTTTCTAGATTGGATAATATATATAGAGCTCTGCCAAAATGCTTTTCCCAAATTACACGAGAGCGAGAAAAATTATTTTGGCCAAATTCTATTTTAAGCATTGAAATATTATTAAAAGTGGTGTAAAGTAAAAAATTTTCATTGTCCTATCTATGGTATTGTTTGGGACTGATTAGATGAATGGTAATATGCGTTTTTTTTTCTTTAGTATCGCTCATTTTGAAAATGTTTCACATAATTTGTGACTTGGTTTGAGAAGATTGAATCAAATTGAACTATTTATGAAAAAGGGTTAATGATGATTCTTGAACTTCAAAAAAATATGCAATTAGGTATTTGAACTTTAAAATCGATTAATTTAGTATTTAAATTTTAAAATTAAATAATTTAATACCAAAAATAACTTTTCGTTCGTATATATCAATAGTATCTTTGTTAAGTTTTTTTGGTATTAAATTAATTAATTAAACAATATTTTAGATATTAAATTGATTAATTTCAAAATGCATGTACTAATTACATATTCTGCCAAAATTTAAGTATCATTTGTGATATTACTCCTATTGCAGACCTAATTTCATTAGTGGAAATGGATTATACGAACACAGAAAAGAGGCGTTGAGGGGTTGCCCGACGCAACTACTCTGATGCTTAAGTTTTTTTAGGTATTAAATTAATTAATTTAACAGTTTTTCAAGTATTAAATTGATTAATTTTAAAGTTCTTGTACATAATTGCATATTTTGCCAAAATTTAAGTATCATTTATGATATTATTCCTATTACATAAGTAATTTTGCCGGTAGAGATGGATCCTGCAAACACAAAAAAAAAAAAAAAAGGATCAGAGGGATGTCAGGAGGTTACCTAGTGCGACCACTACGATACTTAAGTCAATCTGTGGGTGAAATATGATGTATCTATGGAAAGATAAGAAAAACTTCTTTTCCTCCGTCCTCCCTTTTTTCTAAAGAGAAAGAGGGGTATTTATAGTGTTTAAGGTCATACCAAGATGGACTTCTTCTCAGCAGCTGACCTAGTCCAAGGTGATGAGAAACCTGAGCCGAGGAGCTGCGGCTTTGTGGAGTCTACGCCAAATTGATTATGTCTTCTTCCTTTGCTATGGTCTCTAATTTATTCTATCATCTCTCATCTCACCTTCAGTTTTAGGCTGCATAGTGCTCTCCATCCTTTGCTATGGTCTCTAATTTCTCAAGCAATTCATGCACTTTCACTATTATTGAAGATAAATTATCAATGTGATATAATTTCATGTGGCTTAAATTCCTATAAATTGCTCTTTAATTTGAATATTAATATTTAATCTAAGACTCCAATGACGTTTGGTAATAACAATTTAGAGTGAGGTGTTGATAAAAGTGGTTAAAATCAAATCAAACCAAATATAATTGCATTTACAACAAGTTCATTCAAAATCCTAAGTTATTAAAAGTTTTTGGTTCATTAAAAGTTTATGCTAAATGTTGTATGATCCGACTCAATTTTTATGGTTCTAAAACCAAATGAAATCAAAATATGATCACCCTACCTATTGATGTGGTATGTTAAATGCTAAAATGGATGCTAATGTGATGCATTCAATTGAGTTATGACAGTGGCATTTTTCAAGTTATGATAGTAGTGTAATGATGCTATTAAAAACACATGTCATTGTTTGGTTTCGAGCCTTCAACTTCATTCCCTGATCATCATGTTTATGGTTATTGTGGGATAAAAATGGATAATATATATAAAAGATAATTTTCTAAACAAAATGTTAAATAAGTATAAATTAAATGTATAACTCATATAAGTAAAATAGAGATAATGTGTAGACAAAAGAAAGTCCAAAGATAGCTTTAATTGACTATTTATTTATTTATTTATCTATTTATCTTTACAAACTATTATTACAACTACTAAGAAAGAAAAATACAGCAAAAGTTAGGGATAATGTCGAAACTGATGCCTCAACTTAATTTTTAATAATTTAATGGGTCTCAAAAGCTTGCTTAAACCATTAATAAATTTCAACTTAGCCTACCCAACTAATAAGTCCACAGATCTTTAATATTACAATTTCAATAAAGATTTGTTAAGTTATCCACCATAAAGATGAATGCTTGCTAAAGATTTAATGGTGTGGGATAAATAAAAAAGGCTTAACCTTATCCACAATCAGCATATAAGTTGCCGTGATTTTAAAAACACCCATCCAATTTCGTCGTCAAAACACACCCAAGACCATGCATGCCTCATCATCATGCAATCACTATATTCTCTTTCTCTCTCTAGCTCATCAACCAATGATAACCATCAACCTTATCCAACTCTAATGCGAGAAAGTAATCACTGGATTCTCTTTCTCTCTCTAGCTCATCCTCTCTCTCTAGCTTAGTTTGGTTCTAGGTTTGGCATGTTAGGGATTGCTTTGTTTTTTATATTCTTGAATTAGAGCATGGTGGCTTGTGGCAGCTTGTTTGTTGTATTGAGAATTGGATTATGATTCCTTAAGCATCAAATACCATTGTTTGGTAATGAAAATAATGGAGATGGTCCGAACTATCAAGGATATTGAGGAGGATGATGGAATTAATGATCAAACTCTCTATTGATAATTATACAACTTTGATCATAAATTCCTTAGCTTGTACATATTTTTTCTTGTTCAAGTAGATCTAGATGTCTATGTGCTTGGATCAGAAATACACAAGGCTAGCTTGCATGTTGGACTCTACAAAATACAAATTGAAATATTATGAGTACTATATGCCATAGTTCAAACTCTATTAGTTGTCTAGGATTATTTCAATGATAAGGTAGAGAAGGGTCGACGGAGAGATAGTGGTGGACTTTAGGGGCATTGAAGCAGAGGAAGTTGAAGGCCATGGTGGCACATTGCAAGGTTGGATATTGTGTTTTTAGGGAAAAATTAGTCGGCTTTTTTTTTTTTTTTTTTTTTTTTACATATTTGGGTGAAAGATGATAGTCAATTTGAGATCTTTTATTACTTTTATCTAAGAGAGAGAAAGAGAGAGAGTTTGGAAAAGGAAGAAAGAAGAAGAAGAACAGTTATGAGAGGACGGAATTTTTATTTGTCCCACATTGATAATTATTATTCTCTAAGCTTTGTATGTATTATACAAGTAAAAAGCCTTTAGTTGAAGTAATGAAAATTTTAGGATAAGGATGGGCCTTATAGGATTGGCTGAAACTCCTTTTATTAAAAAAAATAATAATAATGATATTAGACGTAATAATTATTAGAAGTACAAATGTTAGTTAAAAATATAAAAAAATATTATAATAAAAATTAATAGAAAATATAAAATTGTCACATGAATTCGACATTAACTCTAAAAATATAACAAGAAATACGATTAATTCTTTTTTAAATATTGACATGGGGTTATGTAATTTTTTCTATTCCTACTGAATAATGTTGTCTTTAATAATCTTGGATATATTATATGCATACAAGGTAAATTGGAAATATGAAAAAGGGCGTCGACAAAAGCCAAATGCACGTATCCATCGACTTTTTTATACTGAGAAGGCAACAAAAAGCGCAACTATCGATATGAATTTGTTAAAAACATACCATAAAAAGGCCAAGTCCGTTAATTTACTTTACTTTACATCCTTTTTTTTTTTTGGCCACGGGCACTATTATTGCCATTTTACTATAATTTTTCACCTAAGTTGTCTTATTCTACGATTAAAATAATCTCGTTTACGCACTTTAATTTAATGTGTATTGGTATTGCCAAGGATAAAAGAGCCAAAATTGAGTACTCCAAACACAAAGATCACTTTCCTATCTATCAATGCAATGTACACGCACCGAGTGTATTGTTTTTTTCCCCCCTTTTTTAGTTTTATGTTTACACCATAACACGAATATTATTTTCATACGATTAAAATTGTATTTGATAGGATAAAATACAAAATCAACATGATAATACGTAATAAAAGATAATATTATATTATAGGAAACTCCTAGAGTTGGTGAACGAAACTCTATAGTCAATACTCTGATTATAAAAATAAATATCATAATAATATGCTTCAATAATACAATTACGGTCGAGTATGAATGTGTGATCAACAAAATTAGTTTCGATAAACACGATGAGACGATACGATTTTCATTAGGTTAGTTAGTAGAAACAAAATGTAATTTCATTTTTCAGGATCCTTATCAAAATTTTTATACTTTTTAGCTCTTATCAACATAATTGACTTTATACAAAATTAAATGCAAACACACTCCGCCGACCCAAAAATCATCCTAAAATTTAGCTTAAATTTATTACTAGCCCTGCGATTCTGTTTTTTCTTTTTTTTTTTTTAATTATTATGATTATTATTTTAATAAATGGAGAAAACGTAGCTATGCAGTGCCTAGCTTGTTAGTACTAGTACCATGTGCTTAGTCTCTGGTAATAAGGGTCTGCTGAGTTATTAATTTATAAATATTATATCTCAACCAGGATCTTAATCTGTATGTTTGACCAGAAAGCGGTTTTAGTAAATCCATAGGATGGAGGTGAGCATCGTCTCTCGATTTACTTTAGTTGATTTGCTGTGGTAAAAAAGATGAAAATTTGAGGGATATTAAGGTATGCTTGGATTGTTCAATTTTTAACCCTATTTATATATATTTGTTTTATATTTATATCTTATTGTTTAATTTTTATAAGTAGAAATATATTTTTTATCTGTATTTGTTTCTTAATAAATATTTTTCAAAACGATAAAAAAAACCAACAGATAAAAAAAAAAAAAACAATCAAACCCTAAAATATGTGTTTCAATTTTGGTTTAGCTAGATTCTAGAATAAGCTAAAACCGAACCATATAGTTTACGGTTCTCTTTTAAAATTAAACCGATTCACTTTAGTTTTGGCTTTGGCACGAATCGCATTTGTTTATTCTATTTTCCTTTTTCCATTTCTTTTGTTATACCTTTGTGTATGCCATCTCTGTTTGTATTTAAATTGAATTTTTTCCTATTAATAATGTTTAATTATTATTGAAAAATAGTGCTATGAATAATTTAGATCATATGCTAGTAAAAGTAAAATAATTTAATAAAAGTAAAATCAATGATATAGAATGTAAAATTGATATTCTTCCAAACAATAAGTAAAAAATTATTTAAAAAATTCAATTCAACTTATTTAAAGTTATTTTAATTTGCATAAGATTCAGGTCTTGTCCAGGCACGAAACATGAGCTACGGAACAAAGTTTTGGGAGCTGAGCTAAACCACATTAGACAGTTTAAAAAAAAATGAATACATATATTAAACCTCGATAAAATAATACTATTGAAACAAATAAAAGATATTATTTCGTAGAGATTATTTATTAATCGATAAATAAATAGTTTATTAATTTATCGATAAATGAATATTTACTAATTTACATAAAAAATTTATATTCTTTACACATTTTATTCCAAATATGATATACAACTTATTAATAAAACTAAAAATTATTATGGACAAAATGCATATAGAATATATATATATATATATATAATTTCAAAATTCATAATGCACAAATATAAAACAAAATAATAAATTTTATAACACAAAAAATTATAAAGTTGTGATAAATCTTGAAAATTATAACAAATAGGTACATAAGAAAAAATATTTTTTTTAAAGTTAATACTTTGGAAGATAAAGAGTTATAAAAGAGTTTTATATGAAAATTTTTATGTATTTGGTGAATTATTAATTTATATTTTCATTGGGCTTTAAGAATTTTTTTATAAATTATTATCTTATGCATTTAATAAGATTATTAATTTAGTACGTTGGCTAAGAAATTATTATCCAATCAAAATTATTAATTTATCAAATATTCATTTATCGAGATTTAATTATATTGAATAAAAAACCATATTTTGTGGCCCTCTTGACTCAAATCAATTAAGCCCCTAGGCAATAAATAGAAAAATAAATAAAGTAACGACCATGAGGGAAGGAAAAAGATTAAAATAGAAAATGAAATATAGCTTAGTTAGAGTATAATATTACCTTTATACAACTATACATATGTTCTATCGGGAAGAAAGATGTGATACCACACAATTTTATAAAGTAAAACCATAATTTAGTTTTCAATATTTAAATGTTTTTCGATTTGCTTTTATAATGTTTTATTTTATTTCTTTTTTTTTTTGTATTTGAGTTATTATAATTTTTAATTCTTATGAAAGATGACTAATGTCAAGTTTGTTAAAAATTTTGCCATCCTATATAAGTATTAGTTTTGTATAGGTTCACATAAAGGGTAAGCGAATACATAGTAAGTAGATGAAGTATTACCCATATCCAATCCTATACTAAATCAGGTATTTGAGACTTACTCATACCACTTTATACTTACCATAACCTTACAGGTTTTACAGGGTACAAAGTTGTAAAACCCCTCAAATATAAGGTAGTGAAACTTTAATCATCGATGTATCTTTTGGTGCAACGACTTAGAGTTTATTAGAAGTCCAAAATTAAGCATGTTTTATGGAGAATGCTCCATGATAGCTGATATCCTTTGAAGCAACTACCACTAAGAATAAAACCATGTGGCATTTCATCAAAGTGGATAATACCTCAATAAGCAAAGTTTCGGGTCGTTATAAGTGGTATCAAAGTAGTTTCTTAAGCTTATATGAAACACCTCTAGTATCATCTCTACCTAGTATGGTTTGGAACTATGTGACGAAATTGATGAAGATTTCGGTTCTATAACAAGAAAAAAATGTGATACCTCTCAAAATATAAGGTGGCAAATCTCCAACCATCGATATGTCTTTTGGTGTAATGGCTTAAAGTTAATCAGAACTCTACAGTTAAGTGTGCTTAATTAAGAGCACTCCTAAGATAGGGACATCTTGAAATGTGGTCGACATCAAGGGCAAAATCATGCAACATTTTGCCAAAATAGACAATATCTTGATAGGGCAAAGTTTTAGACTGTTGCAAAGGTATCCTATGGAACCTTTTTTTTGTTTTTTTTTAAATATTAATATATTGTAATATATATATATATAACAAGAAGAAAATGTGATACCTCTCAAAATATAAGGTGGCAAATCTCTAACCATCGATACATCTTTTGGTGTAATGGCTTGAAGTTAATCAGAACTCCACAGTTAAGTATGCTTAATTAAGAGCACTCCTAAGATAGGTGACATCTTGAAATGTGGTCGACATCAAGGGCAAAATCATGCAACATTTTGCCAAAATAGACAATATCTTGATAGGGCAAAGTTTTAGACTGTTGCAAAGGTATCCTATGGAACCTTTTTTTTTTTTTAATATTAATATTATTGTAATATTATATATATATATATATATAGTTTTATGTAACATGAATAATTACCTCATTTTCAAATATTTACTATAGCAAAATTACCCATACGGTGTGGAAAGAAATTTAAAAGTAGTTTCTTACTATCACATATTCCATAATATCCAAAATTCATTTGTGTGACGGTAGAAAACGTAATATAAAAGTTAAAGCATATAAGTTACAATTGAAAACATATATTATAATGTAAAACAATATTACTTGGAAATACTTCCATACTAACTAGCTTGAAAAGCTAACCAATACTTTTATGATGTAACAAGTCTTTACAATTAATATCCAAAATGTAAAGCATTAACATACCCATGTCTTCGATCTTCATTCTTCATAATGCAACTTATCTTTTTCTTTAGCTAATATTTAATATTGTCTTCATCAATAGAACTTGTATCTACAAAAAGAAAAAGTAATAAAATAAAAAGTTAGCTATGTAGAATATGAAATAATGCAACAAAGCTGAAAAATTAGTACAAGGAAAGAAAAACAAATAATAATACAAAAAAGGGTTATTGTCTTAAATAATATTAATATTAACAAAAAATAGTATAAATAAATATTATTATTTTATTGTTGATATTATTTTATACAATTTTGTAGGATGAGTATAATGTACCTAGAACCTGTATCTTATGTATAGTAGAGCATAGGTTCTAGGTAGGTTAACGTATCAAGATCTCATATCTATACCTTACTATGTGAGAGCAAGTTTCAAAAATTCTAAACCTAAAACCTATCCACTAACTTTTAATACCTATTTGGAACCTACCCGATTGTACATATCTAGGTAGATAATATATACAATAGGGTTACTTGCTCATCCCTAAGTTCACAATATATATTTTTAATAGGGCTAATGACAAAAATGGTGCATGAACTTTCATAAAATATTTAGTTAGGTACTTGAAGTTTTATTTTGAATAATTTAGTACCTAAATAAAGTTTTTATGGACTTTTTTCACACATGAAATTTGGTTTTAATAATTTTAGTACCTAAACAAGGTTTTCACGGACTTTTTTCATACTTGAATATACCTTAAGCAAGTTTAATCTAGTATGTAAAAAGTTCACGAAAACTTTGTTTATATCCTAAAATTGTAAAACCAAACTTTAGGTTAGAAAAATGTATACAAAAACTTGGTTCAAGTAGTAAATTGTTCAAAACCAAATTTTAGGTACCTAATTGAATTTTTTTGTAAAGTTTTTGTGTCATTTTTAACGTAATTCCTTTTTAATATTATCATTGAACAAATTAAATTAGATATTATATAATATAAATAAGAAAATACAAAATTTAATTGATAAAAAAGAAAATGACAAAAACTTTGAATACCTTAAGCCCTCCTAAGGCTGGCAAGTGGAGAGTGGGTGGGCAAGGTTTGTGGTAGGGAAGTGGGAGAGATGAGAATTTCGACAAGTTCTAGGTAGCTATCTTCTAACCTTGGGATGATCGGTAAATATCAATATTAAATGGTAGATAGGATCTAATATCATGAATGAATTATGTGACTATTTGTATTGGTAGGTGTTGTATAACATAGCCTGGATTGGGTGATGATCAACCACTTGTGAATATATATTATATATAAAAAGAAAATATAAGAAAGTCCAAATTCAGTTGGTTCATACACAATTTTGATCCAATTAAAAAAAAAAAAAATTGAATTGTTCTTTCTTTCTTTTCCTTTTGTTTTATCATTCTTTTCTTTTCTTTTTATTTTTTTCTTTTTGACATTAATGGGTGTTGGGCGATGATCTACCACGGAAAGACCCACCAACATGGGTGGATGGATCATATTGTATATCTAATTTGTGGTGATTGATTGCCTTTTTTTTTTTTTTTTTTTCACTGGATGAAATGTTTAAGGGACTGATAGAAGGTTTCTTTACTTTTTTTTCCTATAAAAATTGAAATGTTGATGACATCAATTGAAAATTAAAATACAAAATATTCAAGTGGAAATATAGATTAAGTTTGGAAGTTTAAAGTTTAACAGTTACTTTTTTCTTAATAATAAATTGATTATAGTAAGTTAACCCAAAATCTCGTATCATGTTATTCTCTCCTTTACAGGAAGAAACAGCACAAATAGTTATATAATGTCAAACATATTAAAAGATTCACATAAGTCGGTGAAGAAGTGTGGATAATGATCTGGACAGGATAGAGACGAATCCAACCAAGCAAGAATTGGACCAGATAATTTTAAAGTGACTAAGGCAAATAAATGTTCTGCAATGTTCCAAGTGAATTTCAGATGGATACTGCTCGGATATGCAGATGTCAGGCGTTCATTGATGAAATTTGGAGTATTATCCATTTAATGAAATTATTCAACTAAGTGTAGCCATAGTTTTATAACTTAGTAATACTTCTTCTATTTCTCAAGTAAGATACACCATATTTGAATCCTCATCCTATTGTAATTGCTAAAAAATATAAAAGAAAAGGACAAGCTATTATATATCCAAATGAAGTAGGGGGCTGACTTTCCATATCAATATGTAATTGAAACTAAGACCCTGCTGCTTTTGAGGAAAAGTATTTGTTAATGAAAATAGTTTTTTCTTGAGAGATTTTTTTAGAAAAATAACATGTTTTCAAATGTTTGGCTAATTTTATGAAAATTCTTTTCCTTTGTTTATAGTTTCAAAGTAACTCATATATTTCAAGTATTAAAAATCAAAAAGTTGTTAGAAACGGATATGACAAACAACGACAAAAAAATGTAAAGTAAAGCACACATAAAATTTACGTGAAAAATCTAAACTGGAAAAACCATGGGCAAAAGAGAGCAATTCATTAATATTAAAGGAGTACAAGATGATGTGTGTACAAAGATCTGATATGATCTTATTTCAAAACTCAACTTATTACCCTAACAAAACATCACACACACACACACACATGTTCTGTAAGCCAGCTCAAAGGCCAGTAGCTCCAAGGGCATTGTTTTTTATCCAACGCTAGCTCAAGGTCAGCGGCTTAATGGAGTAGGTTGGCGATGAACATAAGATAGCTAGTGGCATTAGAGCCGACCTCGCAAAAACATCGCTCACAGAAATTAATTCAAGGATTCAAGGCTAGCCTAAAGCACAAGGTGTACAATTCAAAGCTGGTGGCCATGATTCAAAGCTGGCAACTTTGACAAAATTTGGGTCACGCATCCAACAATCTGTACATTGACATGAATTCAAGAGCGAAAAAACAACACAAACTCCAATCTTCAACATTTAATAAAAAAAAAAAAACAAATATTCCTTCCTCTTTCACAAACCCCTAAAGGGTATAAATCAACAACGAATAGTAACCAAGTCTAGACAATGCTCAAACTTAGCTGTAGGAAGTGTTTTATACATCATATCTGCAGGATTATCTTGATTATTGACTTTGCTCACAGTAATATCACCACAAGCAATAATATCACGAACAAAGTGATACTCGATACCAATGTGCTTTGTCCTCTCATGAAATATCTGATCATGGTAAGATAAATTGCAATCTGACTGTCACAATAGACTGTAGCAGTCTTCAAGTCATCACTGAGTTCACCAAATAATCCCTGCAACGAAATAACTTCTCTAAAAGCTTCTATAATAGCCATAAATTAAGTTTCAATAATGCATAGAGCAACTGTACCTTGCAAGTGGCTTTCCAACTGATAGCACAACCACCAAGAGTAAAAATATACCTGTGAGATATCTTCGTTTTATGTAAATCTCCAATAAAATCAGAGTTAACAAATCCAATAATTTCATCTCTAGTTCTACCAAATTGTAGACAAATATTAGTAGTACGTCTTAAGTACCTGAAAATCCACTAAACTTCTTTCCAATGTTCCTTTCCAGGATTTGCCATATATCAACTGACAACACTCACAGCATATGACAAATCTAGACGTATATAGACCATAACATACATAAGAGATCCTACAACACTACAATATGGAACCCTTATATAGTCAAGCTCATCATCTAATTGTGGAGACAAAGCAGATGAAAGTTTAAAATAAGCTGCTAAAGGAGTATTGACAGGCTTAGCACTCATCATATTAAACCTGCAAAGGATTTTCTTAATGTACCCTTTTGACTTAGATGCAACGTACCTGCTTTTCTATCTCTTAAAATTTTCATCCCAAGTCTCTTCTTTGCTGCTCCCAAGTCATTCAGATCAAACTCTTTGCTTAACCGAATTTTAACATTTCTAATCTCTCCTTTATCCTTGGCTTCTATCAACATGTCATCAATGTACAAAATTAAATCTAAAAATGACCAATCACTACATTTCTTAAAATGGATGCAGCTATTAAAATTGCTTCTCCTAAAATCATGAGAAGTCATAATTGAGCCAAACCTCTTGTACCATTGGTTGGGCAACTGCTTCAAGCCGTAAAGCAACTTCCTTAACATGCAAACATGGTCCTCCTTTCTGGAGACCACAAAGCCCTCTGGCTATTGCATAGATATCTTCTTCAAGCTCTCCATGTAAGAAAGTTATCTTCACATCTAATTATTCAAGCTCAAGATCTTGCATAGCTACAATAGCAAGTAAGGCTAAAATTGACCTATGTTTTACAACATGAGAAAATTCATTAGTAAAATCAATACTCAGTACCTGATTATAGTCTTTTGTAACAAGTCTTTCTTTGTATTTAGGTTCTTCAACTTTTTATGATCTTTCTTTCTTCTTGAATACCCATTTATACCAAACAGTCTTCTTTCCTTTAGGAAGTTTCACCAAATCTCATGTGCTATTCTTATGAAAGGATTCCATCTCCTCTTGCATAGCAATCATTCACTTACCACAATCATCACAACTAACAACCTATAAGTAAGTAGATAGCTCAATATTAGAATCAATATCTTCTATTACATTTAATACATAAGCAACAAGATCTGTCTTTGCATATCTTTAAGGAGGCTTAACTTCTCTCCTAGGTCTATCTTTAATAACAGAATACTGCAGCAATGGCGGTGTAGAAACGGGCTAAGAAGTACACTTTAGTTTAGAACCTGAATCAATCTCAAACTCTACTTATATGCTTGAGTTCTACTAGACTTTTATCATATGAAGTGTTAGAAAATAAGTCATGTAACATAGCTGTTTCATCAAAAATGATATCTCTACTAATAATGGCTTTTTCAATTTATGACACCACATCTTGTATCGCTTAACACCAAGCTTAAAACCAAGGATTATACATTTCAGAGATCTAGGCTCAAGTTTCCCATTATCAACATAAGCATATGCAGGACATCCAAAAATCTTCAATTTATAATAATTAGCAAGAGTACCAGACCATACCTTTTATGGAGTCTTCTTCTCAATAGTTGATGGAGAACTGTTAATAAAAAAACATGTTGTAGAAGTTGCTTCAGCCCAAAATGACTTTGGTAATTGATTATTAGAAATCGTACATTTAAATTTCTCCATAATAGTTTTATTCATCCGTTCTGCTACCTTGTTTTGTTGAGGTGTACCGGGAACTGTTAAATGCCTCACAATTCTCTCTGACTTGCACAAATTGTTAAAATCATTAGAATAGAACTCTAAATCATTATTAGTGCGAAGACACTTTACTTGTTTCCTTGTTTGTTTCTCAATCATCGTCTTCCACTCCTTAAATGTAGGTAAAATATCACTCTTCTACTTGAGTGAAAATACCCAAACTCTTCTAAAGAAATCATCAATAATAGTCAGCATATAAATAGTACCTCCACTAGAAGGTACTCTAGACGGCTCCTAAAGATCATAATGGATGTAGTCATGTGTACCCTTTGTATTATGAGTACTTCTGGTGAATTTGACTCTCTTTTGCTTCCTAAAACTCAGTATTCACAAAATTTTGGTTTGTTGATGCCGTGCCCATCAAAAAGTCCTCTTCTACTCAATTCAACCATATTGGCTTCACTCATATGTCGAAATGTATATGCTAAAGTCTAGTAGCATCTTCATCTGACAAAAAAGAAGTGACGGTTGCATCACTACAACAATAGAACCCTGCAAAACATAAAAATTAGCATTCTCTTTTTGTTCCTTCATCACTACAAGAGATCTCTTACTAATCTTCAGAAGTCCACCCTCACTAGTGTTTGTGTACCCTTTAGAATCAAGAGTACTCAAAGAAATCAAATTTCTTTTCAAGTCAAACACATGTCTAACATCACTAATAGTCCTGACAATACCATTAAATATTTTAATTTCAATGGTACCAATACCTACAACCCTATAAGAAGCATTATTGCCTAACAGGACAACACCTTTGGATACCTTTTCGTACATTGAAAACTAGTCACAATTGGGCCCCATATAACAAGTACAACCATAATAAAAAATCCACTCCTCACTTGTCTGAGGATCATCATTAGGAGCAGCAAGAAGTTCTTTATCATTTGATCTTCGGCTACATCAGCTTCACCTGATTTTTTTTTATTGTTTCCCTTTTGATTTCAGTAACTCTCTTGTTTTTGTTCTACAATTTATAACATTCAGATGTCTTGTGTCCTTTCTTCTTGTGATACTTGCATATCTTATCCCTATTTGCTGATTGATCTTCCTGTTGAATTACTACCATATTTGAGTTCTTGACTGTTACTACGAGTAACAAGGCCATCTGCTTGAGTCTTCGATCCAATCATTAAATATTTTATCTTCTCAAAAGACCCCAAAGCATCATAAACTTCATCCATGGTAAGAGAATCATGACTATACAAAATAGTGTTTCTAAAAGTTGAATAAGAAGGAGGCAGCAAACACAATAAAATTAAAACTAAATCCTCTTCACCGGACTTAACCTCTAAAGTTTTCAAATTAGAAATAATTTCTTTAAAGATGGTTAAGTGATCTTCTCGAGACCCACCTTTAGTCAAACTGTGTGAATATAGTCGTTGTTTTAAATGCAATTTGCTAGCCAAATTTTTAATTATACGCAACTGCTTCAATTTTAATCATAACCCACCAATTATCTTCTAATTTAACACATCCTGCAATATCTAATTTGATAAATGAAGATGAATATGAGAAAGAGCTTTTCGATCCTTACATTGTTTTTCTTCTGGTGACATTGACAAAAGCATCTTTTCAAACCCTAACAGCGCATCATTTAAATCCATCTTCGCAAGAATCGTTATCATCTTGACCTACTATAGTGAAAATTTTGTGTTGTGGTCCAACAATGGAATATCATGTTTCAAGATTGCCATTGTAGAGAAAACAAAACCAAATAGTTGGCTTTGATACCAGTTTGTTCGAAATGGATATGACAAACAATGGCAAAAAAATGTAAATTAAAGCATACATAAGATTTATGTGAAAACCCTAGACGAGAAAAACCATAGGCAAAGGAGAGGAATTCATTAATATTGAAGGAGTATAAGAGGATGTGTGTACAAAGATCCGATCTGATCTAATTTCAAAACTCAACTCGTTACCTTAAGAAAACAACACATAAACACACACACACACACACACACACACACACACACACACACACACACACACACACACACATGTATGTTGCATAAGTCGACTCAAAGGACGACAGCTTAAAGGGCATTCTTTTTTATCCAATGCCAGCTCAAGGCCGGTGGCTTAAAGAAGTAGTGCGGCGGCAAACAGAAGATAGGTCGATGGCTTTAGAGCCAGCCTTGTGAAAAAATTGCTCTCGAAAATTAATTCAAGTATTCAAGGTCTGCCCAAGGTGGATTGTGTACAATTCAAAGTTGGCGGCTTTAACAAAATTCGAGTCACACATCTAACAAAGATTACATATATTATAATGAGAAATAAATCTACTTAAAAGAAAAGTATTTAAAAAATTAATAATAAATATTTTTGGATAGTAATAATTGGTAGATGGACTTGTAAATTGATAGAAAAATGACTTACATATTTATATTTTATAGGTCATTTCCAAAAAAAAAGCTATTAAAATTCTTTGTTTTACAAAATAAGGGAAAATATTTTTCATTTCTCGTCCTTTTTTTTTAAACAAACACAACAAAACTAAAAGACATTTTCTTGAAAAATATTTTTATTGAAACAAATGGAGCCTAGGTTTGGAAAAAGAAGCTAGGCGGGAAAATACTTGAATGGCAACTTTGGTTCATTACATCGAATTAGGCTAAAATAATATATTAAATGGATAATGAATGGTTATTAAAATGATACACCAAAAATGATCTTAAAGGGAAGCAAAATTATATTGTACAGTGTATTTTAGCTTTAATTATATTTTAGTTTCTATACTTTAATTTTGATGTACTTTTATATTTACTTATTAACTAATTCATTAAAAATTGATATTTTACTTTTCTCAATTGATATATTATTTTAAAACTTAAATGAAAGTTAGTATTAATCCATTGAAAATTAATCGCAGATATTTATTTGATACTACTTTAGAAATAAAAAATTATTTACATGTGACAATTTCGATTGAATAATTTTTTGCACATAATCTTCGATTTTGATAAAATCTTATATTACTAGATTACTCTTAACATCAATTTCATTTGAAAATGAGATCTTACTATGTAATCTAAGATTACACGGATTAGGTAAAATTTTAAAATGGCTATTATAGATGCGGGGTACTTGCTGATAATGGTCACGCATGTGTCGCATGGATTTCGTGCTTGACATGTGACTGCGACGTGTTGCTGAGGAGATAACACTTGACGACAGGATGGCTTGGAGAGAATGACAAGGGAGGAGGAACAGGCAATCTTGGTGTTTCAAATGTACAAATGACGGGTAAGGGAGTTTGAGTAGACCTTGCACATCAAGCTTACAATTCTTGAGTAGTTGGAGTAGAAATCACTTGAGTTGCCTTATTTGATCTTCCTGAATAGAGCCTCTTCTATAGAATGTTGTTTTTCTTCTCTCTTCAAAAGTTGGAAGGGAGAAGGGGTGACTGAGTATTTATAGGTACTTGACATGGATGGCTACCGTCAGATCATCTCAATGATTGACGGATAAGATGGAGTAAGCCGAATTCATAGTTATCTTGAATGAGCTCCTCATGGATCAAGGCCAATAATATCTTCTATGTGCATGAGCCTGTCTGAGAAAAGTTGGATATAGCGGACCGATCCAACGATCTTTATTCCAAGCTCACCATGCCAAATCTCCTCAAGCCATCCCAATAGTTGAACTGGACTCATTGGGCTCTATCACCTAGTCCATAAGTCAAGTCTAAATAAATAAATAATATTTATATTTTTATTTTTAAAGCCCATTACAGCTATGATGTGCAAATCGTGTGTCATTTGCCTTATAACATGAATTTCTAAACTTGTTAAACAATATACCTTTGTATATTATAACATTTTTCTCTTGATTTTTTTTTAAATGTCTCCTAAAACTTTTGTGAGATTGTTAAAGAAGTCCTCCATTAATATAGAATTGAGAGATTTATATTGACTGGCTTATGTGTCTATATCAAGAGATGACTTTTTTATCGATCTCATGGAGATTTATATTGCGACACATTTTTTGAGAGAAGTATGCTACCAACCATGCTTAAGATTAGACTCTTCCAACTTGTCAACTTATTCTGTTATCTCTTGATAGTGATTGGGCTTTATATTTTTTCACTTGTCAAACCTAGTGTTCTAAGTACTTTCCTAAGGAGTCAGCTTATTCCAGACATATGATTTTTTTGATCTCATCCAAGCTATCTATCTTAACATTTGTTTGAAAAAGATTTTTTATTTGGTTTGATTTGTCCTGACAAATTCTTAAACACGCTAAGAGCATTATGAATAGCTTAGGCTGGTTTTGTTGTGGCCTTAGAGACTAAAATAAGATCATCAACGGAAAAATATGTGGGTAAATTCACATTGAATTCCTCTAATTTTTTAATAGTTCTTGTTGTTTTTCGGTTACTAAATGTCCAATTAGATGACTAAAAATTCCCATCCCTATAATAATAAAACAATAGGGGTAGACTAGATGTCTTGTCTAATCGCTTTGCGAGGCATAATCTATGGGTGAGGGTGTAGCATTGACCAAAACTCCTGTAGTGGTGGTGGTAACACATGACATTGTGGGTCTATTTCGATGATTTTTCTTATTTATATGTATATTTGTTGAAATGTTATGTATAAATATATCCGATTTATATATATAATTTATTTATATTTGATCCAATTTTTTTTATTCATATATTTCTTAATAAATAATTTATTAAAAAAAATTTGAAAAAAAATATATGTATCTCTTGAGAAAAAAAATAAAAAAACTAGCCAAACAAACCCAAATGCTTTCTCTGAAATCTAATTTTATAAACATCATTTCAATTTGCCTTCCTCTTTTGTTACTACTATGCAGAAGTTCCTACAATAGGATGATGTTATCAGTTACCTTACGATATGGAATGAAGCTCGCTCGGAAAGGATTTATAAAATCTTGTAAGAAAGGTTGGATCCTCTTAGCAAAATCTTTTGACAAAATTTTGTAAACTGCGGTACAATGGCCTATTAGGCGATATTGTGAAATTTTTGTTGGCTTTATTGATTTAGGGATCAAGACTAAGAGAGTCAAATTAATTAATTTTCGTCATGATTGATTTCCTCTTAAGGCATTATCTGATAAGAAAGATAACTAAATTTCCTACGGTGTCCCAATGTTTCTTAGAGAAACCAATATGTAAACCATCTCGTTCAGGAGATTTCCGTGATGCCATGCTGTTGAGGGCAAATACAATCTCACTATCTAATCACATCTTTACTCAATATAGCTGCTTTTGATTGTTACATTGGCCCCCTCCCAAGAAGTTAGGCAGATAGTTTTGTAGTTTTTGACATTCTCTTTGTTAAGACTTATTTAAGGATGAAAATATGTGGTGATGTGAAAACCCACAATAATAGCTAAAGGTTCTGGCATTTTGAATTTGAACTTGTTGCTCAACTCAAGCATACAATCATTCAATATTCTTAACAAGTGACTTGTTAAAATTTAAATCTTAAACAAATTTGGACACTCTTAATCAGATTTAAAGTTGATTCACACAAAATGTCAAAGGAGCTTTACTTTTTAAATGTGTTATCAGACTAATGTGAGATGAACTTTGAATCATATCCACGAAATCTTCTCACAATCCTTAAACATTGACATAGGTAGATGATTTTGGACTCAAACAATTCCACCAAAGTTTTATCTAAAAAGCTCTATAATAATGTTGATTATGTTCTTTAATGATTAAAACTTTAGAACTATAAATGAGTTGAGCCGAGCCCATCTTTTGAAGACTCGTGCTTGGGTTATTTAATAAATTAACAAACTCAAGTCGAATCGTAATTTTAATTAGTTTGAAAATATTATCCCATGCCTGAACCCCTTAAGGATTCGCAAACCCGTTAAGGATTCGTGAACCCATATTCGACTTGTGAGGCTCCTTTATGTAAATAATTATATATAATTATATTTATAATATTATATTGAATTTTTTTCCCCTTAGTTGTTGAATAAACAGTGAAAGGTGGATTTTATATCCTGGAATCACATCACTTTATTTCCACCACTGATATGTGTTTACTTTCTCATTTAAAATATGCAAAAAGTGGACGGTACCTAAATGTAATGTGTATTAATTATTGTCGTACACACCAAACATGATGCCTTAGTACCGTGGGAAGTAGGATAAGGCATGCATAAGCAGACAACTTCATAAAAAATGCTCGATAAGAAACTAAGCCAAGTGCAGTGCATGTGCCAAAACGAATATAAAGTTGATTACCTTAATTAGAATGTGTAGATAAAATGACCTATGGAGAAAATTATTTAATTAGAGTGAATATAATACGTGGATCATTTGATATTAATTATTATTCGGTGTGAATAGATCTAATCTTTATTTATAAATACACTTGTTCTTTCACACGGATATCTTTTCTATTTTTATCATTATAATAGAGAAAGGATGAAGTCAAACCTAGAATCTCTCATCTAAGAGATCAGGGAGGTATCATTTAGCTACAATGCTATTGGCATTTTTTATGCGGATATCAAATTATTATTTGTTTGTATTATTATTAATATCACTTTTAATGATTTTGTAATTAATTTTTTTCTTTAGCATGATACAAGGTTAATTACTTATATTTCTTAATTAATTTTGGATTGTCTTAGCCAAAGAAGAAAAATTGTAGGACGCATCTTCTTTTATTCTAGGAAAAACCAAACTAATTATTCCATTTTTTTTCCCCTCTTCTTGTTTGGTTGGAAGGGATCAAAGTAATATGGCATAATTCCAACAATCACACATTATGTCTCGTACATTATTCATTTAACTGTACGTTATATCAAATAAAAAATAAATAACTTTTTTGGGTTTTCTTTGGGTCCTCTCAATGATAGATGGGTACGGAGAATGATTATTTAAATATTATTGGATGAAAGTGGTGCTAATAATTGCTTAGCTGTGCTAATATAACATATCCTATGCCATTTAATTGAGAGAGCTAAACAAAGCATAGTGTTCTATTGCCATTAGTCCTAATAAGCTATCTTGAAGCAGTTTTCCACTAGTTTTACATTATTGATATAGTGATGCTTTAAGGTAGTATTCAATTCATAGTATGACATACAATATAATAAGTTACTTATTCATGTTTGAGGCAATAAATAAAGTATAAATTTTTTTTGGGTTAGTATGTCATTTGTTATATACAAGTACTAGATTAGAATAGTGACTTTAACAATTATATATATTATTGTATATTTGTTTAACTATATTTCTTAATTTATTACCATATGACATTGTTCGGTTACTGCCACAACCATCATCGCTGTAACACCAATATCTGTTTGGATTGTCTGTTTTTCATCTGTATCTGTATCTTTTTTAAAATGATATGTGTAAATATATCTGATTTGCATCTAAATTTTATCTATATTTGTTCTATTTGATCTTTTGATGAGAACTGTCAATTTTTTTTTATCTACATCTATTTCTTGATAAATAATTTGTTAGCGAAAAGTTTGAAAAAGTGTCTATATCTGTCGGAAAAAAGCTAAAACAAACAGACCCAATACCACCATTGTTATAGACCCCTTACGAACGGTGAAGCACCGTGGTGGCAATGGGATGCTATGCTCCACTGAAAGTGGTAACATAATGCAAATGAAATGGGTGTAAAATTCATGAATTGTTTGGATCATCAAAGAACCAAATGGACCTAATTTTTAGTCCTGCAAATGAATAATCATTTTTTTACGGATCATAACTTATAACAACTAAGGAGTTACAAAATCCTTAATATATGAAAAAGCATTTATTTGAGTTTGCTAGAACCACATCATTTGGCGTATTTCTCAAGGTAAACTTTAGTCGTTATAATAGTGTCTTGGCCCATTAAAGCTTTTTTGCCAGCTAATTCTTATTTTTTATATTTTTATGTCGTTTCCTTGTTGTACTTAGGATTGATAGGCTTATAAAAACTCATGTAATTATCATTATCTCTTCTATATTTGTCTTCATCTTTTTACATTGTGTCACAATGATGATAACAGAGTGGTAAATATGCATCAATTGCAATAGTTATGACATTAGTGGTGGTCATAGTGGAGTTGTGGCACTTGTGAGAGTGATATAATGTAATTATAGTATTGATAGTGATGATATATGAAGCTCTTGAGGTATAATGATGGTGGCAAAGCTGGTACATAGTGATTCCAATTGTATGAGTGGTGGTGCTAGTACAATAATGGAAATAATATGGTGAAAATAACATTGATTTGATGCTAAGTTGTATTAATGATGGTAGAGACACAAGTGTTATTAACAATGTTGGTAGCGACAATAGTAGCCATGGTGGTAGGTTCTAATAATGGTGGCCATGATGATAATGATGGTGATAATAATTGAAAATAAGTATTATTTTAGGGTTTTAATTGTTATATGTCTATTTTATCTAAAAATGTTGCGAACCTATAAATATTACTTCGAGGAGTAAGTTCTCTTATAGGTACAATTTACATAGGTGGACTACATGTATCATGATAAATTGCGATTACACCACACTTCTAGAATTGGTAAATTGACACATGATCCATCAACCCAAACGTGAAAAGATATGATTATAAGTGTATTTGTCTAAAAACTAAATTAAACTAAATACAATTAATAAATAGTTTAAACTCGTTTGGAGCTATTTGTAAATATATCGAATTGAGGTTTAGCACTAGAACTCATTTATAGATCAACCAACATTTTTAGTACTCGGTTATTAAGAATTTTTTTTTTTTTTTGAAATCTCAGCCTATGTTCTAACCTAATTAATGTGACTCAAAACCCCACACATTGATCTAAGTTTCACAACGAATAATTATAAATCAATCTATGTCAAATTGAGTCCGAAGATGGACGAGTTTTGTTGGATAGTTGCAGCTGAGTGCTGCTGATGCAAGAAAAGAATGATCCAAACAACTCTAAAATGATTTGAACGATTTAATTTTGGGAGAACTGCACAAGTGCTAATCCAGTGTAAGTAGTTAAGAAAAGATGTCTAGGTGATCTGGATGCATGATTCCACGCGGAGAAAGTAATTAGGACAAATAATTTTAATGTAGTCTTTTTCCATAATTCCATTCTCCTCTTTTAGCTTTATGGAATTTGTTGGCTTGTCAGCTCTGGACCCTTCAAAATCTGTCGTTCCATGGACTTGGCCTTTTTTAGCTTGTTTTTTTTTTTTTTTTTTGTTGATTTGATGTGAGAATAGTTTTTATGCTTATATCTATGTATTTATACTATTAAGCGAATCCACTCCATTTGTGCCAAAAAATAAAATATTAAAGTTTGACAGTTATTTTTTGTATTTATCTTATTAGATGATTACCCATCTCTATCTCCTCCCTTAACAAACCCTTTTCAATAATGTTACTTTACTCTCTCTCACTATTTTTTTCTCTATTTACACACGCAGCACGGCACGTTATCTACTAATATATAGATATATATTTTGTCGATTATGCCGATATGATATTCAACAATGCTAGCATGACTAGTATATAGGAGTGACGTGTTGATTTAACTATTATCTATAATAGTATAGTGAATAGTAGGGTGGATAGATATAGGTAGGCAAAGTATGAAATACCATATGTATTCTACCTTGTAAGGTACATGATATTAAATTTTGTACTTGGATTCTATCTTATGACAGCTTATTCCCATTCTTTATTGCGTACCATGTAAAACATATGAGGTGCCCTGTAGAATTTGTAGATTTTTTAAAATAAAATCTCTATGTTTTTTTTTTCTTTTTTTTCCTTTAATATATCAAACTTATAATTTTTAAATGGTTTCATGCAATATATAACGCTATCGTAATTTCATATATTTAATATAAAAAAATGTAGAAAGAAATAAAAAAAAATAATTTGTTAATATCACAAGTTTTGCAATATGCAGAATCTGTTTATACGTGAAAATTAAGACCTAAAACAAATACTTATGGAATTTGTTCATGTGATATAAAACAATACTATAAAACTTAGAGCAAATTTCAAAATTAAAAACTCTACATTTATTTCAATATTAATTGGTCTTATGCTGTGTTTGGCAATTTTGTAAAGGGTGGAAAGTTGTAGAAATGAGCGAAAGAAAAGAGTAAAAAAGGAAATTAGTGGAAATGGAAATGTATGGAATATTTATTTTGTGTTCGGTAATTTATGAAGGAAAAAGAAAAGAATTAAAGTTAATATTTGACTAAATTGCCCCTTATATCTTATTTCTGTTCTTCCTTTATCAAAAAGAGAATGAGAAATTTATAGCATTGTTCAACATTTCCCTTGCTTTCTGTTTGAATTGGGGAGAAGGGAAAGGGGCCAAAGTGGAAAGAATTCCGTCCACTTCTTTAGCTTCCATTCGACTTCTATACTGCCAAACACGACATTATAAGATAGCAATATCTATATATAATTTGGGAGTTCAAGTATGTGCATACAATCATAATTCTTCTAGAATAAAAATAGTAGCTCATTCTAATATAAAATTGTACAAATCCTTTTATAATAAAAATTTCTAAAAGGTAGACTATAAATAATAATTTCAAATAAAAGTGTTTGTTAAATAAAAAAAATGGAATATTTTTATTTAATTCTTATATTTAACATTATTTTCTAATATTTAACAGGACAAATTCATGAAACATAAAACATGTACTTTCTATATTGCAATACAAGTTTTAGGATGGGTATAGGATATGGAGGTCTAATACTTGGAGCATATCTCGTGAGTATAAGTTTCAAAAAATTTGACCTCTATACCTTATCTTATGTGATCGTTAATACCCGTAGAAACCTTACCTAGTCGAATAAGGTACATATGGGTATCATGTATGATAGGGATATCCTCTCACCCTTATTGAATAGATAGTTTTGTCTCTCAAATAATTTTAGTCAAGTAAATTTAAAAATAATATATAGATATAAAATATTATAAATTATTATTTGTGATGGTTGTTGCATTTGTTTGTTCAACTTTTAATGATTCACTTATTCTTATTAGATGGATGTTAAAAATAAAATAATACCCGTAATTGATATAATATGTTTATAAGTTTAAATTTGAAATTGAAATGTCATTCAAAATTTAGATATAGTGAAAACAAGATTACTGCGATTAGTAGTTCCTTGTCATGTTTTGTTGCAAGGTCAAATTTAGAAATGATAATGCCTTATAAGCTATATATTGAAGGAAAAAAAATAACAATATAATTCTATGCCCTAAAGAAACACAAAATCAAAATATGTCTATGTGCAATGTGCAAAACTTAAAACAAACGTGGACCGAAAATGTGAAATAGTGGCACTTCTCCTAGCCACGTAAACACACATAATGCCAAAACAGAAGTCACAGATTTGCCATATTTTGGCACATGTTGGCAACCAAACATAGTATCTACGTGGCAAAAATTTGTCGGATGGATGTCCGGATCCTGTCATTTTTTATATGGACCGTTGCCCTTTGTATATAGGGTAGTACCTTCCCTAGGGTTTACTGAGTCGAGCCTTTGGTACATAGGATTCTATTCATGCATTGCATTGTTTGTCGGTCTTCAGAGTCTCATCTCATTAATAAGCGGTGAAGGATATGGTACGTAATATAAAACAAAACATTGATACATGGATTTATTAAGATTGGATAACTATGAATCATGATTGAATAATTATGACTTTATATTACAAATTAATACTCTAGTTTGATATAGTTATTGAAGATAACATGGTTGGCTTTAAATCCAATTTTCTAGAACGTAGAGAGCGGAAAACAAGTTTAAATGTTTCTTGTCCTATATCACTTTGGAATTTATACTAAAAAAATATATAGGATGTAAGCTCTAGAGTGCATCATACATGCTTTATAAATAGTAGTAGTAGTAGCACTAGATACTATATTTTTACTTTCAAATTTTAAATTCTACTGGAAAAAAAAAAAACAAATATACAAATAGCATAAATCAATGATTAATATTGAGGTAGAGAGTCTACAAATATTTAAGTGGGAACTTAAAAGGTAAAATAGTATGCTTTAGTGAATTGAATGTATGCACTTTGTAAAGGGGTGTTCATTTATTAGAATTACATAGAATATTAATTTGGATTTGACTCTTTGGTTTAAAGTGAAAGACCCGAAGACTTAAGCCACTTTATGGGAAATGATTATAGAAGAATTGATATGGTGAGCTTAGATTACAGTTTAATAAGGCTCATCCATTACAATGAAAGCTTTTATTGGGCTTAGGCTCACAAGGAAACCTAGTTTGATATCTATTATGAAGGGAACTCATCTTGACTATCAATCATCCACCTAATCTAAAGGACAATATTAGTGGTAAAGCTTTCTCTAAATACCCTTATGTCATATTTGGTATGCAAGAATCGTTTCCAATGGAATGGATTGTAATGGAATGAGTTCCAGAATGATAAATTCATTCTTATGTTTGGATGGTTATATGGAATTGAATGAAATGGAATGGCTATGAAGTATATTTGTTAAAATTTTTCCTAGTAATAAATACAAATATAAATATGTGATAGGATAAAAGGTAATTACACTTTACACAATTAATGAAACTGGAATAGAATTGCTATTTCGCTTTTGAGAAGGCAGAATCGAATTCTTCTTTGAAGTCAAAATCATCAATTTCAAGGAGTTGTGATTCCGGCTCTAAAGGTGCAACCAAACATAAGAAATGGAAAGAAAGCGGAAATTGTGATTTCATTTCGGGTCCATTCCAGCATACCAAACATAACAATAGTCCCTCTTCATTTGAAAAATTACAATTCTAAAAGGACGTCATTGTGTTGCTGGATTTCCGATTCAATTTTACTTTACTAATTCTAGCGATATTTAACACTTTACACCTCTCTTATATGTCACATAGGCATTTGAGTCAATAAAGATAGCCTACGCCTCCTTTTTACTCACTTCTCTCCTAATCATCCTCCTACTTGCCATTTCTCCTAAGCTACATATAGCATGGTAGTCATGCAACTCGCATAAGATTATTTATAACCTATTTATGCTAAAAGCAATCATATTTTAAACTAATCATATAATTTGATTTAGTAACTTCTTTTTCTACATTTGTGTTTTGAAAATGGACATGAATTATTGATAGATATCCTATATAGATATATTTTATTATTTGTTTTTGTTAACAGCCAAACTTATACAGATATTAACTCTATATTGTAATTAATAATAATTTTTCAATTGATATATATACAATATCTTATGAAATGCATCAAATACACTTAATTATCATTCAAATGATTTTTTTTCTTCATAAAGTTTTAAAAAATATCATAATGAATTCGTTAACAAAATTTTCATAAATTTATAAGACGTAATATAGCTATAATAGCAAGCAAGTATAAATAAATAATTCTACAATTAACTTCATTAAATTTTGGTCCCCTTGCTCGTACAAACATACGTCCATCCCTGGCTACATGTAGTGTGGTAGTTGTGCAACTTGCATGAGATTATTTTAACCGAATTCTTGCACTTGCTTTACTTGTAGATGCCTATTGAATCTTATATATGAAAATATTGCAAAATTTAAATTGCTAAAAAAAATTACCTTGAAATGCAACATTAAATAAATATAACTGAAAAATTTATAAGTTTCGTTACCTCATATCCTTTAGAACCTCTTCTCGCAACATGAATATGTGGACTCCACATGACCTCGATCCGTTGTGCGACTTCTCCATTTCGTTGCTCCTTGCCACTAGTTCCTTATACAAGATAAGTTCTAAAATTGATTTGGGACATGAAAATTAGCAAAATTGCTACTTAGATTTAGGTTTGGCACCTTATTTTATGTGATTCTCTCTTATTAAGGTTTGTGTGACTTGGATGAGATGGGTTCAACATGCCATTTAGGAGGTCAAGGTTTTGACCTGTTGATTTGGGGTTCACTTGCCATCTTCTTCTCTCAGGATAACCTAAGTTAGGTTTTTGTTTTTTTTTCTTTCTTTTTTTTTTTTTTTGTTTTTAACAAGTTAATGTCTTGTTTTGCATGATGAGTTGGATTTTCATAAAATGAGCAATAATTCATTTTTTAAATTCATTACCGTCACATGTTAAAACCTTACTAACTCAAAAGTCGGGTTAGTAAACAAAACTGAGTCACATACACATGGTGGTTTAAGTGTACATGAAAATATATATTGGGTATTAATTTGAAGGTTTTATACTTGGATAATTAATTCCATATTTTTCCAATTTTTATTGCAACTATATGAAGTAATAATTATTATTTATTTTTATATTCTAAGGATGCAAAAGGTCAGACTCCTATATGGTATCGACCCACTGAACCCAATATATATTCAACAAAGTAATAACCAATAAGGTTTGGGTTGAGTATTGGGTAGAATATTACAATTTTATAGGGCTTTGGTTTGGCTTCTGGGACAAAATTATTACCTACACTTGTTAAGTTGTACTTATTTTGTTATTTCACATTTAGAAATGTATAATTTAAACATTATTTTTAAACATATATATATATATATATTAAGACTAAACTTAAATATTATGACTTTATACTATAGGTATAAGAAACCAATTGAATTGTAAATTAACCTGGACTGAACCAACATAAATTTTGGTTTTTTTTTTTTTAAATAGTTTGGTTTTTGGTTCGATGGATGACGAGTAAATGGTTTACAGTTTGGTTTAATACCTTGAGCCAAACCAAACTATTTAACAAATAAAAAAAAAAAACTCAAACATATCATTTTCTTTTAATTATTTTATTGAAATTTTAATTATTTCTATTAATTTTTTATTTAGATATAGATTTCATGAGAGCATAATTAGATTTGTCATGTCATATTTCGATTATTGTGGTGTGACTACAAATAAGTTATTTTTACATTTTAGCTTCTAAACATTCTTTTTCTTTTCCCATCTTACCAGTTAATTCACTCCCATTACCCAATTAGCTATTGCTTTATGCAATTTATAATGTGTTGATTATAAACACAACAAATTGAAATATTTGCCTTCTAATGAGATAACATATTCTAATTTTATTGAGCTATATATCATTAACTTCCAATATTATTATTTATATATGTATTAGTGATAAGAAATTTGTAATTAAAGCCTCTCAATAGAAAGTATTTCTATTTTAAGAATTAAAATGGTTCAAAATGCAAACCAAATCGTTTTTTTTTTTATTTGAAAAACTTAGGAGCTGATCCATATAGTTATATTCGAAGTTCAAAGTAAAACCATTTTGTTATATGTAGTTTGACTTAGGAACGAACCAAATCAAACTGAACCATGGACACCCCTACTTTATATGCAGTATATTATAAAGAGTATTAGTTAGAAAACCCTTGGCTTAAGGTCTATTTAGAAGTCTATTGTTGATGCTCACTCTAGTAAAATCTTCGATATCAATGCCTCACATAGACCATACTAGATATTGTGATGCTCCAAAATAATTTATCAATGGACCATCTTTTATTCCATACCATCTTTCAGTTATTTAACAAGAAAAAGCCTTAGCTCATCAAGAAATATATAATGAATTGATTAAAAGAATTTGTGTTTGTTAATAACAAATAGTTGTGCAAGAGAACATGAAATATTATTACTTACTATTTCGATTATTATTGGAAGTTTGTACTAACGAAAATGCCTCCTGATTATAAGATTTTCTAAGTTTTAATCATGCGAGGATTTCATGGACATTGAAAAAGAACCGATAAAGTTTGGAGCATATTTTGAAACACCTAAAAAGGTATTGGGTTAGGTTTTGATTTTTGTGAAATTGATTTCATATTCGCCCATAATTGCCTGTATTTCTATTCTCTTTATTTTTTTTCTATCCTATCCTGCCCCATTTGTCATGACAAAAACTAATTATGTATAATTTTTATGGAGTTTGATTTCTAACTTGTTACTCTTTGTTGTATGTGCTAAATTTAAATCCCATCTCATTCTTATCTCTTCAATAGGAATCCTTCAATATATGGCTATCCCTACTTATATTTATAGATTTTTTAAAAGGAATTTAAAAAATGAAATTACTTTCCAATCACTTTGAAAATCTCGAATCACTAGTAATCTAAGACATGGTAGGACAAATCAAATGCTTTGAAAATTAAATATATCTTGGAGATTGTACATAAGATAGCCATACCATATACGAATCAAATCTCCAAATTTATCCAAAATGTACAAGATAAGTAACCCCTAGGTGAACATTACAAGATAAGTTGGTATTGTAACATAAAAAGTTCTACTTTTGTCTTACATCATTAATAAAAGCATATCAATAAAGAAGTAATGAGACCAGTATCTTCTCTTCTCTCCCTTTCTTTTGTTTTATTCCTCCCCCTCACCCCCCACACACACACCACCCCACCACACCCCACCCACCCCCCCCCCCCCCTTCACCTTTTGAGAGGATATATCTACAAAATCTTGATGCATGTCAGCTTGAATGAAAAATGATGTATTTCTCTAGTTCAATTTTGGAATTAGTTGAATCCATAATTCAGTCAGCTTAGTTCAAAATCATCTAATCACGCTCAATTTTAAACTTCTATTTTGTTTGAATTAAAGTCCTTACAAGAATTAAGTCAAGTGAAATTCCAAATCAGTTCTAAAAATGGGCCTAATCAAATTTCAGTCAAGTACAGGTTGAGAAACTAAAGTCCGACTCAATTGAGTATGGAGTAAAATAGGCAGAACTAAGATCAAGAGGCCAGTATTTTGGATTTTATGATGAGTTTGTATGAGAGAGTGTGCATTGTTAATGGGCTGATTTAAGTGAGCCCAGGCATGACCGCGTTTAGAAAAACCCAGTGTATTAGTAGGGCTGGGTTTGTGGGTTTACTTCTTTCATCTTGAAGCCCAATAAAATGGGCCCATGTTCATGGGTACTGACCATAAGGGGGAAAAAAGACGTTACTCGATATATATATATATATGTATGTATGTATGTAAGACATATATATATATATATATATATATATCCGAATTCGGATAGACATCCCATGAAAATAAAAATGATGGCTCTACAATTGAGAAAAACTTGAAATTGATGTAATTTAAAAAATTTATAAAAATAGTCGATATAATTCAAAAATTTAACTAGCTGTCACCATCCCAAACTTGACTGCCATTGGCACCAATGTCTTGTCTTATGTTATATAAAGGGGTGAAATATAAGTGATGCAAGAAAATTATTTCGCTTCAAATTGCTAGTCCTGCATGATGGTGAAAATTTTATTTTATTTTAAAATTTATTAATCATAGCCCAACTAACTTTTATAATCCTCTTGAGATAAAGAAATTCTTTTTTGGACAACCGAAGGGACAAAAATTAAGTATTAAAAAGTGATTAATAAACCGATAGATGATCCCAAAAATCGCATGCTAATGATATGGCTATCATGGATACATATCTATACCTATATCTATATATATTTATATTTTTTCAAAGTGCTTTCATTATTTTTGGTGGAAATTATTTTCCCATGAAAAATATTTTCTAGAAGAAGTCGGCTTACTTATTACTTCTCTATTAAGGATTGCAGCACTAAACTATTGCTCCCTAATTATGGACATATCTTAAAAAAAAAAAAAAAAAAATCCTTTTTTCTATTCCTTTCTTATACACACATAGAAGGAAATTTATTAGTCTCAATATTGATAGATATTTATCTTTTTGTTTGATAGAAAGTTTTTAATCTGGATTATTTCCATCATTTCTACCATCAAATCATTTGTCATATATCTATTTCAACAAATTTGATAAATACAAAAAGACCGTGGCAATCAGAATTTTGGATTATCAATAGTTTTTTGAATAAGTTTACAAAACTGAATTAAACTTTACAAAACTAAAGTTTGACTCAATAAACAAATTGAGTAGTTGGTGTTCGAGTTTGATTGAACAACGGAACCAAATTTGTGTATTTTGTAAGTAGGATTGTCACAATTATATGCTATGTCAACCACAAACAAGAAAGTGCACCACATATAATATACCTCTACTTAATTGTGTTTAAGCTAAGATGTTATACAAATATTACTTTTACTCCATCGCCCTTAAACTAAGATGTTTAGCGGTTCGAGGAGAAATGGATTTGGCATCTAGGGACGGTCTTATTATCCTTAAATTATCACATGAAATTGCTACTAACATTACACTAATGATTTCATCGTACTTTCGCAGTTTCACTTTGAATCATATTCTGAGTATGGCAGAAGGAAGTGTAAAAATAAAGCACCAGATAAGAATAAGATGCTTTCAGCTTTTAAAGAAAGCATATATTAAAAAAAGATCTACTTTATTCAAGGCTTCTTGCTTTCAAGAAAACTGTGTTCTTCACTCCATGTTTGAGTATCTGAAATTTATAGAGTTCAAAATCAAAATAAGGGATAAAGATCTTAGTAGCTTAAAAAAGGAGATCGACTTTATTAAAAGTAGTATAAATAAAAGATGTTCTCTACATATTTTTAATGTCATACTTTAAATGCTAATATCTAACTGAGTTATAATAACATTATAATATTATCATTTGTTTGCCTCATTTTTAATAAAAATCACTGTCACTTTATGCTATCAAAACTTGTTATCCTTTAGATTATACGGTCTCGATCATCTAACCATTAAATATATATAATATTTAAAATATTAATTATTTTAGTAGTGTGATTACTATTGGGTATAATTTGAGTCATAAAATAATTAACAAAATCATAGAATTTTCCTCCTATGTAAATATTTATTAAAAAAATTACGGCCTCCATTATGTAATTTTCCCCTCAAGTTGATCAAACCACTCTTTCTTTTGTTTTTTTTTTTTTTTTAATAATAATGGTATCGGAAACCATAGTATGATGTTCATTTTAACTATACTTATATCCTATAAGTAAAAAGACATTTTGTTGGTCCTAATCGGACGGTTAATTTAGTATCGTTTTGACATCATTTTCAAATCGAGCAGATATCAAACTGATATGATATGATACCGATGAAAAACCAATATTTTTAATCATAAACCGATCAAACTGAACCGATATCAAATCGATACTGATCCGATACAAATCCGACTCAGGTCGAAATCTTACAATCCAAACTAACATGGATCAAATGTGAGACTTAAGACAAACGACTTGATCATGCTACGTACATTGATATAAAGCACGAGGTCCCAATCCGATCTTGTAAAAACAGCAGTTCACGGAGCTGAAGGGTTGAATCATTGAAAGTCTTAGGCGGGTTGTTGCTTTGTTGGACTCAACTGTTCTCGAACCCATGAAACCGGGATATTATACATGCATATATATTTTAAAATTTGGTGATTTATACTTTCACTCAAGTATATAATCTAGGGAAAATATGGGAACATTCAACTGTAATTAGAGTATTGAAAATTTTTTTGCATTTATTTTTATAATAAATTTAATAATAAAAGTATTGACTGGATAGTCCATATTCCCATAAACTAACTAAATTCAGCCAACATTTGATAAAATTGAAAATGATTTATTTTTATACATACATAATTCTACACCCAATTTATAGTATGATACTAGCAACGTGAGGTAAAAACGAATTAAACAATAGTGAACTTCTTTTAAATTTTTTTTTCCCAATGCTTAAGATTTTTTTTTTTTATGACTCATTAAGGATATGCTCTTATCAAGGTTTTGAGGCCGTACCTACGGCTGCAAATAAATTTAACTACTTGCTAGCTACTCGAGTTCAACTTTTTTTAAACTTGATTCAGCTCAACATCAGGGCTAAGCTTTTCATATGCTCGCAAAAAGACTTGTTAAGGGCCTATTTAATGTATTAATATAATATTATTAATATTATATATAATTATTTATATTAATCTAATGTTATAAATATAATTATATATTTAATTATCTATGTAAATGAGCCGAGCTCATGCTCACGAATCATTAATAGAATTGAGTTCAAACCTATACATTTTAGGCTTATTTAAAACCTAATTTAGATCAAATTTATTACCTTATTGAACAAGTTAAGTCCAAACCTTTCGGCACGGCTTGTGTACACCCCTAATGCACGTGACGAATCCATCCACGAGTAATGGTCTTGTCTGGGTCCTCCGGTGGGTTGGGTCTAACATCGATTTCATGTTTGATAGAACATAGTAAATGACGACATTCAAACAAAGATAAATTACCTAACTCCGTTGTCTTTAGCAAAGACATGTTGACCTCTAATATGGTACCTTTTTAAGAGAGTGATTAGAAACCAGACCCATAGAGTGATATTTTATCCTCCATAAGATGACCAGCCAATAATGCTTTGTTAATTTCAAGGCATCCCAACACGTGCTTTTATACCTTCAAAGTAATTTCTGGGGTAAGTAAACTAATGAGTTGTCTAATATTCACGCCCAAAGTGAGTTAATTAAGTTTATGTTTCAAATTAAGTTGTTTAAATTTCTAATAAAATCTAATCAAATTCTTTTTATTTAGAAGGACTTATTTAAAGTCTAAGAACAGATAAGGCTATTATAGTCCAATAATGTGAATACTTGATTAGACTGAATCAGATTCCCTCTTCCTAATTGAATATGTATGCAAAAAGGAAAAAATAAAATTAAGTTTATGTTATCACTATGTAATATCTTATCGGTATATTTTTTACCATAGGAGATTAAAAGAAAGAAAAGCTTCAATTAATGTAATAAAATATGGAAGATTTAAAATTTTGAATAACCCATTCAAAATATAAAGGTTTTAAGCAATCTAATTACAATAGGAAAAAAAATATATAAAACTCCATTAAAAATGCATGAAACTAGATTTGATCACGATTCAAGTTTGAGTTCAGACCCAACCACACCAATTAGTCGATTTTGGAACTATCTAGAAAACTATAGGACTCCAATTATCGTTCAGTAAACCGGCTTTGTTACAAGTAAACCGATAGCTTCAAGATGTACACTTAATAAAAAATTTAAAAAGAAAAATAGAGAATTTTAAAAAAATATTTAACATATATTTTTTATAGTTTAAACTATTTTATGAGAATAATAGAAATTTCTTATTTATTCACGGTATATAATGTGCTATTGACTTATCATTAATAGTACAACAAATAAACATAACTTAAAAATATGTTGGGTTTGATTTAAAAAACTCCTATCAAAAGCCAAATTGATTACTATAACAATATGGGTCTATTTTTTTTATCTCTTTTTCTTTTTTTTTTTACTTTTAAAGTATTCTATAATCTCACATCATTAATACTATTATATTATATAAATATATTTTCACATTGTATGAAAATTTAAAAAAAATGAGCTAAACACTGTAATATTCTTAAATATAATTATTATTTTGAGTTTGAAATTTACGTATTTTTTAATTCTAAGTAAAACAAAAAATCTAGAAATTTTATGATTCAAAACAGGACAAAAACGTAGTTTTATAAAATCGAATCGAATCGAACAGAATCAAACCGGATCCAATGCTGTTATATTTTCAGCTCTTATCCATCATTTTTAAGACGCGAAAAATAATACTCATGGCTCTGATTCGGTCCAATTCTAGAGCCGCGCCAGTGTCACGGAACCATTTTAGGGAAGTTTTGTCAATGATACGTGGCACGTATTGAAATAATTTCTCAGTACTCAGGTTGGTGACAAGGCTCTGGTACGAAAAGGGTAGCTGAAGCCGTTGGGTCAACTAACGTGAACGCAGGGTCAAATAATTTCTTAACATTTCCTTCATTTCGTAATTATAATCGGAAGCCGTGCAACCTTTTCCCGGCTAGTGTTTTAAATATTATATTTTCTTTGACTTAATGATACAAGTAAATCAAATTATTCGTGTTACAAGAATCATGTAATTAAAATGTTATATAGACTCATATAGTTTGCGAAGGTTTAAGCTTAAGCTACTTAACTAACTAATCCAGTTAAACGCAAATTTTACAATATTTCACTCTCTAGCTCATCAATCTAATAAGTCAAATATATATTAGTTGAATTCGAGTTTAAATATTAATATTGCTAGAAAGATATTTTTTAAATAAATTAACTTTAAGCGAGATTAATTGGGGTGAGTTTGAGTTTGTTGAATGACAGTTTATGTTAAGTTAAAATTCAAAATTTTCAACTTGATTGATCTTGTATTTTTTTTCCCAGGTAATGTGATCAATTTTGTGTTAAACTTGAATTTATAAGACGTATTTTGAATTGAGTCGAGTTTGACTCACTCAACTTATTTACAGTTTTAATTCAACTTGATTAATGACTAAAATTCAACTATTGGGTTTGATCACACCAAACAATTTATTGTATATTTTTTTATAAAGACTATTATTTAGTTATATATAAAAATTTATAATATATATATATAAACGACGGTAGTGGTCATTCTGTTAAAATTACACAATAAATAGAATATAAAAAGCAAAGACAAAAATAATTATGAAAAGACCAAACAAATTGAAAGACAAGCTCGTATCAAATATAAGTATTATTAATTTAGATCAACTTGATATTAGTGTAATTAAATGCTTATACTTGTTGACATGAGGATATATCTATGTGGCGTGACCTTAATATAAGATACTCAAACATCAAGCTCAAATATTTTGAAATCCCTATAAATTTTTGTTTAAGGATTGAATATAGGTGTTGGAATTATCAAATCATAAATCACCGAATCGTACATATATTATATGTGTGAAAGTAGGGCACGTATATATAATTAAAGTTTAATACAGAAGTATACCTAAATCCATAAGATAAAAGACACATAAAATCCCTTTAAAGTTGGATGATTTGATCTTCCAAGTTTATTCGAAGCCATTAAGATTTTCACTCTCTCTCCTTTTTCTCTTTGATGATGGGATGTTAGAAGAGTAGTGTATGATACATATGATTTGGGGACCATGACCATATATGTTTATATCAGTCCATGTTTATTATTTTTTATTCTACCCATAATAAAATAAGAAACAATATATCCAATTTCTAGACATAATATATCTTACTCAATATATATAATGCATTTAAAGTCCATGACTTTATTATATCATTTTATTTTGACTTTATATATTATCATAGTCTTTCTGCACAATTAATTTAATTCACACATTTAAGCCTACAAAATTGGTTTATTAATAATAAACCTAACAATCTCCCACTTGGACAATATAATTGTGTATAAACTATAAACCATATGAATACTCAAAATTTTGCTATAATTATTGAATGCATCCCAAAAACCATCCGGTCTAATAATCATATCAATATAAGACTAAAGTGAGCTTCATCACATATGCCATAACTAGCTCTTTAATGATCACATACATCGCTATAATTTAATGACATGGATCAAGTATCGATTATAACAAGGAAATTACATGTAATGTGATCCCTTGTTCCTCAACGAACCTGAATTCTCGTCGGTTAATTTACACTTTAAGCCTTGTATACAAGAGCGCAAAGATTCATTATATGAGGCATTACTATGTACCACATATAGATTATCATTATAGGATAGAGAGCTAGTCTTAACTTGTTTTGAATCATAAAAGTGTCTAAATTCCCAACTTGTTTTGAAGCATAGAAGTATCTAAATTAGCTATTACCAAATGAATAAGTATAACCTAATTTGTCCAATGTGGCAATAAAAATCAAATTTTGTTTGAAAGATGGTACAACAAAAATCTCTTTCAAATCTAAATAACAACCAATTGTCAATAACAATCTAAAATGTCATATTGCCTCAATCTCAAAAGATCTGCCATTACTAATAGCATTTGGCAACTCAAGCAACCCTATATGGACACACTAATGTGAGTAAATGCACTTGAATTTATCCAGCATGTGTGTCCACTATCTAGGTACCGAAGTCTAATTAAACTCTGAACAAACAAAATTAAGAAGCGTATCCTTCCTTGGTACATAACTTCTCCTTGAAACCCTTGGTACCACTAAAGAAACAATCATCATGATCCAGTTGCTCATATTGTTTCTTTGCAATCTTTATTGCAACATCCTTATCTTCACATCTTATTGAGACATAATTTGCTAAGAAAACATTGGATTTGATCTTTTCATTTTTAGCAAACCTTTTTCCTCAAGATCCTGAAGGCATTCCTTATTTATCCCAATTTTGTCAACAATAATAATATTAGCAGGGATAATTGAAGTAGCACTAGTAACTAAATAGAAAACATAAGAAGTAGAAACAAAATTGTACTAACGTTCAAACTAAAAACTGTAATTTATAATTCAACTAATGACACAACCTATCAAAAGATACCTGGTACAACATTGAAATTTAGTCTTTGGACAAAAATATCAATTTGTATGTGGTACTTTTGTTGTAATGATCAAATATTGGCAATAAATTTCGTCAAATGATTAGTCTTTCTTTGGAAAGGCTTATGATTTACATGGAAAGGTAACGTCATACTTGACACATATTTATCACTACAAGTATGTTTTAATTTCAACTAAATAATAATCCTTCTTTGCACTTACAATTATCCATATGAAATTCAATCACACAAAACATCTTGATATTTCAAATGATATTTAATCTACATAAAAGAGATTATTTTGATAACATATTGTTTTAATTTATTAATCTAAAATGATAACCCTTATTTGAATTGGTTATTATTTGCATTGATAAAATATCTTAAATTTTTTTATTTATCAAGAAGCATTAGATGGAAAATTACTTCCATAATATTTAATGGTAAGACCAAAACATCCTTATATGAATATCATTCATGATATATATATATATATATGTATATATCTCACTCATTGGATATGATCACAGGCCATAGCCACGTTAATGATTACTTCCCAGACGAGAAGAATCGAGATTTGAGGCAAACACATGCATCACATTCCTGACAAGCAGGAACACGTACATTGAAGATGTGATCGATACATCAAAGAAAAGACCCTTAACCAGTGCCGGAATAAACACATTAACGAATGTAGATGCAATATTCCACTGAATCCATTCAATTCAAGAACCATAATTGGACAGTAAGGCAGTGGCTTAGTTTACAAGTTACAAACATGGACAGTAACGAAAGCAAAAGACGAAGAGGACAGTTGAATTGCTCTTTATGTCACCACTTTGACAAAATTTCCCATGTATACAGTATCTGAGTTTACATATGTGATATTTCATGGGCTCTTAAAAAAAACAGAAAAATAAAAAGAAAAATAAAAACATTGTCGCAATGAATTCCTGAGATACTTCTTCAAGCCACTAATGTCTTTGAGAGGAAGGAAGAGCCACAAACAAATCAACCAATAACAATTAACAACAATAATTTTATGGCTCTAATTTCACACATGACAGTTGTGATAGTATTTGTTGGAATTTATAAAATCATAAATCCCTAAATCATACATACATAGCATATGTGAAATTATGGCACATATATATAATTAAAGTTTAGTAGGAAAACGTACCTAAATCCATGATGTGGTAGATACACGAATTTTCATTTGATTTAGATGGTTTGATTTTCTAAGTCTATACATTAGCTTTTAGGAGATTTTCTCTCTCTCCCTCTTCTTTCTAATGAAGAGATGTCAGAAGAATCATGTGTAATAAGTATGATTTCGGACCATGACCATATATATTTATATAAGTCCATATTTATTATTTCTTATTTCGCTCAACATAATATAAGAAATAATATATATGGTCTCTGCACATAATATTTCATACATAAAATATATTACTAATTTAAAGTCCATAAATTTTTATTCGATCACTTTATTTAAACTTTATATATTATGATAGCTTTACTTTACAATTAATTTAATTCACACAAATAAGTTCACAAAATTAGTTTATTAAAAACATAGGCTCCTCTTTATCTTCAGAAATTTTCCATGAGGAACATAATGCACTTTGGCCAGCTATTACCATGTTATTGAACACCTTAGAACCAGTTCGTTTTTCCCCACCTGAAAAAATATGTTTACACACAGTTGTTGCTAATATACAGAGCTTCATGAAAATACGAGCCGTCGGTATTCAAATTGAAATAACACTTGTATCCAAACTCAATTTGAACTCAATCAATATCAAAACTTAATTCAAGTTCAATTAGAGCTGTAAACTATTCAAACTAAATATCGTGAAGCTCGATCCATAAATTATTCAAATAGTTGAGTTGAATCGTTCAATTATATTCGAGTATTTATTGAATTAAACTTTAAGCAGCTCAAATAGTTAACTTCTTTATACACATTATTTTCAATAAAACGCAGAAGGTTGCATCCTCCCACTCTAAAAGGACAGTAGATGGAGGGGAAAGGAAAAAGGGAAAAAGAGAGAAAATAATAGAAAGGCCAATCATAACTGTGGCTCCTTTGTAGAGCATCCTGGCGTTATAACGTGGGATGGGGTAGCGTAATAGTGGTGCTTCTACAGGCTGATGATTACTTTTTGTCACAATGGCGATTCGGTGGAAATGGAATGGAGTAGCCATCAATGCGTATGTAGGAACCTCAAATTTAGGATGTGGAAATACAATGATTGAACACTCGTCACCGACACTAAAAGCAATGGAAAAGAAGAGGATTTCAAGATTGAAAAGCGTTCCAAATATCTAGAACAATACAGATATCTACAAATATAAATTAATGATAGTAAAAAAGTTCAGATTACTTACTAGAATTTTGAAATAATAAGGCTATTAAATCATATAAAATCTTCAAAAATTAAACTACGATTTTGTATATGATAATTAATATATTTTGTCATGAGAGACAAGGTTTGATTTGACTAATTTAGACATTAAGCTTTTTTTCTTTTGTTATTAAAATAGTACAGATAATCTTATGCAACAAATACCTTCAAACACATACACACATATATGGAAGAATTGCATTGAAAGTGATCAACCTTTGAAAGTAAATTCAATTAGGATTTAGGATCAACCTTTTAAGTCCACATTGTGTAAATAAGAGATCAACATTTAAGTGATTAAGAAACAATATGTTTTTAGTATTACAAGTGAACATTAATGTAACTTTGCTCAAATATATCCCATCAACGCATTTTATAATAGCATATAAATAATATTTATTTGCACAACTTTATATAGTATTGATCATTTTTTTTTATTATTGAAGATATTAATCCTATATTCAAATTTACCTTCAAATATTGATATCCTCTACATATATATGTAATGGACTATATGAATTTACTTGATATGAGAGATTAAATAAGTGACGAAAACTCCAAGGTAATGTTTAGTTTTCTATACGATATAAGATAAAAACAATAATATGATATAGTACAAGGAAAATAGTATAGCACACTAGTATTATGTGGTCAATTGAGACAACTTTTCACCTTAGTTGGCCAAAAAAGGTGAGCCATTTCGCCTCAACAATCCATCTCTTTTGTTTTGCCATCTTTAGCACAAATGAGGCAAGACTCAGCCTCTGATTAGGACAAACAATCAAGTGTTGCCACTTTATCCTAATTAGTATGAGACTCACCTTATATATCTTGTCCTTGAATTTGAAAATAAGAGGTGAGTCCCATCTCTTTCCAATGCCTTAGTAATTTTTTTTTTTTCCAACGTTAGAAGTTTTTTTAGCCATTTTTGGTACGCTTATTACGTAGAATACACATTTTCTTTTTATATATATATATATTTTTATTATGTATAAGCACTACACTAGAGTAGAGATTTTGATAGTTATAAAATTTATGTTTTTGTGTATTTATTTTTTTGGGAAAAGGAAAAAAATATTAGTGTTTTTAAAAAATTACAAATTTACCATCGAAATCAAAATAATCTCGATTTTAGGCAACCTAACCTCCTCTCTTCAAGAGACGAGGTCATCTTGGTAAATACCTCGTCTCTTGTAACTGACCTCGTCTCTTGAAGAGAGGAGGTCTACGAGACTAAAATGTCGTCAGACCTCCTTCTTCCTCATTCCCTCTTCTTCCTTCTTGCCGTACTTCCCTAAACCCTAAGCCCCAAATTGAAAACCCTAACCTCAATCCCCAATTTGTTGTCGATTCAGTGCAATTAGCTCCGTCAACTTGTATTTTTGGATCAGCCGGTGTTAAGAAAGAAGCAATTTGTTGGAGAGGAGTGGCATAGACACGAGAACAGAGGACAACGACGAACATCGGCTATTTGTGGCATGAATCCGTAATTTTTGAAATTTTTGTTGAATTATTGATGCTACATTGTTTAATATTCGTTGTATGTGTTGTGGGAATATTGGATGTTGTAAGATTGCGAATTTTTGCAAATTTTTTTTTTAATTATCGATATTAAATTGTTGAATATTGGTTGTGTGAAATGTGCGCATATTTGTTGTTGTACACAAAGTTCAATTAAAGTGATACAAATAAAGTATAATTTATTAGAAATTTTTATAATTTATAATTTATTAGAAATCAGTAATTTATAACAAAAATCAACATTTAAAATTACAATTTATGAGAAATTAGTAATTTCAATTTTATATGAATTAGATTATAAATTAGTAATAGAAATCAACATTTAAAATTTTACGCAAAAAGAGAAATGAACTTTATATAAAGTCATACAAATAAAGTAGATTAGAAATTAGTAATATTAATTTTATGGTTAAAAATAAAGCCATATCATTCACTTCTTTTGTTGATTTTGTTAATACATCATGTCAATATACTATTAGAAAATCGGAATATATATAGTAGCATTAGAAGTTATGTTAAATAAAAAAAAGAGTTTAATTTATAACTGTGAAGGTTCAAATTTCATAAATGCACATTTTCTTTTTATATTATTTGTTTTTTTATTATGTATAAGTACTACACTAGAGTAGAGATTTTGATAGTTATAAAATTTATGTTTTTGTGTATTTATTTATTTTTATTTTTTTGCGATATTTCTCTATTTCTGTCATCATATTAACACTACTGCCCATTGTGGCCCCACCACTGCTGCTGCACTACCACCACAATAATTCAAAAAGCACTCGGTTTTCTGCTTGCCACTTGGAGTATCTTAGCGACTATAACAATTATGACAATGGTGATCACAGTAAAACTGTGTTGATCGTGCATTTGATATAATAGAGGTAGCATTATGGTGTCTAATGTTCGAGACGGTACCTTTGGTGGCGAAGGTGGTACGGTGGTTGTGGTATGAGCAGCCAGCAAGCGTGATGGTAATAATGTGATAATATTGGTAGCTAAGATAGGGAGTAGTCGTAATAACGATATTAGTGATGATAATGGTAGTGGTAAAAGTAATGGTAAAGCGGTGATTGAAAAAAAGTTTATAGTTAGAATATTAGAAAAAAGTTTGATTTTATTTTATCTTATGTTTTTCGGTTTTTTTTTTTTATATATACCAAAATCATAACACCAAATTTATGAAAGAAAATCTTGAAATTCGGTTAGAATTAACCAAAAAAAAATAAACCTAAAACCAATTTTATTTTTAAAACCAATATTTACAATTCCATTTTCCATATACTCAAAAAGCTGCTATGACCGTATATAATTGTTTAGGAGTATATACAATCCCTAGTTTTCTTTGTTTAGAGGGCTAAAATAGTGTTTTAATTGATTTCTGAAAAATGGAATAGAATATTGTTATTTCTTTTTATAGTCCTTATAATTTACGTTTGGTCAGTAAAATAACTATTTCATAGAAACACCACTATTACAACAAAATGAAGAATTGTTATTTCTTTGCAAGACAATAGAATAAACTTTTGTTTTTCCAAATAAATTTGTATCCATTATGAAATCTTAAAAAACTATGAACAATACTTATTATTTTCTATTATCTTTCATAAACATTATAGTTCTACTCTAACTTATATTCCACAAAACCAAACATGCTAAATTATTGTTGACATCTTAGGTATGGTTCCATACTCGAACCACCGATTCAAAGTCCAATTTCGATGGAACCATATACTATACTTTATGAAGGTTAGGTCAATTCCCAATTTTGGGACGAATGAGTCTCATGAATCGGTTTTGGTTTTGCTGGAATTGCAGACAGGTGTTTCTTTTTTTTTTTTCCCTGCAAACCTGCTAAGCAATCAGAAAATATTAGCTCTTTTAAAGCTCTCTTGCTTTTTTTGTTGATGAACTAGCTCTTCTTCACAAATTAGAAAATTTAGAAATCACTTAGCCTTGTTTTGTGTCAACCAAAAACATGCGATATGTGGTCATGGACACTAGAGTTAAAATCTATCCAAGTTCCACATAGAGGAGATGGTTTAGGATCCAGATTTAGTCTATTTCTACTCTTATGTTTAAACATTTGTAGATTTTAGAGCCTTGGGCAAAAGTGAAAGTAAAATTGAACCATTTTAAGTTATAACTGCTGTCAAATGAGTCAAATTTTATTTTGGTAACTAGCTAGTGTTTTTGTAACTTTTGTATTGGTATGAGTTGTTATCATATCTTGCTCTTAGTGGTTGTACATAATCTTCTTGTCTATTTAATATACTTTGATTTACCTAAAGCAAAATGAGCAATGTTTTCTTGTTTCAGTTGTGGAAACCTATATCCTTCTGGTTGGGGATACTTCTCGTATATTTTTTTCCACATGAATTATCAATAACATGTGCGCTCTACAACATGAATTAATTACTCATGAGAAAATAACTATAAGATTGTCAATTTAAGGAGTATAATTTTACTTTTTGTGAAAATTTGTTGGTTTTTCTAAAAATTGATCCAACTGTGATTATTTTGTCTGTCGTCTTTCAATGTTTATAAGAGTGAATGTAGTATTTGCTGCACATGCTTTCTTTTGCTTACAATTACGAAAATGTGTAGCACACAACATTGCTCAAGGTTGTTGATTCTTGGCAAACTATTCTTAATGCACCCAAGACTTCTGCTATACATTAGTTGGTAAATGTTACTCTATTAAACGGTAGGTGGGTTTGTTATTATTAACTTTAATTTTCTAATTATAGGGGGTATGACCCATTGGATCTTCGGGTGGCACATAATGAGCTCGAGGCTTACCTTCCTAGATTCACTAGATCTAGTGATTCTATTTGCGGGTTTGAACTGCCTCTCATGAGTCGATTTTTGGTTTGGAAACCGATATAGGTGGGTCATGTTGGTTCTTGAGTAAATCTCGATCCGTGATGATGTCTATACTAAATAAGCTCAATATTCATCATTGTATTCTTTCCGTGTGATTTAGCGAAATATTAACTTTCCTCTACCTTATAATTAAGTCTGTGTGTTGAATTACACATGTTTTTCTATGAAAGGGTACTTAGGAAAAAAAGTTAATAATAAACTAATCATGGTTAAAGGGTTTCCTATTATAAATTATTTATTTTTATATAAAAGAGGGCTTAACATTTTTTAAACTTTCTATATATACTGTTTCTATTATATTATATATATATATATATATTATGTAGAGTAAGTAAGAGACCAATATCTTTTATTTACTTTGATGAAAGATTTGACAATTGAACGCTTGAGATTGTGAGAAAATTAGTATTATTATCATACTAATATTAATTGATTTAATCTTATCAATAGCGTTGCTAATAATCTTGTGATCTAGTGGCATCTTCTTTAGTAGGATTACTATGTTCGATTCCCGTTTCTCATGTTGTAATAGTAAAGAAAAAAAATCTTACCGATAGCATTTTATCATTGTTTTTTAAAGGTCTCCTCTTAAATTTTGTATATCTTGTTTTTTTCTCTGTTCACTTATTGTATCTCTTATATTAGTGCATGTTGTCATCAACATAACATCCAGATCCTATCCTGACATAAATGTTACATTTTACGAAATGGGAGGGACCAATATTCAATGCTTCCGGAAATAGGCATCCCATTAATATCCTACCAACTAAATTCTTTAACACCTAAGCGAATGGAACAAAATTTTGAAGTTAGTGGTGGATATACTGGATCGAAGGACATCGTACCAATGTAAAGGGCTGTGTTAACGAGGGAGCTATTGTATAATTTAGCTATTTTTAGGTAATATTTGATTGCATAATTTTTTATGGTTTTAAACTTAATAAAATTATTATATCGTGTTTAGTATAAAAATGTATTTAAAATTGAATAAAACTCTTAGTATGGTATTAAATAAAACCTAAATTTTTTTGTCTCTTATATTTCATTGTATAAAAAAATTGAGGTTGGATAAGAAAAAAAATTCTTAATAAGAACCATGCCAGTATCATACGTACCAAATCTAGTAGTACGAGAATTATATTATCCAATATTTTTTATATCGTGCTATCCAATTCTCTTTCTTGTATACGATTCTCACAACCAAACGCTATTTTAGAGTTGATATGGAATGAAATTTGGAAATAAATAGCAAAATATATAGAGAACAAAGGGATATAATGTCAATGCAAAATCGAGATCAACTAAATGCTACCCTAGTTAGCTAGCAAGTCGATCCAACCAAAGGCCATGAACTATATTGTTCGGCAGATGACCGATGCCCTTTATTAGTTGATCCAAATTAAATGTGGAAGTGAAAGATATGATTGTTTCCTTTTATTATTACTATTATTGGATTGTTAGATTTTTATCTGTATTATATATGTATCTAGTTTGCATCTATAAATTATCTGTATCATATCTTTTAGGGGTGGGCAAAAAAACCAATTGAACCACAAACCAAGCCGAATCAAATTGAACTAAAAATTCGGTTATTTTGTGATTCGATTCAGTTCGCAGTTTGGTTTATATATGAAGGTTTAGTTAGCAATCCCGAACCAAACCGCACCGCTTGTTAATAAAAAAAACACTATTAAGTATTTTAGGATAAAAACAGCATTAAAAAAGTTAGTTTTCAAGTGACAAAAACAAGAAAGATCATTCCATTGAAAAAATTTATGATTCATTTCATGAAAGTTTAAAATTTCACACGTCTTTTTTCAAAATAAAGCCTAATTTTTACTTTTTCCTTCATACAAAGCAATGAGAACAGAGTGCGCAAGTTAGCTGAACACCATGATTGATGAGTGAAGTTTATACAAATCCACATACGGAAAAGGTTAGACCTTTAATTATTTTGATGTGTTATAGTTCTTTCACTTTCAATCTTTTAATTATTTTAACAAAAAAAAATCCATTACGAATCCATCCATTATGATGAATAATATTAATTTTCATCCAATTTAGTTTTAATTAACTGTATTTATTGGTTGATGACAAAAACGTTTTGATAAAACCATTAATACTGTTTGCAAGCACAAACAAAATGATCTTAACCACCTCAAAATTTCATATACTATGTTTATAAAACCAGAACAATGTTGTATCGTTTTCCACAAAGAAATGGGGAAAAAAAGAAAAGGAAACCCCACCAGCAAGGGTCCTGAAAAAAAAAACGTGAAAACCTTAAAACAACATTAGACTAATTTATCAAATTAAGGTTTTGGTGGATATACGATTGTGCTGATTTGAAAAATTTAACCAGTAGATTGTATGATGTAGCTAAGAATCAACATGAAGAGAACTAAAATTAAATTGGTATACGGTTTGAACCATGCACTGAAACATTTTTTTAGGTTTAAAAAATTAGCGAACTGAATCGTATAGATATGTTCGATTTTATAAAAATAACCGAATTGTAATTTTAGGTTAGATTTAGTTTGGGGTGTGAACCGGACCGAACCATATCGCACCCACTCCTAATATCTGTACCATATCTATTTAGTTAGTTTATAAGTAAAACTATTAGTTTTACATCGGTATCTTTTTTTTTTTTTTTTTATAAATACCTATTTGAAAATGATAAAAAATAAGATGTCAAAATGAATAGAATATGATGAAACCCATAAATCCACATTTGAATGCAACTATCATTCCCATGTAGTTCGGAGGGTCACATTAAAAGCATGAAGTTCTTCAACTCTCTTTTCAGTCCTTTCCTTCTCATCTCATCTTGCACCTGTCGCCACCATTACTGCAATAGCATGTGGTTTATTCTTTACACTACTTAGCAAGGACCTTGAATCATTTATGGAGTTAGTTGGAGTATGTACTTGCAACTCCGTTGTATTCCATATACAGGGGAATTTTTCTTTTCTTTAATAGATATTTGACTTCAACGAGTTGTTTCTAACCTGGATACTTCTCCATAGTCATCGATAATTTTATTTAAAACCTATATATTTGGAAAGGTCCCCTTAAAATAAACAATGAAACATAAATAAATGATATAAAATAAAACAAATAAATGCATTCAATTTTAAATTGTTTGGATACTATCAATCTGTTTACTTCAGGCTATTAGCCTTATGGCCTAGCGGCATCCCCCTTAGTCTCTTGTTTGAGAAGACTTAGGTTTGAATCCTCCTCCACTGTTGTAATTGGCATAAATTAAAAAAATATATATATGTTTACTTGAGATAAACAACTATTCGTTTCCTTCTCATTATATGTAAAATTGCTATTACAATATTTAGTTGAGGATGATAACAATTCATATTATATAAAATGATGAATAACAATTCATGTTTTCACACTCATTGTCATAACTAGGGGTGGGCACAGATCTGTTTGGTTCGGTTTTTTCTAAAACCGAACCAAACCATAATTTATGGTTTAATTTTTTTCCATCCCAAACCAAACCCTTAAGTAACGGTTTGGTTCGGATTATAAATTTTTTAAACCATTAAATAACGGTTTAGTACGGTTTGGATTACGGTTTAAATCAAAACTCTAACTAAAAATTTTCCTTATTCTAGTTTTTTTACATTTGTGTAGATTCTTAAATATTTATATCATTTTACAAAGTTGATATTATAAACCACGATAAAATACTTTATAAATTCATCATACTTTTAATCTATAGTTCTCTATAAAATTAATTATCCACCAATAAAATATATTCACTAACCAATACATAGTAAGTCATAATTTATGATTTTTAATATAACCATCATGTCAATTATCTACTAATAATTTAGTTAAAATAAAAAATCATCTATCAACAAAATTCATCAATGAATAAAATGACCAGCTGACAAAATATATTAAACAATTAATATAAATGAAAGTTTATAACTGAATAAATAAATTTCATAATTTACAAAGTTAAAATCTATTAAAAAAAACAATAGTTCATCATCAACAAAAAATTATATATCATGAGCTTAAAAAAAATTTAGAAAAGGACAAATTGATTTTAATTAATATTCACTAAATAATAAATATCAAATGAAATCATGTAAACATATAGTAAATATTATTATATTTTTCTAAAACGGTTTGGTTCGGTTTTATAGATTGATTTGGTTTACCTTCCAAACCAAACCATAAATTTACGGATTAGTTCGGATTTGAAAATTTTCAAATCAAACCATGGAAAAAAAAAAAAACCATATTTTCTGTTTGGATTGGTTTGGTTACGGATTGGTTTAGTTCGGTCAGTTTTTTTGCACACCCCTAGTCATAACTATGTTATAATACCTCTAAGTTGAAAATAACATCTATATATACAATTATTCTCTCTCTATAATAAATACAAAGAGTATTATAAATATTTTACTTTTTACTTAAATAATTACTTATTTTATTTTTTCTACTAAGTAAACATTGTAAAATTTATTATAATTCTATTATATTTTTATTGAATTTAAATATATTTTTCTTTTCATATGACGAAGTGGACGAGACTTTTATATGTGTAATCATATTTTCAACATTCGTTGACAACATAAGCCCTCTAAAGGGTTGAGCATGGCCGACCGATTTGCCATTAACCGAAATGCGGTAGGACACTATAGTTATAAGTTATATATTCATATTCCCTATTCCGATCAAGTCTCATCAAAAGATCAATTCTCCATTATCTAAAATGATTGGCATCCGTGACATCTTAGCCCAATCATTCGTGTTTTATTGTTACTAAATATTCTTCCTAGGTAAATCCGAACGTATGAGTTGACAGAATTACACTGATGTAATTAACCCCCTAGGCTGTTCTTGAGTTGAATTTTACGAGGGCGAGGATGCTCTATATCTTAATTCTTACCTTTTACATTCCCCCTTTAAAGCCTTTTTTACACCACCCGATCATCAACCCTTATACCCTTTTTTAACGAGAAGATGTCCTATAAAAGCACTTGCTTATTATAAATTTATAAAAATAGGTAAAAAATTTATTAGTTTAGAAATTTTAATTAGTACATAAAACTAAAATATATTTTATAATAACCAAGAAGCTTCATATTATAGATTAATCCATAAAATCATTGGTAGTTTTATGAATAACTATGGAAGCATATTTGATACCAGATAATGAATCCGGAATGAAATCGTAATTTCGAATTTCATTCAATTCTCATATTTTGATGCATTTTTAAAAACTGAAATCGCGATTTATTGAAAACAACGTTTCCAATTCCATTCCGGCTTCATTTATTTATTGTAGCTAATTACTTTTTATTCTTATATTTATATGGACAATGTTCACTACTGGGGATATTTTTGACATTTACACTTATAAGAATGAGGAAGCATAGAATTTTCTCCAAGGATGAATTTATTACTCCAAAACCAATTTCATTCCAATCCATTCTCCATTCCATTCCAAATTATTCTTGCATAATAAACGTGACACATAACTCTAGATAAAATTGCTAAGATTTTTTGTTCCACAATTATTTTTCTCTCTCTTTTCTTTTTTTTAATCAAATTATTAAATTTAGGTATATTAAAAGGAGTAAAGATTTAGTCATCCATATTTACATATCTTTCTATTGGAGTGTTCAGCCTTTTTTCTCTTTGAGTTTGAGCCCTTGATATGGTATACGTGTCAGCTTCAAATTGTTCAAAATTTTATAAAATAATAATAAACCGATTTAATTACATAACATATAAAACTCAATATGAAATATAAAAAATTACAATATAATAATAATTGCACAATTGAGAAAAAGGAAAAGATAAGAAGAGAATTGAAATAACGGAAATTTTAACAGTGTAAATGAATATCCTATTCTTATAAATTTTTAAAAAACATTGAGCATTGAATTTAAAAAAAAAGTGGCAAAAAAAAAAAAGAATTTTAAAAAAACAAAAAAAAAAGAATTGAAATATAAAAATTGCTAAAACGTTAGAAATTAAAAAATATGCTTTTCTATAAAAGGCATGTTTAAAACCTCTTATGAAGATCACTTAAAATATTCACCTTTGAATTCATACCGTGTCAACAATTATAGTATGTCAAAGCCGATATAAAATAAGATGTTATTCTTTTTTATGGGTATACGTATGGTGACTGTATCATATCTGTATTATATTAATATTTGATCTGTTTGATCGATTTATAAATAAAACTATTATTTGTCATCGATATTCGTTTTAACAAACAATCTATTTTAAAACGATAAAAAGATGAAATCAATAGCCTTTTAGCTTAGTAGCATCTCATCCTTAAGGTACCAAGTTCGATTCCCTGCATTAACGTGGTGTATTGGTTTTATGTAACTACGTTGTAATAGGCTCTGTAGCCTACTAAATAAAAACGATAAAAAGATGACGTCTAGACGATAGAAAAATAACAAAACAAATAACCCATTACTCTATTATTACTAATATATATATAGACACATACATATATAATTTCTTTCCTTTGGAGTTTTTACATACTATTATCACTTTAAATTCTTGGGGAGAACGCAAAAAGGCACTACCCAAAATACCTTGACCTGCGACGGACGGACCATGATTAATTATACGATTTGCTTTGGATCACCTCGCAATATAAATATTAACAGTTTGCTCAGAAGAAACAAGAAGAAATTGCACCATTTCCAATAGATCCCCACTTTGAAAAAATAAAAAAATATATATATATTTTTAATAATTCTTTGCCCCTCAAGCCAGCTTTACATGATTCTAGCTTAGATGGAGCAAAGGCAACGAGATCTATGAGAATCTGTCCTCTTGTCTTGGCTTCAACGATAAAAGGTTTCACCGGCGGACCCAAACGTTAAAAAGCAAAACATATTTTATTGCATCAAATTTGCGCACATAGTGAATTCAAATCAAATTATTCAAATCCAATCCTTGTACCGTCGGGTCAAATGAGAACAGCACTAATATTAAAACCTCCACAATATCGATATATTTAAATTTTTACTTTTAGACCAATAGATTGTAATAATAATAATTATATAAATGGTAAGTCAACCTATGATTCAATAAATTTAAAAATGTATGTATTAACCTTTAATAAGAAGTAAGTTTTAGTAAGCTTACAATTCTTTACCATTCCACAGACTCAATGTGCTCGATTTTTCATCAGTATCCATATCTATTTATACTTTATTTATATCTAATCTATATTTGGTATGTTTGATATATTTATAAATAAAAATGTTTGTTTTTCACATGCCATCAGAAACCTGCTCCATGATAGAATTACTAGGTTTTGACAAAATGGATCTAAAGGAGATCTGCCTCGCCAGGACATCTATTCAACAGAGAACATAAAAAACACAAGAACTCCACACAATAGAAATTGAAAAAAAAAATGGAGAGAAAAAGAAAGAAACACAAATATACAAGACATTGAATCTGGGAGTTACACATATTAAGCCGAAAAAAGAGAGAGTAAAAGGGTTTGGGGGGGAGGGAGAAGAAGAGAACACAGAACAAAATGCAGAATTTTAGACATAATTGGTAATGCAAAGCTGTTTTTTCTGGGCATTTCCCATCCTAAATTAGTAAAATATTCATGTTCACCAAGACCCATTAAAAGTACCCCCTAAACAAAAGAAGATCAAAGACACTTGAAAATGAAAATTACAAACAAACCCCTGAAACACAACATGAAAAAACAGTAAATAGATATATATATATATCTCTCTCTCTCTCTCTCTCGCACTAATTTTACATACACATCACAAGAACCCTAACCAAGTTAACACGAATCAAATCAGACACCTAGTTTTTATTATCATTATTAATTATCATTATCATCATCTTTTTATTGTATTGTCTCTACGCTCTTGCTCAGCTCCTCCAGCTTCTTCATCCTTAACTTCTCACTTTCAGCCACCAGCTGACAAACACCGAAAAGAAAAAAAAAGAATCAAAGAGCTTCTTTATTAAAAATCAAAGAACACCTATATCTTTACCATTATTTAATTTTACTTTGATTTGGGAAAAATATTTTTTTAAAAAATACTAAAAAGGAAAAGAAGGAAAAAAAAAAAAAAGCATTATTTCTAAATTAACTACGATATGCAAATTCAAGTCATTAAACGTCATAGAGAAAAATATTAATTACTACCATTGTATGAGTTTCGTACAAAACACCATGTTTTAGATTTATTCATTTCATTGAATTACTATATAGTGCAGGTTTTTTATTTATTTTCCCTGATCATAAAGCACTAGAACCGTTTAAGTTTTGTAATTTTTCCATATTTTGATCATAATTTAAGCATTTGAGATCTAAATCTAATTCATTCAAAACTTAACTCAGCGTTATATTAACAAAAATAAAGGTTTTATTTTTCCTCTGTTATTTAGATGAAATACCAAATCAATGTAAGATCATTCATGTAATCTAAATTTTACAAAATTAAATAACTAGAATTACCAGAAATGAAAGTGGAACTTACTGAACTAACCTCCATTAATTTGTTGACGAGCTGTACTTTTTCCTTATTCTTCTCATTGAATACCTCAAGGGCTTCTTTGTACTCTTTCTCCTATTAAAATTACATTATAATCAAATAATTTCAATGGTAAAAAACCAGGACTCCCATAAAACCGTCCAGTCAATTTTGATTGATAATTAAAAAAATGCAATTCAATTAGATAATTGCCAGAACGATTGATAAACCCGAAAAATATATATTAGAAAAAATACATACTAGAAAGTAAAATTCGCAGTAGTGACAAATTACCTTCTTCTGACAAGTGTATCCGAGAGGTTTTAATTCTTTGTTGACTGCATCAATCTTCTTTCTGACTAAAGCCACTTCCTTTCTCATTGGATCTGATAGTGTTTCAAGTTCCTGAACAAACCCAGATTTCAAATTTTTTTTATTTTATTATAAAATTATTATTCCAAATTTTAATTATTTTTGGCCTAATTTTAAGCATATATTTAAAAACAAAAAAAATTCAAGCACAGATAAAAAAAAAAAAAAAACAAAGCAATAACAAACAGACATATTTTTAAGAAAATATTCACTTTTTTTTTGGGCCAAAAATAAAGAATTTTTTGAAGTAACATTTTTTATTAAACTAAGGAAAAAAATAAATAAATCTTATTACTGTAACTCCTTCAGAGGAACTCAGTGGGTCAATTTCCTTTTTTTTTATTTACTTTAAAAATTTTTAGACTGAGTCAATGAAAAGAGAGTTGAACACAAACTCACCTCACGAATCATGGCCAAACGTTTAGTCTCCTCCTCAACACGGCCGAGTTGAGAAAGAACCCTTTCTTTAACCTCCATCTTCTTCCTCTCGATCTCTTCTTCCTTAGCCTTGAACGTGGAAAGAGCGGATCTCGACATCTCCTCGTCCTCCGTCGACGACATGTTGCTACTGAAACTCAAACTCCCAGACAGATGCTGATGCAGCTGCTGTCTCACCGGCGCCCCTTGCTGTGCTTGTTCCACAGTAGTACTACTCTCCATTATTATAAAAATTCTTCTTTTTCTAAAAGGGTATGTAAATCTCCTTGGTTTCTGGTTTATTTATTACTCTTTTTTTTCTTGCAGTGTGTATTTCTGGGGTTGGGTCGGGGGCAAGATGATGTGTGAAGTGAAGACTTTGAGAAGTTGAAGTTTCAAGTTTAGGTGTTGTTTGTGTGTTTTTTGGGTTTGGGTTGTGGGGGGAGATTCTTGTAAGAGAGAGAAAGAACAGGCTGGCTGAGTGGGGGTTGTAGAAAAAGTTTTGTAAGGTATTGCAAGACTAGACATAGATAGGAGGGCCAAGCTAACCTTATCTTTCATTCATTCATTCATTGTTTGTGGAGTCCAATAATAATAGTTAATAATAATACAATGAAAGGACAAAACTTTGGAATTATCAAAATAGGCACTAATTAGATGAATAACAACATGGTTTTAAAAAATAAAATAAAATGGAATGGGCTAATATGGTAGAGTAAATGAGTAATATACACTCACGTTTAAATATAACTAACTTAAAAATTTTAAGATTGGGTCTTAAATTTTTATAATTAATCTTAAAATTTTGTATTTGGACAATTTATCTAACGTTCATCCTATTAAATTTATTTGAATTCGATTTATAATATTTTTTATTTTAATAATAATATCTAACTACAGTTTGGAGTACATTAATATTTAAATTTGATTTGAATCCAAGACTAATATGAGGTTTGTTAGTTGAAAAAAGTTTTATAATTTTATTGAAAATATAATTATTTTATTTTTTAACTGTAGTGTTTTTATGCAGTTAAAGAATAAGCACGAGCACATATCTATCATTTTCTTTTTTTTCTTTTTATTATTATTTTTTTTTATGTTGGCTATGAGCATATTTTGATTTAAATGCTAGATGTAACTGATGGGATTCTCCTCGTCCTAGAATGGAATATTAATGGAATGAAGCAAATGAAAGTACAGCTTATTTTAAAGGATCCGTGACTATCATCAACTCCGATGATCCGCGCTTTCAAACGTAATGGTATTTTCAAATGGTTTTATCTAGTTAATATTGCTAATAGCTTATAATCTCCTATGATGAATATTAGTTTTATAATAAAATAAACTACATTCTATTCCCCACCCCCTATATACTATAATATTGTTGATGGGAAACGTTAAGTAAAAAAACAAAATCCAATAATAATCCTTAATGGAGAGTATTGTAAATATTGCATTTAGTAAACATATCCAATATATATAGATGGAAAGTTTATTGTTTCAATGGTGCTTATAACCCTCTTTCATATTAAAATGATTTCATTGAGTACCATGTTTGTTGCAAGTAACGAGTTTCAAGCAGTGATATGTGCTAGAGCACGATGGGTCAAAAAACATAATATACAATTTGTAATATGCTGAGAATTGTTCAACGTGGTCAATCAGATATTTAAGTTAGCAAGTGGGTTTGATAGGAATTTAAGTAATGAATAGCTTAAATGAAAGTAGTTAAGATTAAGACCTCGTTTGTTTGAAGATAAATATTTTCTAAAAAATAATTTTTTTTATTCTCTTTTGTTTGTTAAGTAGAAAAGAACACTTTAAGTAGAAAATATTTTTCTTTTTAAGGAAAAATAATTTTCACTAAAGAGTAAATCACATTCATTTTAAGAAAAACGACTTACTCTTTTCAAAACAGAATGTCATTTTTCGAATTAACCTTTGCAAGTATTCAAACTCTAGTAGTGCGATATTGATTTCTTTTTTTCATAATTAACCAATAAATTATATTTTAAACATGAAAATAATTTAATGAAAAAAATAAATAAATAATCATTAAAAAATTATAAGTATAAACAGATGATTTATAAATAAATAATATATATTTTATACTTTTACCTTTAAATAAAATTATTTGGCATAATATACTTATATAGTAACATGCTAATAATAAATTATTTGCATATAACAATATGCTACATAGTATTGGTTAGTCAAATACGGGAAAATTTTTCTATATAATTTTGTAAATGCAACCAAATACATGAAAACATATTATTTTCAAGAAAATATTTTTATGTAAAACACTTTTCCAAATACAAGACATTTTCCTTAAAATAAATGTGGCCTAAGTTGGGTAAGATGCCTACAGCATTGAAGATAAGCGCCTATTTAGATTTTGGTCATATCATAACTGATGTCCTACAAAGTTTTACTTTTCATACGCCTAAGCCCATATGCGAGTAAATGCTTTGTAAACCTGAGGTGGTGATCCTGCATTGAGGTGGTGGTGGCTGAACTTGTACTTGTTCCCCATGGAGATCAAAGTGGAGAGTGTCGTCATGGGCCTTCAAGTGTGGCATTGCGCTAAAAACTACAAGAGGTCAAGTCCTTGCAAAACCGAGACCCTTGTGAAGCCTGAGGATGACGCTGGGGCCCTTATGGAGCTTGAGGCTGGGGCATAAGTCTTTGTTAGGTCAAGGCACTCATGGAGCTTTAAGCGAGAGTATCTAGTAAAACTCTTCATGGGCTTGCCAGCCCATTAGGTCAATAATGGGTCTGATAGTCTATAGCGAAATATTACCTTTCAACAATTTTAATAAAAATATTTTACATTTTCTAATGTTATCATGCATTTAAAGTAATACATTTACAGGCTAAGTATTTTCTCTTTTAAAAATTTTACCAAGTGAATTGTATCTCTAATCATTATTAGAGAAAATACAAATAACTCGATATGCTCTTATTTCAATAAGGACATATTGCAAAACTTCTAAAGTATACTTGAACACTTTTTAAATTTTCATAAATTAGCAAATAACTTTCTAATGGTGCAAACAAACCTTGTAAACAATGACATAAGTGTGGAAATACTCTTTCTTTCGTTTTTTTTTTTTTCAAAACAAAATTACTCTTTCAAACTTATCATCAAAGTTTATAGTAATGCTCCTTAAACTTTAACTAGATTGTATATTTTTTTTAACTGGAAAAGTAAGCATTTATGGTTCTAACACACATTTTAAAAGTTCAAGAATATGTCCATGTTCGAGTTTAAAATATTTGCAACTTTTATATCATTAATTTTCCAACTGAAATAAATCTATGTTCCTATTTTTAGGCAGCCCTCTTTTTTTCTTCTTCTCGTTATTTAACATTGAAAGACTTGAAATTGTATCGAAATGAGTTGATAAATTTTCCAACTTACGATGCAAGTGGCGCAAGTGAATAACGTCCATTTTATTTTATTTTAAAGTATGTAATAAACACATAATAAACCTTATCTTATAAACGTTAAGTATATGTCTATTAGTATTAGCTATATGGAAATATTAACTTTGCCACTTTTCATCAATAATGATTAGTGCAAACATTTTGTATTGATTTCCACATCTGGATATATAAGGAGAACAGAGAGTTTGAAACTAAATTTGATGGGGACCAAAAAAAAGAAAAGAAGGTTTTGGAATATAGAAAATTAAAAAGATGGATTATAATTAGGTATTGACAAAAAGAATAATGATTATTATGAAATATATGCACTTTACGGAAAGTAGGCCAACTCAATTGCCATAAAACGATGGAGGGGAAAAAAATGGTTGGAGCTGGATTTCTCCCCTTTGCCCCTTAAGGTATTTAGTATTTACCAATGAAAATAAATAAATAAAAATTTGTCTATTCTGTAGTTAGTAACGACTGGTATTTGTAAGATTCTCAATAGTTTTCATTTCATCTATTTATATCTTGATACAGTTCATCATTCAATGTATAACCTTAGCTTTTTTGTAAATTATTGAGAGAAGTATGAATTTAATAATCAATAGATGCTTTCAGTTGTTAGCGTTATTTCTTTAATTTAAGGAAATCATTTTAAATTTTCATAAAGTTTCACATTTTATATAGTGTTAATAATTTCTACGATAACCTGTCCATATCATCAGATATTATAGTTAGTAGAATTATTATTATCTTATGATTCTATCAGCAAAACTATTTAACTACGAAAATACTTTTCATATTAACCTGTAATATAATTAGGGTGTCAAGTTGGAAAATTATTAGTGTGGCGATCAAAATTTAGGATTCGGCTGTATTGCGGTAGGTTTTATTAAATTATGACAAATATATCATAATAAGTTTATTCAAACTTCAACTGTAATAGATTGGGTAATTACAATAAATTTTATCAAATTATGATAAATTGCTTTATATATGAATCAATCCTTATTTTAAATTGTGAAATAGCAACTTATCCTAACCGTTGAAATAGAAAAGCTGCTTCTTATGCTGGTGCAGGAGGGGCACGTTTTTGTTTTCCGCTGTCACAAGGATGATGATATGGAACCTGGACACCTGGACTAGCCACTGTAAAATTGAACCTCACAACTTCCACCACCTTCCACAGAAACCTCATCCACATGGGGTGGTGAGTGATGACTGACAGAAGTAATCCATTTCCATTTCTAAAATATATATTATTATGGTCAAATACACCTACTCATGTATATATAAATATAGATATCCAATTATATAGTGTAAACTTACTTTTTTTTTTTTTTAACAAACAAAATATTACACCATGATTTTTCTTTATTATTGTAATCAAAGTATATTTATATACATATTTGTTGACGATCAAAAATGGATTATGCATCTCTCACCACTGATCCAACCCATTAGCTATATGAGCCGATCCATTGAGCTTAGGTTTGACACACATTGACAGGGTCCAAAGCCTCATTAGAATGCTCTTCCCTTTAGCTTAGAGTATCGATTACCCATCATTGCATTTAAACGGCGTTTGATCCAGAGTCACTCTGCATGATTTCTTTACTCAAGCTCAGTATGGTCAAACGTGGATTAATGGACTTATCCCATGTCCATACTAATCATCATTAAACCACCCATTCGCCCATGACCTCACGACATGCTCGATCGTTAAACATCTATCTACTATAAGTATCCTTTCCTACTTTACAAGAGAGATGATGTCACCTAGACTCTCTCTTTCATACTTATTATTCACCCTTATGCCACACGCTTACAGACTTAAATATCGGAGGGGTTATGTTGGGCATAGCCCCAATACACTACTAACCATTTCCTATTTTGTAGGCCTAACATACATAGAAACACACGTGAATCCAATCTAATGATCATCCTTCCTGCTTCTATCGGGTTTAAACTAATGATAGTATTATTTTTAATATTTAACGTATTTATGTATGTGTGTGTTGAATTTTTAAATAAAAATAATAATTTTGACCTATGAAAACCGGTGGTTCCCAAGAATTGGAAATCAATCTTCCTATGAAAACCACGACCTGCTAGTTTCGATTTGGCTCTTGATCCAACCTGAATCGTATTGATGTCTATGTCTTGTTATAAATTCTCCTTTTACATTTTTGTTATACATGCGGTATACATGGTTAATAATTATAAACTTTTCAATCTGTGGGTTCATGATAGAAATAGTATGAGCTTTTATCTATGCTTTATTCTATAAATATAATTTCATAAATTTTGAAACTACAATCTATCTTATACCATGTAAGAAATATTGTGCAAATTTTTCAACATGTAGGATACAATAGGAAATTTATGAATTTTTTTATTACATTGTAGTAATATAAGGTTATTAAATATGTTATCTAATAAGCTACCATTTTTTTTTAATGTAATCGTAACTAATGTATTCATCAACTTAGGAATCTCCAACGATTCAATCACATGTTGCTGACAAAGGCATAAATTTATAAAGCTCATAATAAAACTCCACATAATTTATGACAAAATTTTATTAGAAAATTGTAATCAATGATATGGCCTAAGTTCACTTGTGTTCAAAATAAATAAAAGCACCAAATTTGTTATAACATATTTACATATAGTAAATTTAAAGTATGTTTTGAGTTGAAAAAATTTATATTTAATATTATTAATTAAGAACTTTCTAGCCATCCATTATAACTGAGTACATGGGTTTCACGATAGATATAAGATATGTAAATATAAAAATACTATATTCTACTTATATATTCCATGATATGAGAAAATGATTGGAAACCTTTAAAGTAAAACCTGTCTTATAATTTTCAATGTATTCTCGAAACCTACCTTACCATATAAGAAAGAGCAGAATTCAATCTCCGGCCGGATTAATCTTCTAAGTCAGCATATATGTGTGTTTGTTTATATATATATATATATATATAATAATGATGTCGTCATTATTTTAATAAGAAAAATATCAAAAGCATCGTCACGTCACCGATGGGCGGGGTTGGCGCGATGTATCCACTACAATGCTTTTTAGCCCCTGATTCAAGGATTTCAACACGTTGGATTATATCGACATATAACGTCTCTGATAGATGGTGTATATTAAATAAATTGCTATATTAAATGTTTGGTATAAATTATAATAATAGAAGAATTGTTGTTCTCTTATTAACTCATAATTATAATTGCTTGAAATGAAATCCCAACTGCAAGTCAAACAATTATTTTTTCCTTTGGAAAAATGAATTTCAGATATGGTGAATTATAATAAAAATATTTTAGATTTCATGTTTTTTTCTTGGATTATATACCATTTTGTATACGTGTGACTTTTGACCAACTTTTTTAAGGGTTTTAAAAATCATATTTATTCGTGATTAATAACTTAGATGAGGTTGTGGCAAAAAAAAAAAAAAAAATCAAAATGAGGTTATGATAGAGGTAAATCAAATTTCACAGGTTATGATTTTTGATAAAATTCATGTTTTTTTATTGTCTTTTGGTATCATTTTCAAAGTGAATCGATACAAAACTTATATGGATATGATACCGATAAAAAACCGATAATTTAACTCATAAACCGATCAAACTGAATAGATATCGATCCGATACAGATAAAAATTTGATAATATTTGTTACTCTGATTATTAAGGATGGATTTAATTTTTTAATTTTTTATTTGTGTTCTCTCTTTCTCAAATTTTATCATATATCTCCAACAAACATGTTAAAAGATGAAGAAAGAAAGATAAGGTTAGGTACTATTGTATCACACTCTTTCAACAGTAGAAGATCAAAAAACCTTTTTTAACACTAAAAGATGAATTGGGAAATTGTGTGTTTTAAACAATGCGAAGTCCAGAATCTTGCTCTGAACCATTTTATGAGTGTCTTGTGTGGAGAGGAAATTAAAAGTCAAGAAGTCCTCGTCGAGAAAAGTAGCAATATGGTCCATCGGGCCTTGGAAAATTAGCAGGAAAAAAAATGACCATACCTTTTTTTTTTTTCCCGTAAAAAATGCTAGGATTTTTATGGAACTTCAATGTTTCCATGGAAAAATGATGTGATGTGATGTGATTAGGGTTTGCAAGAAAAAGATCTAGCCATCGCAAGAAGTCTAAACTAAAGCAATCCTTAGAGAGCTCAATCCTGTAGCAACTATTTTGACAACCCAAATGCAGATAGGAAACTTCTACGGTATATGAAAAATTAAATAGACTATAATAAAAAATAAGTATAAAAAATTTTAGGGTTAAAAAAGATTTGAACCGTTCATTAATATACGGGATCAATCCATTATAATCGCCAAAGAATTGTAAAATTTTTCATGATCAATTTAGAATTTTTCTGCATGTTTTACTTACTTGAGTAACTCCATTAATATCAGTAGTTGACATAAACACAAGAACAAAACATATGAAGACATGTAGCACTAGATTTATAAAAAGCAATTTAAGATTCAAGACATTAAATGGTAAAAAGTAAATCTAAATAGAAAAAAAAAAAAAAAAAAAAGACAATTCAAACATAGATCAGAGTTAAGTTAAAAACCAATAGCAAAACCATTGGAGGGAAATAAAAAGAGAAAGAGGGAAAAATCTTAATTGAAGTGAATATTAGGAATCCTCATTTTTCCCTTGAATTGTTGCAAGAGGAACAAAGAAAGGGAAAAAAATACGAGAGAACAAATAGAGGTAAGACAAACATTAATATATAAACCCAAATCTCAAGCCATAATTTATAGGGCTAAAGTCACAAATATTACCTCAATTTTACCTCAATCTTCAATTAGCTACCCAAACATATATTCAGTCAATTTACTACCTAGGTTGACTTTTCGTGGTAAAAAAGTCCCGCTTGTCATAACTCTCCTACTTTCGTTAAATGACATGCCATGTGGATTTTTCATTTGTAAATTAAAAAAAAAAATTAACTTAGCCATAATTAAGTTGAAGGAAAGACAAAATTGTAGTGTAAGAACATAAAACCCTAAAAAGTTAGATTACACTCTACGACTTGGTGAAGTGGAAGCGATGGAAGTGAGATGAAGGCAATAGCCAAACCCTTATCGACAAGTTTTGAAATATGAACAGTGAAACACTAATCAACAAAGCCTGCTAAGGAAGAAGAAGTGTTTGGTAAGACCATAATGGTAAAGAAGATAAAGTAATCCACAACCCTGGCTATAGCGTAACATGCTCATTTGTTGGTTACACTTTATTGCATTTATGTTTCTTTTTTCAAATATAATGGGAATAATTTGTTGGAGTTGGCATAATCATGATTCCCTCATTGTTAGTTTGTTAGGCATGTGGAGAAGTGATCGTTTTTGTGTTAATTCTTCAGGTTGTCGAGGATGGTAAAGTTTTAAAATTTGTTGTCATACTTGGTTCATCGCTAGGAAGAAATGTCTCAAGTTTTACGGTGTATACAATCAAATTTTCCTTTTTCACTTTTCAAATATAAGGTTGCAATCGACCCTTTCTCTCTCCCTTTTTTAAAGTTAAAAGTAATCTTCTGTCTTCATTATTAGAAGTATACACCTAAATTAAGTTTCATTTTTTCCCATCATAAATGATATTTTGTTCCATTAATACATGTGGCATGTCATTTAGGTGGGCCTAGGACACGTAGCAAGCAACTATTGGCTTTACATGTCAATTGTGCTTATGGAGGGAATGGAGTTATGACAGACAATGCTTTTTACCATGAAAAATAGCTATGGGTAGTAAATTGACTTAATATAAGTTTAAGTAGCTAATTAAAGATTTAGGTAAATTTGAGGTCGTGTTTGAAACATTATCTCTAATTTATAAACATTAATCATTATTAAATCCTTAATCATGTGATGGAAGTCATCTAACAAGCCCAAGGCTTCTATAAATTTTTAATCAAACAATGACAACAAACTTATCTTATGCAATTGTAGACTCGCCTAGGGTTAAGATTTCACTATAGAGTTTCACTATAGCAAAAATGACTTTGGTTAAGGTTTTGATAATGGTTAAGGTTTTATTATGTATTTACTTGGGGTTGAGATCACATGGAATAAGGTTTCGATATGGTTAGTGTTTTATTGAGAAGAGAAGAGATAATAAAACTAAGGTTTTATCAAGCCCACATCTCTCCCTCTCTCTTTATCTCTTGTGAGTTCTTCTCTTTCTTCACAAACTACATTGATTTTCATTTTTCTCCTTTCACTCCTACTAGAGTTGTTTTGTTTCATGCAATTTTCTCCACTCAACTAAGGTTGCAAATAAGATTACTCCTTTTTATTTGAATGATTTTTAGTATTATTTTGGATTTTAAGTTGATTATTTCATGTTTTTATGCCAGCAAACAACTAAATAAAGTTAGTAGTGGTAGTACAAATGGTCACGAGATAGTTTAATTAAATAATAAATAAACATCTAAATATTCACATATTAAAATGAATAATTGAGTAAAGTTCATATAGTAAATTTGATATGTTTTTAATGTTATATTTTGACCCTTTATGAAAGAATGTACAATTTTTGTTATGTTACATGATTATATGTCTTGGTAAGGTGATTAGAGCTACAACTCATAATTTTTTGGCATACAACAATATTTTTTTTTTTTTTACCTAAATTGGGAATCGATAATGGGGTATCTTGATAGAAAATGAATTCTCTTAAGTTTTATCAATTTTCAAATTAATAATTGATTTTTTTTTAATTTTTCTTGGGAAATCATTTTCTTCCTTATAATCTCGACTATTATATGCCATACTCTAAGTGGAAAAATTGATAGAAATTGAGAGAATGAAAATGGATAACATCTTGATTTGTATACTCGCAGTCCCTTATAATGTATTCGCTTAGGAGAATTTAATAGCTATATTTCCTTTATTGTTATGAAATAATTATTACCAAATTTACATGTATTTCAAATGAAAGTTGTTTCATCATGAATCTCTATTTTTCTTCGGCCAAAAGAAAAAAAGAACGCTATTTTTCATTATACTGAATGATGATTCCTTCCTGAACCTTAAATAGCATTATACACCTCGTAAAGAGCAATTCTTTTTTCCAATATAGCCCCATCAATATTATATATCAATACCAAAATTTTGTTTCCTCAATTGATTGTTATCGATTATCATAATGCTACAAGTATATAATTGAATCAAGCGATTAAGCTCATCATGTCGCAATAGTTTTAGTTGCATAATTATCTTTCCACAGGTATAACCAAGTAATTATAATTTTGTTATAGTAATTATATCATCATAATGGTATAAGTATACTCACATAATTATAGCAAAAATGTTGCAGTTATATGATTGTAATTTTAGATGTACAAACATATAATTACAGTCATGATACATTGATAATCATCGTAGTATCTTTTTCATTTATGTGGACATTTTTTTTTTCAAATCATTCTCAATAAAATTAATAAATTATTATTCTAATCAACCAAATGAAATAATAATCATTTGGATTGAGACTGCAAATGAGTCAAATTGAAATAACAGTATTACAAAGAAGGTAATCTTCGAACTTGATTGTATGAACAATTTTAAAATTAAGTTGAATCAAAGTGGTAACGCATAAGTCCGTTCAACATAACTACAATTAAAGTCATTTCATCTACTATTATCATTAAAATAAAATGATATTTAATATAACTAACTTTTAAACTTTAAGACTCATGGCTTATCAAGTAGGGTCTTATAAAATTCAAAATATACTATTCAAGTAAAACTCATGCTAAATTCGAATAACTTAAAAGGTCTCATTTACACTCTTAATAAATTTATTTTTTTTATCAAACGTCCAATTTGTTGTTAGGGCATTCTTATACCATTCCAGCCACATTTTATCTAGTTAAAGGAAAGCATGCTAAGATTTACCATCGAACATTAATTTATCTCATAAATTTATACTTGTACCGTGCGTGTCTATCCGCTAAAGAGGAAAAAGCGTAGATCTTTGGGTCGGAGTGACTTATGAAATGAATAGAAAAAGGCGCTTGTGCCTAAAAAGTAAAATGCCATCCCATGCCAAATGGCGAAAATAAAAGCCGCGATGGCAAGCAAAGTATCCGAACGCAAATAGCTTTTTTAGGACCTTTTTGTATGATAAGACACATATACCGCCCACAACCATCAAAAGACTAATTACCTGCATTCATATTATTGATTTACTCCTTTAAAAGTTTCCCAACACTTGTTTAACATATTTATTAAAGAAAATGTTCGGTTTTAATCCACTTCTCTATTGCATAAAATACATATTCTATTATTACAAATATTATTTATCTTGATAGGTATGTTTTACAAGTGCCGTGAAAACCCTCATTTTTAACAAATGAAAAGGTCCTTCAAATTTTTAAGGACCATTTTAGTTTTTTTTTCATATTTAACTCAAAAGAAAAAGAAAAAAAATATAAAATATATAATCTGTATTTTGGCACTTTTACTAATAAGTAATATGAGTTTTGATTTTTAACAAATATATGATTTGTGTTTTAATATTTTAACAAACAAGTAACCTAGGTTTTATTTTTGACAAATTCATTTCTACTTTTATGAAAAAAAAAGTGACAAGAATTTTGTTTTTTGATAATATATTACTTGTACATGTTTACATGTCTCTTATCTATCATTAAGACAAAGTAAAAAAAAATACATGTAATTTATTTATCAAAAATAAAACACATATCATTTTTTTTATAAAAGTACTAAACACAAGCTATACATTTGTAAAAAAATAAAACCTAAGTTACTTATTTGTTAAAATATCAAAACGCAGGTAATATATTTGTCAAAAATTGAAACTTGTATCACTTGTTTATAAAAGTACCAAAACACGAGTCATATTTTTGTAAGTTTCCCAAATAAAAATTAACTAAAATTCAATTGCATTTATTTGTACATAATAGATATGGGCATAGAGCGGGTCCAACCTACGATTTGACATGATCCAGTACCACTGAGCATGACCTATAATCCCACCCAATCGTACAAGTCATGATCCATCCAATAACCCGACATATTATTAGATTCGACCAGGTCATCACAATATTAAGGGAAAAAAAAGAGGAAAACGGAAAAAAAGTAAATAAAAAATATAAATAAAAATAATATTTAAATTGTTTTTCATGTGAATGATGAAAATTTATTACTATTTATGATTTTTAATATACTATTATTAATAATAAAAATAATAAATATACTGAAAAGTTAGCTTGATTGATTTATATAGACCTTTAACCAATTGATGAAAATCTTGTATATTCACACCATGGGACTTCTTTTTATCTTTGTGATTTTTTTTTTTTTTGTGTGTCTAGTGTTTTTTATAGTTTTATATTGCTAAGTTTACAACAAAAAGTATATGTGCCTGTGTATAGACTAATTAATTTTTAAATTTTTAAATTTTATTTTTATTTATTAATTTTTTATTTTATATATTATTACAATTTTATTAATAATATATTTATTGAAAAAAAAGTTTAGGCGGTATAATAGGCGATGAACTAGCCCATAAACCTGGAGGCGGCCTGAAACCGGCACTGGCATTATCTAGGATACGCGCGTGTGTACCAACAGAGTGAAGATAAAGATAAATTAATTACCATTATTGAGTCAAAAGATGTCCTATTTAAAATGATCGATAAATCACTTGATAATAAGACAATACTTTTATTAGCCTTTTAGGTAATTTGCGGGGTGGGTAGGGACCATGGCAGCGTTACACCGGATCAAAATACTAGAAAAAGAAAGAGAAAAACAAAAATAAAAATAAAAAATAACGAAAAGGAAAAAAATAAAAATAAAAACACATAAACATAAGCAACCTTAACAATTCAAGGGTAGTGATCATACTCCAAATCTATGATGGACCTAGGAATCTCTCTTGTGGGACCATCTGGCGGCTTAGGGTGGGTAATCTGTAAACTCTGAACCCATTAGCATCATTTGGCATGCTTCAAGGGCTCTTCATTTCTGTAACTTCAAGTGATTGATACTCCATAAAAGTATATTTTAATACTTGCTTTAGGCACAAGAATGCATAGGTTTCCTGGCATTATATGCATGATCAAGCATTTAAACAAGTTAGAAAAATTAGCAAACTATAGAGTATTTTCACTTTTGATGTGTCCACTATAATTAGTGAGAACATTTGAGATAATCAAACATTATTTTAAATTTGTTCTTGGTCTTGAGTATTTATAGAGATAACATTTACCAGTATAGAGGAAGTTATTTGGATTGTCCGATTCTTATCTGTATCTTATTTGTATTCAATCTATATCTGATTTATTTGATCTGTTTATGAGTGAAGATTTCTGTTTTTCATCTGTATCTATTTCTTAACATATAATCTCTTTGAAAAATAACAAAAATAGGATGTCAAAATAACTGAATAAGATGGACTAAATAGACTATAAAATGAATTTATTAGATTTTTAGACCTTAAGCTAAATAACAAACTTGACTCCTTAAACTAGCGATAGGGTTTAAGAAATCAAGTCCACAAACATAAATGACTTAGAGAGATTTGATATCCAGGTTGAGGATTAGGATTGTTAACCAACCAATCCATGGGTTTATTTACATAGGAAAACTTTATGGTTTCAGGAGCCTATGGAATGATCAATTTAGAGGATGACTTATTGACTAGTGATAATTAATGCAATCAAGCATAACCATTGATGTTCAAACTCTGTAAACACTTAGTTCTTATGATCCATTCTCTACATGCATGTATTTACGTTTATCAAGACTGAGGTGTGAGCTAATGATTTACAATCTAGTCGTTTCCAACTTCTCTATTTTGGTTGGCAGATTCAAAATGGCTTCCTTCTTCTCTTTTCACCTATCATCAATTTTGAAGTGGCTGTTTTCTCAGAAATGGCTACATAGTAGCCTCGATATTTTGATGATAGATGTATTTGTTATACTCCTAGTGAAAACCTTAAAATTTCGACAAACACGAAATACCGTGATTATTTTTGTGCTCGGTATGGTCATTTTCATGAGCAACCATGCATAAATTGGATTAGATTCCTGCGGACAAGCAAGGCCATTACTTCATAAGGGTTCTCATATGGGAAGGCTAAAACTTATTAGTACATGGATTAGAATTTCCTAAAGTCGAAACTTTCTAAGTTAGGTTGTTGTTTTTTCAGAAGAAGAAACATTTATCATTCGGGTATTGTTACTTTACAAGCACGAAACACATAGCCAAAATAACCCAAAATCCTAACTATATTAAATATTTGTGTAAATTTCATAAGAAAAAAACTGATCAGTTATATTTTGTCAAAGTATTATTGATTTGATGGGTTTTATATGCCATGTATAATATACATATGGTGTGTGATTACTAATAATATTTTAATACATGACCATAAGATAGTAGTTATTTTAAAAACTGCTTATTACTCTATTCATATCTTAAAATGTAAGTGGCAGTTATACACCACATATACATACACGTGATGTGTAGTACACGTTAAATAATTTTCCCAATAATGAACAAGTCCACTTTAGAAAATTTTAATGAAATCATAGGCACCATAATTAAGGGATTTCTAATATAATTGTTTCAGTGAGTGGAGACTAGACACCAGAATACTAAAGAATAAAAGCTGAAATATAGAGTGAAAGAGTATATGGGGATTGATGCTAGATAGATGGTGTAATCTCACACTTTAGACAAGCACTGTAATTTACAAATTCTCCTAAAATTTATTTTAGTTTTATTATTAACAGAATATATCATAAAAGATAGCAATACAAAAAGTTACAAGTAATACGAAATGAATTACACAATAAAAAATTATTATTTTATAATTTTATGCATGGTAAATTGCAAATACATCATATTGTACTTGTTTTATGTGCACTTACGTATTTATTTTTCAAATTGAGTACTCAAACACTTAAATATTGAATAATATATATGTTTTTAGATTTTAAACGAGGAGGATTTATATATAAATTGAATGTTTTTAAACCCTAAGTGGCTTTTAATCCTTAGAGCAAGATTGATAGCACAATTTCATTCTATGTATAGATTTTAGATCTCATTTTTTTATCAATTCCGATGATTGAGGCACAGCATGAGCCTTGATAGTATATGTTGAGTAATTTTTATGACCAATGGATAAGATGTATCAGTGATTTAACGTACGCAACTCTTTAAGCTTATGCATATGTGATTTGTTACTGAATCAACTCAAAGCCTTCAATACTGAAGTTAGAAGATAAATCTCAATTTTAAAAAAGAAAAAGATAAAAAATGAAAATAAAAGAAAGAGCAAAACTTGACCATTTTTGTGTTTTTTTTTTTTTTATACAATAAACTTGTACATCAACCTAATCGACAACTTAAGAAAATTAATGTGGAGATACTCCTGGATTCTCCGAAGAATAGTTGGGATTCTCAACAAGAACGTTGTCTTCCTCCAACGGCAAAATCATCGGAGGGAAGTGCCATTGTCCTCTTTCTTGAAAGCTACTTCTAGGGTATTCTGTATAGCTGCATCAGTCGGAAAATGTGACCACCAGATGGACCATTTCTTGGGGCTTTGGCCTCTTGTGCTCAGGCCAATTGGCGTAAGCTGTAAGCATGTCCATGCTGGCTAGAAAAATACAAGTCAGTAAGTCAGGGCATGAAGCAAAAGGAGAATAGCTGTATCCTCAAGTAGAATCCACAATTATTGTGGAAAAGTAAGGACTCAAAAGGTGATGGATCCAAGATAATTTCCATATTTAAAAAAAGAAAGTTATATTATGATTTATTATATATAATTAATGGTTGTAATTAAATCAATTGGACTAACGTGTAGTAACTAAAAGTTAAAGGGCATAAAATGTGACATTGATAACCTATAAGTGATGGAAGCAATAAAAACGAGATCAATCTTGATATTTATATTAATTAAGATTATATAGAAACAATTTTCATTTAAATTTTTTTTCATTCAAACAAATGTGTTGAATGCCTATGCTATGTTCAAGGTTTGAAAATCAATCTTTTTGTGAATTATTGACTCTTTGCCCAAAATTGACATTGCTTTCTTTACGGGATAATTTTAGATAAAATTTAGATTAGACCACTAAAATTCATCATCTAATTATTCTAACGCTTATAGAAATTAAGTGCAATGAAGATTTCAAAGGTAGATAGAATAACCTATATTTTAATTGTTCTTTGTTTGATCAATTTTTAAGGGAGCTCCTACGGTCCTATTGGCAAAATTGTTCAGTCAATCATCTAACCGTTAAAATAAATACAATAACTGGAATATTAATTATTTTTGTAAGTCGATCATGATTATACTAATGAGACCATAGAATTTCTTCAACTTTTAATCTTCTAGAGCAAGATTTGGCAAGAAAGTGACATCTTATATTCCTATTAAATTTTCTTCGATTGAAAATGAGAAGTTTCAATCGAAGAACATCTATATATACATTCATTGCTCTTTAATCCCAAGTGTCCTGTCTTTGATTGGCTTTTAATCTTCTAGAGCTAGGTTTAATAGACAACGGCATTCTACAAAAGCTTCTTCAATTGCAAATTAGGAGAAGAAGCATCAATATATAGATTAGATAAATTATATTAAAAGGTATCAACATTTGAAGACAAGTTTACTTAGGGTATTAACGTTTTAAGTAGATAAAATAAGTAATAAACATTTAGAGATAAATTCATTTAAGATATCAACGTTTCAAGTAGTTAAAAAGAAGTATCAATATTTTCTAAAATAAGTTAAATAAGATATTAAATATTTACCATTAATGAAAATTAAGAAAACTTAAGTAAAAATTAATCCAAATGTTGATACTTTAGATGAACTTTGCAAAATTTTGCTACTTCATTTTATTTACTTTATGAAATATTTATTCATTTTTTTAATCACTCAAAACGTTAATACTGTAAATGAGTTTATCCCAAAACATTGATATCTTCTATGTAATTTACCATATTAGATTCATAGTTTTTAAGCCCCAAGGATTACTCCTTTTATTAGCTTATTCTACTAAAGTTTCTTCAATTGTAAATGAGATAAAAAAGTATCCATATATAGATTTTAGATCTTCTTTTCTACTATTATATGACTATAGATAGATAGGCATTGACGATATATGTTGAATAATTTTATGATTAATGGACAAGATGTAACCATAACTATATATAACTCTTTGAACTTCAATGCTTCATGCACATATGACTTGTTATTGAATCATGGTCATACTTGTACGAAATAGGTCCTCTACAAAGAGTAACAAAAAGGTAAATAACTTATGTACTAAAATTAAAAAGGCAAATCTCAAATTTAAAGAGAGAAAAAGGAAAAATAAAACAAAAGAAATTAAAGGGCAAAATTTAACCATTTATTTATTTAGTTTTTTTTTTCACACAATGAACTTGTTTATCGACCTAATTGGCACAATACTCCTGGATATTGCGGTGCATTGTTTAGATTATGTACGAGACTGTTGTCTTTCTCCAACGCCATAATCATCGTATGGATAATGGACGTACCACTGTCCTATTTCTCGAAAGCTACTTCTAGGGTTTTCCATCGCTGCAGCAGTCGAATGACCACTTGGCCGACCTCTTCTTGGGGCTTTGGCCTCTCGTGCTCCTGGCAATTGGCCTAGCCATGTCCATGCTGGATAGAAAAATACAAGTCAGGTCGTAAAACAAATGGAGTATAGCTGTATCTTCAAACAAAAGCCACAATTATTGTTGGATTAGTAATGACTTAAAAAATGATGTGTCCAAGAGAATAATTATTCCATATTAAAAAAAATTATATCATGATTTCTGTATATAATTATATATTTATCAGTTGTTATCAAACCAATTACCAAATTAAAGATTGTAAAAAATGAGAATTATAATCGATGACCAATGTAACGCTGAAGAAAGTCAATATTGATATGCAATTTAATTAAGAACACATAGAAATAGTTTTAAATTGTTTTCTTTCAAAAAAATGGTGTTTATATTGGCACATGCATTTTTTTTTCAAACAATATGTATTGATTTGAAAAAAATAAATAAATTATATAGGAATGGTAAAAGTATCATACCTATATATGCGTTCGAAACTAAACTGGTCCAGATCTATCGAGTAATGAGTTTAGTCAGGTATGGCTTAAAACCAGCCAGCCTAAGGGAAGTTAGGCTAGTTCTAAGCCATCCGAGTTTATGGCCTAACGAACCACCCGATTATTTTTAAAAGATAATTTTAAATGTTTTTAAAAAATAAAATTTTAAAATCAAGATAAAACAAAATAAATTTAAAATTTATAAAGACAAATTTTTAATTTATAATAAAATTAGGTTTAAGAACAATAGTCTTGAGCCCATTTGTCAAAAGAATTATCTAAGATGTGTGCATTCATTTATATACAAGCAATGCACATCCACTTCTATTTGTATAGTTAACAATGGTAGATTATAAAACACTCAAGACACAAATAGCTTCCATAAAGATGAAAAAGTCCTACATTATTAAGAAATACAAAGTTACATTGCTTGGAAGTTTATAAAAATCAAAATAGACATTTGTTTTAACCGCATTTATTATTTATGTTGTTAATAATAATGCATTTAATGTTGTGAATAGTAATATATTATCACTATACGAAAATTGTTTAAACTTTTTTTATTTGCTTTTATTTAATTTCTTTTACTTTTCTTTTGTTTTCATTTTTTTAGGAGTCAGCTCAGTTGACCTGCCAAGTTTGTGGGTCGAGACTACTGACCTATCCATGACACTCGATAACTTATTAAGTCATCTGACGGTTATGACAAGTTATGACCTGCATAGCCAAGTCAATAAGTTCTAACCCACCTAAGGCAATTTGAATTAAGGCACATATTGGACCTCACTCGTCCCCATGTCATCACATATTTAAGTAATTAGTTGTCTCTTAAAACTTTTATACTTTTCATATATGAGATCTAGGTATTTCTATGTGTTGACTCTCATGTTGTGGGCATATATTTATTTTGCATGTTATAACTGAGTAACCATATGCTTTAATAGGGCATCATAGGTACATGCAAATAGAAGGAAAATTCTATAGTACTATTATTGATTTTAATAGGAAATGGTTTCATCAATTATTTCAATGGCTTAAATTCATGTCGACTATAATCTCTATTAAAATAATTATTAGATAATTATTATATTTATTTTAATAATTAGATAATTGGCTATATAGACTCATTGGTATTACCATAAAATTCCCAAATAGGAGTTACTATTTTTAGAAATTTGCAACTTTTTCTTTTTTTTTTTTTTTATGTTCTGCATGCATCTTTTAGCTTGTTATAAATATATATGTATATATATATATATATGTAATTTCAATTTCTCATCTTGAAATATAAATAAAGATTACATATCAATCCCATAAAAAGAAAAAAAATTAAAAGATAGAGAACCAAGCTTAATTTTCCAATGGTGGAGATGAAGTTGGATAATACTGAAACAAATACCATGCATTTTCCTTCCATGACCACAATTGAAGAAGAGAGATATTGTTGCATAATATCTATCTTTGAATCAATAGGTTATAAAATTGTTGTTGTGCAACAATCAAACTATTCATTTACTTGCCAACACTCTGATCTTATGGTGGATTGTGCTTGTAGGTAGGGGCTGGGCTTGCTGCTTGCGCCTAGCTTGTTCATGATGCTTGGTGGTCTCTATCCTTCCTCTACTTCCCTTATATTGGATTAGCGGTTTTCATTAGTGGGTAAGTTATAAGATAATCACATTTATTTGTCGATGCTAATTCTTCAAACACATTTGGATATATTGGCGAAGATTTTTTAAGTATTTAAACTTTCGGTTTTTATCCATTCTACTTCTTTGGTTGTATTGTATCAGAGTAAAAATGCATACAAGACCAAGGTATGTAGTAGCATTCTCCATCTATAAAAGTAGTAGAGGGGTACTATGTCTTGGAGTGTCCTCGTATTATATATAAATCATAGTCATGAAGCAAGCAAAATTTTCTATGCAATGAAGAAGTTCATATACTAAGCCCACATATCAAGATGAGATAAAGTTGAGATCTTCATGACTTAGGGCAGTTGGGTAGTGGTGGTCGATGATTGGCATTTAACGCATATTGCCTATCCTTTCATTAACGAGAAGATGTTCATCTATATCCATTGCTAAACAATGATAATATTTTTCTTTTATAGATATTGAACTTGGAGAGGTCGAGAATTTAGAAGGAAGTGGTCTTGTTGTAGCTGAAATATGAAAAGGGAACGTTGCCCACGACATTAAAAATAAACTAATAAATGCAAAAGGCCAATATTAACACATTTTTATATATCGTGCAAACTTAAGTACTTTTATACATAATGTATATTGACCTTCAATGTGTTAGTTTTTTATAATGTTGGGTTCAATGTAAGCATATTGTGTACTAACATCGCCTCCTTAATATATAAAATATCAGAATTTGGAGTGTAATTCCTACGATATTAAATCTTAAAAGCTGGTTCTCACAGAAGGCCGCTCAATACGTTTACGACATCAACGCCAGCCCCACCGGCCCACCCCCCACATGCCATAAACTAAGGCATACTTGCCGCAAAGGAGCCAAGGAAAGTTTGGATTAGGAGGAAAATAATTTTAAAATAAAAGAAAAACCTTTTAATAATTTTACTAGGGCTACAAACAAATTGAGTTAAAGATAGGACAATACTAAGTTCAAGTTCAAATCCAGCTCGAAATTTCAAAACTCAATCTTAGTGCGATTGAGTATAAGATTTTAAACTCGAGTTTAGTGTGAAATAACATTATGTAATCTCAAGGTCAACTTGATTAAATTCATTTAAACTTGATTTATTAAAATATATATTTTTAATTCTAATTAAAAAAATATTAAACCTTAATTCAATTAATATTTATACTCAACTCGATCTCAATTACACTCATGAGCTAGTTGAGCTAAGTATAAAAAGCTAGAACTTGGCTTGATAAATTATCCAATTAACATGAGTTCGATTTAACTATTATCAAATCAAACTCAAGTAGTTTATAAACCAATTTGGTTTATTTTCACTTCTAAACTCTATAGATGACTAAGGATAATTTTCAAATATAATGCCTTCAAAGGAGTTGTATTACATTTTGGGAGTGATGCCAAGGCCACTGATGGTTGGTTTTAAGAATGCTGCAATTTTTTTTTTTTGAAAAAATATTCTCTTATTATTTATAGAAAATTTCTTTACCATATACCAACATTTATAACCAAAACATCAATGGATGTCTTCAAAAGCCATGTTAAATCCTAGTAATGAAAACACAATTTCAAATAATTTTTTTTCCTTTGGATTGTATTATCATTCTCAAAAAAATGCCAGTCTTCTTCTTCTTCTTTTTTCTCTCCTTAAGATCCTTAAACTAGTATTTTAAATACACTAGTTATATTGGGGAAAAAATAAAAAGTAAAGCAAAAACGCTAGTTATGGATGGAACCAAGAAGTAGAAGTAAGCTAGCCTAAGCCTGCAAGCCACCTAGCTAGGCTCTAAGGCAAACCAAGTAAATCATTTTCGGTGCGGATCAGGTAGCATCCAACTTTAATTCGGAGCCGTAACATATTAATATCAAATAAAGTGCTTCTTCGCAATACACAATGTGATGTATATGCTGGGGGGCACTTTTTTCTGGTTATTGGGAAAGGGAAAAGATAACCCAAAATCGTATGTGATGTGATTGGCATCTACCAGACTTCATGATTATTTTGATCGAGAGAACTCCGCATGATAGCATGTGTTATTTGAGATTAGAAAAATATCAAATTTAATATCCATAAAAAATTTAATTTAGTTTTTCAATTTTAATTGATCAAGTTAACGTCCAATGGAAGTTTCTTTAATTATTTTTATTATCTTACTAATACTATTAATTGTGTTTCTTGATGTAAAGAAAGCACTTTGGTCAATAATATGAAATGGTATTAAGAGTATTAATAAAAATTCAATGAAATATTACATTTTCTATGTTTACAAACAGACCAAATTTTATTTAGAAGATGATAAAAATAATACTAAAAAGGTTTAAATAACTATTAAATTGACAAAAGTTCATGCATTAAATTGGATATGAAACTTAGGTATTAAATTTAATATTTACCACTCAGAGAGTGATTGTAATTATATTTGATTATATGAAAAAAATTAATATAAATATAAAAAATTATTTTAGAAATAAACATGCACATATAATTAATAGGGATAGTATACTTAAAAATAGCAAATCAGAAATAGCAAATAATTATATCTGATGCTGGCTGCAATTCTGCTAGTATGGATGCGTTCAATTATTGGTGGAGTGGAGGTGGACCACTGTTAGATAAGATTTTCATGGGCCTTGAAAAGAAACTGCTGGGCTTAAGCCCACCAATGAGATGGTCTTCTAGGCATTCAAGAAAAGGTCCATTTTATATTATGACCAAAGCTTGAGAGGATTGATATTACTGTATCGTTCGTCAAGATGGCTGTCGCCATAAAGGGCCCTACAATTTATTTGATGTTCCAGTCAAATTGTAAATTCATCTTTCCAAAATTTTAACATTTTAATGCTTTTAAATATTTTTAGCTAACAACCCCTAATTTTCTTACACGACTAAAAAAATAAAAATATGCATTTAAAAAGTAAAACATAATTGCATAGAAATGGTTTATCTATTTGCGCTTGGTTGGGCAGAAAAACGGTCACCCGAATTTCTATTGAGCTAAGATCATATAATTGAGACTGATATTCAAAATCATTCAACAGTTAAAATAAATATTTTAGTTCAAATATCAACTATTTTAGTGGTATGATTATGATTAATTACCATTTGAGCCGTTAAATAATCAATAGAATCGATCTTGTTAAAATTAATGATGAAACCATAGAATTTATCTTTCTATATTAGCCGATGGCACCCCCATGATATTATTCTAATGTTATAGTTACTTTAATGGCAATGTATAAATAATCCAACATGCAACACTAAGTTCTTCAATTGTATGAAGAAAAATATTTTAGAAGGGTATACGTATAGGCACCAAAAATATATTATGCCCCAATTCCAGACTAGTCCGCCATATTACCAACCGAATAAAAATGGGTAAAGCCCATTTCGTATGCTATCCAAAGTCTTCAATTTTTGTATCGATTACCTAATAATAACAAGGTTAATAATATTTAAAAAAAAATCTCATATTTAAGGGTAAATTCATTTAAGCAATTTTAGGAGCTCAATATTATATTTCCATTTCCTCACTATTTTTGTTTTGTTACACAATAAACATATTTATGCTATAAAAGGATGCTCTCTTACACATTTATAATAACATTGAGATAGCACGTGTAACTTTTGCCACAACAGATTGGTCACAATATCTCCTAGAAACCACTACAATTGCTATAATCAAAGTGAAGTTTGGCGGCCCATTCGGGCTTCAAAAGCTCACTCCATTACTTCCTTCAAGTCTTGGTCCATTCTTGGTAACTGCATCCCTTTAGGTACAAGAGTCCACATGCACTCACTTCATGTCTTTAGACCTACCCAATTTATCCGACAGTCGTTATAACTTATAGGTGTTTAGTCGCAATTTCAACTTATGCAATCCTAGCACAGCTATGGGTGTTCAAGGTTCAGTTAACCGATCTGTGGTCCTATTTTATAAACTTAATAGTAATAATCGGTTTTTTAATATCTCGACCCTTAACTGGTCCATTATAAATGGTTGACCGCCTTAATGTTAACCATTTTCTCGATTAATTTTTTTTTTTTTGGTTTTTTAACTATTTAACATAATGGTTTCAACAAATTAAATTGATAGTTACAACAAACCTTAGTTTTTGGCTTTTATCATAAAATTTTTCTTTAAATTATTATATATATTACAAGAGATAAAAAAAAAAAAGAAAATCAAATTGAAGAAAAGGGGAAAAATAAGCCTTTGGATGTATCATCATCAATAAAATCAAACCAAATCAATTATCACATTAACTCCCATCAAATATAAGACAAACAAGTAAACCACAGTACTTTAATGAAATTCCAAGGAACATTAACATATGAAAATTATATGTATATATATTTAAAATAATTATATGTATATGTAAATTATATATTTAATATATTTATAAATATTGAAATGGTTAATAGTTAACCATAAGTTTTTTATGGTTATAAACCGAATCCGAAATCGAAAACTGGAAAAAATAAAAACCGTAATCCTAAACCGAAACCAACGAACCAATTAATCATTTTTTTAGATTGGTTTTTCTGTTTCGATTCGGTTTTTTAGTTTTATCCATTTTTTTCTTCCTTTTTTTTTCACACTTCTAAGCATAGCTAATAATATTTCATATGGTTAAAAAAAGGATTAACGTTTCATAGAATGAGTCAACTAAGATATTCATAAATGACCATTAAAGAAAATTAACTAAAAATTAATCTAAAAGTTCAATCAACTCTTTAATCACTAAAAATATTGATACTTTCTTAGGTAATTTGCAATACGTTGCTAGTTATAATCTAGTAAAGGCTGAATATAAAGAATCTAGACTGGACTCTTGTAAACAATAGGCCTGCAAAACAGAACACGATTAGTTACACATTAGAATTAAGTCCAGTGTGGGCACTTTAATACTTTAGTTAGCAAGTATGTTGATCCTAAGGTAGTTGCATTTATTGTGGCTGCAACACTCGTGATAGCAAAATTTGGGATATAGTTGGGTTAGCCTTGAGATGGGATTACAAATTCCAAACCTATCCTAATAGCCTATAGGGTCTCTTAAAACCCATTTCAAACCCTATAGGATATTTGTCCATGAATCTGAAACTCACCCGATAGACGCCTACAGGGTACTTGAACTGAAGCCCAATAACCCTAATAATCTTTTAAGTAAAATTATTTTATGTTTTAATATCATCTAAGAAAAAGAAAAAAAATTTCTTCTCATAACATACATACCCGAAATTTTCTTTTTTACTTACTCGTGAAAATTTTCTATCTTTTAGTAATAAATCGTTCCAAATTTATTTTTTATTAGCTAAACATTGTAATAAGTCACCGTGATTAATTAAAATAGGATATTATTAAAAACGAATGCTCTAAAAATTTGAAACCACATACACTATTTATTAAATTGAACTAATACCTAAAATTCATGAACTTTAAACTAATTTGACTTTCAATTTTATTAATTGAAATAAATTTTTGAAAACATTCTTCTCATAGGTATGGGTTTCTAAGGGATTCTATCCTCGACCCATTACTCTATAGGTAGACATAAGTACAAGCAATCATGACTCATCAGCTTCGTTTGACCATATAGGTCATGACTCAATAAGTTGTCAAGTTAGGCTAGAGGCCTTAATCTGCCGACTTGCTATGTCAAACTAAGTCAAATGGTAATGTTAAATAAGAAAAAAATGGAAAAGAAGAGTAAAGTGGAAAAATAAATATAAAAAGAAGTGAATGTTCAAATTAATTTTTGGTGTGAGAAGTAAAAATTTATTACTATTCATGACTTTAATGTGATGTTGTTATTAACAACACAAGTTATAAATATACTTAAAAACTATTTGGATAGATTTATATAGATTTTTAACAAAAGTGTATTATTGTTTTTGTTTTTGTAGGAGTTGTTTGTATCTTAAGTGTTTTATTATCTCAAAATGCTAACTTTACAATTAAAAGTAATGTGTTTGGGTGTAAATACACTTTTAAACACATCATATGGGCTAAAGACTATTATTTTTGGGGCAATTTCATTTCAAGTTAAATATTTCTTTTATTTAAATTCGAGTCTATTTTTTAATTTCATCTTATTTTATTTTTAGAAAAAAAAATTATTGTTAAAATTTTGTTTTAGAAAACTTTAAAAAATGGGTAGTTCAATGGTCATGAATCAATGGGTAACTTGGAAAGGCCTAGCCCTAGCATTACACGGACCAGTTTTGAGCCACCTAGACCGTAACCCGTGGGTCGAGATTGAATCTGGCTCGTGTCGTTGTCTACCCCATAAGGTTTCGCAAAAAATCCCAAAACTGTCCCAAACCCTATTAGCTATTTATCAACATAGATGGGTTAAGTACCCTCTAATAACCTCTGTGATTGCATCCCTAGGGATAATGACAATGATAAGCTAGTGATAAAAGTCACATGGTAACGGTGATGAGATGCTACTAGTGGTGGTCATGATGTTAATGTTGGTGTTGAGTGGTAGCAAAGTGGTGTACCTACTTGATTCTTCTGAAAAAGTTGTCTCTCGGATTTTATGTTATTTGCAAATTGCAATATATTCTCTATTATGGATTATTCTTTCAAATTTACAATGATGTTTGGATTCAATAATGTATTTTTCGTCCATGAACGTGGTGTTCAAGCTCTTAAAGTTAGTTTTCATTCCTGCTCATGAAGGTTTGGTATTTAGGAATTAATATATTATAAATATATATAATGCCACCATAAAGATTCAAGGTGTAACTCTTAGTATCTCAAACTTAACTATAGACGATCTATTTGTCTTATCTAATTTTGGTTATTCTGACATCATATTTTTATCATCTTTAAAAATGATTGTTCAGAAATAGATACTGATAAAAAACTAATGTTTGACTCATATATAGAACAAACAAATACAATACAGTTATGATACAAATATGATAAAGATAAGTTATAAATACAAATTTGATACAGATATGATACATATAAAAATTCGACAATCCAAATAGACCCTTAAGGTGTAAACCTTCAAACCACAAATCTAATAAAGCAGTCAAAAGAAATTATAAATTGAATTAAGGTGTCTACTTAAATTTTAAAATGTCACGGTGGAGTTGGCGATGTGTAATTCGTAGGAATAATATTAATACTGGATGCATTTGCAAGGTTTAGAAGCCAGAGTGGTGAAAATTTTTCTTAAAAGTGCCTCATAGAACAAGAGCATTTGTCTAGACATCAATTGCATCAAGAATGAATAAAACAAAACATTTGGAGTACTCATCTCAATGTCAGGTCTTTGGAAAAGGGATCTATGAGCACAGGCTGAAAATACTATAACATTGATATATAGGAAAATCTAAATATAACTTTCTATTATGGTGAATCAAATATGAATGTCATGATGTACCTATGTGCTTAATGTTACATTTGTAGTATGATAATGATTGAGTAGTTTTTAAACTATAAAGCTGATACTAGTAATTATAAGATTTGTGATTGCTATCATATAATAAACATCACATTTTCTATTAAACATCCATTCTTAAATATAATGCAGCATTGTTTGTTATTTTTTCAAAGTCATAATAGGCTTGTCTATAAAAAATCTATATTAGTGTAGAAAGAAATCCCATCTTAGTTTTCCCATGTTGGGTAAGTATCTCAATAAGTTGAAAAACCAATAGGTTTACCCTCTATGGATTTATGAAAGCTAAAAGCTTCTTTTTATTATGTTCCCTGTAATAATTGAACCTAGATTACTAAGTGATTAGAACCAATATCTTAATAATTTATACATATTTCACATTTAAAGATATCCATTCTTTGCCATAAGAGTGTGATTGGGTAAATTAAAATGGGATTTATAAAATCTAAATACACCTGATATCCTATAAGATTTTTCAAGATCTAGCTTAAAACCCTTTATGTTATATTTGGTATGTGGAATCATTCTAAATGGAATGAATTAGAATGGAGCAATGAAATGAAATAGAATGAGTGACGGAATGATAAATCTATTCCTTTATCTGGATAAATAGAATGAAATGAAATTCATATGATATTTGTCAAATATATGCTCGATAACAAATGTGAATAATAAATATATAAGAGGATAAAAAAGTAATTGTAATAGGTGATAATTTATTAGGATGGAATGGAATCATAATTTCACCTTTTTATAGGTATGATCAAATTTTTTCTCAAAACCAAAATAATTGATTCCCAAGAATTGTGATTTTAGATTTCAAAAATGGCATTGAAATATAAGAATGAGAATATAATTCGGAATCATGATTTTATTATCATTTTATTCCGACATACGGAATGTGACATAGGAGTGTTTGGATAGTATGTTTTTCATTGATATTTGTATAATATATGTATTATATTTGATGTGATAGGTGATAGGTTTAATTGTATAAGTTATGGTTATGCAATAATAGGTTTAGAGATAGAATAGGCATGAATAGTGACATAAAGTAAATTGATTTAGTAGTTTATAGTAATGAATAGTGTAGTAGAAATGACAAATATTTACTAGTAAGAATTCTAATACGCATAACGGTCGGTTTAATTGATGATTTTCTAAATCGATAAATTAGTATATGATTATAGAAAATTAATTTGGTATTATTTTTTTTTATGAATTACTATTTGTTATGTTATCTCAAATTGCATGTTAGTGATAGAGTAAAAGGACTATTTGGCATAAGGGTTCCATATCATTTAAGACATCGTGATTTTTATTCATTTCGATGAAATATTTCACCAAGCAACTTATCTTTAGGGTTTCGAGCTTTACTCGATTTGTCAACATTCTAGGGTTATGGAACCATATTTGATCATGTCTAGAGTTTATAGGATTTAGGGTTAACTCGAAGTGATTTTTAGGGCTCTTGTTCAATGGCAACTTTATGGTTTATATCTAAAAGTACTAAAAATCTAGGTGTTTATAAGTATTTTTTTAGGGGTAATCAATTATGCATCTCAAATTATAATTTAAGAGCATAGATCATTAAAGAGTTTGTAATTGGTACAATCATGTAGGATGAGACAGGACTTTGCAATTGGTACAGACATCTTATTTTTGTTTAACCATTCACAAAGAGGTAGAGAGGTATGTGCAAAGTTGTAGAGTCTGCCAAATGTCCAATGGCATAGTTACAAATGCAAGATTATTTATGCCATTGTCAGCTCCATTGTAGTCATTGGTTAATGTGAGCATGAACTTCATTTTGGGCTTACGGCGAACTCAATGAGGTAATGACTCAATCTTTATTGTCGTGAACAAATTTTCTAAGATTATGCATTTTATCCCTTATAAGAAGACTACGAATGCTATGCACATTGCACATTTGCACTTTTGAGTGGTTTATCGGTTGCATAGGTTATCTTTAATCATTGATTCTAACAAACACACCAGATTTCTTAGCCATTTTTGGCGTCACTTGTGGAAAATGGTCAATATTGACTAAATTTCAGTAGTTCCTATCATCCACAAATAAATGGGAAAACTGAGGTTCTGAATAGTTCCTTAAGAAATCTATTGATGAGTTTAGTGGTCGAATATATGAAGAGCTAGGATCAGAAGCTAAATCAAGCAGAGTTTGCACACGGGCATGCATTAATCATAGTACAAGGTTCATTCCATTTCAAGTAGTGTATTATGTTCTTCCTAGAAATCCAATTGATTTACTACCCTTGCCAAATAGAACCAAGATTCATGGGGAAGGTCGAAGGTTTGTCCACAACTTGCAGGAGATTCATAGGGTTGTCCATGACAATTTAGAAAGGGCTATAGATAAATATAAAGAAGTTGTTGTAGGAAGAGACGATAGTGGAGTTTGATATGGGAGATTATGTTTAAGCTATCCTTAAGAAGGATCGGTTTTCTACTGGTGAGTACAAACAAACTCTCAACTAAGAAGATTTGGTCAATAGAAATCATATAGAAAATAAATTCAAATGCAAATTGGTTGAAGGTATTGATCTATATACTCATTGTAATATTTTTCCCAATGAACGAACTTCATCTCTATTGTCGGGAAAAAAAAAAGAGTAGAACATCATATAATAGATGAATAGTTTATAAGGTCTATAGAAAAAATATTGTGTATCATAAGTAAAACCTTAAAACTATTTAACAGTAACACATTATAATAATCAAACCCTAATAATTTGCCATGAAGCAAAGAGAAGGAAACCCTCTTGGTTTAAAAGATAAAGAGTTTCATAATCAAACTTAAGTTACAATTAATTAATTTAAAAAATTAGAAAAATAGAATTGAGATGGAAGGGGGATAAAAATATTGGAGACAACAAAAAAAGGAAAAATCTAATACTGGCTACCTCCCTCGATTGACCCCCCGTTATTTAGGTTGATCATTATAGTCTCATAGGCAAATTTTACAACTGGTTAATTTAAAACGAATGATAAGGATAAGTTAAACAATATGAAAAAAAATAAGGGAGAAACTCACAAATAAGAAAGGACAAAGTAAAATTAATTTATGATGTAATGACAAAAAAAAAAATTAATTTGTGACGAAGTTATTTAACTATAGGATATTGCAAAGATTAAAAGAAAAGAAGTATCGGTTTCCTAGGAAAAACGAAGTACTGCTTCTTCGTTGGTTTAAGGGTCTGTTTGTTTTGGCTTTTTTCCGGCAGATACAGACACTTTTTCAAATTTTTTTCTAACAAATTATTTTTCGAGAAATAGATATAGATAAAAAAAAGTTGACAGTTCTCATCAAAAGAACAAATATAGATAAAATTTAGATGCAAATCGGATATATATTACACATATCATTTTAAAAAAGATACAGATACAGATGAAAAACAGACAATCCAAACAGATCCTAAATAGAGACAAATATACACTAGACTGTTAACATTGTATTTGTTGCTTGTTAATGTCCGTTCGAACTATGGATGGAAGCAATATTGACGAGTGGATGGTTGTTCGAGACTTTTAGATGATATAATTATTTTAGACATTAAGGTAGCTACTGTGACATAATTAGTCACCGACAAGGGGAATTGTGTTTGATCTTGTTCCATTGAGTAGGGATGGGGTTACAACAGGATGAATAATTGGTGGAGCTACAACTCTACTGCACCCGAAAGGTCAAATTAGAGTTATTCCATATCTTGTTGTATGTGTGGAATTCACGCAGAAAGTTCCACCCACTATTTCATTACTTGCAGCTAGCTTATGGGGAAGATGGTACACATGGAAACATGCAAATAAGGATAAGAAGATGACGACCATAAGTGATGGTCATGCAGCACCATGATTGTCAAGTTGACAGTATTGACTAAGAAGTATAATAAGAAAAGTTATCCTCCGTGTACAGAAAAGCAAATACAATGGCTGATTTATGGCTAATGAAGCATAAAAAGCTGCATGATCGGCTCGTCTACTACAATTTTAAAGAGGGAACTCCCATTAGATTGGAGTAAGGATAACGCAGTTTAACTGCCATTTACAATATATCCAATCTATTATTTGGAAAAAAAAAAAAAAAAAAAAAAAAACTAGGGGCAACTTTGTAGAGCAGCCCAAGTGAAAACTACATGCGAGAATGAGGAAAACTTGAAGGCAAGGCTAAGAAAACCCCCATTGAATAATTCGAATGCGGGCAAAACGTTCCCCAGACTTGCTACGAAAAACGGACGACAAATGAGACTGATTGCTACAACGTTTCATTTGTTGGACTTGAAAAGACGTGGGCAATTGTACGCGTTGCAGAAAGCCTGTATTATCAAGAGGATTAGATAGCAAAGTGAGAGAATCACCAATAATATTTTCCAGAAGGGGTACACATGACGCTTCAACAGTTTGGAACACCTAACCCTCAAAGTGCTGTTATAGACATCTACAACGTCCTTAATTGTCCGATCCAACTCACTATCACCGCCCAATTCAATAGACTTGCTCATACCATTGAAGAGAGTGGCGATCTCTTCGTTCTTCAAATTACTTATTATAATCTTTTGATCCTTGAGCACCTGCACATCATCTGCAGTGTCTATGAGTTCGTTCATTAGCTCCATGTGGCGAGTTAGCACTAGACCCGTTGTTGATATCAGTGGCTTCTTTTCATCTTCCTTAGATTGGACTTGTGCTTCGACATCATTGACATTAGTCTCATTACCCTCGACGTCTGCCTCCATCATTGCTTCGTATGCCACGAGGTTTCTGATTATAACCTCGGAGTTGACTCCTAATTTCATCACTGGAAGGTCAAATCTTTTGGCTGTTTTATGAAAGCTTATGGATTTGATGTCCCTTGCCTTATTACCAAACGTAATACCAACTTTTGATAGGGAAGACGCTGTTGGAATACTCGGAAGGTCTTCTGCATCAGTTTGGATTTCTTCTCTTGCTGATTGGAAGGATGATGTGAAAGACTCAACTGGCAAATTGAGGAGGTCTCCCACAATTCCAATTGGTGGAGCAGCGTCTCTAAGCATAGGTACATTAAAGATTTTTTTAAACACCTCCATACTTTCGTTTTCTTCTGGCTTTTTCCGTGCTTTCGCTCTTGGTTTCGCTTTGCTCATTTTAATTGGTTCTTCTTCTAATTTTATTTCAACTCGTGCATCAAAGATATCCTCGGGTATATCAATTTTGTAATCCTTAAGGTTTTCAGTGGGCACAATCAGATAGTAGAGAAGATCCAACAAATGGGCTCTTTTAAGAGCTTTATCAGGATCGAATGGGACAGGCTCTTTGAAAGGTGACATAGCTCTACAGAAATCCAATAATATCTGTGGAAATATGTGTTTTGCAATCTCAGGATTCAATGGACATTCCAACAGCAACAACTTTTCCATAATGAAAATAGGAATTTGATTTTCAAGCATCATCACATCCCTTAGAATTTCATCTTCCGCTAATTTCTTTCCAAGAGATAGCTCAGCCAGCTTCTGCAGATCATTAGAGGCCACGAGTCTCGTTTTCCTGATTCCATGTAGGCATATAACACCGAACAGGAAGAGTGCATCCATCACCATTATCATTGCCAAATCCGACTCAAGTACCTCCCCAAGCGTGTGGTAACAAGCACAGATATACAAGTATAGTTTACGAAACTTATCAACAAGATCCCCCAAGTTACCGTCACCTTTTAATCCCAAGTGAATCTTGAAAGCTGCATCTACCTTAACCCTTTCCATGGCGATACACAACCGAGGATCCCTATGATGGTATGGTGACAAACCTACAAGCTGAGGACTGTAAGCTTCTGGTTTCACAGAGCTCAGAGACTTGGGAACCCTGAATACACATGGATCTACTACTATTCCTTTCTCAAACAACTGCCTGGATATTGTCCAGAGGGGACTTTCCCAGGAAGGATATGATGGAAACATTGTAGATTCTGTATTGTGGCTGTGCTTGTCGAAGCTTAACGACTTCTTAATAAATAATCATCACCAGGGTTTCTGTATAGCTGGTGGAAAATGAAAAATAAAAATAGTCTGCATATGGTTTAGGTATTTTAAACACAAAGCTATCAAAAAAAATTGGTTTCTAGACAGAAGAGTACAAGCCTGAGCAAATAATAAAAAAAAAAAAGAGACTGTATAATGAAAAGACAAGTCATAACTGTAAGAAATTAAACTGTGATGTCGTGCCCTCTGGCCTCTCACACTCATGGAACAAAGACCACGATGATAATGAAAAATAGGGAGTCCATGTAGAATGCTAATGGACAAAGTATCTAAGTTATAGTTGATAAGGTAGTGAGCCCACACTCTTCTAGCAATATTATTATCAATTTAAATCAAAAACCAAAAAAGACAGAAATAGAATCTTAATAATGCCACGTGGTACTGGTTCGTAGGATTAGGGAAAGTAGCTATGAAATATAGATAAGTTCACGCGTCTAATCGTTTGGTGACATTATCACATTTATACCCCACCAAAAATAAATAAATAAATAAATTTCTGTCTGGGTGAATATGTCAACCGTTTAATTTTCAGGTTTGTTTTAGCTTCATGCGATAAAAGTGACATTTAATCGTGATGCATCTTGTTTTGCTTTTATACACTGGATTCCTTGTCATTGCTATACCATTTTTCTCTTGATTCCACAATATTTTAGGAATTTATCCATCAATAAATTTAAGAATAAAGCAAGCTAAAGTAAAAAAATTAAATATATTAACGCCATTTTATGTTGGATATTGTAAACAGTCGAGCAACTGCTAAAAAATACATATAAAATATGCGGGAAAAAATATAAAATAATAGTTGGGATAAATGGCAAATATACCCCTAATATATCAGTCAAGAATCCATGGAGCTCGTAATCTTTGAAAACCTGACTTTACATTCATATAACTAGTAAAAATTTGCACACATGTAGCTCAAAAATGTTGGGTGCTAATGGATCTCCTCAACTTCAAGCTTTTCCTCACACTTATAAAGTAGTACCTAACTCCATGTTATAAACATTGACTCTGATATCACCGTTAGGTACTATTAGGCCTTCTCAATCCCAAAAGTTAACTTATGAGGTGAGGTTTTCTTCCACACTTATAAAGTCGCACCCAGCCCATTTCACAACTGATGTAAATATCTCCAACAAAAAAGTTACTAAAGCTCCAAATCCAGTTATGGTCCTTTTAATAACTGTATCTTCAAGCAGAAGCCACAATTGTTGTTGGATTAGTAATGACTCGATAAGTAACGTGTCCAAGAGATTTTAAAAAATTTATATCATGGTTTATTGTATATAATTATATATCTGTCAGTCGTTATCAAAACAATAATTAAACTTACCATTAGTAACTACAAATTCAAGATTTAAAAAAATTAAAAATAATGTAAAAATTGTTTTTAAAAATAAAATTTAAAATCAGGATAAAACAAAATATATTTTGAATTGATAAAAACAAAATTTTAACTTAAAATAAAATTACGATTAAGAACAATAGTTGTTAACCCATTATCTTCTTGAAAGCTACTTCTAGGGTTTTCCATAGCTGCAGCAGTCGAAAGGGTGAATACTTGATCAAGCTCTTAATGGGGCTTTGGCCTCTTGTACTCATGACGATTGGCATCGCAATGTCCATGTTGGATAGAAAAATACAAGTCAGGACATAAGACAAACTTAGTATAGCTGTACCTTTAAGTGGATGCCACAATTATTGTTGGATTAGTAATGACTTAAAAAGTGATGTGTCCAAGAGAATAATTCCATATATTAAAAATTTTGTATCATCCTTCAGCAGGATGCCACAATTATTGTGGGATTAGTAATGACTTAAAAAGTGATGCGTCCAAGAGAATAGTTCCATATATTAAAAATTTTATATCATGATTTATTGTATATAATTATATCTATCAATTGATATCAAAGCAATTACTACAAATTAAAATTAGTGTAAAAAGTGAGAATTATAATTGATTACCAGTGTAACAATGAAGAAAGTCAATATTAATATTCAATATAGAAACAGTTTTAAATTGTTTTCTTTCAAAAGAAATGTTGTTTATACTGACAAATGCATATTTTATTTCCAAGATTTGAAAAACCACTAGACCATATGTACTAATTTAAAAAAACAAAATTCGGTTATATAAAATGATAAAAGTATAAATTGTATCTATACATGGATTCGAAACTGAATTGGCCTAGACCTATTGAGTAACGAGTTCAGTCAGGGATGGCTTAGAACTAGCCGACCTAAGGCGAGTTCAACCAATTCATGGCCTAATGAATGGCACAATTATTTAAAAATATTTTTAAAACATAAAATTTAAAATTGAGATAAAAAAATAGATTTAAAATTGATAAAGACAAAATTTTAATTTAAATTAAAATTACGTTTAAGAACAATTGTCTGTAGCCCATTTGTTAAAAGAACTATCTAAAATGTATGCATTTATTTATATACAAGCAATACACATCGACTTCTAGTTGTAATGTTAATAATGATAGATTAGAAAACACTCAAGACACAAATAGCTTCTACAAAGGCAAAAAATTCCTACATTGTTAAGAAATATGTAGTTGCATTTATCAGAAGTCTATAAAAATTAAAGTAGGCATCCATTTTAACCACATTTATTAATTGTCTTTTCTGTTAATAATAATGCGTTTAATATCGTGAATAATAATATATTGTCACCATTTGAAAAAATAGTTTAAACATTTGTTTTTGTTTGCATTTTTTTTTTACTTTTCTTTTGTTTTCATTTTTTTTAAAGGTTGGCCCGATTAATCTGCTAGGTTTGTGGTAAGGACTACAAACCCATCCATGACCCCTAGTAACCTGTCAAGACATCTGGCGAGTTATGATAGGTTATGGCCAGGCTAATGGGTTAGACCCGCTTAAGGTGGTCCGAATTAAGACATGGTTTAGACATCATTCATGCACATATCCTCACCTATTTAAGTAATTAGGTTTCTCTTGAATTTTTGTACTTTTTTATATATGAGATCCAAGTATTTCTATGTATTAACTCTCATGTTGTAAGCATATATTTATTTTGCGTGTCATAGCTGAGTAGTCTTTATGCTTTAATGGGGCACCAAAGGTACATGCAAAAAGAAGGGTGTTACACAAGCTAATTTCACTAGTAGAGATTGGCTCCTACAAACACAGAAAAGCAGTCATAGGTATGCTGAAGGATTGCCTGACGCTGCCATTCTGATGCCTGAGTTGGTCCAAAGGTCCTTTCTTATTAAAAAAAATTCACTTAGATCTCTCTCCTCTCCCATAAGGGGAGGGGCTATTTATAGTTTAATTCATACTAGAATGGGTCCACCAGCTCTTTTCTGTTAAGGCAAATCTCCATCTGATAGCTGACCTGACAACCGAGGTGATGGGGTGCCCGACCTAAAGGAGTTGTGGTTACACAACATGTGGCCAAGCTAGTGATGTCCCCCCCAGTCCTGAAGTAGGATACAGGCTCTTGTCTAGGTGAGTTCGTAGAGGTCCTTCGTTGATGAGCTCGATCTTGCAGAGATGTCTCAAAACTCAACCTCGGAGGTACTGTTGGGTTGGGCTCCTAAGGAGGTTGTTTGTTGATCTCCTCAATTGGCAGTGTAAGTAATAGCCCAACTTCTTCTTAGCAGGTCACGATCCGAGATGCATTTTTCTTAAACTAGCAAGGCTGATGACCTTCTAGCCTTTAGGGCTCATATGTGGCGATAGTGGGCCGAGTGGATTGTGGCATATATTTCATTATCAACACTTGTTTCCCCTAATCTCATTGTGTGAGGACAATTGGTACTAGAGCCAAGGTTTTGGTTTTGTTTTCGCTACAATGACAACTGTTAAGTTTGATATTCCGTTCTTGGATCGCAGCACTAGATTTTCTTGGAAGAGTTGAAGAATGTTCTGTGTCGATTGAGCTCTTTTATGGTTTTTATGGAAGAGGCGAAAAATGTTTTATTTTTATGTGAAGCTCCTGAATCCGTGTGAAGGTGGAGATTATTGGAGTTTGTGACCCGTTTTTAGTAGCCGTTTTTCATAGCCAAATGTATAGTGAATGAATATTTAATTATATATTTATTATTCATTCATTATACATTTAAGAGTCATAATTTTGGTATTTGTGTAACAAATGAATATTTGACTATACATTTATTATTCATTCATTACATATTTAAGAGACATAATTTTGGCCTTTAATGTTGGCTACCTGTATATATGTGTTTTGTTAGGATTTGTATGAGAGTGAGAAAATGAAAGAGTTTTAATTTGTATTTTATTATTCTCTCTCTTTTGTACTCCATTATCGACCTATAGTGAATTCTCTCTCCTCTGCCCGTGGTTTTTCCTGATTTGAGTTTTCCACGTAAATCTTGTGTTTGCTTTATCATTTTTTTTGCTGTTGCCATTGTTTGTCTTCTAACATTGCTGAATGCCTATGCTATGTTCAAGATTTGAAAATCAATCTTTTTTGCAGATTATTGACTCTTTGCCCAAAATAGACATTGCTTTCTTTACAAAGTGATATTAGATAAAATTTAGATTAGATAACTAAAGTTTATCATCTAATTGTCCAAACGCTTATAGAAATTAAGTGCAATGAAGATTTCAAGGGTAGATGGAATAACCTATATTTTAATTGTTCTCTAATCGTTTTTTATCAACTTTTAAGCAAGCTTCTATGTTCCTATTGATGGAACCGTCCAGTTAACTATTTTAATGATTTGATCACTGTTTAATATAGTGTAAGCTAATATATAGTGACGGGACCATAAAATTTCCTTAACTTTTAATCTTTTAGACCAAAGATTTGGCAAGAATGTTACATCTTATATTCCTATTAAAGTTTCTTCAATTGAAAATGAGAAGGAGCATCTACATATACATTCACTGTTCTTTATTCCCACCTATCCTTCGTTTGATTGGCTTTTCATCTTCTAGAGCTAGGTTTGGTAGAGAACGACATTCTATAAAAGTTTCTTCAATTGCAAATGAGGAGAAGAAGCATCTATTTATAGATTGAGTAAATTATACTAAAAGATAAGTTTATTTGCGGTATTAATATTTCAAGTAAACAAAATGAGGAATCAATGTTTGAGGATAAATTCATTTAAAATATCAACGTTTTAAGTAGTTGAAAAGAGATATCAACGTTTTATAAAGTAAGTCAGATAAGGTATTAATAATTTACCACTAACAAAAATTAAGAAAACTTAATTAAAAATTAATACATATATTGATACCTTAAATGAACTTTACAAAATATTAATACTTTATTTGATTTACTTTGTGAAGTATAGATTCATTTTTTTAACCACTCAAAACGTTAATACTTTAAATTAAGAAAACTTAATTAAAAATTAATACATATATTGATACCTTAAATGAACTTTACAAAATATTAATACTTCATTTGATTTACTTTGTGAAGTATAGATTCATTTTTTTAACCACTCAAAACGTTAATACTTAAATTAAGAAAACTTAATTAAAAATTAATACATATATTAATGTCTTAAATGGACTTTGCAAAATATTGATATTTCATTTGATTTACTTTGTGAAGTATAGATTCATTTTTTTAACCACTTAAAACGTTAATACCTTAAATGAATTTATCCTCAAATATTGATATCTTCTATGTAATTTACTATGTTAGATTCATTGTTTTTAAGCCCCAAGTATTATTCATTTGATCAGCTTTTTCTACTAAAGTTTCGTCAATTGTAAATGAGGTGAAAAAGCATCCATATATAGAATTTAGATCTTATTTTCTACGATTATATGACTATAGATAGGCATTGATAATATATGTTGAATAATTTTATGATTAATGGACAAGATGTTACCATAACTATATATAACTCTTTGAGCTTCAATGCTTCATGCATATATGACTTGTTATTGAGTCGTGGTTATACTTGTACGAAATAGGCCCTCTACAAAGAGTAAGAAAAGGTAAATAACTTATGTACTAAAATTAAAAAGCCAAATCTCAAATTTAAAGGGAAAAAAAGGAAAAATAAAACAAAAGAAATTAAAGGACAAAATTTAGCCATTTATTTATTTAGTTTTTTTTTTTTTTTCACACAATGAACTTGTTTATCGACCTAATTGGCACAATACTCCTGGATGTTCCAGTGCATTGTTTAGATTCTGTACAAGACTGTTGTCTTTCTCCAACGCCATAATCATCGTATGGATAATGGACGTACCGCTGTCCTGTTTCTCGAAAGCTACTTCTAGGGTTTTCCATTGCTGCAGCAGTCGAAAAGGTGACCACTTGGTCGACCTCTTCTTGGGGTTTTGGCCTCTCGTGCTCCTGGCAATTGGCCTAGCCATATCCATGCTGGATAGAAAAATATAAGTCAGGTCGTAAAACAAATGGAGTATAGCTGCATCTTCAAACAGAAGCCACAATTATTGTTGGATTAGTAATGACTTAAAAAATGATGTGTCCAAGAGAATAATCATTCCATATTTAAAAAAATTTATATCATGATTTCCTGTATATAATTATATATCTATCAGTTGTTATCGAACCAATTACCGCAAATTAAAGATTGTAAAAAATGAGAATTATAATCGATGACCAATGTAATGCTGAAGAAAGTCAATATGGATATGCAATTTAATTAAGAACACATAGAAATAGTTTTAAATTGTTTTCTTTCACAAAAATGCTGTTTATATTGGCACATGCAATTTTTTTTTTCAAACAATATGTATTGATTTGAGAAAAATAAATAAATTAGATAGGAATGGTAAAAGTATCATACCTATATATGCGTTCGAAACTAAACTGGTCCAAATCTATCGAGTAATGAGTTTAGACAGGTATGGCTTAAGACCGGCCAGCCTAAGGGAAGTTAGGCTAGTTCTAAGCCATCCGTCAGTTTATGGCCTAACGAACCACCCAATTATTTTTAAAAGATTATTTTAAAATGTTTTTAAAAAATAAAATTTTAAAATCAAGATAAAACAAAATAAATTTAAAATTTATGAAGACAAATTTTTAATTTATAATAAAATTAGGTTTAAGAACAATAGTCTTGAGCCCATTTGTCAAAAGAATTATCTAAGATGTGTGCATTCATTTATATACAAGCAATGTACATCCACTTCTATTTGTATAGTTAACAATGGTAGATTATAAAACACTCAAGACACAAATAGCTTCCATAAAGACGAAAAAATCCTACATTTAAGAAATACAAAGTTACATTGCTTGGAAGTTTATAAAAATCAAAATAGACATTTGTTTTAACCACATTTATTATTTATGTTGTTAATAATAATGCATTTAATGTTGTGAATAGTAATATATTATCACTATATGAAAAATAGTTTAAACTTTTTTTATTTGCTTTTATTTAATTTCTTTTACTTTTCTTTTGTTTTCATTTTTTTTAGGGGTCAGCTCAGTTGACCCGCCAAGTTTGTGGGTTGAGACTACTAACCTGCCCATGACACCCGATAACTTATTAGGTCATTTGATGGGTTGTGACAAGTTATGATCTGCATGGCCAAAGTAAATAAGTTCTAACCCACCTAAGGCAATTCGAATTAAGGCACATGTTGGACCTCATTCTAATTAAGGCACATACTTGGTCAACACTCTGATCTTATCGGGGATTGTGCTTGTAGGGGCTGGACTTGCCGCTTGCACCTCTCGTGTGGACTCCAATGCATTTATAATGCTTGTTCATAATGCTTGGTGGTCTCTATGTTTCCCCCACTTCCCCTCTCTCGGATTAGCGGTTTTCAATAGTAGGTAAGTTATAAGATAATCACATTTATTTGTCGATGCTAATTCTTCAAACACCTATGGATACATTGGCGAAGAATTTTTAAGTATTTAAACTTTCAATTTTTATCCATTCTACTTCTTTGATTGTATTGTATCAAAGTAAAAATACATACAAGACCAAGGTATGTAGTAGCATTCCCCATCTATAAAAGTAGTAGAGGGGTCTTGGAGTGTCCTCATATTATATATAAATCATAGTCATGAAGCAAGCAAAATTTTCTATGCAATGAAGAAGTTCATATACTAAGCCCATATATCAAGATGAGATAAAGTTGAGATCTTCATGACCTGGGGCAGTTGGGTAGTGGTGGTCGATGATTGCCATTTAAGGCATATTGTCTACCCTTTCATTAACGAGAAGATGTTCATCTATATCCATTGCTAAATAATAATAATAATATTTTTTCTTTTTATAGATATTGAAATTGGAGAGGTCGAGAATTTAGAGGGAAGTGGCCTTATTGTAGCTGAAATATGAAAAGGGAACGTTGCCCACGACATTAAAAATAAACTAATAAATGCAAAAGGCCAATATTAACACATTTTTATATATCGTGCAAACTTAAGTACTTTTGTACATAATGTATATTATTGACCTTCAATGTATTAGGTTTTTATCAGAATTTGGAGTGTAATTCCTACGATATTAAACCTTAAAAGCTGGTTCTCACAGAAGGCCGCTCAAGACGTTTACGACATCAACCCCGGCCCCACCGGCCCACCCCCCACATGCCATAAACCAAGGCATGCTTGCCGCAAAGGCACCAAGGAAAGTTTGGATTGGGAGGTAAATAATTTTAAAATAAAAAAAAAGAAAAACCGTTTAATAACTTTACTAAGGCTACAAACAAATTGAGTTAAAAACAGTACAATACTAAGTTCAAGTTCAAATTCAGCTCGAAATTTCAAAACTCAATCTTAGTGCGATTGAGTATAAGATTTTAAAGTCGAGTTTAGTCTGAAATAACACTATGTAATCTCGAGGTCAACTTGATTAAATTCATTTAAACTCAATTTATTAAAATATATATTTTTAATTCTAATTAAAATAATATTAAACTTTAATTCAATTAATATTTATACTCAACTCGATCTCAATTAAACTCATGAGCTAGTTGAGCTAAACATAAAAAGCTAGAACTTGGCTTGATAAATTATCCAAGTAACAAGAGTGCGACTTAATTATTCTCAAATCAAACTCAAGTAGTTTATAAACCAATTTGGTTTATATTCACTTCTAAACTCTATACATGACTAAGGATAATTTTCAAATATAATGCCTTCAAAGGAGTTGTATTACATTTTGGGAGTGATGCCAAGGCCACTGATGGTTGGTTTTAAGAATGCTGAGAAATTTTTTTAAAAAATATTATCTTATTATTTATAGAAAATTTCTTTACCATATACCAACATTTATAACCAAAACATCAATGGATGTCTTCAAAAGCCTTGTTAAATCCTAGTAATGAAAACACAATTTCAAATAATTTTTTTTCCGTTGGATTGTATTATCATTCTTAAAAAAATGCCAGTCTTCTTCTTCTTCTTCTTTTTTCTCTCCTTAAGCTCCTTAAACTAGCATTTTAAATACACTAGTTATATTGGGGAAAAAATAAAAAATAAAACAAAAACGCTAGTTATGGATGGAACCAAGAAGTAGAAGCAAGCTAGCCTAAGCCTGCAAGCCACCTAGCTAGGCTCTAAGGCAAACCAAGTAAATCATTTTCGGTGCGGATCAAATAGCATCCAACTTTAATTCGGAGCCGTAACATATTAATATCAAATAAAGTGCTTCTTCGCAATACACAATGTGATGTATATGCTGGGGGGCACTTTTTTCTGGTTATTGGGAAAGGGAAAAGATAACCCAAAATCGTATGTGATGTGATTGGCATCTACCAGACTTCATGATTATTTTGATCGAGAGAACTCCGCATGATAGCATGTGTTATTTGAGTTTAGAAAAATATCAAATTTAATATCCATAAAAAATTTAATTTAGTTTTTCAATTTTAATTGATCAAGTTATCGTCCAATGAAAGTTTCTATAATTATTTTTATTATCTTACTAATACTATTAATTGTGTTTCTTGATGTAAAAGAAGCACTTTGGTTAATAATGTCAAATGGCATTAAGAATATTAATAAAAATTCAATGAAATATTACATTTTCTATGTTTATAAACACACCAAATTTTATTTAGAAAATGATAAAAATAATACTAAAAAGGTTTAAATAACTATTAAATCGACAAAAGTCCATGCATTAAATTGGATATGAAACTTAGGTATTAAATTTGATATTTATCACTCAGAGAGTGATTGTAATTATATTTGATTATATGAAAAAAAAATATTTTAGAAATAAACATGCACATATAATTAATAGGGATAGTATACTTAAAAATAGCAAATCAGAAATAGCGATCCTTCATGGGCCTTGAAAAGAAAATCTGGGCTTAAGCTCACCAATGAGATGGTCTTCTAGGCATTCAAGAAAAGGTCCATTTTATGTTATGACCAAAGCTTGAGAGGATTGATATTACTGGATCGTTCGTCGAGATGGCTGTCGCCATAAAAGGGCCATACAATTTATTTGATGTTGCAGTCAAATTGTAAATTCATCTTTCCAAAATTTTAACGTTTTAATGCTTTTAAATATTTTTAGCTAACAACCCCTAATTTTCTTACACGTCTAAAAAGATAAAAATATGCATTTAAAAAGTGAAACATAATTGCATAGAAATGGTTTATCTATTTGCACTTGGTTGGGAAGAAAACGGTCACCCGAATTTCTATTGAGCTAAGATCATATAATTGAGACCGATATTCAAAATCATTCAAACAGTTAAAATAAATATTTAGTTAAATATCAACTATTTTAGTGGTATGATTGATTAATTATCATTTAAGCCGTTAAATAATCAATAGAATCGATCCTATTAAAATTAATGATGAAACCACAGAATTTCTCTATATTAGCCGATGGCGCCCCCATGATATTATTCTAATGTTATAATTATTTTAATGGCAATGTATAAATAATCCAACATGCAACACTAAGTTCTTCAATTGCATGAAGAAAAATATTTTAGAAAGGGTATACAATAGGCACCAAATATATATTATGCCCCAATTCCAGACTAGTCCGCCATATTACCAACTGAATAAAAATGGGTAAAGCCCATTTCGTATGCTATCCAAAGTCTTCAATTTTTGTATCGATTACCTAATAATAACAAGGTTAATAATATTTTAAAAAAATCTCATATTTAAGGTAAATTCATTTAAGCAATTTTAGGAGCTCAATATTATATTTCCATTTCCTCACTTTTTTTTTTGTCACACAATAAACATATTTATGCTATAAAGGATGCTCTCTTACACATTTATAATAACATTGAGATAGCATGTGTAACGTTTGCCACAACAGATTGGTCACAATATCTCCTAGAAACCATTACAATTGCTATAATCAAAGTGAAGTTTGGCGGCCCATTCGGGCTTCAAAAGCTCACTCCATTACTTCCTTCAAGCCTTGGTCCATTCTTAGTAACTGCATCCCTTTGTGTACAAGAGTCCATGCACTCACTTCATGTCTTTAGACCTACCCAACTTATCCGACAGTCATTATAAGTGTTTAGTGCAATTTCAACTTATGCAATCCTAGCACAGCTATGGGTGTTCAAGTTCAGTTAACCGGTCCGAGGCTATTTTATAAACCTAATTGTAGTAATTGGTTTTTTAATATCTCGATCCTTAACTGGTCCATTATAAATGGTAACTGCCTTAATCTCGGTTAATTTTTTTTTTTTTTAGTTTTTTAACTATTTAACATATGGCTTCAACAAATAAATTGATAGTTACAACAAACCTTATTTTTAGCTTTTATCATAAAATTTTTATTTAAATTATTATACATATTACAAGAGATTAAAAAAAAATCAAATTGAAGAAAAGGGGAAAAATAAGTCTTTAGATGTATCATCATCAACAAAATCAAACCAAATCAATTACCACATTAACTCCCATCAAATATAAGACAAACAAGTAAACCACATACTTTAATGAAATTCCAAGGAACATTAACATTGAAAATTATATGTGTATATATATTTAAAAAATTATATGTATATGTAAATTTATAATTAATATATTTATAAATATTGAAATGGTTAATTGTTAATCATTGGTTTTTTTATGGTTACAAACCGAATCCGAAATGAAAACTGAAAAAATAAAAATAATCCTAAACCGAAACCAACGAACCAGTTAATCATTTTTTTAGATTGTTTTCTGTTTCGATTCGGTTTTTTCAGTTTCATCCATTTTTTTCTTCTTTTTTTTTTTGGCACACTTCTAAGCACAGCTAATCAATATTTCATATGGTTTAAAAGAAGGATTAACGTTTCATAGAATGAGTCAACTAAGATATTCATAAATGACCATTAAAGAAAATTAACTAAAAATTAATCTAAAAGTTAAACAACTCTTTAATCACTAAAAATGTTGATACTTTCTGGGTAATTTGCAATACGTTGCTAGTTATAATCTGATAGAGGCTGAATATAAAGAATCTAGACTGGACTCTTGTAAACAATAGGCCTGCAAAACAGAACATGGTTAGTTGCACATTAGAATTAAGTCTAGTGGGCACTTTAATACTTTAGTTAGCAAGTATGTTGATCCTAAGGTAGTTGCATTTATTGTGGCGCAACACTCGTGATAGCAAAATTTGGGATGTATTTAGGTTAGCCTTGAGATGGGATTACAAATCCAAACCCATCCAATAGCCTATAGGTCTCCTAAAACCCATTTCAAACCTTATAGGATATTTGTCCATGAATCTGAAACTCACCGATAGACCCTATAGGGTGCTTGAACTCGAGCAATAATCCTAATAATCTTTTAAGTACAATTATTTTATGTTTTAATATCATCTAAGAAAAAGGAAAAAAAAAATTCTTCTCATAACATACATACCCAAAATTTTCTTCTTACTTACTCATGAAATTTTTTATCTTTTAGTAATAAATCGTTCCAAATTTATTTTTTATTAGCTAAACATTGCAATAAGTCACTGTGATTAATTGAAATAGAATTATTAAAAATGAATGCTCTAAAAATTTGAAATCACATATACTATTTATTAAATTGAACTAATACCTAAAATTTATGAACTTTAAACTAATTTGACTTTCAATTTTATTAATTGAAATAAATTTTTGAAAACATTCTTCTCATAGGTAGGTTTCTAAGGGATTCTATCTTGACCCATTACTCTATAGGTACATAAGTACAAGCAATCATGACTCATCAGCTTGGTCTGACCATATAGTCATGACTCAATAAGTTGTCAAGTTAGGGCTAGTTCAAGGCCTTGATTGCCGACTTGCTATGTCAAACTAAGTCAAATGGTAATGTTAAATAAGAAAAAATGGAAAAGAAGAGTAAAGTGGAAAATAAAATATAAAAAAAGTGAATGTTCAAATTAATTTTTGGTGTAGAAGTAAAAATTTATTACTATTCATGACATTTAATGTGCTATTGTTATTAACAACACAAGTTATAATATACTTAAAAACTGTTTGGATAGATTTATATAGATTTTTAACAAAAGTGTATTATTGTTTTTGTTTTTGTAGGAGTTGTTTGTATCTTAAGTGTTTTATTATCTCAAAATGCTAACTTTACAATTAAAAGTAGATGTGTTTGGGTATAAATACACTTTTAAACACATCATATGGGTTAAAGACTATTATTTTTAGGGGCAATTTCATTTCAAGTTAAATATTTCTTTTATTTAAATTGAGTCTATTTTTTAATTTCATCTTTATTTTATTTTTAGAAAAAAAAATTATTGTTAAAATTTTGTTTTAGAAAACTTTAAAAAATGGGTTAATTCAATGGTCATGAATCAATGGGTAACTTGGAAAGGCCTAGCCCTAGCATTAGGCGGACCAGTTTTGAGCTACCCTAGACTGTGACCCACGAGATCGAATCTGGCTCGTGTCGTCGTCTACACCATAAGGTTTTGCGAAAAATCTCAAAACTGTCGCAAACCCTATTAGCTATTTATCAACATAGATGGGTTAAGTACCTCTAATAACCTGTGCGATTGCATCCCTATGATAATGACAATGATAAGCTGGTGATAGCAGTCACGTGGTAACGGTGATGAGATGCTACTAGTGGTGGTTATGATGTTAATGTTGGTGTTGAGTGGTAGTAAAGTGGTGTACCCACTTGATTCTTCTGAAAAAGTTGTCTCTCGGATTTTATGTTATTTGCAAATTGCAATATATTCTCTATTATGGATTATTCTTGCAAATTTATAATGTGTTTGGATTCAATAATATATTTTTCGTCCATGAACGTAGTGTTAGGCTCTTAAAGTTAGTTTTCATTCCTGCTCATGAAGGTTTGGTATTTAGGAATTAATATATTATAAATTATATAATGCCACCATAAAGATTCAAGGTGTAACTCTTAGTATCTCAAACTTAACTATAGACGATCTATTTGTTTTACTTATTTTAGTTATTCTGACATATATTTTTATCATCTTTAAAAATGATTGCTCAGAAACAGATACTGATAAAAAACTAATGTTTGACTCATATACAGAACAAACAATATACAGATATGATACAAATATGATGCAGATAAGTTATAAATACAAATATGATACAGATATGATACATATAAAAATTCGACAATCCAAATAGACCCTTAAGTGTAAACCTTCAAACCACAAATCTAATAAAGCATTTAAAAGAAATTATAAATTGAATTAAGGTGTCTACTTAAATTTTAAAATGTCACGGTGGAGTTGGCGATGCGTAATTCGTAGGAACAATATTAATATTGGATGCATTTGCAAGGTTTAGAAGCCAGAGTGGTGAAAATTTTTCTTAAAAGTGCCTCATAGAGCAAGAGCATTTGTCTAGACATCAATTGCATCAAGAATGAATAAAACAAAACATTTGGAGTACTCATCTCAATGTCAGATCTTTGGAAAAGGGATCTGTGAGCACAGGCTGAAAATACTATAACATTGATATATAGGACAATCCAAATATAAATTTCTGTTATGGCGAATCAATGATGAATATCATGATGTACCTATGTGCTTAATGTTACATTTGTAGTATGATAATGATTGAGAAGTTTTTAAACTATAAAGCTGATACTAGTAATTATAAGATTTGTGATTGCTATCATATAATAAACATCACATTTTCTATTAAACATCCATTCTTAAATATAATGCAGCATTGTTTGTTATTTTTTCAAAGTCATAATAGGCTTGTCTATAAATAAATCTATATTAGTGTAGAAAGAAATACCCATCTTAGTTTTCCCATGTTGGGTAAGTATCTCAATAAGTTGAAAAACCAATAGGTTTACCCTCTATGGATTTATAAAAGCTAAAAGCTTCTTTTTATTATGTTCCTGTAATAATTGAACCTAGATTACTAAGTGATTAGGACCAATATCTTAATAATTTATACATATTTCACATTTAAAGATATCCATTCTTTGCCATAAGAGTGTGATTGGGTAAATTAAAATGGGATTTATAAAATCTAAATACACCTGATATCCTATAAGATTTTTCAAGATCTAGCTTAAAACCCTTTATGTTATGTTTGGTATGTGGAATCATTCTAAATGGAATGAATTAGAATGGGAGCAATGAAATGAAATAGAATGAGTGACGGAATGATAAATCTATTCTTTTGTTTGGATAAATGGAATGAAATGAAATTCATATGATATTTGTCAAATATATGCTCGATAACAAATGTGAATAATAAATATATAAGAGGATAAAAAAGTAATTGTAATAGGTGATAATTTATTAGGATGGAATGGAATCATAATTTCACCTTTTTATAGGTATGATCAAATTCTTTCTCAAAACCGGAATAATTGATTTCCAAGAATTGTGATTTTAGATTTCAAAAATAGCATTGAAATATAAGAATGAGAATGTAATTCGGAATCATGATTTTATTATCGTTTTATTCTAGCATACAGAATATGACATAGGAGTCTGTTTGGATAGTATGTTTTTCATTGATATGTATAATATATGTATTATATTTGATGTGATAGGTGATAGGTTTAATTGTATAAGTTATGGTTATGCAATAATAGGTTTAGAGATAGAATATGTGTGAATAGTGATATAAAGTAAATTGATTTAGTAGTTTATAGTAATGAATAGTGTAGTAGAAATGACAAATATTTACTAGTAAGAATTTTAATATGCATAATGCTTGGTTTAACTGATGATTTTCTAACTCGATAAATTAGTATATGATTATAGAAAATTAATTTGGTATTATTTTTTTTATGAATTACTATTTGTTATGTTATCTCAAATTGCATGTTAGTGATAGAGTAAAAGGACTATTTGGCATAGGGGTTCGTATCATTTAAGACATCGCGATTTTATTCATTTCGATGAAATATTTCACCAAGCAACTTATCTTTAGGGTTTCGAGCTTTACTCGATTTATCTAGCATCCTAGGGTTATGGAACCATATTGATCATGTCTAAGTTTATAGGTTTAGGGTTAACTCGAAGTGATTTTTAGGGCTCTTGTTCAATGGCAACTTTATGGTTTATATCTAAAAGTACTAAAAAATCTAGGTGTATTTTGTTTAGGGGTAATCAATTATGCATCTCAAATTATAATTTAAGAGCTCTAGATCATTAAAGAGTTTGTAATTGGTACAATCATGTAGGATGAGACAGGACTTTGCAATTGGTACAAACATCTTATTTTTGTTTAACCATTCACAAAGAGGTAGAGAGGTATGTGCAAAGATGCAGAGTCTGCCAAATGTCCAATGGCATAGTTACAAATGCAAGATTATTTATGCCATTGTCGGCTCCTTTGTAGTCATTGGTTAATGTGAGCATGAACTTCATTTTGGGCTTACGGCGAACTCAATGAGGTAATGACTCAATCTTTATTGTCGTGAACAAATTTTCTAAGATTATGCATTTTATCCCTTATAAGAAGACTACGAATGCTATGCACATTGCACATTTGCACTTTTGAGTGGTTTATCGGTTGCATGGGTTACCTTTAATCATTGATTCTAACAAACACACCAGATTTCTTAGCCATTTTTGGCGTCACTTGTGGAAAATGGTCAATATTGAACTGAATTTCAGTAGTTCCTATCATCCACAAATAAATGGGTAAACTGAGGTTGTGAATAGTTCCTTAAGAAATCTATTGATGAGTTTAGTGGTCGAATATATGAAGAGCTAGGATCAGAAGCTAAATCAAGCAGAGTTTGCACACAGGCATGCGTTTAATCATAGTACAAGGTTCATTCCATTTCAAGTAGTGTATTATGTTCTTCCTAGAAATCCAATTGATTTACTACCCTTGCCAAATAGAACCAAGATTCATGGGGAAGGTGAAAGGCTTTGTCCACAACTTGCAGGAGATTCATAGGGTTGTCCATGACAATTTAGAAAGGGCTATAGATAAATATAAAGAAGTTGTTGTAGGAAGAGACGATACATGGAGTTTGATATGGGAGATTATGTTTAAGCTATCCTTACTAAGGATCGGTTTTCTACTGGTGAGTACAAACAAACTCTCAACTAAGAAGATTTGGTCAATAGAAATCATATAGAAAATAAATTCAAATGCAAATTGGTTGAAGGTATCGATCTATATACTCATCGTAATATTTTCCCAATGAACGAACTTCATCTCTATTGTCGAAAAAAAAAAGTAGAACATATAATAGATGAATAGTTTATAAGGCCTATAGAAAAAATATTGTGTATCATAAGTAAAACCTTAAAACTATTTAACAGTAACAAATTATAAAAATCAAACCCTAATAATTTGTCATGAAGCAAAGAGAAGGAAACCCTCTTGGTTCAAAAGATAAAGAGTTTCATAACCAAACTTAAGTTACAATTAATTAATTTAAAAAATTAGAAAAATAGAATTGAGATGGAAGAGGGATAAAAATATTGGAGACAAAAAAAAAAAAAATCTAATACTGGCTACCTCCCTCGATTGACCCCCGTTATTTAGGTTGATCATTATAGTCTCAAATGCAAATTTTACAACTGGTTAATTTAAAACGAATGGTAAGGATAAGATTAACAATATGAAAAAAAAAAAAAAGAGAGAAACTCACAAATAAGAAATGACGTAATGACAAAAAAAAAAATTAATTTGTGACGAAGTTATTTAACTATAGGATATTGCAAAGATTAAAAAAAAGAAAAGAAGTATCAGTTTCCTAGGAAAAACGAAGTACTGCTTCTCGTTGGTTTATGTTAACATTGTATTTGTTGCTTGTTCATGTCCGTTCGAACCTATGGATGGAAGCAATATTGACGAGTGGATGGTTGTTCGAGACTCTTAGATGATGTAATTAGTTTAGACATTGAGGTAGCTATTGTGACATAATTAGTCACCGACAAGGGGAATTGTGTTTGATCTTGTTCAATTGAGTAGGGATGGGGTTACAACAGGATGAATAATTGGTGGAGCTACAGCTCTACTACACCCGAAAGTTCTTCCATATCTTGCTGTATGTGTGGAATTCACGCAGAAAGCTCCACCCACTATTTCATTACTTGCGGCTAGCTTATGGGGCAGATGGTACACATGGAAACATGCAAATAAGGATAAGAAGATGACGACCATAAGTGATGGTTATGCAGCACCATGATTGTCAAGTTGACAGTATTGACTAAGAAGTATAATAAGAAAAGTTATCCTCCGTGTACAGAAAAGCAAATACAATGGCTGATTTATGGCTAATGAAGCATAAAAAGCTGCATGATCGGCTCGTCTACTACAATTTTAAAGAGGGAACTCCCATTAGATTGGAGTAAGGATAACGCAGTTTAACTGCCATTTACAATATATCCAATCTATTATTTGAAAAAAAAAAAAAAAGGGTGGGGGGGGTGGGCGGCGCGGGGGAGCGGCAACATTATAGAGCAGCCCAAGTGAAAACTACATGCGAGGATGAGGAAAAGTTGAAGGCAAGGCTAAGAAAACCCCCATTGAAAAATTCAAATGCGGGCAAAACCTTCCCCAGATTACTACAACGTTTCATTTGTTGGACTTGAAAATACGTGAGCAATTGTACGCGTTGCAGAAAGCCTGTATTATCAAGAGGATTAGATAGCAAAGTGAGAGAATCACCAATAAGATTTTCCAGAAGGGATACACATAATGCTTCAACAGTTTGGAACACCTAACCCTCAAAGATCTGTTATAGACCTCTCCAACATCCTTAATTATCTGATCCAACTTACTATCAGCGCTCAATTCAATAGACTTGCTCATACCATTGAAGAGAGTGGCGATCTCTTCGTTCTTCAAATTACTTATTATAATCTTTTGATCTTTGAACACCTGCACATCATCTGCAGTGTCTATGAGCTCGTTCATTAGCTCCATTTGGCGAGTTAGCACTAGACCTGTTGTTGATATCAGTGGCGCCTCTTCATCATTGATAGTAGTCGCATTACCCTCTCGTTCACCATCACTGAGCATCTGTGTTGGATGATCACCCTTAACGTCTGCCTCCATCAATGCTTCGTAGGCCACCAGGTTTCTGAGTATAACCTCGGAGTTGACTCCTAATTTCATCACTGGAAGGTCAAATCTTTGGCTGTTTTTATCGAAGCTTACGGATTTGATGTCCGTTGCCTTAGTACCAAACGTAATACCAACTTTTGATAGGGAAGACGCTGTTGGAATACTTGGAATGTCTTCTACAGCAGTTTCGATATCTTTTACTGCTGTGAAAGACTCAGCTCGCAACTCAAGGAGTCCTTTCACCAATTCAATTGATGGATCAGCGTCTCCAAATACATTAAAGATCGATGGAGTTAGCTCTATTTCTTTATTATGAGATAGATCATCTACATGTGCCTCTACGAGTTCACCATCTGCTGTCTCGCTACTTCCTTCACTTGGTTCTCCTTTTGATTTTGTTTCGTCTGTTGCATCAAAGATGTTCTCGGGTATATCAATTTTGTAATCCTTAAGGTTTTCATTGGGTACAATCATGTAGTAGAGAAGATCCAACAAATGGGCTCTTTTAAGAGCTTTATCAGGAGGGAATGGGACAGTCTTTTTGAAAGGTGACATAGCTCCACAGAAATCCACTAATATCTGTGGAAATATGTGTTTTGCAATCTCAGGCTTCAATGGACATTCCAAAATCAACATCTTTTCAATAATGAAAATAGGAATTTGATTTTCAAGCATCATCACATCCCTTAGAATTTCATCTTCCGCTAATTTCTTTCCAAGAGATAGTTCAGCCAGCTCCCGCAGTTCATTAGAGGTCGCGAGTTTCGTTTTCCTGATTCCATGCAGGCATATAACACCGAACAAGAAGAGTGCATCTATCAGCATTATCCGTGACAAAACCGAATCATCTTCCCACACAAGCGAGTGGTAACAACCACAGATATATAGGTATAGTTTATGAAATTTATCAACAAGATGGTCCAACTTAGGGTCTTGTTTTAATCCCCACTGAATCTTGACAGCTGCATCTACCTTAACCCTCTCCATGGCGAGCGAGAACTGATGATGGTATGGTCCCAAACCTACAAGCTGAGGACGGTAAGCTTCTGGTTTCACAGAGCTCAGAGACTTGGGAACCTCGAATACACATGGATCTACTACTACTGTTCCTCCAACAAACAACCCACTGGATATTGTCCAGGCGGTCTTTGCCCAGTCATGGGCGTCACATGATGGATGCATTTTAGATCGTGTATTGTGGCTGTGTTTGTCGAAGCTTAACGACTTCTTAATAAAAGAGGCAAAATGCCCTCTGAGACTCGTGAAACAAAGACCACGATGATAATGAGAAGCCAAATCACAACTGGGTCAGCGGAGTAGGATTGACGGTAGCGTTGGAAAATGAGAAATAGAGATGGTCCATGTAGAATGCTAATGGACAAAGTATCTAAGTTATAGTTGATAAGGTAGTGAGCCCACACTCTTCTAGCAATATTATTATCAATTTAAATCAAAAACCAAAAAAAGACAGAAATAGAATCTTAATAATGCCACGTGGTACTGGTTCGTAGGATTAGGGAAAGTAGCTATGAAATCTAGATAAGTTCATGTGTCTAATCGTTTGGTGACATGATCACATTTATACCCCACCAAAAATAAATAAATAAATTTCTGTCTGGGTGAATATGTCAACCGTTTGATTTTCAGGTTTGTTTTAGCTTCATGCGATAAAAGTGACATTTAATCGTGATGCATCTTGTTTTGCTTTTATACACTGGAATCCTTGTCATTGCTATACCATTTTTCTCTTGATTCCACAATATTTTAGGAATTTATCCATCAATAAATTTAAGAATAAAGCAAGCTAAAGTAAAACAATTAAATATATTAACGCCATTTTATGTTGGATATTGTAAACAGTCGAGCAACTGCTAAAAAATACATATAAAATATGCGAGAAAAAAATATAAAATAATAGTTGGGATAAATGGCAAATATACCCCTAATATATCAGTCAAGAATCCATGGAGCTCGTAATCTTTGAAAACCTGACTTTACATTCATATAACTAGTAAAAATTTGCACACATGCAGCTCAAAAATGTTGGGTGCTAATGAATCTCCTCAACTTCAAGCTTTTCCTCACACTTATAAAGTAGCACCCAACTCCATGTTACAAACATTGACCTGATATCACCGTTAGGTGCTATTAGGCATTCTCAATCCCAAAAGTTAACTTATGAAGTGAGGTTTTCTTCCACACTTATAAAGTCGCACCAAGCCCATTTCACAACTGATGTAGAATATCCCCAACAAAAGAGTTACTAAAGCTCCAAATCTAGTTATGGTCCTTTTAATAACTGTATCTTCAAGCAGAAGCCACAATTGTTGTTGGATTAGTAATCACTTGATAAGTAACGTGTCCAAGAGATTTTAAAAAATTTATATCATGGTTTATTGTATATAATTATATATCTGTCAGTTGTTATCAAAACAATAATTAAACTTACCATTAGTAACTACAAATTCAAGATTTAAAAAAAATTAAAAATAATGTAAAATTTGTTTTTAAAAATAAAATTTAAAATCAGGATAAAACAAAATAAATTTTGAATTGATAAAAACAAAATTTTAACTTAAAATAAAATTACGATTAAAACAATAGTTGTTAACCCATTATCTTCTTGAAAGCTACTTCTAGGGTTTTCCATAGCTGCAGCAGTCGAAAGGGTGAACACTTGATCAACCTCTTAATGGGGCTTTGGCCTCTTGTACTCATGACGATTGGCATCGCAATGTACATGTTGGATAGAAAAATACAAGTCAGGACATAAGACAAACTTAGTATAGCTGTACCTTTAAGTGGATGCCACAATTATCGTTGGATTAGTAATGACTTAAAAAGTGATGTGTCCAAGAGAATAATTCCATATATTAAAAATTTTGTATCATCCTTCAGCAGGATGCCACAATTATTGTGGGATTAGTAATGACTTAAAAAGTGATGTGTCCAAGAGAATAATTCCATATATTAAAAATTTTATATCATGATTTACTGTATATAATTATATCTATCAATTGATATCAAAGCAATTACTACAAATTAAAGATTGTAAAAAGTGAGAATTATAATTGATTACTGGTGTAACAATGAAGAAAGTCAATATTAATATTCAATATAGAAACGGTTTTAAATTGTTTTCTTTCAAAAGAAATGTTATTTATACTGACAAATGCATATTTTATTTCCAAGATTTGAAAAACCACTAGACCATATGTACTAATTTAAAAAAACAAAATTCGGTTATATAAGAATGATAAAAGTATAAATTGTATCTATACATGGATTCGAAACTGAATTGACCTAGACCTATTGAGTAACGAGTTCAGTCAAGGATGGCTTAGAACTAGCCGACCTAAGGCGAGTTCAAGCAATTCATGGCCAATGAATGGCACAATTATTTAAAAATATTTTTAAAACATAAAATTTAAAATTGAGATAAAAAAATAGATTTAAAATTGATAAAGACAAAATTTTAATTTAAATTAAAATTACGTTTAAGAACAATTGTCTGTAGCCCATTTGTTAAAAGAACTATCTAAAATGTATGCATTTATTTATATACAAGCAATACACATCGACTTCTAGTTGTAATGTTAATAATGATAGATTAGAAAACACTCAAGACACAAATAGCTTCTACAAAGGCAAAAAATTCCTACATTGTTAAGAAATATGTAGTTGCATTTATCAGAAGTCTATAAAAATTAAAGTAGGCATCCATTTTAACCACATTTATTAATTGTCTTTTCTGTTAATAATAATGCGTTTAATATCGTGAATAATAATATATTGTCACCATTTGAAAAAATAGTTTAAACATTTATTTTTATTTGCATTTTTTTTTTTACTTTTCTTTTGTTTTCATTTTTTTAAGGGTTGGCTCGATTAATCTGCTAGGTTTGTGGTAAGGACTACAAACCCATCCATGACCCCTAGTAACCTGTCAAGACATCTGGCGAGTCATGACAGGTTATGGCTAGGCTAATGGGTTAGACTCGCTTAAGGTGGTCCGAATTAAGACATGGTTTGGACGTCATTCATGCCCATATCCTCACCTATTTAAGTAATTAGGTTTCTCTTGAATTTTTATATTTTTTTATATATGAGATCCAAGTATTTCTATGTATTAACTCTCATGTTGTAAGCATATATTTATTTTGCGTGTCATAGCTGAGTAGTTTGTATGCTTTAATGGGGTACCAAAGGTACATGTAAAAAGAAGGTTGTTACACAAGCTAATTTCACTAGTAGAGATTGGCTCCTACAAACACAGAAAAGCGGTCATAGGTGTGCTGAAGGATTGCCTGACGCTGCCATTCCGATGCTTGAGTTGGTCCAAAGGTCCTTTCTTATTAAAAAAAATTCACTTAGATCTCTCTCCTCTCCCATAAGGGGAGGGGCTATTTATAGTTTAAGTCATACTAGAATGGGTCCACCAGCTCTTTTCCGTTAAGGCAAATCTCCATCTGATAGCTGACCTAACAACCGAGGTGATGGGGTGCCCGACCTAGAGGAGTTGTGGTTACACAGCATGTGGCTAAGCTAGTGATGTCCCCCCCAATCCTGAAGTAGGATACAGGCTCTTGTCTAGGTGAGTTCGTAGAGGTCCTTCGTCGATGAGCTCGATCTTGCAGAGATGTCTCAAAACTCAACCTCGGAGGTACTGTTGGGTTAGGCTCCTAAGGAGGTTGCTTGTTGATCTCCTCAATTGGCAGTGTAAGTAATAGCCTAACTTCTTCTTAGCAGGTCACGACCCGAGATGCATTTTTCTTAAACTAGCAAAGCTGATGACCTTTTAGCCTTTAGGGCTCATATGTGGTGATAGTGGGCCGAGTGGATTGTGGCATATATTTCATTATCAACACTTGTTTCCCCTAATCTCATTGTGTGAGGACAAGTGGTACTGGAGCCAAGGTTTTGGTTTTGTTTTCGCTACAATGACAACTGTTAAGTTTGATATTCCGTACTTGGATCGCAGCACTAGATTTTCTTGGAAGAGGTGAAGAATGTTCTGTGTCGATTGAGCTCTTTTATGGTTTTTATGGAAGAGGCGAAAAATGTTTTATTTTTATGTGAAGCTCCTGAATCCGTGTGAAGGTGGAGATTATTGGAATTTGTGACCCGTTTTTCGTAGCCGTTTTTCGTAGCCAAATGTATAGTCAATGAATATTTAATTATACATTTATTATTAATTCATTATACATTTATTCATTATACATTTAAGAGTCATAATTTTTGTATTTGTGTAATGAATGAATATTTGACTATACATTTATTATTCATTCATTACATATTTAAGAGACATAATTTTAGCCTTTATTGTTGGCTAGCTGTATATATGTGTTTTGTTAGGATTTGTATGAGAGTGAGAAAATGAGAGAGTTTTAATTTGTATTTTGTTATTTTGTTATTTTCTCTCTTTTGTACTCCATTATCGACCTATAGTGAATTCTCTCTCCTCTGCCCGTGGTTTTTCCTGATTTGAGTTTTCCACGTAAATCTTGTGTTTGCTTTATCTTTTTTTGCTGTTGCCATTGTTTGTCTTCTAACATTGTTGAATGCCTATGCTATGTTCAAGATTTGAAAATCAATCTTTTTTGCAGATTATTGACTCTTTGCCCAAAATAGACATTGCTTTCTTTACAAAGTAATATTAGATAAAATTTAGATTAGAGACAACTAAAGTTTATCATCTAAAAGTTTATCATCTAATTGTCCAAATGCTTATAGAAATTAAGTGCAATGAAGATTTCAAGGGTAGATGGAATAACCTATATTTTAATTGTTCTCTAATCTTTTTTGATCAACTTTTAAGCAAGCTTCTATGTTCCCATTGACGGAACCGTCCAGTTTACTATTTTAATGATTTGATCACTGTTTGATATAGTGTAAGCCAATATATAGTGATGGGATCATAAAATTTCCTTAACTTCTAATCTTTTAGAGCAAAGATTTGGCAAGAATGTTACATCTTATATTCCTATTAAAGTTTCTTCAATTGAAAATGAGAAGGAGCATCTACATATACATTCACTGTTCTTTAGTCCCACCTATCCTTCGTTTGATTGGCTTTTCATCTTCTAGAGCTAGGTTTGGTAGACAACAACATTCTATAAAAGTTTCTTCAATTGCAAATGAGGAGAAGAAGCATCTATTTATAGATTGAGTAAACTATACTAAAAGATAAGTTTATTTGAGGTATTAACATTTCAAGTAAACAAAATGAGGAATCAACGTTTGAGGATAAATTCATTTAAAATATCAACGTTTTAAGTAGTTGAAAAGAGATATCAACGTTTTATAAAGTAAGTCAGATGAGGTATTAATAATTTACCACTAACAAAAATTAAGAAAACTTAATTAAAAATTAATATATATATTGATACCTTAAATAAACTTTACAAAATATTAATACTTCATTTGATTTACTTTATGAAGTATAGATTCATTTTGTTAACCACTCAAAACGTTAATACCTTAAATTAAGAAAACTTAATTAAAAATTAATACATATATTGATGTCTTAAATGAACTTTGTAAAATATTGATACTTCATTTGATTTAATTTGAGAAGTATAGATTCATTTTTTTAACCACTTAAAACGTTATACCTTAAATGAATTTATCCTCAAATATTGATATCTTCTATGTAATTTACTATGTTAGATTCATTGTTTTTAAGCCCCAAGTATTATTCATTTGATCAGCTTTTTCTACTAAAGTTTCGTCAATTGTAAATGAGGTGAAAAAGCATCCATATATAGATTTTGGATCTTATTTTCTACGATTATATGACTATAGATAGGCATTGATAATATATGTTGAATAATTTTATGATTAATGGACAAGATGTAACCATAACTATATATAACTCTTTGAACTTCAATGCTTCATGCATATATGACTTGTTATTGAGTCGTGGTTATACTTGTACGAAATAGGCCTTCTACAAAGAGTAAGAAAAGGTAAATAACTTATGTACTAAAATTAAAAAGGCAAATCTCAAATTTAAAGGGAAAAAAAGGAAAAATAAAACAAAAGAAATTAAAGGGCAAAATTTAACCATTTATTTATTTAGTTTTTTTTTTCACACAATGAACTTGTTTATCGACCTAATTGGCACAATCCTCCTGGATATTGCGGTGCATTGTTTAGATTCTGTACGAGACTGTTGTCTTTCTCCAACGCCATAATCATCGTATGGATAATGGACGTACCACTGTCCTGTTTCTCGAAAGCTACTTCTAGGGTTTTCCATCGCTGCAGCAGTCGAAAAGGTGAGCCCTTGGTCGACCTCTTCTTGGGGCTTTGGTCTCTCGTGCTCCTGGCAATTGGCCTAGCCATGTCCATGCTGGATGGAAAAATACAAGTCAGGTCGTAAAACAAATGGAGTATAGCTGTATCTTCAAACAGAAGCCACAATTATTGTTGGATTAGTAATGACTTAAAAAATGATGTGTTCAAGAGAATAATCATTCCATATTTAAAAAATTTATATCATGATTTACTGTATATGATTTTATATCTATCAGTTGTTACCAAAGCAATTACCACAAATTAAAGATTGTAAAATGAGAATTATAATCGATGGCCAATGTAACGATGAAGAAAGTCAATATTGATATTCAATTTAATTAAGAACACAAAGAAATAGTTTTAAATTATTTTCTTTCAAAAAGATGCTGTTTATATTGGCACATGCATTTTTTTTTTCAAACAACATGTATTGATTTGAAATAAATAAATAAATTATATAGGAATGGTAAAAGTATCATACCTATATATGCGTTCGAAACTAAACTGGTCCAGATCTACCGAGTAATGAGTTTAGCCAAGTATGGCTTAAAACCGGCCAGCTTAAGGGAAATTAGGCTAGTTCTAAGCCATCCGCCGGTTTATGGCCTAACAAACCACCTGATTATTTTTAAAAGATAATTTTTAAATGTTTTTAAAAAATAAAATTTTAAAATCAAGATAAAACAAAATAAATTTAAAATTTGTAAAGACAAATTTTTAATTTATAATAAAATTAGGTTTAAGAACAATAGTCTTGAGCCCATTTGTCAAAAGAATTATCTAAGATGTGTGCATTCATTTATATACAAGCAATGCACATCCACTTCTATTTGTACAATTAACAATGGTAGATTATAAAACACTCAAGACACAAATAGCTTCCATAAAGAAGAAAAAGTCCTACATTATTAAGAAATACAAAGTTACATTGCTTGGAAGTTTATAAAAATCAAAATAGACATTTGTTTTAACCGCATTTATTATTTATGTTGTTAATAATAATACATTTAATATTGTGAATAGTATTATATTATCACTATACGAAAAATTGTTTAAACTTTTTTTATTTTCTTTTATTAAATTTCTTTTACTTTTCTTTTGTTTTCATTTTTTTAGGAGTCAGCTCAGTTGACCTGCCAAGTTTGTGGGTCGAGACTACTGACTCGTCCATGACACTCGATAACTTATTAGGTCATCTGACAGGTTATGACAAGTTATGACCTGCATAGCCAACTCAATAAGTTCTAACCCACCTAAGGCAATTTGAATTAAGGCACATATTGGACCTCACTTGTCCCCATGTCATCACATATTTAAGTAATTAGTTGTCTCTTAAAACTTTTATACTTTTTCATATATGAGACCTAGATATTTCTATGTGTTGACTCTCATGTTGTGGGCATATATTTATTTTGCATGTTATAACAAGTAACCATATGCTTTAATAGGGCATCATAGGTACATGCAAATAGAAGGGAAAATTCTATAGTACTATTATTGATTTTAACAGGAAATGGTTTCATCAATTATTTAATGGCTTAAATTCATGTCTGACTATAATCTCTATTAAAATAATTATTAGATAATTATTATATTTATTTAAATGATTAGATAATTGGCTATATAGACTCATTGGCATTACCATAAAAGTTCCCAAATAGGAGTTACTATTTTTAGAAATTTGCAACTTTTTATTTATTTTTTTTTTTGTTCTGCATGCATCTTTTAGCTTGTTATAAATATATATATATATAATGTAATTTCAATTTCTCATTTTGAAATATAAATAAAGATTACATATCAATCCCATAAAAAGAGAAAAATAAAAATGATAGAGAACCAAGCTTAATTTTCCAATGGTGGAGATGAAGTTGGATAATACTAAAACAAATACCATGCATTTTTCTTTCATGACTGCAATCGAAGAAGAGAGATATTGTTGCATAATATCTATCTTTGAATCAATAGGTTATAAAATTGTTGTTGTGCAACAATCATACTATTCATTTATTTGGCCAAGACTCTGATCTTATCGGGGTTTGTGCTTATAGGTAGGGGCTAGGCATGCCGCTTGCGCCTCTCGTGTGGACTTCAATGCATTTATATTGCTTGTTCATGATGCTTGGTGGTCTCTATGTTTCCCCCACTTCCCTTATCTCGGATTAGCAGTTTTCATTAGTGGGTAAGTTATAAGATAATCACATTTATTTGTCGATGCTAATTCTTCAAACACATTTGGATACATTGGCGAAGGTTTTTTAAGTATTTAAACTTTCGATTTTTATCCATTCTACTTCTTTGGTTGTATTGTATCAGAGTAAAAATGCATACAAGACCAAGGTATGTAGTATCTCCATCTATAAAAGTAGTAGAGGGGTATGATGTCTTGGAGTGTCCTCATATTATATATAAATCATAGTCATGAAGCAAGAAAAATTTTCTAAGCAATGAAGAAGTTCATATATCAAGATGAGATAAAGTTGAGATCTTCATGACTTTGGGCAGTTGGGTAGTGGTGGTCGATGATTGCCATTTAAGGCATATTGCCTACCCTTTCATTAACGAGAAGATGTTCATCTATATCCATTGCTAAATAATAATAATATTTTTCTTTTTATAGAGGTCGAGAATTTAGAGGGAACTGGCCTTATTGTAGCTGAAACATGAAAAGGGAACTTAAGTACTTTATACATAATGTATATTGACCTTCAATGTATTAGGTTTTTATAATGTTGGGTACAAGTGTACTAATATCGCCTCCTTAATATATAAAATATTAGAATTTGGAGTGTAATTCCCACGATATTAAATCTTAAAAGCTGGTTCTCACAGAAGGCCGCTCAAGACGTTTACGACATCAACCCGAGCCCACCGGCCCACCCCCCACATGCCATAGACCAAGGCATGCTTGCCGCAAAGGCACCAAGGAAATTTGGATTGGGAGGTAAATAATTTAAATAAAAAAAAAGAAAAAACCTTTTAATAACTTTACTCGGGCTACAAACAAATTGAGTTGAAGACAATACAATACTAAGTTCAAGTTCAAATTCAGCTCGAAATTTCAAAACTCAATCTTAGTGCAATTGAGTATAAGATTTTAAACTCAAGTATAGTCTGAAATAACACTATGTAATCTTGAGGTCGGCTCGATTAAATTCATTTAAACTTGATTTATTAAAATATATATTTTTTTAATTCTAATTAAAAAAATATTAAACCTTAATTCAATTAATATTTATACTCAACTCGATCTCAATTACACTCATGAGCTAGTTGAGCTAAGCATAAAAAGCTAGAACTTGGCTTGATAAATTATCCAAGTAACATGAGTTCGATTTAACTATTATCAAATGAAACTCAAGTAGTTTATAAACCAATTTGGTTTATTTCACTTCTAAACTCTATAGATGACTAAGGATAATTTTCAAATATAATGCCTTCAAAGAGTTGTATTACATTTTGGGAGTGATGCCAAGGCCACTGATGGTTGGTTTTAAGAATGCTGCGATTTTTTTTTTTTGAAAAAATATTATCTTATTATTTATAGAAAATTTCTTTACCATATACCAACATTTATAACCAAAACATCAATGGATGTCTTCAAAAGCCTTGTTAAATCCTAGTAATGAAAACACAATTTCAAATAAATTTTTTTCCTTTGGATTGTATTATCATTCTCAAAAAAATGCCAGTCTTCTTCTTCTTCTTTTTTCTCTCCTTAAGCTCCTTAAACTAGTATTTTAAATACACTAGTTATATTGGGGAAAAAATAAAAAATAAAACAAAAACACTAGTTATGGATGGAACCAAGAAGTAGAAGCAAGCTAGCCTAAGCCTGCAAGCCACCTAGCTAGGCTCTAAGGCAAACCAAGTAAATCATTTTCGGTGCGGATCAGGTAGCATCCAACTTTAATTCGGAGCCGTAACATATTAATATCAAATAAAGTGCTTCTTCGCAATACACAATGTGATGTATATGCTGGGGGGCACTTTTTTCTGGTTATCAAATAAAGCCCAAAATCGTATGTGATGTGATTGGCATCTACCAGACTTCATGATTATTTTGATCGAGAGAACTCCGCATGATAGCATGTGTTATTTGAGTTTAGAAAAATATCAAATTTAATATCCATAAAAATTTAATTTAGTTTTTCAATTTTAATTGATCAAGTTAACGTCCAATGAAAGTTTCCATAATTATTTTTATTATCTTACTAATACTATTAATTGTGTTTCTTGATGTAAAAGGAAGCACTTTGGTCAATAATGTAAAATGGTATTAAGAATATTAATAAAAATTTAATGAAATATTACATTTTCTATGTTTATAAACAGACTAAATTTTATTTAGAAAATGATAAAAATAATACTAAAAAGGTTTAAATAACTATTAAATTGACAAAAATTCATGCATTATGAATTTAGTTTAAATTTGATATTTATCACTCAGAGAGTGATTGTAATTATATTTGCATTATATGAAAAAAAAATATTTATAAAAAATAGAAATAAACATGCACATATAATTAATAGGGATAGTATACTTAAAAATAGCAAATCAAAATAGCGATCCTTCATGGGCCTTGAAAAGAAAATCTGGGCTTAAGCCCACCAAAGATGGTCTTCTAGGCATTCAAGAAAAGGTCCATTTTATATTATGACCAAAGCTTGAGAGGATTGATATTACTGGATCGTTCGTCGAGATGGCTGTCGCCATAAAAGGGCCATACAATTTATTTGATGTTGCAGTCAAATTGTAAATTCATCTTTCCAAAATTTTAACGTTTTAATGCTTTTAAATATTTTTAGCTAACAACCCCTAATTTTCTTACACGTCTAAAAAGATAAAAATATGCATTTAAAAAGTAAAACATAATTGCATAGAAATGGTTTATCTATTTGCACTTGGTTGGGAAGAAAAACGGTCACCCGAATTTCTATTGAGCTAAGATCATATAATTGAGACCGATATTCAAAATCATTCAAACAGTTAAAATAAATATTTAGTTTAAATATCAACTATTTTAGTGGTATGATTATGATTAATTATCATTTAAGCCGTTAAATAATCAATAGAATCGATCCATTAAAATTAATGATGAAACCATAGAATTTCCCTTTCTATATTAGCCGATGGCGCCCCCATGATATTATTCTAATGTTATAGTTATTTTAATGGCAATGTATAAATAATCCAACATGCAACACTAAGTTCTTCAATTGTATGAAGAAAAATATTTTAGAAGGGTATACGTATAGGCACCAAAAATATATTATGCCCCAATTCCAGACTAGTCCGCCATATTACCAACTGAATAAAAATGGGTAAAGCCCATTTCGTATGCTATCCAAAGTCTTCAATTTTTGTATCGATTACCTAATAATAACAAGGTTAATAATATTTTTAAAAAAAATCTCATATTTAAGGATAAATTCATTTAAGCAATTTTAGGAGCTCAATATTATATTTCCATTTCCTCACCTTTTTTTTTTTGTTACACAATAAACATATTTATGCTATAAAGGATGCTCTCTTACACATTTATAATAACATTGAGATAGCACGTGTAACTTTTGCCACAACAGATTGGTCACAATATCTCCTAGAAACCATTACAATTGCTATAATCAAAGTGAAGTTTGGCGGCCCATTCGGGCTTCAAAAGCTCACTCCATTACTTCCTTCAAGCCTTGGTCCATTCTTAGTAACTGCATCCCTTTGTGTACAAGAGTCCATGCACTCACTTCATGTCTTTAGACCTACCCAACTTATCCGACAGTCATTATAAGCGTTTAGTCGTAATTTCAACTTATGCAATCCTAGCACAGCTATGGGTGTTCAAGGTTCAGTTAACCGGTCCGAGGCACTATTTTATAAACCTAATGTAGTAATTGGTTTTTTAATATCTCGATCCTTAACTGGTCCATTATAAATGGTAAACTGCCTTAATCTCGATTAATTTTTTTTTGTTTTTAGTTTTTTAACTATTTAACATATGGTTTCAACAAATCAAATTGATAGTTATAACAAACCTTATTTTTAGCTTTTATCATAAAATTTTTATTTAAATTATATACATATTACAAGAGATAAAAAAAAATCAAATTGAAGAAAAGGGGAAAAATAAGTCTTTGGATGTATCATCATCAACAAAATCAAACCAAATCAATTACCACATTAACTCCCATCAAATATAAGACAAACAAGTAAACCACAGTACTTTAATGAAATTCCAAGGAACATTAACATTTGAAAATTATATGTGTATATATATATTTAAAAAAAATTATATGTATATAAATTATATAATTAATATATTTATAAATATTGAAATGGTTAATTGTTAATCATTGGTTTTTTTATGGTTACAAACGAATCCGAAATTGAAAACTGGAAAAAATAAAAACCATAATCCTAAACCGAAACCAACGAACCAGTTAACCATTTTTTTAGATTGGTTTTCTGTTTCGATTCGGTTTTTTAGTTTCATCCATTTTTTTCTTCTTTTTTTTTTTGGCACACTTCTAAGCACAGCTATCAATATTTCATATGTTTAAAAGAAGGATTAACGTTTCATAGAATGAGTCAACTAAGATATTCATAAATGACCATTAAAGAAAATTAACTAAAAATTAATCTAAAAGTTCAAACAACTCTTTAATCACTAAAAATGTTGATACTTTCTTGGGTAATTTGCAATATGTTGCTAGTTATAATCTGATAGAGGCTGAATATAAAGAATCTAGACTGGACTCTTGTAAACAATAGGCCTGCAAAACAGAACACGGTTAGTTGCACATTAGAATTAGTCTAGCATGGGCACTTTAATACTTTAGTTAGCAAGTATGTTGATCCTAAGGTAGTTGCATTTATTGTGGCTGCAACACTCGTGATAGCAAAATTTGGGATGTATTTAGGTTAGCCTTGAGATGGGATTACAAAATCCAAACCCATCCCAATAGCCTATAGGTCTCCTAAAACCCATTTCAAACCTTATAGGATATTTGTCCATGAATCTGAAACTCACCTGATAGACCCCTATAGGGTGCTTGAACTCGAGCCCAATAATCCTAATAATCTTTTAAGTACAATTATTTTATGTTTAATATCATCTAAGAAAAAGGAAAAAAAATTCTTCTCATAACATACATACCCAAAATTTTCTTCTTACGTACTCATGAAATTTTTTTATCTTTTAGTAATAAATCGTTGCAAATTTATTTTTTATTAGCTAAACATTGCAATAAGTCACTGTAATTAATTGAAATCAGAAATTATTAAAAATGAATGCTCTAAAAATTTGAAATCACATATACTATTTATTAAATTGAACTAATACCTAAAATTTATGAACTTTAAACTAATTTGACTTTCAATTTTATTAATTGAAATAAATTTTTGAAAACATTCTTCTCATAGGTACAGGTTTCTAAGGGATTCTATCCTTGACCCATTACTCTATAGGTACTCATAAGTACAAGCAATCATGACTCATCAGCTTGGTCTGACCATGTAAGTCATGACTCAATAAGTTGTCAAGTTAGGGCTAGTTCAAGGCCTTGATTTGCCGACTTGCTATGTCAAACTAAGTCAAATGGTAATGTTAAATAAGAAAAAAATGGAAAAGAAGAGTAAAGTGGAAAAATAAATATAAAAAAAGTGAATGTTCAAATTAATTTTTGGTGTCAGAAGTAAAAATTTATTACTATTCATGACATTTAATGTGCTATTGTTATTAACAACACAAGTTATAATTATACTTAAAAACTGTTTGGATAGATTTATATAGATTTTTAACAAAAGTGTATTATTGTTTTTGTTTTTGTAGGAGTTGTTTGTATCTTAAGTGTTTTATTATCTCAAAATGCTAACTTTACAATTAAAAGTAGATGTGTTTGGATATAAATACACTTTTAAACACATCATATGGGTTAAAGACTATTATTTTTAGGGGCAATTTCATTTCAAGTTAAATATTTCTTTTATTTAAATTTGAGTCTATTTTTTAATTTCATCTTTATTTTATTTTTAGAAAAAGAAAATTATTGTTAAAATTTTGTTTTAGAAAACTTTTAAAAATGGGTTAATTCAATGGTCATGAATCAATGGGTAACTTGGAAAGGCCTAGCCCTAGCATTAGGCGGACCAGTTTTGAGCCACCCTAGACTGTGACCCGGTGGGTCGAGATCGAATCTGGCTCGTATCGTCGCCTACACCATAAGGTTTCACAAAAAATCTCAAAACTGTCCCAAACCCTATTAGCTATTTATCAACATAGATGGGTTAAGTACTCTCTAATAACCTATGCGATTGCATCCCTAGTGATAATGACAATGATAAGCTGGTGATAACAGTCACATGGTAACAGTGATGAGATGCTACTAGTGGTCATGATGTTAATGTTGGTGTTGAGTGGTAGTAAAGTGGTGTACCCACTTGATTCTTCTGAAAACGTTGTCTCTCGGATTTTATGTTATTTGCAAATTGCAATATATTCTCTATTATGGATTATTCTTGCAAATTTATAATGATGTTTGGATTCAATAATGTATTTTTGTCCATGAACGTAGTGTTTAGGCTCTTAAAGTTAGTTTTCATTCCTGCTCATGAAGGTTTGGTATTTAGGAATTAATATATTATAAATATATATAATGCCACCATAAAGATTCAAGGTGTAACTCTTAGTATCTCAAACTTAACTATAGACGATCTATTTGTTTTAACTTATTTTAGTTATTCTACCATCATATTTTTATCATCTTTAAAAAATGATTGCTCAGAAACAGATACTGATAAAAAATTAATGTTTGACTCATATACAGAAAAAACAGATACAATACAGATATGATACAAATATGATAAAGATAAGTTATAAATACAAATTCGATATAGACATGATATATAAAAAAATTCGACAATCCAAATAGACCCTTAAGGTGTAAACCTTCAAACCACGAATCTAATAAAGCAGTCAAAAGAAATTATAAATTGAATTAAGGTGTCTACTTAAATTTTAAAATGTCACGGTGGAGTTGGTGATGTGTAATTCGTAGGAACAATATTAATATTGGATGCATTTGCAAGGTTTAGAAGCCAGGTGGTGAAAATTTTTCTTAAAAGTGCCTCATAGAACAAGAGCATTTGTCTAGACATCAATTGCACCAAGAATGAATAAACAAAACATTTGGAGTACTCATCTCAATGTCAGATCTTTGGAAAAGGGATCTATGAGCACAGGTGAAAATACTATAACATTGATATATAGGAAAATCTAAATATAAATTTCTATTATGGTGAATCAAATATGATGTCATGATGTACCTATGTGCTTAATGTTACATTTGTAGTATGATAATGATTGAGAAGTTTTTAAACTATAAAGCTGATACTAGTAATTATAAGATTTGTGATTGCTATCATATAATGAACATCACATTTTCTATTAAACATCCATTCTTAAATATAATGCAACATTGTTTGTTATTTTTTCAAAGTCATAATAGGCTTGTCAATAAATAAATCTATATTAGTGTAGAAAGAAATACCCATCTTAATTTTCCTACGTTGGGTAAGTGTCTCAATAAGTTGAAAAACCAATAGGTTTACCCTCTATGGATTTATAAAAGCTAAAAGCTTCTTTTTATTATGTTCCCTATAATAATTGAACCTAGATTACTAAGTGATTAGGACGAATATCTTAATAATTTATACATATTTCACATTTAAAGATATCCATTCTTTGCCATAAGAGTGTGATTGGGTAAATTAAAATGGGATTTATAAAATCTAAATACACCCGATATCCTATAAGATTTTTCAAGATCTAGCTTAAAACCCTTTATGTTATATTTGGTATGTGGAATCATTCTAGATGGAACGAATTAGAATGGGAGCAATGAAATGAAATAGAATGAGTGACAGAATGATAAATCTATTCCTTTGTTTGGATAAATGGAATGAAATGAAATTCATATGATATTTGTCAAATATATGCTCGATAACAAATATATAAGAGGATAAAAAAGTAATTGTAATAGGTGATAATTTATTAGGATGGAATGGAATCATAATTTCACCTTTTTATAGGTATGATCAAATTCTTTCTCAAAACCAGAATAATTGATTCCCAAGAATTGTGATTTTAGATTTCAAAAATGGCATTGAAATATAAGAATGAGAATGTAATTCAGAATCATGATTTTATTATCGTTTTATTCCGGCATACAGAATGTGACATAGGAGTCTGTTTGGATAGTATGTTTTTCATTTATATTTGTATAATATATGTATTATATTTGATGTGATAGGTGATAGGTTTAATTGTATAAGTTATGGTTATGCAATAATAGGTTTAGAGATAGAATAGGCGTGAATAGTGATATAAAGTAAATTGATTTAGTAGTTTATAGTAATGAATAATGTAGTAGAAATGAGAAATATTTTCTAGTAAGAATTTTAATATGCATAACGCTCGGTTTAACTGATGATTTTGTAACTCGATAAATTAGTATATGATTATAGAAAATTAATTTGGTATTATTTTTTTTATGAATTACTATTGTTATGTTACCTCAAATTGCATGTTAGTGATAGAGTAAAAGGACTATTTGGCATAGGGGTTCTGTATCATTTAAGACATCGCGATTTTTATTCATTTCGATGAAATATTTCACCAAGCAACTTATCTTTAGGTTTTCGAGCTTTACTCGATTTATCTAGCATCCTACGGTTATGGAACCATATTTGATCATGTCTAGAGTTTATAGGGTTTAGGGTTAACTCGAAGTGATTTTTAGGGCTCTTGTTCAATGGCAACTTTATGGTTTATATCTAAAAGTACTAAAAAATCTAGGTGTGTTTTGTTTAGGGGTAATCAATTATGCAATTCAAATTATAATTTAAGAGCTCAGGTCATTAAAGAGTTTATAATTGGTACAATCATGTAGGATGAGACAGGACTTTACAATTGGTACAAACATCTTATTTTTGTTTAACCATTCACAAAGAGGTAGAGAGGTATGTGCAAAGATGCAGAGTCTACCAAATGTCTAATGGCATAGTTACAAATGCAAGATTATTTATGCCATTGTTGGCTCCTTTGTAGTCATTGGTTAATGTGAGCATGAACTTCATTTTGGGCTTACGGCGAACTCAACGAGGTAATGACTCAATCTTTATTGTCGTGAACAAATTTTCTAAGATTATGCATTTTTTCCCTTATAAGAAGACTACGAATGCTATGCACATTGCACATTTGCATTTTTGAGTGGTTTATCGATTGCATGGGTTACCTTTAATCATTGATTCTAACAAACACACCAGATTTCTTAGCCATTTTTTGCGTCACTTGTGGAAAATGGTCAATATTGAACTGAATTTCAGTAGTTCCTATCATCCACAAATAAATGGATAAACTGAGGTTGTGTGAATAGTTCCTTAAGAAATCTATTGATGAGTTTAGTGGTCGAATATATGAAGAGCTAAGATCAGAAGCTAAATCAAGCAGAGTTTGCACAGAGGCATGCAGTTAATCATAGTACAAGGTTCATTCCATTTCAAGTAGTGTATTATGTTCTTCCTAGAAATCCAATTGATTTACTACCCTTGCCAAATAGAACCAAGATTCATGGGGAAGGTCGAAGGCTTTGTCCACAACTTGCAGGAGATTCATAGGGTTGTCCATGACAATTTAGAAAGGGCTATAGATAAATATAAAGAAGTTGTTGTAGGAAGAGACGATACGTGGAGTTTGATATGGGAGATTATGTTTAAGCTATCCTTACTAAGGATCGGTTTTCTACTGGTGAGTACAAACAAACTCTCAACTAAGAAGATTTGGTCAATAGAAATCATATAGAAAATAAATTCAAATGCAAATTGGTTGAAGGTATCGATCTATATACTCATCGTAATATTTTTCCCAATGAACGAACTTCATCTCTATTGTCGAAAAAAAAAGTAGAACATCATATAATAGATGAATAGTTTATAAGGCCTATAGAAAAAATATTGTGTATCATAAGTAAAACCTTAAAACTACTTAACAGTAACAAATTATAAAAATCAAACCCAAATAATTTGTCACGAAGCAAAAGAGAAGGAAACCCTCTTGGTTCAAAAGATAAAGAGTTTCATAACCAAACTTAAGTTACAATTAATTAATTTAAAAAATTAGAAAAATAGAATTGAGATGGAAGAGGGATAAAAATATTGGAGACAAAAAAAAAAAAAAAAAATCTAATACTGGCTACCTCCCTCGATTGACCCTCCGTTATTTAGGTTGATCATTATAGTCTCAAATGCAAATTTTACAACTGGTTAATTTAAAACGAATGGTAAGGATAAGATTAACAATATGAAAAAAAAAAAAATAAGAGAGAAACTCACAAATAAGAAATGACGTAATGACAAAAAAAAAAGTAATTTGTGACGAAGTTATTTAACTATAGGATATTGCAAAGATTAAAAGAAAAAGAAGTATCAGTTTCCTTGGAAAAACGAAGTACTGCTTCCTCGTTGGTTTAAATAGACAAATATACACTAGAATGTTAACATTGTATTTGTTGCTTGTTCATGTCTGTTCGAACCCATGGATGGAAGCAATATTGATGAGTGGATGGTTGTTCTAGACCTTTTAGACGATGTTGTTAGTTTAGACATTACGATAGCTATTGTGAGATAATTAGTCACCGACAAGGGCAATTGTGTTTGATCTTGTTCAATTGAGTAGGGATGGGGTTACAACAGGATGAATAATTGGTGGAGCTACAACTCTACTACACCCGATGTAAGGACCCGCTATCACCCCTATATTTAAAATAAGTGATAACAGTTCCCCAACCACATATAATCTGCTGAATTATATGTAAGGTTGTCCGAGAAGAAATGTTTGATGAATTGTTTGTCTAATTTCACAACATAAGTCATTTTGAAAATTGTTTACTTAATAGCTTACTTTCAAAACACAATACCATATATATACAAACATTATAAAAAATAGCTCAGGTTATACAAGCTAGGTACATACATACATACATATATATATTACAACCAAAAGGGCTTCTTACAAGCCTTAGCAAAACTACAAAACATATAGTTCATCAAGAACTATATAAACAACTATCCAACCTATATATCTAGTCTATTATAAAAAGATTAGGCTCCAACCAGTCCAGGGCCATCTCTAGTCCTCAAACTCCTCCAGAAAATCCTCAAAATCAGGACCATAACCCAAGCTCGCATAAGACTCATCAAGATCCTCACCTGAAATAGATAAAATATGAGCCAGAGGCCCAGTACACAAGTAACGAAAACAAAAGCGAGATGATTCACACAAGCCTAAACTAAATGCAAGATGCAACAACCATTCAATTATTTAGTCTTTAGTTAGTAATTCAACATGGGAGTATTCAAACTCCGGGCAACAAGGATAGTGGGGATCCTGAGTAACAACCTTGACGCTCAGGGGGTTGATATAAGTAGCTCGGATACTTATACCGTTCTAGATAATTTTACCGAAAACACCTAAATCTACCATGACCAATCTGAGCAGGGTGCCGCTTCCCGAACCGGATACCAATTCCATCCCAGGCTCACCCAATCTGTGAGGGGGTGCCCCTAGGCACTCATGCTACCCTGGGCAGGGATTGGATTTAACGACGTAAAACACAATTCAACACTCACAATTAAGTTTTTCTTAATATATATAGTTTTCATAAATGCCTATCCTAACACAGAGACAAGCTAGTTACTGCGTACCTGTCCTAGATCGAGAGTCAATGGGAATAACCGAAAGGGAATCAATCACTGTAAAAAAGAAGTAATTACAAACTCACACTTAGTTCAAGTATATATATTCATCAAAGCACAAGTATAATCATCCAAAGAAATTCAAATAAATCATTATAACATCATCACATAGCATTTAGATATCATATATTATCATACAATACTCAACAAATACTTAAATGACCATTTATCAAGCTTGGAACAACTTTTAGCAAACAATAATAAGTTTTAAACTTTGTTAGAAAGTGTATCAGCTGGAAAGAATTGAAATTTAAGCACTGATACTTTTGTAATTTGTAAAATCTTAAAACATGAAAGTTGTATATCTCTTTTTAAGCTTTCCAACGCAACTTGAATCACCTCAAATGGAGGTCGGATGAAAAAGTTATGGCCAAATTACAAACAGGCTGCGAAACAGGGAAACCAACGCCGGACTTCAATGCCGGTGGCGTAAATGTAAAAATTTGCCAGCATTAGAGGTCGACGATTCTGGTCCCCGAGTGCATCTTCAACACCTGCAAATTCCTCATGTACGCCGGCAGCGTACCCTTCAACACCGCCAGCGTACTTTGCCGGCGTACACTCTGTGACAGGTTGCGAAAATTCTTTAAACTCCTCTGTTTTTTTCATGTTAAATTTACACTTCCAAATTTCTCTTAAACTCATTCCAAGTTTCCCAAAGCTTGTTATATGTTCATTACATTATTCAAACAACACCAAACATCTCCAAAACTTCATCAATCCCAATCACTATTCATCATCTTCTTCCAACTTCCATCAAACATCAATTACACTTCAATATTAGGTCATCCAACCACATGCATTCACCAACACTTCCAACACTTCAAAACTCATCCTAAGCACATAAAACTAACCACTCTAGTCCTATAACACATCATATACCATCAAAACATGGAGCATGAATTTAAACAAATATGGCATCAAGACTACATATTCATGCATAGAAAAGAAAGTTGAAGAACACTTACCACAAGAACTTCAAGGCTTGGTTTAATGACTCTAGATCAAGCTTTTGATGGTGGATGTTGTAGAAAATCAAGTCTCAAACTTGGTTCACCTTGGGAGCCTTTTTGGAGTGAAGAAGAAGAGGTTTTAGGGCAAATGGAGAGCTTTTGGTTTGGTCTGGAATTTTTGGCCGAATTTTAGAGGTTAAGTAGTTTAAGTTTATCCTATGTTGACTTTAAGGGCATGAGGACATTAAAGGCTTAATGACTTTGTTTTGGGTTAATTATTATCTTTGTCTTAAGGCACATAATGAAGGTTTAATGGCTAAGTCTTTAGCCTATTTTTCTACTACCTAAGGATATTTGTATATATACATTCCACTTATTCTAAGCATAAATAACACACTCTAAGGCATATTAATATTTTACAAACTCAATAAATAATTAATCTAACATATTTAAATAATTCTACACTTTCACACATCATAATACTCATCAAAATTAAACTCACTATCAATATATATATTATCATGCTTAAATTCAATAATACACTTATAAAATAAAAATTAGGAATTTCATGGCTATTTCACCCGAAAGGTCAAATTAGAGTTATTCCATATCTTGTTGTATGTGTGGAATTCACGCAGAAAGTTCCACCCACTATTTCATTACTTGCAGCTAGCTTATGGGGCAGATGGTACACATGGAAACATGCAAATAAGGATAAGAACATCACGATTATAACGGCTCGTTGTCTTCGCTAAATGAATAAGGTTATAATGAAATTCTTATTATAAATGAATGGAATAGAATTGTAATAGGATTTTTCTTTATTCAGTTTTTATTTATATGGTAGTATTTAAAAAAAAAAAAGACATTTCCAGCATTGAATTGTTATTCATAGGTTTGAATAAATAATGGCTATTCAATGTTTTGTGTAATAAGGATTCATCATGGAATCGCTATTCAATGAATTAAACGCCGTGATAGCTATTCGTAATGAATAAAGCTGTAATGAAATTGCAATTACAATAAAGTGAATAAGCAATAAGTGATGGTTATGTAGCACCATGATTGTCAAGTTGACAGTCTTGACTAAGAAGTATAATAAGAAAAGTTACCCTCCGTGTAGAGAAAAGCAAATATAATGGCTGATTTATGGCTAATGAAGCATATAAAAAGCTGCATGATCGGCTCATGTACTATAATTTTAAAGAGAACTCCCATTAGATTGAAGTAAAGATAACGCAGTTTAACTGCTATTTACAATATATCCAATCTATTATTTAAAAAAAAAAAAAAAGCAACTTTATAGAGCAGCCCAAGTGAAAACTACATGCGAGGATGAGGTAAAGTTGAAGGCAAGGCTAAGAAAACCCCCATTGAATAATTCAAATGCGGGCAAAACCTTCCCCAGACTTGCTACGAAGAACTGACGACAAATGAGACTGACGGCAATTGTACGCGTTGCAGAAAGCCTGTATTATCAAGAGGATTAGATAGCAAAGTGAGAGAATCACCAATAATATTTTCCAGAAGGGATACACATGACGCTTCAACAGTTTGGAACACCTAACCCTCAAAGTGCTGTTATAGACTTCTCCGACGTCCTTAATTATCTGATCCAACTTACTATCACCGCCCAATTCAATAGACTTGCTCATACCATTGAAGAGAGTGGCGATCTCTTCATTCTTCAAGCTACTTATTATAATCCCTTGATCCTTGAGCACCTGCACATCGTCTGCAGTGTCTATGAGCTCGTTCATTAGCTCCATGTGGCGAGTTAGCACTAGACCTGTTGTTGATATCAGTGGCTTCTTTTCATCTTCCTTAGATTGGACTTGTGCTTCGACATCATTGACATTAGTCTCATTCCCCTCTGGTTCACAATCACCAACATTGAGCGTCTGTGTTGGATGATCAACCTCGACGTCTGCCTCCATCATTGCTTCGTAGGCCACGAGGTTTCTGATTATAACCTCGGAGTTGACTCCTAATTTCATCACTGGAAGGTCAAATCTTTTGGCTGTTTTATGAAAGCTTATGGATTTGATGTCCCTTGCCTTATTACCAAACGTAATACCAACTTTTGATAGGGAAGACGCTGTTGGAATACTCGGAAGGTCTTCTGCATCAGTTTGGATTGCTTCTCTTGCTGATTGGAAGGATGATGTGAAATACTCAACTGGCAAATTGAGGAGTTCTCCCACAAATCCAATTGTTGGAGCAGCGTCTCTAAGCACCTCCATACATTTTTTTCCTTCTGGCTTTTTCTGTTCTTTCCCATATGGTTTCTTTTTTCTTTCTTCATTCTTTCTTCTTTCTTCACTTGATTCTCCATCAAAGATATCCTCGGGTATATCAATTTTGTAATCCTTAAGGTTTTCAGTGGGCACAATCAGGTAATAGAGAAGATCCAACAAATGGGCTCTTTTAAGAGCTTTATCAGGATCGAATGGGACAGGCTCTTTGAAAGGTGACATAGCTCTACAGAAATTCAATAATATCTGCGGAAATATGTGTTTTGCAATCTCAGGCTTCGATGGACATTCCAACAGCAACAACTTTTCCATAATGAAAATAGGAATTTGATTTTCAAGCATCATCACATCCCTTAGAATTTCACCTTCCGCTAATTTCTTTCCAAGAGATAGCTCAGCCAGCTTCTGCAGATCATTAGAGGCCACGAGTCTCGTTTTCCTGATTCCATGTAGGCATATAATACCGAACAGGAAGAGTGCGTCTATCACCATTATCTTTGCCAAATCCGAATCACTTTTCTCCACAAGCGTGTGGTAACAAGCACAGATATACAAGTGTAGTTGACGAAACTTATCAACAAGATCCCCCAAGTAACCGTCAACATTTAATCCCAAGTGAATCTTCAAAGCTGCATCTACCTTAACCCTATCCATGGGGATAGACAACTGAGGATCCCTATGATGGTATGGTGACAAACCTACAAGCTGAGGACTGTAAGCTTCTGGTTTCACAGAGCTCAGAGACTTGGGAACCTTGAATACACATGGATCTACTACTATTCCTTTCTCAAACAACTGCCTGGATATTCTCCAGAGGGCACATTCCCAGGAATGATATGATGGAAACATTGTAGATTCTGTATTGTGGCTGTGCTTGTCGAAGCTTAACGACTTCTTAATAAATAAAAATAGTCTGCATATGGTTTAGGTATTTTAAACACAAGGCTATTAAAAAAAATTAGTTTCTAGAAAGAAGAGTACAAGCCTGTGCAAATAAAAAAAAAAAAAAAAGAAACTGTATAATGAAAAGACAAGTCATAACTGTAAGAAATTAAACTGTGATGTCGTGCCCTCTCACACTCATGGAAGAAAGACCACGATGATAATGAAAAGCCAAGTTCTAACTGGATCAGTCCAGTTGAGTAGATGGTAGGTGGTAGCATTAGAAGGGGAAAAATAAAAATAATCCCGTATAGGATGCTAAATTATAGTTGGTAAGTAGTGAGCCGGCCCCAGATGCTTCTAGCAATATTATTATCATATTTAAATAAAAAACCAAAAAAGACATAAGTAGAATTTTAATAATGCCACGTGGTATTGATTCGTAGGATTAGGGAAAGTAGCCATGAATAGGTAAGTTCATGTGTCTAATCATTTGGTGACATTATCACATCTATGCCCCCACAAAAAATAAATAAATAAATTTCTGTTTTGGTGAATATGTCGGCTGTATAATTTTCAGGTTTGTTTTAGCTTCATGCGAAGGAAGTGACATTTAATCGTGATGCATCTTGTCTTGTTATGATAGACGGGATTCCTTGTCATTGCTATATCATTTTTATCTATTGGTTCCACAATATTTTAGGAATCTATCTATCAATAAATTTAAGAATAAAGCAAGCTAAACTAAAAAAAATTAAATATATTGACGCCATTTTATGTTGGATATGGGAAACAGTCGAGCAACTACTAGAAAAAAATATATAAAATATGTGAGAAAAATATATAAAATAATAGCTAGGATAAATTGTAAATATACCTATTAGAAGAGGAAGAAACATTTAATGGGAAGAAATTCTTCAAATGGGCTGTATAAAAACTACCAGAGAAAACATATAAAATATGTGAAAAAATATATAAAATAATAGCTGGGATAAATTGCAAATATACCTATTAGAAGAGGAAGAAACCTTCAACGAGGAGAAATTCTTCAAATAGGTTTTATAAAGAAATACATAAATGATCTTGACACCATCTATAACCCCAAATCTTAAGATATTAAGTTAATGGGTCTTTCCTCCGATAAACTCTTCACATAAGTCTCATATTTTTTATGTGGGATTTTTTCAACTTCACACTTGTACCCTAACAAATCTCCATCTCAAGTGTAAGTCTCCATAATGGGTTGAGGCTCTACTTTCCCTCAACAAGAGCTTATCAAATTGACTCCACTAAATCCGCTTTGTGGGTGGTCCGTTCCCTACCTACTCACTATACATGAAGAGTTTCACAAACGAGTCACACCACAAAACTTTTCTATCCACATGGAGAGCTAACCATAGGAGTTTCCTAACCAAACCATCAGCTCTTATATCAATTGTTAGAAGAGGAGGAAACCTTCAACAAGAAGAAATTCTTCAAATGGGCCTCATGAGAAATGCACAAATGGACTTGACATCATCTATAACCTAAAATCTTAAGGTATTAGGTTAATGGGTCTTCCCTCTTATAAATCCTTCACATAAGTCTTATATTTCCCATGTAGGATTTTTTCAACCTAACACTTGTACCGTAACAATACCTCTAATATGTCAGTCAAGAATCTATGAAGCTCATAATCTTTGAAAATGTGACGTCACATTCTTATAACTAGTAAAAATTTGTACATGTGCACCTCAAACGGTTACTAAAAGCTCCAAATCCATTTATGGTCCTTTTAACAACTGTAGTGGAAATCCAAGGCTGCTTGTACATTTATAATAGTTATGAGAATGTTATAGCACATTTTGTTAACTTAATAAGAATGGAATAAAATAATTAATTCTTCCTTGTGAATTTACTTTTGCATAATTGCTATCATTGTAAGATAAGGAATTGCAATCTCCTTACAAGACTAGGCGAATAGCTATTATTTAGTTTTATCAAACATATTTTCATATTTATTATAAATCTCAAACAAAATATAAGGAATAGTAATTACTTTTCGATTCCATTCCTTATGAATTGTAGCTTTATTCTTACACTATTCCATTTCATTACTCAAGTTAATAGTCAAACTATACCTCACTAATAGTTCAATAATGTGTTTGCAATTATCCCTAAATATCAATGTTGCTATGCTCATTTTTGCACTTACATTAATTGAAGCTAATCTCAATGATAAGTTGTAGTTAGAAAGTAGTAGATTTGGTAATATGTCCTTGTCCATATGTATATATGGTAATTTTGTCAATAGAGAGAAAGAAAGTGACAATATACACAAAGAAAAGAAAAGGATTTCTCATTTGTCATTGTGTACCCTAGAAGTAGTAACTTGGAGCATAGATGGTTCAAGCTACTCACGTGTCACTCAAATTTAACTCGAGAATAGTAGAATGGAGCTTGAATTGACCTACACAAATGGGTAATTAAGTCCAATTCGAACCTCATAATGTTCAATTTGACTAGCTAGCAAAACTAATCAAGTTTGAGTCAAGTATGAAAGTTATTGAAACTTAAGTCAAGTTTAGATAAGATGTTAATATTATTATAAAACTAGTTTTTAGATAACTTAAAGTTATATAAGTTTAATAAACTAGAAATCAAACTTAAAATTCTAAACTTAGTCGAGTTTTAGTTAAATTCAAGCATTGAAACTTTGACACAAGCTCCATCTCAGCATTACATTATATCATCTTGACTCATCTCATTGGCAGACCTTGTGTAATTATAATACTTTTTTATCATCTCAAAATTAAGATATGTATTTTAAGTTCATATCATTATCAAACAATACCATATCGAAGACCATAATTCTTCTAATGGGAACTGACAATTAAGAGAGGAAAGGAAATTGCCATGATAAAGATGACACTAAAAAAATGCAAATTTGACAAAGACATATTAGACTCATCACACACCTACCATCACCATGAAACAGAATTAATAACTGCTATAAACAATGAACTCCTGATATTATTTATATTTATTATAGTTATCTCATAAGTCAATTATATGATTTTATGAGTTTATTTTTTAATTAAAATATATGAAATATTATTTAGATGCAAACTTTAAATAGAATATTTTTGCTTAACATTGGATAAATTTTCCTCTTTCTCACACTAGTGTGAAAAAATATGCAATGGGAATAAGAGGTATCTGGGTCAATGTTCTAACCAGTGGAAGAATTATCAAGTAGTACAACCTACTATCTTTAGGAATAGCCAAGCCTCCTTTAATCTGTCCTTGCAAGAATGAAAATGAAAAATAAAAATAGCCTGCATATGGTTTAGGTATTTTAAACACAAAGCTGTTAAAAAAAATTAGTTTCTAGAAAGAAGAGTACAAGCCTGAGCAAATAAAAAAAAAAAAAAAAAAGAGACTGTATAATGAAAAGACAAGTCATAACTGTAAGAAATTAAACTGTGATGTCGTGCCCTCTCACACTCATGGAACAAAGACCACGATGATAATGAAAAGCCAAGTTCTAGCTGGAACAGTCCAGTTGAGTAGATGGTCGGTGGTAGCATTAGAAGAGGAAAAATAAAAATAATCCCGCATAGGAGGCTAATGGACAAAGTGTCTAAATTATAGTTGGCAAGCAGTGAGCCGGCCCCAGATGCTTCTAGCAATATTATTATCACATTTAAAGAAAAAACCAAAAAAGACATAAGTAGAATTTTAATAATGCTACGTGGTATTTATCATTCTTTTTCTTCTTCCATAAATAATATTGTTTTATAATTGGGGGTTGCGCTGTAATAATGTCATGTATGCCATCAACAACCAACATCAACATCAACGCTCAACCCAAATACAAAATTGCACCGATGTTAGGTTCATAAATTATATGCATGGTTGTCAGATTCAACAAATTAAGCTGGAACCCAATAATCCCAACATTTAATCGTGATGCACCTTGTCTTGTTATGATACACGGGATTCCTTGTCATTGCTATATCATTTTTATCTATTGGTTCCAAAATATTTTAGGAATCTATCTGTCAATAAATTTAAGAATAAAGCAAGCTAAACTAAATATATTGACGCCATTTTATGTTGGATATCGTAAACTGTCGAGCAACTGCTAGAAAAAACATATAAAATATGGGAGAAAAATATATAAAATAATAGCTGGGATAAATTATAAATATACCTATTAGAAGAGGAAGAAACCTTCAACGAGAAAAAATTTTTCAAATAGGTTTTATAAAGAAATACATAAATGATCTTAACACCATCTATAACCCAAAATCTTAAAGTATTAAGTTAATAGGTCTTTGCTCTTATAAACCCTTCACATAAGTCTCATATTTTTTAGGTGAGATTTTTTCAACTTCACACTTATATCCTAACAAATCTCTCTCTCAAGTGTAAGTCTCCACAATGGGATGAGGTTCTACTTTCCCTCAACAAGAGCTTATCAAATTGACTCCACTAATCTGCTTTGTGGATGGTCCGTTCCCTACCTACTCACTATACATGAAGGGTTTCACAAACGAGTCACACCACAAAACTTGATATCAATTGTTAGAAGAGGAGGAAACCTTCAACAGGGAGAAATTCTTCAAATGAGCCTTACAAAGAAATGCACAAATGGACTTGACATCATCTATAACATAAAATTTTAAGGTATTAGGTTAATGGGTCTTCTCTTTTATAAACCCTTCACATAGGTCTCATATTTCCCATGTGGGATTTTTTCAACCTAACACTTGTACCGTAACAAAACCTCTAATATGTCAGTCAAGAATCCATGAAGCTCATAATCTCTGAAAATGTGACGTCGCATTCTTATAACTAGTAAAAATTTGCACATGTGCACCTCAAACGGTTACTAAAGCTCCAAATCCATTTATGGTCCTTTTAACAACTGTAGTGGAAATCCAAGGTTGCTTGTACTTTTATAATAATTATGAGAATGTTATAGCACATTTTGTTGACTTAATAAGAATGGAATAAAATAATTAATTCTTCCTTGTGAATTTACTTTTGCATAATTGCTATCATTGTAAGATAAGGAATTGCAATCTCCTTACAAGACTAGGCGAATAGCTATTATTTAGTTTTATCTAACATATTCTCATATTTATTATAAATCTCATACAAAATATAAGGAATAGTAATTACTTTTTGATTCCATTCCTTATGAATTGTAGCTTTATTCTTACACTATTCCATTTCATTACTCAAGTTAATAGTCAAACTATACCTCACTAATAGTTCAATAGTATGTTTGCAATTATCCCTAAATATCAATGTTGCTGTGCTCATTTTTGCACTAACATTAATTGAAGCTAATCTCAATGATAAGTTGTAGTTAGAAAGTAGTAGATTTGGTAATATGTCCTTGTCCATATGTATATATAGTAATTTTGTCAATAGAGAGAAAGAAAGTGACAATATACACAAAGAAAAGAAAAGGATTTCTCATTTGTCATTGTGCACCCTAGAAGTAGTAACTTGGAGTATAGATGGTTCAAACTACTCACATGTCACTCAAATTTAACTCGATAATAGTAGAATGGAGCTTGAATTAACCTACACAAACGGGTAATTAAGTCCAATTCAAACCTCATAATGTTCAATTTGACTAGCTAGCAAAACTAATCAAGTTTGAGTCAAGTATGAAAGTTATTGAAACTCAAGTCAAGTTTAGATAAGATGTTAATATTATTATAAAACTAGTTTTTAGATAACTTAAAGTTATATAAGTTTAATAAACTAGAAATCAAACTTAAAATTCTAGCTTAGTCAAGTTTTAGTTAAATTCAAGCATTGAAACTTTGACACGAGCTCCATCTCAACATTACATCATATCATCTTGACTCATCTCATTGGCAGACCTTGTGTAATTACAATACTTTTTTATCATCTCAAAATTAAGATTTGTATTTTAAGTTCACATCATTATCAAACAATACCATATCGAAGACCATAATTCTTTTAATGGGAACGGACAATTAAGAGAGGAAAGGAAATTGCCACGATAGAGATGAGGCTAATAGAAAATACAAATTTGACAAAGACATATTAGACCCATCACACACCTACCATCACCATGAAACAGAATTAATAGCTACTATAAACAATGAACTCCTCATATTATTTATATTTATTATAGTTATCTCACGAGTCAATTATATGATTTTATGAGTTTATTTTTTAATTAAAATATATGCAATATTATTTAGATGCAAACTTTAAATAGAATATTTTTGTTTAATATTGGATAAATTTCCCTCTTTCTTACACTAGTGTTGAAAAATATGCAGTAAGAATAAGAGGTATCTGGGTCAATGTTCTAACTAGTGGAAGAATTATCAAGTAGTACAAGACCACCTTAGTCCATAACTTTTTGCTTTGCCGTAGTATATCTGGCGTGCCCATAACAATACTTTCTTTAGGAATGACCAAGGACTGGAAGGATATAGTTAGATCTAGTCTTAATGAGTTCTATGATGATCTAGCTTTTTCTAAACATCCCCATGCTTCTAAACTTCTTGTACCACAATGGTAGGCCCCTACTGAACTTAGTTGGAAGCTAAATGTAGATGCCAGTTTTCAGGAGGAATTAAGATCGTCTAGCATTGCTCGTTGCTTACGTAATTTGAATAGGCTCTATAAAGGTGGATACATAAAACGTTTGTATGTTGGATCTACCTTAGAAGCTGGAATATAGGCTATTTTTCTAGGGGCTAAAACTTTGCTAATCGTTCTCGTCTTCTTCTATTTATCTAGAATCTGATTATATGGATGCTATCCAATGGATATCTTCAAAAAATTATTCACCTAATTTCTTCCCAATGTGATCATTCTTTGGAGGAAATTGATTCAGACGACCCCATGGGTCCGATTATGCTAGACGGTTGGGGAAGAGAATTACCTTACGCATATGCTAGCCAAGGAGCACATGCTTTTCCAACAGACATCACCTTTGGTTCTATCATCCCAGTAATAGTCTTCTAAAATCTTTCTCCAACAGTGAAAGACTTACTTCAAACTGCTAGCATATGTCCAATATTATCTTCTACTGATGTTGTTTTTTCTTTATCTGATCCTGGATAGTTGTTTGTGATTTTTGGCTTGTAATGACTGCTTCCTCTTTAATGCATTTACTAGTTCCACTGAAAAAAAAAATTCAATTGTTATATGTTCTACTTCTTTGGCTGTATTGTATAAGAGTAGAAAATGCATACAAGATCAACATATGTAGTAGCATTCTCCATCTATAAAAGTAATAGAGGGATACTATCTCGAAGTGTCCTCGTATTATATATAAATCATAGTCACGAGGCAAGTAAAATTTTCCATACAATGAAGAAGCTCATATACTAAGTCCAAATTCCACATATCAAGATGAGAGAAAGTTGAGATCTTCATGAATCGGGGGTAGTTGGCCAGTGGTGGTCGATGATTGGCAATTAAGGCATCTAATAGCATGTTGCCTCCCTTTCATTAATGAGAAGATGATGAGATAAATCCATTACTAAATATAAATAACTTTTTTTTTTTTTTTTGTAGATATCCAATATGTCACAACCTTAAAGGGTGCCTAGAAGGATTAACCTAAAGTTATCATATCAAGTATCCATCCAAGATATCAGAACCATTTTGCAAGACAAAAATTTGCAAAACTCTACTTAATATATGTTATACAAGTTTTAATTTCATAAAAACATTTTTATAGCTAAGGAAATATGGATTCCTATAGTCCTCCAAAACCATAGAGAGTTGCAATTTCCCACCAAACAGTAAAATAGAATAGATTATATACATTTCTCAAAATAAAAAAACCATTACACAAAAGCTCTAATTCTTCTTCTAAGCTTATATCATACATAACATAATCTCTAACTTAAAAACTAACATATGGATTACATTCCATGCTAATCTCCATATCTTCAAGAACTTCATAATTTCTTAACCTGTTTCTGGCCTGAGATATTCCTACACAAAAACTATGGGAGTATGAGCTAATCTACAGCTTAGTGAATAACAATGAATAAACCACACAACAAACAAATGTCAAGAAATTGTTATCAACAAACATATGCAATATGACACTCAACCATATGATATGCACAATTTGAATGACCAGAATCTATACCAATGGAGATTTACACCCTCTCTTGGGGGTTAAAAGACCAACCCAAGTCCTTCATGCCCAAGAAAGGGGTGCTTTCTCAGCTTATTTCCATTTACATATATATATTATATATATATTACTAACATAACCTTAAACTTCTCCTCAGAAAGAATTAAGGGGGGAAGGGGAGGGGGATTCCATTTTGAAACTTATTTTGTACATGTGTGTGTGTGTGTGTGTGTGTGTTATTGCCAACATAACCTCTACTTCACCTTAAAACCTCAAAAACTTCCTAAGTACTAACATTCCACGGCCAATACCCACATAGGCGACATGCTTCCGTACCTAGTAGTTCTTGGGATATTGACAAACCTGTGGCATCTAATTGGAGAAACAGACCTATTGACTTACCTTAGGACTACCATAGAATCAACATGTTAGTACGTGATGTGAACTTCATGTTAATGCAAGTATGTTATTATATAATGCATGTCCATTTAATTAAATAATCAAATAGTATTAAGTCAATTTATTAGGGTGACCAATCAATTGGCAAACACTCATAAACAATGATAACCACCTAATTATTACAAATAATGTGTGATCACTTTTAATTCAATAATTTATCAAACAATATAATCACCAAACAATATAGGAATACACGAATCCCTATGCATATTCAATTACATTACAAGCATAAACAAAGTGATAGGGTTAATGTTACCCACTTGTCATCTAAGTTAAGTCATAACAACCTTCTAGGAAATCCAAATCATCCCCACCATCAGCATCCAATCATCATTAACATCATCTTTAGCACCAAATCATCATCATCCTTCATAATGAAATTCAAACAGAAATAGAAGGTTAGCTAGGGGCTATTTCAGAGAATATACCAAAAGCAAACATCTATTCATGAAATTAAAGTCATTTTAAGATTCTATTTGATTAGACACTAAGTAGGAACTCAGTCATGGCTGTGAAGATCGCCCCACTAAGATATGAACAGTTCTCTATTGTTTGTCAAAGTATTTCTTTTCTCTTTGTTTATAATCATTTATTACAAAACAACATTAAAACATTTATATACAAAAATAATCATTACCCAAACAATATATATTTGAAGCAATATATTCCTTTTCCTAAACATGGCTTAATCTATCATATTACACCATATTATCTTTAAGTCATTTATAAATTTTAAGTCTATTAATTTAGCTTAGTCAAAATTATTAGACTTAACCAATCTAATTTATTTTAGCTTAGTAAATTTCATTAGGTCAAGTTGAGCTTAGTTATATTACTAACCTAATTAATTTATAAAGGTCATATTAACTTAATTCTATTAATTAATCCACTTGATATACATAAGCAATATTAAGTCTAATTTAGTTATTAAATTAGATTGAGTCAAGTTAAACTTAGATTTGTTAACTAAGTTCATTTTATGAGCTTAAATCACATGTTAATCCAAATCAAGTATTAAATCTATTAATCTACTAATCCCATTCTTAATTATATACTATTAATATATCAAATCTATTATCTATAATTCACTTAATTCTTTTTTTTTTTAAATTGGGCGGAATCAATTTTGTACAGCCTTCTACACAGTCGTATTGGAGGCTGTAATGGGTGGAAAAAGATGCCCAATACCTAAGTTACACCTGCAACATGTTCAGCATAGGCTCATGCACACCTGTGCACAAGGCCATGTTAAGGTGAGAAAAATGCCTAGTAGCAACATTTTACATGCAATAATACTCTGCATGGGCTCGTGCAACCTGGAAAAACATGCCAGTCCCTGTTTTTACGCTTCTCTTGTTTTTATTAGATAATTTTATCAACTTTTACACATTCTACTTCCATCAAATCATAAAAGCAACATACAACTCATTTTCACATCTTTTAACACTTCTATACTCAATCTAATTCATCAAATATCTACAAATCACTCCATCAAATTCACTCCCTCAAACCCTTCCTCCATTAATGCATATACAACTAGGTTTTTAGTTTCATGCTCTTTTTTCCCTCGATTACAACTTTTATCATAAACCTAACTCCATCTAGCACCAACACATCATATACATACATAAACAACAACTAAAACAGAGAAAATAACAACACTTATCTTTGTAGATAAGTCAAACTTCTTGGTTTTTTTTATCACTACTCCTCTTAAGTTCTTGAAGCTTTTTCATACATGATTTCCATTTTTTATCTTGTTTTCCATCTTCATTTTCTTCTTTAATCTTGTTGGATTTGAGATTTTGAATGGAATTTCGATAGAAAAAGAAACGAGAGAGAGAGAGAGAGAGGAGGAAGAAAGAAAACGTAAAAAGAAAAGAAAAGAAAGGGAAAAGAAGAAAAGAAAATGGTGGCCAAAGGAGGAAAAGAAAAACAAGTAAATAGGATAAGGGCAAAAATAATTAATGATATTTATGGGTAAGGGGTTCGGTTTAAACCTTTTAGATGATTTTCTTGCGTATTGAAAGTAATCAGAAAATAATTTTAGAATTTATAACATAGAAAATAATAGTTTGAATCAAAAATGTACTTTAGGAATTCAATTTGTAAAAACTTGACATTTAGTTTGAGTTCGGATTTAAAACTAATAATTTTAAACAAGCAATTGAACTCAAAATTTACGGGAATCAAGAAAATATAATTTTAAGTTAAAATGGTTAATTTAGAATATTTTATAAATATAGGTAAATGAGCTTAAGAAAATTGGGTAATTTGTAATTTGAAAGAAAAAGGGTTCAAATTGATGTTTGTAATGAATTGGATAAATCAATTTATGAAATAAACTAAAATTTGGAGTTTGCAAATTCATTAAACATTGAAATTGAAATCTTTCTAAGGATTTAAAGATTTAAAAAAATTAAAAGAAAAGAATTTTAGTTTGAAATTTATAAAAGAAAAATAGAATTTAATTTGTTAAAAGGGATTGTTAAAACAAATTGGCTAAGTGAAGAAAACATTTGAAATTTCAAATCTTAGTTAATTTATTTTTTAATTCGGTCACATCAATCTTTTTAATTTTATTTCATTAATCGTTTTACCTGTGTTGCATCCTGAGGGTACCCTGATAGTAGCGTATAATCCACCATGTATACTATTACTAGTTCTACTTTCAGAGATGACATATTTTCAAACAAATAGGATCTTTTAGTTGCATTGATAAGAAATGAAAACTACATGTAAGTCATAATTTAGTAAAATAATTGACATCATAAGTCTTGAATATTATAATATTATAGACCATATTCCTATTCCATAAGTCTCCAAATATATAAACTGATATTTTAGATATTAATTATTTTATAACTAGGAAATAAAAATAAACAACTTATCCCGAATATCCCAAATTCTTCCAGCTTCTAAATCTTACCGGAGTCATGCTCCTAGAATGAACGATCCAAGGTCGGTAGAATAAGCTTTGAAAGGTCTTTAGGAATGTGAGCTAAACCACGGGCTTAGTAAATAACCAAATATATTACACATCAAGCAAGTCCATTAACAATCATATGTAATGCAACAATTAAAAAAATGCTCAAAATATAAGTCTAGAAGACCCAGAATCCAAACAGGTAAGAGATTTACGCCCTTTCATCAGGGTTGAAGGACCATTACTTAATGACTTACCTGCCCAGGAGAAACTAAGTATACAAGAAAATCAATAATATTTTTTTTTTGGATTATTACTTTAATTTAAGGATATTTTAACTGATCATTTCCTGTATTAATCCATAGAAACTCTCTAAGTATCAGAAATTTCTAAGCGATACCACGTGAGGTACTCTTCATTGCCAATTCGTTCCCATGGAACCGACGGAATAAAGATAATCTTGAGTAAAACTAATAGTTTTAAAAGAAACAAGTATTAACAGAGAATCGAAATACTAATAAGTAGCAGACTGTCACGCTTTTAAAATATGTAATAATGTAGTTTATGTAATGCATGATTGTGTTAATTATATAGCCAATATTTCTTAATCAAGTTTTATGGTGATTGTACATTACACACGAACATTTATCATACCTTTCTCAAGTCAAATAATTTGTATTGTCACTTTTATTATCTTAATTTATCAATGCAAACAAACAACTCATATCACATACTCAACAAACTTCCACACCAACCATATTATTATCTTTGCATTACATATACCACTAATTACAAACACAAACAATGTAATAGATCTAAGTTATTCACTTGCTCATAATGATCAGTCATAATAGTCTTTAGGAAAATCCACGAACTAATTAGTGTCACCTATTGGACAAATAAATATTTATTAATCAGATATATATATCTATATAAATAAATCCTATTTGTTGTATAAGTATTTTAAAATCATTTTTATCTTTTCTGGCTTTATAATATCCTTTCTAAGTTATTATTTATTGATAACTAATAGTTTTAAAATATTTCATTTTTTATCGGAAAATTGTAGAGTTTATGTTCAATAATTCAAAATTTTATTATTACCATAATTATTGTTTTTATATTGTTCGTTAATTTGATCACCTTATGGTCACTAATATTTATTTTCATAGTGTTTCTCTTGATTTCATTTCATGTTAATATCTGCTATTTATGGAAATCACAATATTTTTAATTATAACTTATTCATATTTTCCATTCTTATATACTTACTTATATAGAATAATTATTGGACGATTATCATAATCTAATCTTCTTGTTTAATATAACAAAAGTATTTCTTATTCGTAATAGTTACTAACGTTTAATACTTAACAAATATTTAGTCATACTATTCTTAAAACATTCATATTTATTCATTAAATTTTATCTTCTATTTTCTTTCTCTCTCTTTATATATATATATATATATATTTATTTATATATATATGTATTATAAGTTACGGACAAAACGAATTTCATCCAGGGAAAATTATGCATGTACGCCTGCAATCAATGCCGCCGAAGTTGAATCTTAGACTGTCGACCTTCGTGCATTTTCATGCTAACCAAAATTTTCCGTAGCATGTTCTAGTGTAAGCTAGCTCGAAGGCCATCAGCTTATCCCATGTATGCTACTGTCCTTGCCATATGCGCCGCTGGTGTAGGATTGGTGCACACACTGAATCAACTTCTTCATTTTTCCATTGTGTTTTATAGGGAGTGTTTGGTTCCCATTAATTTATGGGACTGGACTAGACTAAATCTATAGTTCCTTGTTTGGTTTTTTATTTTGGGCTTGGGACTGGACAAGAGGTTTCCAATGGACTAGACAACTTTTTAAAAAAATTGTCCCATGTGGATAATGGGACAAAGGCTTGAATCACTGGACAACTAACCCTACTTTTTCAAAAAATCGAATCTACCCTTCTTTAAACGAGAACAATTGCCTCTCTGCTTCTTGTTGTTTGGAACTAAACCCTAATCCTGGTTTCTCTGCTTATTCCAACACTCTTGAGCCCAAATCCTAACTCAGTGAGTCATTGTTCTTGAAGGCTAGCCTTCGTAAGTCTCTCTCTCTCTGTCTCTCTGTCTCTCTCTCTCGCTTTCTGTCATTTTCCATGGGACTAGCCTGTTATTGAGTTTAGTTTGTTTGATTTTACACGCAAATCTCCTCCAAGAAGTGCAATGAGTAAGTTTCAAGCAATTATATCACATGCATATGGTTGATTTTGATGATATCTTTTGTATCCTTGCAACTGATCGAATTAGGGTTTTCTTTTAATTTTTAAGAAATGAAAAAAATTAGAGTTTTTATATCCTTGAGTGTTTTGTTTATGTGATATATTTCTATTATGTTGGTTTTCTTATTTGGGTATATAAATTAATAATGGGTTAATTTATCCTGTTATAGACAGGACATATTTTGGGTGTTCCTTGGGGATAATTTTCTTCTTGAGCAACATTATCGTGGGAATGTTGAAGATGAAACAAAGAAATTTTGGTATAACTGGAGTTTGCTCATCTAGATTTCAGTGTAATCCACGTCTCACAAGTTCTGTTGACTTATGATGCTTTTACTTTGAAACATTCTATCCTGTGTATTCTTAATTTGGTATTTGATGTTTTCTACTTTGGTTCTATCGAAAATTGGCTCCTATTGTTCAAGTGAGATTTTGTAGATCAGGTGAGACTATTAGTAGAAATTGCCATCGAGTTTTAGCTGCTATTTTGAGGGTAGAAAATTTGTTACTTGCAAAACTAGATCCTGTAACACAAGATTGCATTGATGAAAGGTAGAAGTGGTTTAAGGTATTAATTTAATTTTTTTTAAACTCATTCACCATAGGCCAGATTTATTATAATGTGTTATTAATCATTTTTTTTGCTTGTTTTGAAACTTATTAGGGCTGCCTAGGAGCATTAGATGGTACCTATATTGCAGTGACAACAATTGCTACAGATAGACTTAGATATCGAACAAGGAAAGGGCATCTTGCAACAAATGTTTTGGGTGTATGTACCCGTGACCTAAGATTTACTTAGGTATTAGCAAGATGAGAAGGGTCTGCATCGGATTCTAGAGTATTACGTGATGCAGTTATTCGGTCCAATTGTTTGAGAGTTCCAATTGGTATGTGCATAAAAAGAAATCATATTTCATTTTATTTTTAAAGTAATAAAATTATATGTAAATTTATGAGGTTGCACTTATTTATAGGTTCATATTATTTTGTGGATGGTGGATACACCAATGGGCCAGGCTTTCTTGCCCCTTTCAGAGGTAGATGTTACCATATTCTAGAATGGTCTGTAGGTTGACGTGCACCACAAAATCGTGAGGAATTATTTAATTATAGGCATGCAAAGGCTAGGAATGTTATAGAGACATGCTTTGGAATTTTGAAGAAACGATTGGGTATTCTGAGGAGTCCATCTTTTTACCTTATTAAAATACAATGTCGAATGATACTAGCATGTTGTTTATTGCATAATTTCATTCGAATGTACATGCCACTAGATCCATTGGAGTGTGCTCCAATAGAAGGTGATGAAGTTCCTATTGGGGAAGATGACATCAATACTATTGGAACGGTGGAGGCTAATGCGGAATGGACTCAAATGAGAAATAATCTAGCACAAGAAATGTACAACGAATGGAGAGCACGTCGTAGAAATTAGAAAGTTGATTTTTTGATCAATTATTTGTACTTTTTTTTTGCTACTGTAAAATTTAAGTGTTGAAAAATTTCTTCCATTACAATGGTAAATTGTTTAACATTGCAAATTGTATTGTGATGATTATTTAAGTCTATTTATTAATAATTAAAGTAAGGTATATTATTTTTTATGATTTACCATTAATTTAATAATTAATTAATATTGTTCAATATTAATATTCACTACTAATGTAATAAATTATTATGTAATTAATTAGCTTAATATTGATAGCATTAATTTTAATTAATTTTATATTTATTAAATATTAAGAAAATTTATTATATGAATATTTAATATTTTAATTAGGCAACGAATTTTTGTAAGGAAAAAAGAGTTTAATTATGATTTTTTATTTAATACAATATGTAATTAATTTAATTATATATATAAATTAATCTTTTCAAATTGTATTTATTAAATAACATAATAAATTAGTTAAATAAATGTATAGTAATACAAGGGTATAATGGTCAAAAGATGATGTTCTATCCTGTACTTGCGTATACCAAACATGGGACAGCATAAAAATTCTTGTCCAGTTCCATAGATACCAAACGTGGCACAAAAGAATTGTTCTGTCCAGTGCTTCTTGTACTATGTTGTCCAGTTCTTCTTATTCTGTCCTGTCCTTACAACCAAACGCAACCTTAGAGTTTTTCTCATCCTGTATGTATTATACTTGCATGTTTAATAATTTTTGAGTATTTTTCTATGATCATCAGCTATTTTTCATGATGTAATAACACATATAACATCTCATAATCATTATAATATATGATTTTCTAGCTTCTATACATGTCAGGATGCATAAATAGAGTTTTAAAGTTAGATATTATATTGTTTAAAGCTATCATAGAGATGTTAAACCCTCCCTCAAATTTGATACGAACCTAAGTTTAATAAGAACCTTATTTAAGCTAGTGTTTAATATATAAACTAACTTAAAACGAATTTTACTTACCTTATTTTGTTCACTTCCTAAGCTTATATTTGTATCTTGATAAAGCTTGTTTATATGGAGTTGTGTTTGTGTGTCTGTGTTGGTGTTTTAGGCTGTTAGTATTTTATGGTACAAGTAAGAGGTAGATATAGCAGCACTTAATGTGTTCAAATGTTTTGTTATTTTGTTCATTAGAGTAGCATGTTTTATAGGCAAAAAGGAATGCAGCAGCTTTAGCAAGTTTTCAGCCAAGAAAAGGGGAATTGTCTACTGAAAACCTAACTTGTGCTACATGATATTTGCTGCATTAAATGAGATGCTATTTAGGCAATTTTAATTGGCTTTTACAACTCTTTCTCTTGACTTTTATCACCCCATTTGATTTTATTTGTTTGCAAATTTCAGCTTGAGATTTTGGGACAATTTCAGCCGTATATTGCATGCAACTAAAAATGAAACAAAATTATAATTTTACTTAATTAATTAATTATCTTAGTTTTATAATAGTTTATCAAGCTAAATTGGTATATTTATATTAGTTATGTAGGAGTTTTGTCTCCAAAAATTTATTTAAGCTTCTACAAATTTTTAGATTATCTTTGTGTTCAATTCTGAGTTTAAAGTTACGCGATTAAGTATTTTTATAGTTTTATCTTACTCTATTAGAGTTTTCTAAGCTTAATGACCAAGTTCGATTTAGTCTCTAAGAGTTGTAGATTCCCTAACTAGAACAATGGTGTATAGACATTTATTTGAAGTCTAGATTATTAGTTATGAATCTGTTTTTGTTCTATTTATATTTATAACTCTAACAATTCATCCTTAAATTATCATATTCTAACAATAAGGTTTTATTGATTATTTACTTTTTAATGCACTGGATCTTATCTTAATTATTTCTATATTTTGAGTTTTCGATACCTATTACAAAATCTTGCCTTTTGTACATGTTAACTATCTAGGGAACTTCATTTTAGGGTTTGAATTATATATAAGTATATTTACTCGTAGTTTTTTCCTAGGGTCTTTGTTGAGTCCTACATTGACCTTCTATTTTTATATTTGCATTTCTATTTATCTTTACTAGTATGAAAATTATTGGGTTTACATTCTCCACCCTTAAATAAACTTTGTCCTCAAAGCTTATTTGCGTACCTGAATTCCCAAAAAGATGTGGGTAATTCTCTTGATCTCATTCTCTAATTCCCACGTCATTTCTTTCATTTGAGGATCCATAACACTTTTGATATAGCGGATCTCTTATGTCTGAGAGTTTGCACTTTACTGTCCAAATTCCGACAGGGTGTTTCTCTATGTTAGGCTCTCCTTTAGATCAATTGTTCCAACTCACCACTTTATCTGGATCTGGTACATATTTTCTTAGTACTGACACATGAAAAACATTATTATACACCAGATAAGTTTGGTGCAACGCTAGAGGATATGCAGATTTCCAACTTGTTCCAAGATCTCAAACAGTCTAATATATGGGACTTAGTTTTCCTTTTGTTTTTCCATGATGAAGAACTTTTGATCGAACTTACTTTAAGGTAAACATGATCTCCTTCAGTAAATTCTACTTCCTTTCTTTTTCAAATATTTGCCCAACTCTTGTACCTGTCTTGCGCCCGTTTCATCTTTCTTTATCCTTTCCCTTATCAATTATCTGTTATACCTTTCATTTCTAACTATTACTTTCTCCAATTTATTCCAAAACAATGGTGCATCACACTCTACCATACAGCGCTTCATATGGTGACATCCCAATACTTGAGTGATAATTGTTGTTGTATACGAATTCCATTAATTGTAAGTGTTGACCCAATGTCCTTTGAATTCTAGAATACATAATCTCAACATATCTTCTAAGTTTGAATGGTCCTTTCTGTTTGTCCATCAGTTTGAGATAAATGTTGTACTAAACTTTAGTTTGTTCCTTTTTGCAATTCTTGCTAAAATCTGGAAACAAATCGTGGATCTCGATCTGACACTATACCAGTAGGTATACCATGTAATCTTACGACTTCCTTTAAGTATATTCGTGCCAACTTTTCCATTGGATATGTCATGTTAATTGGCAAGAAATGAACTGATTTGATAAGTCTATTCATAATGACCCAAATAGCATCATATCCTGCAATTGTCTTAGGTAGTGAACATACAAAATCCATGGAAATTTGATCCCGTTTCCATTCTAGAATTGACAAAGTTTTCAGTAATCCACCGGGTCTCTGGTGTTCAATTTTTACCCTCTGACATACATCACATTTGGCCACAAACTCAGCAACATCCTTTTGCATTTCATTCCACCAATATGTACTTTTCAATTCTTGATATATTTGTTTCTTTTAGATGTACAGAATATCCAGAATAATGTGTCTCATGCATTAATTCCTTCCTCAAGCTTGCATCTTGTGACACACACAATTTTTTGTCCATTCTTGATACTCCTTCTTCATCTACATGAAAATTCTTATATTTACCCTGTGGTATTGCTTGCTTAATCTCTGTTACATTATCTTCCTTCTGAGCTTCCTTGATTCGTTGGAGTAAAATAAGCTCCAAGACCACGTTTCTTAGTTCAGCTTCTAAATCTTTCATTGAGAACTCCAAATGTAATCTTTTAAACGCCTTAATGAGTTTCCTTTGCTTAGTCAACCACGAGGCTACTTCCCCATAATTTTTCCGACTTCATGCATAAACTATAGCATTCACTTTGCCAAGATGATAATTGATGGTTAAATCATAATCTTTAATCAATTTTAACCATCTTCATTGCCTCATGTTCAACTCTTTTTGCATAAATATATACTTCAACCTCTTATGATCCATATATATTTTGCATTTTTTTCCACACAAGTAAAGATGCCAAATCTTGAGTGCAAAGACAATAGCAGCTAATTTCAGATCATGAGTGGCGTAATTCATCTCATATGGTTTTAACTGTCTAGAAGCATATAATATTACTCTCCCATTTTGCATCAACACATAAACTAAACCATTCTAAGATGCATCAATGTATACAACATATGAGTCCTTATTGTTTGGCAAAACTAATACTGGTGATGATACTATTCTTTCTTTAATTCTTGGAAACTTTATTATCGTTGATCATTCCATTTGAATCTCTCATTCTTCTTCGTCAATTGCGTGAGTGGTCACGCAATCTTTAAGAAATCTTGTACAAATCTGATAATATCCTACTAATCCTAAGAAAGTTCTCACTTCTGTAACTGTTTCTAGTCTTTTTCCATTCCACAATAGCTTTAACCTTCACAAGATATAAGATATTCCTTCATCGAAACAATGTGCCTAAGAAACGATATTTTTCAGCCAAAATTCACATTTAGACAATTTGACATATAGCTTATTATCTCTCAGTATCTGCAATACGCCTCGTAGGTGTTCTTCATGTTGTTCTTCAGTGAATACACCAATATATCATCTATGAATACAATCACACAAAATCCAGTAAGGGTCTGAAGACTCAGTTCATCAAGTCCGTGAAAATTATAGGTGCATTTGTTAATCCAAATGGCATGATAAAAAATTCATAATGACCATACCTAGTTCGAATGTAGTCTTTGGTATATCTTTGCCTTTATTCAGATTTGATGATATCCAGACTTTAAATCAATACGAGAAATATCTTTGCTTCTCGCAATTGATCAAAGAGATCCTCAATTCTTGGTAAAGAATATTTGTTCTTGATAGTAACCTTATTTAATTCCCTGTAATCAATACAAAGTCTCATTGAACCATCTTTATTCTTAACAGATAACACTAGTGCTCCACAAGGTGAAACACTGGGTCTAATAAATCCTGTATCCATCACTTCTTGCAATTGCACCTTTAATTCTTTCAATTCCATAGGTGCCATTTGATATGAAGTTTTTTTTACCGGTTCAGTTCTAAGTCAAGTCAATAGACAATTCCACTGCTCTATTTGGGGGTAATCCAAGTAATTCTTCTGGAAACACATCCGGATATTCACATTCCATTCCTATTATACGAATATCTGATTCTTTTGATTCACCCTTTGTAGCTCCAAGAATACATCTGTTTAACTCCACATTCTCTTCATCTTCAACCTCAATTGATGCTATATTGCATTCGACTTCTTTAAGTATCTCAGTCATGTACTTGTTTCTTTCTCCTTAATTGTTAACAAAAGATATCGTTTTGAGACAACAGTCAACTTTTGTTTATACAACAGTCAACCAAGTCATACCTAAAATGACGTATATTTTGCATATCTACCAAGATTAGATCAACAAATGATTCTTGATCCCCAATCTTTAATGGACATCTTCTTATTATATCTCGCGTTATCACCAAGTCTCTTGTTGGTGTAGTGAATGCTAACTCCTTACTCATGGTCTTAGTTGGTAGCCCTACTAGTCTTGATTATTTAGCATTTATGAAAGAATGCATTGCTCCCATGTCAAACAAGGCATACACAATTTGATCTTTCACTTGGATTGTTCCTCTTTATCATTTATTTATTATATGTTATTTCTAGTTCATCAAGTATTCATTGTGCATCTAACGTGTTTGTGGTTTAAATATGCATATACGTAATTACATACATACAATGAGACTATAGTCATCAAGTTCAGCTTCCTCCCATATGTTTTCTCCATCTTCCTGTTCCATTTCCACCTCATCCATTGGAGCTCCATGCATAGCAAAGACTCTGGTTGCTACAATAGCTTTGCTGGTGTTACCGTTTCCGTCTTTTTGTCCAGTTACTCTAATTGCTCCTTTGGACTGTGAAGGACCAGTTGCAGTGTTAACTCTCTGTAGACAGTTGGTCGATATATGACCAACTTTATTACAGATAAAACAAGTTGCACTCTTCTTTTGGACATGTGTTTACCATGTGTCCACTTTTACCACAGTAGTAACACTTGCAATTGTGGGCATTCTCTTGGATAATGCAAGCCATTGCATTTCCAGTATATGAGCTATTCCTCCCTTCCTTACTCAGGAAGATTTGAAAATTTTGGTTTTCTTAAACACGGGATTTATCACAGAATATCATATGTTCTTTTTCCAAAGGTCTATCTCCTCTTCTCATACCGCTTAACCTCATATTTCTTCGAATGTTCAATGATTCAAGCTTTTCTATCATAGCCGCATAATTAGCAATCTCAAACTCAGCAAGTCTCCTCTAGAAATTAGGTTCTAACTCGGCATGAAAGCCTACCTTTTTACTTCATCACTATCTTAATAAGCATCTATATCAAACTGCAACAACCAATTGAACTCATGTTCACATTTATCAATTGTTTTACTACCCTATGTTAGGCTCATCAGGTCAGTACTGTACTTTGCCTTTAGACTGCTCAAGAAATATTCCTTCAAAAATTCCCGTCTAAATACTTACCGTCATGGGTTGTGGCAACCCTCTTTGTCTGGAATCCCACCATATCATTGCTCTTAACTTTAGCAAATAAGATCCATACGATACCTTCAAAGCTTTTAGTATCTTAAAAACATTAAAGGATCGCTTAATCTAAGCTAGCCAATCCTCAGCTTCTTCTGGCTTCCCTGGTAACCCTTCAAAATACCTATTGCATTTTATGAATTCAGGTAACAAGTTTTTTTGAGGATGTAATAGTGTGGTGGTAATTCTTATTTATGTTGAGGTGGTCCTCACACTGTAGTGGCAAATTCAACCGGGCCATTAGGGTTCACTGGTCCATTTGTTGGAAATTAGACTGGTGTAGCACGTCCTTCATTTCTTTTGGAAGGTGCTGGAGGCATTACTGGTGCCTCAATTGGTGGTGGTGCATGTGGTACTTGCCTATTTTGTAAAGCCTGTAGAATTAGCTCATTTTGTTGTTGAATTGCTTGCAAAATGTCCTCCACGTTTAAATATAAATAACTTAAAAATTTTAAGACTGGGTCTTAAATTTAAAATTAATCTTAAAATTTGGAATTTGGACAATTTATGTAACTTTCATCCTATTAAATTTATTTGAATTCGATTTATAATATTTTTTATTTTAATAATAATATCTAACTACAGCTTGCAGTACATTAATATTTAAATTTGATTTGAATCCAAGACTAATATGAGGTTTGTTAGTTGAAAAAAGTTTTATAATTTTATTTTGAAAATATAATTATTTTATTTTTTAACTGCAGTGCTTTTATGCAGTTAAGGAATAAAATAAGCACGAGCACATATCTATCATTTTCTTTTTTTTTTTCTTTTTTCTTTTTATGTTGGCTATGGGCATATTTTGATTTAAATGCTAGATGTAACTGATGGGATTCTCCTCGTCCTGGAATGGAATATTAATGGAATATTTTAAAGGATCCATGACTATCAACAACTCTGATGATCCGCGCTTTCAAATGTAATGGTATTTTCAAATGGTTTTATCTAGTTAATATTGCTAATAGCTTATAATCTCCTATGATGAATATTAGTTTTATAATAAAATAAACTACATTCTATTCCCACCCCCTATATACTATAATATTGTTGATGGGAAACGTTAAGTAAAAAAAAAACAAAAAACAAAATCCAATAATAATCCTTAACAGAGAGTTTGTAAATATTGCATTTAGTATTTTAAGCTAAACATATCCAATATATAAAGATGGAAAGTTTATTGTTTCAATGGTGCTTAAAATCCTCTTTCATATTAAAATGATTTCATTGAGTACTATGTTTGTTGCAAGTAATGAGTTTGAAGCAATGATATGTGCTAGAGCACGATGGGTCAAAAACATAATATACAATTTATAGTATGCTGAGAATTGTCTAACATGACCACTCAGATATTTAAGTTAGCAAGTAGGTTTGATAGGAATTTAAGCAACGAATAGCTTAAATGAAAGTAGTTAAGATAAAAGCCCCGTTTGTTTCAAGACAAATATTTTTTGAAAAACATTTTTTTTATTCTCCTTTGTTTGTTAAGCAGAAAATAATACTTTAAGTAGAAAATATTTTTCTTCATAAGGAAAATAATTTCACTAAAAGTAAATCACATTCATTTTAAGAAAAACGACTTACTCTTTTCAAAACAGAAAGTCATTTTTCAAATTAACCTTTGCAATTATTTAAACTCTAGTAGTGCGATATTGATTTTTTTTTTCATAATTAACCAATAAATTATATTTTAAACATGAAAATAATTTAATGAAAAAAAGATAAATAAAAAATCATTAAAAAATTATAAGTATAAACTGATGATTTATAAATAAATAATACATATTTTATACTTTTACCTTTAAATAAAATTATTTGGCATAATATACTTATATAGTAACATGCTAATAATAAATTATTTACATATACAATATACTACATGGTATTGGTTCGTCAAATATAGGAAAAATTTTTCGATATATTTTGTAAATGCAACCAAACATGAAAACATATTATTTTCAAGAAAACATTTTTTATGTAAAACACTTTTCCAAATACAAGACATTTTCCTTAAAATAAATAGGGCTTAAGTTGGGTAAGATGCCTGCAGCATTGACGATGAGCGGCTATTTAGATTTTGGTCATATCATAACTGATGTCCTACAAAGTCTTACTTTTCATACGCTCAAGCCCATATGCGAGTAAATGCTTTGTAAACCCGAGGTGGTGATCCTGCATTGAGGTGGTGACGGCCAAACTTGTACTTGTTCCCCATGGAGATCAAAGTGGAGAGTGTCGTCATGGGCCCTCAAGTGTGGCGTTGCGATAAGAACTACAAGAGGTCAAGGTCCTTGCAAAACCGAGGCCCTTGTGAAGCCTGAGGATGACGCTGGGGGCCTTGTGGAGCTTGAGGCTGGGGCATAAGTCTTTGTTAGGTCAAGACACTTGTGGAGCTTCTATGCGAGAGTATCTAATAAAACTCTTCATGGGCTTGCCAGCCCATTAGGTCAATAATAGGTCTGCTAGCCTATAGCGAAATATTACCTTTCAACAATTTTAATAAAAATATTTTACATTTTCGAATGTTATCACGCATTTAAAGTAATACATTTACAAGCTAAGTATTTTCTCTTTTAAAAATTTTACCAAGTGAATTGTATCTCTAATCATTATTAGAGAAAATACAAATAACTCCATATGCTCTTATTTCAATAAGGACATATTGCAAAACTTCTGGAGTATACTTGAACACTTTTTAAATTTTTATAAATTAGCAAATAACTTTCTAATGGTGCAAATAAACCTTGTAAACAATGATGTAAGTGTGGAAATACTCGTTCTTTTTTTTTTTTTTTTCAAAACAAAATTGCTCTTTCAAACTTATCATCAAAGTTTATAGTAATGCTCCTTAAACTTTAACTAGATTGTATATTTTTTTTAACTGGAAAAGTAAACATTTATGGGTTCTAACACACATTTTAAAAGTTCAAGAATATGTCCATGTTCGAGGTTAAAATATTTGCAACTTTTATATCATTAATTTTCCAACTGAAAATAAATCTATGTTCCTATTTTTAGCAGCCCTCTTTTTTCTTCTTCTCATTATTTAACATTGAAAGACTTGAAATTGTATCGAAATGAGTTGATAAATTTTCCAACTTACGATGCAAGTAGCACAAGTGAGTAACGTCCATTTTATTTTATTTTATTTTAAAGTATGTAATAAACACATAATAAACCTTATCTTATAAACTTTAAGTATATGTCTATTAGTATTAGCTATATGGAAATATTAACTTTGCCACTTTTCATCAATAATGATTAGTGCAAACGTTTTGTATTGATTTCCACATCTAGATAAGGAGAACAGAGAGTTTCAAAATAAATTTGATGGGGACCAAAAAAAAAAAAAAAGGTTTGGAATATAGAAAATTAAAAAGATGGATTATAATTAGGTATTGACAAAAAGAATAATGATTATTATGAAATATATGCACTTTACGGAAAGTAGGCCAACTCAATTGCCATAAACGATGGGGGGAAAAAAATGGTTGGAGCAGGATTTCTCCCCTTTGCCCCTTAAGGTATTTAGTATTTACTAATGAAAATAAATAAATAAAAATTTGTCTATTCTGTAGTTAGTAACGACAGGTATTTGTAAGATTCTCAATAGTTTTCATTTCATCTATTTATATCTTAATACAGTTCATCATTCAATGTATAACCTTAGCTTCTTAGTAAAAAAATTGAGAGAACTATGAATTTAATAATCAATAGATGCCTTCAGTTGTTAGCGTTATTTCTTTAATTTAAGTAAATCATTTTAAATTTTCATAAAGTTTCACATTTTGTCTAGTGTTAATAATTTCTAAGATAACATGTCCATATCATCAGATATTAGAGTTAGTAGAATTATTATTATCTTATGATTCTATCAGCAAAACTATTTAACTACGAAAATACTTTTCATATTAACCTGTAATATAATTAGGGTGTCAAGCTGGAAAATTATTAGTGTGGCCATCAAAATTTAGGATTCAGGCTGTATTGCGGTAGGTTTTATTAAATTATGACAAATATATCATAATAAGTTTATTCAAACTTCAATTATAATAGATTGGGTAATTACAATAAATTTTATCAAATTATGATAAATTGCTTTATATATGAATAATCCTTATTTTAAATTGTGAAATAGCAACTTATCCTAACCGTTGAAATAGAAAAGCAGCTTCTTATGCTGGTGCAGGAGGGGCACGTTTTTGTTTTCCGCTGTCAGAAGGATGATGATATGGAACCTGGACACCTGGACTAGCCACTGTAAAATTGAACCTCACAACTTCCACCACCTTCCACAGAAACCTCATCCACATGGGGTGGTGAGTGATGACTGACAGAAGTAATCCATTTCCATTTCTAAAATATATATTATTATGGTCAAATACACATACTCATGTATATATAAATATACATATGTAATTATATAGTGTAAACTTATTACACCATGATTTTTTTTTTATTATTGTAATCAAAGTATATTTATATACATATTTGTTGACAATCAAACATGGATCATGTATCTCTCACCTCTAGTTCAACCCATTAGTTATATGAACCGATCCATTGGGCTTAGGTTTGACTCACATTGACAGTGTCCAAAGCCTCATTAGAATTCTCTTCTCTTTAGCTCAGAGTATCGATTACCCATTATTGCATCTAAACAGCGTTTGATCCAGAGTCATTCTGCATGATTCCTTTACTTGGGCTCAGTATGGTCAATCGTGGATTAATGGACTCATCCTATGTCCATACTAATCATCATTAAACCACCCATTTGCCCATGACCTCACGACATGCTCGATCGTTAAACATCTATATACTATAAGTATCCTTTTCTACTTTACAAGAGAGATGATGTCACCTAGACTCTCTCTTTCATACTTATTATTCACCCTTATGCCACACGCTTACGGACTTAAATATCAGAGGGGTTATGTTGGGCATAGCCCCAATACACTACTAACCATTTCCTATTTAGTAGGCCTAACATACATAGAAACACACGTGAATCCAATCTAATGATCATCCTTCCTACCTCTATCAGGTTTAAACTAATGGCAGTATTATTTTTAATATTTAACGTATTTATGTATGTGTGTGTTGAATTTTTAAATAAAAATAATAATTTTGACCTATGAAAACAGGTAGTTCCCAAGAAATGGAAATCAATCTTGCTTCCATGGGTCTGGTTACACCAATTTGAGAACCATGACTTGCTAGTTCCGATTTAGCTCTTGATCCAATCTGAATCGTATTGGTGTCTATGTCTTGTTATAATTTCTCCCTTTACATTTTTGTTATACATGTGGTATACATGGTTAATAATTATAAACTTTTCAATCTGTGGGTTCATGATAGAAATAGTATGAGCTTTTATGTATGCTTTATTATATAAATATAATTTCTTAAATTTTGAAACTACAATCTATCTCATACCATGTAGGAAATATTGTGCAAATTTTTCAACATGTAGGATACAATAGTAAATTTATGAATTTTTTTGTTACATTGTAGTAATATAAGGTTATTAAATATGTTATCTAATAAGCTACCATTTTTTTAATGTAATCGTATTTAATGTATTCATCAACCTAGGAATCTCCAACGATTCAATCACATGTTGCTGACAAAGGCATAAATTTATAAAGCTCATAATAAAACTCCACATAATTTATGACAAAATTTTATTAGAAAATTGTAATCGATGATATGGCCTAAGTTCACTTGTGTTCAAAATAAATAAAAGCACCAAATTTATTATAACATATTTACATATAGTTAATTTAAAGTATGTTTTGAGTTAGAAAAATTTATATTTAATTATATTTAATATTATTAATTAAAAACTTTCTTGCCACCCATTATAACTGAGTACATGGGTTTCACGATAGATATAAGATATGTAAATATAAAAATACTATATTCTACTTCTATATTCCATGATATGAGAACATGATTGGAAACCTTTAAAGTAAAACATGTCTTATAATTTTCAATGTATTCTCGAAACCTTCCTTACCATATAAGAAAGAGCAGAATTCAATCTCCGGCCGGATTAATCTTCACGTCACCCATGGGCGGGGTTGGTGCAATGTATCCACTACAATGTTTTTAGCCCTGATTCAAGGATTTCAACGCGTTGGATTATATCGACATATAACGTCTCTGATAGATGGTGTATATTAAATAAATTGCTATATTAAATGTTTGGTATAAATTATAATAATAGAAGAATTGTTGTTCTCTTATTAACTCATAATTATAATTGCTTGAAATGAAATCCCAACTGCAAGTCAAACAATTATTTTTTCCTTCGGAAAAATGAATTTCAGATATAGTGAATTATAATAAAAATATTTTAGATTTCATGTTTTTTTCTTGGATTATATACCATTTTGTATACGTGTGACTTTTGACCAACTTTTTTAAGGGTTTTAAAAACATATTTATTCGTGATTAATAATTTAGATGAGGTTGTGGCAAAAAAAAAAAAAAAAATCAAAATGAGGTTATGATAGAGGTAAATCAAATTTCACAGGTTATGATATTTGATAAAATTCATGTTTTTTTTTATTGTCTTTTGGTATCATTTTGCAAAGTGAATCGATACAGAACTTATATGGATATGATACCGATAAAAAACCGATAATTTTACTCATAAACTATCAAACTGAACAAATACGATCCAATACAGATAAAAATTTGATAATATTTGTTACTCTGATTATTAAGGATGGATTTAATTTTTTAATTTTTTATTTGTGTTCTCTCTTTCTCAAATTTTATCATATATCTCCAACAAACATGTTAAAAGATGAAGAAAGAAAGATAAGGTTAGGTACTATTGTATCACACTCTTTCAACAGTAGAAGATCAAAAAACCTTTTTTTAACACTAAAAGATGAATTGGGAAATTGTGTGTTTTAACCAATGCGAAGTCCAGAATCTTGCTCTGAACCATTTTATGAGTGTCTTGTGTGGAGAGGAAATTAAAAGTCAAGAAGTCCTCGTCGAGAAAAGTAGCAATATGGTCCATCGGGCCTTGGAAAATTAGCAGGAAAAAAAATGACCATACCTTTTTTTTTTTTCCCGTAAAAAATGCTAGGATTTTTATGGAACTTCAATGTTTCCATGGAAAAATGATGTGATGTGATGTGATTAGGGTTTGCAAGAAAAAGATCTAGCCATCGCAAGAAGTCTAAACTAAAGCAATCCTTAGAGAGCTCAATCCTGTAGCAGACTATTTTGACAACCCAAATGCAGATAGGAAACTTCTACGGTATATGAAAAATTAAATAGACTATAATAAAAAATAAGTATAAAAAATTTTAGGGTTAAAAAAGATTTGAACCGTTCATTAATATGACGGGATCAATCCCATTATAATCTCCAAAAAATTGTAAAATTTTTCATGATCAATTTAGAATTTTTCTGCATGTTTTACTTACTTGAGTAACTCCATTAATATCAGTAGTTGACATAAACACAAGAACAAAACATATGAAGACATGTAGCACTAGATTTATAAAAAGCAATTTAAGATTCAAGACATTAAGTGGTAAAAAGTAAATCTAAATAGAAAAAAAAAAAAAAAAAAAAGACAATTCAAACATAGATCAGAGTTAAGTTAAAAACCAATAGCAAAACCATTGGAGGGAAATAAAAAGAGAAAGAGGGGAAAAATCTTAATTGAAGTGAATATTAGGAATCCTCATTTCTCCCTTGAATTGTTGCAAGAGGAACAAAGAAAGGGAAAAAAATACGAGAGAACAAATAGAGGTAAGACAAACATTAATATATAAACCCAAATCTCAAGCCATAATTTATAGGGCTAAAGCCACAAATATTACCTCAATTTTACCTCAATCTTCAATTAGCTACCCAAACATATATTCAGTCAATTTACTACCTAGGTTGACTTTTCGTGGTAAAAAAGTCCCGTTTGTCATAACTCTCACATGGCATGTGGATTTTTCATTTGTAAATTAAAAAAAAAATTAACTTAGCCATAATTAAGTTGAAGGAAATACAAAATTGTAGTGTAAGAACATAAAACCCTAAAAAGTTAGATTACACTCTACGACTTGGTGAAGTGGAAGCGATGGAAGTGAGATGAAGGCAATAGCCAAACCCTTATCGACAAGTTTTGAAATATGAACAGTGAAACACTAATCAACAAAGCCTGCTAAGGAAGAAGAAGTCGTTTTGGTAAGACCATAATGGTAAAGAAGATAAAGTAATCCACAACCCTGGCTATAGCGTAACATGCTCATTTGTTGGTTACACTTTATTGCATTTATGTTTCTTTTTTCAAATATAATGGGAATAATTTGTTGGAGTTGGCATAATCATGATTCCCTCATTGTTAGTTTGTTAGGCATGTGGAGAAGTGATCGTTTTTGTGTTAATTCTTCAGGTTGTCGAGGATGGTAAAGTTTTAAAATTCGTTGTCATACTTGGTTCATCGGCTAGGAAGAAATGTCTCAAGTTTTACGGTGTATACAATCAAATTTTCCTTTTTCACTTTTCAATATAAGGTTGCAATCGACCCTTTCTCTCTCCCCTTTTTTAAAGTTAAAAGTAATCTTCTGTCTTCATTATTAGAAGTATACACCTAAATTAAGTTTCATTTTTTCCCATCATAAATGATATTTTGTTCCATTAATACATGTGGCATGTCATTTAGGTGGGCCTAGGACACGTAGCAAGCAACTATTGGCTTTACATGTCAATTGTGCTTATGGAGGGAATGGAGTTATGACAGACAATGCTTTTTACCATGAAAAATAGCTATGGGTAGTAAATTGACTTAATATAAGTTTAAGTAGCTAATTAAAGATTTAGGTAAATTTGAGGTCGTGTTTGAAACATTATCTCTAATTTATAAACATTAATCATTATTAAATCCTTAATCATGTGATGGAAGTCATCTAACAAGCCCAAGGCTTCTATAAATTTTTAATCAAACAATGACAACAAACTTATCTTATGCAATTGTAGACTCGCCTAGGGTTAAGATTTCACTATAGAGTTTCACTATAGCAAAAATGACTTTGGTTAAGGTTTTGATAGCGGTTAAGGTTTTATTATGTATTTACTTGGGGTTGAGATCACATGGAATAAGGTTTCGATATGGTTAGTGTTTTATTGAGAAGAGAAGAGATAATAAAACTAAGGTTTTATCAAGCCCACATCTCTCCCTCTCTCTTTATCTCTTGTGAGTTCTTCTCTTTCTTCACAAACTACATTGATTTTCATTTTTCTCCTTTCACTCCTACTAGAGTTGTTTTGTTTCATGCAATTTTCTCCACTCAACTAAGGTTGCAAATAAGATTACTCCTTTTTATTTGAATGATTTTTAGTATTATTTTGGATTTTAAGTTGATTATTTCATGTTTTCATGCCAGCAAACAGACTAAATAAAGTTAGTAGTGGTAGTACAAATGGTCACGAGATAGTTTAATTAAATAATAAATAAACCATCTAAATATTCACATATTAAAATGAATAATTGAGTAAAGTTCATATAGTAAATTTGATATGTTTTTAATGTTATATTTTGACCCTTTAATGAAAGAATGTACAATTTTTGCGTTATGTTACATGATTATATGTCTTGGTAAGGTGATTAGAGCTACAACTCATAATTTTTTGGCATACAACAATATTTTTTTTTTTACCTAAATTGGGAATCGATAATGGGGTATCTTGATAGAAAATGAATTCTCTTAAGTTTTATCAATTTTCAAATTAATAATTGATTTTTTTTTCTTGGGAAATCATTTTCTTCCTTATAATCTCGACTATTATATGCCATACTCTAAGTGGAAAAATTGATAGAAATTGAGAGAATGAAAATGGATAACATCTTGATTTGTATACTCGCAGTCCCTTATAATGTATTCGCTTAGGAGAATTTAATAGCTATATTTCCTTTATTGTTATGAAATAATTATTACCAAATTTACATGTATTTCAAATGAAAGTTGTTTCATCATGAATCTCTATTTTTCTTCGGCCAAAAGAAAAAAAGAACCTATTTTTCATTACTGAATGATGATTCCTTCCTGAACCTTAAAGATAGCATTATACACCTCGTAAAGAGCAATTCTTTTTTCCAATATAGCCCCATCAATATTATATCAATACCAAAATTTTGTTTCCTCAATTGATTGTTATCGATTATCATAATGCTACAAGTATATAATTGAATCAAGCGATTAAGCTCATCATGTCGCAATAGTTTTAGTTGCATAATTATCTTTCCACAGGTATAACCAAGTAATTTAATTTTGTTATAGTAATTATATCATCATAATGGTATAAGTATACTCACAATTATAGCAAAAATGTTGCAGTTATATGATTGTAATTTTAGATGTACAAACATATAATTACAGTCATGATACATTGATAATCATCGTAGTATCTTTTTCATTTATGTGGACATTTTTTTTTTCAAATCATTCTCAATAAAATTAATAAAATTATTATTCTAATCAACCAAATGAAATAATAATCATTTGGATTGAGACTGCAAATGAGTCAAATTGAAATAACAGTATTACAAAGAAGGTAATCTTCGAACTTGATTGTATGAACAATTTTAAAATTAAGTTGAATCAAAGTGGTAACGCATAAGTCCGTTCAACATAACTACAATTAAAGTCATTTCATCTACTATTATCATTAAAATAAAATGATATTTAAATTAACTAACTTTTAAACTTTAAGACTCATGGGCTTATCAAGTAGGGTCTTATAAAATTCAAAATATACTATTCAAGTAAAACTCATGCTAAATTCGAATAACTTAAAAGGTCTCATTTACACTCTTAATAAATTTATTTTTTTATCAAACGTCCAATTTGTTGTTAGGGCATTCTTATACCATTCCAGCCACATTTTATCTAGTTAAAGGAAAGCATGCTAAGATTTACCATCGAACATTAATTTATCTCATAAATTTATACTTGTACCGTGCGTGTCTATCCGCTAAAGAGGAAAAAGCGTAGATCTTTGGGTCGGAGTGACTTATGAAATGAATAGGAAAAGGCTGCTTGTGCCTAGAAAGTAAAATGCCATCCCATGCCAAATGGCGAAAATAAAAGCCGCGATGGCAAGCAAAGTATCCGAACGCAAATAGCTTTTTTAGGACCTTTTTGTATGATAAGACACATATACCACCCACAACCATCAAAAGACTAATTACCTGCATTCATATTATTGATTTACTCCTTTAAAAGTTTCCCAACACTATTTATTAAAGAAAATGTTCGGTTTTAATCCACTTCTCTATTGCATAAAATACATATTCTATTTATTACAAATATTATTTATCTTGATAGGTATGTTTTACAAGTGCCGTGAAAACCCTCATTTTTAACAAATGAAAAGGTCCTTCAAATTTTTAAGGACCATTTTAGTTTTTCTTTTCATATTTAACTCAAAAGAAAAAGAAAAAAAATATAAATATATAATCTGTATTTTGGCACTTTTACTAATAAAATTGAGTTTTGATTTTTAACAAATATATGATTTGTGTTTTAATATTTTAACAAACAAGTAACCTAGGTTTTATTTTTGACAAATTCATTTCTACTTTTATGAAAAAAAAAGTGACAAGAATTTTGTTTTTTGATAAATATTACTTGTACATGTTTACATGTCTCTTATCTATCATTAAGACAAAGTAAAAAAAAATACATGTAATTTATTTATCAAAAATAAAACATTCATTTTTTTATAAAAGTACTAAACACAAGCTATACATTTGTAAAAAAATAAAACCTAAGTTACTTATTTGTTAAAATATCAAAACGCAGGTAATATATTTGTCAAAAATTGAAACTTGTATCACTTGTTTATAAAAGTACCAAAACACGAGTCATATTTTTGTAAGTTTCCCAAATAAAAATTAACTAAAATTCAATTGCATTTATTTGTACATAATAGATATGGGCATAGAGCGGGTCCAACCTACGATTTGACATGATCCAGCACCACTGAGCATGACCTATAATCCCACCCAATCGTACAAGTCATGATCCATCCAATAACCCGACATATTATTAGATTCGACCAGGTCATCACAATATTAAGGGAAAAAAAAAGGAAAACGGAAAAAAATAAATAAAAAATAAAATAAAAATAATATTTAAATTGTTTTTCATGTGAATGATGAAAATTTATTATATTTATGATTTTTAATATACTATATTAATAAAATAAAAATAATAAATATACTGAAAAGTTAGCTTGATTGATTTATATGACCTTTAACCAATTGATGAAAATCTTGTATATTCACACCATGGGACTTCTTTTTATCTTTGTGATTTTTTTTTTTTTTGTGTGTCTAGTGTTTTTTATAGTTTATATTGCTAAGTTTACAACAAAAAGTATATGTGCCTGTGTATAGACTAATTAATTTTTAAATTTTTATTTTATTTATTAATTTTTTATTTTATATATTATTACAATTTTATTAATAATATATTTATTGAAAAAAAAGTTTAGGCGGTATAATAGGCGATGAACTAGCCCATAAACCTGGAGGCGGCCTGAAACCGGCACTGGCATTATCTAGGATACGCGCGTGTGTACCAACAGAGTGAAGATAAAGATAAATTAATTACCATTATTGAGTCAAAAGATGTCCTATTTAAAATGATCGATAAATCACTTGATAATAAGACAATACTTTTATTAGCCTTTTAGGTAATTTGCGGGGTGGGTAGGGACCATGGCAGCGTTACACCGGATCAAAATACTAGAAAAAGAAAGAGAAAAACAAAAATAAAAATAAAAAATAACGAAAAGGAAAAAAATAAAAATAAAAACACATAAACATAAGCAACCTTAACAATTCAAGGGTAGTGATCATACTCCAAATCTATGATGGACCTAGGAATCTCTCTTGTGGGACCATCTGGCGGCTTAGGGTGGGTAATCTGTAAACTCTGAACCCATTAGCATCATTTGGCATGCTTCAAGGGCTCTTCATTTCTGTAACTTCAAGTGATTGATACTCCATAAAAGTATATTTTAATACTTGCTTTAGGCACAAGAATGCATAGGTTTCCTGGCATTATATGCATGATCAAGCATTTAAACAAGTTAGAAAAATTAGCAAACTATAGAGTATTTTCACTTTTGATGTGTCCACTATAATTAGTGAGAACATTTGAGATAATCAAACATTATTTTAAATTTGTTCTTGGTCTTGAGTATTTATAGAGATAACATTTACCAGTATAGAGGAAGTTATTTGGATTGTCCGATTCTTATCTGTATCTTATTTGTATTCAATCTATATCTGATTTATTTGATCTGTTTATGAGTGAAGATTTCTGTTTTTCATCTGTATCTATTTCTTAACATATAATCTCTTTGAAAAATAACAAAAATAGGATGTCAAAATAACTAGAATAAGATGGACTAAATAGACTATAAAATGAATTTATTAGATTTTTAGACCTTAAGCTAAATAACAAACTTGACTCCTTAAACTAGCGATAGGGTTTAAGAAATCAAGTCCACAAACATAAATGACTTAGAGAGATTTGATATCCAGGTTGAGGATTAGGATTGTTAACCAACCAATCCATGGGTTTTTTACATAGGAAAACTTTATGGTTTCAGGAGCCTATGGAATGATCAATTTAGAGGATGACTTATTGACTAGTGATAATTAATGCAATCAAGCATAACCATTGATGTTCAAACTCTGTAAACACTTAGTTCTTACTGATCCATTCTCTACATGCATGTATTTACGTTTATCAAGACTGAGGTGTGAGCTAATGATTTACAATCTAGTCGTTTCCAACTTCTCTATTTTGGTTGGCAGATTCAAAATGGCTTCCTTCTTCTCTTTTCACCTATCATCAATTTTGAAGTGGCTGTTTTCTCAGAAATGGCTACATAGTAGCCTCGATATTTTGATGATAGATGTATTTGTTATACTCCTAGTGAAAACCTTAAAATTTCGACAAACACGAAATACCGTGATTATTTTTGTGCTCGGTATGGTCATTTTCATGAGCAACCATGCATAAATTGGATTAGATTCCTGCGGACAAGCAAGGCCATTACTTCATAAGGGTTCTCATATGGGAAGGCTAAAACTTATTAGTACATGGATTAGAATTTCCTAAAGTCGAAACTTTCTAAGTTAGGTTGTTGTTTTTTCAGAAGAAGAAACATTTATCATTCGGGTATTGTTACTTTACAAGCACGAAACACATAGCCAAAATAACCCAAAATCCTAACTATATTAAATATTTGTGTAAATTTCATAAGAAAAAAACTGATCAGTTATATTTTGTCAAAGTATTATTGATTTGATGGGTTTTATGCCATGTATAATATACATATGGTGTGTGATTACTAATAATATTTTAATACATGACCATAAGATAGTAGTTTTTTAAAAACTGCTTATTACTCTATTCATATCTTAAAATGTAAGTGGCAGTTATACACCACATATACATACACGTGATGTGTAGTACACGTTAAATAATTTTCCCAATAATGAACAAGTCCACTTTAGAAAATTTTAATGAAATCATAGGCACCATAATTAAGGGATTTCTAATATAATTGTTTCAGTGAGTGGAGACTAGACACCAGAATACTAAAGAATAAAAGCTGAAATATAGAGGTGAAAGAGTATATGGGGATTGATGCTAGATAGATGGTGTAATCTCACACTTTAGACAAGCACTGTAATTTACAAATTCTCCTAAAATTTATTTTAGTTTTATTATTAACAGAATATATCATAAAAGATAGCAATACAAAAAGTTACAAGTAATACGAAATGAATTACACAATAAAAAAATTATTATTTTATAATTTTATGCATGGTAAATTGCAAATACATCATATTGTACTTGTTTTATGTGCACTTACGTATTTATTTTTCAAATTTGAGTACTCAAACACTTAAATATTGAATAATATATATGTTTTTAGATTTTAAACGAGGAGGAGTATTTATATATAAATTGAATGTTTTTAAACCCTAAGTGGCTTTTAATCCTTAGAGCAAGATTTGATAGCACAATTTCATTCTATGTATAGATTTTAGATCTCATTTTTTTTATCAATTCCGATGATTGAGGCACAGCATGAGCCTTGATAGTATATGTTGAGTAATTTTTATGACCAATGGATAAGATGTATCAGTGATTTAACGTACGCAACTCTTTAAGCTTATGCATATGTGATTTGTTACTGAATCAACTCAAAGCCTTCAATACTGAAGTTAGAAGATAAATCTCAATTTTAAAAAAGAAAAGGAGAAAAAATGAAAATAAAAGAAAGAGCAAAACTTGACCATTTTTGTGTATTTTTTTTTATACAATAAACTTGTACATCAACCTAATTGACAACTTAAGAAAATTAATGTGGAGATACTCCTGGATTCTCCGAAGAATAGTTGAGATTCTCAACAAGAACGTTGTCTTCCTCCAACGGCAAAATCATCGGAGGGAAGTGCCATTGTCCTCTTTCTTGAAAGCTACTTCTAGGGTATTCTGTATAGCTGCATCAGTCGGAAAATGTGACCACCAGATGGACCATTTCTTGGGGCTTTGGCCTCTTGCGCTCCGGACAATTGGTAAGCTGTAAGCATGTCCATGCTGGCTAGAAAAATACAAGACAGTAAGTCAGGGCATGAAGCAAAAGAGAATAGCTGTATCCTCAAGTAGAATCCGCAATTATTGTGGAAAAGTAACGACTCAAAAGGTGACGGATCCAAGACGATAATTTCCATATTTAAAAAAAAAAAAAACCTTATATTATGATTTATTATATATAATTAATGGTTGTAATTAAATCAATTGGACTAACGTGTAGTAACCAAAAGTTAAAAGGGCATAAAATGTGACATTGATGACCTATAAGTGATGGAAGCAATAAAAAGGAGGTCAATCTTGATATTTTTATTAATTAAGATTATATAGAAACAATTTTCATTTAAAATTTTTTTCATTCAAACAAATGTTGTTGAATGCCTCTGCTATGTTCAAGATTTGAAAATCAATTTTTTTGCATAATATGACTCTTTAACCAAAATACACACTGCTTTCTTTATAGAGTAATATTAGATAAAATTTAGATTAGACCACTAAAGTTTATCATCTAATTATCCTAATGCTTATATAGAAATTAAGTGCAATGGAGATTTCAAGGGTAGATGGAATAACCTATATTTTAATTGTTCTCTACTCTTTTTTTATCAATTTTTAAGCGAGCTTCTATATTCCCATTGACGGAACTGTCCAATTAACTATTTTAATGATTTGATCACTGTTTGATATAGTGTAAGCCAATATATAGTGACGGGACCATAAATTTCCTTAACTTTTAATCTTTTAGAGCAAAGATTTGGCAAGAAAGTTACATCTTATATTCCTATTAAAGTTTCTTCAATTGAAAATGAGAAGGAGCATCTACATATACATTCACTGTTCTTTAGTCCCACCTATCCTTCGTTTGATTGGCTTTTCATCTTCTAGAGCTAGGTTTGGTAGACAACGACATTCTATAAAAGTTTCTTCAATTGCAAATGAGGAGAAGAAGCATCTATTTATAGATTGAGTAAATTATATTAAAAGGTAAGTTTATTTGAGGTATTAGCATTTTAAGTAAACAAAATGAGAAATCAACGTTTGAGGATAAATTCATTTAAAATATCAACGTTTTAAGTAGTTGAAAAGAGATATCAACTTTTTATAAAGTAAGTCAGATAAGGTATTAATAATTTACCGCTAACAAAAAATAAGAAAACTTAATTAAAAATTAATACATATATTGATACCTTAAATGAACTTTACAAAATATTAATACTTCATTTGATTTACTTTGTGAAGTATAGATTCATTTTTTTAACCACTCAAAACGTTAATACCTTAAATTAAGAAAACTTAATTAAAAATCAATACATATATTGATATCTTAAATGAACTTTACAAAATATTGATACTTCATTTGATTTATTTTGCGAAGTATAGATTCATTTTTTTAACCAGTTGAAACGTTAATACCTTAAATGAATTTATCCCCAAATATTGATATCTTCTATGTAATTTACTATGTTAGATTCATTGTTTTTAAGCCCCAAGTATTATTCATTTGATCAGCTTTTTCTACTAAAGTTTCGTCAATTGTAAATGAGGTGAAAAAGCATCCATATATAGATTTTGGATCTTATTTTCTACGATTATATGACTATAGATAGGCATTGATAATATATGTTGAATAATTTTATGATTAATGGACAAGATGTAACCATAACTATATATAACTCTTTGAACTTCAATGCTTCATGCATATATGACTTGTTATTTAGTCGTGGTTATACTTGTACGAAATAGGCCCTCTACAAAGAGTAAGAAAAGGTAAATAACTTATGTACTAAAATTAAAAAGGCAAATCTCAGATTTAAAGGGAAAAAAAAGGAAAAAAAAACAAAAGAAATTAAAGGACAAAATTTAACCATTTATTTTTTTTTTTCACATAATGAACTTGTGTATCAGCCTAATTGGCACAATACTCCTGGATTTTCCGGTGCATTGTTTAGATTCTGTACGAGACTGTTGTCTTTCTCCAATGCCATAATCATCGTATGGATAATGGACGTACCACTGTCCTATTTCTCGAAAGCTACTTCTAGGGTTTTCCATCGCTGCAGCAGTCGAATGACCACTTGGCCGACCTCTTCTTGGGGCTTTGGCCTCTCGTGCTCCTGGCAATTGGCCTAGCCATGTCCATGCTGGATAGAAAAATACAAGTCAGGTCGTAAAACAAATGGAGTATAGCCGTATCTTCAAACAGAAGCCACAATTATTGTTGGATTAGTAATGACTTAAAAAATGATGTGTCCAAGAGAATAATCATTCCATATTTGAAAAAATTTATATCATGATTTACTGTAAATGATTTTATATCTATCAGTTGTTACCAAAGCAATTACCACAAATTAAAGATTGTAAAAAATGAGAATTATAATCGATGGCCAATGTAATGCTGAAGAAAGTCAATATTGGTATTCAATTTAATTAAGAACACATAGAAATAGTTTTAAATTATTTTCTTTCAAAAAAATGCTGTTTATATTAGCACATGCAAATTTTATTTCAAACATATGTATTGATTTGAAAAAAAATAAAATTATATAGAATGGTAAAAGTATCATACCTATATATGCGTTCGAAACTAAACTGATCCGGATCTATTAAGTAATGAGTTCAATCAGGTATGGCCTAAAACCAGCCAGCCTAAGGGAAGTTAGGCTAGTTCTAAGCCATCCGCCAGTTTATGGCCTAACAAACCACCCAATTATTTTTAAAAGATAATTTTAAAAGCTTTTAAAAATAAAATTTAAAATCAAGATAAAACAAAATAAATTTAAAATTTATAAAGACAAATTTTAATTTACAATAAAATTAGGTTTAAGAACAATAGTCTTTAGTCCATTTGTCAAAAGAATTATCTAAGATGTGTGCATTCATTTATATACAAGCAATGCACATCCACTTCTATTTGTATAGTTAACAATGGTAGATTATAAAACACTCAAGACAAAAATAGCTTCCATAAAGATGAAAAAGTCCTACATGATTAAGCAATACAAAGTTACATTGCTTGGAAGTTTATAAAAATCAAAATAGACACTTGTTTTAACCACATTTATTATTTATGTTGTTAATAATAATGCATTTAATGTTGTGAATAGTAATATATTATCACTATACGAAAAATAGTTTAAACTTTTTTTATTTGCTTTTATTTAATTTCTTTTACTTTTCTTTTGTTTTCATTTTTTTTAGGGGTCAGCTCAGTTGACCCGCCAAGTTTGTGGGTTGAGACTACTAACCTTTCCATGACACCCGATAATTTATTAGGTCATTTGATGGGTTATGACAAGTTATGATCTGCATGGCCAAAGTAAATAAGTTCTAACCCACCTAACGCAATTCGAATTAAGGCACATGTTGGACCTCATTCTAATTAAGGCACATACTTGGTCAACACTCTGATCTTATCGGGGATTGTGCTTGTAGGGGCTGGGCTTGCCGCTTGCGCCTCTCGTGTGGACTCCAATGCATTTATAATGCTTGTTCATGATGCTTGGTGGTCTCCATGTTTCCCCCACTTCCCCTATCTCGGATTAGCGGTTTTCAATAGTAGGTAAGTTATAAGATAATCACATTTATTTGTCAATGCTAATTCTTCAAACACCTATGGATACATTGGCGAAGATTTTTAAGTAATTAAACTTTCAATTTTTATCCATTCTACTTCTTTGATTGTATTGTATCAAAGTAAAAATACATATAAGACCAAGGTATGTAGTAGCATTCCCCATCTAAAAAAGTAGTAGAGGGGTACTATGTCTTGGAGTGTCCTCATATTATATATAAATCATAGTCATGAAGCAAGAAAAATTTTCTATGCAATGAAGAAGTTCATATACTAAGCCCACATATCAAGATGAGATAAAGTTGAGATCTTCATGACTTGGGGCAGTTGGGTAGTGGTGGTCGATGATTGCCATTTAAGGCATATTGCCTACCCTTTCATTAACGAGAAGATATTCATCTATATCCATTGCTAAACAATAATATAATAATATATATATATATATATATTTTTTTTATAGATATTGAACTTGGAGAGGTCAAGAATCTAGAGGGAAGTGGCCTTATTGTAGCTGAAATATGAAAAGGGAACGTTGCCCACGACATTAAAAATAAACTAATAAATGCAAAAGGCCAATATTAACACATTTTTATATATCGTGCAAACTTAAGTACTTTTATACATAATGTATATTGACCTTCAATGTGTTAGGTTTTTATAATGTTGGGTTCAATGTAAGCATATTGTGTACTAACATCGCCTCCTTAATATATAAAATATCAGAATTTGGAGTGTAATTCCTACGATATTAAATCTTAAAAGCTGGTTCTCCACAGAAGGCTGCTCAATACGTTTACGACATCAACGACGGCCCCACCGGCCGACCCCCCACATGCCATAAGCCAAGGCATGCTTGACGCAAAGGCGCCAAGGAAAGTTTGGATTGGGAGGAAAATAATTTTAAAATAAAAAAAAAACTTTTTAATAATTTTACTAGAGCTACAAACAAATTGAGTTGAAAACAGGACAATATTAAGTTTAAGTTCAAATTCAGCTCGAAATTTCAAAACTCAATCTTAGTGCAATTGAGTATAAGATTTTAAACTCGAGTTTAGTCTGAAATAACACTATGTAATCTCGAGGTCAACTTGATTAAAATCATTTAAACTCGATTTATTAAAATATATATTTTTAATTCTAATTAAAATAATATTAAACCTTAATTCAATTAATATTTATACTCAACTCGATCTCAATTAGACTCATGAGCTAGTTGAGCTAAACATAAAAAGCTAGAACTTGGCTTGATAAATTATCCAAGTAACATGAGTGTGACTTAATTATTCTCAAATCAAACTCAAGTAGTTTATAAACCAATTTGGTTTATATTCACTTCTAAACTCTATACATGACTAAGGATAATTTTCAAATATAATGCCTTCAAAGGAGTTGTATTACATTTTGGGAGTGATGCCAAGGCCACTGATGGTTGGTTTTAAGAATGCTGCGAAATTTTTTTTAAAATATTATTATTATTTATAGAAAATTTCTTTACCATATACCAACATTTATAACCAAAACATCAATGGATGTCTTCAAAAGCCTTGTTAAATCCTAGTAATGAAAACACAATTTCAAATAATTTTTTTTCCGTTGGATTGTATTATCATTCTTAAAAAAATGCCAGTCTTCTTCTTCTTCTTCTTTTTTCTCTCCTTAAGCTCCTTAAACTAGCATTTTAAATACACTAGTTATATTGGGGAAAAAATAAAAAATAAAACAAAAACGCTAGTTATGGATGGAACCAAGAAGTAGAAGCAAGCTAGCCTAAGCCTGCAAGCCACCTAGCTAGGCTCTAAGGCAAACCAAGTAAATAATTTTCGGTGCGGATCAGGTAGCATCCAACTTTAATTCGGAGCCGTAACATATTAATATCAAATAAAGTGCTTCTTCGCAATACACAATGTGATGTATATGCTGGGGGGCACTTTTTTCTGGTTATTGGGAAAGGGAAAAGATAACCCAAAATCGTATGTGATGTGATTGGCATCTACCAGACTTCATGATTATTTTGATCGAGAGAACTCGGCATGATAGCATATGTTATCTGAGATTAGAAAAATATCAAATTTAATATCCATAAAAAATTTAATTTAGTTTTTCAATTTTAATTGATCAAGTTAACGTCCAATGAAGTTTTTATAATTATTTTTATTATCTTACTAATACTATTAATTGTGTTTCTTGTTGTAAAGGAAGCACTTTGGTCAATAATATTAAATAGTGTTAAGAGTATTAGTAAAAATTCAATGAAATATTACATTTTCTATGTTTACAAACAAAGCAAATTTTGTTTATAAGATGGTAAAAATAATACTAAAAAGGTTTAAATAACTATTAAATTGATAATTTTAAAGTTCATGCATTAAATTAGGTATGAAACTTAGGTATTAAATTTGATATTTACCATTTAGAGAGTGATTGTAATTATATTTATTTATATGAAAAAAATTAATATAATTATAAAAATTTATTTTAGAAATAAACATGCACATATAATTAATAGGGATAGTATACTTAAAAATAGCAAATCAGAAATAGCAAATAACTAAATCTGATGCTGGCTGCAAGTCAGCAAGTATGGATGTATTCAATTATTGGTGGAGTGGAGTGGACCACCGTTAGATAAGATCTAAGCGGTCCTTCATGGGCCTTGAAAAGAAACTGCTGGGCTTAAGCCCACCAATTGAGATGGTCTTCTAGGCATTCAAGAAAAGGTCCATTTTATATTATGACCAAAGCTTGAGAGGATTGATATTACTGGATCGTTCGTCGAGATGGCTGTCGCCATAAAAGGGCCATACAATTTATTTGATGTTCCAGTCAAATTGTCAATTCATCTTTCCAAAATTTTAACGTTTTAATGCTTTTAAATATTTTTATCTAACAACCCCTAATTTTCTTACACGTCTAAAAAGATAAAAATATGCATTTAAAAAGTAAAACATAATTGCATAGAAATGGTTTATCTATTTGCACTTGGTTGGGAAGAAAAACGGTCACCCGAATTTCTATTGAGCTAAGACCATATAATTGAGACCAATATTCAAAATCATTCAACAGGTAAAATAAATATTTTAGTTCAAATATCAACTATTTTAGTGGTATGATTATGATTAATTATCATTTGAGCCGTTAAATAATCAATAGAATCGATCTCATTAAAATTAATGATGAAACCATAGAATTTCTCTTTCTATATTAGCCGATGGCACCCCCATGATATTCTAATGTTATATTTATTTTAATGGCAATGTATAAATAATCCAACATGCAACACTAAGTTCTTCAATGTATGAACAAAAATATTTTAGAAGGTTATACGTATAGGCACTAAAAATATATTATGCCCCAATTCTAGACTAGTCCGCCATATTAACAACTGAATAAAAATGGGTAAAGCCCATTTCGTATACTATCCAAAGTCTTCAATTTTTGTATCGATTACCTAATAATAACAAGGTTAATAATATTTTTTAGAAAATCTCATAGTTAAGGGTAAATTCATTTAAGCAATTTTAGGAGCTCAATATTATATTTCCATTTCCTCACTTTTTTTTTTTTTTTTGTTACACAATAAACATATTTATGCTATAAAAGGATGCTCTCTTACACATTTATAATAACATTGAGATAGCACGTGTAACTTTTGCCACAACAGATTGGTCACAATATCTCCTAGAAACTATTACGATGTCTATAATCAAAGTAAAGTTTGGCGGCCCATTCGGGCTTCAAAAGCTCACTCCATTACTTCCTTCAAGTCTTGGTCCATTCTTAGTAACTGCATCCCTTTGTGTACAAGAGTCCACGTGCACTCACTTCATGTCTTTAGACCTACCCAATTTATCCGACAGTAGTTATAAGCAATGTTGTCAGAATCCAACCGGGGTTTGACCCGAACAGTCTAGAGGGTCAGGGGTCGAGTGGTCGGACCTGGTTCAACTGGGATTGAACCGAGATCACAAAAAAATAAAAATATAAGGAATAATTTAATTATAAAAGACCAATATGTGTGTAATCACTCAATTAAATCTATATTTAGATCAAATTCATCAATTAATTATTAAATAAATATGATTTAATGATTATATTTTATAAATTTATAATAAAGTATGAATAAATATTCAAATTTCTAATTTTAATTTTATTTTTATTTTTTTGGATCAAGGTCAACTGGTCCTGGTTGAATCGCCCGGGTCGACCGGGTCAATCCGGGTCTCGCCGGTTTGTTGCAAAAACGAGTTTTAGAGAGACCCAACCAGGCATTAGTACCGGTTCTGGTCAACCGATTGAACCGGTTGGTTTTGACAACCATGGTTATAAGTGTTTGGTCGCAATTTCAACTTATGCAATCCTAGCACAGCTATGGGTGTTTAAGGTTCAGTTAACCGGTCTATGGCCCTATTTTATAAACCTAATAGTAATAATCGGTTTTTTAATATCTTGATCCTTAACTGGTCCATTATAAATGGTTAATCGCCTTAATGTTAACCATTTTCTCGATTAAGTTTTTTTTTTTTGGTTTTTAATTATTTAACATAATGGTTTCAACAAATTAAATTTATAGTTACAACAAACCTTATTTTTTAGCTTTTATCAAAAAAAATTTCTTTAAATTATTATATATAGTACAAGAGATAAAAAAAATGAAAATCAAATTGAAGAAAAGGGGAAAAATAAGCCTTTGGATGTATCATTGTCAACAAAATCAAACCAAATCAATTACAACATTAACTCCCATCAAATATAAGACAAACAAGTAAACCATAGTACTTTAATGAAATTCCAAGGAACAATAACATGTGAAAATTATATATTTAATATATTTATAAATATTGAAATGGTTAATTGTTAACCATCGGTTTTTTATGGTTACAAACCGAATTCAAAATTGAAAACTGGAAAAAATAAAAACTGTAATCCTAAACCAAAACCAACGAACTAGTTAATCATTTTTTTAGATTGATTTTCCTGTTTAGATTCGGTTTTTCAGTTTCATCCATTTTTTTCTTCTTTTTTTTTTTTTTTTGCACACTTCTAAGCACAGCTATCAATATTTCATATGATTAAAAAAAATTAACGTTTCATAGAATGAGTCAACTAAGATATTCATAAATGACCATTAAAGAAAATTAACTAAAAATTAATCTATAAGTTCAATCAACTCTTTAATCACTAAAAATGTTGATACTTTCTTAGGTAATATGCAATACATTGCTAGTTATAATCTAGTAGAGGTGAATATAAAGAATCTCAACTAGACTCTTGTAAACAATAGGCCTACAAGTAGAACACGGTTAGTTGCACATTAGAATTAAGTCCAGCGTGGGCACTTTAATACTTTAGTTAGCAAGTATGTTGATCCTAAGGTAGTTGCATTTATTGTGGCTGCAACACTCATGATAGCAAAATTTGGGACGTAGTTGGGTTAGCCTTGAGATGGGATTACAAAATCCATACCCATCCCAATAGCTTATAGGGTATCCTAAAACCCATTTCAAACCCTATAGGATATTTGTTCATGAATCTGAAACTCACCCAATAGACCCCTATAGGGTACTTGAACTCGAGCCCAATAACCCTAATAATCTTTTAAATACAATTATTTTATGTTTTAATATCACTGTGATTAATTAAAATCGATATTATTAAAAATGAATGCTCTAAAAATTTGAAACCACATACACTATTTATTAAATTGAATAATACCTAAAATTTATGAACTTTAAACTAATTTGACTTTCAATTTTATTAATTGAAATAAATTTTGAAAGCATTCTTCTCATAGTATGGGTTTCTAGGGGATTCTATCCTCGACCCATTACTCTATAGGTAGACATAAGTACAAGCAATCATGACTCATCAGCTTGGTTTGACCATATAGTCATGACTCAATAAGTTGTCAAGTTAGGGCTAGTTCAAGGCAGATCTTGCTGCCGACTTGCTATGTCAAACTAAGTCAAATGGTAATGTTAAATAAGAAAAAAATGGAAAAGAAGAGTAAAGTGGAAAAATAAATATAAAAAGAAGTGAATGTTCAAATTAATTTTTGGTGTGAGAAGTAAAAATTTATTACTATTCATGACATCTAATGTGCTGTTGTTATTAACAACACAAGTTATAAATATACTTAAAAAACTGTTTGGATAGATTTATATAGATTTTTAACAAAAGTGTATTATTGTTTTTGTTTTTGTAGGAGTTGTTTGTATCTTAAGTGTTTTATTATCTCAAAATGCTAACTTTACAATTAAAAGTAGATGTGTTTGGGTATAAATAACTTTTAAACACATCATATGGGCAAAGACTATTATTTTTAGGGGCAATTTCATTTCAAGTTAAATATTTCTTTTATTTAAATTCGATTCTATTTTTTAATTTCATCTTTATTTTATTTTTAGAAAAAAAAATTTATTGTTAAAATTTTGTTTTAGAAAACTTTAAAAAATGGGTTAGTTCAATGGTCATGAATCAATGGGTAACTTGGAAAGGCCTAGCCCTAGCATTAGGCAGACCAGTTTTGAGCCACCTCGACTGTACCCGATGGGTCGAGATCGAATCTGGCTCGTGTCGTTGTCTACCCCATAAGGTTTCGCAAAAAATCCCAAAACTGTCCCAAACCCTATTAGCTATTTATCAACATAGATGGGTTAAGTACCCTCTAATAACCTGTGCGATTGCATCCCTAGTGATAATGACAATGATAAGCTGGTGATAACAGTCACATGGTAACGGTGATGAGATGCTACTAGTGGTGGTCATGATGTTAATGTTGGTGTTGAGTAGTAAAGTGGTGTACCTACTTGATTCTTCTGAAAAAGTTGTCTCTCGGATTTTATGTTTTTTGCAAATTGCAATATATTCTCTATTATGGATTATTCTTGCAAATTTACAATGATGTTTGGATTCAATAATGTATTTTTCGTCCATGAACGTAGTGTTCAGGCTCTTAAAGTTAGTTTTCATTCCTGCTCATGAAGGTTTGGTATTTAGGAATTAATATATATAAATATATATAATGCCACCATAAAGATTCAAGGTGTAACTCTTAGTATCTCAAACTTAACTATAGACGATCTATTTGTTTTACTTATTTTGGTTATTCTGACATCATATTTTTATCATCTTTAAAAAATGATTGCTCAGAAACAGATACTGATAAAAAACTAATGTTTGACTCATATACAGAACCAAACAGTACAATACAGATATGATGCAGATAAGTTATAAATACAAATCTGATACAGATATGATACATATAAAAATTCGACAATCCAAATAGACCCTTAAAGTGTAAACCTTCAAACCACAAATCTAATAAAGCATTTAAAAGAAATTATAAATTGAATTAAGGTGTCTACTTAAATTTTAAAATGTCACGGTGGAGTTGGCGATGCGTAATTCGTAGGAACAATATTAATATGGATGCATTTGCAAGGTTTAGAAGCCAGAGTGGTGAAAATTTTTCTTAAAAGTGCCTCATAGAGCAAGAGCATTTGTCTAGACATCAATTGCATCAAGAATGAATAAAACAAAACATTTGGAGTACTCATCTCAATGTCAGATCTTTGGAAAAGGGATCTGTGAGCACAGGCTGAAAATACTATAACATTGATATATAGGACAATCCAAATATAAATTTCTATTATGGTGAATCAATGATGAATATCATGATGTACCTATGTGCTTAATGTTACATTTGTAGTATGATAATGATTGAGAAGTTTTTAAACTATAAAGCTGATACTAGTAATTATAAGATTTGTGATTGCTATCATATAATAAACATCACATTTTCTATTAAACATCCATTCTTAAATATAATGCAGGATTGTTTGTTATTTTTTCAAAGTCATAATAGGCTTGTCTATAACAAAAATCTACATTAGTGTAGAAAGAAATACCCATCTTAGTTTTCCCATGTTAGGTAACTATCTCAATAAGATGAAAAACCAATAGTTTTACCCTTTATGGATTTATAAAAGCTAAAAGCTTCTTTTTATTATGTTCCCTGTAACAATTGAACCTAGATTACTAAGTGATTAGGACCAATATCTTAATAATTTATACATATTTCACATTTAAAGATATCCATTCTTTGCCATAAGAGTGTGATTGGGTAAATTAAAATGGGTTTTATAAAATCTAAATACACTGATATCCTATAAGATTTTTCAAGATCTAGCTTAAAACCCTTTATGTTATGTTTGGTATGTTGAATCATTCTAAATGGAATGAATTAGAATGGGAGCAATAAAATGAAATAGAATGAGTTATGGAATGATAAATCTAATCTTTTGTTTGGATAAATCATGGAATGAAATGAAATTCATATGATATTTGTCGAATATATGCTAGATAACAAATGTGAATAATAAATATATAAGAGGATAAAAAGGTAATTGTAATAGGTGATAATTTATTAGGATGGAATGGAATCATAATTTCGCCTTTTTATAGGTATGATCAAATTCTTTCTCAAAACCAAAATAATTTATTCCCAAGAATTATGATTCTAGATTTCAAAAATGGCATTGAAATATAAAAATGAGAATGTCATTCTAATCATGATTTTAATATTGTTTTATTCCGACATACGGAATGTGACATAGGAGTTTGTTTGGATAGTATGTTTTTCATTGATATTTGTATAATATATGTATTATATTTGATGTGATAGGTGATAGGTTTAATTGTATAAGTTATGGTTATGCAATAATAGGTTTAGAGATAGAATAGGCATGAATAGTGACATTAAGTAAATTGATTTAGTAGTTTATAGTAATGAATAGTGTAGTAGAAATGACAAATATTTACTAGTAAGAATTCTAATATGCATAACGCTCGGTTTAACTGATGATTTTCTAACTCGATAAATTAGTATATGATTATAGAAAATTAATTTGGTATTATTTTTTTTATAAATTACTATTTGTTATGTTATCTCGAATTGCATGTTAGTGATAGAGTAAAAGGACTATTTGGCATAGGGTTCCTTATCATTTAAGACATTGCGATTTTTATTCATTTCGATGAAATATTTCACCAAGCAACTTATCTTTAGGGTTTCGAGCTTTACTCGATTTATCTAGCATCCTAGGGTTATGGAACCATATCTGATCATGTCTATAGCTAATAGGGTTTAGGGTTAACCGAAGCGATTTTTAGGGCTCTTGTTCAATGGCAACTTTATGGTTTATATCTAAAAGTACTGAAAAATCTAGGTGTTTATAAGCATTTTGTTTAGGGGTAATCAATTACGCATCTCAAATTATAATTTAAGAGCTCAGATCATTAAAGAGTTTGTTATTGGTACGATCATGTAGGATGAGACAGGACTTTGCAATTGGTACAAACATCTTGTTTTTGTTTAACCATTCAAAAGAGGTAGAGAGGTATGTACAAAGATGCAGAGTCTGCCAAATGTCCAATGGCATAGTTACAAAAGCAAGATTATTTATGCCATTGTCGGCTCCTTTGTAGTCATTGGTTAATGTGAGCATGAACTTCATTTTGTGCTTACGGCGAACTCAATGAGGTAATGACTCAATCTTTATTATCGTGAACAAATTTTCTAAGATTATGCATTTTATCCCTTATAAGAAGACTACGAATGCTATGCACATTGCACATTGCACATTTGCACTTTTGAGTGGTTTATCGGTTGCATGGGTTACCTTTAATCATTGATTCTAACAAACACACCAGATTTCTTAGCCATTTTTGGCGTCACTTGTGGAAAATGGCCAATATTGAACTAAATTTCAGTAGTGCCTATCATCCACAAATAAATGGGTAAACTGAGGTTGTGAATAGTTCCTTAAGAAATCTATTGATGTTTAGTGGTCGAATATATGAAGAGCTAGGATCAGAAGCTAAATCAAGCAGAGTTTGCACACAGTCATGCAGTTAGTCATAGTACAAGGTTCATTCCATTTCAAATAGTGTATTATGTTCTTCCTAGAAATCCAATTGATTTTCTACCCTTGCCAAACAGAACCAAGATTCATGGGGAAGGTCGAAGGCTTTGTCCACAACTTGCAGGAGATTCATAGGTTGTCCATGACAATTTAGAAAGGGCTATAGATAAATATAAAGAAGTTGTTGTAGGAAGAGACGATACGTGGAGTTTGATATGGGAGATTATGTTTAAGCTATCCTTACTAAGGATCGGTTTTCTATTGGTGAGTACAAACAAACTCTCAACTAAGAAGATTTGGTCAATAGAAATCATATAGAAAATAAATTCAAATGCAAATTGGTTGAAGGTATCGATCTATATGCTCATCGTAATATTTTTCCCAATGAACGAACTTCATCTCTATTGTCGAAAAAAAAAAGTAGAACATTATATAATAGATGAATAGTTTATAAGGTCTATAGAAAAAAATATTGTGTATCATAAGTAAAACCTTAAAACTATTTAACAGTAACAAATTATAAAAATCAAACCCTAATAATTTGTCATGAAGCAAAGAGAAGGAAACCCTCTTGGTTCAAAAGATAAAGAGTTTCATAATCAAACTTAAGTTACAATTAATTAATTTAAAAAATTAGAAAAATAGAATTGAGATGGAAGAGGGATAAAAATATTGGAGACAACCAAAAAAAAAAATCTAATATTGGCTACCTCCCTCGATTGACCCCCGTTATTTAGGTTGATCATTATAGTCTCAAATGCAAATTTTACAACCGATAATTTAAAACGAATGGTAAGGATAAGATTAACAATATGAAAAAAAAATAAGGGAGAAACTCACAAATAAGAAAGAACAAAGTAAAATTAATTTATGATGTAATGACAAAAAAAAAAAATTTATTTGTGACGAAGTTATTTAACTATAGGATATTGCAAAGATTAAAAGAAAAGAAGTATCAGTTCCCCAGGAAAAACGAAGTACTGCTTCTTCGTTGGTTTAAATAGACAAATATACACTAGACTGTTGACATTGTATTTGTTGCTTGTTCATGTCCGTTCGAACCTATGGATGGAAGCAATATCGACGAGTGGATGGTTGTTCGAGACTCTTAGATGATATAATTAGTTTAGACATTAAGGTAGCTATTGTGACATAATTAGTCACCGACAAGGGGAATTGTGTTTGATCTTGTTCCATTGATTAGGGATGGGGTTACAGCAGGATGAATAATTGGTGGAGCTACAACTCTACTACACCCGAAAGGTCAAACTAGAGTTATTCCATATCTTGTTGTATGTGTGGAATTCACGCAGAAAGTTCCACCCACTATTTCATTACTTGCAGCTAGCTTATGGGGCAGATGGTACACATGGAAACATGCAAATAAGGATAAGAAGATGACAGTCTTGACTAAGAAGTATAATAAGAAAAGTTATCCTTCGTGTACAGAAAAGCAAATACAATGGCTGATTTATGGCTAATGAAGCATAAAAAGCTGCATGATCGGCTCGTCTACTACAATTTTAAAGAGGGAACTCCCATTAGATTGGAGTAAGGATAACGCAGCTTAACTGCCATTTACAATATATCCAATCTATTATTTGGGAAAAAAAAAAAAGGGGGGGGGCAACTTTATAGAGCAGCCCAAGTGAAAACTACATGCGAGGATGAGGAAAAGTTGAAGGCAAGGCTAAGAAGACCCCCATTGAATAATTCAAATGCGGGCAAAACCTTCCCCAGACTTGCTACGAAGAACTGACGACAAATGAGACTGATTGCTACAACGTTTCATTTGTTGGACTCGAAAATACGTGGGCAATTGTACGCGTTGCAGAAAGCCTGTATTATCAAGAAGATTAGATAGCAAAGTGAGAAAATCACCAATAATATTTTCCAGAAGGGGTACACATAACGCTTCAACAGTTTGGAACACCTAACGCTCAAAGCGCTGTTATAGACATCTCCAACGTCCTTAATTATCTGATCCAACTTACTATCACCGCCCAATTCAATAGACTTGCTCATACCATTGAAGAGAGTGGCGATCTCTTCATTCTTCAAGCTACTTATTATAATCGCTTGATCCTTGAGCACCTGCACATCGTCTGCAGTGTCTATGAGCTCGTTCATTAGCTCCATGTGGCGAGTTAGCACTAGACCTGTTGTTGATATCAGTGGCTTCTTTTCATCTTCCTCAGATTGGACTTGTGCTTCGACATCATTGACATTAGTCTTATTACCCTGTGGTTCACAATCACCAACATTGAGCGTCTGTGTTGGATGATCACCCTCGACGTCTGCCTCCATCATTGCTTCGTAGGCCACGAGGTTTCTGATTATAACCTCGGAGTTGACTCCTAATTTCATCACTGGAAGGTCAAATCTTTTGGCTGTTTTATCAAAGCTTATGGATTTGATGTCCCTTACCTTATTACCAAACGTAATACCAACTTTTGATAGGGAAGACGCTGTTGGAATACTCGGAAGGTCTTCTGCATCAGTTTGGAATGCTTCTCTTGCTGATTGGAAGGATGATATGAAAGACCCAACTGGCAAATTGAGGAGGTCTTTCACAAATCCAATTGGTGGAGCAGCGTCTCCAAGCACAGGTACATTAAAGCTTATTTGAAATTGTTCTAATTTTGTTACAACTGGTGCATCAAAGATATCCTCGGGTATAATAATTTTGTAATCCTTAAGGTTTTCAGTGGGCACAATCAGATAGTAGAGAAGATCCAACAAATGGGCTCTTTTAAGAGCTTTATCAGGATCGAATGGGACAGGCTCTTTGAAAGGTGACATAGCTCTACAGAAATTCAATAATATGTGTGGAAATATGTGTTTTGCAATCTCAGGATTCAATGGACATTCCAACAGCAACAACTTTTCCATAATGAAAATAGGAATTTGATTTTCAAGCATCATCACATCCCTTAGAATTTCATCTTCCGCTAATTTCTTTCCAAGAGATAGCTCAGCCAGCTTCTGCAGATCATTAGAGGCCACGAGTGTCGTTTTCCTGATTCCATGTAGGCATATAATACCGAACAGGAAGAGTGCGTCCACCACCATTATCCTTGCCAAATCCGAATCACTTTCCTCCACAAGCGTGTGGTAACAAGCACAGATATACAAGTATAGTTTACGAAACTTGCCAGCAAGATCCTCCAAGTTACCGCGACGTTTTAATGCCGCGTGAATCTTCAAAGCTGCATCTACCTTAACCCTATCCATGGGGATAGACAACTGAGGATCCCTATGATGGTATGGTGACAAACCTACAAGCTGAGGTCTGTAAGCTTCTGGTTTCACAGAGCTCAGAGACTTGGGAACCTTGAATACACATGGATCTACTACTATTCCTTTCTCAAACAACTGCCTGGATATTGTCATGAGGGCACTTTCCCAGGAAGGATTTGATGGAAACATTGTAGATTCTGTATTGTGGCTGTGCTTGTCGAAGCTTAACGACTTCTTAAATAGGAATAAAGCAGATAATAATGGATGAGAGAGAGAAATCGATTGCTGTAAGAATTAAACATATCAAGACAATATGTTTTATTTATTAGGAGGGGCATGGATCGGTTGTAGTTAGTTTCGCAATTTAATTTTAGCTTTTAATAAATATAAGACTCGTATGTTGTTTGGATTGTCTGTTTTTCATTTGTATTTGTATCTTTTTTAAAATAATATGTGTAAATATATCCAATTTGCATCTAAATTTTATCTATATTTATTCTATTTGATCTTTTGATGAGAACTGTCAACTTTTTTTTTATTTATATCTATTTCTTGATAAATAATTTATTAATAAAAAATTTAAAAATATATCTATACCTACCGAAAAAAAACCAAAAAAAACAGACCCATGCTTTATTTACGACAGGGGACATGGATTGGCTGTAGTTGGTTTCGCAATTTAATTTTAGCTTTTAATGAATAGATGAGTCGTTGGTTGTTACGCGCAGAGCCATTGCTGATGATGTGTACTAGGAGCTATATTATTCACACGATAAATGATGCGCCGAATGGTTTGGTGGGTAAGTAAGTTCACGTGTCTAATGGCTTGGTGAAATTCTTCAAATGGGTTTTATAAAGAAATACATAAATAGTTTTGACACCATCTATAACTCAAAATCTTAAGGTATTAAGTTAATGAGTCTTCCCTCTTATAAACCATTCACATAAGTCTCATATTTACCATGTGGGATTTTTTCAACCTCACACTCGTACCTTAACAAATCTCCTTCTCAAGTGTAAGTCTCCACAATGGGCTGAGATTCTACTTTCCCTCAATAAGAGCTTATCAAATTGACTCCACTAAACCCGCTTTGTGGGTGGTCTGCTCCCTACCTATTCACCATACATAAAGGGTTTCACAAGCGAGTCACACCATAAAACTCTTATTTCCACATGAAAGGCTAACCATAGGAGTTTCCTAACCGAACCATTAGCTCTGATATCAATTGTTAGAAGATGAGGAAACCTTCAACAAGGAGAAATTCTTCAAATGGGCCTTATGAAGAAATGCATAAATGGACTTGACATCATCTATAACATAAAATCTTAGGGTATTAGGTTAATGAGACTTCCATCTTATAAACCCTTCATATAAGTCTCATATTTCCATGTGGGATTTTTTCAACCTAACACTTGCACCGTAACAATACTTCTAATATGTCGGTCAAGAATCCATGAAGCTCATAATCTTTGGAAATGTGACTTCACATTCTTATAACTAGTAAAAATTTGCAAATGTGCACCTCAAACGATTAGTAAAGCTCCAAATCCATTTATGGTCCTTTTAACAACTATAGCGGAAATCCAAGGTTGTTTGTACATTTATAATAGTTATGAGAATGTTATAACACATTTTGTTGACTTAATAAGAATGGAATAAAATAATTAATTCTTCCTTGTGAATTTACTTTTGCATAATTGCTATCATTGTAAGATAAGGAATTGCAATCTCCTTACAAGACTAGGCGAATAGCTATTATTTAGTTTTATCTAACATATTTTCATATTTATTATAAATCTCAAACAAAATATAAGGAATAGGAATTACTTTTCGATTCCATTCCTTATGAATTGTAGCTTTATTCTTACACTATTCCATTTCATTACTCAAGTTAATAGTCAAACTATACCTCACTAATAGTTCAATAGTATGTTTGCAATTATCCCTAAATATCAATGTTGGTATGCTCATTTTTGCACTAACATTAATTGAAGCTAATCTCAATGATAAGTTGTAGTTAGAAAGTAGTAGATTTGGTAATATGTCCTTGTCCATATATATATATGGTAATTTTGTCAATAGAGAGAAAGAAAGTGACAATATACACAAAGAAAAGAAAAGGATTTCTCATTTGTCATTGTGCACCCTAGAAGTAGTAACTTGGAGTATAGATGGTTCAAACTACTCACATGTCACTCAAATTTAACTCGAGAATAGTAGAATGGAGCTTGAATTGACCTACACAAATGGGTAATTGAGTCCAATTCGAACCTCATAATGTTCAATTTGACTAGCTGGCAAAACTAATCAAGTTTGAGTCAAGTATGAAAGTTATTGAAACTCAAGTCAGGTTTAGATAAGATGTTAATATTATTATAAAACTAGTTTTTAGATAACTTAAAGTTATATAAGTTTAATAAATTAGAAATCAAACTTAAAATTCTAGCTTAGTCGAGTTTTAGTTAAATTCAAGCATTGAAACTTTGACATGAGCTCCATCTCAGCATTACACTCATCTCATTGGCAAACCTTGTGTAATTATAATACATTTTTATCATCTCAAAATTAAGATCTGTATTTTAAGTTCATATCATTATTAAACAATACCATGTCGAAGACCATAATTCTTTTAATGGGAATTGACAATTAAGAGAGGAAAGGAAATTGCCATGATAGAGATGAGGCTAATAGAAAATGCAAATTTGACAAAGACATATTTGACCCATCACACACCTACTGTCACCATGAAACAGAATTAATAGATGCTATAAACAGTGAACTCATGATATTATTATATTTATTATAGTTATCTCACGAGTCAATTATATGATTTTATGAGTTTATTTTTTAATTAAAATATATGCAATATTATTTAGATGCAAACTTTAAATAGAATATTTTTGCTTAACATTGGATAAATTTCCCTCTTTCTCACACTAGTGTGAAAAAATATGCAGTGAGAATAAGAGGTATCTAGGTCAATGTTCCAACTAGTGGAAGAATTATCAAGCAGTAAAACCTACTATCTTTAGGAATAGCCAAGCCTCCTTCAATCTGTCCTTGCAAGAGTAGATAGAACGCAATGCTAAGCTCCCTAGGAAATGTCAACATAATACAAGACCACCTTAGTCCATAACTTTTTGCTTTGCACCGTAGTATATCTGGCGTGCCCATAACAATACTTTCTTTCAGAATGACCAACTCAACAGGGACTAGAAGGATATAGTTAGATCTAGTCTTAATGAGTTCTATGCTAATCTAGCTTTTTCTAAACATCCCCATGCTTCTAAACTTCTTGTACCACAATGGTAGGCCCCTACTGAACTTAGTTGGAAGCTAAATGTAAATGCTAGTTTTCGGGAGGAATTAAGATTGTCTAGCATTGCTCGTTGCTTACGTAATTTGAATAGGCTCTATAAAGGTGGATACATAAAACGTTTGTATGTTGGATCCACCTTAGAAGCTAGAATATAGGCTATTTTTCTAGGGGCTAAAACTTTGCCAATCGTTCTCGTCTTCTTCTATTTATCTAGAATCTAATTATATGGATGCTACCCAATGGATATCTTCAAAAAATTATTCACCTAATTTCTTCCCAATGTGATCATTCTTTGGAGGAAATTGATTCAGACGACCCATGGGTCCGATTATGCTAGACGGTTGGGAAGAGAATTACCTTACGCGTATGCTAGCCAGGGAGCATATGCTTTTCCAACAGACATCACCTTTGGTTCTATCATCCCAGTAATAGTCTCCTAAAATCTTTCTCCAGCAGTGAAAGACTTACTTCAAACTGCTAGGATATGTCCAATATTATCTTCTACTGATGTTTTTTTTTCTTTATCTGATCCTAGATAGTTGTTTGTGATTTTTGGCTTGTAATGATTGCTTCCTCTTTAATGCATTTACTAGTTCACTGAAAAAAAAAATTCAATTGTTATATGTTCTACTTCTTTGGCTGTATTGTATAACAGTAGAAAATGCATACAAGATCAACATATGTAGTAACATTCTCCATCTATAAAAGTAATAGAGGGATACTATCTCGAAGTGTCCTCATATACTAAGTCCAAATTCCATATATTAAGATGAGATAAAGTTGAGATCTTCATGACTCGGGGGTAGTCGGCTAGTGGTGGTCGATGATTGGCAATTAAGGCATTTAATAGCATGTTGCCTACCTTTTCATTAATGAGAAGATGATGATATATATCCATTACTAAATATAAATAACATTTTTTTTTTTTGTAGATATCCAATATGTCACAACCTTAAAGGGTGCCTAGAAGGATTAATCTAAAGTTATCATATCAAGTATCCATCCAAGATATAAGAACCATTTTGCAAGACAAAAATTTGCAAAACTCTACTTAATATATGTTATACAAGTTTTAATTTCATAAAAACATTTTTATAGTTAAGGAAATATGGATTCCTACGGTCCTCCAAAACCATAGAGAATTGCAATCTCCCACCAAACAGTAAAATAGAATAAATTATATACATTTCTCAAAATAAAAAAACTATTACACAAAAGCTCTAATTCTTCTTCTAAGCTTATATCATACATAACATAATCTCTAACTTAAAAACTAACATATGGATTACATTCCATGCTAATCTTCATATCTTCAAGAACTTCATAATTTCTTAACCTGTTTCTAGCCTGAGATATTCCTACACAAAAACTATGGGAGTATAAGCTAATCCACAGCTTAGTGAATAACATGACTAAACCACACAACAAACAAATGTCAAGAAATTGTTATCAACAAACATATGCAATGTGACACTCAACCATATGATATGCACAATTTAAATGACCAGAATCCATACTAATGGAGATTTACACCCTCTCTTGGGGGTTAAAAGACCAATCCAAGTCCTTCATGCCAGGAAAGGGGTGCCTTCTCAGCTTATTTCCATTTACACACCACACACACACACACACACACATATATATATATATATATTACTAACATAACCTCAAACTTCTCCTCAGAAAGAATTAAGAAGGGAAGGGGAGGGCGATTTCATTTTGAAACTTATTTTGTACATGTGTGTGTGTGTGTGTGTGTATTGCCAACATAACCTCTACTTCACCTTAAAACCTCAAAAACTTCCTAAGTACTAACATTCCACGGCCAATACCCACATAGGCGATATTCTTCCGTACCTAGTAGTTCTTGGGATATTGACAAACCTGTGGCATCTAATTGGAGAAACAGACCTACTAACTTACCTTAGGACTACCATAGAATCAACATGTTAGTACGTGATGTGAACTTCATGTTAATGCAAGTATGTTATTATATAATGCATGTCCATTTAATTAAATAATCAAATAGTATTAAGTCAATTTATTAGGGTGACCAATCAATTGGAAAACACTTATAAACAATGATAACCACCTAATTATTACAAATAACGTGTGATCACTTTTAATTCAATAATTTATCAAACAATATAATCACCAAACAATATGAATACACGAATCCCTATGCATATTCAATTACATTACAAGCATAAACAAAGTGATAGGGTTAATGTTACCCACTTGTCTAAGTTAAGTCATAACAATCTTCTAGGAAATCCAAATCATCCCCACCATCAGCATCCAATCATCATCAACATCATCTTCAGCACCAAATCATCATCATCCTTCATATTGAAATTCAAACAGAAATAGAAGGTTAGCTAGGGGCTATTTCAGAGAATATACCAAAAGCAAACATCTATTCATGAAATTAAAGTCATTTTAAGATTCTATTTGATTAGACACAAAGTAGGAACTCCGTCATGGTTGTGAAGATCGCCCACCAAGATATGAACAGTTCTCTATTGTTTGTCAAAGTATTTCTTTTCTCTTTGTTTATAATCATTTATTACAAAACAACATTAAAACATTTATATACAAAAATAATCATTACCCAAACAATATATATTTGAAGCAATATATTCCTTTTCCTAAACATGGCTTAATCTATCATATTACACCATATTATCTTTAAGTCATTTACAAATTTTAAGTCTATTAATTTAGCTTAGTCAAAATTATTAGACTTAACCAATCTAATTCATTTTAGCTTAGTAAATTTCATTAGGTCAAGTTGAGCTTAGTTATATTACTAACCTAATTAATTTATAAAGGTCATATTAACTTAATTCTATTAATTAATCCACTTGATATACATAAGCAATATTAAGTCTAATTTAGTTATTAATTAGATTAGTCAAGTTAAACTTAGATTTATTAACTAAGTTCATTTTATGAGCTTAAATCACATGTTAATCCAAATCAAGTATTAAATCTATTAATCTACTAATCCCATTCTTAATTATATACTATTAATATATCAAATCTATTATCTATAATTCACTTAATTTTTTTTTTTAAATTGGGCGGAATCAATTGTACAGCCTTCTACACAGTCGTATTGGAGGCTGTAATGGGTGGAAAAAGATGCCAATACCTAAGTTACACCTGCAACATGTTCAGCATAGGCTCATGCACACCTGTGCACAAGGCCATGTTAAGGTGAGAAAAATGCCCAGTAGCAACATTTTACATGCAATAATACTCTGCATGGGCTCGTGCAACCTGGAAAAACATGCCAGTCCCTGTTTTTATGCTTCTCTTGTTTTTATTAGATAATTTTATCAACTTTTACACATTCTACTTCCATCAAATCATAAAAGCAACATACAACTCATTTTCACATCTTTTAACACTTCTATACTCAATCTAATTCATCAAATATCTACAAATCACTCCATCAAATTCACTCCCTCAAACCCTTCCTCCATTAATGCATATACAACTAGGTTTTTAGTTTCATGCTCTTTTTTCCCTCGATTACAAGTTTTATCATAAACCTAACTCCATCTAGCACCAACACATCATATACATACATAAACAACAACTAAAACAGAGAAAATAACAACACTTATCTTTGTAGATAATTCAAACTTCTTGGTTTTTTTATCACTACTCCTCTTAAGTTCTTGAAGCTTTTTCATACATGATTTCCATTTTTTATCTTGTTTTCCATTTTCATTTTCTTCTTTAATCTTATTGGATTTGAGATTTTGAATGGAATTTCGATAGAAAAAGAAGCGAGAGAGAGAGAGAGAGAGAGAGAGAGAGGAGGAAGAAAGAAAACGTAAAAAGAAAAAGAAAAGAAAGGGAAAAGAAGAAAAGAAAATGGTGGCCAAAGGAGGAAAAGAAAAACAAATAAATAGGATAAGGACAAAAATAATTAATGATATTTATGGGTAAGGGGTTCGGTTTAAACCTTTTAGATGATTTTCTTGCATATTGAAAGTAATCAGAAAATAATTTTAGAATTTATAACATAGAAAATAATAGTTTGAATCAAAAATGTATACTTTAGGAATTCAATTTGTAAAAACTTGACATTTAGTTTGAGTTCGGATTTAAAACTAATAATTTTAAACAAGCAATTGAACTCAAAATTTACGGGAATCAAGAAAATATAATTTTAAGTTAAAATGGTTAATTTAGAATATTTTATAAATACAGGTAAATGAGCTTAAGAAAATTGGGTAATTTGTAAATTGAAAGAAAAAGGGTTCAAATTGATGATTGTAATGAATTGGATAAATCAATTTATGAAATAAACTAAAATTTGGAGTTTGCAAATTCATTAAACATTGAAATTGAAATCTTTCTAAGGATTTAAAGATTTAAAAAAAATTAAAAGAAAAGAATTTTAGTTTGAAATTTATAAAAGAAAAATAGAATTTAATTTGTTAAAAGGGATTGTTAAAACAAATTGGCTAAATGAAGAAAACATTTGAAATTTCAAATCTTAGTTAATTTATTTTTTAATTCGGTTACATCAATCTTTTTAATTTTATTTCATTAATCGTTTTACCTATGTTGCGCCATGGGGTACCCTGATAGTAGTGTATAATCCACCATGTATACTATTACTAGTTATACTTTCAGAGATGACATATTTATAAACAAACATGATCTTTTAGTTGCATTGATAAGAAATGAAAAATACATGTAAGTCATAATTTAGTAAAATAATTGACATCATAAGTCTTAAATATTATAATATTATAACCATATTCCTATTCCATAAGTCTCCAAATATATAAACTGATATTTTAGATATTAATTATTTTATAACTAGGAAATAAAAATAAACAACTTATCCCGAATATCCCAAATTCTCCAACTTCTAAATCTTACCGGAGTCATACTCCTAGAATGAACGATCCAAGGTCGTAGAATAAGCTTTGAAAGGTCTTTAGGAATGTGAGCTAAACTACAGGCTCAGTAAATAACCAAATATATTACACATCAAGCAAGTCCATTAACAATCATATGTAATGTAACAATTAAACAAATGCTCAAAATATAAGTCTAAAAGACCCAGAATCCAAACAGGTAAGAGATTTATGCCCTTTCATCAGAGTTGAAGGACCATTACTTAATGACTTACCTACCCAGGAGAAACTAAGTATACAAGAAAATCAATAATATATTTTTTTAGATTATTACGTTAATTTAAGAATATTTTAACTGAACATTTCCTGTATCAATCCATAGAAACTCTATAAGTATTAGAAATTTCTAAGCGATACCACGGGAGGTACTCTTCATTGCCAATTAGTTCCCACGGAACCAATGGAATAAAAATAATCTTGAGTAAAACTAATAGTTTTAGAAGAAACAAGTATTAACAAAGAACCGAAATACTAATACGTAGCAGACTATCACGCTTTTAAAATATGCAATAATGTAGTTTATGTAATGCATGATTGTGTTAATTATATAGCCAATATTTCTTAATCAGGTTTTATGGTGATTCTACATTACACACAAACATTTACCATACCTTTCTCAAGTCATCAAACAATTTGTATTATCACTTCTATTATCTTAATTTATCAACACAAACAAACAACTCGTATCACATACTCAACAAACTTCCACACCAACCATATTATCATCTTTGCATTACATATACCACTAGTTACAAACACAAACAATGTAATAGATCTAAGTTATTCACTTACTTATGATGATCAGTCGTAATAGTCTTTAGGAAAATCCACGAACTAACTAGTGTCACCTATTGGACAAATAAATATTTATTAATCAGATATATATATATATATATATCCTATCTGTTTATAAGTATTTTAAAATCATTTTTATCTTTTCTAGTTTTAATATCCTTTCTAAGTTATTATTTACTGATAACTAATATTTTAAAATATTTCATTTTTTATCGAAAAAATTGTAGAGTTTATGTTCAATAATTCAATATTTTATTATTACCATAATTATTGTTTTTATATTGTTCTTTAATTTGATCACCTTATGGTCACCAATATTTATTTTCATAGTGTTTCTCTTGATCTCATTTCATGTTAATATCTGCTATTTACGAAAATCACAATATTTTTAATTATAACTTATTCATATTTTCCATTCTTATATACTTACTTATATAGAATAATTATTGGACAATTATCATAATCTAATCTTCTTGTTTAATATAACAAAAGTATTTCTTATTCGTAATAGTTACCAAAGTTTAATACTTAACAAATATTTAGTCATACTATTCTTAAAACATTCATATTTATTCATTAAATTTTATCTTCTATTTTCTTTCTCTCTATATATATATATATATGTATGTATGTATGTATTATAAGTTACGGATGAAACGAATTTCATCCAGGGAAAATTATGCATGTACGCCTGCAATCAATGCCGCCGAAGTTGAATCTTGGACTGTCGACCTTCGTGCATTTTCATGCTAACCAAAATTTTACGTAACATGTTCTAGTGTAAGCTAGCTCGAAGGCAACCAGCTTATCCCATGTATGCTACTGTCCTTGCCATATACGCCGCTAGCGTAGGATTGGTGCACACACTGCATCAACTTCTTCATTTTTCCATTGTGTTTTTTAGAGTTTTTCTCATCCTGTATGTATTATACTTACATGTTTAATAATTTTTGAGTATTTTTTTATGATCATCAGCTATTTTTCATGATATAATAACACATATAACATCTCATAATCATTATAATATATGATTTTCTAGCTTCTATACATGTCATGATGCATAAATAAGTTTTAGAGTTAGATATTATATTGTTTAAAGCTATTATACAGATGTTAAACCCTCCCCCAAATTTGATACGAACCTAAGTTTAATAAGAACCTTATTTAAGCTAGTGTTTAATATATAAACTAACTTAAAACGAATTTTACTTACCTTACTTTGTTCACTTCCTAAGCTTATATTTGTATCTTGATAAAGCTTGTTTATATGAGTTGTGTTTGTGTGTCTGTGTTGGTGTTTTGGGCTGTTAGTATTTTATGGTGCAAGTAAGAGGTAGATATAGCAGCACATAATGTGTTTAAATGTTTTGTTATTTTGTTCATTAGAGTAGCATGTTTTATAGGCAAAAAGGAATGCAGCAGCTTCAGCAAGTTTTCGCCAAGAAGAGGAGAATTGTCCACTGAAAACCTAACTTGTGTTACATGATATTTGCTGCATTAAATGAGATGCTATTTAGGCAATTTTAATTGGCTTTTACAACTCTTTCTCTTGACTTTTACCACCCTATTTGATTTTATTTGTTTGCAAATTTCAGCTTGAGATTTTGGGACAATTTCAGCCGTATATTGCATGCAACTAAAAATGTATAACAAAAATTATAATTTTATTTAATTAATTAATTATCTTAGTTTTATGATAGTTTATCAAGCTAAATTGGTATATTTATATCAGTTATGTAGGATTTTGTCTCCAAAAATTTATTTAAGCTTCTACAAATTTTCTAGATTATCTTTGTGTTCAATTTTGAGTTTAAAGTTTACGCGATTAAGTATTTTTATAGTTTATCTTACACTATTAGAGTTTTCTAAGCTTAATAGACCAAGTTCGATTTTATTCTCTAAGAGTTGTAGAATTCCCTAACTAGAACAATGGTGTAATAGAAACATTTATTTGAAGTCTAGATTATTAGTTATTGATCTGTTTTTGTTCCATTGTGTATTTATAACTCTAACAATTCATCCTTAAATTATCATATTCTAACTATAAGTTTTATTGATTATTTACTTTTTAATGCACTTGGATTCTTATCTTAATTATTTCTATATTTTGAGTTTTCGGTACCTATTACAAAATCTTGCCTTTTGTACATGTTACTATCTAGGGAACTTCGTTTTAAGGTTTGAAGTTATATATAGGTATATTATTACTCGTAGTTTTTTCCTAGGGTCTTTGTTGAGTCCTACATTGACCTTCTATTTTTATATTTGCATTTCTATTTATTTTTACTAGTATAAAAATTATTGGTTTACATTCTCCACCTTAAAATAAACTTTGTCCTCAAAGCTTGTTTGCGTACCTGAATTCCCAAAAAGATGTGGGTAATTCTTCTTGATCTCATCCTCTAATTCCCACGTCATTTCTTCCATTTGAGGATCCCATAACACTTTGACATAGCGGATCTCCTTATATCTAGAGTTTGCACTTTATGTCCAATATCCGAACAGGGTGTTTCTCATATGTTAGGCTCTCCTTTAAATCAATTGGTTCCAACTCAACCACTTTATCTGGATCTGGTACATATTTTCTTAGTACTACACATGAAAAACATTATATACACCAGATAAGTTTGGTGGCAATGCTAGAAGATATGCCAGATTTCCAACTTGTTCCAAGATCTCAAACAGTCCAATATATATGGGACTTAGTTTTCCTTTTGTTTGTCCATGATGAAGACTTTTGATCGACTTACTTTAAGGTAAACATGATCTCCTTCAGTAAATTCTACTTCCTTTCTTTTCAAATTTGCCCAGCTCTTGTACCTGTCTTGAGCCCGTTTCATCTTTTGCTTTATCACAGTGACCTTATCAATTGTCTGTTATACCATTTCAGGTCTAACTATTACTTTCTCCAAGTTATTCCAAAACAATGGTGATCAACACTCTACCATACAGCGCTTCATATGGTGGCATCCCAATACTTGAGTGATAACTGTTGTTGTATACGAATTCCACCAATTGTAAGTGTTGATCCCAATGTCCTTTGAATTCTAGAATACATAATCTCAACATATCTTCTAATGTTTGAATGGTCCTTTCTGTTTGTCCATCAGTTTGAGGATAATATGTTGTACTAAACTTTAGTTGTGTTCCCAAGGCGTTTTGCAATTCTTGCTAAAATCTGGAAACAAATTGTGGATCTCGATCTGACACTATACCAGTTGGTATACCATGTAATCTTACGACTTCCTTTAAGTATATTCGTGCCAACTTTTCCATTGGATATGTCATGTTAATTGGCAAGAAATGCTGATTTGATAAGTCTATTCACAATGACTCAAATAGCATCATATCCTGCAATTGTCTTAGGTAGTGAACATACAAAATCCATGGAAATTTGATCCCGTTTCCATTCTAGAATTGGCAAAGTTTTCAGTAATTCACCGAGTCTCTAGTGTTCAATTTTTACCCTCTGACATACATCACATTTGGCCACAAACTCAGCAACATCCTTTTGCATTTCATTCCACCAATATGTACTTTTCAATTCTTGATATATCTTTGTTTCTCTTGGATGTACAGAATATCCAGAATAATGTGTCTCATGCATTAATTCCTTCCTCAAGCTTGCATCTTGTGACACACACAATTTTTTGTCCATTCTCGATACTCCTTCTTCATCTACATGAAAATCCTTATATTTACCCTGTGGTATTGCTTGCTTAATCTCTTGGAATTCGTATCTTCCTTCTGAGCTTCCTTGATTCGTTGGAGTAAAGTAAGCTCCAAGACCATGTTTCTTAGTTCAGCTTCTAAATCTTTCATTGAGAACTCCAAATGTAATCTTTTAAACTCCTTAATGAGTTCCTTTTGCTTAGTCAACCACGAGGCTACTTCCCCATAATTTTTTCACTTCATGCATAAACTATAGCATTCACTTTGCCAAGATGATAATTGATGGTTAAATCATAATCTTTAATCAATTATAACCATCTTCATTGCCTCATGTTCAACTCTTTTTGCGTAAATATATACTTCAACCTCTTATGATCCATATATATTTTCATTTTTTTCCATACAAGTAAAGATGCAAATCTTGAGTGCAAAGACAATAGCAGCTAATTTCAGATCATGAGTGGCGTAATTCATCTCATGTGGTTTTAACTATCTAGAAGCATATACTATTACTCTCCCATTTTGCATCAACACATAACCTACACCATTCCTAGATGCATCAATGTATACAACATATGAGTCCTTATTGTTTGGCAAAACTAATACTGGTGATGATACTATTCTTTCTTTAATTCTTGGAAACTTTGTTCTCGTTGATCATTCCACTTGAATCTCTCATTCTTCTTCATCAATTGCGTGAGTGGTCGCGCAATCTTTAAGAAATCTTGTACAAATCTGATAATATCCTGCTATCCTAAGAAAGTTCTCACTTCCGTAACTGTTTCTAGTCTTTTCCATTCCACAATAGCTTTAACCTTCACAAGATATATAGATATTCCTTCATCGAAAACAATGTGCCTAAGAAACGTTATACTTTTAGCCAAAATTCACATTTAGACAATTTGACATATAGCTTATTATCTCTCAGTATCTGCAATACGCCTCGTAGGTGTTCTTCATGTTGTTCTTCAGTAATACACCAATATATCATCTATGAATACAATCACACAAATATCCAGCAAGAGTCTGAAGACTCAGTTCATCAAGTTCATGAAAATTATGGTGCATTTGTTAATCCAAATGGCATGATAAAAAATTCATAATGACCATACCTAGTTCGGAATGTAGTCTTTGGTATATCTTTGCCTTTATTCTGATTTGATGATATCCTAACTTTAAATCAATATGAGAAATATCTTTGCTTCTCACAATTGATCAAAGAGATCCTCAATTCTTGGTAAAGAATATTTTTTCTTGATAGTAACCTTGTTTAATTCCTTGTAATCAATACAAAGTCTCGTTGAACCATCTTTATTCTTAACAGATAACACCGTGCTCCACAAGGTGAAACCTGGGTCTAATAAATCTTGTATCCATCACTTCTTGTAATTGCACCTTTAATTCTTTCAATTCCATAGGTGCCATTTGATATGAATTTTTTTTACTGGTTCAGTTCTAAGTATCAAGTCAATAGACAATTCCATGCTCTATTTGGGGGTAATCCAAGTAATTCTTCTAGAAACACATCCGGATATTCACATTCCATTCCTATTGTACAAATATCTGATTCTTTTGATTCACCCTTTGTAGCTCCAAGAATACATCTGTTTAACTCCACATTCTCTTCATCTTCAACCTCAATTGATGCTATAGTGCGTTCGACTTCTTTAAGTATCTCACTCATGTACTTGTTTCTCTCCTTAATGGTTAACAAAAGATATCGTTTTGAGACAACAGTCAACTTTTGTTTATACAACAGCCAACCAAGTCATACCTAAAATGACATCATATTTTGCATATCTACCAAGATTAGATCAACAAATGATTCTTGATCCCCAATCTTTAATGGACATCTTCTTATTATATCTCGCGTTATCACCAAGTCTCTTGTTGGTGTAGTGAATCCTAACTCCTTACTCATGGTCTTAGTTGGTAGCCCTACTAGTCTTGCTAATTTAGCATTTATGAAAGAATGCATTGCTCCCATGTCAAACAAGGCATACACAATTTGATCTTTCACCTGGATTGTTCCTCTTTATCATTTATTTATTATATGTTATTTCTAGTTCATCAAGTATTCATTGTGCATCTAACGTGTTTATGCTTTAAATATGCATATACGTAATTACATACCTGCAATGAGACTATAGTCATCAAGTTCAGCTTCCTCCCATATGTTTTCTCCATCTTCCTGTTCCATTTCCACCTCATCCATTGGAGTTCCATGCATAGCAAAGACTCTGGCTGCTACAGTAGCTTTGCTGGTGTTACCGTTTCCATCTTTTTGTCCAGTTACTCTAATTGCTCCTTTGGACTGTGAAGGACCAGTTGCAGTGTTAACTCTCTGTAGACAGTTGGTTGATATATGACCAACTTTGTTACAGATAAAACAAGTTGCACTCTTTCTTTTTGGACATGTGTTTACCATGTGTCCACTTTCACCATAGTAGTAACACTTGCAATTGTGGGCATTCTCTTGGATAATGCAAGCCATTGCATTTCCAGCATGTGAGCTATTCCTCCCTTCCTTACTCAGGAAGATTTGAAAATTTTGGTTTTCTTAAACACGGATTTATCACAAAATATCATATGTTCTTTTTCCAAAGGTCTGTCTCCTCTTCTCATACCGCTTAACCTCATATTTCTTTGGATGTTCAATGATTCAAGCTTTTCTATCATAGCCGCATAATCAGCAATCTCAAACTCAGCAAGTCTCCTGAAATTAGGTTCTAACTCGGCATGAAAGCCTGCCTTTTTAGTTCATCACTGTCTTAATAAGCATCTAGAGCAAACTGCAACAACCGATTGAACTCATGTTCACATTCATCAATTGTTTTACTACCCTATGTTAGGTTCATAGGTCAGTACTGTACTTTGCCTTTAGACTGCTCAAGAAATATTCCTTCAAAAATTCCTGTCTAAATACTTGCCACGTCATGGGTTGTGGCAACCCTCTTTGTCTGAATCCCACCATATCATTGCTCTTAACTTTAGCAAATAAGATCCATACGATACCTTCAAAGCTTCTGGTATTGAAAAACATTAAAGGATCGCTTAATCTAAGCTAGCCAATCCTCAGCTTCTTCTGGCTTCCCTGGTAACCCTTCAAAATACCTATTGCATTTTATGAATTCAGGTAACAAGTTTTTTGAGGATGTAATAGTGGTGGTGGTGGTAATTCTTATTCATGTTGAGGTGGTCCTCGCACTGCAGTAGCAAATTCAACCGGGCCATTAGGGTTCACTGGTTCATTTGTTGGAAATTAGACTGGTGTAGCACATCCTTCATTTCTTTTGGAAGGTGCTGGAGGCATTACTGGTGCCTCAATTGGTGGTGGTGCATGTGGTACTTGCCTATTTTATAAAGCCTACAGAATTAGCTCATTTTGTTGTTGAATTGCTTGCAAAATGTCCTCCAAATGGTTATGAGATGGTGCAGGTACATTTTCTAGTAGATTTTCAGGTGTTCTCACATTTCTACTCCTATCCTTCCACTTGGCATTCTATTATCAATAGACACATTGATTAAATTAAATCTCAATCCTTACAATTAGTCTATACTCAAAATATGTCATATCCATTCATGTATTCACATAAGGTTATACATGATCATACAAAGTTTCAAGATTAGTGCTATATATACAGTACAAAATTTGCACTAATTCTATTATCTACCAAAAGTTCATCAAAAGTAGCATGGTACTTCCTAACCTACATATCATAGTCCCTCATAATATTACATCCATCACATATCATCATGTGTCTATCAAAATAACATAACCATCATAACACATATCATCATCATATATCTAAGGACTGGGTATAAGCATCCCTTACCCTTATCCTTGGGGTCTAGCTGTGGCTACTAATCTTCAGTATCAGAATCGCTATCATTGATGTCAATTCTTGCAGCTTTACCTCAAGTGGTGCTAATGTTAAGTTAGTATCCCCAATCCAGATACTTGAGTGGCAGTCACCTATTCTTTTCTTGAAATAGTGGATCTTCTTCCTCTATAATCCATCCACCATGCGGAGTTCCTATCCACTTTCCAAATTGATAATTTGAAATGTATCTGTTCAACTTATATCTTCTTTCTACCTCCTACTTCTTCATCTAACATGGTTGATGTAGCACTTCTCTTGTAAACTATAGCTTGCTGATTTATGCACTATTCCAACATAAAGATTGGAAGGACGTTGAAATTCACCCTCCACTTTAGATATAATGGGGGGTCTGGTCATCAAAACTCTTTTGGAAAATTGCATTTGGATTACATGTGCCAACATCCAATCATCATCATAAGCAGTATTATCTCTGACCTATATATGATCATGTCGAACATCATGAGCGTAAATTTTCTCTCCTCCAATAGATACCCATACCCTAAATCAAGTAGATCGAGTCTAACCGATCTGGAGATATTATGAATGTTATATTATCAATCTCTGACCTCCTCCCCTTTGAACCACTAATCTCTCAAATCTATATATTGTCTCTATAGCTGAACCGGGATTAGGAAATGCTCTTTTCAATAGAAATAACCTTTTTTTGAGTAATGGTTGCAATCCTCTTTTCCATTTGCTGAGTATTTCCTCTAAATTCTTTGTAATCCCGCACAAATGTAAATCTTCTACAAGGAATCTAAGCCTATGCCTATAATTAGTTAAGGTTTCTTCTTCCTACATACTAGAAATTTCCCATCTGATATGACAAGTAGCTGTATTGGTCTGCACACAACATAATTTGCATGATTAATAATAATCATATAAATTTCATTCTATTTGTGTATCTAATACTACCCATAACTACCCAACTAATGCTAAAGGGCTCTAATTAGATCTATACTTATGTTATAATTACTACATGTACCAATTTATATTCTTACACATATTTATCTTTCTTTTACTAGCAACATCGCTCTAATACCAACTTTAAATTGTCATACCTAGAGGGTATCCTAGTAGTAGCATACAATCTACTATGTATACTATTACTAGTTATATCTTCAGATATGACATATTTTCAAACAAACAGAATCTGTTAATTGCATCAATAAGAAATACAAATACACTAAGCCATAATTTTGTAAAATAACTGACATTACAAGTCTTGAATATTATAATATTACAGACCATATTCCTATTTCATAAGTCTTCAAATACATAAACTGATATTTTAGATACTAACTATTTTATAACTAGGAAATAAAAATAAACAACTTATCCCGAATATCCCAAATTCTTCCAACTTCTAAATCTTATCGGAGTCATGCTTCTTAAAGAATGAGCCAAGGTCGTAGAATAAGCTTGAAAGGTCTTTAGAGTGTGAGTAAAACGACGAGCTCAATGAATAACCAAATATATTACACATCAAGCAAGTTCATTAACAATCATATGTAATGCAACAATTAAACAAATGCTCAAAATATAAGTCTAGAAGACCTAGAATCCAAACATAAGAGATTTACGCCCTCTCATCAGGGTTGAAGGACCATTACTTAATGACTTACTTGCCTAAGAGAAACTAAGTATTTAAAAAAAAAAATCAACAATTTCTCGTTTTAGATTATTACTTTAATTTGAGGATATTTTAATTAACCATTTCCTACATCAATCCATAAAAACTCCTTAAGTAGTAGAAATTTCAAAGCGATACCATAGGAGGTGCCCTTCATTGTCAATTTGTTCTCATGGAACTGACGAAACAAAGATAATCTTGAGTAAAACTAACAGTTTTAGAAAAACCAAGTATTAATAGAGAACCGAAGTACTAATACATAGCAGACTGTCACACTTTTAAAATATGCAATAATGCAGTTCATGTAGTGCATGGTTGTGTTAATTATATAACCAATATTTCTTAATCAGGTTTATGGTTATTATACATTACACATAAAAATTTATCGTTCCTCTTAAGTTGTCAAACAATTTTTAGTATCACTTTTATTATCTTAGTTTGTCAACACAAACAAATAACTCGTATCACATACTCAACAGACTTCCACACTAACCATATTATTACCTTTGCATTAACTACAGCAAAATGAGCCTTTAACCACGTCTAATAAACGTGGGTAAACATTAATTAAATGTGACCAAATTAATTAAACGTGACCAAAGATTTTTTGTCACATTTTTTTACACGTAGCCTATAGACGTTGCAGAAGGTCCGTCGTAAATTTAATACGTAACGTTAAAAATTAAAACGTCGCTAATGCCAATCTGGCAACCAAATACACTTTATTGGGTCACCTTTAAACATGGCCTATGGTCATGCATTGGTCACACTTATATGTGGCTAAATATGATTAATCCCCATCTCACCAAATGCAAAAGCAGAAAATTTGTGATCAGCGACGTTTACACGTGGTTAAATATTTTTATTAGTAACATGTACACGTAAGTATATTACATAATTGGCGATGTTTAATTGTAGCCATGCACAGATTGAATAAGCTTTATATATATTCATTAGATAAAATTGGATTTACAAACGTGACAAATCTCCTATATACCACAACTTAAATGTGGCTATTCAAACACATTGGCGATATCTATATGTAGGTATTCAATTAAAATAATAATTTCTAAATGTGGTTGTTATTTTAAATTAGCGACATTTACACGTGGTTGTTCTTGTTGAGAAGAGATGGCCATTAATGTTTAACTCGAATTGATTTGTCAATATATACTTGTTTATTATACATCATATGTACAATTAGTAATATACACATGTTTGATCATAGTATAATTTATACCTACTATTACTTCTGCACATGGAATTTATGTATAAATAAATATCACTAATATATTTTGGAGCATACAATGTGCTCAATATGTAATAAGATGAAATATCACAAAAATTACTTGAAGATCACCATGACTATCCTTACAGTAAAGGAGAAAAAAACACTAAACAATATTGTTTAGTGTCCTTGGAAGAAAGGTAAGCGCAAATTCCAAATTATATCAAAATGAGCATATGTACACATTTTATCACATCGACTTGACCCCATTCATGCCAATTGCTTCAGCCAAAAAACAAAAAACAAAAGACTGAGTCTTTAATTTTCTTCCTCATTGTTGTCAACATCATCTTCAAGTGATGGATTTCGCGAAGGATCTTGTGCACTTGCAGAAGTATTTCCATTTGGATTTGTTATCACACAATATGTGGATATAATTATTGAATGATTAAAAAAATGAATGAGATAATGAGAAAAGACCCATGATAACTAACTGAACTACTGGGAAAGCTTGAGACAAGTTTTTCTACAAGTCCAGTTAGTTGAGCAAGTTGTAAACCATTGAATAGCAAATTCAACTCAGGAAAATCGAAAAGAATGGTAATTAAACTTGATATTATACAATACCTTTTTATATATCCAAGATGATCAAATTGGAACATATTGTTATTATTATTATATTTATAACCTAATAATTTAAGTTGAACATTGGAAAACAAAAGAATGAAGTAAATATTTGCAATTGTACTAAATTCTATAATATAGATTTCTAATCTATTCCAAAATAATAACTATTTCAACCTCAATGCACATAAGCAAATCTAGGGACATAAATACAGGGGCAATGTGCAAAAACTCCTCCATCATGTACATTATATACATACATATATAATAGATAGGGTATAGTAAATGCCTTATACACCTAAATATATTACATTTCAAATACTTTTGAAACTAAATCATGTTTCCAAAAAACTCTTAAATAAGTTCTACCAACCCCAATTAACTGTTTGACTTTGCTTTAGAAACCATCATAAAAAATCATGTTGCGTGGTCTTCCTTGCAATAGTATAGCTAGCAATTCATAATATGTGTGGTTCTTATATGAAAAAATACATGATGTATATGTTTTCAACAATTTTTAAAATCACCCATACTTTATTGGAAAAGAAAAATTGCAATATTAATTAAACCATAAAGTTTAATTACTATTGAGTTTGTTGCTCGCATAATGTTCTTTCCTCTTGCAATGTAGCTCTTAACTCATCCATCTCATTTTGTCTTCGTGTTGATCTCCCAATAGATGGTGGTGCATATCCTCTTCCAGGATGATAGTTAGATTGTTACTTGCATTCATAAATATGTCAACAATCTCCTGTAGTGTCTTTGGCTTGTCAGAAGATAGTGACTCCTCATACATTTTGACCATCTTCTCCTATATTATGAACAAGTAAAACATAACATATGCAACATGTTGCTTATTTAATAACATATTCAAAATACAACTTAATCCATAGACTTACATAATCTTCAGCAGCTTGTTGCAAAATCCAACCACCAGTACCATCAGGCCTTGGATCACAATAGCAAGTTAGCTCAAAGAACTCGCTAGCATTGGGTAGTTGGTGATTGTGATTGATCTACATACATATATATGTTTTAAAAATGTTAAAACGCTTAAGTAAGCTTATATTACATGTTAGAAATTATTTGAGTTGCTACTTACGTGCTCATTCCTTCTACTCTTAAATGATCGAGAGCCAGACCTATGGAAGTATTGACACAACTACGTGTTTCTCTCCCAATCATTGATTTGGTCCTCTATTCATTAAAAACAGTTACATATTTATGCTGTTATTAATTAAAATCCTAAGAAAAATTGGTATGTACAGTTTACCTTCTTTGATGGCCCATTGGATTGTGAAATTGTCCTTTCTTCTTCAATCTCTTTAGTCCATTGTTCCGTCAACTTCTTCCAATCATCTTCATTCGATCCTTTAGGTCTTGCTAAATCACCAATCTCCGTCTTTCTTCTTAGTTTTACTTCGATGATTTCTAAGCAAACTCCTCATCCATTTGTCAGCAACAGCAAATTTGTTGTCATTTTTCACCACATCATCAATATTCAATCGATTCTACATCAACCATGCCATTCAAGACAAAAAAAAAAAAAAAAAAAAAAAAGAAAAGGAGATTAGCAACATCACATAACAAGTAAATAATATGAAAGTAAAGTTTAGTTCGTATTTACCTTGACTCTCTCCCAAGCTCGTTGTTTCTCCACCTTATCTAACTTTCTCCAATCTTCACCATAAAGAGGCAACAAGTCACTACATGCTTTCTCTATCTCATATGCTAATTTTGAGGATTGATCTGCCGATACAGGACGTCCTCCGATGTAGTAAACTCAATTAGCATTTTTCCCTTTCGCTTGATGTTCTCCCGCTCAAGTGCTTGACCACGATATGCACTCCTCTTACTAACAGATCGTGTTGAGCTCTTATTTGCTACAAATACAAGAAATTTTTTTTTACTTTCACACTTTCAATAATTTATTACATATAATTATAAAGCTTACCTGGAGATTTAGTATTATTAGACACGTGGCTACACTCTTGGGACCTATCTACTTGACCATTGCTCATTTCTCATATACATGGAGCTTCATTTTCTACATTTAATAGGAAAACAAAAAATCACATCACATAAATTAATTTTCAAAGCTAAAAACACAACAGCAAGCACAGTGGGAATAGACTTGGAAACAGAAGTATAGAGCATTTATATTTGACCATATGAAAATAGAAAAAAAAAATTAGAGACCTGCATAACTGCATGTGCCTAAGCAACATCAAAATTAAGTAAGGCATTACAGACCAAACATGTCAACACATAAATTTTTTTTCTTAAATATGAAAAATAGAAAGAAATAAGCTGCACTTCATATTCATTGATTTGGCGAAGTTTTAATGTGGGTCTATAAGAAAACAATGGCATGAGGGAGAAACCACCAGGTCATATCTAGCCTTTTATTTTCATCTATGAAAAATAGAAATAAATAAGCTACACTTTATATTTTCCCATCATTCGTATAATTGGTAGATAGCCATCCCGATGCCTAGTGTTATAATATCTAGCTATCAGTTCAGCTGCGTAGGATTTTGTTATATAATGCTAGTGAGTTCCAGCTACTTTTCCTGACAGCTTTGCTCTTGTTCCTTGGAATATCCCAATTGCAGTGGCTAGGATTTTGTCACCATGCTCCAGTAACTTTTAAATACCATTCTAGGATGAATTGTCCATACTCAGTGTTCCATCTTCCCTTCTTTGAAAGCCAGTTTTTGGGCTTTCTTATCTTTTAACAACCCTTTCCTACCTGCAAGAGATGAATTCCTTCTTACTTTCCATATAACCAACACGAAGCAAGTTAGTTTGAAAATGGTTCATGTAATCACAAAATTATCATGTTGTCAAACCTCCAAAGCAGAGATCTTTCTATACCTTTGCAACTCTAGTTTTTGCCCTTACCATCGTGAACCAATGGTTTCGGGCTTATCGTCCTTGCAAAAAAATACGGAATTATGTCTCAAAGCTACAAAATCAATTGCCTTCCACGTACAGAGAAAGAATTCAGAATCACAATCACATGAATAAAGTTACATCCAAAACGGACTTGTTAAATCAAACAACATTAGAAATTTAAAAAGTAGAACTAACCAGAGTTCCAGTACACGCTATGCAAAATGCCTGATACAACAGCCTAGAAGACGATCTCCGCGAACAATACGCAAAGCAGCATTCCTACTCTTTTTGAGTGCCAACTTGTATGAATATGTGCTTCTGAATCCAATGCACCTGTCGCATAATATTTAAGGCCAGCTTTCATAAATGTAGCATAACACTTGTTAGCAGGTGTCATAGACAAATTCTGTAGAACCATGTTGCTCATACATTCATTCTGTTTATGAAATAAGATATGACTCCATAACTAATCAATGTGTTACGAGGATTGTTGGTCATAGTACAACCCGTTTAAATCAAACTAGTTTGGAAAATCGAAATCACCCACTATTTAGTCTCTAGGATATAGTAAACTCTAGTTAATTGGCATCCGTAATCATCATCAGCAATAGCAATAGCACCAACATCATGGTCTTGACGACCTCAACATTCCCGATGCCACCATCTCTGGATTATATAGCAACTGACAGTAAGACACATTAGAAGGACTAGCCTAATGATAGCTAATACCGCATGCATGCTGTTCACGGATAACATATATCTACAATTTCTGACATAGGTACTTTGGTCAAGAAGAGTGCCAAGGAACAAGAGCGATTTTGACCTCTTCTTCTTATATGGTACATTTGCTAAAGCCATAGCATACGAACACAGCAAGTAAAAGTAACCGACAAAAACACATGCACATCATAAGGAGGAATTTCCGATGCTTGTGCCTATTATTTTGCTAGCAATTACATCGTGTCATACAGAGAAAACACCTTGTGCACGATGAACTAAAATTTCAAAACAACTACTCAGTCTGGTAGAGTCATTTTTTCCCATGAACTCCACACATTTTCCTTGTGTTTGAAACCGTTTGGCCTACCTTGTACGAGATCTAGTCGACAAATTATCCTTATCCATTAAAGCCGAATTGTAAGATAATGTTATAGTATCTTGAAAATTTTACAGTAGAAAGAGGTAGTTTAAACTTCCCTTCGTAGGTCATTAGAGTATAGTACTTCTATTGCACACATAATATTGATATTATAATGCAGAGCTTGGCTCATATTAGAAGTTTTGGAATTTTTCTATAAGTAGATGTTATGTCAAAATGATTTGAAATCTTAAAAGAGTAGAAAGATGATTGAAAGAAAAAAAGAGAAGGGGGCAATTTCAATAAACAGAGTGACATAAATATCATAATTATCGAAAATACAAAAAAAAATAAAAGAAAAAAAAATAGTACATGTGCCATTTTAATTTCACTGTAATGGTGGTTAAGTTGTTTCAACCAATGTGATTAAACACCTAATAGTTTAAATAATAAATTATAATCAAAAGAAATACAGTTAAGACATTAACTTTAGAACAACAATTTTTATCCTACAGCTTTGTATGGCTCATATTCCTATGGTGAGGACCGTGGACTATTAAGGGCTAACATTATTGAGATATATTTGATTTTCCCTCAGCACTGGCAAATAAAAAATATATATTGTTTAACTTTTTATCATTTTGATTTCAATTGGATGATTGGGTTTAAAATTTCCAAAACCATAAAATTTTTGCTTCATTTGATACGGTTCGGTTTGTGAATTGAACAAATTCATAATTTAAGAAAATTATTGCATGATATGTAATGTCATTTAAAAGTAATAAACAAAATATATGCAATAGAGATAAAAGACTAAATCCACATACACAAACAAAATCTAAAACAGTTGCATTAAAAGTTGAAAGTGAAATTCCCCTATTAAGAGAGTGAAGAAGAAAGTATTCATTTAATTTGAATGAAACTAGCCGATGTTCTGCATATGCAGTATTCAAAATCAAACATGGCACTTTTTCCTTGTAAAAGGGAAAAAGAAGGTTTCTCCTTGGGTATATCTTTCTAGTTAAGATCAAATGGAATACGTACCAAGGTCTAAAATTATCAGATAAGTTCCTCAACCATGTCATGCATGTCGAATAAACTTGATGGCTCAAAAGCAGCACTAATGTATAAAAGACTCATGAGATGCAAAAAACAAATAGAAGAGAGGAAAGAAGACAAGGTAACAACACAAACTACCTTAGTATCCCCAAGAAAAGGCATTGGTGTTCCATTATATCCTTGAGAGGATTTAGAACTATCATTACAACCAGGATCTCTATGTATTAGGCAACCAACAGCACTTGCACGAGCTTCCTAAGCGTAGAGACTTCCAAATTCTATGACAAGCAAATATTTTACTCTGGTAATCGATCCATCAACGGCTTAAGTTGTACCTAGAGTGATAACAATATCATAAACCGAAAAGTTCATCATTGACAAGGGAAAAGAGAAATATTGCACAAGTGTCTAGAAATCCTCCCTCATTCAAGATGAAATGACAAATAGAACAATATCCAGTCAAAAGTAACAAGTTGTCACAAATAGAAGTGCACACTGATAATTGCATATAATCTATGTTTAACTTAATTGACAGAGAATACAATTTCTCCTAGCAAAAAAAAAAAAAAAAATCGATATCCACCAACTAGCTTAACCAATTCCACTAAAGGATAACATAATCGACTTAAGGGAAGGAAATCTTAAGACAATGGACATGTGACTATAAAAATTGGACTGAAGAACTTTATTCTTCCTTCCTTTCTTTCTTTCCTTAATATTTGGTTCACCTTAAAATAAACAAAAAGCTTATATCTATATGTATATAGGTATATATATACAGGACAATAAGAGAAAATATCACCCAACAAAAAGCTTATATCTATATATGAAGGATGGATAGAGATCAATCTTGTACTTGAGAACATATTTTGAAAGTTCACTAATGGTGATACATGGTTAAAGACTAAATCCTTGCAAAAAAAAAAAGTACAACAGGACAAGCAACTATATTGTTATCAAACAGATTACAGGATCACCATGTAATGTGAAATATTGATCTTTAAACCTCGATTAAAAATTATTAAATAAATTCCAGTATCCAAAACCCGAAATCAAAAGACAAAAACAGAACAAAGTGAAACACCAAATTCCAAAACAACTGAACAAATGCATCAAATGTAATTTTGCAAAGAATAGCATGGTCCGAAATCAGGAATCTTCCACTATTCAAGCACATTCTCCAAACAACCCTCCTCCATGAAGCCAACTCAAGCACTTAAACACAAAATAATCAATGAAGAGGTCAAACCAGAGAAATAAAATTTCGAATCATAGCAGGATTTAAGAAAGATTCTAGCTGTGAAAATGAAAACTAAGAGAACCAAGCAATAACCAAAAAATAGAACAAGGACAAACCCAATGGATCAAGTAAAAATAGTATTCATTTAAGTGAAAACTTCAATAATCCCAACACATGACTTTTAGATACGATAAAATAAAAATATCTGAATAATTTTATAAAATCTATACATTATTTCTTACGGTATCACAAGAATCTTGTTTTTAACACTAGAAGGCAGGGATGAACCCCATTCGTGTCCTTGTCCTTCTCCAAGGAAAAATCACATTGATGGTGATAAACTAAGTTATAAACCAAAAAAATCCACATATGATAGATCAATTGAAAGGTTTATATCTGCATCTCATAGTCAAAGATTGCCCTATCTCATTTTACATAATAGCCTCATTAGTAAAATTGTAATCCACAACTGGCCTCTATTAAATCAATCTATATATTCCATATAAAGTTGACGCTTTGTCCAATCCTATTTATAATTAGAGAAACCCCATTTTCTTATAACATATTCTACCTACATACATTTGCAAATTGAGTTACTTTGTTACATTTGCTCTTAACCGACTGCAATTAAAAGAATTATCCCACCCTAAAATGTGGTCACATCGAGAATTGTATCTTCATCTCCTACTATTTACAATGAAACTTACATTATTAGAATATGAAGAAAAGTTCCAAATTTTAGAAGCTTCTTCTAGTATGGTAGGAGGTATTGTCTCCGGTGAATTTTTATTTAATCCTAAAAACGTTATAGATCAGCTCTGCCTATATTTATTGGACAGCAAATTTGGATTTTGAAGCTTGTTTTAGTATAGTAGGAGGTATCGGTAAACTATAACACTTGTGCACAACCAATGGAGAATGCAAATAGACAAGCAGTAAGAAAGCCACTCTGTAATAATAATAAATGCCCGTGCATATGAGATGATTTCTCATCGGACCATGGTTTAACTGAATGGGTGCATTGACAATGATATTGGGTTGTAGCCTCAATTTATAAAAGTTTCATCCTTATTTTTATGGTGTTATTCATTTTTGCTTGTTAAGAAAACCCAAAGATCTCATATTTTCAAAATTTTATTTCGCCAAAATAGGCTACCTTCTTCATTCATATTCACTGCTTTAATGAGTATAAAATAGCAGTTACAAATAGAAACCCCATTTTCACTATTATTTTCATGGAATTACTATATTAAAATTCTCTCAATAGAACAAACCACAACTACCCATACTTAATCACTAACATAAAGAAACAACAAAACAACTACACAATATCGCACTCACACATACATTATCCAAAACATAACCGAACACACACAACACACATGTTGACTAACAGAACACCCATACATTGACTGACTTAAACAATCAACTAATTTAGACTCTTACACTTCATTCACTTTACTAGATCAACTGATTCAACTTCTACCAGCAAACATAAACCTCCTTAAAGGGAGAAATTGACTTCATAGAATGATTCATCTATGTGTGTGCGCATACATTCATATGTTTAACTCTCATGCACTGATGCATGTATGTTTGTACATATATATTGCCAAAAAACTTCAATGCATTAATACATTCTCAACTTAGAACCATGGTTGTTAAAATTGCGATTCTATATAGAATCGGCAAGGGATTGGTAAAATCGGAACGTAAAATCAAAACACAGAGACATTAGTTTCTATGACCTATATGAAATAGCTTTTGAATACAGCTAACTTGCTTATATTACTATTTAAAAACTTGAAATAGATAATAGATATATTAAAAATTAACATACAATTTAATCGTATATCACAGTAAAACTTAAAGTCATATCATGGTATAGATAATCAAACACAAGTTCTTGTGTTAATACATAAAACTTCATTATAAGTAGTACTGCTAATAAAAATGCATTACAACATAAAATATTATAACAAAAAAATATACTGGAACATATCATCAACTTCTCTATTATCGTTAAAACTGTTGCCACCCATTTCCATCTCTCCGTTCGCAATTTCCATCACCATTACCATCAAATGATATGTTCAAATAAGATAGTACTTAGGTCCCCACGTGTTAATGCAAGTGAACTTGTGGGACTAATTTCCTTTCCTTTTTTATGGCAGTGTTCGGCTGAATTTTGATCATAATGTTAGATTGATATTTTTTAACTATACACATGCACAAAAAATCACTTAAAGAGCTTTCAATTGTTGTCTTTTATTAAAACCATGTGGAAAACTTGATTGGGTTGAAAGTTTAGAGTCAAAAGGTAGAATGTGGTAAGACAAAAAAAAAAAAAAAAATTTGTAAAGTTTGTTTTTAAAATTTATACTTCATGTCCTGTTTGTAACTAGCATACCAACTAAGCCCTGTCATTTGGAAGTAATTAAAAAAGGAATCAAAACAGCTACTCAGAGCATGACTAATTCATTTGAAATTTTAAGCATATTGATAGATTACATTTTATTTCTTTGTTAAGAATGGTATTAACATATGAATTGCAGATTTGAAAGCCAATCCTAAGACCAATCCTAGTCATAAAACTTACATTTAAGGATATTAAATGCAGTATTCAAAATAGAGAAGAGACATGAACGAAAGTTATATTGTTAGCTAAAACAAATGGTTCCAAATTGGCATGGCCATAACATAAGTTTTATGTTGGTCGGATATGACCATACTAGGTATGAGACATTATAGACGAGAACTCTGGATTGAAAAGAACACGAAAAGGACCTCAACTTAAATAATATGCTATGCTATTCATGTTATAAAAATGACAGAACTTTGATGATACATTGTTCGGTAATCTCAGCATCTTAGATATTAAACATTAAGCACAAGCTAGTCGAACATTTTCAAATTTAACAGCATTAAGCATATAAAATACCCAAAAATCTAACATTAAGCAATAATTAAAACAAGACAGCATGCAATAAATAATAATAATAATAATAATAATAATAATAATAATAATAATAATAATAATAATATAATAATAATAATAATAATAATAATAATAATAGTTACTAAATACAGAAATATGAAAACATAAAGAAATCAAGGATACCCATAAGTTAATTGTTAACAAAAATCATACTTATAAGTCCAAGTTTGATTTTCCATAGCCACTGCTGGTGAAACCCCAAATCGTATAGAAAAAAAGTGATAGTACATTGATCGAGAATGAAACCCCAGATTGTACAGCAAATAATGAAAATGGGTCGGCAGAAATTACAAAGACAAGAATGAAACCCCAAATCATACAGGAAAACATTAGTCATAACCTTAATCAGAGAATGAAACCCCAAATCGTACAAGAAAAAATTACAAAGACGACAAGCATGCTAGTGATGTGCCCTAGGCCATATGGATTCTTTATCATTTGTATGTTTGTTATCAAGTCATTTTAATTATCAAAGTTATTTTTGGCCTATTTACTTTGGTAATGTTATTCCTTGAATATTTAGTTATACCTTATGTCGTTAAAGTATGTGACTTTAATAGTAGAACCATAAGCTGAATTATAACTTTGTTCTAAATTATCCCTAGTCACTCATTATGTAGAATGATAATGAATTAAGACTAGTATGATTGCTGTATGATGATCAAGTTTTACTGACACTACAAAAAAATGAGCATTTAATCACGTTTAATAAATGTGGCTAAACATGAATTAAACGTGACTAAAAAGTTATAGTTATGTTTAATACACGTGGCCTATAGACGTCGCAATAGGTGCGTCGCAGATTAAACAGGTTACGTCAAAAATTGAAACGTCGCCAGTATAAATTTAAGCGCCAAAAGGCCTTCATTAGGCAACGTTTACACATGGCCTATTGTCACATATTGGTCACACTTATACGTGGTTAAATGTAAGTAATTCATATCCCGCCCAAAAAAATTTAGGTAGTAAAATTTAGGATCAGCGACGTTTACACATGACTAAATATTTTATTAGTGATGTTTATACGTGGATAAATTACTTAATTGACAATGTTTAAACGTGGCCATATATAGGTTGAATAACCTTTACATAAAGTTATTAGAATAAAGTCGCGATGTGGTAACGTGGCAATTCTCCTATTTCCCTTGGTTTAAACGTGGCTAATCAAATATAATAGCGACGTCTACACAAATATTCATTCAAGATTATAATTTTTAAACATAGCTATTTATTTAAATCGGCATTATTTACACATGGCTATTCCATTTGAGAAGGGATGAGCATTCTGATTTAGCTCAATTTGATTTGCCAAAATATACCTGCTTATCGTGCATTATATGCACAATTAGTCATATAAAACCTGTTTGATAATAATATAATCAATGTTGTCAGAACCGGACCGGTTTTGACCCGGGCAGGCTAGGGTTAGGGGTCGAGGGGTCGACCGGGTTCAACCGGGGGTCGAACCGGGGTCACGAAAAAATAAAAATATAGGAGATAATTTAATTATAAAAGATCAATATGTGTAATCACTCAATTAAATCTATATTTGGATCAAATTCATCAATTAATTATTAAATAAATATGATTTAATGATTATATTTTATAAATTTATAATAAAGTATGAATAAATATTTAAATTTATAATTTTTTATTTATTTTTTTATTTTTAATTTTTTGGATCCGGGTCAACCGGTCCGGGTCGACCGAGTCGACCGTTCAACCGCTCGGGTCGACCGGTTCAACCCGGGTCTCGCCGATTCTTTGCAAAAACGAATTTTAGGCGAGACCCGGCCCGGCATTGGTACCGGTTCCGGTCGAACCGGGTCGAACCGGCCGGTCCGGGCTGGTTTTGACTACCATGTAATAATAGTAAATATAATTACCGAATGATTAAAAAAAAAACATAAACAAGATTATAAGAAAAGATTAATGACACCTAACCTGAAGTACTAGGAAAACTTGAGACAAGTTGTTGTACAAGTTGAGTTAATTTATCAAGCTGGAAACACCATTGAATAGCAAATTCAATTCAAGAAAATAGAAATAAAAAAACTCAACAATTACACTTCCAATCCGTGTGATTAGTATTCTCCATATATGTGTTGACTACCACAATTTTGCAAAATTTTTGTCAAAGATACATGTAAATAAAAAAAAAAAATCATTCTGAGAGACGAAAATTGGTTCCACCATCAACACAACTCTAAAGCTTGCAACCTTTATAAATTTAATAACCTTAGGTTGTGATACAAATGTTGTCATGAAAAAGAACCAAACATAATAATAAAGAACAAGCCTCCCATTGGAAGGAAGACTTCACATATGAACATCTTGAGATACACCTTTATACAAATACATATAGGTAAGTAGACATGAGAATTGACATGAAATGTGGATACTTGAGCATGAACTCTCTTTTCTTTTTCATTTAATCAAGTTAGGCAATCTATTATAGAGTAAACTAAATACCCTTCCATCATCATCAATATATTCAGTTATTAAGTTGATGAGATTACAAGAAATGAGAAGGGAAAAAAAGAAAAGAGAATTCCAAAAATCTGCACTTATGGAAAATAACTTCAGAAATACCAAAATTGGAAATAGGAGAAAGAATTGTGTGTCTATCTCATGATTTCTTGTGTATCTTAATAATAATGGTGAGTTGGGTTCACAATTTCATGTTCAGGCACAATATACCAAGTCATGAGTTAGACTCGTGTTTCTTAACTCTGCCATATCCTTTTCCTTTTCAAACCCCCAGATGCAAAAACAGTTACACTTATATACAACTTAAATAGAGCTCAAACAATACACAACAAAGCTCATTCGCCTTACTCCACCACAGAAACCCACACTACACCAATTTCTACAATATTTGAATTTTGTACTTCGCAAAAAAAGAAAAAACAATTCCATACTTCATCCACTATTATACATTAAGAACACAATAAATAAAATAGCAATAGTCAAAGGACAAATCAAAATTTTCCACTTCCAGCTTATATCCTACCAGCGAACTTCTAGGATTACATTATGGAGTTAACCAAAATGAATCATAATTCATGAGGGGTTATGATACAGCATAGGATGAAGAGACGAAAAATCTTATGCCAACAATATATGCCATCGGCCTTTAGTTCTATACTACTCATGTTGGAGCGGCGTACTTTACATGTCTTTTGGGTTTCTCAAATTCGTAATTAATAATGTGGTCAATGCCTTTAGAATATCATTTAATGTTTTTAAAGAATAATTTTTAGTATCATTTAGTATGATTTTTAATAGGATTTAATGTCTTTTAATAGGATGTCAATTTCATAGGATTTAATGTCTTTTAATAGTCAGTTTTAGTTTTTCCTTTTAAATGCTATTTAATATTATTTAATAGGTTTTAGTCCTTTTTCGATTATGGAAACTTTCAAGCTTGCCTATATATATGTAAGCCTTATGGCATTAGGACAGAATATGTTATTTTGAATGAATTTTCTTTGAGAGTGTTCTCTCTTTATCCTAAATTTCGTAATCTTGTGTAGATTTCGACTTTTGATGCCAGATATCTAGGTATTCTCAGAATCAATGGATATTTGAAGATCACAAGCCGGGTATTCGTGCGCGAATCAACGTCTTGCGATTATTTCCCTTTTATTCCGCTGCGTCAGGTTAAAAAAGCATAAATTTATATAAGAATGCATGAAGAAACAACATAAAGAGGGGTTCGCTTAAATCTTCTCATATTGTTCTTTAATTCTTTGAATCTAATAAACAGCAAATTATGATTTCACTTACACAAATCAAATGTTGAAATGAAAAAAAAATAAAAAATAAGTAGAAATTAAATAGTTAGACAATCTTAATTTCATAAAATCAACATTAAATGGACCATAAAGTTTGATTACCTGTTGCGTTTGTTGCTGACGTAAGCTTCTTTCCTCTTGCAATGCAGCCTTCAATTCATCTATTTCACTCTGTCTCCGTGATGATTTCCCAATAGATGGTGGTCCATATCCTCTTCCAGGATGGTAGTCGGATCTATTACTTGCATTCATAAATCTATCAACAATCTCCTCCGGAGTCTCTGGCTTGTTAGAAGACTGGGATTCCTCATATATTTTCACCATCTTCTCCTGCATTATGAACAACCCAAACACAACATTCACATCATGTTGCTTATTTCATAACATGTTTAAAATAAAAGTTAAGCTAAACACTTACATAATCTTCAGCAGCTTGTTGCGAAACCCAACCACCAGTACCGTCGGCCCTCGGTTCACAATAGCGAGTTAGCTTAAAGAACTCGATAGCATTGGGTGGTTGACGATTTTGATTAATCTATGTACATAAATATGTATGGAAAATGTTAAACACTTGATTGATATTACCATTACATGTTAGAAAGTAATTGAGTAGGTACTTACATGCTCATTCCTTCTACTCTCAAATGATCGAGAGCCAGACCTATGCAAGTACTTCACACGGCTGCGTGCATCTCTCCCAATCATCGATTTCGTCCTCTACTCACCCAAAATGATTACATATTTATGAAGTTAATAACTAAAATCCTAAGAAACATTTGTAGGTCGAATTTACCTTGTTGGATGGTTGGTTGGATTGTGAAATTACCCTCTCTTCTTCAATCTCTTTAGTCCATTGTTCTGTCATCTTCTTCCAATCATCATCATTCGATCCTTTAGGTCTTGCTGCATTACCAATCTTTAACCATCTCTTCTTAGTTTTACTTCGATGATTTCTAAGGAGACTCCCCATCCATGTGTTAGCTGAAGCAAATTTGTCCTCATTTTTCACTACATCATCAACATTCAACCGACTCTACATCAACCATATCAGCCAAGATGACAAAATAGTTAGTCACTTTACATAAAAAGTAAGTAATATGAAAATAAAGTTTAAACCGTATTTACCTTAACTCTCTCCAAGCTCGTTGTTTGTCTACCCTAGATAACTTTCTCCAATCTTCACCATAAAGAGGTAACAAGTCCCTACAAGCCTTTCCTATCTCAGATGCTAATTTTGAGGATTGGTCTGGTGTTATTGGACGTCCTCCAGAAGCAGTAAACTCAATCAACATTTTTCCCTTTCGCTTCATATTCTCCCGCTCAAGTGCTTGACCACGATATGCACCTCGTTTAGTAGTAGATCTTGTTGAGCTCTCAGTTGCTATATAATATATGAGAAGAAATGAGTTTTCACTTGCACTTTCAATAAATTGTAAGGAAATAAAAATACAAAAGAAGGAAATAAATATAAGATGAAAAAAAGGCAACAACGGGGAATGCATGTGTACATATATATTAAGGCACAAGTACATTATATTATGTTACTTATCTTGCTTGAAGCTTTGTATTATTAAAAATGAGTGTTTAAAATCGTACCTACAGATTGAGTATGGTTAGCTAGATTGTTGTCCTGTGAGGATGCATATGCTTGACAATTATTGACATCTGGACCACGTGGAGTGTCATTTGCAGTTTATGATATGTCACACAATATTATTCCCGTGTAAGAATTATATGACATGTTACACAATACTATTTGTATGACATATGTTACTCATCTTACCATGTTGAGTTCACTAGTGAAATGGAAGGCAGACTTATGAAGCTTGAGAGCACAAAGGAAAATCCAAATAAATAGCACTATATACCACCGGGGTAGATCAAATATATGCATATTATGAGAATTTATATAGCAATGAAAATAAGTGCTTTTGGAAGGACATCCATTACACACACACACCCACATACATTCTGTTCCATATTGTCTATTTGGTTTTTTATTTTTTATTTTTTTGGTATTTACATGTTGCATGTGAAGTATTTGTAAAATTTTAACACATACACTTTCAATATCATATGATTTGCTATATGTATATAAAACATGACATATAATGTTCTGTTAATCTTTTCTTTACATAAATGGTGGATTATTTGCAGTATTCCATAAATGGAATCTTGATTTGGGGTTTTTTTCATTGGTTTGATGAATCAATATCTGATGCTTCAGCACTTGATGTTTTCGTTATTGAACCCATCTTAGAACAACAAGGCACGCAAGCATATAACAACTTAAATTAGAAAACAACGAGGAGTAATAGAAGAAATTTAGTGCAAAGACTTCAATGACGATTTTAAAATGAAATAATTGTGTTCGTATGAGGAAACACGCTTTGGGTGAGGCACATGTCCGGTCTTATATGAGAAGAAATGAGTTTTCACTTCCTCTTTCCTTGTCAACTTACCCAGGCAATAAACAGATTTAACGAAATCATTACAAAATGGAAATCAAACTAAAAATTTCAATCACTTTCAAGTAATAATAATTTCAATAGCTTTGTATTGCAGTAGTATAGCTTAAGGGTTGGCATTACAATTGATCGCTTTTACTGACTACCATCTTAAAATACCATAGTAGAAGATAAACGATATAATATACCATATTACGATAAAAATACAACATCTTAATGAAGTAGATACTCAAAAGAAGTACCACATTACAATGATACTATACTATATTAAGACAAAAATATCATATTTGACAAAGTTGGAACTAAAAAAAGTATAGTTAATACTTTAAAAGTACCATATTGGAACAAAAATACCACGTTATCATAGACCACTACAAATATAATTGACTTTTGCAATCGATTCCTATAAAATCACCATGTTTCAGGCAATCAAATAAAAAACCCCAAATCAAGATTATAATAAAATTTATGATTATTTCTTAGATTTCTGCTAAAGAGAAGTTCTTGCACCTGATTCAAGCTTTTATAATCATTGTTGCATGTTACTTTGATTTAGTATATGCAACTAAAGCTCATATTTACATAATTAGCTAATGTCCATGGTATTTCATTATCGGTGTAATACAATTGCATGGAAAACTTACATGGAGCGTGGATATGATTAGCTGAATTGTTGCCTACCGAGGATGCATATGCTTGACTATTGTTGACATGTTGACCGCATGGAGTGTCATTTGCTGTATTTTAATAAACAAGTGAACTCAAAATAATACCATATAGAATTTACGGAGTAGAGACTTGAAATTCCATAGGTCTATCCCAAATTCATAAAAATCATTCCCCTTTTAAACTAAGTTTATTGAGAGAAAAAAAAATTATTACTCTTTTAGGTAAAATAACAACGGTAGCTAGAATTGACTGAAATGACTCATATAAAAAAAAGAACCCTTATGTTATGGAGGTTTTCAAAGTTCACGTGGAAGTTTTTGTTGATTGGTTTTTAAAATTTTTCATTAATCCAAATGAAAAAAAATAATTAAAAGAGTGCAATCAACAATGACAAGTGGTTTCATAGCTAAAGAATTAGCTACTGCCCAAGCTAGTTGATTATCAATCTAATGCAGTTGGATTGAAAACTTACCTAAGGTGTGGGTACGATTAGCTGAATTGTTGCCCCCCATGGATGCATATGCTTGTGTACTGTTAATACCTTGACCACGTGGAGTTTCATTTGCTATAGTATAAAAAAGGAGCAATTTGTATTACAATTTAAACAAACTTATTCTACTTTAATGATATGCTTAGATGGAATACCTGAGGAGTTTATCAAAGGATTAGATGGATGGTTGTTTAGTGGTGATTGGCATATCATCCTCAGAACGATGAGAATCCGACTCATCGCGAATGGGTAGACGGGCATCCCGTTTAGCTTCCCTCCCCTCCTTTGAACATTCCTTCGACCACCACCATTGCAATCCTACAGTCAAAGAAAAGAGGTATAAGTTAGTAATAGAAAAATAGACAACATAACAACTTCGCAACTCGTCATTCAACATGTAAAAGCTGATGAAATTAGCATAGACTCAAAAGAAAAAAAAATTGACTGTATAAATGCAAGTGGGCAAGTTTTTAAAAAGGAAAAAGAGAAAAAAAAAAAAACCTATATCCTTACAATTTTCATCGCTGCTATCATAATCCACCAGTGTGTCATCCATTTCCTCATTTTCATCCTCATCTTCACTACATTCAATAACAGCATCATGCCCTACTTGTTCAGATGCTTGAACTGTTCTTTCAATAACATCCCCATCAACAATCTCATGACCTACATCAACCCTCAATAGCACATCAACATCACAATCGATTACCAGATGTTGCTCATTTCCTCCCACCATTTATTATGAATGTCCATCTAAGATCTCATCTGCTAAACGAGCTTCCACATCAGTTAATAAATTTGCATCACCTTCTAGCGATTCTATATTATATATGTGGCGATGCTCAAACTGTTGCACTACACGCCATTCAGATCCTAGCTTCATGTCCTCAACATAAAATATTTGCTTAGCTTGTGATGCCAGCACATATGGGTCATTTTCATACCAAGTACGAGTAATCTTAATGCATTTAAAGTTGTCATCAACTCGAACATTTCGCATGTTAGTGTCCCACCACTTGCATTTAAATAAGATCACTCTTTTGTTTCTAACGTAAGTAAACTCGTATATATCTGACAATACGCCATAAAATTCAACTTCCATGTCTCCTTGATTTCCCTCTACAAGCACTCCACTATTCTGAGTCTTCTTCCTATCATCAAATTCTGATGTATGAAATCGCACGCCATTATATATCAACTTGTTGTATCTCTTGAAACATGAATCGGGTCCTAGTGATAATGCATATAATGCACTGATGACCAAGTCATCACTATCATAGAACATACTCATCTGCAGTAATGACAATTAAAATAGAACATCAATTATATTTTGTTATACCTCCTTTAATTATAGTGTATGTAAGTACACGTGGAGTTCGTTTATTATATTTACCTTATTCATAAACCATAGACCAAATTCCCTTTTGTGGCGCTCATCTATGTCATCACCATATTGTGAGCGCAAAATATCTTTATGTTCACTGCAACACAAATTGCACTTTGCTTAAGGAATACACACATATCTTAATAGATTACTAACAATAAAAAATGGTTTGCTGACTATCACATACACTAGATAAGGTTGCATCTCTTGACAATTGTTCATAATGTACCATTTAGCAATTTCAATCTCTTCATCTGTTAATACCACATATGTAGGTGGAGAAATAAATCCAACTCTATTTGTAAAGATATCCAAGCCACCATCTTCTAAAGAATCGTGGTTCCTATCTGGACGATTAAATATTGTCTCCATATCCTCTAAGTGAAGTGAGCACCAGGTCAAACACTCATGTACAACATAAGCTTCAGCAATTGAACCTTCTGGATAAGCTCTATTTCGAACAAATTGCTTTAGGGAGCCTAAGTACCTACAATGTAAAATCTCCATTAGATAGAAAAAAAATCAAACAGTAACATAAAGATAAATATATTGTCTCCACATTGTACCTTTCAATAGGATACATCCAACGGTAAGCAACAGGTCCAGCCATTAGGGCCTCTTGAGGTAAGTGGATAGCTAGATGCACCATAACATCAAAAAAGGCAGGTGGAAAGATTAGCTCTAGCTTGCACAATATTGTGACAATGTCGCTTTGCATCTTTTGTAACTCTTCAACATTCAACGTGCGTCGACACAATCTCTCAAAAAAGGTTCCAAGCTCGGATATGGTTGTGGTGACATCTTTAGGCAATAAGCCACGAATACCTATAGGTAATAGCCTTTGAAGCAACACATGGCAATCATGGCTCTTCATACCCGAAAGCTTTGAGCATGAATTGTCCACACACTTACCTATGTGTGATGCATAACCGTCAGGTAATCTAACATTCCTCAGAAATTGACAAAATAATTTCCTTTCAGAATTACTCAATGCATAACTTGCACAAGGCATTGAATACTTTCCATCAGCCTGCTTTAGTAGATGTAGCTCCTTCCGAATACCAAGCTCCTCTAGATCAAGCCTAGCTTTATAAGTGTCTTTTGTTTTCCCTTCAACCCTAAGCATTGTGTGAACTATATTCTCACAAATATTCTTCTCAATGTGCATGACATCAAGATTATGTCTAAGCTTTAATTTTGACCAATATGGCAATTGAAAGAATATGGACTTTTTATTCCAGTTGAATCCGTGAACACGACGGACTCTTTTAGCATTCCCTGGATGCTTTCCCATACCCACATCTGTCATCGTGTGTAATTGGTGAAGAATGTCTTCACCAGAATATAGTTCAGGAGCTTCACGGTTATCACGCATTCCATCAAATTTCAAGCTACGTCTCCACCTATGTTCCATTGGCAACCACATCCTATGACCAACATAGCCAATCTTGCTATTAAGTCTTATTGATGGTGTTTGGTCTTCGCATACGGGACAAGCACTGTATCCTTTTGTGCTCCACCCAGACAAATTCCCATATGCTGGAAAGTCATTGATGGTCCACATCAATGCAGCATGCATTTTAAAAGATGACTTTGAGTACGCATCGTATGTCCATAGTCCATTGACCCAAAGATCATTCAACTCATCGATTAAAGGTTGCATGTAGACGTCGATTTCCTTCCCCGGGGCTTTGGGCCCTGGGATTAACAACGGCATCATGAAATACTCTTTCTTCATGCACATCCATGGTGGTAAGTTATATGTAAGGAGCACCACAGGCCACATGCTATATGACTGGCTCATGGTACCAAATGGATTAAAACCATCACTGGCTAACCCTAGCCGCACATTACGACTATCCTTTGCAAACTCTGGATATTCAATGTCAAAATTAATCCAAGACAACCCATCTGCTGGATGACCCATCATGTTTTCTTGTCTCTTATGTTCATCTTTATGCCAACGCATTTTTTGAGCAATCTTTGGATTTATGAAAAGACGTTGCAACCTTGGTTTTACTGGAAAGTAACGTAGAACCTTATGAGGAATGGGCTTCTTAGACCCCGTGGATATCTTATATCTAGAAGTACCACAAGTAGGGCAATTGGTAAGATGCTTGTTGCTACCCCAGAATAAACAACAATCATATTTACATGCATGAATACATGATAACCCATACCTAACCCCATTAAGTACTTGTTTGCATGATAGTATGACTTGGGAAGAGATTCTCCATTAGGTATCACATCATGCAAAAGTTGTAGCAGCATATCAAATGACTTATTCGTCCACTTATTATATACTTTCAAGTGGAGAAGCTTCACAATAAAGGAGAACTTTGAAAACTTACACCCGGGATAGAGCTCTTGATGTGAATCAGCTCTTAATCCATCTAAAAAATCCATCGGAATATTGAAGCCATCCCCAGCGCATGAATCTTCCTCTTGATTGGCAACAAATGCCCCTAAATCATCAAGCATCTCATCAAATCCATCAATTTCATCATCATTTGCCACATCGTACTCCTCCACAATGGGTCTCATTTCACTCTCCACATGACGAATTCTACCACGACATCCATTAGGCAATTCAACAGTCGGCTTCTCACCATGATATATCCAACAATTGTAATTTATGTCTATACCATCTACAAGCAAGTGTGCTCTAATCACATTCACATTGTACAAATTGTGATTTAAACATCTCCTACATGGACAATTTAACTCCGTGTTTACTCCATATTTCAATCGCATGTATGCAACAAAAAATTCTACACCTCGTTGGTACTCTTCACTTCCGATGTCACAACTCATCCAATTTTTATCCATATATTGTAAGAGAACCTATAGAAAAATAGAATTATAAGATTGAAAATATTGTTTAATAAAATGAATAAAGTCATTGTAATCAATAATTAACAATCTAGTACACTTATCTTAAACATGCATCAGATAGTGTAGTTGCAAGGATTGTGTAGCAACTTCAATATGCAGTTCCAAAGTTAGGTGAGAAATTATTTGGATGAATTCATACAAGTGAGATCAAAATTAAGAAAGAAAGAAATTTCCTTTGAGCTAAATATTAGCACACTTTCTAGTCTTTCTCCTATGATGAACATGACAATGATTGCATAAAGTATTCCTAGGTTTTCATTAGTTTAGTTTATATTATCGTCCACATGCCTTTTAAATGAGTGGAAAGAGAGATATTATGTGGAGTAGTTAAACATTGATGCTCCTTGTCATGCACTTTGATGAATCTTTTACCTATAGAAGTAAGTAAATATATATATATATATAGCACATTGCCCTACATCATATTTAGTGTAAGAGCTATTCCTTACATTGTCCTACATCAATAAGATATCAATCATATCAATCCTATCAAATTCTAATAAAATAGATCTAATAATAAAAGATATAACAACTAAATCAAATCTCTGCTATCCTATATCAAATTTAGTACAGAGCTATTTCTCACATTGCCCTACTTCATATTTAGTGTAAGAGAATGCCGTGTTCAATCAATGCCATCTAATTTAGCCTTCCATATTTCAAACAAATGAGCTAGCTTGAGATATGATGTTACGTCATGTATCAAATAAATTGATTATTAAAACGTGCATTACAGATAGAGAATCATATCCATATTTAATGTGTTGGATCTTTTGAGAAATTTGATAGTGTTAGAATGATAAAAACAATTTATTTTAAATCATACATATTTATATATAACTTCACCGAAACAATGAATAAAGAAAACGTACTTATATATCAGTATTGAATGTGGTTGAGTCATTAGTTCTTGTATATATATTACTTTGGCGAGCAACATGATGGCAGGCATTTTTAAGGTAAGGAAAGCATACGGTATTTGAGAAAAGATAAAGAGGTTTTTTTTTTAATGAATTATTGTATATCCAAATATTATTGGTTTATTTAGTCACCAATGGATAGTACAATACATGTGTGTCATATCAAATGCATAGTTTGTCTTAAGATAGAACCATATATTAAAGACGATAACTTCTTTTAACTTGCCAAATGTCTAATATATGAAAGGAAAAATTGTTAATATATATATAAGTAACGGAAGAACGTTAGTTGTCTCCCGTTTTGTCCATATGAATTGTCTGGAATGGAATTGATTGGAATAGAAGGAATGTTAATAAGCAGCTTATTTATAAATTGATTCTTTTTGTTTAGATATATCATCAAATGCAATTAAATTGATATGATGTTTGTAAAAAAATCTCCAGTAATTACTATGAACAATAAATGTGTAAGAAAATAAAAACTTAATTGTAATAGTAATTATTAAAGAGTATAGAATGGAATCACAATTCCACTTACTTAATGGTGGAATTGAATTCTCCCTTAAAGGCTGAATAATTGATTCTTCATAATGGCGATTCTAACTTTTAAAAAATGCATCTAAACATCTTACTTGGAATAGAAATAAAAATCCATATATAGGATAAAATAATATCTAAATTAAAAGATTTGATATTTAAAATAAGATATCAATCCTATCAAATTCTAATAAAATCAGATCTAATAAAAAAATGATATAATAACTAAATCAAATCTCTGCTATCCTATATCAAATTTAGTACAGAGCTATTTCTCGCATTGCCCTACATCATATTTAGTGTAAGAGCTATTCCTTACATTGTCCTACATCAATAAGATATCAATCATATCAAATTCTATTAAAATTAAATCTAATAAATAATAACTAAATCAAATTTACCCCAATAAAATAAAATCTGTCATATCTTCCTTGTTATTTTCTTGATCCGCATCACTATCCAAACATACCCTAGACTATGCCGACAATTGATGTTATATATGAATTATTTATTTCAAATCCCTTGATAAGACCTAAAAATATGTTCATGCAATGTACAATATGTGATAAGTTATTGTTTCAGCTTCTTATCTGGAGAAATCACAATACAATTAATAATACCATGTCATATCGTCTTCATTAAGATAGTGGAATTATCGCGAAGTTGTGTGCAAATTCAGATTGTAATTTTTCCTGATTTTTTCCACTTATCTGAAAATACACGGAAAATGAAGCAAGAAAACACGGAGGGCATGCGAAAATTCCTAGTATTTCGTTATATATACAAGCATTCTCATTGCATCACGAAGAGAAGGACTAGTTTTGTGCACCCAGGCCATAGAATCTCAAATTACAAGCAGGACAAAAGAACCTATGGCAGAACTTGAACTATGGGTTGAAATTTTATTACAGGCTCTATATGTTTCATCGTTTTTAAATGGGTATTTGTAAGGAAATAAATCCAAATAAAAAATAAATTTTTTCACTTAAAACTGACCAATAAAGTTAAATTATAAATACAAATAAGATATAGATTATATATAAATAAAATAGTTTTGGTAAGGGACTATTTTTGGAACTTGAAGAAATGATGAGGTTTAATTACGAAAGAAATCATGTACTAATAACCAAAAGAAAAAGTCAATGAAGACAACTCACACACTATCAAGATGAATAAAATCTTCTTCACTAGTAATGCGGTTAGCTTGTGGAGCCTAAGTGGCAGTGGACCATTTACTTCTGCCCTCTGATAAATTTGAAACTTCAACCCAAAGATCTGTGAAGCATGTGACTGCAAGCAAGGAAAAAATTGGGAGAAAGAAAAGATAGTGTATTAGTTCACATTTCAATCAAAATAAAATGATTATCACCTCTTTAAAAATATAATAATTTTTTACCTTTGGGAAACCGAGGACCAGTTCTAGAAATATGTTAGCATCTGATTGCAGTTCGAAGCACTCCAAGACCTCCATCAATCGAAAAGAAACTCAGCAAAGAAGCTCAAATATTGCTTTATGGGAATATTCAAACAACAATGATGAAATCACTGAAAACATAAAGACGAAAATCAAGACTTGAAGTCAGTTGTAATTCTTTAAAATGCCTACTGTGGTTGCCCTTGAGTTCTGAGAGGAAGCATCATAGCTTTAACAGAGTAAGGTAACTAAAATTTCATATAACAAAGAGCATAATTACGTTCATTCTATTTCTAAATTGATTCTCCTATTTTTCCTCCATTACTTAGGTTTCCTTATGTTGCATACAAGTAACAACGATGGCAATCGGACCGGATTGAATTTTCAAATTCTGAAGTCACAAGTAATCCTCTATTTCTCTAATCTAAACAGTTTTCCTGAAATTGTTAAATTTATATTTTGAAAATAAATCATAAAAGTCAAATAAAGTAATAAAAAACTTTATAATGATGATTCAGTCTCTAAATTTTGTTTTTGTGCCATCCTTTAGTTAATTTTACTAAAGTCATATTTCAATCCTTTTGTAAAATTGGAAAAAAAATGATAAAATAGTAATACTGTAGGGAAATTTAGCAAAACAAATAAAGAAAGGTTGAAATAGCCCCCCCCCCCCCCCCCCCCCCCCCCCCTTCTCTCTCTCCCTCTCCCTAATAACGAAACTTTCATTCATAACTTCACCCAATTTTGAAACCGGTATTAACAAAACAAGCATTAAGTCATTCAACGAAATACAAAATCAAATTACTAAGCATAACCTTAATGTGAGATTAACCACATGTTCAAATGAAACGTCTCAGATCATCCTCTTCGAATAGTACATGAAAAAAAATGACTGTCCTCCAGACAAGGTAGCCTTAATTTCCTGCACAGATGAGATAGAAACACAATGTAAAGAGTCCAGACTATAAATCCACTATCACAGTTTCTAGCAAATAAAATACCATCATATAGGTCCCTAGAACATAAAATAATTAGTTAAAAAATGTTATAAATTGCATCCATCTTAACATCCCATCACAGAATTTATAAGAAATAGCACTCATCGAACAACATATACTACAACCAATTTGTTGGGTGAAGGAAACCAGCTCTTTTCTTTGTCTGCAACTAATACTTGTTAAAAGTATAATAATATAACTATAACTTGAATCTAAATTTATTTAGGCTGAAAAAAAAAAAAAAAATAGAAAAGGAACAGTATATTCGTTTGCAAATTTGGATCTCATATTCCACATCCTAAGCCTGGCATAAATTTGACTGACTGTATAGTATACTTATATCCTCAGATTCCTTCAGTATCTATAGAAAGTGAGAAATTACTCAAGACATTAAACAGGTTTCAACTCAGAGAGTCAAATAAACCACGCATAATCTACAAACTTTAATTAACACATGAACCACAATGTGTTATGTCTACACAGTAGCAATTCTAAGTAATTTGAAATGCATTTTTTAGAAAAGCTGCATGCACTTTCTGCAAATGTGTATGTGTTAATTTTGATGTGTTATGTTCAGTAAAGTATAAAAGAAAATTATAATGAAGATAAAAAGAAAAGGGGGCCAAGGAACAAAAAAGAGTAGACATTCATCAGCCCCACCTTGCCACAACAACCTCTACCCCAACATTACCATTAGCTTAGCCACTGCCTATAAACCTCTCTCTCTCTCTTCCCCATTACCCCCGATCTACTGCCCTGCTGACTATTCCAGAAATAGCCTATTGAAATTTCTAGAAATAGTACTATAAGAGAGAGTTTAGTCACTAAGCTAACTGGATAAATTTTAAGTATAGATAAAGACATGAAAATGGCTAGAAAATTTTTTTGGTTGATTAACACAAGTAAAAAACTATTAACCAAGTCATACTTAAATTGGTATTTAGATTGCAGAAAACTAATCAGACATCCCAACTAGGACAACCTGCTGCTATATCAACCAATGTGGCTAACTAATCAGACAAACCAACTAGGACAACCTGCTGCTATATCAGACAATGTGGCTAAAGCTGGAGAGGAAAAAATATAAGGTATGCAGTTCAATAGTTGGTAGATAAATCCCCAGAAAAGGAAAGCTATAGATCATATGCAATTACATGAAAGTATGATAGACACAATCTTAGTATAGTGGAACAATATGTATAAAGTTAATAAAGTTTTAACATGACAGTTATAAAGAACAAGTAATACAACTAAACCTCAAGTTGGCTGATGAGTTTCCAATTTGGATAAAAGAAACATTTGGCACAAAGAATTATGTAAAATATGCTTTTATATGCAATGTATAAAGTATTACTAGTAAGTTTTATATGACAAATTTCTACTTTCTTTTTGGCTGAGCTTAATGCATCTATCTACATAGGCCCTTTATACTCTAAGAATAACAATGGGGGACAGTGACAGTGATAGCCACAACTGATCTGCATCAGCTTCAGTTGCAAAATTGTATTTTTTGGTCGTGGGAGAAATTATGTAGCTTGTTTTTCATCCTTTTTGAACCATTTATTGCATCAGAAGTTAAAATTGGTGCATTGATGGTGTCAAACCACTTGATAACTAACTTAGCAAATTACAAATATCAATGGAAACTAGGATTTCAGCTGTTTTCTTTCTTTTTTTTCAAAAAATCATCCTTTTTTTTCTAGTAAATGTAGCATATTACTTCTCCTTTGCGAAATAAAAATAACACTATCAAGATAGTAGAACTTCTTTAAAGTTATAACTTCCTTTAAATGAATTTTGGGCTTAAACTCATTAATGGAGCCAAAACATTATACACAGACACAGGAAGTTGCATAAAATAATTCTACAAAATCAGCACTGGTTCTCCTATATGACAAGTTCAATAACTTCCCCTTGTTGAAATAATCCATTGATATAAATTTACTCCAATAAAACTTCAAATCGATTTGTAAGCATGACAAATGAAAATCACTCCAGAAAGGGACAACATTGAATTTTTAAGAATAGCTTAGACTTGGTTCCCGCCTCGGACATAATGGAATCATAGGCAAAAACCTATTACAAAATCTAGGACAGCTCCTACCGTTACCCACATTTTTCTTCATGATTACACTAAGAAGCATATTAGTTGAATAGGGGTCCTTGCTCTATCACTTATCTTCTTTAAGATTTCAAGAAGTCGATGTTCTTATAAAGACTTTGCAAAAAGCGACATTTGAATCAATGTTGTGAGAGTTAGGAATGGATAATATCATTACCTTAACTTAAGGAAGGTGTTGGAAAGTGTTTTTGTTAGCTTTCGAACTCCCTATATTTATTTACTTCCTTTACTTTGTTGAGCTATGTTTATTTAGTTTTTTGATCATGGATTTAGGAAGAATGTTTCTATCCTATCTACTGTAATGCCTCTATCTAATCCTCCTTGGAACACTAATACAAGTATTCTAAACTAGATTCATGGTTTTTTTTTAATCCAAATTGATCACTAAAAAGAGAAAAATGATAAATCATGTTAGATATCTTTGACATTACAACCACAACATAAAGTGACTAAGAGCAAGCAGCCATACATGCCACTCCGAAGCCTAAACCAAACTGCATGTTGATGTCATTGCCTATAATTGAACAGCTCATGACAATAAAGAAAATCCTTAAGCATAAATAGGAAGGGACTGTCAATGAACATTACAGCCTAGCTAGGATCTAAAGCATCCAAAAAAGCTCAGTTAACAGTCGGGATCACAAAGCATTATGGTCATAAAGTCTTCAATCTCCCCATGTCAGGATCACAAAGCATTATGGTCAGGGCACTAACGCTTCAACCGGTGCATGTTTCAGCCATTGACATAATGTAATGAGGGAAAACATCCACAAAATTCTTTTTTTTTTCGCTTTTATTAATATGTTCTAAATCAATAGTGAGCGTTCTTGCCTTTTAACAGATCGCTATTGCTACTTTTTCACTTTGACTAGATGGCTTGTCCATTATTTTTTAAGCCATCACATCATCATCTTATGCTATGTGTTCTGTTCAGGTAGTTCATCAACATTGTATTACACTCAATCATCACAACTTTGAATACAATTTTAATTATCCAATAGGAATATTCATAATTTGTATTTAATCAATGTTGGGAGTGGGGGTGAAAATGAATCAAGTCAGTTCATCCTCTAGCCATATAAGATAAGTTTGGTAGGAAATCTATGGTGAAAAGAATTACAGAGTCCATGCTTCAAAGCAAAATGGTAGAGAGAAAAGCAGGGCACTTTAAGCAAGATTTTAACTCAAGCCCATTTTATTTGAAAAACAACTTTAGCATTTTAACCCCAATGCAATGCCAATACTAGCCCTCAAATTCTTCATCCTTCCCTACTCAACTCTAAGAATTCTTTGTAACCTCGTTAAAAGCATCCGTCAAATATCCAACATTGCCTATGGTCTATTACTAGTCATATATATACAATATTCAATCGTCAGGTGATCAACCTGTTCGGGACTGTACCATGGTATTTAACAGTAGTGGGATGGGATGTGATGTACAATGAAGAGTTCATCCTAGAAGATGACTACTCCTATAACGTATTACTTCAAAAACCTAATAACAAATGTGGAGACAGTATTAGGAACTAATTTTACATCAATGAACCTAGTCATATTGTCATTACAGTTGACAATAAATCGCACAAGAAGAACAGGTTCTTTATAAAACTAAGTCTAAACCTAATGTACCAGTGTATATCTTCTTGACTAAGTGATCTATGTAAAATAACATGTTATTTGTACAATGTAGCAGAACATTCGAATGAAGACATCATAAGAATTAACAAAGTATTTATAAACTCACATCCTAACAATCAAAGAATGCACAAATTTTAGAAACATGAGCAACAAAACGAAAATACCCACAACCCTTAAACGCAAGCCCTGATCAGAGTATGAGTATTTATGCAACAGGAGCACAAAAATGTGCATGTCAAGCTAAATAAAAGTCAAAATATGTAAGAATGAACCTAGATGTTCTGTCTCCATTGATGAAAGATCATTAAGGATGTAGAGTCGAAGATTTGTACGATGCTTCTCGACACAACTGTTAGAGATGAAATCGATACGATGGAGGCACCTAGTAGCCGGAATGGAACAGAAGGATTAACCGGAGATGGAACAGAGAGATCAACCGGAGATGGTGGTGGTACGAATGATGGAGATCATTCGAAGTTTGTAAGATGAGGGTGTTGCATGCAGGACAGAGAAAAGATGGAGGGTCATGTCAATGTAGCGTGTTCTGTTTTTCCTTCTGTCCGAAGCTTTCGAAATGGCGGGATGACTTTAATGAATTTCATTTTTTCATTTTTTTTTTTTGGGAAATTATTAAATGAAAAGCTCCATATAATGTTTTGGGAAACGTGACTAATACTATGATTTAGAATTTGAGTTTAAACTATAAAAGATAGGCGACGTTTGCAATTTTTACAAACGTCACCTAATATCAAAATTCTTGTAGTGTGATCATGGATATGGGATATCAATTCAGCACATAGATACAAACAGGAGTGTATTGTATTGGATTGACCAACTATAAGAATATTGTATGGATCAATGCAATAAGTATTCTTATTTACAATGTTGTTTTAGTCCTTTGACCTAATGGCACCATGGATTCCTATATAGCAGTTTCCATGTTTTGATTCATCTCTTCATCATCTTTAATTGGATGATTGTAAGAATAAACTTGGGCATGCAATATGTTATATAGAGGAATGTGAGTGTTAGTAAAGGGATTTGTTCATCTCATTAATTTGAGAGAGATATCTATCAAGCCTCTTGATGAGTAAGACTGAGAAATGTATGGCTATGCTCGAATGAATTGATAAAGAGTTATCAATATCATTTGTTTAAGTCAGTCAAACTCTAGATTCAAGAAATAAGTAATTAGACAATATAAGAGTGGTTTGATCCACACCTTATGTTTGATTATAAGATATCGTGTAACAAAAGGACTGAATGACTAACTATTAGTAGGTAATGTCGGATCATCGATCTTCACTAAAATTGGGTAGACATAATGTCTTGCTAGAGACCAATTATGTCTTGTAGTCCTAAAAGAATGTTTAAGAGCTACTACCAATTTTAAGTGAACCTACAGGGTCACACACAAAGAATGAATAAAATGAATATTCGATAATCATATTGGGAATTGATTAATTATTTATTTGTCGATTTTAATTAGATTAAAATTAACAAATAAATAAATTCGGATAATAAGGATATATATGTCTTTCTAAATAAACCCTAATTTGTTCAGGGTAATTTAAAGAGACATAACCCTTATGTATCAAGGTAATTTAAAGAGACATAACCCTTATATATATCAGGGTAATTTAAAGAGACATAACCCTTATATATATCACTATATATATTCTCCACTAGGTTAATTTTTCATTCGTCTGACGCTGGCCGTCATTTAGAAAGAAATTTCGTAACCTAGAAAGAGAGTGTGAGGGATTCCTAAAGGTCAAAGCTTTTCGACGTGCTAGCACACACGAAGATCCAAGTCATTCGTGTGGATACCGGTAGAGGGAGTTGGTGTAATCTGCATCTCCTTTGATCCCATCATCAAGACAAAAAGGTATAACACGATTCCCTTTTCTTTCTAATTTAATTGGAGCGCTTGGATCCGATTGGGAATTTAAAAAAAAAACGATTTTCCACTGCACGATTCAGATTTGGATCGAAAATTCCCAACAAAGCAAACATATGTGTAGGAACAACTAAATGAAAGTTAAAAAATGAAAGATCAAACCTAGATTATGTGACTGTACTGATGAAAGATCTATTTTGTCGAAGAATTCGAAGACGTCTTGTCTAGCAATTGCCTGTGAAGGAATGGGTCTATGGAGCATTGCTTGGTTGGAGGTGGAATGGAAAGATCAGTCCGGTGGCATGAAAGACTCTGTCGAAGGTGGCTACAGCATGTACGGTGGAGATTGGTAAGAGGTTTTCGGAGTATATGAGAGGCTGAGAGTGTAATATGAGCCTTGAGGGTGTTTGGACGAAGGAAATGTTAAAAAGTAAAGTTTCTTTTTTGTTTTCTTTTTATTTTGGTCTACTGTTTTGAAATGGCGGGACTAAGATACAGATTTTTTTTTTTTTTAAGGTAGGAAATTGTTAAATGAAAAATTAGCCATAGTTAATGTAAGACAAAGGGTTACAAATTAAATGAATGTTTCATAAACGTGGCTAATAGTATGTTTTAATTGATGTACATAAATTATAAAAATGGACGACGTTTGCAATTTTTGCAAACATCACCCAATATCAAAATTATTGTAGTGATATATGCTAATAGTTACATACACAAACAATGTAATAGATTTGAGTTACTTACTTACTCATGATGATCAATCGTAATAGTCTTCAGGAAAATCCACGAACTGATTAGTATTACCTATTGGACAAATAAATATTTACTAATTAGATACATATATATATATCTGTATAAATAAATCCTATTGGTTATCTAAGTATTTTAAAATCAGTTTTTTTTTCTTTTCTAGCTCTATATTATCCTTTCTAAGTTATTATTTACTAATAACTAATAGTTTTAAAATATTTCATTTTTTATAGATAATTGTAGAGATGTTCAATAATTCAGTATTTTATTATTACCATCATTATTATTTTTATATCGTTCTTTAGTTTTATCACCTTATAGTCACTAATATTTATTTTATGTTATTTATTTTCATAGTGTTTCTCTTGATCTTATTTCATATTAATATCTATTATTTATGGAAAGCACAATATTCTTAATTATAACTTATTCATATTTTCCATTCTTATATACTTACTTATATAAAATAATTATCGGACAATTATCATAATCCAATCTTCTTGTTTAATATAACAAAAGTATTTCTTATTTGTAACGGTTACTAAAATTTAATACTTAACAAATATTTAATCATACTATTCTTAAAACATTTATATTTATTCATTAAGTTTTATGTTGTTTTTTTTTTCTATTATATATATGTATGTATGTATGTATTATGAGTTATTGATTGCGAAAAATTATGGAAAATTGTATCTTCAAATTTTATTGATAGTAATTCAAATTTTTAATTAACAATTAGATTGTCTGTATTTTAATATTTTTAGAATGTGAAAAATTTGGAGTGATTTTTGTGATTTCTTTTAAAACATTTTCAAAAATTTTACGTTATTTATTTAATGATTTTCATATTCAAATTATATAAATTTAGGTTATTACACAACATTAGCCTTAATGGTTAAAAAAGTAAAATTAAAACTTTATACAAATGTTATATATTCTTGCATAATATACCAACATTGACCTTCAATGTATAGAGTTTTTATAATGTTGAAGTCAATGTTAACATATTGTGTACTAACGTTTATGATATTAGGCCTTACAAATTATAGGCATGCCATAAACCAAAGATTGCTTGCGCAAAGACACCCTGGAGAGCTTAGGTTGGGAGGAAAATAATTTAAAAATAGAAAAAAAAAACCTTTTAATATCTCTACTAAGCCTACAAACAAATCGAGTTGAAGACGGTACAATGCAAAGTTCAATTTCAAATTCGACTCTAAATTTCAAAACTCCATCTTTGTGAGATCGAATTTAAGATTCTAAGTTCGCGTTTAGTTTGAATAACACTATATAATCTCAAATAGGGCTATAAGTAAGTCGAAATAGATCGCCCTCGAATTTGATTCACGTACAATCAAGTCGATCTCGAATTCAAGCTACTAGAGTAGCTGCCGAGCTTGAGTTTGAGCTTTAAAATACTCGGCTTGATGAGCTTATGAGTTTAAACAAGTATTAAATCAAGGTAAGTCGAGTTTGAGTTTATCGAGTATTAAATACTCTTTATAGTTAAATCAATATTTAAAAGAAAATCAATCTTAATTGATTCTAGTTCAAAATTATCGAGTATTAAATCGAATTAAGCTCAAGCTTAAAAATCAAAGCTAATTGAGTTTGAGTTTGAGTTTAAGCTCGAGTTCCAGCTCAAGCTTTAAGTTTTTCATTTGAGTTGAGTTTGAGCTTACTATTGTATCGATTCAACTTGTTTACAGCCTTAATCTTGAACTCGACTCGATTAAGCTCATTTAGACTCTATTTATTAAAAAAATACAATTTTAATTCTAATTAAAATAATATTAATACCTTAATTCAATTAATATTTATACTCAACTTGAGCTCAATTGGGTGAGCTGGTAAACTAAACATAAAAAGCTCAAACTTAGCTTAAGAAATGATTCGAATAGCTTGAGTCCGACTTGACTATTCTCAAATCAAATTCGGATAGCTTATAAACTAATTTGATTCATTTGCACTCGTAAACTCAAGAAATGACTAAAGACAATTGTCAAATATAACGCCTTCAAAGGAGTTATGTTGCATTTTGGGACTAATACCAAGGGCACTGATAGTTCTTTTTAAGAATGCTAATTTTTTATTTTTTGAAAAAGTATTATCTTATTATTCAGAGAAAATTTCTTTACCAAATATCAACATTTATAACAAAAAATGATGTCTTCAAAATGCTTGTTAAATCCTAGTGGGAGGAAAACACATTTTCAAATAATATTTTTTTCTTTGGGTTGTATGATCATTCAAAAAAAATATACACTTCTTTTTTTTTTTTTCTCTCTCTCTCTTTAAGCTCCTTAAACTAGTATTTTAAAGACACTAGATGTTTTGGGAAAGGAAAAAAAAAAGATGTTAGTTATTGTTGTGACCAAGAAGTAGAAGCGAGCTAGCCTAAGTCTGTAAGACTAGACATCTTTCTAGGGTGGGTCAAGTCCAAACCAAGTCTGGATCCATTGGGTCCGAGTCCAATTTTTCAGGATCCATAACCACCCCAGAACCCATGAACCTGTTGGATTTCGAGGTAAGTTAAGATGGTTCTAATGTGTTCCTTTTTAAAGAAAAAAAGAAAATAAAAAAAATTAATGAAAAAAAAAAATTTTTTAATGAGAGATCCTTAAGAACCTATCGGCTGGCAAGTCTACAAATCTGACTAATGAATCTATTTTGAACCTATGGACTATAATAGATCTACTTAGCAGATCAAACCTAGCGTGGCTAGATGGGATCCTATTTAGACCCAAGAGATGTCTGTATAAGCCAAATAGCTAGGCTCTACGGCAAGCCAAGTAAATCATTTTCTGTGCGGATCAGGTAGCAGCCAACTTTATTCGGAGCCGTGACATATTAATATCAAATAAAGTGCTTCTTCGCAATACAATGTGATGTTTATGCTGGAGGCACTTTTTTCTATTGTACGTGATGTGATTGGCATCGACCAGACTTTATAATTTTTTCGATCGAGATAACTCCACATGATACCGTATGCTATTTAAGATTAGAAAAATAACAATTTAATATCCATAAAAATTTAATTTAGTTTTTCAATTTTTAAATATCAATTTGATATACAATCAAAATTTTTATAATTATTTTTACTATCTCATTAATATTATTTGCTCCATTTCTTGATGTGAAAGAAGCACTTTGGTTGATAGTATTAGGAGTATTAATAAAAATTCAATGATATATTACATTTTTTACATCTCCAAATAAAGCAAATGTTATTTAGAAGATAGTAAAAATAATAATAAGGTTTAAATAGCTATTAAATTGATAATTTTAAAATTTAGATATTAAATTAAATATAAAACATACGTACTAAATTTGAAATTTACCATATCGTAATTATAATTGATTATATGAAAAAAAAATTAATATAATTATAAAAATTTATTTTAGAATTAAACATGTACATATATTTAATAGGAATAATATACTTAAATAGCAAATAACTAAATCTGATGCTGGCTACAAGTATGAATGCATTGAATTTTGGTGGAGTGGAGGTGGACCACTGATTAGATAAGATTTAAGCGATCCTTCATAGGCCTTGAAGGGAAACAGATGGGCTTGAGCCCGCCAATTAGATGGTCTTCTTGGTATTCAAGAAAAGATTGTAAATTATTGGATCACGACCTTTAGAAATAAGTTTATTTAGAATTACAAATAAATTCATTTCGAATCAAAACATTTAAAGAGATAAGTTCATTTCTCAGTTATCTGTTTATACTACACCTTTGACCTTCCTAAAAAGCATTTGCATGGAAAATAACTAGTTCTTTGGTTGATTTCTTAAGTAAATGCTCATAATTTACGGTCTCATAATACTCGAGCTTTCTCTTTAATAACTTCCGGAAGCATGAGTTTCGAAGGATCTAAAGAGAATTGTTTTACTTTTACCGTTTATGCCTCTCTCCTTTTTTATTTTTTATTTTTTTACTTCTCTCTCTAGGGGAAAAAATATTTACCGGTTATTACGCCACTTATATGAACATGCGGCGTGTAACGGGTACTTGTAATAAAATTACCATCACTATATATTAAAATTTTATTTTATTTTATTTATATTTTATGTTATATAACACATGGCACGTGTTGGGTATTACTAATATTATTTGCAATTTAACTAAAATATATATTTTTGGATAATAATTTAGGATTGAGTATTTATTTTTAGTCATTTAATGATAAAAATTAGTGTCGCGAAATGTTTAGATTTCTTTGTACTCCCATATCTTTAGCAATTAACAAGTTCATATGCACTCCTTTTCAAACCTAGTTTCAAATGTATTTTTCCCTTTCATGCTTTGATTCATCGATTTTCAAGTTTTACCTATTTATAAATGAGAAAAGAAAAAAGATTTCATTTCGGCTATATATCTTTTCCTTTCATTAATTACTTATGCCAGTGCCCAAAAAGAATATATATATATATATATGTTATTTATCTATAAATATTCATTTTTTTGTGATAGTATATATGTACATGTACATGGAAAAATATTTGATGTCCTGAAAATACTAGAAAAAATAAATGGAAAAGAAGAGTAAAGTGAAAAAATAAATATAAAAAAGAGAGAATGTTGAAATTAATTTTAATATGAAAAGTAAAAATTTATTACTATTCATGACTTTACTGTGTTGTTATTATTAGCAACATAAGTTATAAATATACTTAAAAAGATGTTTGGATAGATTTATATAGACTTTTAATAAATGTTTTTTTGTCTTCATAGGAAATGTTTATATCTTAGGTATTTTATTATCTCAAAACACTAAAAAACAATTAATAGTAGATGTGTTTGGGTAAAAATGCACTTTTAAACACAACATATGGGCCAAAGACTATTATTTTTAGGGTCAATTTGATTTCAAGTTGAATATTTCTTTTATTTTAATATCTTTATTTTATTTTTAGAAAAAATTTATTGTTAAAATTTTGTTTAAAACGGGTCATAAACCAATAGGTAACTTGGAGAGGCTTGACCCTAGCATTAGGTAGGCTAGTTTTAAGCTGCCCTAGACTATGACTTGGTAGGTCAAGATCGTTTCAAACTCGTGTTGACATCTATCTTATAATGTTTCGTGAAAAATCTTAATACCGTCTCAAACTCTATTAGGTATTTATTGACTTAGATGGGTCAGTACCCTATAATAACTTATCTAATCGCATCCCTAGTGATAATGACAATGATAAACTGGTGAGACATGGTGTCAATGATAAATGATACTAGTGGTGATCATGATGCTAATGTTGGTGATGAGGTGGTAGTAAAGTGGTATACTTGATTCTTTTGAAAACATTGTCTCTCGATTCTTGTGTTATTTGCAAATTGCAATATATTTTCTATTATGGATTATTCTTGCAAATTTTCAATGATGTTTGAATTCAATAGTGCATATTTCTTCCATGAACGTGTTGCTCAAGCTCTTAAGGTTAATTGTCAAACTGCTCAAGAAGGTGCGGTATTTAGAAATCGGTATATTATAAATATATATAATGCCACCACAAAGATTTAAGGTATGTTTCTTAGTGTCCCAAACTTAACCATAAAGAATTAAGGTGTAAACCTTCAAATCACAAATCTAATAGAACAGTTAAAAGAAATTATAAGTCGAATTAAGGCATGTACTTAAATTTTAAAATGTCACGGTCGAGTTGGGAATTTGTAATTTATAGAAAGAATGTTAATATTAGATGTATTTGCTAGGTTTAGAAGCGAGAGTGGTGAAAATTTTTCTTGAATTTGCCCCATAGAACAAGAGCATTTGTCTGGACATCAATTGCATCAAGAATGAATAAAAACAAAACATTTGGAGTACTCAACGTCAGATCTTTGGAAATAATATCAGTAATACCCAACACTTGCCATGTGTTATATTACATAAAATATAAATACTATCATGGATTACTTAAGTTAACCTTGCTTAATGAATAAGCTGAGATTAAGCTCCTATTAGACCGTCTAATTTGTGAGTTGGATATATTATGTTATATAATTAAACAAAATCTAATTTCTCTATTATATATATTTATATGCATAACTTAATCTTTATCATTATTTATATATTTATTTTGTATATTTAGCTTTTCATACTTTTTTTTAGTTTATTTAATTTGTAAATTCGAATTTAAGATAAAACTTATCTATTTAAATAAATAAAATTCAAACCAAAATTTTTTATAAGTCAAACCCGACCGATAAAGCTTTCGAATACCGTATATCTGATTCTAAGTATATTCAGCTGTGGCTGTATTGAAGAACTGATTAAAGTGTCTAATTTTTATCTGTATTAAATTTATATCTATAATTTATCTGTATTATATTTATATCGTATTTATTTAATCAATTTATAAATAAAATTATTAATTTTTGTAAATATCTATTTGTTCACAATCATCTTTTTAGTTTAATCAAAATAAAATACTAAAATAGAAACAAACTCAACATTATCCCATATCCGTCAAATTCTACATGGAAGTAAGGACAATGCAATGCGATGCCATTTGACGCCGGAGCTTGAGTCGAGGCGTTGCCAAGTGGCTATGTCAACCACTGCACGTGGAAGGGGTCAGTTTTGAGGCTTTATCATCTACTTAATTAATATGTTATATTAGGCACATAGGTACATCATGGTATTCATATTTGATTTACCATAATAGAAATTTATAGTCGATTATCCTATATATCAATGTCATGGTATTTTTAGCCCGTGCTTATAGATCTATTATTACATATAAAATTAAATTACTTAAAAGAAAAGGAAAAGGAAAAGGAAAAACTAATAGAAAATTGCCTTATAAGACAATAGTTAGGCTGAATCGATATCCTATAATCCCCCCAATTTCATTCCTACCTCCTTAACCAGGATCGCAGGAAAGTCCAAATCCTTGTCGTGGTCTCAAAAATCCCGTTAGAAATTAGCTTGGACCGGCCCGGCCAGCAAACCCCTATCTACTTTAGGCATGTAGCAAAGCAAAGGACTAGGCCCAAAAGCTAAATAAGACTTAAAGAAAAGGGGCGTGGGTGTGAATAGAATAAAGGAATGGGAAGATAAAGATATCAAATCCTCGTAAAAAGCACAAGCTATCATGTGAAAGCACGTGAGGGGAGGTCAAATAGGACTATAGGACCAAAAAAAAAAAAACATAGGCCTCGCGTGCCGGCGTGACGCAACAAAACACCATACCAAATTGCAAAGATGTGTTTAAAAGGTTGTGTGTTGTGTTGGGGGGCCCACGTGAGTGGGGCTGTCTCTTCTGACTACTTTATTTTCTTTACTGACAATGTCTGTCAGTTTTGACGTGTATGGTCTTACACATGTGACTTCTCCTCCCTTCCTTCACCCTTCACCACCACTTTTTATTCTTATTTTATTTTATTTATTTTATTCCGGGATTCTTAAACCTCAAATAATAATAGATTACAATCTACGATAAAGACGTTTTAGCTGACGTTATACGATATCCGTACGAGCATTCGATCCGAGATCCTGTCTCTTTTGTGTTGGCTAATTGGTGCTGTGCTTGCTCGCTGGTCATGGTTTGGTGCGATAAAAACCATATAGGTGATTTAATTTTATAATTTGGATAAATTATTGTTTTAAGTTTCAAATTTTATATTTTTGATAGTTTTTTTTTTACTTTTTTTAGTGGTATTGGCGTCTATATAGATACCAAAAATATAAATTTAAAATACTAATTTATTTAAATTATAAAATTAAGATACCTATGTTATCTTTATCCCTAGCTTTACTTTGAAATGTGGAGCTTGGAGTCTTCTTTCTCACTTGTCCTCCGTTCTTTTCTGAATTTTTGACGCTTTCGGTTCTAGTGAAGAGGGAGTCCATTATCTAAGTTATTATTGGACACTTAAAAAATGATTTTAAAATTTAATATAGTTGTATATGAGGTTTCCTTAGCTCAATAATTTAAATGGAAGTACAAAATAGATAACAAGGATTTTATATTAAAAAAAAGGAAAAAAAAATCTTCTTCCTCTATGCTTTGAGCTGAGCCGAGTTAACAAAACAACAACAAGATAGGTGTTGAATAATCACCTTATTTATGGATTACTCATGGAGCGACAAGCTGACTTTTACATGACAATACCAAGTATATTTTGTTTTAGCAATGGGAGTATTTCATGAGATTTTATTCTGATAAATTACCGTGTAGACCTCAAGAGTGCCTAAAATCATACTATTAAAAAATCCATTTTTTCTTTATTTCTGTTCCCTTCCCGACCCCCCGCCCCCCAAACACACACACACAAACAACCCGGCGCCACAAAAAAAAAAAAAAGAAATCTGGATATCGACCGTTCTTCGTGAATTTTGGCAAAGATTCACTAAGGTTTCCTACAATTGACCCAACAGTTGATTGGACCTTATGTTAGTTAACTAGCCCCTTTAGAATAGCAACGATTGGCCTTCTTAAACCTTGATAAACTTTAGATGATCTTCCCTTCTTCCATTTTGACGTTCGTGATATTGTTGGATAAATCCTTTTAGGTTTTAATTATAGTTCAAGGTGGAGATCTAATCCTAAAATTAAGATTGTACACGCATATTAGTCTTCAGTTTAATGAATTATAAATGCCGTTTAGTTCCAAACTTCCATTTAGAGTTAAGCTGGTTAGTAGGTATGTAGTTGTTGCGTCTTTTGTGCACGTATTAAGGAGGTGGAACTAGACTAACGAATATTTAACTTAAGTAAATGTTGTTTTGTGGATGGGTGTGCTCTTATGGATTTGGATGTGGTAGCCATAGCCATAAGTTTGTATGGTAGTCTCATTCGGCATGGATGAAGTGGTTGGATTAGCCACAAAGCTGTTCCAGTAATTTAGTGGATTGTTGAGATATGTCGGTTGAGTATAAAGGGCATTATAACAAACACTAATTGGTGAATTAACATGTTAATTAGATATTTATAAATGGGTTGTCTTTCAAATGATAATAGGTGAGAACTTAACATGAAATGATTAGTGAGTTTTGGTAGATAATAACAAGATTAACCCTTGTATGATGTTATCGAATAATGGAATCGTGTTCCACGTTTTGTGAACCTCCAAGCTTAGTTGAGATTTAGTATGTGTGGTGCTCAAACATATTTTTGACAAGTCGATTGACTCTGTCACATCTTGATTTGTCGGGGATATGTTACATGTTGGACCAAACATAAATATTGGTATTGTTACTTTGGATTTATTATTGTGTAGACTTGTGCGAGTGTTACTTATCAGTGTATTGGCACAATAATTACTTACTAGTCTTCAAAACTTACTCTTTGAGATTTTATAATTTTAAAGCTTCTGAATGGTTCGATCAAAATTCACAACTCTTAATAGCATGTGTGTGTGTGTGTGTGTGTGTGTTTGAAGCACAGTTTGATGTTGTTGTGTTGACGTATGGATGAAGAAGAGGGGTTTGCCTTTTTTTCAATTGCTGAATAAAATACTAAGACAGCACAAGGACATTTGAGTTCTGTCCCTTTCGTGTCTGTTCTTTTACTTTTTAGTCTTTCCGAGAGTTAGCTTTGCTTGGGAATTCGGAAGTCCCTTCTTTTGTCCCAGTGGACTTCGGGCAAGTTGAGATGCACATTTTTCATTGTTTAGTTAAAAGAACATGTAAAAAAAGGAAGTGAAAAAAAAAAGAGAGAGCATGAGCTGGCTGAGCTAGTTCAAAAGTTAACCCCACTTAGCTAACTGCTCACATCTTTATTTTTTTACAGCTAAGTCAATTTCAGTGAAACTAATGATTTCACTTGTGGGTTTTTGTGGTACCCTGTTGCCTCCTATACTAGTATGATTCTGTTTCCAAGGAGAATTTCTCAAAGGCACATGGCCATATTCTTCTCTCTCTTTTCCTTTCTTCTCTTTTTTTTTCCTTTCTTTTTTAAGTATTTTTTCGTTTTCTGATGAAATACCAAGTAAAATTCGAAATTTGAGAGGATATTTTTGCATTTGCTATTTCAATTTTGATGTGATTATAATGCAATATCATAAACAAGCTAATTTATAAGGAGCTTGAATTAGAATCAACAGTTAATAAAACGAAATAGAAAAAAAAAATCATGTTACAATGTGCGGGGAAATTGATACTTTATAATTCCTTTGTATGTAAGCCTCTTAGGATTACTTGTTCCTTCTATCCAAGATCCTCTTCAAGACATATTCATCCATCAATTCTATATCACTTTTAGGCTACAAGAGATGCAAGATTCATACTACATATATGTGACTATATTTAACTAATGTTGCATCTACAATTGTTTTCTTTTTTCTTCTTGCCTCGTGATTTTTTAAATGGTACAAATCAAATTATGGGCTTTGTAGTAGATGAATTGATGATAATTGAAGATCACTTTAGCAGCAGTGTAAATCATGTTATCATACATGAACTAAATGTTGACTTGAGAATGAAAAATGTTGATAAAAGTATTAAAATAAAACTTTTTTTTATTTATGGATCAGAGTAATGAAATTATCTATTGTTGTTAATCAGTGATCTCTTAGGCTTGACTCAATGGATCTCTTAACACTGTGAGTGAAGAAAGCATACACAAATAACACAAATGGGTTAAGAGGCATCAAGATTGGCCTGATGCAAACACTTTGACATTTAATTTAGTCGAGAATTTTAGAGAGTATAAAATATATCAACAAAGAATGGATACAAAAGAGTATAATTATCCTAATTATATGAGCAGAGAGTTTCATTGATGTGATTTATGTACAAGGATGGTGTGTATTTGTGTATAGATCCTTGCATACCGTAGAGGGTATTTACAAAAGAGGTGTGTCAACACTGCATGAGATGCATCCCTCTGGTTTTGTAACATTATCAAGGTAACGAGAAGCACAACCCACAATAGAAATGTAGCAAAAGGCGGCCTCTTGCATAGCATCACCTATTATGAAAGATTATATTATCTTCTAATGAAGTGGGCTAACCTTGGGCTTAAAAGTCTAGTAAAAAACCACCATTAAAAATTGTCTTATTAAGTTTTAAAAATTGAAAAATCTTTGTCTTTACTATTTGTTTTCCTATTGTCCCATATTTCTTTAATAGTTTAGCCGATATTTCATCTTGATGGTAAGGTGTATGATATTTAGGTTGCAAATGAGTTACACTTCTATCGATTTATTCTAGTTTAGCTTATTTTAGAGTTAATTTGACTTGAGTTCAAAATAAAACTTGTTTAATTAAAATAAGAGTTTGAGTTTTTTTCAGACTCATAAATAGTTTTTTTACAATATTATTTTATTACATATTATTTGTATTAATATAGTATTATATACAATCATTTATATGAATATAATACTATAAATATAATTATGTATAATTTATTAAGTAAACAAACCTGAGCTTGAGTTTGCACTTATTTAGGTTCTAACCTATACTTTTTGGGCTTGTCAAAATGGTTAAAGTTAATTAGAATCTAATGAGTATGAATAAAATGTCAAAAAAGTCTCCTGGTTTACCTTTTTTTTTTCCTTTTAAGATAAGAAAAAAAAAACAAAAAAAATTATGCATTTAGATAAAAAAGTTTTGAAAAATATTAGTAAGAGTGGTTGGAGAGTAGTATCTTTGTCGTACAACGTACTTACTTATACCTAACTAAATCGGATATAATCAAGTAAATATTAAGGGTCAAAGTGAACGGATAAAAGTGAGGATGCAATCCAGTTGGTCAATACAGGGCATCTAGCCTATCTAATATGCTAAAATGCTTATAGAGTCACCAATCTAGTTTGAGCAACAAAATCGTCTTTCTTCTTGTTTTCAAATCCTTAGTCTATTGTGATTCTCATACTAGAGAACATAAGAAAAAGATATATTTACCAACTTCATAAGAAGTAAAAGGAATCAGGCAAATCATATTGTTTTTATCTACTAATTAATTAATATGAATTGCAATTAATTATAAATTGATACTAATTAATTATAAAACTATTTGTTTCTAGCCATATATAAGGATTTCAAACAGTTTTTGGAAAAGGTTCAATGTTTTCTTGTAAACAGTTCAACACATTTAGGATTATGAGAAATAAATAAAAGATAAAAAGTTTTATAAAGATAATAAAGAGGTAATATTCATGAGGCATGAAAAACAAAAAGTTTTTATTTTAAATTTTTTTGCTATACATGTTTTAGGGAAAAAAAAAAAAAGAGCCTAAGCTCTGGTGCTTAACACTAAAGCACCTTTTTTCTCCTATCTCCCTTTCTATATCATGGTTCTTTGTATTCTTACTTTACTTTCCCTTTTTCTTTTCATTTTCAAACCCTTAATTAACTATGATTTTCAAACTAGAGGAACACAAGATCAGGCAAATCATATTGTTTTTATGTACTAATTAGTTAATATGAATTGCAATTAATTACAAATTGATACTAATTAATTATAAAACTGATTTTTTTTCTACCGCTAAATAGGGATTTCAAATATTTTTTTGGAAAAGGTTCAATGTTTTCTTGTAAATAATTCAATACATTTGGGATTATTGGACATACATAAAAGACAGGAAGTTTTATAAAGATAATAAAAAGATAATATCCATGAGTCATAAAAAAATAAAAAGATAAAGATAATATATATATATATATATATATATATAAAGAGAGAGAGAGAGAGAGGAGATTCATATCATTATACAATAATTTTACTCTTTTTGAGAGTAATACAATTCAACCTATTATTTAACTATTAAAATAACTATAAAAGTTAGTATAATATTATCATAATAAACTAAAAGGATATTATCATAATAAAATTTTCTTAATTACTCTAAAATTGTGTCTAGGTTATTTTTTTTATATTTTAAGTTATCATGGATCTTAAATACATACAAGTAGTAGAAATAATAGCACACAAAACACAATTAATACAAATAGTGAATATTGGCTTAACTATACATAATATTATTATTTATTTTGGCTTGACTTGTAGGTTAGGTAATAGGGTCTAATGAGTCCATTTCAGTTATTTAGATGACTTTGGGAAATTTCACTTGGTGAGCTCTGAACAGAGATCGTTGGATCACTAGATCACTTCGACAGATTCAACCTCTCTTAAACAGACTCATGTACATAGAAGGATGGCTATTGGTCTTAACCCATAGTAAGCTCATTCAAGGTAAGTATAAAACAAGTCTTGTTCTATCTCATCTCCCAATCATTGAGATGAGCTGACAGTTGTCATCCATGCCAAGTGCTTATAAGTATTTAGCTCTTCTTCTCATCTCCCACTTTTAGAGAGAGGAAAAAAATAGCAATCCATAGAGGAAGCCTTCATGAAGATTAAACAAGCAACGCAACTTATCACTACTCCAATTGCTCAAGAACTACAAGGTTGGTACGCAAAGTCTATTCAAGCTCCCTTACATGGTACATTCAAGGTATTGAGGCATTCTATTCCTCATTCCTATCGTTTTCTCTAAACCATCCTTTTAAGTGTCATCTGTTTAACAATAATTTAAAGCCATATGTAACGCATGGGATTCACATAACACATATGTGACCACTCCTAGAAGAACCAAATATCTACAAAAATGGTTTATAACTATAAAAAATTTTAAAAAATTATTCATTTTAACTAAAATAATTTCATAAAATGGTTTTTTGGAACAAATAGCAGTTCATAATTAAATAGAAAAAAAATAATATGTAGTTAGAGAACCAATGGATACGACTCAATAAGGTGAAAGACATGCCTATGGCTTTTACAAAAAAAAAATACAAAAATACAAATTGAACACAAATAATTACCAAATTGTAACATCTATATCACATGTTGGAAAAGAGATATAAATTATATATATATATATATATATTGTGCATAAGCTATCCAATATAGCAACAGTACCAAGTGAAAGTTTTAAATACCAGTATCGAATTATCAAAGAGTGATACACCTGTATTGCAACTACTTCCTCCAGAAGAATTGCAAATTGTGGGAACACACCATTTCCTTTCTATCTTCCATGGTTCCCCTGTTCACTCAATTCTCTAAACTCTTTCTTTTATTCCTTGCATCTTTCTCAAAATCTTCTCCCTCTCATCTCATCTCTCTATAGGTCTCCTCTCATAACAAAAAGTTAAACTTTCCTTTTCTTTAAGAATTGCTAGCCAAAAACCTTACATCTTTCCCTAGTCCATTCACCTCCTATGTATCCCTTTGAAATTGCAAAGCAAAACACCAATTAAGTTAGCCATCACCATAACCCTCTCTTGATGTGGACAATATAGTGGATGCATTTATGACTAAGATGGAAGCGTCCGAGAAACAAAGGAAGAAACAACATAAGGATGTATACTGCTTAATCTACGCTGCCAATGTTAGAGCGAAGGCTGCCGACCTTGAAGACAGCTTGAATGCCGCTTAAACGCTGCTGGTGTTGCCAAGAAAGACGCCAGCTTTGCCATGAAGGCCGCCAACCTTGGGTCGATGTTGAATAAAGGCCACTCAATTTCTAACGTCTTAGGCTGCCATCTTATTTACTAGCATTTATTTGTCTAACTTATTTCTTATTGATTCTTTTTAGGGCTTTATGTAATAGTATAAATAGTATCAAAAACTTATCTTTAGATTTAGAACATTATTATCTCACTTTTGAAAGCCTTAACTTGATAATTTCTCTTAGTAAAGTTACAATTCATGCAAGCTTTGATTCTTAGAAGTCAATCAGTGAATTGATTTCTATTGTTTATGTTTTCATGCTGCATCATATTAGTATCAAAGCAAGGTGAATTCCTACAAAAATGGCAACAAATGACAGTATTGACGTTGACTGCGGTCATGTTCTTAATGGTGATCAGGATGCGGGAGTCCATAGAACCGAATCGATGGTTTTTAGGATGGTAATCGATGCCACGGATCAAAAAATTCAATGAGTAGAGTAGCTTGTTGAGGATTTGATCAAGTGTTTCGACGTGATGGCAGCAGATACCAGCAAAGATAAGAATATTGGTAGGGAACGACCAAGGGCAAGAGATGCTTATAATGATCCTATCAATCGATCTATTGCTGCTAATAGATGGGCATAGATGTCTGATGAAGACTTTGCTGAAGATAATTAAATTTTATATAAAGAGAGACAACTATAGAGATGAGGTGGTGAAGGAGGAGGTAGATATCAAAGGGATTATCATGGGTATGACCAGGGCAATGGCAATGACTTTCGTTTGAAGGTAGATGTCCCTTGTTTCAATGGTAGCCTCAATATTGAAGAGTTTTTGGATTAGTTGGCTGAGGCAAATCGCTTTTTTATTATATGGAGATTCCGGAGAAGTGTAGAGTGAGGTTGGTTGCTTATAGGTTGAAGGGAAGAGCCTCTGCTTTGTGGGAGAGGTTACAAAATAGACAGTAGAGAGAAGGTCGACAACCTATATGGACGTGGTTCATATGAAACAACTATTACAAAGAGATTTCTTACTGTCTAATTATGAGCAGATCCTTTTTCAACAGTACTAGCGATATCGGCAAGGAACACGTTTAGTACATGATCATACTGTTGAGTTCATGAGACTTGTTGAGCGTAATGATCTTGAAGAAGGCAAGAGTTAGCAAGTGGCTACATATGTGGATGGCCTGAATTGCAAATCTACGATAAGATTGGAGTCTTAGGAATTTGAATGGGACTAAAAATATGGCATTTAGGCAGACATAATGTTGCAAGAGAAAAATAATAGATTTGAGGAAAGTAGTAGAAGGTATGGTGTTGTTGGTATGAGTAGCAGTAAAACTGTGATTGAAAAGAATAAAGGTATTGATAAGAAATAAGGTGGGCATTATGAGAGAAAAGAAGATAAGGTTATAGGAAATAAGCCAATTGAGGCGAAGGATACTCAGAAGCAAAACAGCCCATATGCAAAGCTTATTTTGGGTAAGTGTTATCATTGTAATCAGCAGAATCACTGGTAGAACAAATGTCCTAGTAGGAGGAGTGTGAACATTCTTGATAGGGATGAAGAGATTTGTTGTGAACTTGCTGGGTATGATGAGTATTATGATGAGGATGGGGAGGAGGTTTAGCAGACAGATGTTGTTAAAAAATTGATGTTGATGCCTACGCAGGAGGAGGACATTCAACGTCACCAGTTGTTTCGATGTAGGTGCATAATAGGTGGAAAGGTTTATGATTTGATAGTTGATAGTGGAAGTTGTGAGAATATTATAGGGCAAGAAGTTGTTAATCAATTACACTTACTAGTGGAAAAAACATCATAGTCCTTACACTATAGGGTGGATTAAATCTATTGAGCGAATAGAGGTGGAGGAGAGATGTAAAGTATCTTTTCCTATAGGCAAATATCAGGATGAAGTCTACTGTGACATTGTAGGCATGGATGCATGCCACCTATTGTTTGGGAGACCCTGGCAATACGATGTGAATGCCCAACATGCTAGGAAGGAGAACGTGTATAGGCTAGAGACAGGTGGCGTGAAATACACTTTGTTACCTTTAAAGGTAGAGAATTGCACCAAGACTCGTAAGGTAGAAGGACATTCTTTCCTGATGATCACTCATTCAAGGAAGGAGTTAGAAGAAGACATGATAGAGTACAAGGTTATGCATATACTTGCGGTGAAGAATCTCATGACAATGGAAGAGAAAAGTAGTGGTGGAGTTAGACAACGGTACGGGGCAGTTCCGAACAGCGAACCGCCCCGTCGAGGATGGTTATGAACCACCGAAGGACCCGTGCAGAATCGGTGGGTCTTAGCGGTTCGTCTACGGTGAACTGGCGGTTCAACCGGTTCCTACCCGCCATATATAAACAAATTTAAAAAAAAAAAAAAAGAACACGGAGTGAATTGGGGCAGGGGTGGGGGCCTGTATTGTAAATTCAATTTAAAAAAAAAAAAAAAAAACCTAGTTCACGGTTCACGTAGAACCGAAACCACCAAAACCGGGGATTCCGTGGAACCTTGAACCGCCCCAGTTCTGGCGGTTTTGGTTCTATGAACTGTGAAATTGTGAACCGGCGGTTTCGGTTTGAGTTCGGAATCGACCTGAACAGTGCAATTGTCTAGGTAGAGTGTCGGAGAGTGTGAAAGAGGTGACACAGGAATTCAAAGATGTGCTACCAGATGATTTACCTATGGGGTTATCACCCTAGAGAGGTATTCAGCATCAGATTGATTTGGTTCTTAGGGTGAATCTTCCAAATTTTCCATATTAGAGGATGAGTCTTAAGGAAACTAAGATTTTGCAGGAGAAGGTTCAAGAGCTGTTACAAAAGAGGTTTATTAGGGATAGCATGAGCCAATGTGGTGTGCCTACCTTATTGACTCCTAAGATGGAATGTTAGCTGGAGGATGTTTGTTGACAACAGAGCTATTAATAAGATCACCATCGGGTATAAATTTCTAATACCTCGCCTGGAAGATATGTTAGACAGATTGAGTGGGTCTATTGTATTTTCCAAGATTGACCTAAGAAGTGGTTATTACTAGATCAGAATCAAGCCTGGAGATGAGTGGAAGACTGCATGCAAAATGAAGGAGGGGTTATATGAATGGATGGTAATACCTTTTGACCTCAACAATGCACCTAATACTTTTATTTGAGTCATGAACTAGGTACTCAAACCCTTTATTAGTAGATTTGTGGTGGTTTAGTTTGACGACATATTGATTTATAGTATATCTAAAGATGAACATATAGATCATTTGAGGAGTATTTTTACTGTGCTGAAAGAAAATAAATTATATGTTAATCTAAAGAAGTGTGTTTTTTATGTCGAGGAGATTAAACTGTGACTAAGTTGAGGAGTTTTCTTGGATTAGCTAGTTTTTGTAGGCGATTTATTAGATACTTTTGTACTGTTACTGCTCCATTAACCGAGCGTTTGAAAAAAGAAAGTTTTGTCAGGGAGAAGAGGCTGAGACTAGTTTTGTTGTGTTGAAAGAAAAACTGTGTAGTGCTCCTGTGTTAGCACTCCTTGATTTTGACAAACTATTTGAAGTTGAGTGTGATGTTAGTGGAGTAGGGATTGGGGGTGTATTATCCCAAGAGAAAAGGCCAGTAGCTTTCTACAGTGATAAGTTGTGTGATGCCACGAGGAGCTGATCAACTTATGATAAAGAATTCTACTCTATAGTAAGGGCGTTGAGTGTTTAGGGGCATTATTTTATAGGGAATAACTTGTTTTGTACTTTGACTATGGAGCTTTAAAGCATCTGAGTAATCAAACAAGAATTAGTAAGGATATGCATGCTAGATGGATTCAATTTTTGCAGAGATTTCCTTTTAAGTTGGTGTACAAAGCCGGAGGGCAAAATAAAGTAGAGCTGATTTGTTAGTAACTATGTGTATTGAAGTTGTGGGGTTCGAGCTGTTGAAGGAATTGTATGAGAATGATGTTGAATTTGGGCTTATATGGGAGACATGTGTTACACAAGTACCCTGTGGTGATTATCAAATTCTTCATGGATACTTGATGAAAAAGAACTGTAAGGACCCGTTATCACTCCTATAATTAAAATAGGCGATAACAGTTCCCCAACTACATATAACTTGTAAGATTATATGTAAGGTTGTCTAAAAAGAAGTGTTTGAGGAATTGTTTATTCTTCTACATAGTTAATATAATAGAAACCATAGTTTTTCAAAACTTTTAACAAAACATACTACACTATTATCATAATTCCCACTTAAGAAATAAACTCAAGTCATACATAGTTAAGTACATATAAAATTCAACTAAAACCTTAAATACAACCACAAGACTAACATAACTAGTCTATTACAAAATTTAGATCCCATCAAGTCTAAGGTCATCTCTAGTCCTCCAAATCATCAAGAAAATCCTTGAAATCGGTTCCATACCCCATACTCGTGTAAAACTCGTCGGATTCATCACCTGGAATGGTTAAAACAAAGGCCTAGTACGCAAGTAACGAATACAAATGTAAAGTGATTCACACATGCTTAAGCTAAATGCAAAATGCAACAACCAATAATTTATTATTAAATTTTTAGTCAGTAATACATCATGGGAGTATTCAAACTCCAAACATTAAGGATCTAGTATCACGTCCGCCTCCCTAAGTTGTCCTTACTGTTCATACAAACTAGATAGCCCCACCTTCCGGTGTAGCTTGTAATATTAGGAGATCCTAAGTAACGTATCACGATGCTTAGGGGGTTGATATAAGTAGCTTGGATACTTATATCTCCTAGATAAATCTATCCAATAACGAAAATTACCATGCTCCCGATCTGAGCAAGGTGCCACTCTCCGAACTAGATTAAACAACGTAAAAGACAATCAATACTCATCAATTATTACAATTTTCTTAATTTAGAGTAACATGAAGTAATGCTTATCCTAGCAAAGAAACAAGCAATTTACCGCATACCTGAGATAGCTCGAGAACTAATGGGGTTGGCCGAGTGAGAATCTATCACTATTCAAGACAATATTGAATTTCTCACTTAGTTCAAGCACTAATTAATTAGTTCCAAACATAATTAATAAAAAAAATTCAAATAAATATTACAAAGTTATAACAGAGCATTTAAACATCATATTATATATTGCAATACTTAACAATTATTCAATTGATTATATATCAAGTTTTGGAAATTTTTGAAGAAAGTTTTTGAAAATGAAAACTGTAGGGGACACGTTAGCCTTTAACGTCGGCGGCGTTGAACCGGTGCACAATGCACTAAAACTTAACACTTGCCAATACAAGTAGCGTTCAAGGATACACCTTCAGTCTATGCTGGCGACCTTGAGCCGGTGTAGACTACAACTCCAATTTCCAAAAATTTTTCTAGAGTTCCACAGGGTTGGTCCATACCCATGGATACCTCCAACACCGGTAACGTATCCATGTACGCCGACAGCTTTGGATTCTACGCCGACGGCCTTAAGCTCGATGTTAAAAATTATGATTTTGTTCTCATTCCACACCGCCACTGAGCCGGCGGAGTTGGAACCCTAATAGCTAGCGTACTTTTGAAAAATAAACACTGGCAAACTTTCCGTGCGAAAGCCGACAGCGTTTCAAATGGCTTTAAGAAAATAGGTTCTGATCACCTTCAACACCGCCTCTACGCCGACGGCGTTGAAGTACCAAATGCTGGCGTATGCTAAAAAACAGACCTATTCGAAAATGTTTTGATTCCCCTATTTTCTTTACAAAAAGTATTCATTTCAAAAATCATCCAAACTTATTCTAAGCTTCCCCAAAACTTGTTATGTGCTCTAAATATCATCCAAACAACACAAACCCTGCTTCTAATCATCAAACACCCAACTACAATATTCAAACACCAATTAAACTTCAATTCAACACTTCAACTACTCAATTTAGTTCCACTACTTATTAACACTCCTTACAACTTCCCTAACACTTAATTAGGCTCACACAATAGCAAAGCACAACCTAACATATATCAATACATAAATCAATCAACTCAATTGGTATTTACTCATCCTACCATAAATTTTACATCTAAAACACGAGATAGGAAATAAAACAAAAAATTATGCTTGTATTTAACTTATATGAAGAGGCTTTGTCTTGGTGAAATTGTTGATTCCAAGAGCTTGATTTTGGTTTTTGGTATATGGCTTATGGTTTGATAAAATAGGAATAGAGAAGGAAAAAGAAAGAAGGAAATTCGTATGGAAAATTGAGCTGCCAAAAAAAGTCCCTAATTAATCCAATTTGAGGTCAATACTAATCCAAAGTTTGACTTTAGAGGCATGTTTGACTTAGGGTTAATTTGGCTTAATTTGGAATGAATTTGAGTTTAATTTTGGCTTAAAAATTAGGCTTAAACTTTGTAAAATTCTGTGAACAACTTTCTTAGATAATTCAAAAGTTGTTTTGACAATTTCTAAGCATAACACACACATATTAATTCACAAAAGACACACACATTCATTACACTATGCACACATTAATATACATAATACAATAATATTAATTTCATTGCACTACACACATACAAAATGACACATATTCAATGCACGCACTCATTTTATTGTTCATGCATCAACATAATTCAGATATATTAAATTTCAAAATCATATGTAATTTCAATAACACATTTATAAAATGTAAATTAGGAAATTCATAGCTATTTCAAGAACCAATTATGTATTCCCGAGTCATCTTTAAGGGAGAAATTGATTAAAGACTTGCATTGGGGGAGGATTAACAGGACATTTGGGTCGTGGTAAGACGATTGCTGTAGTGACAGGTACTATTAGCCTCGGTTGAGGAGGGATCTTAGTAAGATTATTGAGAGATGTTATATCTATTAGATATTGGATGGGCATTCCTAAAATATTAGGTTATATAATCCATGCTAGTACTTGAGAATATATGGGAGAACCTATCCGTGGACTTTATCCTAGGTTTGCCTTGCACCCAACGAGGTGTTGACTTTCTGTTGTTTATTGTTGATAGGTTCTCAAAGATGGCTGGCTTTATTCCTTGTAGAAAGATTTCTAATGCCCATGCTATTGTTAGGCTATTTTTCAAGGAAGTCATGTGATTATATGGAGTTCCCAAGTCCATCACATTAGACAGGGACAATAAATTTCTTAGCTAATTCTAGAAGACGCTTTGGTTTATGTTCGAATCATCATTGAACTTTAGTAGCATGGTTCACTCTCAACTGGGTAAACAGAAGTAACCAACATGACTCTTGGTAATCTAATCAAGAGTATATGTGGTGAGAAGCCAAGGCAGTGGGATCAAGCTTTAGCTCAGACCAAGTTTGCTTACAACGATTCTATTTATAGAGCCATAAGAAAATCTCCTTTTTTCTGTAGCCTATACCAAGACACCACAACATGCTTTGGACTTGATCAAGTTACCTAAAGGAGCTTAGTTTGGTCAAGCTGCAAAGAATATGGCTGAAAATTGCGAAGCAATCATAGTTGAAGTCAGGGAAAAGATTGAGAAGGTGAATGCAAAATATAAGAAAGCTGCAAACAATCATAGAAATAAGCGATTGTTTGAAGTAAGGGATCAGGTGATGGTATTTTTGAGGAAGGATCGGTTTCTAGTGGGCAAGTATAACAAGTTGTAACCCAAGAAGTGTGGTCCTTGTGAGATTGTAAGGAAGATAAACAACAATGCCTATGTAGTTGGACTTCCTAATAGCTTGAATATTTCCGCGACTTTCAATATGGCTAAACTATTCCCGTTCCATCCTGATAATTCACCTTTGTATTTAGATGAGAACTCGGGATCGAGTTCTTTGCAGATTGGAGAGATTAATGTGGATAGCATAGTGGATACATTACTGAGTAAGAAGGAAGCGCCCAAGAAATAGAGGAGGAAACAACGGAAGGATGTACACTACCTAATCCATGCTACCACTATTGGAGTGAAGGTTGTTAGCCTTGGAGGAACCAGCCTTGAAGATAGCTCAAATGCCGCCTAAACACCACTGGTGTTGCCAAGAAGGCCACTAGATTTGCCATGAAGGCCGCTGGCCTTAGGCCAGTGTTGAATGAAGGCTGCCCGATTTCTGACATCCTAAGTTGCCAATTTATTTACCAGCCTTTATTTGTTCGCCTTATTTCTTATTGATTCTTTTTAGGGCTTTATGAAATAGTATAAATAGTCCTAAAAACTTATCTTTAGCTTCAGAACATTATTATCTCACTTTTGAAAACCTTAACTTGAGAATTTCTCTTAGTAAAGTTGCAATTCTTGCAAGTTTTGATTTCTAGAAGTCAATCGGTGAATTAATTTCTCTTGATTACGTTTTCACGCTGCATCATCTCTTGTTGAATCAACAATGATCATGACAATAACCAACTCAACTCCCACTCATTCTTAATTGATCCATCGACTGCCATCCATTTCATTCCTCTTTGATTTTTGTGATTATCAACAACAATAACAACATGACAACAACATCACTAAGATCCATTGCCCCTTTTCGTTATGTCGTTGATGTCATCACCTTAACGGAAACAACCAAACCAACCAAAGCTTATTACTACTAATAATGTCAGCCTTGTATCGCAAATAGGTCATACGATATAAATATAATTATATATGTATCACACATGTTAAATATTATATCAAGTCTTATATGTGATATAGCGATGATATTTTCATAATATTTTTTATAAGATATGTATTTTGCTAATTAAAAAAAACGTCAACATATAACAATCTCTTAGTCAATAAGTTATATAAATACTAAAAGTTTATACATTTTAAGTAGTTCTCGAATATATTTCCGTATACAGGTACTATAAATACTAAAAAAATATCCGTATACTTCAAATGTAAAAGGCATTCAAGACCCTCCACCCGTTTGCTGATGATGTGGGGTTCTGCCAGTCCTTGCATCCTCCTCTTCTGACACAATTCAGTGGAGATGTCTGAATCTGATCCTTTCCTTCCAACTTCTTTTATTGCTCTCTTCGAAATTCCCTTTCTACCCTTTTTGGAGCTGTTCGTGGTCCTTGTGAGGAAAACCGAAAGCAGGATTAGTGTAAATTCTGAAAAAGACAAAGGGTATTAATGTAAGAAGATGTTGCATATAATTGGAACTTGGAAGCAATTATGTTCTAAGCCACTGGCTTTTGAGTTTCTGTTCAAACCCACGGCATCCTGCACCATTCCATATGCTGCCGCAGCCCCCACCAGTTTAACAGGAGGACGGAAATTCTAGTCCTTCCTCACTTTTGTTTCTGTTTTTCTTTGTCTTTTTACTTTCTTTAAAATGGAGTATGGATGCAAGTGGGTACTGAGAAGGCCTTTACATAATAATTGAATCCAATTAAAACCTGATTTTTATCCTGTGAAGTATTTCTTTTTGGCAAATTACTAAAACATGAGAGTATTTTAGTACCTTTACAAGGAAGTCATCTAAATTCTGATTTTTTATAAATATGTTATCTATATTTTGATATTTTAATAAAAAAGTAAGCTAAATTTTATTTTTATTTTATAATTATATGACCTATATTTTATACTTTTATAAAAAAAAAAAAGAAGTGACTTGAATTTATTGCTTTGACAATTCTATTACCTATATTTTTTTACTTTGTATTACTAATAGTTAAGAGACATATAAAAAAATACAGATAATATGTCAAAAAACAAAACTCATGTCAACTTTTTTACAAAAAGTACAAAATAAAAATAATATATGTGTCAAAAATAAAACCTATATCACTTATTTGTCAAAATGTCGAAATATAGATCATATATTTATCAAAAATCAAAACTTAAGTAATTTGTTTGTAAAAGTACCAAAATACAGATAATATTTTTGAATTTTCCCCTTTTTATAGGAAAATTTTATAGTTTTGTGGAGGTTTTAAAGGACTAGTCATATTAGATCACAAAAAAGCTTCGATTGATATTCGTTGGTGATCGAACTATAAAAATATTTTCATATTATTTTTTATAATTGATTTAATAGTAAGACCATGAACTGGATAACTTGTTAAAATGTCCTTTTCTTTAGGTGTAGGATGACTGGACGAGGCAAGTTAAAATGACTAAAACTAACATCCTATGGGATTTTGGATTTCATATTCTAGAGATAATCTAAATCCATTATTTTTCATAAAATTTCACCATTGTTAACAAGTCAATTAATTGGTTCATTTAAACTAGTATTTTGATGGGCTCTTGTCAATCTAATTTATTATTATATATTTCTACCACGATTTTACACTTTATTTAAAAGTAAGTATATGAAATCACACAGTAATTTCTTTTCTTTTGAATTGTTAGTAAGTGTTTTTATCATAACTTTATCATTTTTAGTTTTCCTAAATAAAGAAATCATAAATTTTATATACTTCATTTATGCATCTAAGCATGAGGATTAACATTATCTAGCTCATACCTTAACCTCAAACTACATAATTAGATTCGGTTTGTTTATTGATTCTAGACTTGCCCTATTTTGAACTTGCTTTTGACAACTTCACAAGTCTAGTTAGGATGTAACCGAATTGAATTTTTAAGGCACTTAAGCTACCTCACGCAATAAAAATCCTATAGGGTTTATACAGGATTTTGGACATGATTGTACTGTAAACCCTATATGGTTCAAGGTCAAGTTTCTAGTAAAAAAAGAAAAAACCGACCTGTTAAATTTAAATTTTTTTTATCAAGACTACATTCTAACTTTCAAGTTGAAATCAAATGTAAAATATTTTGAGAATGGGAGTGCCATCTAAATATTCTACTCAAATTTAAATGTATTATATTGCATACAATATTTTTAACACTTTGTTTGGTGTGACGGAATGAATTAGGAAGGAAAGACTATAGAAGAAAAAAAAGTAAAAGAATGAATTATTAGATAATTTAATTTTTTTTATATGTTTAGACAATGAAGTGGAGGAAAATGAATAGAATTTTAATTATTATAAAACACAAAAGACAATAAATGGTAAATAACTTATATATCCCTAAAAGATAATAAATAATTAAAAAATGTATAAGAATAATTAAAAAAATTCTTTTTGCCTCTTAATTCTTCTCATCGTGGAGGAGACAAAAAATTGGTAGGACTTAAGAAAAATATTATACATTCATTTTTCTCCCCTTGTCTTTTCCTCTCAAAACAAATAAGGAGGCGTAATTCAATGTTCCCCCTCCCCTTCAATTCACTGATACCAAACATGGTGTAAGTACTAACTAATATTGTTGGCAAAAATAAAAAAAATGGTCACTTATAAGTGATGTGAAGCATTTTTTTTTAGAGGGGAAGGGAAGGGTAATGTATTTGTTGTGGTCAAGTCATTAACATGTGTAATTATATTATGGTGAGCAATGGGTTAAGATTCTATAAAACCCATCTCAAACATACTCTAATTGCATCTCTATAATAAAGTATTTGGTTGATCCCTTTGAAGATGAGGACCAATTAAGTGATAGGTAAGTCATCAATATATGCCTTCCACGTGTAATTCTTCCACAATCTACACATACACACATATGATAACACATAAACTATTCTATACAACTCTTCTTTGAAGATTTAGTAAATACTTCTCCCTTTTATCCTTCAAAATATCTTATATATCAATATTATCAATATTTTTTTGGTATTAATACATATTACTACTAATCGTACAGGATTAAATAAAAATTAGGTAAATTATACTAGAATGTCTGAAGTACATACATTTGAGATTTTAACGTTTCAAGTAATTTAAAAAGGTTCTAACGTTTGGAGAAGTATGTCAATTGAAGTCTATATTGGCACATGTCATAATATGATGGGCCTTCTAAGTTTTAATTAATTATTTCTCCAGTTGATACATGCCAATGATAACCTCAATTGACCCACTTCTTCAAACGTTATGATCTCTTTTGAACCACTCGAAAGTTAGGACTTCAAACAAACTTACCCTCAAACGTTAGGATTTTTGGTGTAATTCACCCAATGAAAATTATTTAATAAAAAATGATAGAAAAAGCCACTAGTTGAAAAATAATAAAAAATAAATAAATTAAACTCGTCTCTTGAAAAGAGAGAAATTTTTATTACCTTGAACTAGTTATTTGAATTCATCTCTTGAAGAAATAAGTTTATATTACAATAACGAGTTTATCTTACGTATTGCAATAATGACCATAACCCATCTTATTCTTCCTGACTGATGTGAATATAAGTAGATTGATTGTATGGACCAATGGGATAAATAGTAATAAAAAATAAATTTAAAATAAATTGTTTTCCAGTTGAAGTAAAAACGGACATAACTTTTGATCTAAAAAGAGTTGCAAAACTTATTACACCATTCAATAATTGATTTTGAAGCCTTATAATCGAACAATTCAAGCTTGCCTGCTTAGAGTTGTTTCATCCTTAAATATTTTTTAAGGCATGTAACACGCTATTTTACATTTTTAGCATTCATGATGTTAGATTTCCTCATATTTTTTCCTCTCATTTTGGTTTGGGACGAGCTTAGAGGTTCATCAATAAAGATTAGAAAGAGTAACTATGAGTTTTGTATTGAACTTGTTCCAGTTTTGTATAATCGTACTGAACTCATTCCTCCGATAGATGAGTTTAACGCAGTTGTATTGAACTTATTTATTTGTTTTTGGAGTTACTTTTAACTTCGTGGTGTTTTTGTAATTTTTTATTAAAATATTATTTTTCCTTCTCCCCTACGGCAGATGTATCAAATCAACGTTAATATCTTTTTCAGCCTTCCTTTCTCTGTAAATTCTTGTAAAATAAAGCATGACATTAGAATGAAGCAAAATAAAAAAGATTATAAGTGATGGAAATCAGTTTTCTTAAATATTCTGTTTATTTCCACTTTGGTAAAGCGTTGTATTTCTAAAAGTAAAAATCAATGGAAACTTTTGAAAATAAATATATATTGCACACTATATATTACTAATGCTTTCTACGTTGCCACTCCAATAGCTTTGGTGTGAGTTCTAATTGTCCGTAATTTTACGAAATACTTGCTACATCATTTGTTCGAGTCCATTCACCTGTTTGAATATCTCTATCAAATTTAGAAACACTTGACTGATGATGAAGATTGAGCTAGTGCCTTAATAAAAGAAGGTTAAGTAACAAGTATTTTATGCAAGTTGAAGACACTAATGTCACCTTTGTGGGTGGAAATAAATTCCGAATGGATTGTGATCGTGAAATATCTCAAAGTTTCACTTAAGTTAGAAATTGGATTAGATAGATTAAATGATGTAAAAAAAATAGATAATGAATCATGATTAGATAAATCAATGAAAATAATTTAGTAAACATTTTTAAGTTGAAATTTGAGATTTTAATTCTTAAATCCCTAAACATATTATTAAAATGTTTAGTGGATTCCTAAACCCTTAAACTTTAGTTTAAATTCCAATTCATATATTTCCACCAGTTTTGAATTCGTTTGCTTGCCTAAAAATATCAAATTTCAGCCTAACCTCAACTTAAATATCAATTTGGTAAAAATCAATCTCGTAAATCAATTTCTTATCTTAAGCTATTTATTTCTAACCTATTGATCCTTAGATTATTTCTTAAATACTTTCAAAACTAAAGATATTGATATGAAAGTTCTAAACCCAATACGTTTACTCTAAAATATCCTTAGCCTTTATCTATATATATATTGTTTTTCCTTTTGACTTTTTGTTGATTGCCTTCTTTCTCTCTCTTCCTTCTTTCTTCCCATCGTTTCTTTTTCTCTCTCTTTCTCTTTTTCTTCTTTCTCAAAATTCAAGCCACAAATCTCAATTTTAACAAGAACATAGAGAAAATTAAAGGTAGGAAATAAGATAGAATCTGAAGATCATGTAAGAAACAACTCCAAAAAGCTAGGAGAAGTAAGAGTAGAAGAATTAAAAAATTAGGTTTTTGCTCAAAAGATAAGTATTGTTATTTATTTTGCTTTAATTCTTGTTCATGCATGTAAATGTTGTATCAGGACTATAATTATGTAAAACTTGTGATGATTTGGATGTATTAAGGATATATGAGCATGTATGATGAAAACCTATATATGTGTTTATTTGAGTAGACTAGGTGTTTGATTAAATGTTTTATTGTAATATGATATAGAGATGTGATTAGAAGTATTTATGAGTTAAGGTTAGGCTTGGGTAAGTTGATAATATGATGTTTTTTGAAGATGTATGTTGAATTGAAGTAGTTAAAATTTGAAGAATAAACGAAGGGAAACGTAACACAGATTCCCCTCTTCATCACGGTTATAACACGGCCCGTGATCTCCTATAAGCAAATTATTTTTAAAGGCAACGGCCTGATCACCGGGGGTGATCTCCTCTAATCACACTTTTCTCCTTGATTACATGTGTGACAAGGATCGTATGGAGCAACACGGCCCCAAAAACAGCTGTTATGAGAAACGATGAAGATCACATGCTCAATAACGGGCGTAATGAAGATGGTGACGATGATCACAGCCTTCATCACAGGCGTGATCTGTCCTCTGGTACTGTTCATAAAGAAAAAATAAAAAGAAGAAAAGAAAAGAAAGAAATAAAAATAAAATGAAATAGATAATGATAGATGATATGTTATGTTAGTTAATTTGCATAATTAGGAATGAGTAAGATAATTTGTGGATTAATAATTAATTAGAGTTTACACAGTTTTTGAGTATAAAATGAACTTAAATGAGTTAAAATGAATTAGATTGCTTAAATTTAATCACTTTGACTTAGTAATTGAATTAAATGATTAATCCTAATCAATTTGGCTAAGTTAAAATAATATAGACTTAATAAATAATGATTAGCTTTAATTAATGAATTAGGATAATCTCAGTTTAACATGGAAAATATGTTGTTTCAAATTTGTGTTTGCTAAAGAAATAGATGTTTTTGTATATGAATACATTGTTGATGCTTTTGTAATAAATTACTATAATCAAAGTGAAAAGAAATATTTTTATAGACAAAAGAGAACTGTCCATATTTTGACGGGGTGATATTCTCAGCAATAGTGGGGTTCCTAATTAGTGTCTGATCAAACAGGTTCTAAAATGAACTTAAAGTAAATAGATAATTAATTTAGTTCTTATAGAGTTTCATTCTCTTAAACAGGTGATTGAATTTAGATTCTGAATATTCTGGATTATCTTCTGAGATGGCATCTAAACCTTTATTTGGATTTCATATAAAATGTACGTAGTAACTTGCACGTTGAATGCTAAGATAAACATCCTAAAATGAATTAAAACTTAAACTCGGCTTAATAATTGATGAGTAATGGTCGTACATGTGCCGTTGAATCTGGTCCGGGGAGCGACAACCTTGTCATGATGCAATGGCATGGTAGTTAAGCGCTAAGATGTCATGAGGCAATGGCAAATACCATGATGCAATGGTGATTTTATACGTGACTCAGCGGGTAGCTGATGGGGAAAACGGTTCGGTGTAACATTTACTTAGGCTCGAAATGAAGTAACATGTTTTAGTTCATGTTTATGGGACTGGTTGAACTAACTGATGTTATGGACTATGATAAGTGGTGTATATGACGGTTGTGAACCCTATATGAGGCTATTTTCTCTTTATCGGATAGGTGTAGGAGATATAAGTATCCGAACTTCCTATATTAACCCTCTGAACAGTTGCTGTTACTCAGGACCCCTAGATTCTCATTAGATTATTCCGAAATGTGAACGCTCCAGTGTTGATTTGTTTATTTTAATAGAAAGATAATAACATGTTGATTAATACATTGCATTTAGTTAAGCTTGTGTATCACTCCGTATGTATATGTGTTACTATGCATTGAGCTTCAGCTCGTTATTATTGTTATTATTCTTTTTCCAGGTGTTGAGTTGATGATGATGATGGTGATGATTATTGTTGCTGTTGCTGTTGCTGTTGCTGATAATGATAATGTTGGTGGTGATGATTATATGATGTTTATGTTGTTGAGGATTATGATTCGAGTATGAGTGATACTGGAGATGCTTAAGGAGAATAAAGTTAAATAGGGCGTTGGCTTATTTGTGTTTAGTTTGTATTTTGTTTTGTATAAGTAACTAGATTTACCTTTTGAATTTGTATTTTCATTTAAATAAGGCTGGGTAGTACCCAAGTGTTTGTAAATGTTGATCTACTTTTAAGGTTAGATTATAAAATGATTTTATAAAGTATTGTTTCTTATAAAGTTGGTTTACTCTGATGAGAGTAAAGATTTTTATTATGTTTTTAAAGTTTAGTACACTGCTGCTAAATCCAATTAGATTAAAAATCTAAGTAAACGATTTTGCATAATTAAAATTAGCTAGCAATGTTCAAAATAAATATATCATTCAAGGAAGCCTGAGTGTATAATACATAAAGTATTATACGTGGTGGTAATGCCTTAATTAAATTTAGGGCACTATAGATTAACTATGGGTTTCATTTCCATTCCTATACTTGGATATATTTTTAAAATTTTATTATTTATAATGAGTACTGCAAACAAGTCAAGTCAAGACGGTATAGTATAGTGCTGATTGTGACCTCAAGCTTAAGATTTTAAGCTCAAATTCAGCTCAAAGTAACACTATATAAGCTCAAGCTCGACTCGATTAGGCTAATTTTATTAAAAAAAACTTTTTAAATTAATCTAAATAATATTAATACCTAAAGTTGATTTGAATTCAATTAATACTTATACTCAACTCGAGTTTGATTACGCTAGTGAACTAATTGAGCTAAGCATATGAGATCAAGCTTAACTGGATAAGCTGCTTAAGTAGCTCGAGTTCGAGCGCGACTTGAGTGTTCTTGAATCGAATTTGAGTAAATATCGACTTGAGCTTAATTAGTTTGTAAATTGGCTTAATTCATTTGTACTCTTAGTTAGAATGTGATGCATCAAAATGTTTGCCATGTCTTTTTTTTTTTTTCTTTTAAATAATATGAGACCCATAACAATTTAAAAAAAAATGAGTAACTCTCTCAAAATAACTCAATGATAAATAGAGAGGTTTTAAACACAAAGAATTATTTAAAATAATAATCTTATACTTCAAGGAACTCACTAAGCAATCTAAGAATAAAAATGATTTAATGGTATTAAAAAAATGAAAGGACTAGATTAATGGTCACACACACGCACAAGCAGACGATGCACCCGCAATGCGTGAGCAAATAAAACTACCCAACATATATAAATTAAATAGATATATTATTTTGACATGTTGAAAGATGACAACCTTAATTAGTCATAGAAATTAGGAAATTAATTACAAATGATAATTACAATTGTATTATCTACAGGTAACTTCTCTATGTTAGATAACTACCATGCATAAATATGGTATCAGAGTTTTAGATCGGTACATAAAGATATATGCTTATGCTAAAAAAAAAAAAAAAACTATGTCTATTCAACATTTATTTAATTCTATTCAAACCCTATTTAATTTTATGATTTTAGGAATACCAAAAATATTTTATGCTTATATGCTAAAAAAGGAAAAGGCTATATCTATTCAACTCCTATTTAATTCTATTCAAATTCTATTTAATTTCATAATTTCAAGTATACAAAAAATATTTTATGCCCATATGCTAAAAAAGGAAAAGATTATGTCTATTTAAACCCTATCTAGTTTTATTCAAACCCTATTTAATTTTCATGATTTAAGAGATACGAAAAATATTTTATGCCCATATGTTAAAAATATTATATTAAAAACATTTATACTAAAAATATTTACGCTAAAAACACAAAAGAGGGTGATTTTACTTTAATGGTATAAATATATATAGGAAAAATATTTGCTGTCCTATGGATAATGTTCTCACCCTATCTCGGCTCATAGAAACTTGACACGTATTAATAAATTTTAAAAATAAAAACATCCCTAAAATAAATGAAACATTTGTTATCATTTTATATACACGTGGCAATTGTGTATTTGCTGGGATTAGGAGTGGACGAAAGATTATACAATTAGGGGCCAAATATTTATTAAGTTAATCTTAAAATTATTTATTAATATTCACTCGTTATTACAATTATATTACATTTTATATATTTATGAGAATTTCATTATGATTTCATTGTGATATTTTTTAAAGCTTCATAAAAAAATCATTCAAACAATAATTATGAGTATTTTTTTAAAACTTCATGAAAATTAATTATTAATAAAAAATATAGAGTTAATATGCGTATAAATTTTGCTTTTAATTAAAACAAATCATAAAATATATCTAAATAGAATACTTATTCCATTACATGTGGAAAAACATAATGTTACTAAATCAAATTATATAAGTAATGTGTAATAAGATTGCTTTTAACACAAATAGATCATAAAATATATACAGATAGGATAGTTATTCAATAATTCATTTACATTTTAACTTTAATTAAAAAAAAATTATTATACCAAGTTATATAATTAGTGTGCAATATGATGAAATCATAATATGGATAATAATAATATTTACCTCACAATATACTTTCAATATAAAATAGTTATTAACAAGAATTTATTTAGTTTGATATTTTTATGATAAAAGAATTTAATGTTATTGGTTATTGTCACATAAAAAATTAAAAAGTAACATATATATATATATATAGAGAGAGAGAGAGAGAAAGTTAGGTAGTTTAAGAGTGAATGTAGTTAGTGTAATAAATACATGTTGAAAAAAATAAAAAAAAAACTAACATCGGAACCGAAGCCATGACCTCATTGATTCAAAATGAGATCTTTAACTTGGGGTGTTCACTAGGGGTGTGCACCGGTACGGTTCGGTTTGTATCCCGAACCGAACCGCACCATAATTGACGGTTCGGTTTTTCTTTTAAATTCGAACCTAACCATACGGTTCGGTTCGTAATTTTTTCGAACCGAAAAAAAACGGTTCGGTACGATTCGGTTTGCGGTTCGAACCGTTTTTTCATAAAATAAAAAATATATTCTATCGAAAAAGTTCAATTACATATTTCTTATCACTAATGCAAATATAAACAATAATATTTAAAATTAATTATTTATCAAATAAACATGTAAAACTTATAGGAAGGAAAAGATTTCATCCATTATAAAATTATAACTATGACTAGTCTCATTTTTTTGAATTATCTTGAACTATAATGATATACTAGACTTTATCTCAATAGAAGACATAAAATGTAATTCGTTGTATGCTTCTAACTAACATATTACCAATTATATAAATCAATAAGTAACTAAATAATAGAACTAGATTAATTAGTAAGACAAATGGAAAAGAAATATGCAGAAGTTAGAATACTAGAGGTTAAATTCTAAAATCTACCTTACTTATAGATAACATAACAATTAAAACATATTATAAAAAATCTAATTTTATTCTAATAAATAACACATATCTAGGTAAGAAAATTTTACAACAATTAATTTTTTTAAGTTAAAATACTAGAGTTTAAATTCTAAAATCTATCTTACTTATAGATAACATAACAATTGAAACATATTATGAAAAATCTAATTTTATTTTAATGACTAACACATATCTAAGTAAAAAATTTTAAAAACAATTAATTTATTTTAAAAAATTAATTGTTTTTAAAATTTGTGACATAGATATGTATCATTAATAAAAAAATTAAGAATAAAAATAATATATTTAATTTTTTTAATATATAAAACGGTTCGGTTCGGTTCATGGTCCCGAACCGAACCGCGAACCGTTTATCTTCAATGAACCGAACCGCGAACCGAACCGTTTCAAAAAAGAACCGAAATTTCGGTTCGGTTCGGTTCACGGTTCGGTCGGTTTTTTTGCCCAGCCCTAGTGTTCACGGTTTGGTTAACCGGTCCGTGGTCTTATTTTTTATCCTAACCGTAATGATCAGATTTTCAATATCCTGATCCTAAACCGATCCGTCATGAACGGTTAACCGTTTTTTTTATTAATTTTTTCGGTTTCGGTTTTAACCGTTTGACATAATGGTTATGCAAATTTTACAATTAACCATGTTATTCAATATGTCCGTAAAAAAAATTAAAATATTTTTTTGTATAATTATATTAAAAACTGTAAATTAAGAATGTAAAACATGTGAACTAGTTGTTAATATATATCGATACCATCAAGATAATCATCATAATAGCCTTTTACTCATGCGTTCTTATCAACCTTGATCGATTGAGCTTAATACAAAATCTCAATTAAACACAATCATTCCAATTTTCAAACATAAATGCATTTGTTTCTTTTTATCTGAATCATTCATTTTAACATAATTCATATTTATAACACTAAAAAAATAATTATATCGGTATATTATAAATTATATATATTTATAATTATGGATTGGTTAACTGAATCCATCGGTTTCTAGTATCTAAAAACCGAAATCGAAATCAAAACCGAAAACCTAAAAAATTAAAAATGTTATTCTTAAACCAAAACCGATGGATCGGTTAACCCTTTTTGTCGGATTGGTTTTTCGGTTTCGGTTCGGTTATCCTAAACTAAACTACACTAGTTTTATATCAATATCTTTTCATTATAATATATATATATATATATAACATATAATTTTAAAAAAATTTAAAAATTAATTTTTCCTAAGTCTAGCAGGTCGAAGCCCCTGTCGCCCCCTAGATCTACCTTTGACTTGAACAGGATGAAGACAGCATTTATGAGACAATAAATTTCCATCAATATGTGTGTGTGTGTGTGTGTGTGTGAGAGACGCATGGACTTCAAACAAATATGCAAAGAAATCTTATGCATGTCAGCTCACTACAAAAGAAAGCCCCACAAGTAGAAAATTTAAAGAATAGAGTCGCATCCCGTAACTATTTTTACTTCCTTTTATGTCAGAGTTCCAATCTATAACTTCACAAAGTTGAAACCATGTCCAGTAATTTTGGGAAACTTCATATTATATATATTATATACTCACACATATACACCTATAATAACATAAAAACTTCTACCATATTATCAAGAAGATCATCCAGTCCACCCATCGTATGTTTATAAAAATTAACATAATGAAAGTTGTAATAAAACTATTCAATTTATTATATATAAAAATATATATAAACGTCTGCTAATTTCGTTTATTTCATTATATTTAGATAATTTTAGCATCATATTTTTATCATTTTTAAAAAAATACCGATAATAAAATAATAATTTTATTTATAAATAGATTAAAAAATAAGATATAAATATAATATAAATAAATTATAAATATAATTTTGATATAAATACAATACAGGAAAAAAAATTTCAGATGATTAAATTGAACACGGTGGTTTTAATAATAAATAAAAGAAACCCTATATGTGATGGGAGTGTAAATATTTGTGCAAGCTTTTGAGAATACCAAAGCGTGGTTTGGTTTGGAGACAAAATTAATGAGTGGAGGCAGACAAGACCAAGAGGGTTGTCTCGAAGATAGAGCCAAAAAATTAATTTGGGCACCCTGAGGACCCTTAAAAAAGAGTGTGACGAAAACCCTGGCTGGTAATCGAACTGCTAATTGTCAGCTCCAGGTACTTCTCAGTTTCTCTCAACTTTTTCTTTCTTTCTTTCTTTCTTTGTTTTTGTTTTTTTTTTGGCCCTTTCCTCTCTGAACCCCATGTAAATACCTCTTGATTTTCACATCGTGTCTAATAAAAGCTTATTGGGTATCGCATTTTATCAAAGGATGTTTTTCACTTTTTTTCCTTTACTAGTGTTTCTGTCCTCGAGTATTTATAGGCCATTAGTTGATAAATCATTATTATCTTAATATATAAGAATTTTTTAATCTTTTTTATTATATATAATAGATAATCTGAAACGACGTATAAAAACACATACCAGTTTCTTGACAGTCCACAAAAGCTTTATAAGCTTATTAAATTAACCAAATCATTAAAAATGAAACGGCCAAAAAAATAAAAAAGAATCATTAAAAATGAACCTGTTTATAGCTGATACGGTTCAACACGAGATATGTGGTTATACATCAGAGATATAAATAAATCAAACTAATTTATTAACTATTTATTTTTAATTTTATATTTACTTAACTTCGATTCAAAAATTATTGAGTCAAGTTCGAACTCAAATTATTTAAATAATTTATCGAATCAAATTTCAGTTACATGTATTTAGCTTGATTAACTTGTAAATCTATTCTATTTCTATCAAACTCAAATTAAGTATAAATACTAATTAAAATTAATCGAATTTAAGTATTAATATTATTTTAATTAAAATTAAAATTATTCCTTTTAATAAATCAAACTTAAAACATTGAGTTAGATTCGAGTTTAGATTTTTAACATGAATCGAGTTTGAGTTGGAATCTCAACTCAATCTGTCTGTAACCTTATTATAGATTATCATTTTATGCTGCCATTGAACAAAAAATATATATATATAGTTTTATCTTCATAATATTATTTAGACAATTTATATTAAATATAAAAGAAATTTGATTCTTTTTTCTATCTTTCGTCTTAATTTTTTGCCTTTTTTTCATTTAATGCTGTGCTATGGGTCTAACTAGAGCTAGAGCAGTAGTGGTTGTAGTAGCTAGTTGTATTTCCCAAAGCAAATTGAAGGGACAGAAACAACAGCAGGTTGTTCTCTACATCTAATCTACTTGTTCTAGCTTTTGTTTTTGTTTTTTAATTATTCTTTTTAAATATCATATATTATTTCTCTGATGTTTAAATCCCATTTTTTCCTTCAACTGTCTTGTCTCCACTGTCCTTTTTTTCAAGTGCCCTTGCCTTCTCCACTGGCTATAAACAAACTTTGCAGGCTTTCATGTCAGAAACAGATTAAAATAAAACAAGATAGGATAAAAACTAATATAGTATTCAATCTGAAATTTAATTTTTAAGTATTGATTAAAAATATTCTATTACTAAAGCTTTAATATATATTTATTTTTATCAAATGTTACTTAACAATATTAATATCAAAATAAATATTCACATGACATGGGATGAAATCCCTACCCCCAAGCCCCACCACCACAATAATTAATTAATTACTTCTGCCAAAGAAATATAGAATCCTTCTATTTACTTAAGAAAGTGCAAAAAAAAAAAAAAAAAAGATAAAGATAAAGATTAAAAAAAAAAACAAAAGACCTTTTAGAAACTTTCCCTTGACATACCAAGCACAAACACACACCGAACCCCAAAACTTTGCTATTAAACACAAACTAGGCTCTCAAAAGCAACCCCAACCCAACAATCTTCTCTCTTTCTCTGTCTTTGTTTCTCACTTTCTCTTTCTTTCCTGTATGGACTTGCATCTGAAGCAATGGAGAAACCAGCAGGTGGAGTCAGAAAAGCAGCAGCAGCAGCAACAACAACAACCAGCTGGTGCAAAAATGCCAAAACTTATTCAATTTGAACATCAACAACAACACCAACAACAATATCAGCAGCAGCAGCAACACCAACAACAACATCCATCATCTGGGTCTACTACACTTCCTTTGTTTGTACCTGAAAACCCAAATACTTACTCGAAACTGACCAACCTGTCAGCATTTCCTGATTCATCCAACAGATTTCCCACTTCCAACACAAGTAAGGAAAAAATATATATAAAAAAATAAAAAATAGAGAAAAAAATAATTAACATATATTCTTTAATTCTTCTTCCCCCTTTTCCTTTTTGTTTTTTTTTTTAATCATTTATCAACATCGTATGTTGTAGTAGTACTGTGACTATGCTTATGTCTATGACTATGACCATGACCATGACCATATTTGGGTTGTTGTGTTTAATGCTTTAATGATTATTAATGTTAGGAAATTTTGTTGTGTTTCCTTAAAATTAGGGATGGGAAGCTATTTTAGCATGGGACAGTGGCAAGAACTAGAGCTACAAGCATTAATCTATAGGTACATGTTGGCAGGAGCAACTGTACCTCCTGATCTACTTCATCAAATCAAGAAAAGCCTTCTTCATACAGCTCCTTATCATTTTATTCACCACCCTTTGACTCATCATCTTCAACATTATCCCCAGTACCAGCCTTCTTGTAAGTCTTACTTTTCTAATCCCATTTTATTAATTATTTATTTATTTTGCTAAAATTATTTATTTGTTTGTTGGATTGATTAGAAAGTGCATCATATGTTTGATTTGTAATTATTTTCTTTTGGTATGTGAAAAAATGTTCAATTTGTAATATGCATATTTTAATACTAAACTTGTAGCCGAGTGACATGAACATTAGTCTATTAACAGGATTAACCTGATTCAAATAGCTGTCTCAAAAATTGCTGTGGATAGTAGATATTGAAAAAGCCAAAAACACTTATTTGTTTTTTGCTGGGGGGTAATTACATTTAATATGCGTAGTACAACGTAGCTATGGAATTAAATGAATGTTTTTTTTTCTTTTTGGCTATGGTCCACAATATTAATATGTAATTAAATTCAGTGCTCCACTCAGGGTACTGGGGGAGAGCAGCCATGGATCCGGAGCCAGGGCGGTGCCGGAGGACAGATGGAAAGAAGTGGCGGTGCTCTAGGGATGTGGTGCCTGGCCAAAAATACTGCGAGCGCCACATGCACCGCGGCCGAAACCGTTCAAGAAAGCCTGTGGAAGTCCCCACATCCACCGCCAATAATGGAGGTGCTGGTGGTGGTGGTAACAGTGGAAGCGCTCTCAAGATGGGTGACGCGATAGCTGCTACACCGCTAACGGCGGTGAGCAGCAGCCATTTTGCTCTTTCAGGGCCTTCACCGTCCATTGGGCTGTTCCAGCTAAATCAAAGGTAATGATGCAATTTTTTTTTTAATATATGCTTTTGGGTTTTGGAATGTGTAATCGGTGCTTATTGTACTTTGAATGTTCGATAAATATTTACCAAGTGATGACGCAAATCTCTAAGCACTTTTATCTATGATTTTTTTATGGGAATTAATCTTATTATGTGTATAGATGGAGATGGGTCTTATAATTATGTGTTGAATGTTCATAGTAAATGATACCTATTTCATCTTGGTCATAAATAAACATTTGGGTTTGTTTTTATTATTACTGCTAGTATTATTTTCTTTGGAAGGACCATTTATAATTACTTGGGTGAGAATAACTTTGTAAAATATAGGTTATTAACCATGCTAGTGAGGATATTAAAGGATTTAATATGATGGAAGAATCTCTAGCTAACAGTACTTTTGTATCTCTTGTTTATTTTTATTTTGCCAAATCCCCCGAGATAAGGAGAAAAAAAAAGGTAAAACGGGTTGTGTCTCAAATTAGGAGTAAAATCGATTGAATTTTCGATAATATAAAATGCTATAAATAACTAAATCAATGCAATATGAACTTAAAAATAGATGCGACCGATTGTATCTATCTACTTAGCCCCAGCATTTGCACTAGAGATTTTTCTAGGGCATGCAAAGGGACATAAATCGTTTTTGGGTGCTTGACAGTGGTCATACTTATCACTTGGTCGACCTTTTGGAGTTATATGTATAAATATAGATGTAGGTATTTTTTATTTTTATATAATTGGGTAGAATTTAGAAGCTGTAATTCCAATTAACATATAGGGAATGTCTAGTTAGGCATTTAATCATTCTTTGAGTTTGAAAAGTAAGTAAATAAAGCTAATACAAAATGGTAGCTTAAGACATTAATCTTTTGTGTGTGTGTGTGTGTGTTGTGAATTGGTGGGACATATTTGCTTCTTAATCTTTTTTTTTTTTTTGGGTTGATCTTGATGTTACAAAAGCATGCAAGTCTGGATTTGGCAGAATCTGAATGGGGTCAGCCCCAAGTGAGTGATATTTCATAAGTAGGGCCCTAATAAAAGGTATACCAATATGCCTTAAATCTGGGAAAGAGGCTTCAGATTCTGTGTAAAACTGACCCCAGCCATTACTTTTTAGGAACCTAAATCATCTGTGTTCTGCTTTAAGAAACTGCCTTTATTATATTCTTTGCTTAATTTTGGTTCCTATGATGTTGCCTTTTCCTTTGTCCTTTGCAGCTGTTACTCTGCAGACCCCAAAACAGAAAGCAAAACCCTCTTTCACGCCCAAAGAGAAGATAGCAATAGGTCTGATGGCCACATCTTGAGGCATTTCTTTGATGATTGGCCCAGATCGCTTCAGGATGGCAGGGGTGGTCGTGGTCGTAGTGGTGATAATAATGCGGGGAGCAACGCCAGCTCCTTGAACTCATCCACATCCCTTTCGATTTCTATGCCCGGGAATGCACCATCTGATGTGTCGTTGAAGTTGGCCACGGGGAATGTAGATGAGCCAAGCCCTGGCTCTGACAGGAACGGTGAAAGGGACCACCCGCAAATGAACAGTTGGGCTGCCGGTGGATGGTCTCAGCATTTGGGCGGGCCACTTGCTGAGGCGTTGAGGTCATCGACTAGCCATTCGTCACCTACAAGCGTTCTGCATCAGTTGCCCCGGGCTTCAGTTTCAGAAACTAGCTATGTCAGCACCTGAAATTATTTGTCACTGAATAATCTGACCAAATGTCATGACCTTTTTTTAAATGGTCTTTTGTTTTAATGTTTGTTGCTATGTTTGAAAACTCCTAACTTCATGTTCCTCCCGTTATTTGTATAAATTGCACGGACTGTTGTGGTTGGATTTGTTTTGACATTGTGTTGTACCACAAATAGTTCAAGAAAATGTCATGAATTTTGCTCACATTCTACTCAAAACTGACATGTAATATGTTTTTCTTTTTCATTAACGGGAAGAAAAAAATTACATCCTACTACATTAATCTTTCCACACACTTGGAAATCTTTTAGAGTTATTTATAAAAGTTGGGTTTAGTTGTCATTATCTGTACTTTACAAAGTGGGTACGGGGTTTGTTAGCTCGTGGAATGTAATACTGATAATGTAAGACTAATATGCCAATCAATCTTATAATGCAAGGTTAGCGTGAGACTAGAATATTGATTTAAAAAAAACTAATAATTTAATTGTAGATTATTCTTCCATGAGAATTGTCTGTAAATTATTAATGACATATTGAAGTAAAGCATGACCGTAGCAATATATTTATATACAATACAGAGAGAAAGTGAATGTCTACACATCTTTTTCGATTATGCTCTTTGAGACACTTAAACATATAGCCAATGACAAAGTGGTCACAACATAGAATGGTAGGATACCAGATAGGAAATCCAATCACCTGGACAGGATGATTTCTAAATAAACTCGTCGATAGCAGCAGCTTTATATTGGAATTCTAAAATGCTCTCGATTACAATAAGTTGCTGCTTATGTCATGCTCTATATGCAAGGATTATCTGGAATGGGATGAATTCTGTAGTTATAAATTTATTCTTATGTTTGAAAGTGTACATTGAATGATATAAAATGAAAGGACTATAAAGTGTGTTTGTTAGAATTGCTCCTAGTAATAAATATGAATTATAACTATGTGATAAGATGAAAGGATAATTAAACAACTTATATTTAATGAAGCCAAAATAGAATTAGGATTCCTCCTTTACTAAGACATAATATAATCTCTCTTTAAAGTAGGAATCGTTAATTTTAAGGTATTGTGATTTTAGTTTCTAAAATTGCATCTAAACATGAGAAATGAAATAGAATCTAAATATGCGATTCCATTCTAGGATCATTCCCGCATACCAAATGGAATATTAGAGTGCTAGAAGATTATGTTGCAACTAATAAAGATGCATATCTTATGTTAAAATGGCATGTATCTAAATAGTTAACTCAATTTACCTTACCAAAGATAATCAAAGAGGTATGAATATGCATACAATGGGAAGGACTAGTGAAAGCATGCTACAAAGATGTTAAAGCAATCATTTCACTACTTCCATATGGTTAATATTTGTGAGATGCTTATACAAACTTAGCTAATTAGCCACAAAATTGATGTGCTATTTGATAATAGTGAGACACCGTGTTGCACTAACAATCTTATGATAAGTAATGGGGTTAGCTACCTGATGAAAGCAATGAGCAATAAACTAACTTTGATAGGAGAATAGAGTATTAACTAGTTTAGAGCGATGGAAATGATGACTTTTAGATAGATTATAATTAATATGAGATTAACAAAAGTAAAGCTCTTGAGTGGTACAATTGATATAACGGGTCATTAAGGTCCTTCATAACAAACTAACAAAAATAAAAAATGTATAATGTGCGAAGAGGGTAGGAGTGTTACCAGTTAAAATAATATCAATGCAAAGAAAAGATAAGGATACCAGAGTCTTAAAAGAGGATGGACAAAGATATGCTTGCTTTCTTTTCCACACCCCCACCCCCCCACTCTTTTGTTTTGGGCCTACTTTGGACCATAGAAAGACCTTTTAGGTAGATAAATATGATAGGGATAATGAAGATGAATGGAATCAAGAGATAATACATAGGCGGTGTGGCCATTTAGGTTAAGTTTTTAGTAATTAAAGGGTTTATGACAGTGCGCTTTACTGGATTGATGACTATACTTTTGATAATGGTGGTTCCCGCTTCAATAGCTACCAACAAGGTGGTGGTGACAGTAGTGGATATACTCTCCATAGCTTTTGGTTTGTATTTATCTATTTTCCCTACTTTATTAAGCCAAGATATTATTAGATATTGTAGAAGTTATACAAGGTGAAATGTAAGGTTAATTATCATCATTCGTACAAAAAGAGTATATATAGAAGTAATTACAATATTTGACCTTGTAACATGTACCTTACAATATTCACTACTAAAGTTAGTCTCTTATATCCTTTAGTTTCCCCTTTCCTTTATATCTTTTAAAAGCCACAATGCATCAGAGCCTTCTTAGCACCACCACACCATTAATTCTCAGTCTAGGTCATTTTACAATGTATGTACCACCTCGACTCTTTTATCTTAAGTTTGAAAACCACAACACACCATTAAACATAGTGACGGCTGATTGTTTTTCTCTTAATTTTTAACTTAATTGTTTATTTACTAAAAAAAAAAAAAAAGAAGAAATCCCTTTTTCTTTTTAATATGAAATTCACCTACATAAAGTATCAAATCCTTGCTCCTGTAATTATTCATTTTTCCCTCAAAACAGCAGACAGACTTGTACCCAATTAGACACACACACACACACACACTTTTAACGCTGCGACATGCCTTGATCCAGCGTGAAAAGATAGATCAAGAGGTTTCAGTGAATTTTAGCTTATATTATGGGCTTCCAACCTTTTGGGAATCGACCCGAGTCCAACTCTCTCTCAACTCCCGCTGTTCTATAGGTCGTTTATGGGACTGTCAAGCCTTTATCGTGCAATAGTTACTAGCTTATTATCCTGCATTTAGTAGATTAGCGTGTTATGCTGTAGCATAACTCTTCTTTTTTCTTTTTTTTTTTGGTGGCCGTAGCTTAACTTTTCATTTCGAATATTTCATGCTGGTTATTGACCTAAGTATTTACATGCAAATAATATTGCATTGATATGGTTGGTTTACACTGTTCCCTGTGATGATTTTGTTGCTAGAACATTAATTAGTATCCCATGATACCATGCTTGCATAATTCATGCAACTTAGATTTACGAACAATAAGAAAGTATTTTAAGATAATTAATGTTGCATCATCTCATAATCACTCATCTCATTCAGATAGTATATATTCGATTCTCAATCCTCATTCCCCCCCCCCCCCCCCCCCCCCCCCCCCAGATAATATTATCAGCATATAAGTGTATATACTGGTCCCTCAAAATGCACTAGTATTTGCAATATTTACCAAATATGGCCTCAGAAGATCCAATATAAGATACCAGGCCTCAGATCCAATATAAGATACCATACTTTGAAATATGGTTCTAACATTTACTTATTAGTGCCCAAGTTGACAGATATAATTTGCTGCAACTAGTGAGAGCCAATATACATTATCTGCCTGCCTTAGAAATGCACATCACACTCGCTTGCTAATTTACAGATCTCGACTAGCTAACTGGTCAATAATCACTGAACATTCATGATTAGTAACTGTCCGCTTGAAGAGCACAAATCTCCATAATTCGTGAAGCTTATGGTAGTGTTTATCTGGCATCCTTCTCAAGTCATCTCCCATTCTTCCTTATTTCTGTTGCTAGCAAATTTTCGAACTGCAGAGTAATATGCTTTTTCCACCCTAATACCACCCATATTTTTCCATAGCCCAGACCCTGACCTAAGTTGTGTCTTGGAGCAGTAAATGGAAACGCCATCTTACATTAAAATCACGATTCCAGCTTAATTGATTTTCAAGGCGGGCTCTATATCTCCATCTTCATTTTCACATTCATCTTCTTCAACCAGGGCATATACAACAGCTGTTCTATTTGGTGCATATACCAAGAAGGACCGAGGTCGGTTGTCATAGCTCCCTTCCTGCACATGCAAGTAAACGGATAAGATCTTTGTACAATATGGAGGAACTCCGAATAAAATAATCCACCCAGATCGGCTAAAAAGCTTACAGAGGTGAAATACTCCCCAGAATGATTAATCCTACCAAAACCTCCAAATAAAGCGTCATCTGAGTCTAAGACAATCTGAGTAAAAAATGTTGGTTAGAATAACTGGAGAAAGTAAATATGAGTGAAATATAAAAGCATCAGCAGGTAGACAAGCAATAGGAAAAATGATGATAGCCGGCACAGGTAGTTTATGAACAACTACACACTACAGAGGCTTGCACCTATGGCAATTCTTTAAGTCAACTCAATTTAGGGTAAAAAAGAAGAAAGATTAATATATTCAAATAAGTGAAAATCGTTGATTTACTCCGTTTTATGATGACGGCATTTTGAGTGTGCAGGTACAATTACATCAAAAGGGGGAAGGGGGGGTGGGGGGTGTGGTTTGTTGTTGTGTGTGTGGGTGGGAGGGTGGGTACAGCCAGCCAAGACCTAAGCCTTATCAACCAAACATATTTGGTTAATATACTTGAATAAAAATTTTTGTGAGAAATAGAATTAAGAAAATTTTGTTGGTTTAAGTCACATTTTTTAAATCATTTTTCTTTCCTTTCTTAAACTTAAAAAGATCAACCTATTCCTTTGGCATCAACTGATCCTTTCAAAGCATGACACATCAAATCCAAGACTCCGTCTTATCTCCATGTGCATTTTTAAAAACTTGAGCTTGCAACGTTTTCTCCGTCAGAAGGAACAAGAAAAGTGACCCATATACAAATTAGTTAGACCTGCTAGTTAGAGAATTAGTTAGGTTCTTTGCCAAGTTACTTAAACAAAAAACAAGTAACTTATTGAGCAACAGCATAAGTAGCCTTTTATTATAAATTAGGATACTCGTGAAAATACAAAATCAAGATTCCTTCAGACTCTCTCTAATCCCTCTAATTCTTAAAGTTGATTTTTGACTTGATCTAATGATGTACGTATCATTTGGTGCTCTTGTTGAGAGGCCACCATTTCCAGACAATGGAAGATGTGGAAGAAGATATAGATAAGGAAACATCTATTAAATTACAATCTTATTGAACAGAACTTCAGAATCTACAAAGCATGGAAAAGCATCTTTCCAAGCAAGAGTTTAATTTCTATCAACTGTTGGTTAATCCTATGGCACATCAAATATTTTTATTTTAGAAAGCAGTAGTGATAAAGAGGAAGGTCGACCTTCATGAGAAGAAAACATTATCTGAGAATGTGATTAAGAATCCACTGTTCCTAAATGAAGATATGGCAAATGGAAACCAAGGATATAGATATGCTAAAAGAGGAAAATGCCCATTGCTAACGTGAAATGGAAAAAAAGAACTCACAGAACAGATGTATAGAGATTTTTTTTTTTTTTTTTTAAGCAAGTCCAAAAGCGACAGAAATTCAGAATAAAAACCGCTTTCTAGACACAGAGACACCAGTGGAAAAACCAATAGTTGAGCAGATATTAAGGACAATAAAGAAAAATTTCCAATTTCCTGAATTAATGAAATGGATTGCTTCTTGAATGGTTTATATATTAGAATAAGAGGAATGATATATGGTTCTTTGTGTCAGTTGTCCCAACGCACTCACAATGGAAGGGAAATACAGGATGAGCAAATGAAAATTTGCTTTGTGGATTATCTATTTATTTTGTGAGAACTGATGTTTTAAAGATGGCAACTCAACGGTCTATATTGATGTAATTTAAAAGTAAAGTGACATCCACTAAATAAAGCTTCACAAGTACTATATGTACATTTCACTTTGAAGATGCATGAAGAATTATTTAAGTCACTTTCTTGACAATTTTGGTTATGTGCGCCATTTCTTTGATATTAAAATCTTAGGGACCACGTTATTTTTGAGAGAGGAGAAAAGTATAACCCAAATTAGTTAGATTTGCTAGGCAGAGATTAATTAGGTTCTTTGCCAAATTAAATGGATTGTTAAAAAGCAGCTAGTAGGTCATTAGCCAATGATAAATACAGCCTTTATTGTAAATTGGGTTGTTCTTAAAAGAAAATAAATAAATAAATAAATAAAGATTCCTCCTGAATTTCTCTCTCCTCTCTCTAATTCTTGGAGTTAAGTCTTACCTCGAACTAAGCCAATCAATTGTTTTCCTTTCTTTCCTACTATTTTTTCTCTACCCTCTCTCTAAATTAATCTTTACTTTCCCCAGTTCTTGGATTTAACTTTCTATAAAACCAAAATCGGAGTTATTTCTAGAGTCCTAAGTAAATGAGTGTGTTTGCATCGCTCCATGTAAAAGAGGAAGCTTGCCATATGAAATGCACTTCAAGCCTTTGATTACCAAGAATCCAAGTATGTTTTAATAATTTTCAACCATTCGAAGGGTTACTCTATAATTTTGTGTGTTTGGTGTGAAATGAGTTCTAGCTAAGGGAATAGTAGAGATTTTAGGCGTAAGTGGTCTTGGTGATAGACTATTGGAAAGTTTGAGAGACACGGTGAGACCTAGAGGTGACACAATATTGAAGCATTGTGCAGTTTTGAGAAATGGAGTTGAGTGCAAATTGTCATGAATAGTAAACTGTTAAAATATTTTTAAAGATAGTGGATCCCTGACATTGAGTCAATAGAAACACAAGAAAGAATTGTCTTGTTTGAAGGAATCTCTATAAATTTTGACTCAAATTTTTCCAACCCTTATTTCTTTATTTTGTGCTCATGTTTATCATATTCACTATTTTGTGTAAAAGATTTTGCTTAAAGGGTCATATATTATCAAATATATCTTTTAAAATATATTCACTCCATCTTAGTTGCTTATTTGGGAATTTTACAAATAAAGCCATGTTTCCAGCTATCTTTTCATAGCTCAATGTTGATAATGCAGGCAGTTGAAATAGACTTGCAAATCCAAGTGGTTCGGCTACCTGGCAACCCACTGAAAAATATCTAATGCTAACTTCTCGTCAAAATACTGCAAGTGTTCTGTGTTTAAGACAATCAATTTGACAGCACAACTTAGAGGTGCTTCCATTCCACACAAAATGTTTTCTAAAGTTTCTCCAGCAAAATCATTTCAGCACCAAACACTGCTGTAACAATCCAAAACTAGTTACTTCTATGCAGTGAAAGGTTACAAGGCTCTATGACAATGTGGCTGATGGCCACTGGACATGAGAAAAATATTATGTGCTTTTCTGGCCACTACGTTCATCACCTACCAGCATCTACAACTAAAAGCAATTAGTTATCCTCGTAGCAGGCCAGTGACGTTGCATGAACAATTTCAGTCCAGAAAATGTAGAAATTTAGTAGCAGAATTTCAGCACTCTTTCAAGATGATACCACATACATACATCAGCAATGTGCAGTGACATGCAAAGGAAAACAGACACATGAGGCTGCTAATCTGTTAAGAATTGTAAATTAGTAAATAACAGATATTGTAATTAATGATGTGTTGATAGCTCTATATATTCTTTTTGTACATAACAGATATATATAACAATACAATTATTCTCACTTTCATATCAAATTACATAATCAGCACTGAAAAAGGCATACCTTATATTTTCCAGGCTTTAAGCAGCCTACACGGTAGTCCGTATAGCTGTGGGTCCAGTGGAAGTTAAACACAAATACCAGGTTCCCCCTTTCAAAGACTAAGATCTTGTCACCCTCATCTTGCCGGGATATGTATTGGTGCTCAGATGTCATAAACTGTTACATATAATTAATTATGTCAATAATCTGAATCCAATGACCATGGTTATTATGCTGGATATTAACTGTGAATTGCAACTACAACCATTAGTCTATTGAGAATGATCATCTGCAACTCAAGACAAGGTAATGTGAGGAATACAGCAAACAGGAGAATTGAGGAGAAAAAACTACAAATTTTCATGGTCCAAAAAACCAGGAAAACAACCAACTTTATTGAAATACATATAAATTATATTTATAATCCAGAATGTTTTAAAGATTGAGAAAGCACAGGCAAAGTCTCCTAATTATTCTAGTAGAAGAAGTTACCTAATAATATAAAGCAGATCTTCTTAAATCCTAGAAAATGTGGGATTTATAATCACAATCTAGATATATTTATTCCTATACATCTTACCAATTTCTAACAAATTTAAAGAAAAGATTAAAAAAGAAAGAATCCAAATTTACAACTATGCTACTGCATCACAAGTTTCAGTTAAAACATAATGGTATCAAGCTCACACACCAAATAGCATATAAAGGCAACAATCGAAAGCTTAAGCTATTCAGACATGGTCACACTAAAAAATAACAAGTCACTAGCAGAAAGCAAGCTATAATGAAAGTGGAGGTTTTTTAGCCAGAAGACAGCAGAATCCTGACTGATGAATTAAAGCATATTCCATGAACAGCTGAAAAGTGTGTTACCAGAAAAGTAACTTCAGAAAATAAACTATCTATTTGGTTATTAAGAGGGCTGTTTTGGATAACAAATACTCAAATAGGATTTCCATTGGCTGGAGAAGAGTAAAAATGAATATTTGAAAAAATTTTCAAAATCAATCAACAGCAAATTAACTACTGTCTCAGTCTTAGAATTTCTAATTTTTCCCAATAATTTCATTCATTTTTGAATACTTAATCTACAATGGCAGCAAGTGCAATCAAGGAGCTTCAGATAAGGAGGGGGAAGGGAGGTGGGGGGGAGCTGAGAACTTACCCATAGGCTTCTTCAAGGTGCTGCATTGCCTGATCAAACTCTTGCATACCCCGATATCTTAAGTAGTCTGCATTTCCCTACATCACGTATCATGGATATCCTAGTATTAAGCAACCGTATCTAAAATCTCTCAAGGACACGGTAGATTTTAAATCAAAGGTAATAAAAAGGGATTGATTATCAGCATAATTCATCAATTGATTAAAACAAACAAATTGTCATCACAAAAATTTGCAATAAACATAAGGTGCAAATATCAAGACCTTTAAGTTCAAGGTCTCTAAAGATTTCTACTTTTAATTGAAAATAGGGTCTGGCTCTTACTTGAGGACAGGAAAAAAGTCTATGACATGAATAAATCCAAAGGTGTTAGGTTTCAAGAGTAAACAAAGGAAGCAAGAATAGCAAAGCAATTTGCTTTGAACATGGCCAAGCTAAAGAAAAGGAATCTATGCATGACAATTAAGTCTCTACTTGCAGTTCCTTGGATCCCATTTAAAAAATTAAAGGAATAAAAGGGATGCTTATATGCATCTCAATTTTTTTTTCTGTAGTCTCTTTTCACTTGCATTTTTATTTTTAATCTATATATACACCTGCTTTTTTCCTTTCTACTGCAGTTCCAGTACATCTAAGCATCAAACCATGACAATTGACTGAGAAACTACCTTGAGAAAGTAGACAAGCATGATAACATAGGCACAGAAGCACAAAAAAGAATAAAATGAATTGCTATTTCTTTGGTGGCCAAAGACACGGCTATAGTTACATAAACTGGACATAAGACTTGTGCACTTGTTAAGAATAACTTACACTATGGAAGTGGGAAAAAAAAGTGGAACTTGGTGGAAATGGACCCAAGGCTTTGCATTTAAGAAGAAGAAGAAGAAATTAAAAAACAAAAGATGATTAGTAATTCATGCACGGTAAATTGGAGAGAGAGGTCTGGCTACTTTAGGCAAGAGAGTAAGATATCGAAACTAAAAGCGATTGTCTGGTGCTCTTAGTACCAAATAAATTATTCACATATTTCCTTTTCCTTGTCACACACTTTGAAACAATATAAGATATGAGAAACAGCAGTCAATGGAAATTCAAAGCAAGCTTAGAGAATTCGAAAAGAAGACAGCTAGTATTTATGGTCATGTTCTTTCTAGACTAAGTTAGAACTCTTTATTGCCTTTCCTATAATTGGAAAGAGAACTGTTTTATATTAAACAGAATATAACACAAGCAGGCTAAGACTAGGCTTGGCACATCATATTTTTTCCCCTCAATAGTGAGAGAAAATAGTCTTCAGATATTAATTTAAGGATCCATTATTGCACCACATGAGTCAGTTTGACAATATTTATTTCAATAACTATAGCTATCTAGATAATACCCATGCAAACAGCACATAAATTATGGGTAAATTCTGCCATATGCTATTATCCTTTCAAAAATACCATACTAACCCCTAAACTTTTATTTTGATCATCTAAACCAATAAACTTTCAGAACAAATTCCAATTTTACCGCTCTGATGTTTTTTTGATCACATAACAACTAGGAATCCTATAATGCATATATGACTGTCTTTACAATCATTGTTTTATCTTTTCCCTTTTCATTTCATTATTAGAGAAGTCATGTGAGAACCATATAGTCTCTATACTTCTCACATCAATTGGACCAGATTAGTAGAGAACCAAAATCAAAGGTTCGTTTATTACTTTTATTAAAATATATATAATATATATATAGCCTTGAAGGTTGTTTTAAGACGTATTAACTATTTTGGGAAAATGTTTTATAGTTTAATTTGGTTCTTTATATTTAACAAAATGAAGATGTGGACAATATAATAGCTACTATTACTACTATTTAAGGAAAATGCAATATAGGTTGATTCGGTTGGTTAATTTGGCTCTTTATATTTAACAATGTGAAGATGTAACCATGCTAAAGTTGCTATTTGTAAGGAACTTACAAGATCAAATCTTCGCCGGCATTTGTCAAAACTATAATTGTTGCCAGGAATCACCTTGCCACTAGGAAGATGTTGGTCACCTCTTGGAAAGTCAATCCACTCTACAACAAACTCAAGGAGAAAGCTCACATCATTAAAGGACCATTGAATCAGCAAAAATGGTAATAGTTTGAAAACTTTAGAAAGGAGAATTAAACTCACCAGGGTGTCCAAATTCATTTCCCATAAAGTTTAGATATCCCTCCCCACCTAATGCCATAGTAACAAGCCTAATCATCTTGTGCAAAGCTATTCCACGATCCATCCTTGGAGTTGATGGTCTATCCAGAGCCATGTAATCATACATATCCTAGTAAAGAAAATAGTTTATAATGAAGAGTTGATAACTTAAGTTATGATTTTACAAAATATATAGTAATGTATGCATTTCCATTTATAAGGCAATGACACGTTGAATTGTCACTAAAAATTTAGAGATAAATTTGCTCTCAGCTTCAGGTTTACCAAGCACTAAAAATAGCTGCGTTTCACTAAATTTAATATGCAAATATGCATATATTCCAATCCCTAACATATAAGCAGATATATCAAACCATGCAATTGCTGTCTGATAAAGCTGGATCACATCAAGAATATGGACAAGAACTGAGTTTTTCAAAGTGGGTTATAGCAAAGGAAAGTGTTAAAATGTGCACGTGGGGCACCTGATAAGATACTACATGATGAAGTTCCATGCATTCTCTTTATCATAAAGTATAAAATCAAACTTGGAAAATAGTTTCTTCCTTGTGCCTTTAACAAGTGCTCCAAGTGCACTCATTAGTGGCACCCTATATCAAAAAAACTATATGCCTGTAAGAACTTATGCTTGTTATTTCATTAAAATCACGGATCAAGTACAATCTGTAATTGTCTAATTGCATAATGGCAAACTGCGGCCCACAGCATGAAACCATGGAAGACTCCATGACATTAGCAAAGTGACATGAATTAAAACTATATCTATAGTAGACCAATATTCTAATGTGAAACCATCACAACATAAGATCTACCTGACCATCAAGCAAAGCCTTAAGAAGGCAGTAGGCTCGTGTCCACGTAAGATTTCTCTCTCTATCTATCAACTTAGATATTACTCTAAGGAAAATTTACCCGTAAATCCTTAATTGGATTCCCTGATATTTAATAGCAAATATTACCAGGGAAACTTAAATTTGGGATTCTCACAGCCAAAATACTTGATCAAGTTTATAAAAAGTAAAGCTAGATCATTATCATCAGGGGGAAGAAAAGAAAATAACATTAATGGAAAAAAAAATTGAAATGACATGATTTATTATGATAGTGATAGACAAAATCCTCTTGCAAATTCTACATGTCAATTTGAAAAAGAAAAGAGAATGCCATGCCTTTGTCGAGTATATGTGTGTGTACAAAGTTTAAGTAAGACTTTCTCTGACCTTGTCCATTAACCAAAATGCAATGGTCTTGTCGCCTACTAAGGCCTGATCATGACTCTCAGCATATGCAACACATTTCTCCAACCATCTTCGGTTCGTCAGTGTGTGGATTATATCACTAATTCTCCAGTATTCATCTTTTTTCCTGTATGGTATAATCAGTAAATACAACAGGAAGCGATGTGATCACAAGTCTAATCTACGTTCGACCTCATATACAGGTAGAAAATTTAAAGGAACATAAGAGAGTAAAAGGGAAATTGGGAAATCTTAACATAAACAAATCAGCAACATGAGCTACAAAATCACATTGTGCTGTAAATACATATTATAAGAAGAAACTTGAGGTTGTATGCTGTATCTTCTTTTACTAGCACCAGCTTAATCTATCATGGAATCTGCACTAAGATCCCTTTTCATCTTTCATTGCCTTACATCTCTCTCCATCCCTTGATCCATCACTATCTAACAAGAATGCATTGCATGACTCATGATCCCCCCACCCCAAAAAAAGACCTGTGAGTTAACCCAAGCTATATCCTGCAGGTAAGAAATTAACAACACAACAGAGGTATGGGGTGGGCAAGATCCAACAAAGCTTGCATTAGAACATCTCTCACAAAGCTAGAGGCAACATATCCTGTCGGTTGCCATGTCCATATATTAAATGTATCAGAGTGAACAGGCCTTATTTGTGTAGACTCAGATGTGTGTGTGTGCGCGCATGTGTGCATGTGTGTGTATATATATATACATATACATACCACAAGATAGAAGGGGTATAACCACTGTACAAGCAGATTCCAAGCTATCATATCCATAGTCGGACTATACAAACAAACAACAGATCACCAATCCTCCAACAAAATAGGCGGAAAAAAAAAAGGAAAAAAAGAAAAACACTCCTTAGGCATAATAACAATAGAGTAGAGATTTAATATACCATATAACTCTCCTAGCTATAAGGTATAGGTCGCACAGGGGTTCCCAAAATGGCAAGTAGTCACATTAATACATCTAAAACAAGCACAGTCTAAATATTATATGAATTAATAAGAGTGACCTACGTAACACTTCTATTATATATGAATTGGTGGAATGATATATTTATCCACTGTCCCCTATAATTCATGTCATTCAAAGAGAAAAAAATAGAATGTATAATTGAGTATGGGTCAATGCACAGACAGGTCAATTTTGGTTAAACGATATACAAGTGAAAATTTCAGGTTAGTGTAACATATGAGACCAATTTCAGATACATTATTAAATATCAGTTTACATGGGTCGGTTTCATATTACACCTTTCAATCAGGTTGTTGTGCTGTAAAAAAATAAATAAAATAAATTTTTACACTTAGATTCAACCAAAAAAAAAAAAAATCACGAGAGCTCTCCAATTTACAGATTTCATGGAAACAGTTCTCAAATATCAGGTCAAATATGGCCTGCATGTTTTCCATTACTTTCTTTTAAATGGGTATAACAAATAAAAGTTCTCCAGCGCACATAAAAAATGTGCATTAGCCAACACTATTTTAAGTTGATCTATTAGCTTCGCAAGGAACTCCAAAGAAAAAGAGCTTTTAAGATTAGACCCATGTGCTGATCATATATCATATGACTTGGAAAAGCGCTCCACTAGAATTGCATATTGGAGCATAGTGAAGACGCTAACAGATATCATGCTTGTACAAAATCTAGATGCCAGAAAGCAAAACAACATACTTGAGAAGTTCAATCCATTTATCAGCTATTGCCATATGGAGGCGATAATCAAATCCTACACCTCCATCTTGAACAGGAATGCAAAATGTGGGCATTCCACTGACCTGAAGTGACATTCCCACAGAAGAGAATTTGTTAATTAAATCAGACATTTACAAATCAAAGGGTACACGTTATATTAAACATACATCTTCACCAATGGTAATAGCATCAGGGAAGAGACCGTGAATTAGATCATTGACCAGCATCAGGTAAACCATAGCATCTACATCGGTAGCATACCCAAAATATTCATTGTAATTTCCAGTAAATGCCATCTGCAAATTGATTTAGAGTCTTGATGAGAATACACAACAGATACTATGCCAGAGTCATGTACCATGTAATTAAACACATGGCGAGCTAAAAAAAAAAAAAGAACGGAATTCCTTTATGCTCCACTAATCAGAACATAGACCAAAGTTTAGCATTTATTTTTTTTTTTTTTTGGTGGGTGGGTGATGGCGCGCCAATGACAAAGGCTTAGCATTTCAAATCAAGAAAATCATTCTTGATAACTTTCGTTCAGGCCAGGTTCTCCAGCAGCTTCACTGAGACAGTGTCCCCAAGTATTACATGTTTTAAAACTCCAAAAGCTTCAAAACAGTCTATAGAAAGGCCATTTCAAAATTCAGCTTCATGCACAACAAATTTCATTGAACCACAAAGAGCTGACTATATATATATATATATATATATAGCAAAGATGGAAAAGCATGAGCAAGCTAGTTTCCATCATCAGATAGAGAAGCAACATAATTGGAAGGAAAAGCGAAAACACAGCACCCCATTCACTTAACCAGCCCTCATTCTTCCTGGCATTCCAAACCTAGCCAAGGACTGTACTTTTTGCAGGAAAAAATTGGCAGATAACTTTTCTCTTGATTCAGGTTAAAAAGGATGGAGATTCTCATCATAGTAACTGAAATCATCCACTATCACAAAGCATTCATCTGGTGAGTAGTAAGCTGGAGAAACCATGTGGAACCAGATTAACCAGGATAAAGTGTTGGTAGTACCTGGTCTTTCCTTGGCATGGCTCAGTGACTGAAAATAACTAAAAAAGAGACGACACAGCCTTTTCTAGTGAGCTAGATATTCAAGCAAAAGATGAAAATCATAAGAGAATGGACTTTACTTGCAAGCCATGGTGAGTATACATCATCGATGTCACACCATCAAATCTAAAACCATCAAAACGGTACTCCTCTAGCCACCATCTTGCATTTGAAAGAAGAAACCTCAGTACCTAGATCAACATGTAACCCATCAGTTAAAGCAGCCAGGCAGAATTTTTCTTAGGAGATGGAAGAACAGGAATATAGCACTTAGACAAACAAGTGAGCAGCAAACTGAAAAAATTCCACTAAGGTGCAGGAAAACATACTTCCCAGCTGCCATAATTGAAAAGACGAGAATCCCACATCCAATGGTAACCTCGTGACCCAGAGTGGAAATAATGACCATCAGTTCCGTCAAACATGTTCAGCCCATCTAAAACATTATTTGACGCATGGCTGCATTTGATGAAATCAGCAACTCCAGATGTTAGATATGTAAATAATATAAGATGGAATATGCTTGCCAGAATCTGGTCAAACAGTAGAAGAACATTGTAAAGAAAAACAAATACTGATGCCTTGGAGAACTGGTAGAGAAGCGTATAAAAGATATATGCATATCTTATAGTGCATGTCTTCTTGCAGAGCAAAGAACGTTTTTAATTTATATCTTAATACTTCAGCACATGTCATCTAAGACATGGATTGGAGTCAAATGATGATTGACATTTGCAACCATGACCTCCAGCTATCCTTGTTCACACCAATGCTAGGAAGGTACAAAATGGGTAGGATCAACATCCTTATAGGTACAGGATTCAAATATTTGCAGCCCGAGTGACTCCTAAACGATCCTGCTGTGATTTTTTTTGGGATGTGTGCATAAAAATGCTATTACATTCATATCCAAAATCATTACATTCAAATTGTAAGTTAATATTGCTTGTAAATGTAAATTATAACAGTATTCATTAATAAACACAAAATAAAAACAAAATACAATAAACACAAACCATGAAACCAACACAAAATTGTGAGTTTTTTCTAACCTTTTCTTAAAGTTAATACACTATTAGTTGTTCATATCCAAAATCATAATATTCAAATTGTAAGTCAATACTACTTGTTAATGTAAATTATAAAAATACTAATTATAGAATACAGATTAAGAACAAAATACAACAAGAATGAACCACAGAATTGATCTAAGCTGGAGATTTCAGATAGACTTGATTATTTGACCAATTGTTTTTCTAAAATGAGGGTCAAAGTTAGGCACTTTGCATATATTAAGAAATTAAGGAGTATCCTAGAAATTGGATTCCCTATTATTGAGAAGGTTGTAGGCCAGTTATGAGTCATACCCTATATCTTATGCTCTGTCACTACAAGTTTTAAAAAAAAAAATTGAAACCGCACTGTATGCTGAGAAATCTAACACACCCTAGAACCCACCCGATCATATAGGCATGACATGTTCCATGGTTCCACAAGTTCCAATGATCAGCCCAGTCCATAATATGATAAATTATGATCCATGAAGTTAAGCTAAAAGATACATGCATGCTTGTATTTCTAAATTTTCCAACTGGTATTCAAACAATCTTCAGCATACATATAATTTTCCTCTTAGAGACCGTTCCTTTTTGCAAAGTATAATTTACTGTTTCCCAAAATCCACTCTTCAATATTGTCATATAACTTAGTAATAAAAGATGACGTAGTAACAAGTTTTTTTGTAATAGCCGACATGGGGTATAAAGGCGGTGACCAGCAAATCTTAATGGCGGTTATGGTTAAGCAAAATATATTCTATGAAAAAAGAAAAAAATATTGTTTCAAATCCAAATGATGTTGTTTCATGCTAAATCTTTTATTAGTATTAAGAAATATAAATTAGTATATATTATATATTATAATTAATACTGTGTAGGTAAAGGTAGGTAGAATTGATCTCTCTCTACATATTCTCATTTTGTATATGACAAACCAGATAACAATACATTTATTCTTTTTTTTTACTTATCAAATAACACGGTATCAGAGCCCTAGTAAAAGTTAAGTTTTTATAAAATTAGGATTTTTTTTCTAGTTACCCTAATGAGCAACATTTAGATCTTTTACACACTCCGGAGAGTATGCTTATTATTTTTTACTGCCCTTTAGGAAGAACTTCCATCTTAGCTGCCCCAATGAGCAGCGTTTGCATTTTACACACCTTTGAAAGTGTTTGCGCAGGAGAGACCGCTGCTCGACATACTTTTTCGACAAACTCCACCAACCAAAGAATAGGCGAGTGAATCATGCGCCACATTAAGCGTTTGACGCTTCCCCTCGTTTTCAGCACGTGGAGGCACATGCAACCCTATTTCATCCTTAAAAAAAAAAGTACAATAGATGTTGATCTTCATAGGACATGTCAACACTAGAGCACAACTAGTAGATATCTTTAGCAAAGCTTTGAACAATGCTCCAACTTGAGGGGAAGTATTAAGAAATATAAATTAGTATATATTAGATATTATAATTAATGTTGTGTTTCGGAGTGATAGGTAGAATTGATAGTTCTATATATATTCTCATTTTGTATATGACAATTGAGATAACAATATAGTTATTCTCCTTTTTACTTATCAAATAACAATTAGAACATGTGACAATCTCACACTAGAATTCTATAATGATGTTGATTACATGGGATCAATGGTGGATAAAAGCTTAATGCCAGGATGCCATACACTTCTAAGGGGAAATCAGGTAACATGGGTAGCTAAGAAGCAAAACATTATGACTAAATCACCAGCAGAATCTGAATTTAGGCCAGTCACTCAATGAATATGCAAATTTCTATGAGTGTTGATTATTTTAGATGATTTAAGACTTAAATAGAAGAGACCTATGAAGCCATACAATGATAATTAATCTGTAATTAGCATTGCCCATGATCTTATCCAACATGATAGGATAAAACACATTAAGATCAGTAAACATTTCATCAACGAAAAGTTAGAGAAAGGTATAGCTGTATATCATATGTTATCTTAGGAACGCAACTCAGAGATTTTCTCACCTAGGTTTATTTATTTATTTATTTTTGGGGCAAAATTCTCGCAAAGGGATTGAGCGGTGCAAGTTTTCACAAGACTATTTCCAAGGTGGAAACTCAAAACATCTATTGCTTAGCTTAGGAGTAGTATCAAGCTGTAATAATTTTGTATTTTATATATTTTTTATATTTTATTCTTTAGACAAGATAGTTAATGGAGGTAGGTAGATAATAATGTAGTAGGTAGGTTTGCTACTACAATTGGGTAAATATTGTCTATTTAAGGATCTTTCATGTAACTTAACAATAAAATGAAAAAGCACATTCTCTCTAAAATTTATACCAGTAGTTTAAAATTTTTTTTATGGAAAATGCAAATGCTGTCTAGTTTCAAAGGCATGGGCAGACATTTTTCTGTTATAAGTGATTTCATGGCAAAATATATATATAAAGAAAAGGGTTCGCTGCTCAACGAGAAACCCTCCAACCTCTAATTTGAGGGCTCCGTGGAAAACATGTTTATCTCAATTTTTAAGGGTCATCAAAGAGAATCCTTTGGTTTAATAAATATAAACCTAAAACACTAATTAACAAATAATTCTTAATGTCATAGGAAGTAAATATATATATATAATATATTAATGTATATTAATATCTATTGGCCCAAACAAAAAAAATGTATATTAATGTCTAGACTTGAAAAAGGGATTTTCTTTCCTTTTTAGTCGATTACATCATCCATATATGTAACCTATGAATCATGAAAGATAACAATTTTCTCATTATTCACTATACATTACATGGTATTAGCGACCTCAGAAAAGAAATTTCTTTCTCTTCTTCTTTGTGTTGCCCTAGTGCCACGTACAAGTCAAGCCTCTTATTTAAGCGTGTCAAGCCTTTTGTTTGAGCATGCAACATTCAAGGGGTTTTGTCACCTTCGACCTAAGAAGACTCCCTACTCACTGAAGAGCGTTTCTGGAGATTTTGATAGTTGGAAGAGTCGCACGTGATGCGCATCACGCACCTCCATGAAGGATTGCGTCTAATTTCACGCATAGGCACATGAGAGCGCGTGCATCATCAGAATCACCTCCGATCACGATCACTTGGCTCGCCTGAGATTGTACGACCTAGTTTTGTGGTTTGTTGGATTGCCAAGTTCTTGGGTGTTGTATTTTTTGTGAAGATTAGGGTTTGACACATTTTGGTTTGTATGGTGAAGTTTGCTACATGTTTAGTTATCAAATCTGGTTTGACCTATTTGAGAGTGATTACATATTCATCAATTTAGTTTGAATTGCGTATCAATATCCGAGTATTATTTGCGGCGTATTGTTCGTGAGTATTGGTTGACGATGAATTCTGGCTTGAATTTGGTCCATATAGTACACGTTGATTGGGTTCGATCGTATTGTGTTATGAGCTTTGGTTCATGTTGGGATTGGTTGTTGCTCCATAACTGTTGCTGATTGTGGGTATTTGGGGTTTTGACTGAGTTCAGTCAAGAGTATATTATTTGCTCTATATTATTTTGCTGTTGTTATGTGTGTGGGCACTTGTGTTGAAGTTATGGGAAAAATGAAAGATACAAAATCTTGAGTGATTGTGTGTCACTATTGTCATAAGCTAGTGCATATGAAGCATGTGTGTAGAAAATAGAAAAATAAGAATCAAACATTTCAATCAATACATGTTGCATCTTCCATTAGTGCATATGAAAAATCTATTATGGTTTTTGTAGTTGAATATGCCAAGTTCTTATAATATCAAGAACCACTAAAGTCTTCAACTACTTCTTTTTCTATCATTGCTGAGTTAGGTAAAACCAAACACGTGTCTTGTTTTTTCATCTTCCAAATGGTCATTAATTCTGGTGCCATAGACCACATGACAGGTAATCCCAGTTTATTGACTACTTTTCGATCTAATATCTTCTACTCTCCTATTACTTTAGCTAATAGGTCAACATCTCATGTTCTTGGATCTAGTACAACTAATCCAACTCCATCAATTCATTATTCCGTTTTAAGTTTGCCTCATTTTTCCTTCCGTTTAATTTCTATTAGTAAGCTTACCTGTTCCCTAATTGTATATCTCATTTTTCCTCAATATACCTACTCCAAAATCTTATAATAATGAAGACTATTAGTAATGGATATGAATCCAGAGGCTTCTACATTCTAAACACAAAGGTACCACATTCTATTGCTTGCTCTGGAGTTGTAAGCAAGTTTGAACCACATTGTCGATTAGATCATCTATCTCTTTCTTTATGAAAAAAAACTTTGTCCTCAGTTTCATAGTCTAAAGTCCTTGCATTGTGAGTCTTGTAAGTATGCGAAACAACATCGCATTAGTTTAAGTCCTAGAGTCAATGAAACAAGCAAATGCTCCTTTTGAGCTAGTCCATTCAGATGTATGGAGTCCTTGTCCAATAACGTCTAAAACTGGATTCAAGTATTTTGTCACTTTTGTTGTTGATTACTCTCATATAAGTTGGTTATATTTAATGAATAATCGTTCCAAGTTGTTCCCTCAGTTTAGTTTCTTTTGTGCTGAAATTAAGACCCAGTATAATGCTTCAGTCCAAACACTACAAAGTGATAATACGAAAGAATATTTATCTGAATCTTTCCAATCTTACATGGTTAAAAATAGTATTATTCCCAAACTTCATGTGTAGGTACACCGTTACAAAATGGGATTGTTGAGAAAAATAGACATTTACTTAAAACTGCTAGAGATTTGTTGTTTCAAATGCATGTTCCCAAATACTATTGGACCAATGCAATATCCACGACATGTCTTTTAATTAATCGCATGCCTTTAGCTGCTCTTAATGGTGAGACTCCTTATCATACACTTTTCCTAAATAAACCCCTATTTCTCATTAAACCAAAGATATTTCCTTGTACTTGACTTGTTCAGGATGTGCATCCTCAAGTTACAAAACTTGATCCCAAGTCATTGAAGTGTATTTTCTTGGATATTCTCGTGTTAAAAAGAGATACAGATGCTATTGTTCTAGTCTTGATAAATACCTTACGTCAGTTGAAGTTACTTTTCTTGAGGATACCCCATTCTTTCCATCTTCTAATAGTGCAGGTCAAGGGGAGGAGGAGGAGGATTTGTTAATTTATACAATTACTTGTACTATTCCTACTCTTAAACTTCCCTTTTGATTATACTCTCGTAAACTACGTAATTCTGAACTAACACCTAATGCATATCCTGAATCAGCTCCTTCATCATCAGATTCAGTCTCCAAGGATGACCTTCCCATTGCCCTTCATAAAGATAAACGTCAGTGCACTTACCCTATTACGTCTTTTGTGTCCTACGATCATTTGTCACCTCCTATTATTCCTTTATAGCATCTCTTCACTCTATCTCTATTCCTAAAACTATTCATAAAGTCTTATCTCATTGAAGATGGTGTACTGCAATGATAGAAGAGATGAATGCTTTAGATAAGAATGGTACTTGAGATTTGGTAATCTTACCTATGGGGAAGAAGGCTATTGGTTGTAAATGGGTGTTGTAATATCACATATACATTATCCTTAAAGGATAGTATCAAAGTTGTTTGTTTGTTATATGATAGTTTCCTTATTTTTAGGAGGAGATAAACTGAGTATAGAGTCTAGCTTATCCTTCTCAGGTTGTTAGCTAGATATTAGTTCTTTTGATTATCTAATTCTGTGTATAAATAGTCTTGTAATACTCTTCTTTTCTAATCATCAGAGAATTAAAAATTCTTCCCTATTTGTCTCTATTTCCTCATGGTAACAGAGCCTACCCTCTAAGGGAAAAAAAAAAAAACTCTTTTTTCATCCTTTGACAATCGAAAATGGCTTAGATCAATGAGACAAATATGGCCGTCGTTACTCCCTTAAATCTTGAAAACCCATCCATGCAGATCATTATTCATAAGTTGAATGGGATTAATTTTCTACAATGGTCGAGATTTGCGACCTTGTACCTTCGTGGCAAAAGACGCCTAGGTTATCTCACTAGGGTGATCAAGGCACCAGAGATCAAAAGTCCCGAGTATCAAAAATGGGATACGGAGAATTCCATGATAACTGCATGGTTAATTAACTCCATAGAGGCTGCGATTGGGCGAACATATCTATTTCTATCTATTGCTAAGGAGGTTTGGGATGCTGTAAAAGAAACTTTCTCTGATTTAGAGAATTATGCCTAGTGTTTGAGCTCAAGTCAAAACTTCAAGATCAGAAGCAACTGAACCTGACCGTGACTCAATATTATAGTATTCTACACAATCTTTGGCAAGAGATTGCCTTGTTTTATGATGCTGAGTGGAAATGCACTGAAGATGCACTCCTATACAAGAAAATGTTAAATAAGGAGAGACTATTTGATTTTTTGTATGGCCTAAACAAAGAACTGGATGAGGCCCATGGACGAATCTTAGGAAAGTCTCCCTTACCATCCATTCGAGAAGCTTTTGCTGAAGTCAAACGCGAAGAAAGCCACGAGCGTGTCATGCTTATATCCTCTCCGAATCCTGATACAGATCATTCTGCCTTGATAACATGTCGAAATAATGGTACTGATGATACTCGTATTAATAGACGAGAAAGACCTTGGTGTGAACATTGTCATAAGAGAGGTCATATCAAGGACACATGCTGGAAACTACATGGTAAACCAGTTGATTGGAAGCCTAGAAACTCGTCAGGTGCTCCCAGATATATTGCTGCAAAAACATATCAGAATCCATTTACCCCTGAGCAAATAAAACAGCTGCAACGCCTTCTAAACCATGCCCAGAATTCAGCACCACAGCCCATCACTTCTGCCTGTCATGCCACTAATACAGGTACTTTGAATACTGCCCTCACTGCTGATGCTTCTCCCTAGATTATTGACTCCGGAGCATCAGAACACATGACAGGCCAATCCCAACAATTTGCTACCTATAAGCCATGCTCGGGTAACTTAAAAATAAAATTAGCTGATGGTTCTTTGTCCCTGGTTGCTAATAAAGGCTCAATTCGTATCTCACCTCAACTTACCCTACATAATGTCCTTCATGTTCCTAATCTCTTGTGCAACCTCCTTTCTATAAGTAAACTTACCCATGACCAGAACTGTATTGCAAAATTCTCACCTTCTCATTATGAATTTCAGAAGCTGCTCTCGAGGAGGACGATTGGGAGTGCGAGGGAATGTAGTAGGTTGTACTACCTTGATGTTGAAGCTCTCATCCAAGCTCAAGATAATAAACTTTCTATTTCTAGTTGTATTGCTTCTAGTTGTAATGAAATTATGAGATGGCACTATAGATTAGATCATCCTAGTTTTCCTTATTTAAAACATTTGTTTCCCTCTTTGTTTAGAAATAAAAACTTGAGCTCTTTTCACTGTGAAGTGTGTCAGTTTGCAAAATACGCTCGTGCTGTTTTTTGATCCCATCCTTATAAAGAATCACAACCTTTTTCATTAATTCATAGTGACATTTGGGGTCCTTCTAGTGTTCAAAACATATCTAATACTAGCTGGTTCATTACTTTTATTGATGACCATACAAGAGTATGCTAGGTGTATCTTCTTAAAGATAAATCAGAGGCTGCAAATAAATTCAAAAACTTTCATGCCATGATCAAAACCCAATTTAATGCGAATCTAAAAGTCTTGCATATTGATAATGGTACAAAATATTTTAATACCATTTTAGGTGAGTATCTAAAAACACATGGGATTATTCACAAGAGTTCATGTGTAGGAACACCTCAACAGAACGGAATTGCCAAAAAGAAAAATAGGCACTTGTTAGAAGTAGCTCAAGCACTCATGTTCACTATCTTTGTTCCAAAACAATTCTGGGGGAAGCTATTTTAACGGTTGCCTATCTAATAAACCGTATGTCATCTCGTTTCCTACAACATCAAACTCCCTTGTCTCTTCTTTTGAAAGCTTATCCTCAAACACACTTACTTTCTAATCTTCCTTTAAAAACGTTTGGGTGTGTATCTTATGTTCACATTCCAAGTGCAATCCGAAACAAACTTGAACCCCGAGTCCATAGGTGTATTTTTCTTGGCTATTCATCTACACGAAAAGGGTATAAATGTTACATTCCACAAAGTAGGCGGATGTATGTTTCCATGGATGCTACCTTTTACGAGTCCCAATCCTTTTACTCCAACACTTCGCTTCAAGGGGCCACAATGACAGAAGCTTGTTTTTGGGAAACTTGTCTACCTTCTCTTGTCCCAGAAAATCCATCTATAGTGCCACTCATAACCCCGGATTTAGATACAAAGAAAGAGCAAATCATGGAACTAGAACTTCGAGTTTATACACGACGACGGGAAGGTAAACAGGAGGTATAGCCCCCTATAGAGCCTTCTCCTCAAGAGTCTGAACCAGAGGTAATAAACCAGGTAAGTGAGCCTTTAGATAATCTGGAATATGTTGCTTTTAACCAAGATAACACTATAATATCAAAACCAGATCCTTCAGAACTTCCAATTGCAAGAAAAAAGGGAACCAGGAGCTGCACACTACATCCGATATCCAAATTCTTAGGCTTCAGTAAGCTGACTTCGAAATATAAAGCATTTGCAACTAAACTTGATGAGATAGCTATACCATGCTGTATTGAGGAAGCACTTCAACAACCAGAATGGAAGCAAGCACTAGACGAAGAGATGATGGCTTTAGAGAAAAATAAGATCTGGGAAATCATCACTCAACCAAAGGACAAACATATTGTGGGATGCAAGTGGGTCTTCAATCTAAAGTTTAAGGCTAATGGAACGATTGAGCGGTATAAAGCACGATTGGTGGCAAAGGGAATCGCTCAAACATATGGAGTGGACTACATGGAAACATTTGCACCAGTGGCTAAACTCAACACAGTTAGGTTTATACTCTCAATTGCAGCCAATCTTGACTGGCCGCTACAATAGCTCGACATGAAGAATGCTTTCTTGAATGGGAATTTGGAAGAAGAGGTATTTATGAGAAGTCCTCCTGGTTTTGAAGAGAAGTATGGGAGAGGAACTGTCTGTCATCTAAAGAAATCGTTATATAAGTTGAAGCAATCTCCACAGGTTTGGTTTGAGCGCTTCAACCAAGTGATTAAAAGGCTTGGTTATAAACAAGGACAATCTGACCATACTTTAGTCTTTAAACACTCCGAAAGTGGTAAGATAGCTATTTTAATTGTTTATGTTGATGATATAATTTTAACCGGTGATGATCTTGAAGAACTGGAGGGACTTAAGAAAGTCTTGGCTCAAGAATTTGAAGTGAAAGATCTTGGTCATCTACGATATTTCCTAGGAATGGAAATTGCAAGAAGCAAAGAAGGAATCTCGATTTCACAGAGGAAGTATGTGATAGATTTGTTAAAAGAAACCGGCATGCTAGGTTGTAAACCAGCAGCAACACCGGTAGAGCCAAAGGTCAAATATAGGAACAGGGGCGAAGAAACACTAGTGGACAAAGGAAGGTATCAAAGACTTGTTGGAAAATTAATCTACTTGTCTCATACCCGTCCAGATATTGCGTTTGCAGTTAGTTTGGTTAGCCAATATATGCATCATCCTCTTAAAGAACACTTAAGGCAACATATAGAATCCTTCAATACCTCAAGGGAACACCTGGAATTGGCTTATTCTTCAGAAAGGGTAAAGTAAGGAGTGTATAAGCATTTACAGATACTGATTGGGCAGGTTCAACTGAAGACCGAGGATATACCACCGGGTAGTGTACAAAAGTTTGGGGTAATTTAGTAACTTGAAGAAGTAAGAAACAACCCGTGGTAGCTCGTAGTAGTACTGAAGCTGAATTTAGAGCCTTAGCTCAAGGTGTTTGTGAACTAATATGGATCAAACGGTTATTAGAAGAGCTACAACTTCACAAGACTAACCTAATGAAGCTGTACAGCGACAATAGATCAGCTATAAGTATTGCACACAACCCGGTTCATCATGATAGAACCAAACATGTAGAGATAGATAGGCACTTTATCAAAGAGAATATTGAAGATAAGACTATCTGTATTGCTTATATACCAAGTAAGCAACAAGAAGCAGATTTATTAACAAAGGGCCTAATGAAAGACCACTTTGAAGAGCTTATTAACAAGCTGGGCATGTGGAATCTGTATGCACCAGCTTGAGGGGGGGTGTTTTAATATCACGTATACATTATCCTTAAAGGATAGAATCAAAGTTGTTTGTTTGTTATATGATAGTTTCCTTAATTTTAGGAGGAGATAAACTTAGGATAGAGTCTAGCTTATCCTTCTCGGGTTGTTAGCTAGATATTAGTTCTTTTGATTATCTATTTTTGTGTATAAATAGTCTTGTAATACTCTTCTTTTTTAATCATCAGAGAATTAAAATTTCTTTCCTATTTGTCTCTATTTCCTCAATGGGTTTTCTCCATTAAAGTAAATCTTGATGGATCAATTGATCGGTTGAAAGCTCGCTAGTTACTAAAGGATATCACATTATAAAGTAGATTATTATGACACTTTTTCTCCTATTGTTAAGTTAACATCTGTTAGGCTATTTAATTCCATGGTAGTAGTGCACAACTTGCCTTTGCATCAACTAGATATTAAAATTGTTTTTCTGCATTGAGATCTTCAAAAAAAAGTTTATATGGGGCAACCAAATGTAGGTGCTCAAGGGGAGTTGGGAAAGGTTTGTCATCTTCATAGATCTTTGTATGGCTCGAAGCAAAGTCCTCATGCTTAGTTTGGAAAATTTCGCCAAGCGGTTAAGAGATTTGGGATGCAACAATGCAAAGCTGATCATTTAATTTTCTACAAACAGTCTGCAGTTGGTATTATATATGAATGATATTGTCATTACCGGTGATGATATTATTATTACTAGTGATGATGCTATAGGTATTTCAACTCTCAAATCATTTATTCATTCAATTTCATGCAAAGGATTTATGGATGTTAAAATATTTTTTAGGTGTTGAGATAATGAGTAAGAAAGAAATTTTTCTGTCCCAAAGAAAGTATGTACTTAACTTATTTTTTGAGACAGGAAAATTAAGCGTTGAACCATGTAGTATACTAATGATCCCTAATTTGCAACTAAAAAGGAAAGGTGAGTTGCTTGATGATCTTGAAATGCATAGGATATTAGTTGCAAAAATTGAACTATCTTGTAGCGACTCGATCGGATATTGCATATTCAGTCAGTGTGGTAAGTCAATATATGTCATCTTCAACAGTTGATCAATGGGCTACTGTAAAGCAAATATTGTGCTATTTCAAGGAAGCACCAAAGCACAGTATCCTGTATAAGAATCACGGTCATACTAATATTGAGTGTTTTTCAGATGCTGAGTAGGCAGAATCTAAGGAAGACGAGAGATCTACTTTGGGCTATTGTGTTTTTGTGGGTAGAAATTTGGTTTCATGGAAGAGCAACAAGAAAAGTGTCGTGTTTCGATTAGGTGCAAAATCATAATATAGAGCTATGTCACAGTCAATGCATGAAGTAATGTGGATATATCAACTCTTAAAACAAATAGGCCTCAACACTTCACTATCTGCAAAATTGTCGTGTGATAACTAACCTGCTCTTCATATTGCATCGAATCCAGTGTTTCAAGAACAAACCAAGCACATTAAAATTGATTGTAACTTTTTTCGTAAGAAAATTCAGTAAGGGTTAATTTTCATAGGGCTTGTGAATATAGAGAACAATTAGGAGATCTCTTTACAAAGGCTCCAAATATGATTCAGGTTAATTACCTTTCTAACAAGCTGAGCACGATTAATATCGATACTCCAGCTTGACGGGAAGTATTATAAGAAGTAAATATATATATATATATATATATATTAATGTATATTAATGTCTAGTCTCAAATAGAGATTTTCTTTCCTTTTTCAGTCAATTACATCAGGTATATATATACATACACACCCACACACACACATATATATATATATTTAACCTATGAATCATGAAAGATAACAATTTTCCCATTATTCACTATACATTACACACAACAATTATCTGCCTAAGTCAAGATAGGAAATATCACTTGCTTGTAATTCCTAAACTGCAATCCTAATATCACTCTCCTCTTGAATAATGAGCTTGTCATTAATCTCAATTGGCTGCTAGACCAAAAGGAACATTAACTGCTTGGGGATCATGGTTTCCCAAGAGGTCAAAGCTCCCCTTTCAATCTAATCTTATTCTCGCTTAGCCCGCAATCGAGCCTCATCATTTGAGTATTATTGCATCCAAATAGAAAATGCTTTTGCAAGCAGCTTGGATTGGCCATGATATCTCTAATACAAGTTTGTCATGCGCTCATTCATAGGCTGGGTTGATCCACTTCAAAATCTCATTCTAATTCAGCCTTGAATGTGTTAGAATTTTGGCTATATGACACCCATTAATGGGAGTTGTTTTGGGGTTCAAGCAAGAAAGCCTCCTAGTCTCATAGGACACAAATTTCTATCAATGATTTTCTGCTTAATTTATTCACTTGCAACAAAGCTTATTTATAAAAGTATGGGGAATTACATTCCAAGAATAGTTTATGAAACTAGCAAATGATAAGTGAGCATTTTGGAAATCTCTTTACTGCAGCAACAAAAAGATATCTCCAAATATAAAAATCTTTATCCTGTCTAATTTGTTGCCTTCTAAAGGCTTTCCTAATAGTGAAACAATGTCATTTTCATATTAATAGCCTTCAATGTGACGAGAGAAATAAAATCAATTAACACAACTGGGGTCAAACGAAATACAGTAAAGAGAACAAAGATTGTTCATAAGTATGATCAGGACAAAAGTCTTTAAACAGATTATTGAGGATTAATACATTCTAGATTACCTTTCTAGACACCAGAAAAAGCACGCACAGCACTTTCAAAAGCGACAACATTTATAAGACAGCTCTTCTGCGTTCAGAGTACTGCAAGGTTGAAGGATTACCTGTGAACGATATCCATAAGAACAACCACACCAAGTTCATGGGCTCTATCTATTAGAGACTTGAGTTCATCAGGGGTCCCACACCGGCTGCTAGGTGCAAAAAAGTTTGTGACATGGTACCTATGGCAGAAGAGATAACTGCTTAAAACAACACATGGTGTGGTGACATATAATCATAATCCTCAGCGGAAGTTTAAATAGAATAGAATTATATGAATAATGAATGAAATCCCAACTTGATATACATGGCCTGATTGGAACAGGATCAAAAGATATTTACCCAAAGCTTGCATAATAAGAATGCTCTTGAATTGCCATGATCTGAATAGCATTATAACCAAGCCTCTTAACACGAGGAAGCACATCATCCCTAAAGTTGGCATAGGTATTAATCATTGGTTCCTGCAGTGGTACAGTAGAAATGTCTCAAAATTGCTACAAAATCTGCATCATAATTTTCCAGTCAAAGGGGAAAAGAGAATTAGGCTATATCTATAATAGATTAAACCGAGGAAATTGTATGATTACCGACCTCTCTAATAAAAATTACTTAAATACTAATTACATAAAATTAATTACTAAAATACCGACGCAAAATTGCATGTTTAATAGACAATTTTCGAATTTGCACGTGAATCCTATCTTCAAGACATGGTTCATTAACAAATATGAAATACCTATTAAAAATGTGATTCAAGTACAAAATAAGTGAATCACCCTTTTAAGATGCGATTCATCTTAAAAAAATATGAAACGCCTTTTAAATATGCGATTTAATACTATATGACTTTTAACTAAATCACATCTTCAATAGGCGTTTCATGTATAAATTTATGAAACACCTGTTCAATATGTGATTTTGCATTGGTATTTGTGTAATTATTTTTGTATAATTTGTATTTGTATAATTGTTTTTTACAAAATTAGTAGACACGCGTTTCACCCAGATTAAACTTGACTCCAAAGGACATAGTTCATAAAGTAGGATAACAAGCCAAAGAAAGCAGAAAAGAGCATGTTGCTATAATCCAGCACTAGACTCTACTTGACGTTTTGTTCATTCAGCAGGAAATTTTTAATTTCATCACAGGGGTAGAATCATTAAGAACCATAGTCCATCATATATCAAGAGAAGCAGTGATCTTAGGTAAAGTTGCTCCCACAAAAAATAACTTCCATATGGACATTATCAAGTAAGCAGCAATGTCATACACATCACTTTTCCAAATATCTTATAGCAGGAGATAGAAAGAAGTACATGAGTTGAATGATCAAAGGACAGTAGCTTTTTTTCTTTTTTTTGGTGTGGGGAGGTTTGAGGGGTGGGTGGGTGTTTGTGGTGGTGGTGGTTTTGTTTTTTTTTTTTTTTTTTTTTTTTTTGGTTGGGGTAGGGTGGTGGAGGTTGTTGTGTGGTGGTGGTGGGGGTGGCGGCGGCCGGGGGGGGTGGGGGGGTGTAGGGTTTTGTGTTTGGGGGTGGGGTGCAGCCCAAACAAAGGGAAAAGGTGGTAACTTGGTGCAGCACTTCTCAGATAGTTTTGGCACAATCGCCATAGGGGGTACCTAAGTTAATCAAATTTGACATTTTGGAGGCTACAATTTCAAGTTACATCTGATATCTCAACTTTCATAAATGTCAACTCATTGTCTCAATTTTAAAAGATCAAAATTGGTATGTCTACCCTAGTGACATAAGAAATAATATTTAATAATATTTCAAATTTAACTAAATATTAAATCTCATAATGTTTCAAATATATCTAAGACCAAAAAAAAAAAAAAGGAGAATAGAAAAGGCTAGAGCTGGTTGCACCTAAGTCAATGTTTTAAGTTAATCATGAAAAGAATTTGCAAAGAAATGATGTTTCTCGGAATTTTAGATTCTATAACTTTTGTATATGAGGCTCAATATGTTATGCAAAGCTCATGACACACACTATTAGAAACAGGGTCCTGTTAGTGAGCACCCCCTAGCACATTTGTTACAGGTATGAGTAACAAAATTTTCATTAGTTCTAAGGTTTTATTACACACTTCATGGAAAAATAAGACATCTTTGGCCCTTTTCAACAAGTGCCATTGGGGCATTCATTGTCATTTTCCACTAAAAAACACCATCATACAAACCAATCTTCACTTGAATGTTTGGCCTCCAATTGACTTTTTTTGACTTCAAACAAAATGCGCCAATGTCTATATGCATATTCTTTGGTGACTTGAATGTCATTGTACATTAATTTTGACTTTTTCAAGTAACACAACTCACAAATTGGAATCATATAACTATAAAATTCATCTATGCATTAGTCAAATTTTTATTTTTTAATTTTATTAATATTTTTTTAGGTTTCTAGTAATTAGGAAGAGAGAAACAAAAGGAAATTGATAAAAGAAAAAAAAATTGTACATTTTGGACCATTATTAGGGGTTGAGATTAGAAAAAGGAAAAAAGGAAAAATAGAAAGGAGCTTTCAACAATATCAAGCAAAGCATATCATTTTTGTATAGTTTTGTGAAAAGTTTTATAATGATGGTCATTTTGCAGTCATGCAACACTTAGTTTGCCACCTGAAAGTTAAAATGTCAATATAGATAGCTGACAATCCTCAAATTATTAGAATATTGCGCATTTAATTATTTATACAAGGCCAAAGATAAATGTCAATATGAGGCCAACCGACTGCAGATTACAAGTTACCTCATGATTCTACATTTTATTAAGACTTCATGGAAGAGTTTCTAGCTGCACACATGATGAAACTTTTAAGTCAACTTTGCAAAGGCAACACAGTGCGTGCTAAATGTGAAAAAGCCATGAAAAGTTAAAAGTCCCAAGAAAAGAATAATTTCTTTACAATTATTGCATAATTGAAAACTAGGGGGGGAAAAAATAATCAATGGCCTTCTATGACTAAAACTTTTACATTGTTTTAAACTATATTTAATACATTATTATATCTATTTAGTACATTATAATATATAAAATACTTTATAATAATATAATGGGGAAAGGAAATTAATATTTTTACTTTTGAAAAAAAAAATTACAAAAATACTACTAAGATGAAAATAATCCCAAATTTAGACAAGTTGACCTCGTTTTTAAGAAACGAGGTTAAACCAATACACCAATCTCATATCTTGAAGAGACGAGGTTGGACGTTCCTAAGAAAAATTACCAAACATGAATATGGTACAGCAGATGGAGATGGAGAAAACAATATTCCAGTGAATGATTTTGATGCTTTGGTATGTAGCAGCGGCAGTGAAGTTTATTACCTTGGAACTTACATGGAAGAAGATGACAAGCTTCTTCCTAATCCTGATTATGCATCACATATTGAATGCCTCCACGGTTATGATGGTTTAAAGATGTTAAATAATAAATGTAATAGCCCACACCATGTCTACAAGTTTAAGCTTTTAGATTAGATGATTATCTATAAGTTTAAGCTTTTAGATTAGATGATTATCTATAAGTTTAAGCTTTTAGATTAGATGATTATGATACTAATCTTAATATGGTATCAAAGTAGGAGGTCAAGAGTTTCAATCTCTGCGCACTCATTATAACCCTTTTAAAAAAAATTTAGCTGTTCACTTAATGGGCCTCAGATAAAATCAAAGTCCAGTCCACAAGTGAGAGGACGTGTTAAATAATAAATATAATAACTCATACCACATTTATAAGCTTAAACTTTTAAATTAGATAGTTGTGGTACTAACCTTAATAAAAGAAAACCATTTGGAAGCTATTAATTTCATCTAAAGGCAGAAAAATGTCCAATACCATTAAAAAGGATGAAAAATCACGCAATTCAAACGTCTTACTAAATCTAGGTTCATAAGTTGCAGTTGGTGGAGTGTTATTTGTGGGGAGTTAATGGTGGTTTTCGGTGTTTGGGGGTGGTGGTCGTGATGTGTGTGTAGAGAGACGAGAAGCTGAGAGAGAGAGAGAGAGATGGGGTGGCGATGTAGAGAGAGAGAGGAAGTTGGACAGGTAGAGGGAGAAGTTGAGCAAATAGGAAAGAGAAAAAGGGAAACTATGGAATGTCGTATTTTCTATGACTGAATGGGGAAGAAGAAGAAAACGGGCATTTAATTCTATTCCCGCTAACGTCATCTCTTCAAAAGATGAGATCGGTTATCACACACGAACTTGTCTCTTAAAAAGATGAGGTCAACCACTTATAAACCTATCTCTTCAAGAAACAAGATCAACTTGCCCTACCACTTATGACCTCGTCTCTTCAAGAGACGAGTTTAACTTGCTTAAAAGTGGGATTATTTTTTCCTAATGACATTTTTGTGATTTTTATCAATATTAGAAATATTAATTTTCTTTTCCCTTAATATAATGTATTATATTCTTATGCCAGCTGAGCTAATGAAGACCACCACTTATTAAGCTCTTGAAAGTTGGCACCACAAATAACGAACTCCAAAACTTACACCAGAGTAAAGAAGTCTATACTTGCTACAATATAATGGCCTCTTAAGCGATCCATGTAATGGCCTCTCCTGAGCTCACATACCCTTCTACAATGTAATTTTTCTGTTTTTTATCATTCTACAATGTAGGTAAAGCTACAATTACAAAACACTTTTATTGCATCTCATTGCATGAGTCTTGAGCAGCAGTAAATCTTTTTTCAAAGGTGCATTATGCGAGAAAACCATATCAAAAGATATCTTCGGTTTTGACAACATTGGATATATAGACAACTAATAAGAAAATCATTCCAATCAAGTCAGAGTGAATCAAGGCATATATAAAAATCATAAGAAGGAATGTCCTTACAGTACTGCTCATCCCGACATGAGTCTCATAAATTCGAAGAGACATGGGTTTTTTTGGTCGAGGATGTCTAAAAACATATTTCTCCTGCAACAAAAAAAAGAAATAATAATATATAAATTCACATCAATCAACAAATTGCCCAGTGTTGATGAAAATGCATCTAAAGATATTTACTTTGTTCAGGTCCTGAATTCACATCTATCCAGTTATCAATTTATTTTGGAAATTATCCAGGATACTACCAATCAAAAGTCCTTCTGAACCTAGGATGTCATTGTGATGACGGGTGAATAAATTAGCTTCCATTTTCAACATTCTTATATATAATTAGGAAAGAACCATCAGGATCAAACAATTTATTAAAAAAAAAAAATGACTTTTGTTGGGGCATTATTGAAAAGATTATGGTTATTACAACATTGTCTTCTCCTATCAGGCTGTCATAATCATTATCAGAACTTGGTACGTATAGACTTTTGACTTTTGATCTCATTCCATAGGCAACAACTAGTATAGATCTTAAACATACATCTTCCGGTGGATCATAGTATATGCCATCATACGGGATTTCACCAGGAGCTTGTACTGAGAACTTGATCCAAGCAGGGATTGAATCTTTAACACCAGATGGTGTATCCATGCGAATCTACAAGCCAAAGAACATAAAATAATAGGAGCCTGAATACACAATGATCAGAGTTAATCGACTAAATAGATCAAGAAATTTGTTACGGGATTGCAATGTTATCCACACAGGAAAGAGCTCTCTTTGGATGTAAAATAATATCTGTCTTGTTTGAAGTTTGGATTTTGTTTTTAGTGCTTTTTTAAGTCTAGGTCCCCTTCTAACTTCAGATCCAAGTTCCAGCATTTTTCAGCCACTCCAATCCAAGCACCTGGAAAATTGGAATTTTCTAACATCGAGGACCATTGCATATATGCAGATTCTTTTAACAATCCAAGTTCATTTAAAGCAACATCAATTGTTTACATCGAACTTGAGTCTTTCTAAATTAAAAAAAAAAAAAAAAACAACTAGAATACCTTCATATTGATAAAGTTTTCCTACTTTTCCATTTTTCATACAATGACACTAAAAATTTGGTAACTACAGCTTAAGCCTCAACCATGGTTGCTGTAAAAGAAGAAACTATGCAAGCACAATTAAAGAATTCCTTCAGATGCATTAAAGCATAAGATGATATGACTCTAGAAGTCATGTTAACCTAATCAACTGACTGGGGAAGTCTTGCAAGGAGTATAGTCTTTCCATATATATATGATAATTTTTGTGTCAGATAAAGCCGTTCTGAATTTATCATGCTTTAAGCATAATCTCTCCTGTCCTAAAATTGCAGCTAGCAATTTACTATTGAAGATACTTACGGCACGGGTAGGAAGCATATATAAACTTCAACTTTTAAGCCTGCATGTCAGAGAAGGAAAGTAACAGACAAAAGCACCCAGAGAAAACAAAGACTTCATGACTGGGAAAGAAGAGAACGAGCTGGCAAACAATCAACATGACTGATGAGCATGTCATCTTCCAAAGTCAAAATACAATGATAAAAGCCACTTGTAAAAGGTTGAGAAAAGAATATTAATAGAGTGAAGTATCAAAAATGTCAAGGATCTACCCATTTAGCAGTAAAGTTACTAGTGAATGTTATTTTCTAACATCCTATGACGTTTAGTGACAAGCATAAGCATTAGTAGTTAGTCTAATTTGATGCATTTGTGCCTTAGTTAGTTCACTGTTGGATCAGTGGTACAGTGATATTTTAATTCTGTTGAAAGAGCAATTCCAATTCTCCATCTCTCTAACACCAAAGTTAATTTCTTCTGCTATTTTGGTCAAATCCTAAGAAGAGTCACTTAAGGAATTTTGACTATCACCAGAATAGGCCACTAGCTTAGATGTCTTTTTTTTCCTGGTCCAGAGATATATTCCTAGGAACAAAAGTTTCTTCTGCCCGCTCTGTAAAGAAGTCTTAGAAAAGTAAGGATTAGAGCTGGACAGACTAAGAAAAGTCCCATCACAAAAACAACACCCACCCCCACCCACCAACAACCCAAGAGGGAAAAAAAAAAAAAAAAAAAAGATTTCAAATCCTCTTTTTCAAACAGGCTTTTCAATACCACTGCATAGAGAAGAAGCAAGCTTTTCCTTTTCACTAAAGGACGATTTAAACCCCTAGTAACTAGAGACTTAGCTGACCAACCAATGGCTTCTTAGGGCTCCTAGGTAACGTCTTGAGCTTCATGTTTAAAGGGCACAACAAAGATCAAGCTTCCTCAGAGATTAACAGTGCTTTTAGTTGACTTCACAATTGTGAAATAGATCAATGCTTCCTTCTCAGCAGATCTTATTCCTACATTTGGTTGGCAGAATGGTGTTCCATGGAATTGCTATTATTGTAAAATGAGGAATTACAATTCCTTTATAGGATCAGAGAAATAGCTATTCTATTGTTCTATCTAACACATTTCCATATCTACTCATGAGACCTCAAATGAATTATAAAGAATAACAATTACTTATCAGTTGCATTCCTTAAGAATTACAATTTTATTTTACCTTATTCCATTCCACCAGCTAAATAAAGCATGCCATATGTGTGTTAAGATTTAGCCCCAAAAGAACTGGTCGAATGGAATTTTTGAACAACTGACGAAGTACTGGCAAAGAAGATACAAATTAATAATAAAACAAGAGGAAAGAATCCTATGCTTGCCAAGAAGCCAAAAATAGGAAATATAATGCATATCATTTAGAGAAACTAAAGTGAGAAAGGCATGATGTTGTCTACTAATAAGTACTAAAATAGAAACACCTGGAAAGCAACTATCATGCCAACAGGAAACTGGAGTTTAGATACGAAATTACCTTCACTCGAGAACCATGTGGAATTGCAGGAGAGCCATCTGCATTGTTTGGCAAAAAGATTTCCCAGACACCAAATTCATTCTGTTCAATAAATTGTGAAGTACGACCATCATTCAAACAAATTGTGATGTTCACACAAGATGAATAAAATATAAAATACCCCAACATAAAATGTCGAAATTTTGCCAAAGTTATCATTATAAAGAAAGTAAATTTGTACTTCCTTTACCAATATATTACTGTAATCTTTTTATGTGTCTGTTTTTTTTTTTGTGTGTGTGTGTGTGTGTATCTTACCATAATTGTTCAGTTTTCATTTATTCATCTACTATGCAAGGAAAGGACCACTGGCATATTTCTACTACTAACACCAAGAGCATCCTCCCTTGAACTATCAGCATAACATGACATTCAGTATTCATACTATATAATGTCTTCATGGCATTTTATTAGACAAAGCTGACAGTCTTTCATGAAAAAAAAGAACAAAATGATGGCAAGACCACCTGACTACAAGCATCAAAAAGACCATGTATTAAAATCTGGTGCACTGTAGATTTTCTAGTGGTAGTAAACTAAGACAAAATCATCAGGCTAACAGACATCTATTTATCAACAGAAACCTATCTGCATATATACTCTTTCACATCGCATGGATTGCAACAATTCTGCAGTTTATTAACCTCCACTTTGTCATTTTACAAATGCATGGCTTGAACTTTGTCGAAAATGGCATGGGACACACGTGTCCCTCCAATCCAATGGAACCTAAATCACTCATATTTTACTCAAACGCCTAAATCAGACAAATATTACTCAAAAACCTGTTATTTTAGGTTTCAAGAAAGGGAGTATTATTTTGACTAATTTAGGGTCTTTAATTAAGATATGTGTGATATGGACTCAATATGGTGACATGTGCATGTTGCATGCCATTTTTAACCAAGAATTGTGGAATGATTTACAAAGAATGACATAGATCACCCTTTTGTATTTTACCCTTTTTCTCTCAACAAAGTGTGTAAAAGATACTTTCATAGTTTATGTAGGAAAGGGGGAACTGAAGGACTTCTACACAAAATATGATCTTTTAATCAATGCAGAAAAGAGACAAGCTTTGCAGGATTGTGCCCCACTAGCCATTCTTCTGAAGAGATAACTCCACACATAAATTTCAATGGAACTAACAAAAAAGAGAAGCCTTATATACCTTGTTCATAACATCTGCATTAGGATTCCAATTGTTAAAGTCACCAATGAGGGTTGCCCACTGCAAATGAGTAAATATCAGCTGAGACCTCTAGCTTTAACAGGAAAATTGCATCCATTTTGAAAATTGTTTCCACATTTCAAATACTTGTACAGATGCACCTCTCATACAAAAGACACCAAGGACTAAAACCGGCAGATAACTATTTTTTCCAGCATACTGAAACAGTCCAAACATTAACTAGGTGAAGTTTCATCTTGCATAGCACAAAGAAATACAAGAATTCTCCACTTGGCAGTGATAGCACAGCAAACAAGGCACTCGAGATTCTCACTGGAAATTGTAGCATAATAAAGTCACAAGAATTCTTATATGATTAATAATAATTTATTATCATTGGCAACACAGCCAATCCAACATATGCAGCCAGTGTTGCAAAACAATAACAAATAATAAAAGTGGGGCCATCTACACATGGTATATACTTCTCCATGTTGTTCATATACAATGAATTTTTGAAACACCAATATTAAGTGTAATAAAACCATCCCCACCTATTCCCCTTTTTTTTTCTCCCCCCCCCCCCCCCCTCCGCCCTTTTCGCTTTTGGGTTAGGCGTGGTGGGCAGATTAAAGTCTGATTTAAACTCTTTCTTCCTGTTAGAGTATTTTGTTTAAAGGGTAGTCTTGTATTTTTACATTTACATTCTATAATAAACTATTGTGCTAGGGTATGATTAAGCCGAACACATCATTTTACTAATCAAACTTAATATGGTCTCACAGCATGGTTAACTCACAAACTACCCATTAACAGGTTCCACTACCAGCACCACCTCTATTCTCGCTAGAAACCCTCACCACCACCGCTGAACATCAGCCATCCATCATTGCACATCCTACGTAAAGCATCTGAATCCTCACTATGCAGAAAGGGGCAGTTTTCCTTTTTGGATACTCTCACGAACTAGGTAAACTATTAGGTAATCCCTTGATTACACAAAACTCACAGGCTTCCTCAGAGGGATTGGCTAAATGTTGAAACACATCAATAGTTGATAGGGTTTATGTGCAATGAATTTACAAGGCCAGTATTTCAAACAGATCAAAACTGGAAGAAAATTTTTTCACTTGTACCCAACCAAAGCATCTCATCACATTCCTAAAGGGTGTAAAAGATCACTTGTACCACATACATATGACCCAAATCTAATTTACATAACCAATAACTCACACAGAGAAGCCATAATCGTCATGAAGTTCAGTAAATTTACTTTTCTTCTGGTACTTTGACATAAATGATATCTTTGAAGAATACAGTAGCTTTGTGCATAAAGAAAGGTCATATTAACAGTCTACTCTGATTCTTCTCAATATTTTCCAAAAACAGAAAGTCTTTACTTTCCATGAGAGAATTTTTTGTGCTGCTTAATAAAATCACAAAATATTGAGACATGTCCAACATTGTTATATCATTTTGGTTATTCAATCATTACAACCTAATATTGTTATTTCAATAGGCAGGAAGATACTTGAAAAGTAAGTTGTTAATCAGATAAAAGTATTTCCTCAGAATCATCAGACAGATGTGCCATAGAAATTCTGAAAGGAAAAATTAAGATGAGCAGTAGAAAATTCTAGAAGTAGATCTGCATATCAAACTGATACAGGCTGTTAAGGACGGGGGAGACAATATGAATGGCTAGAAAAGAGCACGGTTCATGATGAACTGACAAGAAAACATGTCTATTGCAGTAAGAAATGGAAAAGTGAAATAATATTCTGTTGTACTTACTGGGAAGACCATTACAAAAAAGTGAAAGAATAGAAGATCATGAGAAGTGCTAGAGAACAAACCGTTGCTCCTGGTGCCCACTCTCGGTAAGTTATACCTTCAGCACTGGAGAGTTGTAATATATTCAGTTATAATCAAAGTTATAATGTCTCAAACTGGTAGAACAAGTATGCTGCATAACCCTAATATTATCTACTGCCTTTTGAGAGACCTATGCTTCAAACAATAATCATGTCTTATGAAGTTGCCAGTTTATGGTGCATAAACATGCAACAGAAGCTACTCGTGAGACCTAATGTCTTCACAAAGGAGACGGGATATGGGAGATAGGAACTTTATATCACTCTTCAAGGTAAAATACCTGCGATTAAAGCCAAACTTTTCATAGCCACGAGAAAATGCCTCTAAACCACCTTCATTTTGATCTATAGCTTCCCGCATTCTTTTGTACTGTGAATATCTGCAATTTAAAATTAAGAAAGGGATGTTGACTTTACTCAAATCAAGTCTGAATTTAAGATATATTTAAATGAAAAATAGAATAGAAAGGAAAATGTCCAAAATTTTTGTACAAGTATAAAATATGGAACCTACATCAATCTACAAGCTCTAAAGTTTAGATTAAACTGTTGTAGATCTATATTCTATATGATATCAGAGCCAACAGTCATGACATATTGTTGTGGATACTGGACACAATTTTACCTAATCCTGGCACCAAAACAAAAGCTTTTTACATGTGAGAAGATGTTTCTGCTCCTGTTATGAAGCACAATCTAGTCTAGCATCCAAACTTAAGAAGAAAGAAGGTGGACAACCAAGATAAAAGACTCATTTTTCCATCTGAAAATGTCCTTGTGTTCCTTCCTAGTTTAGCGAGTCATGGAACAGCTAGGAAAGGAACTTCATCTCTAGGGTTGAAAACACCTTCATTCAGGCAAATTTATCTAAAACCATAGGTATACACAGCAAAAACTTCAAGGAATCGAACCTGTAATCAAGATGCTCCCTATAACCCAACAGAAGTGGATCTATTGCATATATCTTTTGTCCAGTACCAGGTGGGGGAATAATTCTGTGTCTGATTTCAGCCTTCTCTAGACTTCCAACATCAACAACCCCAGGAGATTGCTCAACAACGTCAGGGTCATTCTCATTAGCTGAATTTGATGAAGAAATGGCATCATGAGTTCCTTCCACCTCAATATCGTCTCTAGCTTCCATTGTTAATGCCTCTGTAGCCAGAATTACCTGATCAAAGAAAAGGTACAAAGCATGAAAACCCATTGAAGTACTACATGCATATTCTAGCACTAATTCAATTTAGAAGGAGTACCTATAGAAGCCGAGTCAGAGACCCTATTTATCATCAAAGAATCCACTAAAACTAGATAAACTGTGAGCAAATATATGTTTATTTGTTCCAATACTCACCGCAATCTACTTGTAATCAATTTATTCCCTATTTATAACAAATTGAAAGCTTAAATCTGTTGATATCAGTATAAACTACGGTTTTATATTCAAAATTTCATGCTCCTATTCATGTGGGCTAAGATATTGATTAAAGTCTATCATATGAAATAACTGAACAGTAATGAGATGATAATGCAAGGATTTTAACTCAGTTTATACCAATCCAACATATGTTAAAATTTGATACTACAAAAACTGATATAAAAGTTTAAACTTGTAGAAACATATATCATATGTAAATCCAAATGGGAAAAATGCACTTATGAGCCATAGGAATCAAGCACACACTTTGGACCATAACATTGTCCAGATTTGGAAGTGTAAAAATTACATCAACAAATTGGAGACGTGGACAAAGTTGCTCTCGTGATAAAAAATCTTCTCAAAGCAAAGGAATCCACATATTATAGATGCACTAAATTGTTGTAAAGAGTACAAAACACGCTAAGAAATGAAACTTCTTGATAGAATTGCATTAGATTCATACAATAATTTTGGGAATATAGATTCATCAAAGTAGTTAAACATGCTTATGATTGAGCTGTGAAATATTTTTCTTTTGCTCCTCCCTCTTCATCTACTCCATCTTACTTCAATAAGTTTTCCCAGTTCAACATCCAACAGGAGCTACAATGTTTCTTTGCCCTTGGGCATAATTAATAGCAGTCGTTCCTGGCAAACAGCCATCCTTCAGTTTAGTTAGGTCAATGCAGTGCAATGAAGAGTGACATAAAGACACTAAGATAAGTTGAGTGGAAGTACGCGGTCCATGTGTTGGGCTACCATCTTAGGTAGTATTGCCCCCCACTAGCTTTCTTAGGAAGAAAAATTAAATTGTAAGAGGATTCATCGCCTTGCCCTCCAATGCTTATAGTGATCTTTTTTGTCTTCCGGCTTTTTAACTTTCCTTTCATCCTAAAATGTTGGCTTTCGTTTGCCTTTTCTTTTGCTCATCTCTTATGTAACAGATCTATTTCCCCCTTCAAACAATTTACCACTTACTAAGATAGCAATTAAAAAGAATCTAGTTTCCTGACCAAAACAATCATCTTTACAGATGATTATCCAATATTTCCACCACCAAAACAGCAAATAAAATGATACAAATGGTGCTATTCTCGTTAATCAATGCAAATAAGAGCCACAAATGTCAAAATGTAAGCCTCATTTCACATTAGGAATCACTACTTGAGAAGCACCAGGACATGATAAGGTCACAACGATTTATGAAAGTTATTTATATATTACACCAGAAGGCCAATATATAGCTTATACCAAGTATGGTAAGAAGGATTTGTGCATTGATGCACTTCTTCTATATCTTAAGATCCTGTGATTAGTTCCCACTTAAGTAAGAACTTTATTTCTATTGCCACAGTCTCAAAAAAAAGATAGTAGATACATTCCTTCATGCAAATTGGGCTAAATCCCTCAGAGACAGGAACTTCATTCTGCACTCCAGGATGAAATTTGACAGCACTGTATAAACAGTGAAGAAAGATAAGAAACAAAATATTTACTCAGTCAAAAATACAAAGGAGGTACAATACATAGATATATGATGCAGTAGGTATCCACCTACTGCATAGTAAAAGCAGTTACCTATTCTAAGCATTAAATAACAATAAGTTTTAACAACATATTCCAACACCGCCCCCTCAAGCTAAGGAAGTGATATCTATCATCCCTAACTTGCATATAATTTCTATAAAGAGACTACTTGATACCGGCTTTGTAAGAATATTTGCAACTTGATCTCGAGAGGGCACATGATGCAATTTCATTCCTCCATCTTCAATCTTAGATTTAATAAAGTGTCGATCCAATCGCACATGTTTCATGCAATCATGTTGTAAAGGATTTTTTTCGAATATTCGAGGTTGACTTGCTATCACTATACAAATGAGTATCCTTAACCTCCATTCCCAAGTCGTGTAAAAGCCTTTGAAGCCAAATAGCTTCACAAATTCCTCGAGCAATTGCTCTATACCCCGCTTCTACGCTACCTATGGCCACTACACCTTGCTTTTTACGTCTCCAAATTACAAGATTACCCTAGACATTGGTACCATATCAAATTGTGGATCTTCCATCAAAGATATCACCTCCCCAGTCAGCATCAATAAAGACCCCAATATCTTTATTTTGTGTCTTTCTAATAAATAATCAATTTCTTGGAGTACCTTTTAGATATCTCGGGATATGGTTTACTCCATCCATATGATGTTAGTAGGAAAGTGGATTACATGACTAACCATACTAATAGATTAAGCCAAATCGGGTCTAGACAGAGATAAATAGATCAACCTTCCTACTAATGTTAGATAATGGCCTTTGTCAACTAGAATATCACCTGTTGGAACACAACTTTTCCAGTTTTGTGGTAAAGTAGTAGTCATAAACTTGCAACCTAACTTACCTGTTTCTTTTAGTAAATCAAATATGTATTTCCATTGACTGATAAAAATTCTCTTCCGGTTCCTGGCAACTTCCACTCCTAAAAAAATTTCAACTCCTCAAGCTCATTTGTCTTAAACTCTTCTCTACTTCTCTTCTTCAACCTAATTATCTCCATTATATCATCACCTGTGATGATTATATCATCCACATACACTATTAAAATTCACTTAAGTCCAGAATTCCATTGTTTGAAAAACAAGGTATATTCAGCTTAGCTTTGTTTGTATCCTTGTTTACACAAAGTGTTACTAAACTTTGTAAACCAAACTCTTGGAGATTGCTTTAACCCGTGCAAAGATTTCTTCGATTTGCATACCTTTCTTTTGTCTTTATCAAACTGAAAACTAGGTGAATTTGCTTATAAATTTCCTCTTTCAATTCCCTACTTAAAAAAGCATTTTTTACATCCAATTGATGTAATAGCCAATATAAATTTGCTGCAAGGGATGATATTACTCTAATGGAATTCAATTTTGCAATGGGAGAAAATGTCTCGTCATAGTCAATTCCATATGTCTATATGAATCCTTATGCAACTAATTGTGCCTAATAGAGCTCAACACTCCCATAAGATTTATACTTGATATTGAATACCCATTTGCTTCCAACCGTTTTCTTACTTGCCTTCCCTCTATCTAGAATGTCTTAAAGCCTCGTCAATATTCCTAGGAATAATCTCATTGTTAGCTCGAACTAGGCAACCTCTGTACTTTGGAAATAACTTTAAAAATGTTACATAATTTGACATGGGATATTAGGCACAAGCCCATCTCTCTTTTCTCAAAGCTATAGGCAAATCAAGATCATCCTTCTCTCATGGCTCATGCTAACCCTTTTCCTCCTCATTTGATTGATCGTTCTTCTCGTGGTTCATGTTGACATCTGGACCAAAGGTTGCAGGTTTGATGATTGGCTATACTTGGAAATTTTTTATCTCTTTGTATAAACTTTGAGTTCATCCTTTTCTTGAATGGATTATGTTCTGAAGGTTTCAAGAATTTGATCATCATTTAAAAGATACGTATGCTCATGGCTGTGTTGCAGCTGATCAATGTTGTTAGGTGATGAATTCGATAGCTTAGAAGTACTTGGCGGCGACAACTCAGGTTTAGAAACAAAACCAATAGAGTTGAAGTAGATGGGGTCAAGAAATGGGGGTAAATCATGTTGTTCTTGTAGTATTTTTGAGTCCCTTGATTAGTTGAATTAAAAAATGGCTGCTTTCCTAAGAAATAAGTGTCCACAGCGACACAGACACTTACCCCTTTTGCGATGGAGAATAACCAATGAACATCCCTTTAAGAGCTTGGGATCCGATTTTATGTTTATTTGGAGTATTGTTTAAGAAGAACACAGTACAACCAAATACTTTTGGTGACAAGGAATGCAACAATGAGCATGTAGGATATGTGTCTAGAAGAACACTTAGAAGAGTCCTAAAATTATGGTCCTTTAAGGAACACGATTGACAAGATAAGCAATAATTAACACTATATCATCCCAGAATATGTCTGGAACAATATTAGTGAACATCATGACACTTGCAATTTCTAGAAGATGTCTATTCTTCTGTTCAGCAATACCATTTTGCTAAGAAGTATAAGGACATGAGTTTTGGTGTACAATACAATTCTCATTAAGATAACACCCAAATTCATTTGAGAAATACTCCTTAGCATTGTCAATGCGGAGTATTTGAATGTTTTCAATGAAAACATTCATCACAAATTTATGAAATTTTTTGAACACAAGGCAAACATTTGATTTTTCTTTCACAAGAAACACCTAACAAAACCATGAACAGTCATCAGTAAATGTAACAAATCACTTATACCCATTGTAAGTCGAAGTTCAGGATGCTCCCAAGTATCACGCCAATTCAACTTGAAGGGTTTCGATGGTTTGTATGGTTTAACATGATATGGAGATCTTGACATTTTTGTCATGATACAACATCCACAACTAAGCTCATCCACCCTTTTATTCTTATATAAGTTCAGGTACAAACAATTTAAGTATGGAAAACAGGGATGACTAAGACGTTTATGCTATAGCATAACGTCGTACTCATTAGACGCTGACACAAAGGACTTGGATTCCGTCTATACCTTAAATTTAGGTTTTTCTCTAGAAAAATAGAAGACACCATTGATTCCCTTAGCATTGCTAATCATCCTCCCCAAAGATTTGTCCTACATAACACAACTTGTTGGAGAGAAAATTACTTTACACTTCATATCCATTGTCAGCTTACGTACAAACAACAAATTATACTTAAGCTCAGGAACACATAGGGTATCAAATAGTTTTAAATTTTCTAGATAGACCATTCCTTTCCCTTATACCACAACATTACTTCCATTAGCAATGGAGATTTTTCCTAATTCACGATGCTTAGACAGAACATCAAACATATGCAGTGAGTTACACATATGATCAGATGCTTCCGTGTCAAAAATCCAATTTTCACTCCCTGAACGCTGAGGAAGAGTCAAACATGTACCTATTTGAGCCATAACAGCAATAGCATGTTTCATTTGACTTACTAAGATTCAGTCGGGTTTGATCCAAGATCTGATGTAGGAGGATAATCTTATCATGAGTAAAATTTTCTACCAGTGTTGACTGTAGCTAACCTAATTTAGCAAGTTGGTTTTCTTTATTTCTCCGGTGCTTTGATTTTAGAAAATCTAGGTTGCCATGAAGTTTCCAACATTTCTCCTCCACATGGTTAAGTTGGCAACAATAGCCACACAACCGTTTTCCTTTTCCAACCGCCTTTCTAGTGAGTTCAAATATACTACTTGGACGAGACTGATTAGCAACAAGTGATGAGTCTGCCATCTCCAACTTAGCAACATGATGAGGCATCATCATCGTCTTTTGGCTTTCCTTCGGTGATTTAGTCAAAATAACCTCTCCTTTCCCCTTGCCTTCTCTCTCTCCCCCCCCTCTCTCTTTATTTTTATCCCAAGGGGATCGTTTGATGATCTGATACCATGAAGAAAGATAAGAAACATAATATTTTGTCACACTCAAAAATACAAAGAGAGGTACAATATAGACATATAATGTGATAGGTAGTATCCACCTAATGTATAGTAAAAGTAGTTACCTACTCTAAGCATTAAATAATAACAAATATTAACAACACATTCCAACTAAGAGAAACTAGCAGCCATTGAGTGCAAGGGTAGCTATTTCTCATGGAGATTGGATAATGTGATAAACCAAGGTCTAAAATTATTTTTTTGGGTAAGGTAAGATTTTCAATAATTTTCAGAAAAAACTTTACAGAAGAAAACGTCAAAATGCTGAAAGAAAAAGCCCAGTAACAAAAACAAGAGACCTGAAAACTCGAACGCATTACCAAAGGTCAAAACAGTGCCAAGATTGAGAATTTGTCAATTGCAACGCATTTGGGCTTATACAACTAAAAAAACAAGAACATATGGACCTAGCTATGTCAGCAGTATTCCACAATCTATTTCCCACTCTTCTCTCATTTCTCTCTCTCCAAATAAAGTAAAAAACCAAGCTGGTGATGATTTTCCAAAAGAAGCTAGACTGTCAAAACTTGAATCGCTCCAACGAGGGTCCAAAATTATAGCAGAGATGAATTTAAAAATGCTAACCTGTCTCTCATCTACCCTAATATCCCTTCCAACTTGATTAAATGAAAGAGGGATGGATAAACATTCAATATCTCAAAAGTTACAGAGTTGTTCACGGAGACTCATTGTCAACAAATTTGTATCTTCCTTGCTGGTATCAATTTACAATCTCTTTCCTCCTCCTCCTCCTCCTCCTTCTTCTTTTATTTTTTCCGTGTTTGTGTGTGTTTGGGAAAACAACTGGAGCATGAGACCTGTAAATGCACTATCTTGAGAGGAATCATGAAAATAGTTACTTCATGGGACACCAAGACATCAAGTTCCTTCTCCAACCATGTGGCTTTTATTATTTCAAATTCTATTTAAACCATCAAAGTAACTCTCCTTCCTCACAAAGATATCTTGAAAGGTCCTGACAAGATTCTTCATTTCATCAATTCCTTGGAGTCTCACGTGTAAATAGATCACATCAAAGTCACTCTTTGCAAGGCTGCTAGTTACCCTATGAAAATGCTGACTACTTCGATCCCATTTTTAAGACTCAAAGCTGGAGAACAGTCAAGAAAATTATTCCCAACTCAACAGCACCAAAGAGGTTCTTAAGACAAGTTCTGATCACTTTTTCCTTGTCTAAACTGTGATGTCAGATAAGAACTATTCTTCTTCTTTCCCATGTCCCCAGTATTCACATTTTCAATAAGTTTTTCATGAATCAAAATCAGAGACTGCCATATCCGACAAGCTAAATAACCATGTTGGCATCTATTGCCCAGCCATCAACCGTGAAGATTGCTCAGCCTTTCACGCATTTGTTTTTTCTAACTGAAAAGGTAATTCAATAATCTATCTTCTATCAACTAAATAAATATATGTGAAACACATAGGTTCTGTGAAAAGGACAGCCTACCCAACAGATATTTCCATTCTGAGTAAATTGAAATTTCGAGAGCAACCTTAGGTGGGTAACAAATTGGGAATAAGACAAAGGATACACATTTAAACTGATTTTGACACAAGATACATAGACCTACCCAATTGAAATTAGCAAAAGTAAAGACATGTAGAAGAGAGAATTGGTATTTTAGAAAGGAGATTTAAGGGGAAGAATCAACAACATTCTCATAATTATTTAATAAGACAAGGCCTGCAGTTATTGATGTTATATAAAATTTGATATATGTCTCTTTTTTGTTAAGTGTAGATATTCTTAAAGAAAGCTAATATGTTTTGAGAAGTATGAAGCCAAAAAATATCTACTGATGAAATTAACACAAACCAAACATTCCAGGGTATTTTATAGGACAAGTGCAAAATTGCATACAGAATTGCATGATTCTAATAATTGATCAATAAACTTTCTTTCTTTAGTAGATAAAATTGAATACATTAAACATAGGAATAGGCCTAGAATCCACAAACCTGATCACCTTCAGAAATAACATTTGATGATTCCAACTGCTCTGTCAACGATGAAGGACCTTCGCTTTGGGTTCCAGGTACCAGTGCTCTCTCAGAAGCAGCAACCGACAAAGATGAGCTATCCGAATCATAAGTGGAACTTCCAGCAAAGATTTTCCCTACAAATAGGCATGAACTTAATTCTCTATTATGCAAATATAATAGGCCAGACAACCAAAACCATCACTGCAAACATGGTGCATTTCTTTTTGCTTTTTAACCAATAGATGTTGATGAACAGTTAGAAATTAAATAAAAGATATTTGTGTTTTCGCCTTCATTTTGGTTAGGCAATAGATATTTGTGTTTTCATTAATTTTGCATGTCTGGAATTAAAATTTCGTTTGGCAACCATTCCTGTATTTGGTTAGGCATTAGTGATGCACGTGAAGCAAAAGAACAGAAAGTCCCAAAAGGGTCAGGATTACAGAAATGAAAGGGAAGTTTTTGGGGTTTTGTTTGTGCTCCACATGCATTCCATATGCCTATTTTTCTAAGAAATGCTTTCTAAACAAACAAACCATAGATATATTAGTGTTATTAAAAAAACAAAAAAGGACATGGGCATGCAGAGTTAGAGAAATGTGAAAGCATAGGCATGATTAACCCTACAAATTGTGCATCCCACCTAAATTTCTTATGATAAAAAGCACAAATCTAGATGCACAAAGAAGTTGATAAATCCCAGCATGTTAATAGGCATGGAAATTATCACTCATTTTATTTTTCCCATCAAGCCTTCATATTGCAATTCCTCTAAATGAAATGAAGAACAAAATATGAAGTACTCAGATGAGAGTTCAATAGTGTGTTTGTTCCGTTGAAAACAGTTTTCATTACTTCTTTCTATATTTGTTATAATCAAAACTTCCAAATTGTCAATATAACGTTCAAATAATCTCAGAGTGCAGTGGCACTCAACATTGAGTAGTAGTGGAAGATGATGACAATGGCTGGCCACTAGTGGTGGCAGTTAATATACATGGAGAATATTTTAGAAAATTGCGAAAAATGCTTTCCCTTTGTAATCATTTTTCCTAATATTTGTTCACATATTCTGTGATTGTTCGTAACCATCATTGACCATTGGGATTGAACTTGGATCAAGTCACTTATAGAGAAGATGTAAGGTCCACCATTGAATCTTACATAAAGTTATAGGTTTATTTAAAAAATAATAGGTGTGGTAGGTTATAAGTGTGGTCGGTTATGTATAAAGTTATAAATTATAGATTAAAAAAGTGGTAGATATGGTATGCAAGTAACTTAATCCAAATAGGTCCCTGACCATTGGCAGCTACTTTTTCCACCTGCTATCACTCATTCCTTAAAGCCGACAGTAACTACAGCAGCTTGACGATACAATCAGAATACAACAAACATATTCTAAAAGAGAAAAGCAAGATGGAATAGGAAAACATAACTCAAGTATCCTTTCCCATACCAATGCTCAATTAAGGAAAATGAAAGTGTTATCTCCCAATATACAACGCATACATGATATCACTCTGCCTATCAGTAATATTTATTCATCATCGCAGTTGAATCAATCTAGCAAAAATCATGAAATTAAACGTGAATAAATGATCGAACTAATAAATCAAAACAACTGATACAGCTACGCATCAAACTCAAATACGACAAACACATTCTAAAAGAAAAAGGCAAAATCAAATTGAAAATATAATAAACTTATTCCAACTATGTATTGCAGAGAACAAGTACACGTTCAGAGTGGAACACCAAGATTCAATCGCAATATCTACGCATTATACTCGAGAAGTCTAATGAAATAGGAAAACATAACTCAAGTATCCTTCCCCATACCAATGCTCAAGTCAGGAAAATGACAGTGTTATCTCCATATAAACAACACATACATGATATCGCTATGCCTATCAGTACGATTGTATTCATCATCGCAGTTGAAGCAATCTAGCGATAATCTTGAAATTAACATGAACAAACGATCAAACTAATAAATCAAAACAACTGATACAGCTACGCATCAAACTCAAATACGACAAACACATCCCAAAAGAAATATGCAAAATCAAATTAAAATAAGATAAAATTATTCCGAGTATATATTGAGAAGAAGTACAAATTCGGAGTGGAACTGGAACACCGAGCATCAATCGCAATATCTATGCATGAAACTGAGAAATCTAATGGAATAGGAAAACATGCTCAAGTATCCTTTCCTAGCTACTTCTCTAATCAGAAAAATGAAAGTGCTATCTCTCTCTCTAGACAAATATACATGATATCACTCTGCTTATCGTTACTATTTCGCTCATCGTGTCATTTGAATCAATCTAGAGAACATATCCAATCGAAACATGAACAGACGATCGAACTGATAAATCAAAACAACTGATACAGCTCAAGCTCAACCTCAAGGTTCGATACAAGTAAAAGAATTAAAAGAAAACAAAAGCACGCATATCTAGAGAGTAGAGAGAGAGAGAGAGAGAGTACGTGAAAGTGAGTTCTTCTTGATCAAGAGAGAGAAGCTAGCACTCCTCCGGTGGCCGTAGAAGTTAGAGGAGGACCTATACGGCGTCGTAACGGAGGGGAATCGAATACCTGACAAGCTATACACCATTTTTTTATTTTCTTTTTTTGGTTTTGTGAGTATTCGAACTTCTCTACGGTTTTTTTTAAGCCCTGCTACCCTTTTTTTCTTTCTACTCTTCAATTTCTCTTTCTGCAAATGGATTTAGAGAGAGACTGGAACGGAAAATGGACGAAGAATAAGGAAAGATTTTTTGTTTCGTAACAGAAGAACGCGAATAGCTAACTGCCAAACAAACACTTGATAGATAGAAAAAGGAGAGAGAGAGAGCTGATGATATGCGTGAAGTAATGAATAGCGAGTGCATGGGGATGGGGAGAGGAGAAGTGAGTTTGAGTGAGCGGGCGAGCTGTGCGTTGGCAGTTCGAGAATTTGGGATGTGGAACCCAGTTGGCGATTGCCTCTCTTTCTCTATCGTCAGTTACTCTTGATTTTTTCAGCTAACGTGTCATTGGGACTTGCGAGTATATAGATTAAAAAAAAATTCTGTAATTTTCATAATTAATACATTCTATAAAATACAATTATTTATAAATATTTACAATTTTTTTATTAATTTTAATGTTATTCGTTATTTGTTGGTATTTAAATTATTAAATTAAAACTAACTATCCAAATGCATATTTTGTTGTTTTATAAATGGAGATTACTTAATTAAAAGATGTAACTCAATGTTGAAAAGTCGAGTAGAATTTTTTTTTTGTTTTTAAAATAAAATTGAATCCAAAATTTTAAGTGAGGCCTAAAATTTAGCTTGATCGCTTCCATTTCTTTCAAAAGTTAATATAGGTATATAATACTTGTTAAAAAACAAGGGAAAAAAGGATAGAAATTGTGTAGTTACTTTTATGTGAGTTACTTTAACAACTAATAGTATCCTGTATTAAGCAACTAATTAAGCAAAGCAAATTTCATATATAAGTTTTTGAAAGTTACACTACCAAAATAAGTTATTACCATGTGTGTTATCAACTTGAAACTTGTATCTTATGAGTGCTTGGCTTCTATAAATTTATTGGACTGGAATGTAGACTGAATACAGATTCTAGCCCATTATGGTTGATGTTATTGGCTTTGATATTGGACAACAGATATTAAGAGATTAATAAAAAAATTTAAAGAAAAATAAAATTATATGAGAGGTATGACAAATTTTTGTTCATTGACCAACTCAAATTCACCGAATAACCTAAACCTTTAGAATCCTTATATTATGCTATGCTATATAATTTCTCTTATTTTGTCTAGTTTTGGCAACTAAACGCTACTAGTATGTAAGATACCTTATACTCACTATGTGAAATTTATTTGACTTAGGAATAATAAAAATAAACATGTGGGTTATATTCAAAACCATTATTTATAAGAAACTTTAAAGTATTTATTCCGATTCAATTATTCCACTTCTCTCTACTTCTCTTTTTAACTTGTTTCCAAGGTCATGAGGTGTTATATGATGTATATGACATAGTTTTTGACGATGTGATCGTTTTTAATTGAGTTAGACATTATCGAAATATCGATTGGCTCATATCATAAACAGTAATAGGTTCAGGGATATCTATACTATAAGTTTTATAAGGTGCAACTTTTAAGGTGATTTCAAAATATTATAAGATAAGTTTGACCTATACCCTTTTGTAATATGTAAATAACATTCATACCTACTATAATATATATACCCGTTCACTTTTAGTAATAGATAGAAGGATTATTGCTTCAATACTATCTTTACTGTACAAAATATACATTTATAAGGACCATATAGATTAATGTTAATTTTATTATTTGATTTTACATTTTTTTTAATTTTACAGACTTAAAAGATTTGAAGTCATAAAATCTTATAGCAAACCAAACTTTTACTTGTTAAATTCCACATAATTTAAAGTTGTTAATTATTATACCTAAATGAACTTTCACCATTTATTATATTTATCATCTTTAAAAAGCTAACGTGACAAATAATCATTTATCAAAAATACAAGTATAGTCATATAGTAAATTGAACAAATAAAATTTCACTTTATATGACATCTAACAACTCCAAATTTCAATTGTAAAAAAAATAATAAAGGAAAAAAAGAAAGAAGAATTCAATGTTGCGAAGGTGATTCTACATTTTGGCAAAGCAATGCTGAAACTTGCAAAATGTGCACTTTTTTAAATCTAGGTAAGTGTTTTTAACACTAAAACCAAGCATAGATGTACAACTTACTCTTTGTTATCCTGGAAAATGACAGATATGATGGGATTAAAGGAAGTGATAAGGACAGCAGGGGGCAGTGAAGTGATTGAATGACATGGCAGGGACTTATCTGAGATGGAACTTGTGCGGTGGGAATAAATGCGTATTTCTCGGGCTTTTGTTTCAGCGGTAACATTTATATGTATAATATGTATTCACAAAATTGTCAAATAATTTCTAAAAGCATTTAAAAAATGAAAAAAAAAGAAAAACTTCACATCTTTATGTATAAAATCAATGTTAAGATGCATAAATATATTTTATATTTTTAATAATTATCTTGATCATGAATCTTTTCTTATTGGGTCTTGAGTTGGCAAAAAAACTTTTTTCTGTATTTTTTAAGATTTCCAAACGGATGTAAAATTAATGAAAATATGATAATTTTACTTTTTTTTGGTAAAAGTTTTATTTTTTAATTGATATTATTAAAAAAAGGATCAATATTTGATATTTTTGATACTTTTTACTTTTTATTATAGTTCTTATCTTCACGATAAAGTAGTTTTTACAAAAAATTATATTGTAAAATATTGATAAGTTTAAATCATTTATCCATATTGTCTCCTTGTTTTTTTTTCCCTTCCCTTAATTTCCAAACCGTTGCGTGGTACTAGGTAATAAATATTAATATTAATATTTCCATATAAACGGCTTATATATATGTATATGCGTATTCGTTGTGTATACAGCGACAGCTGGATTTATTTGATAAATGCCTTTCTTAACATTTGTGATACTTTTCCGTCTCCAATTATGTATTTGTTACCGTGTCAATTGTCATCATAGAGTTGAATAGTAGACGTTAGGGAAAAGGTACTTTTGGGCCGTTGATTTGATTAACTATTTTGGGGAAAAGGAGATGGGGACCGACCGCTCATGTGATTTTTCCATCTCAATCGGCTGATGTGTTTGCTAGTGATGTACAGATGTCAGTTGTGGAAGATCCCAGTGCAACAAGGAGAAATGAAAGCAGCAGTTCTGGAAAAGTCTCAAAGTTCTATAATTCTGATGGGAATATATATATATATATATATATAATGTGCATTATAATCGTATTATTTTTATATTTATCTTATCTATATTTTATTTATATATTAATTTTTTATATTTTATTATGAGTAAAATTTTTATTTGTATATATTTAAATAAAGTTGCCAAAATGATAAAAAGAAAAATATGAAACAAAATAAACCCATTTGTCTTTTGAGCACTCTCTCAATATATAGCACGTTTACGAAGGTTCGGGAGTAGGAAAGAAAGGAAGTGAAAAGAAAATTTTAAAAAAATATAAATGAAAAAAATTATTTTCTTAATTTAGACAGAGAAAAAGAAAGTGCGGAAAAAAAAAGATTAGTAGAATAATATAAATTGCTAAAATACTATAAAAATTATTATATTTTAAAATTATGCATCCAATTCAAGTTGTAGCTATCTTTTCATTTAAATTGTCTCTCAGTTCTCTCTAAATTGGAGGGGTTTGTTTTTGTTGGGCCAAGGGGAATTTTTCTTCCCTCACTTCGTTCCTTTCCTTTTTCCCCATTTCCCAAATAAGAGAAAAGCAAAATTTTTTCTTCTAGTTCCTCTCATTGCTTTTCCTCTATTCAATTCAATCGTAGTGTAAACTTATCCACAATCGAACTATTTTACATGTTTTAATCTAATCAAGACCTTATTTCTACCTCCAATCACACCCCTATTGCCTTTAGTAGTTTTACTTCACAATATATATCACATTTTGTCTACGTTATATGATTTTCTTCCTTCTATTAAATCAATCAAAAGCTAGCTGCTTCTAGGTTCTGTTTGTTTTGAAGAAAGTATTTATTAATGAACATAGATTTTTTTTTTTAAAAAGTTTTCCAAAAAAGTAACATATTTTTAAATGTTTAGCTAATTTTATGAAAATACTTTTCATTTGTTTACAATTTCAAGGTGATTTATATATTTTAAGTATAAAAAATGAAAAAAAATTACATATATTATAATGAGAAATAAATCCACTTAAAAGAAAAATATTTTAAAAATTAATAATAAATACTTTTAAATAGTAATAATTGATAAATGAACTCATAAATTGATACAAAAATGACTTATACATTTATATTCTGTAAGTTATTTTTTAAAACATAAGTTATGAAAAATTTATGTTTTCCAAAACAAAAGAAAATGTTTTCCATTAAATTGTCCTATTTTGTTAACAAAAATGAAAAAATATTCTCCTAAAAAACATTTTAATTGAAAAGAACGGATAACCTTTTTCCAGTTTTATGTTTTAGTTAATACTCAATACTGGTTATGCGGGTAGACCCTCAATCCACAATTTACTAGGGTCCACGTGATGTGGTTTTTATGGATAAATTCTATATGTTGTAGTTAATACTAGCATCCACGTGATGTTGTTTTTATGAACGAATTCTATATGTTCTATAATATATTTTCAACAGTATTTATATTTACTATAAAATATTTTTTGTCATGAACTGCTTTATACAATGTAGATGTTTTATTGATTGTTCTAATGAATGCTTTGTACCTTTATATATGAATAGCTGTGTACGATATTCGGTATGTGGTTGTTTTGCTTTTGTTGAAGTTGACCATGGATGGATCAACGGGTCAATGGTAGAGTACTTTGTTATACTAATCAGAGTACTTTGTGGGCTCGATCCGTTCAATTGAAAAAGGCGCAAGCACAGTAAGCCATCCATTTTCATGGCTTTCGATTGAATTAGGATGAATCCACTGAGCTAGTTTATTTCCGATAACACTGCTAAATGCAAGGCAACTAGTTAAGTTCTAACTTAATATTTACTCAAATTTAATTAAAAAATAATTTAAATATTTGAGTTTGAATGATTAAATGAATTAAGTTAGAACTTTACAACATAGAGATCGAATATCTCATAGAATTTGAATATCACAAGTAATCGAGTCTAAATAAAATTTGGATATTTACATAAGTGTAATAGATAGAAAATTTTTAACCTTTTAGTAAATTGAGTTTTAACTCAACTTAATTGAGTTAAATTTAAATTTATTAAGTGTCCTTTTAAGTTGAGTACAAAACCATCAGATGAGTCCATACCCAACTTAAATTTTAGATTCGTAAATTATATTAAAATTTAAGCTAATAAATCATTTCAACTCAAGTAATTTATAATCCTAATATAAACGCAATAATCATTTAATTTTGTCAGTGCTATAAGTAAAAGTGATTCTATAAGAATCCTTATTAAAAAAAGTATTGAATAGTTATTCTTAACTCAAACTCATGAATGATAATTTAATACTGGAATTATATTTTTTTTTCAAAATATTCCCTTTTAAATAAAAAATTAACAAATACAAATCCTACTACAACTTTATTTCATTTCTTAATAATAGCAATTTCATTACAATGTTATTTATTTAGTGAAGTAAGTGGTTGTAAAGTTTTAAAAACAAAGCTTTTATAGCTTTTACTTAGATAATAGGTTTATTTTTAATAGCTTTTATTTGCAACGATTATTTTATTAAGTCCTGGATGGTAGAACCCAAAAAGAATTTAAGATTTTCCACTCCACTATAATCCAGAATAATCAACGGGTTATTTATTCTTAATAGAAGAAAAGTTTCAATTTGTTAATTTTTGTAGTTACAGGATAACTCGCATACATCTTTCTTTGAGCTTAGAGCCCGTTTTCTTTTCGCAAAATAATGTTGGGAATACATTTTCCAAGAGTCGTGCCAAAAAGGCATATCAAATAAAAAAGGTTTTCCCCTATTAAAATAACCCATTAATGGAAAATCCTCAGCATTTTCAGAAAAAAACCGACCTACTTTTTTTAATATTATTTTGAAATGAGTCTCTAAAAGCTCTGAGAGAAAACGATATTTATCCTACTCTTGTTGTAATGAACCTATAAATTATATTTTAAAGGATTAATGCCACAAATGATATATGAAATATGGTAAAATATGTAATTAAGTATTTGAATATTGAAGTTGATCAATTTTATAGTTTTTCAAGTATTAGATTAATCAATTTTAAAATCCAGTACTACATTGACCAATTTTAAAATCCTAATACCTAATTACGTATTTTATTAAAGTGCGAGTACTATTCATAAAATTAACTCCATGGGAAATTTATGACCTCCTCATTAATTTTAATAGAACAAGCCTCATCAATCATCCAACGACTTACACCATATAAAATGACTAATCTTCCAATTACTAGATTTATTTCCACGGTTAGATGGTTGACTAGACAGTCATGTTAATGGAACTATAGAAGTTTCTTTATCCATTTTAAACATGTAAGAATTCTACAGAGAATATAGTATTAGTATTATATGATGTAAAATTATTTACAATTATATTAATCTATTTAGGTACAAGTAGGGGGCTACATAGTATTCATGAGTCAAACACCAAAAATAGTTATTTTAATTTTAATTTTGTTATGAATACGATCAAATTCATGAAAAAATAAAAAATATATGTTATCATTTAAAAAAAAAAATTAAAAGAAGACGAATGATTTTTCTTGACACAAATGGAACCTTATATTGGTAATAAGAATATGCGGATGCCTTCCCCGAGATATTTTGTGTTATACGTAGCGTAGCGAAAGGTGGTCCTAAGAATTGCACCCAGGTAGTTTTGTTGGATTTTGCATTGGGCAAATGCATATCTCATAACCATACAAGATTTCATGGTTGTAGAGGCCTTGCTTGCTTGAAAAGTGCCACCATTTTGGAGGGCACTTTTTCTAAATATCTCTCTCCCCCAATCAATCATGTATCTTTAAAAAAATAAAATAAAATAAAATATTTGCTCTTATAATTTCCATTGTCTTTGTCTTGGCATTTCAATTATTACTTCTTCTTCCTCTTTTTCATTCTACAATTTTTTTTTTTTTAAACTTAAGTAGATAGTTTTTGTGGGAAATATCATTTCTAAATCTGAAAACAAACTTTCATCTCGTAGGGCTATTCATATTCATATAAATACCACTTTTAATGTTTGTGTAAATAGTAGATACTAGATACATCTCTTATATTTGTTTCATAGTTAGTTTTCCATTTAAATTCCTAAATTTTTATAAAATATGTTTTTATATCCTATTTTACTTTTAAATAAAATAATTAAAAAATATATAAATTGAAAAAGGAAACATAAAATTAAGAGAGAAAACCAACTCTTTTTACAGGATAAATGAAGTATGACACCCTACTTAAATTTATCAAGTAATTTCGAAACTAAAAATTCCTATTCAACCACCGTAAAACCTAACGTGCAAAACTTGTAATTTATCTCATTATATTTTTATAAGACTAAATTTCAAGGTAAAGTTTAATATCCTAAATCTATCAATGTCTAACTAAAACAATAAATTATGATTATATAATTTGATGTAATTAAATTACTAAATAGATTTGAATTGAAATTGAGATTTTAAATATTTTATATTTTTTAAATTATCTATTCTCCTCAATAACTTTTTGTTGCATGAGCTAAATCTAGGTCGGTAAAGATAGATCCTGTAAAAACCAAAAGATAGGTTAGAGGGGTGCTGGGGGTTGCTTGGCGCAGCCACTCTAATGCCTAAGTCAATCTATGGCTGACGGAAAGGTTGGTGTAAATAGAATGTCAGATAAGTTGTTTTTCTGTATATACTCTATGTATTCTTTATGTCCCTTTTCTTTTCCTTCTGTGTTCTCGTCCCCTTGCCAGGAAGGCAGGGAGTATTTATAGGGTTTTATGATCATACCAAGATATCTAATACAAGGCCTTGTACTAGGATAGAGGTGGCACCCGGATTGGAGACTTGACATCGTGGGGCGCAGCCAAGCTATTGATGTCCTCCCGGTCACGAGATATGACTAGGGCATAGCGCAATAGAGAAAGATGGGGAAACGAGGTCGGACTGGATCGAGGATGAGCTGGTTGACCCAAACCTGGTGAGCTCGAAGAGATGTCCCGAGGTGTAGACCCGAGGTTGAGTCTTGTATCTCCTCATGTAGTTGAGGTGTTATGCTCTTTGACAGCTTTTGAATTGAGATAGATCGAGCTGCTACTCCCGTGGGCTATTGAGGGCAAGGGTTCCTAGGCCCTTAGAAGATCGAGTGGGTCCAAGGCTATATTTTACCATCAACATTTGTCCTTGACTCTCGTTGTGAGAGCATAGAGAGTATATGCCCGCGAGGTCATTGGCTTCAAGAAGTTTATCTCGGAGTGAGCTGAGCTTTCCATTTGAGTTGCATCCCCATTTAGTGATATCTTGTTACGAGAACCATTGGATTTTCTAGTGGAGTATTATACCTAATACGCTTCGCAGTAATTGAAGGAGTACGATATTTTCGAGAGGACCTATGAATTTAAAAGGTCCTGAAAATAATTACGTTTGGATCTAACAGTTGTGGCAATTAGTTGTGACGTCAAAACCCTAAGGCCTACTCACAAGTTTCGAGTGGGTCAGACCTCTCTACTTCCCCCATTCTTTTATAAATACTCATTTTTCATAGGGGTTCCTTAACAACATTTTTCACATTTCATTTGAGAGACTTCCTAAACTCCTTTCTTGTTCTTTAGTTAATAGGTGTTTTTCAAGCTTCCTTAACAATGTCGAACTCAGGTACGTCAGCAATCTAATCTTTTTCACATACTCGATTAGCAGGGTTTAGCGGTTCGCTCGTGATATAGGGAGAGAAGAGGGAGATATTGCATCAAGTTCAGGTGGCTTAGAGTCGAACGGTGGACATAGGTTGAAGAGTGGGGGCTCAGCTTCCATCAGCGGCCGTGATAAGAGGCCAAATAGGTCTCCGAAATCGATGTCGAGGTACCGAGGTGCTTCGGATATAATTTCTTATGATGAGTTGGCCAATAGGGTATATTGGGGTCCGAGAGATGTGTATTCATCTGACGGCCCCGAGAAAATGAAGGTCGTTCCTTTGTACTCAGAGGTGACACAAGGAGATGGCCCTGAGGGCGTTCACCCAAATGAGATTCACAGGAAGCTGTCAAAGGAGGAGATCATAGTTATATTTGAGTAAAAGATGCACGATACTCCTCCGGAATGGGTGATTGTGAGGCCTAAGAAGTCGGATCATGGGTACCTCCTCGGTGGTCATCAATTTGCCTTATACAAGAAGGCATTCGAGTTTAGGCTGCGGATGCTCTTTTCTCCTTTTCAAAAAGAGTTTTTTAATTATCACCGTCTATGCCCTATGCAATTGTTGCCCAACGTTTGGCAAATACTGGTGACCTTTGAAGCCATTTGTGTCACGACTCTAATATGGGGGCCTAACAGGATTTATCTAAAGCCATCATATCACGTGTGCACCCGTAACATGAGAGCCGTCTTGTATGTCAGAGTGTACAAGACTCTATTTATTTATAAAAGTTTATCATACAAATGATATAATATATTACAGTATTTCAACTATGGAATCCGATTTTCCAATTTCCACCAAGATCGTAGAGAATTGGTATCCCCCACCAAATAGTGAAATTGGGTTTCTAAACTACAACATACAAAATTCAAAATTCATCTATTTTACATTCTAAGTTTCCATATCCTATATCTCTATCTTTAATAAAGTTTGTTGGAGAAGCTCTCTTCACACATTCCTAGCCAAATCCCAGCTAGTAATAATCCTGCACAAAAACTGTAGGGGGTGAGCGAACCACGGGCTCAGTGAGTTCATTCCTCACTACTACCGGTCACGCAAGTTATCAAACATTAATTATAACTCATGCAAATCTATCTACACACATAAGAATGCATACGTGATGAATGCAAGCAATACATCTATGGGGGTCCGGAACCGTAGACGATGTAGATTTACCTGTCTACACTTCAGTTGTCTCTCATACTTACCCGCATGGGACACCTCGCCTTATCCGTACGAGGCTGCCTGGTGGTAGCGTCCATCCAACACACCCAATGCTTAACCGCCATTGGTAACAATAAATATTCCCCAACGTGTTCACGTGATTTACGCTGGTTAATATTTAAATATATATAATGCCAAGTTAATGGCCATTCTTACAATCCATCACCAATCTATGGTGAATCGCACAAGTAGACCCCAACTCGGGTAACATCTACTGCCAATACGAACCATCACCTATAAGGTGATCCGGCGAATACCCAAACTCAGGTAACATCTATCGCCAAGTGACCAGTGGACCAAATTCAGGCCACATCCTCTATCACAACAATACTCGAAAATGTCCCATGTTTACCTCATAAACTCTTTTAGTATAAATTCTTCCTTTTCAAAGGATATAAAAGCAACCCGGAATATTCCAAGTTGGATTTCTTTAAAAATACATTTCAAAATACTTTTGATTTCAAATTTGGGACATTTCCTACAAAGGGATTAAGCACATGCAACGAGTATATCCAATTAGTTTAGTCGAATAATTATCTTTATCCATTTATGCAGGTGATGATGCGGATGATAACACTCATATCAATCAGTCATTCCATACAAGCAATACAATCAACATAACAGCAAACAGTAGCAATCACAAGCAAATAGTAGATCATCAGAATTCCCTCACCTGTGGTCCTCGCTAATTTGTTGTATAAGCTATTGGAAGTCCGAGAATGGATCTATTTTCCTATAAAAGGAAATAACAGAGATTTATTATTGGATTATTTCTGTAAGAGAAGTCTTTTTATAATTTAAAGGTGTTGATCTCTATCGTCGGATATTAAATTAAGTCCGTTATATTAATTACTGTATCGTTAAATAATTTATTTGAATCCTCATAGGTGTCTAATTATTCCGTATCGATATTTGATACAGTTTTTATTAAGGTTTTAATTTCTATAGGAAAGAATATTTATCTGTTATTTGTTTTTATTTTGTTTCTCTCGGTTTTAATTGCTATTTATATTTTTATTTAAGGGGTTTGTCTTTTCTTAAGTTCTACTGCTTTTAATAGGAGATTTTTATTTATTAATTCTTTGTCCATCAACCTTATCTGTCTCTCAAATTGGTATTTTATTTATTTAAGGGTATATTCTAGTATCTATAACTTTCAAAAGTTATAACAATAGTATGTAGATGTATCAAATTTCTATTATACTTATATTTTACTTTTATTGCAAAACAACTAAGTTTAATACTACAATATTATCAGTAGTATTAGTTTGAAATGTTAATATCAATATTAGTAATAAAAACAAGTATGATAGTAGCAACTATCTTCATACTATTAATAAATAACAATAGTAGTGGCAAAATAACATTAGAATTATTGATATAGTAACCTTAATGTAAAAATAACAGTATAAATAATCCTAATGACTCGTGATGAAAATATCAATAATATGGAATATTATAAATAGTAGTAATAATAATAGTAATAATCAAACTATATTAGTAGAAACAGCGGTAACCTTAGTATTAGTTTATTAAGGTTGAAAATTGAGTGAATTTCTATTTGCGATTTCTTAGTATTTTCTGAGTTCTTTCCATTGGTGAGGTCGTTTTTGGCTTTACACAAACACATCAATATGGTTTATTCATTCTTTCCAATGGTCTGCATGAGTTATTTGAAGTTCAATTTAGCTTGTTGTAGTTTAAGTGTAGTTTTGGTTTTTCCTTTCTAAGATTTGAATTTCTATACTTAAAAATCTTCAAGTTTCATGTGTTTATATCCTAAATAGTCTAGATAGCATATATTATTAGACTAATCTTGATGAATTTATAAGACAGATTCCTATAAATCAACATAACAAATATTTAAACTTAATGTAATTCTTACCTTGATTGGATAATAGGATGAACTTAGCTCTTCATTCTTGGTGAAATTATTGATCTAAAGAGAAAAGTTAGAAAGATAAGTAACTAATGAAAACTAATCTAGCTAAACTAACATATATATTTATTTGATTCTCTTACCTTGTTGAGCTTGGGTCTAATTTGAATCTATGGTAACCAAGACTATCTAGTTTGGTCTTTGATGTTGTTTGGGTTTGTTAAAATGGATTTTGATTGTGGTTGATGAGTATTAATGCTTGCATAGTGCTATAGGATCTAAACAAGGGATACACTTTGTTTTTAGAGTGTTGAAACAAGTTTAAACAAGTGAGCATGGAAGAGGAATTTTATAAATTTGTAGTGGCTGTTTTGAGAGAATTTTCGAGTTGGGTTTTGGGAGATTTTGAGCTAATTTAATGTCTAACTTAAGGCTATATATATGTGCTAAGGTTAGGTTAAGTTTAGGAGGCTAAAGAGGGTGTTTTGGACTTGATAAATACAAATTTCTGTTGATGTTTCTCGGGTAGAAGTGTAATGCGAATTTGAGGACGAATTTTGGATGAATTTGTGTGAAATTTGTGGCTAATTTCTAGGGGCATTAATTGGGTTTGTTTGTTAGTTAATTAAGTCCATTTATGTGTGTAAATTAGGAGCTTAAGTTGCACAAAAATCGGGTTCAAATCGTATGAAAACAGAGGCAAAAATCCAAGAGTTTTGCTACAGTTTTTGGTTTGTTGTTTTCTATCTTGGTTTTCATAGATTTTTCATCAGATTTGTCTTGTTGTTTTCTAGCCAATAATTGGTGTTTGTAGTGTACACTTTGGGGCTTTTAATTGGTGATTATTTGGTCAAAATTATCAGCTCAACTAAGCTTATATTTTTCCTCCGAATTAGAGCTGGAATGCATGTGTGTGGGGCTGTCTCACGGTGGAGTTCTTGTCCAATTTTACAGCCTATATTCAACTTGTTTTGGCTGGGATTCTTACGCATTTAGTGTTGATTATATATGTGGAGTTTTTGTATTGGTTTGCATGTCTTTTTCAGTTGAAATTTGGGAGCTCAACTTTGATCAAAGTTGGATGGAAAATGCAGTGTTGTAGTTGTGAATTCCAAGCTATGCTGCTGCTGCTCTATCTTCAACTTTGAAGGCTCTGTTTTCCAGCTTGAATTGGGAACTTGGAATGTGTGGAATGCAGCCGAAATCCACTGTTTACCGTGAGAATTCTGCACATTGCTCTTTTGTTTTTAGCGTGGAGATTTCTATTCTGTGTGAAGACTCCTCCTTTGTTGTGCCGTGATTTTCTTGTCCAAGTTGACCTTCTATTTCTTGCATGGATTGGAGTGTGAAGATGCAGCCGTGTCCTTCGTTTCTTCTGTTTGTGAAGCATCTTCCAGCGTGGAATTTGCAACATGATCGTGTGTGGCTAGATTCAACCAATTTCTCCTTTGCCTCTTGCGTGGAACTTCAGCAGCCGATTCCTTTGCTGCTGTTGCTGCTGCTATGCTGCTCGTGGCATCCAGCGTGTGCAATGCGAACGCTGATGCGTGAACTGCTCGTGCTTGGAATTGGCTTGCGCGTGGAGTTTTTCAGCTGCTGCTTCACGTTCGTGGTGTTGAGTTGTAGCGCGTGGAACAAACTTCTACACCGGTCTTCTGTTTCTTTTAAATTCTGCGGACATGAAGATGCAGCCTGGCTCCACTGCAACGGCTCTGTTTCTTCCAATTGTGAAGGCTCCTCTGTTCCACGTAACATCCAATTTCGATTCCAGTTTTCTTCTTCTTTATTTTTATTTTATTTTATTTTATTTTATATATATACCACTAATTTACTAAAATATTTCATCAAATTTTTGTTTATAATATTTAATTAAATATTAGTTTATAACGTATGTTCATACCGATTAAATAGGAGTTTTATCGAATTAGAATTTCCTAAGTTACTACAAAACTTTAAGTTGTTTATACATACAAATTTTTAGTTTCAATTTTACACAATTAATTAATTTTTTTGTATTTTAACTTACGTGATTAAACTTTTCAAATTCGATGAATTAAGTTAGGAATCAAGTCCTAATAAATTCAAAATTTCCTATCAAGTATAACATCGGGTTTGAATTTTTATTTTTGATCTAGATTAACAATTATTGGTCATTATTAGTATCAATTATGTATTTATAAATCTAGTAATTTCATCTTTAGATTATTGTTTTATACCGGTAAGCTTTATTATTAAACTGTATCTTAATTCGGTTTTGAAATTTGGAGTTACCTCTGATTATATCGTGAATTATTAATTCAATATGCGAAATCTCGTTTTTTAGTATCTTATTAAGGTCACGGAAATTTGTATTTGGGTCTTTCAAGCTACGAATGAGTTTATTATAATTCATAAATCTATTATAAGATTCCTATTGAATCATATATTTGATATTAATTTCACATTTGTTAATTTGTTCATCTCCCCGTTATGAAAATTATTAAAGGTTACTTTAACAATTCAAGATTTTAACTTCTAAATCTCTAAGTCTTTTGACTGGAATATTAGTGTAATTTAAATATTTATTTAAAATCTAGATTCTTAAATATTGATTTATTTTACCAAACATTATATTTTACTGTATAGGATCTATTTATACTAATTTGTTATTAACAACCTATTTTTATCTAGGGCAACTCAATATTGTTGATAGATTAATAATAGCTTGAACACTATTATTTCATTGTTTAACAAACGTGCGATTCATTCTCCAAGTATTGAGCTTAAAGAATTCAATAATTTATATTAATGATTGGTTTATCGTCATTTTATAAATTATTTGAGATCATAGAAGTTACAGTTTTGTATTTCGAAATATTTTTATTGGTAACGATTCTTAATCTTTCTAACTATAATCAAATTTGTTCTTTGACATTTTTAAATCCAAAAAAATTTGGAGTGATTTTTACTACCTGTTCCAAATATTCTATATAATTCTGTATTATATTTTTAGTATCAGATTACGTTAAAATTTGGGGGATTACAATTTGTCTCACGTCTCGGTGCGACCATCTTGTTTCAGCAATTTTTTCTTTACAAAAGGTCGCCAGAGGAGTGGTGGTGCTTCATCAAGTAGCCTAAGAGTCCTCAACTTTTTATCAGGTTCACTAGCTTGAACGGGTTTGATTGGAAGTGTGAGTTCTTGATAGTTAGATTGGAGGACGATGTGCAGTAGGGTTTCGATTTCTGGGTCGAATGGTGTAAGCCCATTTATGAGAAGTCCCAATCTTTGGTGGGCACACGATGCTAGCGAGCTGGTGGTGTTAGAGGGCATTCTGCGAGCACGAGATGGAAGGCCGTATGATTCTGTGCTTGTCGTGAGGAACTTCATGATTGAGAGGTCAATAACCAATGGAGGTACGATGTCATTGTTCACGTAATCGAGTTGTCTTTCTCTCTCCCTTCCCCTTCCCAAAAGACCTGTCAAGCTGAGCTAGGAGAAAGACTTTCTTTGCAATCAAGTGGTATGAGCTATTGAGTTCGGCTGGGTAAGTTTTTTTACTACAATGCTTACTTGTTTATTTTTTGTTTTACAGAGCCCATAATGCATGTGGTGAATGTAACTAATGTTCTAGCCGGCCCTTCGAAGAAGCGAAAGAAACCGTCGGCGAAGAGACTAAGAATTGAGCAGCAACCTGTCGAAGTCGGGGATACCACTGGAATGGGTCTACCCATGATTGATGTCGTTGATTAGGGGTAGAGAGCTGGAGAAGGGGCTATGGGAGTTGGAGCTGCAAGTAATACTAATGAGGTCGCTAGTGGGCTTAGAGACGTCAGCACAGATGCTGACGTCAATGTGGGGGTGCTGTTGTGGTGAATTCCCTACATTTGGTTCCACCTTGGGAGGAACGTGGTTCGACCCAATTGTCCCCCCTATCAGCTCGAGTTCGAGTTCTTGTTCACTTTATGGAGGTCAGTGTGAGCAGTAATGCTAGCACGGAGGGTAGGACCCAAGTTCGCGGCCGTGGGAGTCAGCCCGGGAAGGGTGTTGCTGGTGCTCCTCTCGATTTTATCGAAGAGAAGGCATTGAAATGGAGCAACATAATGTGAATTGGTCGTGTTTTGATGAAATTGCTCAGCCCGAAGACTAGAAGAGGTTGGGGTTGCTCTATGGCCAATTACCATCGGTTGATCTAGCTATGTATTTTTCCGTCCGAAGGACTTATTGGGTAACGATGTCGTTATGTTTGTTTGGTTTCATAGACAAGTGAAATTGAGTTATGTTTTGGTGAGTTATGCTAATCATTCCTTTTTCGTAGGCTCTGGTAATGGTTACTAAGGCTTTTCGATTGCTAAAAGAGAACCGTAGTGTGGTATGTCCTACTTCGTTGTTGCTTTCCTCTCCCCCTTATTATTATTATTGTAATTTTTTTTACGTGTCACATGCTCGTTCAGGGAGCAACGAAGTTTGGAGGGCGAGCTTGGAGAAAGAGCTTGTCGAGATGAAGCAAAGCGAGATGCGATTGAAGAGCCACTTGATGGCTCTAATCGGCAAGTTTGATAGGTTGTATGTTGAGATGGAGGATAAAATTCCATGTGCATGGTCTGACATAGGCCATGGAATTCGAAGATAAGTGGAAGAGTGTGAAGAAGGAGCGAGATAAGTTTTCTTTCTTGGTGAGTGAAACAAAAGTTACGATGGCGAGGCAACGAAGAGAACTTAAGGTCGTTGTGTAAGAAAAGGGGAAGTAATGGAGAGCTTTCAATCGAAGAGATTGTGAGAGGTTAAAGGTAAAGATATCTTAGTTTTTTGGTCTTGTCATTCATTGCTCTTGTACCAGCTTCACTGCTGACTGTCGTTGTTTTGATAAGATCGCGTCATGAGCATGCAGAGTGGTCAGCTAACCTACGATGATGAAAATATAAGTAATTCACAAGCTTTTTAGGAGCCAGGAGTGGAAGGATATCCAGGTTAAGCTTATTCAGGACACCGTGAGGTTGATAAGGACCAATCATTTAGAGAGATACCCCGGCTTGGATGTCAGTTTTTTAGCAGCTCGCTTGGGGCAAGTTCCTATAGAAGGCTATGGCGAGGAGAGTGATGGTGATGATGATGATGAGCAAGGTGGAGAGCATACTAATGAGGGCGTTGCTGAGGCCACTACTGAAGGGGCTGCTGATGTTGTTGCTGAGGGTGCTGCCTAAGTCTCTGTGAAGGCGACATTGTTATCTACAAAGGGATTGGCGATCCTGGGACTGAAGAAGGCATAGATGTGGGTGCCTCGATGGTGGTGACTCAGGAGGTTGATTAGGAGGCCTTATTGTCAGCAACTCCTAATGTCGTTGTCGGGCCTCAAGTCAAAGGCTCTTCTGAGAGGCAGGTTGAAGTTGGTCCTGTTGAGGGACTAGGTGGTATTAGCGCCATCCCTCAGCTCGTGACAAGCGACGAGATTTTTGGAGCTTGTGGTGAATGACCTAGATCTTCTAGCTGTAGGCTTTGTTTCTAGGCTTGTTGTAGTGTAATCGAGAGAGTTTTTTTTTTTTTTTTTTAATATTAATGTAACCCGAGGTGATGTACTCGCCCCTTATGAACGGATTTTACTTTTCTCCGACCCGATCTTTACTTAATAATTTGAATCTCTCTATTTTGTCTTATTGTGCCTGATAGGTTGTTCTGACCTCATTTTCTATTGGATTTTCGCTTAGGTTTTGTTGCGTTTTCCCAAAACTAGCCGTAAGTCTGCAGGTACAACTTTCTCGAGTGGATGATGGTGTCTTACTAAGGGGTGCTCATGAATTCCCTAGGCACGATCGAATGGTTGGGTAGAGCCATGCTCGAGATCTTCAATGTTTGGTGGAATTGAATGTGACATTCATGAGAGCTTTTTGGCTCTATAAAATACCATTTTATGTGAATTTCTTCCACAGAGCAACGTTCTTGTTTGCATACACCTTCATCATCACATTCATATTAATCATACACTTGGTGAGGTCATGAGTAATTATAGGTGCTAGCTATACTGTGCTTCAATGGCTCGAGAGGTCGAGCCTGTTAGGGCATCATTAGTTGAAGTGTCAAGGGAGTCTTGTTGTCCCTGTTTAGATAGGTTGGGAGTCTTGTGGTCCTTATTTATCCAGATCAGTCATCGAGGTTGTGTAGTAGGTTGGGCATGTTGCCTAGTACTTACTTCCCTTTTCAGCCTTGGATGTTTGGTCTAGGGTTGTGCTTCTCTTCTGTGGTCCTTCGAACCAAATTGTTGCTAGCATGCACTCTTAGGGTCGGTCGTGGTGACTGCGATAGCGCCTTGCGCATGAACAAGGGCCCACCCTTATCAAGCGACTCGGGACAAAGTCGTCGTTAAGAGACTATCTGACTTGTTTTCCTCAATTCCAACCAATCTTGTGTGGCATCCTTGATGGGAGATGGAGGTTGTTGGAGATGAGGGGTGATGATCTCCTCTTTAAGCCCATCTTCGTGTTGTCATATTAGTCAAGTGCTTATTGGGGAGGTGGTTCTTCAGTCTCTGTTATCCTAGTAGTGTCGAGCTTTGGTCTAGCTGAGATTCACCATCGTTATTTAATGGACAAGCTCAAGTCGATGGACACGAAAGTGAAGTCATGATCGACCCGGACCCACAGGACGACTTCTCTTATTGATAAGCCCAAGTCAAGCTATGGTCGGACGATTCTAGGAGAATTTTTCTTATTTAAGGTTCAGATCCTGATCGGGACCATTGAAGTCGTGGTTGAGTTTAGCTCAAAGAAGCTCATGTTTATGTAAATACTTTATTATACTGGCTAAAAAAAAAACTATCTTGGCTATGATGTCAGTCAAAACTATTGTAATAGTTTAGTTTAATGAAATCAATGAGTAATTACCTACAACCTTGACTTCTTATGTGTTTGATTATACTTTCATTTTTGTCGTTTTCTTTTATCTTCCCATTTTGATGTATATTTGCTTGATCCCATGAGGGTAGTTATTCATAAGATGAAAATTCTCGAGCTCTTTAGAGGAGTTACTCGTAAGAGGGAGTTATTTAAGCTTTTTAAGGAAGTTACCCGTAAGAAGGAGTTACTTAAGCTCATGAGGGGAGTTACGCTTTAGAGGGAGTTACCCGAGCTCACAAGGGGAGTTACCCCAGCTCTTTTAAGGGAGTTATCCACTAAAGGGAGTTACCCATTAGATGGAGTTACCCAAGCTCTTTTAGGGGAGTTACCCGAACTCATGAAAGGAGTTACCCATTAAAGGGAGTTACCTGAGCTCTTAAGGTCGTTTGAGTTTCATGAACCTCTTTTGAATATCATAACACGATCATTGTGGAAAATCTTGATTTCATTTGTAAATGCTTTTCTTTTTACATTTTACACATATGTTGGTTGCTGTCTACTCAAAGAACTTTCTCAAATTGTTGATGTTCCAGGTTTAGGATGAGCTCGTCGTCTAATGTTTCAAGCTTATAGGCTCCATTCCCTAAGACTTCTTTGACCCTTACTAGATATTTTCAGTTCAGGACAAGTTTTCTACAGGCTTCTTGTGAACCAATTGCTTCAAATTTTCTACAAATGAGGTCTCTGGGGAGAAAAACTTTATGTCGGACGTTCTTGCCATAATATCGCGCTACTCTCTGTTGATATGCAACAATTCGCTCGCTCTCTGTATCCGAGTTTCCTCGATTGTGTCGAGTTTAGCTTGGAGGCTGACCTCATTGACCAATTCGTCATATGAGGCTACTCGAATATTATGTAATTTTATCTCGATGGGCAAAACGGCCTTAGAACAGAAGGCTAGATGAAAGGAAGTCTCGTCAGTGGGTGTGCGTTGGGTGATGTGGTATCCTCACAAAATACTAGGCAGCTCATCTATCCATCATGGTTTTATTGATTGCCTCGACCTAACCGTTGGCACGTAGGTGTGCGAAAGAGGTGTAGCAGGGCATAATGCCATACTCGACGCTAAAATCCTTGATTTTCCTATAACTGAATTGTCTTTCATTATCTATGACTATGGAGTGCGGGACTCCAAATCTGACAATGGTATTGGTGTAGATAAAGCGTTAGACATTTGTGTTCGTAACCTTTGCTACTGCTTCGACTTCTACCCATTTGGTGAAGTAATTACATCTTACTATGATAAATTTTCTTTATCCTATAGATGGTGGGAAAGGTCTGAGTAGGTCACACTTTTAGGGAGAAACCTACTCAGTGCGGTTATTCTGCCTGCGAGCTGTTGCAACTCTTTTATCGACTTGGGAGGGCTTAATGCCACTATGGCCTTAATTTTGTCAAGATTCGCTTCGATGCCTCTTGAGATACCACGTATCCCAAAAACTTTCCTGCTAAGGCCCAAAACGTGTTCTTTTGAGGATTTAGCTTCAAGTTGTAGAAGTGGAGTTGGTCGAAAGTTTCCTGGAGGTCGTGTAGGTGATCCTTGGCTTGTCTGCTCTTTACAATCATGTCATTGACATAGAATTCCGTGTTTTGACCTATTTGAGGTTTGAACACCTTTGTGACCACCGACGTTCTTCAATCCAAAGGGCATCATCTTATCACAACATGTGCAAAATGATGTAACAAACGAGGTGTAAACCTCATCTGAATCCTTCATTTTAACGTGGTTATAACTAAAGAAGGTGTCCATGAAGCTCAACAACTTGTGTCCCGATGTATTATCAACAAGTCAGTCAATCCGCAACAAGAGGAAGCAATCCTTCGGACATGCTTTGTTAAGGTCGGTGTAATCTACACGCCTTCACCATTTTCCGTTGGATTTCTTAACCAGTACTATGTTGGCTAGGCAAGTGGGGTATTTCTCCTCCTTAATGACCCCAACTTGGAGTAACTTTTAGACTTCTTCGTCTACGGCTGCTTGCCTTTCTAGTGCGAAGTGTCGGATTTTCTATCGAACTGGCCTTTGAGTCTTGTTAATGTTGAGTTGATGTGTAATCACACTAGGGCTTATGCCTGTCATGTCAGTCGATGACCTAGCAAAGACATCCTATTTGCCTTCAAAAAGGCGATTCAATCTTCTTTCATCTCAGGGTAGAGGGTTACCCTGACTTTCATGATGTAGTTGGGAGTGTCGTTGAGGGCAATTTCTTCCCCGAGCTCAACCGATTTACTGTGTTGTTTGAGGTCATGCCTAGGTTTTGCTTCAATTGTGCATATGCAATCTCCTTTTAAAGCTCTGATATATTGCTATCAAAATTGCTCTCGATCTCCTTGGCATACACCTATTCCCGCTGGGGTGGGGAATTTAGCTTTAAAATAGGGCTGGGAAACAATCATGGCTAATATCGATTGACCGCCTCTTCCTAATATGGTGTTGTAGGGAGACTAACAGTTAACCAAAAGGAAATCTATTAGATGCTTGGCGCTGCACGGTTCTTCTCCAAGCTTAAGAGGCAAGGTAATGATGCTTCAAAGCTTGACAAGTCGGTTGTTGAAGCTGTAGATCATGGTCATATGGCCTTAGTTTTGGCTTTAACTCGTGTTTCATCTGTTCGTAGGCCTTATTGAAGAGTATGTCCATGCCGCTTCCCGTGTCAATTAGCACCCTTTTGACCTTCTATCCTGATATGCGAGCAGCAATAACTAAAGCATCCTGGCGAGGGGTTTGGATTTCCTTGTAATATTTATCAAAGAATGAAATGGTGGAGTTAACCTTTAGCTTCTTTGGTTCTACATTCACTATGAGTCGAGACGTGCTAGGCAGTAATTTGGCTCTCGTCGAGGTAATAGGTCCACCTATAATGGTCTTACTCTCACCGTGACATAACCGGCGAAGACGAGGGTGATTTGGATGGTCTTGGGTGGTTGACATCTTTTCGAGCTCCTTGATCTTTCTTTTTTGTGTCGGGGGCTCCAGCTTTAGGTTGTGGTCTACATACTACTTTAACCACCGTTGCCTTATGGCGTTTTCTATGGAACTTTTGGGCTACTAATAATTGCTCGTATCATGCCCATTGTTGCAGTGATACTTATAGTATTACATAGAGTCTTATCGTCGAGGACTCAATCTCATCGGAGGTTGTGGTGATAAGAGGCCTCAATTCCTTATCTCAATAAATACGTTGTGTGCAAGTAGTTTAAGGGGAGTAAATTTAGTCATACATTGGGAAGAGTCTCCTCTTCTCACCATCTTTGGGTCTTCAATTTTTGTCGACCCGATTAAAGTCACAATGATCCTTTGGTCGATTTTTTTCCCAAGAGATATTATCAGTCATTTGGGCTTGACTCAAGCTATTCTTGGGCTCTCTCCAGGCATTCCTTGTGTCTTCTCATTGGATATACTTCTAAGCTTTCTCACTCACCTACTCGAGTGTGGTAAGTTAACATTTGGAGAGGGAATCGAAGAACAGGCTTTCAGTAAGGAATCCTTGTTTGATGGCTTCTAAAGCTACACCTTGGTTAAGGTTCAAGATTTCCAAGCAGGCTTTGTTGAACTTACCAAGTAGTCCTGCAAGGGTTTGCCAGCCCTTTGTCACATCATTTATAGGTAGGAGGCATTCTTTTCTGACGGTTTGCTCGCCATAAAGTGTGCGATAAAGAGGTTAGTGAGTTGAGAAAACGAACTCACTATGTGTGGTTTGAGCTTGTTGAACTAGATCCTACCACTTCTTGAAAGATGATAGGAAAAGTCTTATACCATATGGCGTCTAAAAAGTTGTGTATCACCATAGTGGACTAGAATTGGGCAATGTGATCTTTTGAGTCCGTCGTCCCATCATATGACTTCAGAATAGGGACCTCGCTCCTATAGGGAGCACTTCGGACTAGACTTCGAGCACGAAAGGTGTCTTGTTCGGTGGTGCTTTAGCGGCGGGCTCACCCTCGAAGCCTTCTTTGATGGTAGATAGTCTCTTCATCATGTCACGTATTTCCTCTAGAACGCGTTCCCTGTTGGAACCGAGCTGTGTGTCTTTTGGAACAGGAGTGTGAGTGTCTCTTTCATGGCTCCGACCTAGGCGGAGATCCACCATTTTTTCTCTCCTAGGTTGATAATCGTGAATATGGCGTTAGGCAATGGCTTGAGCAGACTGCTGTGAGGTAGAGTGTGCTTGAAATGCATTGTCAGGTGCTCTTGTTGGGCTACGCAAGGCGCGAGCCCTTCAATGAGCGCTTTGGGATGGTTCGGAGACGTAAGATCGCTCTTTAGTTGAGGCTTTGGGTTGAGGAGAGCCTATTGTATTCTCTCGATCGCGTCCGGGCAGCTCCTCCCCACATCTGAGTGGTGATCGGACTGAGGAAATGATCCTATGCTTTAGAAATGTGCTCTTCCAAATGCAAATCTTTCAGTCCTTCTAACTCCATTACTCTGGCTTGCAAGAGGGTGTTCGATCGTTCATTCTCTATGTTCCAGTGTACTAAATGTCTGCATAAGTGTTTTAACTCCAGAATCCAATCCTCATTTATGTAGCTGGCATCCGAGGCGATGGACGAACCACGATAAGGCATTTCAGAAGCCTTGCCATCAAGAGGATGAGATATAAGTGGCAAAGGAGCAAAATTACCTTGATTCCTGCTTCGTTGTAGCCTAAGCATTGTATGAAGTGGTCTTGTGGGTCAAGTTTTAGAAGGGTATTTCGAAAAGAGGAAACAGAAGGGCTTTTTAGTGGTTCCTTTCCTACGAATGATGCAAAAATGTTGCACAAGCTAAATCTGGGCCGAGAGAGAGAGCTCTTACAAACACCAAAATATAGGTTAAAAGGGCGCCGAGGGTTGCCCGGTGCAACCACTCCGAGGCCTGAGTCAATTTGTGGCTGATGGAAAGGTTGGAGCAAACAGAATGTTAGATAAGTTGTTTTTCTGTCTGCACATTATGTTTTCTTTTTATCCTTGTTTCTTTTCCTTCTATGTTCATATCCCTTTACCAAGAAGGCAGGGGGTATTTATAGGGTTTTAGGATAATACCAGGATATTTAGTATAAGGCCTTGTACTAGGTACGAGGTGGTACCCGAATTGGAGGACTTGACGTCGTGGGATGTGATTGAACTGTTGATGCTCTCCTCGGTCACGAGATGTGACTAGGACGTAGCGTATTGGAGGAAGATGGGGAAATGAGGTCGGACTGGATCGAGGATGAGTTGGTCGACCCAACAACCTGGTAAGCTTGGTGAGGTATCCCAAGGTGTGGACCCAAGACCAAGTCCTCTATCTCCTCGTGTAGTTGAAGTGTTACACTTTTCGAAAGCTCTAGAATTAAGGTGGACTGAGCCGTTACTCCCTTGGGCTGTTGAGGGTAAGGGTTCCTGTAGCCTTAGTAGACCGAGTAGGCCTAAGACTATATTTTACTGTCAACACTTTTCATTATAAATCAATCTATCCAATTCACACCTAGTTTTTCATTTAAACTTCTTTTACTTCAAATTCAATTTCCTAAATTTTAAAATAAATATTTTAAATGTTTTGCAAATTTCTAAATCCTTGAATTTAGCTAACTTTCATTTCCTTAAACCCCTATAAATTTTTTAATTCAACCATGTGTTCAAAAATATTAATTTTAAGCCCAAACCCAAATTAAATATCAAATTTTCATAAATTAAAACCTAGATTGGATATTTTATTCAAACTATAAATTTCTATTAAATAAATTTTTAAATTATTTTCTAATTAGTTTTAATAGTTAATATAAGTATAAAAAAAGTTTAAATCAAATACCCTTACTTAAAAAAATCATTTTTTTTTTTACTTCGGAAGTTTCCTTCTCTTTTTGTTTTTTCTTTTCCCTTTCCTTTTGTCCTTATTTTCGGTTGCCGTTTTCTCTTCTTTTTCCTCTTGTTTTTCTCTCAATTCATCATCTCAAATCTTAAGTTCAAGGAAATCTTAGGAGAAATTAAAGTTAGAAAGTGAGATAAGAAATGAAAAACAAACTTAAAGTAATTTCAACAATAAGGAAAGAAGAACAAGTAGTTTATAAATGGCTAAACGTGTAAGTTAAGTTATTTTCTTGTTTTATTTGTTGTTCATACATGTATATGATGTATTAAAGTTAGATGTATGTAGGGTTTTGTTAAAGTTGATAAAGTAAGGGTATATGAACATATATGTTGAAACTTAGTTATATGATCAAACATGTTAGAACTAGGATTTTAATGAAATATAATATAGAAATGGGTGTATAAGTGTTGTAGGTCATAGTTATAGAAGTATAAATGGATTTTAAGGTGTTTTTGTTGAAGAAAGATGTAAGACATGTGGATAAAATAAGTTAAAATGAACATGTTTTGTTTCGAATATGAGCACGAAGGTAACATGGGATACCATGTTCAACATGCTTTTCATTTTTATTCATCAGAGAAAAACACAGCTAGAATACGACCACCCTATCCAATCATGTTTCTCTCCGTTTCTTTTTACATATGCATTCCCAGAACAACATGACTAGAACATGGCATGTCCTATCCCACTGTGTTTCTTTATGTTTCTTGCATGTATGATTTGTCAAGTGAAACATAGTTATATGTATCTCATCATGCTTATCTCTGATCTTCAAGCACTTAAAACATTTAATGAAACATGGTGGGAATACAGCTTGATGTAGTGGTCGTGCTTCTTCATATGCATGTGCGTGGGGTGAAACACGACTAGTGTTTTCTGCCTGTGTTCTTCATAAAAAAAATCCGAATAAAATAAAATAAATAAATAAAAATAAAATGAAATAAGTGAATAGTGAATAATAGATATGATAAGTTAGTCTTGGTATAATTAAGAATGAATAAGGTTAAGTTAATTTAAAGAATGAATTACTAGGTTTAGTAATTAATTTGAGTTAACATAGTTCCTAAGTATAAAATGAACTTAATAAATAATCTTAAGCTCAACATGGCTTAATTAACCTCAATGAGTTAAAATAAATTACACATATTAAGTTTAATCAACTTAGTTAAGTTAAATTATGATTATACAAATGTAACTTGAAATGTAGAGTAAAATAATAGACTTAAGCTATATGAATCTTAGATATAAAAATGGATTAGTTAATAGATCTAATATCAATTTTGACTTAATAAACTTTAGTAAGCTAAAATGAATTAGATTGATTAAATATAATCAACTTGCCTAAGACTAATTAATATAGACTTAACATGGAATTAGCTGAAATAATATAAATGCTATATGTTAGGTTAAATCAATAAACAATATAAGGAATAAGTTGTTTCTAAAATATAATAGACCAAAACTAGGTTAATTAAAATGATTTGACAAACCACAGAGAACTGTTTATATCTTAGTAGGGCGATCTTCGCAACCATGGCGAGGTTCCTACCTCATGTCTGATCAAATAAAAACATGAAATGGATGTTTAAAATGGAGTTTGATGTAAATTAATAAATAATTTCATTTCTTGTATGAATTTATATTTTTTAACAAATGAATAGATAACTGACCCATCCTCTTATTTTTTTTGGATTGTAGACGTCATGAAAGGTATGCAGTGATATACTTGTTGTGTGCTAAGATAGACATATTAAAATGAGTTAAGAACTTAAAGACGGCTTAATAATGAATGAATGTTGATTGTTCTTGTATCATATAATCCAGTCCAAGGAGCAACAACCTTCTCCGAAGCCGAGCACGGTAGTTAAGCACTTAAGCCACCCTCCACCATGATGCAATAGTATGTCATGATGCAATGACGATTCATAAGTGGCTTAGTGGATAGCCGATAGGGTAAATGATATCGGAATAACGTCTACTTGGGCTCGAAGAGAAGTAATATAGTATTACTCACGTTTATGGGACCGATTGAGACATATTATATTATAAATTGAGATAAGTAGATATGAGTAACGGCTGTGTCGGTTAAATATATAAGATATAGATATTTTGGCTGTTTATATCAACCCCTTGAGCAGCTACTGTTGCTCAAGACCCCCATATTCCCAGAGGCTTGATTTAGAGTGAATGCTCTAATGTTAATTTATTGCACTTTAAATTAAAAATATAAAATATTGATTGATGCATTGCATTTAATTAAGCTCATATGTCATTTTGTGTATACTTGTGTTACTATCGTTCTAGACTTCAGGTGATGACTTGATGTGATGATGATGATGATGGTTTGGATGATAATGATGTTTGACACGAGCATGGGCAATTTTGGAGGTTTTGGAGGAGTGAAGTGAAGTAGCGCTGTTGGATTATTTGTGTTTTATTTTATTTTGTTTTAGAATCGGATTTATCTTTTAGAGTCTATATTTTATTTAAAAGCTTAGTTGAAAAGTCCATATGTTTTGTAATAAGCTCTCAAAGCTTTGTTTATCATCATGAAATGTATAAATGATTCTTGATGTCATGGCTTTCTTTTATAAAAGTTTGTTTTTACCGCTATTAAATTCAATTATTTCCAGAATCTAAAACCCGCTAGCAAATGTTCACGATAAACAAATCCTTTAGGAAAGCCTAAGCATGTAATGCTTTAGGGTATTATATGTGGCTATAGGACATGTCGAATCATTCGAAATGGTATCAAAGCATATGTTTATCTCAAACATTTGCACTTGCATAATGAATTAGGTTGCGTTTTAGAATCGGTGGGTTGAGTGCATGGAAAACATTGGTATTCAACTTATGTGTACTTATTGTTTTGTATTATTTGATAAACCATTAGTTTACAGCTAATAAAATTAATTGATCACACTAAATTAACCAACTTGACTTAAATTTATTTTATTGTTTTTTGAAATGGAATTAAACAGAATAATGCATTATTTGTTGTGTATGCTATGTTATGTGATTGTATAACTTTTGTATGATATATGTTTTAGATTATATTTCACTTAGTGATATATATTGTTATGTGATATGTATGCATATTGGTTATGTGTTGTGTGAGAGTTGCATATTGTAGTTGATCGAACGTTTGACTTAATTAGAATAACTATGTAATTTGTGTGTTGTATTTATGTGTTTTATTAGGGGATATATGTATGTATGTATGTATGTATGTATGTATGTATGTTTTGTGTGATATATGTGTATGTTTGTTATGTGTTTTAGACTTTTAGTTGTGATATGTTTATGAGTGTATGTTGATGATTGTTTGTGAATGAAATTAATCTAAATATGGCTAAAAGTAAATTGAGCACGAATGAATTAGACAAACATGAGGACTTATCCCTAAATCTTTTAAAAGTTGGGAATAGACTTTAAATATGCTTTGAATGTGTTTGTATTGATGAAATGATAGATTATAATAAGGACCTCCCCTTAAACTATATTTGTTAGTATGTTGACTAAAATAAAGAAATCACATTTTCAAATCTATTAAAAGGTTAACTATATATTCTCAAAATCAAGTAAATTAACTGGAAATCCTAAATCAGTTATCTAAAACAAATATAAAATTCTCCTAAAATTAGAATATAAGTTGTTAATAGTAATTGAAATACCCCAAATCTTTGTCTATATTAGAAATTGAGTTTAGATAGATTAAATGAATCAAATGAATTATAGGATTTAATTATACAAGTTGATATAATTTAATTAGCTATTAATTGAGATTTGAGTTTCAAATTCCCTAAACATGTCATCAAAGTGTTTAGAGAATTCCTAAACCCTTGATTCTTAGCCTAAACACTAATTCCTAAATCTCAGTAAAATTTGAGTTCATTTGCTTATCTTAAAATATCAGTTCTTAAACCCGAACTCAAATTAAATATATTTTATCCAAAATAAATTCATAAATTAAGTTCTTATTTTAAGTCCTTAATTTCTAACCTATCGGTTCTAAAATTATCTTTTAAATACTTCTAGAACTATAGATATTGATCTGATAGTTCTAAACATATATCCTATTTCTATTTTTCTCCAAATTTAACCTTATCCTTTCCCTTCCTTTTCTTTCTTTTTTGGCTGCCCTTTATTCCCATTCATTTTTTGTTTTCTTTCTTCCTCTTCTCTCTTCTTCTTCCCTTTCTTTTTGCTTTCTCTAAAACTCAAATTCAAGTAGATAAATTAAGGATAGGAAACAAGATAGAAAGAGGAGATCAAGTAGAATTAGCTTCAACAAGAAGAAGAAGAAGGAATTGCATGAGTAGGCCCAAAAAGCTAAGTTTTCGTTTTCTATTTCTCTTTGTTTTTACTTGTTATTTACATTTCTAATTGATGAATTGATGTTGAATTGAGTTGAGAAGTGTTGTTTGAGTTTGTATTTGTAAAGTTTATGGTTGATGAGGAGTTGGTTTATTGAGGAAGAAGATGAATAGTGAAATTGGGGTTTGAAGTTGTTTATGATGATAGTGATGTTTGATGGATTGAAGTGGGAGTTTGTGTTTATTAGATTGTAGTTAGATCAAATAACAAGTTTTAAGAAGTTTGAAATGAATTTGGAGTTGTTTGAAACAATTGGAACAAATGGTTTTTGCAAAATGAAAACAGGGAAAAATTTGACAGCAGCGTAATGCATGTACGCTGGCATTCAACGCTGCCGGTGTTGAATCCTACGCTGCCGGTGTACGTTGGAAAATTTGCCGGTGTTGAAGATGCACTCGGGGACCAGAATCTTCGACCTCTAACGCTGGCAAATTTTCAATTTACGCCGCCGGAGTTGAACACCGGCGTTCGTTTTGCAACTTTTCCCAGTTTTGTAGCCTCTTCGTATTTTAGCTATAGATTTTTCATCCGATCTCCAATTGAGGTGATTCAAGTTGCGTTGGAAAGATAAGAAAGAGATCTACAACTTTCATGTTTTGAGTTTTTGCAAAATCGAAACATATCAGTGCTTAAATTTTAATTCTTTCCAACTGATACATTTTTCAAGCTAAGCTAAAAACTTGTTATAGATTGTTTTATGTGTATTTACTTGAACAAATGGATCTTTTTGACCTAAAATGAGATAGATAAATAATATTTGATGTGTAATGATGATTTAGTGATATAATTAAACATGACTTAGATAGATTTATAGACTTAATGAATAATTGAGTTAAATATGCGAGTTTTACATAAAATGAACTTAGTTAACAAACTTAAGTTCAACTTGATTAAATAGACTTGAATGAGTTAAAATGAATTAGATTGAGTTAGTTTAATTACTTTGGCTTAGTAATTAGATTAAATGATTAATTCTAATGAGTTTGACTTGATGAACTCAATTGAACTAAAATGAACTAGATTTCTTAAGCTTAATCCACTTGGCTTGGCTTTTGAATTAAATGGCAAAGGTTAATCAATTTGACTTGGTAAATGACTTAAATGACTAATTCTAATCAATTTGACTAAGGTTAAGCTAAAATGGGTTAGTAACAAATAATAGAGTTAAATGAATGTGCTAGGGTGATCTTTGAATGACATGAGAAGTATGTTGTTTTGTATCTATCTATCTATATATATATATTGTTATGGGAGTAACTTGTTGTTATATGTATATGTATATATATATATATATGTTGTTTTGTATTATATATTGATATATGAATAATAGGTTGTGATATGGTTTATATTTAATATGAATGCGTGCTAGCTTAAGTTCTTATGTGAGTTCAATTTCTTGAAACAGATGTTTGGTTTTGGTTTTGGTTTTGGTTCTGATTCTTTTGGATTGGCTTTTATCAACCTTCTAAGGCTCTGTTTGGGGATTTTATTTAAAGATACGCAGTAAGTTGCGTGTTGAATGTTAGGATAGGCATCCTAAACTGATTAAGACTTAAACTCGGCTTAATAATTGATGGGTGTTGATTGTGTTATTCGTCGTTGAATCCGGTCCGAGGAGCGACAACTTGTCATGATGCAATGGCAATGTTAGAATAAATGCTTATGCCACTTATCACGATGCAATGATATGGCTCGGTGGGTTGTCATGATGCAATGACAATATTATAATAGGCGCTTAGGCCAATAGTCATGATGCAATGACTAGGCTCGGCGGGTAATCGATAAGGAATGTGGTAACTGCGTAACGTTTACTTAATCTTGAGAGGAAGAAATATGATTTAATTCAATGTTTATGGGAGCATGTGAATTAAATTATATTATGGATTAAGTTAAGTAAAGTTAAGTAGCGACTATGATTCCTAGATGAGATTACTATTTCTTTTTCAGCGTAACGTTATCTAGGAGATATAAGTATTCGGGCTGCTTATATGAACCCCCTGAGCGTTGTGAGCATTACTCAGGATCCCCAGATTGCCATTGGCTTGTTCCGGAGTGTGAGTGCTCCATTGTTGATTTGTTTATTTTAATGAAAAGATAATAACTTGTGGATTGATGCATTGCATTTAGTTAAGCTCGTGTGCCACTCCGTGTGTGATTGTATTACTGTGTACTAGGCTTCGGCTCATTATTGTTGTTGTTATTCTTTTTACAGGTATTATTGTTGTTGATGATGATGATGAGACGATGATATGATGATGTTGTTGCTATTGGTGATGCTTGACTCGGTTTCTGGGTGCTTGTAATGATTCGGAGAGAAGTTGTGGATGAGTGAAGTGAGTAGGAGCGTGGATGTAGTTGATTATTTTATTTCTTCTTTGTTTTGTTCTATAAAGACTGGATTTAATTATAAATTTGTATTTTCATTAAGGGCTTGTTAATGCCCATGTCTTGTAACTAAGCTTTTGTAAAAATTTGTTTAAGTGAAAGCTTTTCCATTTGTAATAGTGGAAGTTTGAAATGCTTTCATGTAGAAATGTTTTTATTAAAGTTTATTTTTCCGCTGCTAAATCCAGTTATCTAAAAATCTAACTAAACGATTTCATAAATTCTAAAATCGGATAGCAATGTTCAACATAAACACCTTCTTTTAAGACAACCTTACGTATAATTCGTAAGAGTTATACGTGGTTGGGGACTTGGTGTGCTTAATTTGAGAATTGAGCATGTCGGGTCTTTACAAATGGTATCAGAGCAATGTTTATCTTGAACATTGCTTCTTGCATAATGAATTAGGATTCGTTTAGAGACGGTGAGTTGAGTGCGGGAAGCTTGGGAACTCAATTTGTTTGTTTGTTGTTTATATTGTTTGATAACCTGTTAGTCAGTAGTAAATAAAATCAACTAATCACACTAAATTAATCAACTCGACTCAAATTTATTTTTTGTTGATATCTGTAAATAAATCAAAATGAACATTGCATGATTCCTACACGTTGTTTATGTATATATATGTTTCTTTTACATTGATTTCTTTTATAATGTAATGGTGAATGCTATGTGATATACATGTATATGTGTGTGTGTGTATGTTATTTATTCTGTATTTGTGAGTGCTTGTTTGATATTTGCTTGTAAATTGAAATTAACTCAATTTGATTTAAATATAAGTAGAGCACAAATGATCTAGACCAACATTAGGATTTACCCCCATAAATCCTTTAAAATTTGAAAGTAGACTTTAAGTGATTGATGTATGTGTTTTGCAAAAATGTTTTTGTTTAAATAAAATTTGATAGACTATAATAGGAATTTTCTTTCTTCCTCTCTTAAGTCTAATTTGTTGATATGTTGACAAAATCGAGAAATTGAAATGAGAAGAAAATTCAAGATTTCAAGTGACCTTGACTTTTTAAAAGAATAAATGTGATAAATATATGTTGAAATCAAATAGAAGAAAACTCAAATATTTCACAATAAATATGTTTCCTTAAAGTTACATATGACCAACATATATCTCCCAAAATCAAATGTAATGTCAAAGTTTAAAATGAAAAGAATAACTCCATATTTTGAGTATATTTCAAATCTACTAATACGATAATATACTAATTGAAAATCTAATGAATTAGCGAAATAGAAAATTTAAATTAAATATCAAGATTCAAGTCAAATTCAAAATTCTCTTGAAAATCAAAAGATAAAATGAGATAATTGTTGAAATATTTTAAGTATATTAAAAGTAAAAGAGTTGAAGAGAATTTTCAAAAGTCAATTTCATATCAAAATGGAAACCAAGACTTGAAATCCTAAAACAATGAATAGATAATCCTATATCATTGATTTCATATTCTCGATCCCAAATAGAATCGAATTCCATATAAATATGCGATCCAAAATGAAATGAAACGTCTTGATTACTATCATATCAAGATGAATACCAAACATAACATCTTTGATCATTAAAAGAATTTAGATATTGTATGTTTCATATGCAAATTGACATATATATGCAGGTAAGAATGGAATAACGAATTCACAACCTTCCTTCGTTGAATTGTTTGTTTTATCTTTTGTGTTGTGTTATAGTGTGTTATCTCAAGGCGAGAGACACATTTGAGTCGGAGTCTTTTATTTTCTTTTGGAGTCCAAGTCTTCTTCAAATCGAGTCAGTGAAGGTTGAATCGTTAACCTAATTCCTACTGTTATATATATATATTGAAGTTGCATGGAATATTAGTTATGTAAAGTTAAAGAAATCTTGAAAAATCTAAAATGTGGAGTAAATAAATGTTGATGAAGAAAGAACATTAATTCAGTAACTCAAATTCTAAAATGTTTCATGAAATAAAAATGAAAAGAAATCTTCAAATACATGCAATCCAAGAAAAATGATGCAAAATTCCCATATGATTTACGAAAATTGAAGACAATGAAAAACATCAAATAGAATTTCGAAAATCTTTTTGACAATAATGGAAATCCATATATGTTACCAAATATTTCAAACTGAAAAGTAATAACAAAAATTAAAAGAAAAATGATCAGAGTGCGCAGCGAAAACGTAATGGGAAATAAAAATCTCAAATAAGGAAAAGTTTTTGAATGAAAAAGTTTAAAAGTAATATGATATGTCTCCTATCAACAAAAGTTAAGTGAATTTCGGGAAGAAATTCTTGTAAGGTGGGAAGAATGAAATACCCCAAATCTTTGTCTATATTAGAAATTGAGTTTAGATAGATTAAATGAATCAAATGAATTATAGGATTTAATTATACAAGTTGATATAATTTAATTAGCTATTAATTGAGATTTGAGTTTCAAATTCCCTAAACATGTCATCAAAGTGTTTAGAGAATTCCTAAACCCTTGATTCTTAGCCTAAACACTAATTCCTAAATCTCAGTAAAATTTGAGTTCATTTGCTTATCTTAAAATATCAGTTCTTAAACCCGAACTCAAATTAAATATATTTTATCCAAAATAAATTCATAAATTAAGTTCTTATTTTAAGTCCTTAATTTCTAACCTATCGGTTCTAAAATTATCTTTTAAATACTTCTAGAACTATAGATATTGATCTGATAGTTCTAAACATATATCCTATTTCTATTTTTCTCCAAATTTAACCTTATCCTTTCCCTTCCTTTTCTTTCTTTTTTGGCTGCCCTTTCTTCCCATTCATTTTTCGTTTTTCTTTCTTCTCTTCTCTCTTCTTCTTCCCTTTCTTTTTGCTTTCTCTAAAACTCAAATTCAAGTAGATAAATTAAGGATAGGAAACAAGATAGAAAGAGGAGATCAAGTAGAATTAGCTTCAACAAGAAGAAGAAGAAGGAATTGCATGAGTAGGCCCAAAAAGCTAAGTTTTCGTTTTCTATTTCTCTTTGTTTTTACTTGTTATTTACATTTCTAATTGATGAATTGATGTTGAATTGAGTTGAGAAGTGTTGTTTGAGTTTGTATTTGTAAAGTTTATGGTTGATGGAGTTGGTTTATTGAGGAAGAAGATGAATAGTGAAATTGGGGTTTGAAGTTGTTTATGATGATTATAGTGATGTTTGATGGATTGAAGTGGAGTTTGTGTTTATTAGATTGTAGTAAGATCAAATAACAAGTTTTAAGAAGTTTGAAATGAATTTGGAGTTGTTTGAAACAATTGGAACAAATGGCTTTTGCAAAATGAAAACAGGGGAAAATTTGACAGCAGCGTAATGCATGTACGCTGGCATTCAACGCTGCCGGTGTTGAATCCTACGCTGCCGGTGTACGTTGGAAAATTTGCCGGTGTTGAAGATGCACTCGGGGACCAGAATCGTCGACCTCTAACGCTGGCAATTTTCAATTTACGCCGCCGGAGTTGAACACCGGCGTTCGTTTTGCAACTTTTCCCAGTTTTGTAGTCCTTCGTATTTTAGCTATAGATTTTTCATCTGATCTCCAATTGAGGTGATTCAAGTTGCGTTGGAAATATAAGAAAGAGATCTACAACTTTCATGTTTTGAGTTTTTGCAAAATCGAAACGTATCAGTGCTTAAATTTTAATTCTTTTCAACTGATACATTTTTCAAGCTAAGCTAAAAACTTGTTATAGATTGTTTTATGTGTATTTACTTGAACAAATGGATCTTTTTGACCTAAAATGAGATAGATAAATAATTTTTGATGTGTAATGATGATTTAGTGATATAATTAAACATGACTTAGATAGATTTATAGACTTAATGAATAATTGAGTTAAATATGCGAGTTTTACATAAAATGAACTTAGTTAACAAACTTAAGTTCAACTTGATTAAATAGACTTGAATGAGTTAAAATGAATTAGATTGAGTTAGTTTAATTACTTTGGCTTAGTAATTAGATTAAATGATTAATTCTAATGAGTTTGACTTAATGAACTCAATTGAACTAAAATGAACTAGATTTCTTAAGCTTAATCCACTTGGCTTGGCTTTTGAATTAAATGGCTAAGGTTAATCAATTTGACTTGGTAAATGACTTAAATGACTAATTCCAATCAATTTGACTAAGGTTAAGCTAAAATGGGTTAGTAACAAATAATAGAGTTAAATGAATGTGCTAGGGTGATCTTTGAATGACATGAGAAGTATGTTGTTTTGTATCTATCTAATATATATATATTGTTATGAGAGTAACTTGTTGTTATATGTTATGTATATAATATGTTGTTTTGTATATATATATTGATATATGAATAATAGGTTGTGATATGGTTTATATTTAATATGAATGAGTGCTAGCTTAAGTTCTTATGTAAGTTCAATTTCTTGAAACAGATGTTTGGTCTTGGTTTTGGTTCTGATTCTTTTGGATTGGCTTTATCAACCTTCTAAGGCTCTGTTTGGGGATTTTATTTAAAGTACGCAGTAAGTTGCGTGTTGAATGTTAGGATAGGCATCCTAAACTGATTAAGACTTAAACTCGGCTTAATAATGATGGGTGTTGATTGTGTTATTCGTCGTTAAATCCGGTCCGAGGAGCGACAACTTGTCATGATGCAATGACAATGTTAGAATAAATGCTTATGCCACTTATCGTGATGCAATGATATGGCTCGGTGGGTTGTCATGATGCAATGACAATATTATAATAGGCGCTTAGGCCAATAGTCATGATGCAATGACTAGGCTCGGCGGGTAATCGATAAGGAATGTGGTAACTGCGTAACGTTTACTTAATCTTGAGAGGAAGAAATATGATTTAATTCAATGTTTATGGGAGCATGTGAATTAAATTATATTATGGATTAAGTTAAGTGAAGTTAAGTAGCGACTATGATTCCTAGATGAGATTACTATTTCTTTTTCAGCGTAACGTTATCTAGGAGATATAAGTATTCGGGCTGCTTATATCAACCCCCTGAGCGTCGTGAGCGTTACTCAGGATCCCCAGATTGCCATTGGCTTGTTCTGGAGTGTGAGTGCTCCATTGTTGATTTGTTTATTTTAATGAAAAGATAATAACTTGTGGATTGATGCATTGCATTTAGTTAAGCTCGTGTGCCACTCCGTGTGTGATTGTATTACTGTGTACTGGGCTTCGGCTCATTATTGTTGTTGTTATTCTTTTTACAGGTATTATTGTTGTTGATGATGATGATGAGACGATGATATGATGATGTTGTTGCTATTGGTGATGCTTGACTCGGTTTCTGGGTGCTTGTAATGATTCGGAGAGAAGTTGTGGATGAGTGAAGTGAGTAGGAGCGTGGATGTAGTTGATTATTTTATTTCTTCTTTGTTTTGTTCTATAAAGACTGGATTTAATTATAAATTTGTATTTTCATTAAGGGCTTGTTAATGCCCATGTCTTATAACTAAGCTTTTGTAAAAATTTGTTTAAGTGAAAGCTTTTCCATTTGTAATAGTGGAAGTTTGAAATGCTTTCATGTAGAAATGTTTTTATTAAAGTTTATTTTTCCGCTGCTAAATCCAGTTATCTAAAAATCTAACTAAACGATTTCATAAATTCTAAAATCGGATAGCAATGTTCAACATAAACACCTTCTTTTAAGACAACCTTACGTATAATTCGTAAGAGTTATACGTGGTTGGGGACTTGGTGTGCTTAATTTGAGAATTGAGCATGTCGGGTCTTTACAGTAATAAAGTGACAAAATAGAAATTCTAAATCAATTGTCAAAATAAAACTTTAATGGTAAGCATACATATGGAAAAAAAAAAAAAAGAAAATTTGTTTGTGAAATAAAGTTAATAAAATTGATGGACACACAAATGATGAAAATAAAAAATCTTAATTGTGTTTTTGTTAAAGTGCTAATAAAAGCTTCAAAACATAATGATCTTGATAATTAAAGGAATACTACTGTATTTTTCATAAATTTTTTATCATATATATTTAGATAAGGATGGAATAGCAAATTTACAACCATCAATTATTAAGTTATAGTGTTGTGTTTGTCGTGTCATGTCGTTGTGTGTCTATGGAAGTCTAGAATTGAGTAAAGTCGGGTCAAGTTGAATCAAAGTCGCCAGTCGTCTTGTTAAGTCTCAGTTTGAGTCCTATTCAGTTGAGTAAATGAAGAATGAAAAATCGCTAAACTAGTTCCTATTGTTTATATAGGCTGTATTGCACGAAATATCAGTATTGTAAAGTTAAAGAAGTTTTTCAAAAAGTTCAAATTAATAAATTAAGAACAAATGATGAGTATATGAATGATTATAAGATGTGATCCTAAAGCTAGATAAATAATTTTAAATTTAAATTAAGAAATAGAAGAAATAAGTAATGAACAATAAAATTTTATGAAGAGATAATGCTAAACCCAAATAACATTAAAATTTCAAATTGTTTATGAAAACAAAAAGGTTGAAAAATATTAAATATGTGTAATAAAAGAAGCAAAATAATGTCATCATATATGTTAACAAATAAGTTTGATAAATATAAATATTTGACAAATGACTCAAAATTTCTTTACAAATAAATTGAGATAATAAAATTTAATTTAACAATAATCAGAGTGCATAGCGAAAGCATAATGAAAGAATAAAATTTTTTAAATGATTGAAAACTTGTGAATAATAAAGTTTAAAATTATTATGAAATGTTAGCTATCAACAGATAATCAAGTAAATTTTGAGGGCAAAATTCTTTTAAGAGAGAAAGAAATAATACACTAAACCTACACCTAACTAATTTAAAATAGCATGATTGAGTAATATAATAGGTAGTTAAGTTTAGATTTGGATTAGAATTTAATTTATAAATTTAGATTAGATAGTTTAAATAGTTCAAGTAAAACAAACAATGAATTACAACTAGATAATTTGGCATAATTAAATAAGTAAATGGATTTCAAATATTTATATTCTTCTAAATCATCTTTCATTATAATTTGCGTGTTGAATAAGCATATTAAAATGAATTAAAAACTTAAAGACAGCTTAATAATTAAGGAGTATTGATTGCGCTTGTCATTTAATTCGGTCCAAGGAATGACAATCTTATTCGAAGCCAGGTATGGTAGTTAAGCACTTAGACCACCCTCTATAATGATGCAATAACAATTCATAAGTTGGTTGATGGGTAGCCGATAGAGCAAACGGTATTGAAATGACGTCTACTTAGGCTCGAAGAGAAGTAATATAGTATGACTCACGTTTATGGGACTGGTTGGGTCATATTATATTGTGGACCAAGATAAGTAAAGATGAATAACGGCTGTGAACCTTATATGAAGCTATTATCTCTTTTTTTGTTAGATATAGGAGATATAGGTATTCGAACTGCTTATATAAACCACCTAAACAGTTGTTGTTACTCAAGAACCCCAAATTCCCAAAGGCTTGATTCGGAGTGTGAGGACTCTAATGTTGATTTGTTTCACTTTAATTTAAAGATACAAAATATTGATTGATGGATTGCATTAGATTAAGCTTGTATGTCATCTTATGTGTGCTCATGTTACTGTCGTACTAGGTCTCGGCTTGCTGTTGTCTTCTTTTCCAAGTGATGATATGATGTGATGATGATGGTTTGGATTATAATGATGTTTGACTCAGGTATAGGTGATTCTGGAGGTTTTGAAGGAGGAGTAAAGTGAAGTAGGGCCGTTGTATTTGTTTTAGAGCTGGATTTATCTTCTAAAGTTTGTACTTTCTTTAAGGGCTTAGTGGAGAAGCCTACATGTTTACCATCATGAAAGGTATAGGTGATTCCTAATGGTATGGTTTTCTTTTGTAAAAGTTTGTTTTCACCATTGTTAAATCCAGTTACTTCTAAAATCTAATTAAACGATTTCAGAATCTAAAATCAACTAGTAAACATTCATGATAAACAAATCATTTAGAGAAACTTGAGCGTGTACTACTTTAGGGTATTATACGTAACTTAGGATTTGACATGTTTGAATTTTTGACATAGATCCTTACACGACAAGTGTGGATGGATTTAAAAAGAAAAAAAAGATAGTAGAAGCTAACCTAACCATGGCTGAGAGACCCATTGGGTCATACTATATTAATTCTCTCCGAAATCAGAAACACCAAGGACGCCTTCAACGTCAAAAGCAAGATAAAAAGACCTAATATAAGTACATTTTCATGACCCATTATATGAAAGCCCACCTTGACGATTCTCCAATATAATGTTTCTCCGAAGATCATGATTACAAAGCACATAGAAAGACTTACCCATAGTGGACAAAACCCTAATTGTTTACCATTTAAAAGCCATAAAATTTTAACAATAAGCTCATCTAACAATATCTAAAGCTTCTCCAAACCAATGTTTCTACAATTAATGGAGTTTGGACCTATGTAGAGATTTCCTAGAGGTTGGACACGTGTATGTGATAAAGGCGAGTTCTTGAGACTAAAACCCACTTGGATAGTCTAGTAGCTAAGTATGCTTCCGCTTAAGTTGGGGTTACAAGAGGAAGCTATTTTACGTCATAATATGAGACAATGGAATCACGACGGTTTGCTTCTCCATGCGATCGAGTCTCCTTCCCCTGTTGGGTTAAGTTTTACCATTGTTTTTACTTTTTTTTTTTTCATTGGCACATTTTAGGTGTTAATTCGTCAATCTGTCCATGTAGATAGACGGAGGAGACACTGTTAAGTGAAGTAACAAAATCAACCATGAAAAGTTCAAGTAGGTATTAAATGGAACTTTTCAAAATCCAGGTATTTAATTGAACTTTTTAGTAAACTTCAGGTATCAAATCCAATATTTCCTTAAAACTTAAAACTGAATGTCTTGATCATGTTCTAAAGATACTGTTACTGAAATTAAAGCTTACAAGACTAAATCTTTCATCAATAAACAACTCTTATATAATGTATAACTGAAACATATGCATTTAAGTACAAAATACCTTTAATGAATATGAATTTAAGCATAAAAGCATGTCACTCACACTAACTTGATGATGCAACCTCGTTTTTCTGGACTCTGCATGAGCATAACAGGAAAAACTAAAAAAGAAGCACAATGAATATTTTGCAGGCTCGGAAAGAACATCCTTCTCTTCTAAAAATGTAGTCTTAAACACTCATGAAAATTTTGGAAATAACCTACCTATATGGGTATATAATCACTAAGTAGGAAACATAATTAAGAAATCAAGTTTGATAGACCAACATCTAAAAGAGAAGGAGAAAATTATGCCTCTCCCTCTGATCCTTCTTTTACCAATTCCAATCACTGATTGAGTCTTCACTTTACATATGAAAGTGGACGTTTATAAATGCGATGGCAGATCATAGTATAACCCCTAAAAGCCCATTATTTTCAGAAATCCAACTTTTATTATCAAATTCCATTAATCGGATTGATGAGAGGGTTCGACTGTCTGGTAGAGGACACGGAACTCTGACAATCACTTCCCCACATCCATAACAAAAAGCACGTACTGAAAGCACCATTTATGGTGATAGCAGCAATTTAAAGAAGTGCTAAATGTAAACAGAAAGGAGAACAGCTTAAATATATTTTGCTTTCATCATTAGATAATGTTACAGAAGAGGACAGATGCATCCAAGTTTTCTGTATCATAAGGATGTAAGCAATATACAGCCTCAAAGAAAAAAAATCTAAAATCATAATGTAATTTACCTGCCGACACACTGAAAATTTTTTTTACTATACCACATGGTAATCAGTTGCGAATGATATTCATTGAGGGGAGGACAAGAGCTGCAATTGGCTTATGTTCATACCCTCCGCCTTCATCAATGATAAGTCTAAATCCTTCAATATGAAGTTTCCCATGGTGCCCACTCACCACTATTGTTGGAGTCTCTGTTAATTCCTGTAAAAGATACAACAGTGGATGACTTTCTTCTTTCTTTATTTTATTTTATTTCCTATCAAATGTTATCATATTATTGTTGAAAAAATTGAAATATGAGTTTTCACAGATTGCAAAAGTAGAGTAATCGCCACATACATGTGCTCAGGACGTTTCATTTAATTGATACATGATACACCTCATCTTCGCTAAATAAATTTCAGACAAATGAGATAATTGCAAACTTTCATGGGGAAGCAAGCCAAAAGATCAGTTAGAGCAGGAAAAAAACTATCTAGTATATTGAATCAAGATTTGGAATATTTTATTCAGTTAAGATTTTTTCTTTCTTTTTAATTGTTTTAGTGAAGATATAAATTAGGATTATCTTGTATTAGATATAGGCTCACCTTGCAAAGTTGGAGGAAGCAACACCCACAGAAAAAAGGGGGGGAGTGGAGGGCTAATGGAACCAAAAATATCATCGCTACTTGTCAATTTGAAAAAGAGTGTGAAAAGAATGGATTTGCACATTAGCTATGGAGCAAGTTGAGGTTGATAAAGTGCAAACACAGTAACCTCATTAGTCCCAAGGCATATTCAAGGATTTTAAGGAGGGGGATCATGATACATTGCTCGACTCTACTCAGTGAATAGCTGCAGTCAAAGATGTGCTTGATATGAAAAAATACAGATGATGGAGAAGCAGGCAACATTGTTCTTTGAGGAAAGAGCAAGGAGGCTGCAGTTGCACACATATTAGCTGCAAAGGGAGTTGAGAGCAATCAAGAGAAAAAACGAGTACCAATCTAAGGCAAATGTAAGGACTTCAAGAAGCAAGTCAGTGATGAGTCACCCAAAGGACAGCCACTCATCTAAGGTGCTCCAATCATGCAAAAGATTTGACCCCATTGCATCTTTAGCTCAGAAATAACAGTAGATCAAGATGGGAATTGATATGAAAAGAAGATAAACAGAAAAGAGGTAAGCAATATTACAGCCATCAATGAAAATTATTTAGCAGACGGAAGAAGAGATGAAAAGCTGAACCATAAAAGAGCAGTAGCATAATAGCATATCTCAGCAAATTACAATTTAAATTTTGCATGTTATTTTTCATTATGATTTTTAAAGGAGATTTTGAGGCATCACAAGAATATTAGGATTTAATAAGATTTACTTCCAAATTCAAAAGGGATCTTGTTCTGCTTTTTATGTATTCTTTTATATATTACAGTTAGTACCACAACCAACTAATCTGAAAACATAATCTTATAGGTCTAGTATGGCCTTTCATATTTATTACTTGACACTTTTCTTCACCTGCAGGCTGGGATTTTTATTGAAACCCCTTCAAATTTATAAATTTAGTAAAATGGGAGTGGAATGACTGTGTGGAGAAAACATCCTATTCTAACCATGTTCAGGTGTCAAGGTTAGTCCCATAACTAATTGATTTAAAAACTTGAACTCATATATATGGTGAGAACTTTATATTTATTACTTGACATTTGCAGTCTCCAAATAATTTTGGATAAAAATCATACAATTTCACTGGGATTAGGACTCTGTAATATAATATTAAGAAATGATGTTTCTCTGCCTTTGTGATTTAGAAAATTGTATTGGAAATTTTCCTTTGTGCTTGTCTAACAATTATCTAGTTTGCTCTATATGTCCACATCAACTTCTAGATGGGAATCAAACTAGTTTTAAACAGTACAATACACATACCCATTTCTTCACAGTTAAGACCACTGGGTTAACAATGACAAATCTAAACAAGGCCCATTGAGTTGATAGATGCAACCATTGTAAATATGAAGAGAATTTTGCCACGACACGACAGCTAAAATTGAAAAATTAAAGGGAAAGGGGGCTGCACAAGAGAGAGCTTAAAGTAAAAGTGATAATAAATCAGAATCAGCACCTGTGGAATGTCCCAAACACTTTTCCTTCCACTCAAATTCTCGACCTTAGGAATCCTTGTGTCCTTTGCTTTTAACATCCTAAGCTGCGCTTCAACATCTTTTCCTTTCTCTAGACCAGCATGAACGGCAATCAGTCTACAGTGTTTGAGACCCTCAGGGGTTTTTATACATACATCATCCTGCAAAGAAGTAGAGCACTTACCAAAAGCAATGTAGACTATGCATTGCCTGTTGGATCCATATAAATATATCAAATGTAATACAAAAGATGATGCCTGAATAATATAGTTTTGAGATAGATTATGGAAGGTAGAAAATTTAGAAAGTCTAACTTCTTCATGGACCCATTCCAGATTGGCAAGAAACTTCTTATGTTCCTCTGGAACAGCCTTGACCAAATCTGTTCAAATGAGCAACCCTTCAAATATGGGAAATCAAATGATATTCCGTCAATTAGACATAAAAGGCATTACAGACCTGGATTAAAATGGAACGTAATACAAAAAAATACATCCTTCTCTTAGGTTAAATTAACTGCCACATGGATCTTGGAGTTAATTCTACTTTCCTTGTTTTTATTCAGATCCAATTCCATCTCATTCTTTATGTCTTACTTCCAAAATCCAACTCCATTGTTGCATCTTTTGTTACATGAAACGAACACTTCATTTCAAGCATATTTTTTCCTTTGAATTAGCAAACCAAGTTCACGGAAAAACAGATCCATCTTTCAAGAGCTTTAACACATAGCAAAAAAGGACACTCTATTTGTGAGCCATTGTAGGCTGCACTGTATCTCATAGGACACAATGACTAAAAAGCCGCATATTCCAAATAGATACAAGCCGTATTTCTGGATCTTATCCTTATATTTTCACAAAACCACAATAATAATAGCAGCCATATGAGGGGACAATGAAATTAATATATATATTTTAAAAAAGCCACTGGGTAAAAATAATCTCACTTTTAGGTAAGTTGAACTCGTCTCTTAAAGAGATGAGGTCAGCTCATCTCTTGAAAAGACAAGTTTAAGTTGCCTAGATTTTTTTCATCTAGTGGGATTTATGTAATTTTTTTGGAATAAGTCATTATATTTTTCCTTAATCCCCATATGAGTCCATTTGGACTATCTTTCTTTTAATGCACATCCTATTTACACTTTTAAAAAAGGACTCACTGGTATTAAATACCAGGGGTATGTGAGCTGTGAACAAAATCCTGATAATAATTGAATAAATGGTAATATATACTAAACCTTTATCACCGCTTGCTTATAATTAATCAATCAAATTGTCAAACTCGCAATTCCATCTGGAACTTAAATGCATAGAATCGGTAAAATCATAGGAGAACACTAGACTCATAATTCTATCAAAGTTTACTTCATCCATTTTAACTAAAAGAGATTTCATAAAATCACAGACTCGTAAAATTTTATAACTAATACAGGATTCTAATGACCAATGATTAATCATCACAGCACTTCTTAAAGTTTTTAACTACAAAAACGGATAGAGCCCAGGACCTGCGGAACCATGACGGACACCATAGGACAAGAACGTAGGAGCAGCATCATAAATGGAACCCTGGTACTCCGTCCCTTTAGCAACATTGACCTTAACCTTGATCTCGCCAGCCCATCTCCTCCCTTGCAGATGCATCTCCTCATACCCATTTCCTCTAAACCACCCTTCTCTCTCCTCATTCATTTCAAACTCTTCCCAAGCTTTCCTAAACCCCTCCTCTGGCCGGGGGAGGAGACCCAGAAACGCAGCGAAAGCGAAGTCGTGGTTTCCGGTGAGAAAGACATGGGTTTGATGAGGGTAGAGGGAAGGGAGAGAGATGAGGAAGTCGATGACGAGACGGGTATCGGGACCCCGGTCACAGTAGTCGCCGAGGAAGATGATGAGAGCGGAGTGGAAGTTGGGGACTGAGGATTGGAGGTTGGACCATAGGGATTGGAGCTTCGTGAAGTAGCCATGGATGTCACCGATTAAACACACGGTTCTGAGGGGTTTGTCATTGTCGTGTTGATGCTCGGAGTGGTTGTGGTAGCTATTGTTGTTGTTGTTGGCTGTTGGGTCCATTTGTCCAAGATGTGTGGGTTCGTAGCCTGTCTGCGATATCGCATTAGGATGCTTTAAAGACATTAAAAAGTAAGATACACTACGATCTTAAAGAAATCTTCGATGGACATATGTGTCCGCGGTTTCCGGTTACCGACGGTATAAAATAGACAGTATTAATTATTTTAGAGATCATTAATAAAATATGATTAACAACCATCTACTACATATATATCTGCACGCACATAAAATATATTATTTATTCAATATTTTTCTTAATTTCCCGATGACATCATATGTTTAAAACCACATTAGAAAAAAATTATATAAAGACAAAATAGAGGGACACCCTATCACACAGAATTATAATAATATACATATAATATGATACATATTGAACTGGATTAATTATTTTATAACTTAATTAATTTAGTTAGCATATATAATCATATATATTAACTGGACCAATATAGAAAGCTTATCCACTTTAAACTATTATTATAACTATAAATGAGTCAAATAAAAATTATATAATATTTAACTTAATATTGTACTTAACTCGAGAGAGCTCAATCAACTTTAGGAATTTGACCTTAAATTCAACTTGAAGTTGTATTAAATTCAGTTTATCTAAATTTTGTATTTAAATTAAAATAAAATAATAACAATATATAAACTCGGTTCTAATTGAACTAAATATTTATCTCTCAACCCAAATCTCGGATGCAATCAGCTTGGTTCTTATATGATAACTAGTCAACCTAACCTAATAATACCTTATAGGGTTTGTAATGGATTTTGGAAACTCTATAGGTTTTGGGATGAATATAAAATCTGTTGGAAACCTCAACTTGTTAAGAGAAAATTTTTATTAAAATTTATTTTGATTAATAAAATTAAAAAATAAACTAATTTGAAGTTTATATATTTTAGATACTAGTTTAATTTAATAAATAACATATGTATTTTAAATTTTGAAATTCCAAATTGAATGCAAAATCAAACTGAGCACTATGCTATTGCAACTCAACAAATTGAGAGTCTTAATCAAAATGCAACATTCATTTACTTAAGGATTACTGTTTAGATTGTTGGATTTTTACTTGTTGGTTTTTCATTAGTATTTGATAAATATTTATTTAAAAATGATAAAAATACGATATCAAAATGATCGAAGTATAATGAAACAAAACTTTCATTTTTAATAGTTTTTTTTCACAAGGATTATTTTATTAAGCCCTGCAAAATAAAATCCAAAAACCACCATAGTCCAGTATAATCAACGGGATATTTATTCTCAATATAAAAGAAGTTTCGGTTTGTTAATTTTTGTAGTTACAGGATTGCTCGTGAATATCTCCCATCGAGCTTAGACCCTCTTTTTTTTAGAAAAAAATAATTTTCGGAATACATTTTCCCTTGCGCTAAAAAAGGCATTTTAAATAAAAAAATAAAAAGCTATACCCTTCTATTTGGATTGTCTGTTTTTCACCTGTATCTGTATCTTTTTTAAAATGATATGTGTAAATATATCCAATTTGCATCTAAATTTTATCTATATTTATTCTATTTGATCTTTTGATGAGAACTGTCAACTTTTTTTTATCTATATCTATTTCTTGATAAATAATTTATTAGCAAAAAGTTTGAAAAAGTGTCTGTATCTGCTGGAAAAAAAGCCAAAACAAAGCTAGACCCTAAAAATATCCATTAAAGGAAAATCATAACGTTTTTCAGAAAAACAGCCTATCATCTTAAAATATCGCTTTCGGAATGAGTCTCTAAAGCTCTAAGAAAATGATGGTTATTTTATTTTTGTTGTAATTGACTTGAAAATCATATTTTAAACATGTGAGAATTTAATGAGAAAAGGATTTTAATACACGTGGTAAAATTATATATACCAACTAAAGAGGCTATAGTATTACATGCTATAAAATCATTTAGATTTATATTCACATTAATTTATTCAGTACAATTACAGATTACATAGTATTAATGAACGTAGAGGTCGGCAACGGCCCATTCGCACTGGCGAACCGGCCGGTACCAGCACCGGCATTGGCAGGTCTGAATCGGTGGACCCCGTATGGTTCAAGGCTTGTAGGAAGCATCACCAGGCTGGCGGTTCATCAGCAGGTCGCTATCCTTGAATCGTCCGACCTGCCAGTTTGACAGTTTAGTTATTATAAAAAAAAAAAAAAAACTTCATGTATTTTTATGTAAATTCAATTATTTTTATATATTTATAAAAATAATAAAATAAAAGTAATCTATACAAAATAATAAAATGTGTATACATATATCCTAAATGTTTCATGATTTTTGAAAAAAAAAAATTGAATTTGCTATGCTATTATTAGGCAAACAATAATTAGTAGAGCTTGAATGACCTGTATTAATATTTTTGCCAAATGTGTGACCGATGATTATATACAAAATTGTAAAGCTTAGTAAATAATTGTAGAATCACACGTATCAATATTATATTGGTTATAAAAAAATGAAGGCGACAATTTTCTTTTTCAATTTTTCTCATTTAAAATAGTAATATTAAATATTATATATAATACTAATTTTTAATTGAAATAACTTTTTCAGATCAATAAAAGTTGAACATTTATTGTCTTCAGTTATTAATTATGTTGACACATTTGTATGAAACTCAAACCACCTACTTAATGAAAAAAGTAACACGATTCAAGTATTTTAAATTGACCAAAAAACAAGTTATGTTTTTGTAACTATCCCTATTTATATATGTATATACAATATAAGTAATAATCATAAGGGCTAGTGCACTTATTGCATGTGAATAATTGTTGTGAAATTGAACCCCAAATTTTGTCACATTTCCTTAAGTGATTCAAGTAGAAAGCATGTTACAGTAGAAGGTATAAGACCAATCCCAGAAAATAACGAAAAGTAATGGTCCGTGAACTTCTTTTGTGTTTATTTCATTTGAAAGAGGGTGCAAATGGTTTGACATAGCTTTTTGAAAAATTTGACATGTTATTTTGAAATTGTGACCACCTGTGCGTAGCTGTAATAGAATTATTGCATTCGTAAACTGCTTTTGTTTTTATTTCATTTGAAAGAGGGTGTAAGTGGTTTGACATGTCTTTTTGAAAAATTTGCTATGGCTATGTTTGAAATTGTCACCACTTATGCGTAGCTGTCTAAGCCTTTAATCCATACAATTATTGCATTGATTTGCAATAAATAGGAGGTACGTATTTTCTTCGTCCATTCATCTGCTTTTAAAAATCTATGTTTCTGTCAAATATCAAGTTTGTGCATTTACCTTCATTTCATAGAAATATTTTCTTTTCGTTGCTACTAAATTGACTTCATCGTCAATTCGTCTGCTTTGCAAAATCTATGTTTCTATCAAATATCAACTCTGTACAATTACCTTCGTCCCATAAAATTTTTTTTTCGTCTAGTAAATTCACTTCATTGACAATTCATCTGCTTTGAAAAATCTATAGTTGTCTCCAAGATCTATTATGTACAATTACCATTCTTCCATAGCAATGTTTTTTTTTTTTCATTGCTACTAAATTGACAATTGTCAATTTATCTGGTTTGAAAACTCTATATTTGTCTCCAATATCTATTTGTGCAATTACATTCCTTCCTTCCTTAGTAATATTTTTTTTCGTTGCTACTAAATCGATACTTATTGCTCTAAATATCTATTTGTGCAATACATTTTTTATTTTATTTCGCATGGCGAGACATGTTTTGGCTACCCCTACATCAAATGTCGCAGTTAAGCAAACATTTGTACTGTCAGGTTAATATTGGATGATCGGAAATCAAGAATGTCGACAGTAACAATTGAGTCTCTTGCTTGTACCGATGACTGGAATAGAGCTGAGCAACGCCTACAGGATATGATCTGCAGTACAAGTGAGGAGGATGGGTATTTTAGTAATTTCAACACATCTAGTGGCTCCATATGTGGCTCCACGCCGGAACGTACTCAAGCCAAGTAGTAAGGGAGGATAAGAAGTTTCTTCTTAAGCATGCAATTAAGTTCACTTTTTTTTGTGATATATGAACATTTTTATATTTCAAATTCTACATATAGTTATAATGCCAAATTTATCTTATTTTTCAAAATTCGAATAATTTCATTAAATTATTATCTCTATATATATATATATATATATTGAATGGTGATATAATGGTTTTTTCTATTATAAGTTTCAACTTTGTATAATTTCGTTCTTCAATTATTACTTTTGTGAGTATGTGTAATTTTTAATCATCAAGTTGTAATGATAAATGTATAGGGATTGGAAATTTTGTGCAAATTAATATTTTTCTCCTTTTATAATTTTTTTTCTTTTATTTTTTTTTATTATTTTTGTTTTTTAATATTTTGTGGTTCATTTCCAAATTTTGTTCAAACTAATCTAAATTTTTTAAACTTTTTTTAGAAAATTTTTCTTCTATTCTTTTTTATTATTTTATTTTATTTTTTTGGCTATTCATTTGGATTTTTTTTTTTTACAAATTAATATAAATTTTTCCCTTTTTTCTAAACTTTTTCTTTTTTTTTTCTATTTTCGGCTATTCAATTTGAACCAGCTCTTGAACCACCGGTTCAATCCGGACAGGACCGGCCCTTCTCTTGGCGGGCTGGTTTCGGGTTGGCCTAAAGCCAACCCATGGACCGCCGGTTCACGGCCAGGTTGAACTAGCGCCTTCGTCTACATGAATGCTGAAAATAGTTATTTCTATATATTTATGATAAATACAACCAAATTCACAGAGAAATTGAAAAATATATATTATCATTTATGAAAAATATTTTTAAAAGAAGACAATTGATTTTCTTGAAACAAATGAAACCTTATATTGGTTAGAAGAATGCGAACTTCTGCAATACTGTTATGGGATTATACCATCAGTATTATTAAAATTAAATTAATTATAAAAAATAATATAAAAAATGTAAGGGGTTTGGTCAGAATAAACAAAAAAAAAAAAAAAAAAAAAAGATCATACGAACCGAAAAGTGGTCCTGAGAATTGCACCTAGACAGTTTTGTTGGATTTTGCATTAGGCAAATGGAAACCATATAAGATTTTGGAGGGCACTTTTTCTAAATATGTCTATCTGTCCCAATCAAATCAGGGCTAATGAAAAAAAAAATAATAATATTTAAAGAAAAAACACAAATCTTACTAGACAAAAAATAATTTCAAAAATAAATATATCAAACTCGTTTCTTAAAAGGCGAAGTTTTAAGTGGTCACCCTCACCCTCATATTTTCAAGAGATGAGATTAGTATAAATACACTAAACTCGTCTCTTGAAGAGATAGAAATAGAATCAACCTCGTCTCTTAAAGACACGAGATTGATAATCAATAGTAAACTCGTCTCTTGAAGACACGAGAATGATAATCAATAGTAAACTCGTCTCTTGAAGAGATAAAAATAGAATCGACCTCGTCTCTTAAAGACACGAGGTTAATAATTAATAGTAAACTCGTCTTTTGAAAACACAAGATCATCTACTTAGCACCTCGTCTCTTTAAAAGACGAGTTTAACATGCGTAATTCTGAAAATATTTTAGTCTCAGTGATATTTTTGTCATTTCTTTCTAAAAATCATAATTTTAAATTTTCTTATCCCATCAAATCATCTATTTTTAAAATGAAATAAATATTTGCTCTTATAATATCTTTGTCTTGGCATTTCAATTATTACTTTTTTTTATACATTCTATGAAAAATTTGTTAAAAGATTAAGTAGATAGTTTACAATTTCAAAATCTAAAAACAAATCTTCATCTTCATAAGATGTTGGGCTATTCATGCTCATATAAATGCCACTATTAATGTTAGAGTAAATATTAGATACGTATGTTATATTAGCTCCATACCTAGATTCCCTTTAAACTCCTAAATTTTTATAAAATATGTTTTTGTACCCTATTTTACTTTTTAAATAAAATAATTCAAAATATTAAAATTGAAAAAAGTACATGAAATAGAGAGAGAACCTACTCTCTCTCTCTCTTTTCTTTTTAATTTTCGAGCATTTTCTTATAGTAATATTTTCTTTTGCTTTTAAATTTTCTTTTTAACTGTTGTTTTAAGAGCAAAATCACCCACTTTTTACAGATTTGAAAGTCTAAATAGTCCAATACAAAATATGAAAGCTAAATACTAAGGCTAAAGCAGAGTATAAATCACGTGCTACTCAAACCTACCAAGTACCAAGTAATTTTGAAACCAAAAGCTCTATTGAACCATTTTGGAACCTGACATGCAAACCTTTAACTTTTCTCATTATGTTTTCATTATAATAAATTTTAAGGTAAAGTTTTGATATCCTAAACCTGGTATATAGAAAATTGATATTAGAAACCTATTTCACACAATATCCTAGAACACGTTATAAATAAAAGTCACGGCACAAAACAAAAGTAATATAAGGGACACCCTTTACTTATAAAAACCTTACAATCCATTGGACTTTTAAGTGAGAGGAACCATGTTCGATTCTCCCTACTCATTGTAATAAAAAAAAGAAAACACATAAGATTTATTAAAATGAGACGAGATGCAGAAATAGAAGTGCATAGATGAAACAAGAGAAATGGATAATATTTGGGCTATAGTCTATGTATTAATTAATGGGTAATTGTTGGGATTGGTACCTCAACTTTAACAAAATATACAATTAGAAATCTTAACTTCAAAATTGACCAATATATTACTTAAATTTTAAAACTGATCAATTGGGTACCTAAAAAAACTTTTTGTGCACTCTATTAGAATCTTTAAGATATTGGTTAGCATATATAAAAAGTAATCTCAGTTACTAAATTAATCAATTTTAATTTTTAGGTATTAAATTAATCAATTTCAAAATTCAAATAGTTAATTATATATCTTGCCAAAGTTCAGAAACCATTTCCCATATTAATCTTCAATTAATTAATTTTTTTTTTTTTTGGTATAACATAGGAGGTACTATAATATTATTTTACATTATATATCATTAGTTAATAATTCGCATTAGATGGGTGTAAAATATCCTAAAAATTCTATCACTTAAGGAAACAAATTCTGAAATTTAGTACCTCGAAACTATTCTGACTTTCAATAGTACCGGAACCCGACTAGTCAAATAGGATAATATAGATTAGAGGATACAACATAGTTACGTGCTTATTATCACGGTCCGAGAGTTAAGAACTTTATGGAGATGTTTAACTCGAGCATATAGAGATATGAGTGGCATCAACAGAAGGTTTCTTCATGGTGTGGATTGTCTCTTAAGGCGGGTCTAGCCTCTCGTGGACAAACTGGTTGGGAGTTGATGCCGCTCTCCTGATAAGGCCAAGACAGGCCGAAACCAGTTGTACTATTTAAACCTCTAAAACATATAGGGGATCGTGGCAAAACTACGAGGGTACTCCTTATGAGAATGTGGAGCTCGAAACAAACCTGAGAAGTCAAGGAAGATAAAGCTGACTCGTCATCCAGATTTATAAGAAACGATAATATGAGGGATGGTCGAGCGCTGCACGAGAACTCTTTGAGGAGATGATCTTGGGTGTGTTGACAACGAGTATAGAGAGAGGGTGAGAGCTTGAGAATGGGTAGTGGCTGTAGCAAATTTGTCTCATGATAAGGACGTCATGAATTTAAGTACAGGAGAGTGTCATGGTCCAAAAATTGAGGACTTTATGGAGGTGTTTAACTTAGGCATATTGAGTTATGAGTGACATCAGCAAAAGGTTTGCTGTGTTGTAGGTTGTCGCTGAAGGCGAGTTTAATCTCCCGTGGTCAAATTGGTTGAAAGTTGATGCCGCTCTCCTGATGAGGCCAGGGCAGACCGAAATCAGTTATAATAATTAAACATCCTAAACATATGGAGGATCGTGGCAAAGCCAAGAAGGCGCTGCTTATAAGAATATGAGACTCGTCACAGACCTAGGAAGTCAAGGAAGATAAGACTAGCTTGCCATCCGATTTAGCAACAAACGATGATATGAGGATGATCGAGCACCGCACAGGAACTCTTTGAAGGGTGAAACTCCCGTCCCGTGACACTCATCCTACGTATTACACTTGGAATGAAAATAAGAAGGCATGAACATAATCAAGAAAGATCAAGTTTGGTAGATCAATATGGATAGAGAAGAAGAAAATTATGCCTATCCCTCTGATCCTTCCTTTGCCAATACCAATAACTGATTATGAGTCTTCACTTTACATATGAGAGTGCACGTTAAAAATAGTGATGCCAGATTAACAGCCCATTATTCCCTTTCAGTATCAAATTTCGTTAATCGGTTTTTATGATAGGGTTCAACTGTCTAGTAGAGATCAAGGAACTCTGACAATCACTTCCCCACATTCATAACAAAAAACACGTACTGAAAGCACCATTTATGTTGATAGCAGCAATTAATAGAAGTTCTAAGCATACACAGAAGGAAGAACAGCTTGAATAGATTATGTTTCAATTATTAGATAATGTTACACAAGGGGACAGATGCGTCCAGCCTTAAAGGAAAAAAATTAATCATAATGTAATTTACCAGCCGACACTATGAAAATTTTTTTCGCTATACCGCATAGTAATCAGTCGCGAATGATATTCATTGTGGGGAGGACAAGAGCTGCAATTGGCTTATCTTCATACCCTCCGCTTTCATCAATGATAAATCTAAGTCCTTCAATATGAAGTTTTCCATGGTGCCCACTCACCACTATTGTTGGAGTCTCTGTTAATTCCTGTAAAAGATACAAGAAACAGTGGATAAGACTTTCTTCTTTCTTTATTTTATTTTATTTCCAATCAAATGCTATTGTATTATTGTTGAAAAAATTGAAATATGAGTTTTCACAGATTGCAAAAAGAGTAATCACCACATGCATATGCTCAGGACGTTTCATTTAATTGATACCCCTCATCCCTGCTAAATAAATTTCAGACTAATGAGAGAATTGTAAACTTTCATGGGGAAGCAAGCCAAAAGATCGGATAGAGCAGGAAAAAACCATATAGTACATTGGATTGAGATTTGAAATTTTATTTTTAGTTAAGATATATTTTTTTTTTTTCCTTTAATTGTTTTAGTGAAGATATGAACTAGGATTACTTTTTATTAGACATAGGCTCACCTTGCAAAGTTAGAGCAAGCAACACCCACAGAAAAGAGGGGAGAAGGGGTGGAGGGGTAATGGAACCAAAAGGTATCATCACTACTTGTCAATTTGTAAAAGAGCGAAGAGAATGGATTTGCACATTAGCTATGGAGCAAGTTGAGGGTGATAAAGAGCAAACACAGTAGACTCATTAGTTCTAAGGCATATTCAAGTATTTTAAGGAGGGGATCATGATACATTGCTCACCTCTACTGAGCAAATAGCTGCACTTAAAGATGTGCTTGATATGAAAAAACACAGATCAACAGAGAAGCAGGCAACATTGTTCTTTGAGAAAAGAGCAAAGAGACTGCAGTTGAACACATACTAGCTGCAAAGTGAGTTGATAGTGAAAATGAGTACCAATCTAAGGCAAATTTAAGGATTTCAAGCAGATCAGTGATAAAACCAAAGAGGTGCTCCAATCATGCAAAAAATTTGACCCCAGTGCATCATTAGCCCAGAAATAACAGTAGTTCAAGATGAGAATTGATATGGAAAGAAGACAAACAGCAAAGAGGTAAGCAATATTACAAGTTTTTGGTAAAGTAAACCATCAATGGAAAAAATTTAGAAGACAGAAGAAGAGATGAAAAGCTGAACCATAAAAGCATGATGAATATATGAGGGTTTTCTCAATGGAGTTGAGTGCTTTCCTCTCAAGGGCTTGAGGCAAACTGATGAAGTAGCATAATAGGCTATCTCAGCAAATTACAATTTAAATTCTGCTGTTTATGCCTTCTTTGGTGTTAAAGTTAATATCACAATCAACTAATCTGAAAAGTTAATCTTATAGATATGATCAGGCCTTTTTATTTATTACTTGATGCTCTCCTTCACTTGTATGCTGGAATTTTTATTGAAACCCCTTCAAATTGATAAATTAAGTAAAACGGGAGTGGAATGATTGTGTAGAGAAGACAACCTATTCTAATACCATATTAAGGTGTTAAGGTTGTTACCACAACTAATTGATTTAAAAACTTTTACTTAAATATATGGTGAAAGCTCTATATTTATTACTTGACATTGGCAGTCTCCAATAAATTTGGATAATAATCATACATTTTCACCAGGACTAGGACTCTATAATATAATATAAAAAAATGGTTTTGTTTCTCTGCCTTTGTGGTTTTGAAAACCGTATAGAAAATTTCAATGGTGCTTGTCTATCAATTATCTAGTATGCTCTATACATCAACATCAACTTCTAGACGGGAGTCAAAATTGTTGTTTTATAAACAGTCCTACACATATACCCATTTCTTCAAACTTAAGATCTCCGGGTTCACAATGACAAAGCTAAATACAGCCCATTGTGTGTTAATAGATGCAATCATTGTAAATATGAAGAGAGTCTTGCCAGAACAGGACAACTAAAATTCAGAAAAGAAGGGGAAGGGAAGGGGGTGGGTTTGAGAGAGGGATTAAAGTAAAAGTGATAATAAATCAGAATCAGCACCTTTGGAATGTCCCAGACACTTTTCCTTCCGCTCAAATTCTCAACCTTTGGAATCCTTGTGTCCTTTGCTTTTAACATCCTAAGCTGCGCTTCAACATCTTTTCCTTTCTCTAGACCAGCATGAACGGCAATCAGTCTACAGTGTTTGAGACCCTCAGGGGTTTTTATACATACATCATCCTGCAAAGAAGTAGAGCACTTACCAAAAGCAATGTAGACTATGTAGTACCGATAGGATCCATATAATGAATCGTGTGTAATACATAAGACAATGTCTATAATTTAGTTTTAAGATAGATTATGAAGGGTAAAAAATTTAGAAAGTCTAACCTCTTCATGGACCCATTTCAGATTAGCAAGAAACTTCTTATGTTCCTCTGGAACGGCCTTAACCAAATCTGTTCAAATAAACAACCCTTCATATATAGGAAATCAAATGATATTCTGTCAATTAAACATAATAGGGGTACAGACCAAGATGAAAGTGGAACATAATACAAAAAAAAAAAAAATAATAATAATAATAACTAAAAATAAAAATACATCCTTGTCTTAGCTAAGTTTAAATTAGCTGCCACATGGATCTCAGAGTTAATTCAACTTTCCTTGTTATATTCAGATCCAATTTGATCTCATTTTTTATGTCTCACTTCTAAGGTCCAACTCCATTGTTGCATCTTTGTTACATAAATCACCACTTCGTTTCGAGCATATTCTTTCCTTTAAATTAGCAAACAAAGTTCATGGAAAAACAGATCCATCTTTCAAAAGCTTTAACACATTGCAGAAAAGGGCATTCTTATGAGTCCTACTTTTTATTTGTGAGCTATAGTATGGTGCACGGGATCCCCATGGGACACGATGATTAAAAAGCTGCATATTCCAAGTAGATACAAGCCATTTTTCTTGATCTTATCCTTATATTATCACAAAACCACCACTAATACAATAATAATAGCCATCTAAGTGCATTTGAACTATATTTCTTTTAATGCACATTTGAAAAAAAGACTCATTGATATTAAATACCTGGTATATTTGAGAGTGAACAAAATCCTGATGATATTTGAATAAATGGTTTTAAACCTTTATCAGCACTTATCACTAGTGTATAGTACCGGTAAAATCATACAAAATTAGAGTATCTAAACTCATATTCTATCAAAACTTACATCTAAATAATTTTATATCTATTTTAACTAAAAAAAAAGTTAATAAAATCACTCACTCGTGAAATAGTATAATTAACCCAGTATTCTAATGACCAAAACCAATCATTTCGACACTTTCAAAGTTTTAATTGCCAAAATAGATAAAGCTCAGGACCTGCGGAACCATGAGGGACACCATAGGACAAGAACGTAGGAGCAGCATCAAAAACCGAACCCTGAAACTCCGACGTTAAACTTAACCTCACCACCCCATATCCTCCCTTGCAAATGCATCTCCTCATAACCATTTCCTCTAAACCACCCTTCTCTCTCCTCATTCATTTCATACTCTTTCCACGTTTCCCTAAATCCCTCCTCCGGCCGGGGGAGGAGACCCAGGAACGCAGCGAAAGCGAACTCGTGGTTGCCGGTAGAAAGACATGAGTTTGATGAGGGTAGAGTGAAGGGAGAGAGATGAGGAAGTCGAGGACGAGACGAGTGTCAGGACCCCGGTCACATAGTCGCCGAGGAAGATGATGAGAGCGGAGTGGAAGCTGGTAACTGAGGATTGGAGGTTGGACCATAGGGAATGGAGCTTCGCGAAGTGACCATGGATGTCGCCGATTAAACACACGGTTCTGATGGGTTTGTCATTGTCGTGTTGATGTTCGGAGTGACTGCGGTTCTGCGTTGCTGGGTCCATTTTTCCACGTGGGGTAGGTTTCATGGTTTGCTTGTGATGGGTTTTGTACGGAAATCCTCGAATTTTAAAAATAAATCTCAAAATAACTAATGTGAAAAGTTATTTCTAAAATAACCCATCTAAAACGCATTCAGGATATGCGTTCCAAATCACTATCAATAGATGAGAAATCAGAAGGAAAAAGACGATGGAAAATGAGTGGGACGCATTCCCCACATGCGCTCGAAAGGCCTCGGACGCATTCCATACATGCGCACGGCCTCGGACTCATTCTATCCATGCGCCTGAAGTGTTGTTCCCCGCTTCGGACCGTCGCTGCTAGCTCGTGGAGAGGGCTTGGATATCGGACGCATTTACTACATGCGTTTGAAGATAGAAAATTTTTTTTAAAGCACGACAAAGTGCAATTCAATCCCAAATACATAACAATGAAAAATCAAATACACCATACACCGCATCTCAATAACAAAACTTTAAAATCATTGTAACCTAGATAGTAAGTTGGTATATAATTACAAATTTGTTGAGTACGAAACAGTAATGGAGACAATTACAATCTAATTAATTCTTCTTCGATCGTCTAGTGAATGTTTTTCCAAATCTTCTAAACACAGACTCCTTGTCCTTGCCTCTATGTGGTCGATCACCCTTTGGTCACTTGCTTCAGCAGAAGCTTCTTCAAATCTCTAGGGGCCACTGACTGTAGCATACAGTGGATTGGGTCAACTGTGTTACCGCTTCTCCTTCCCCTTCTCGTGTCGGGGCTCATCTGATATATGGATACCACGCTCTCTGTGTGCTGGAGGTGTGTAAATGATTCATATAGATCGTGGCTGAATGATGGAGTGAGAAAGTATTCGGATCGTACATTGAACCACCATGACATCAAATGGGTATGACAAATCAGCCTGCAATGAGCTGCCATTGGGTGTGATATATCACCCAGGTATGTGCTACCTCTGCAAATGTGGTCTCACATGGAAATGTGCTACTCGTAGGGACATAGAAGCTGATACATGCACGGGTATTGTTGATGGCTGGTATGGAGGATGTGCTTCGACGACCTCGACGAGCCATATCTGTCCGTCGGCGACGTGGACGTTGTGGTTCAACATTTGCTTCGGCTCCTTCGTCTACATAAGGTGACTGGGCTTCCTCTCCCACATGTGCTCCCCCTGCTGGATATAGCCCGATTTCATTCTCGTTCTCCGCAATTCTCATTGACTCGTATGCAAGATCACGTGTGCGGTCCAAACTATTTGATCGGCTGATATCTCCCAGTGTGCATATCTGAAAAATAGCAAAATTAATTTTAGTGAATGTGCTATAAGATTATACTGAAATTAATGTTCGGGATCTCACCATGTCCTATCAATGCGCCAGTATGAGAGATGTATCTACGAGTGATACGCCAGTACCAATTCACATATTCAACATCCACCGGGACCCTCTTCAATCTCAACCAGGTTTGCATGGCGATCTTGCCACAGAGCAACATAACTCATGTGAAGCTCTGCCAATTTGCGTCTGACTTTCGCGTAGGTCAACGTCATGGAGCGCTCCATCTGTGTTAACATTGGTCGGGATGTGCTGAAGGCCTCCAAACTGTCTCGCAACTCTATCTGGAAGTGCCACTCAATGATGGCGAAGCAAATAAGCGGCACATGGCTGTCCATATTTGTCGCCCTGCAGAACAAAACGGAGGGAGTTTCGCCAACAAGTTCTCAGGGTACGGTTCCCAATCCACCTGCATATAGGTAATATTTATATGAGATATGAACAAATGTAAGACGTATGTAATGAAATGATACATGTGTCGTACATACCTGGTGAGGCGAAAGGCGATCCAAGCTTGTCGATATGCGTGACCACATGTGTAGGATGGTGTCGTCATTCTGCGCATATGCCATCTACATGCAAGTGGCTGACCAGCAAGTATCATCATACCATATCTACTACGAGGAGCACACTGGGGGAATCTATCCCATCCCACACTTGCAGAAGTATGGCCGCACCTGCTAACTCCTGGCACCCGATGTGATGCACGACATAGTTGCCTGTACAACCATGCCAAACATGCAGCCCCCCACGCATATTGCCCTGCATCATTCAAATCTCCTAACACACCAAGGAACATGGAGTGGACAAGGTTTCCTGATTTGTCAGCAAAGGAAACCCCCAATCAACTGCAGTATATATGCACGAGTGTGCCTAATAATTTCTTCCTCATTGCATTTTCAGGTATTTCATTAACTGTTGGGGATCCAATTGAGGTTAATTCCCTCTCCCTTAAGTTTGTGTTCCCTGGTATAACTCCTAAAAGGTTTTGACATAGCGTTGGAATATTTAGATTGCTGCTGCCTATCAGAGGTAATCCATCCAACGTAAGCCTAATTGGACCTCCACATCCTGTAAAGTTATTGTCATCTCCCCTATCGGCATGTGGAATGTATGTCTCCGATCTCCAACGCTCAACAAGTGCTGTAGGAAGTGCCAGTCAAGCTGGATGAATGGCAGACAACTAGCTCCATAGAATCCAGCCTGTTGTAGATATGGCACTATTCGAGGATCAGACGCGTAAGGTCATCTCTCGGCGCCTGACAGTCAATGTCTGAGAGGGAATCATGGATCCGCATTTGCCTGCAAAAACCATCAACGTAACTGTTACTGGATTTTCGCAAAAAAGAGAATCATTGAAATGATCAACAACATTGTACCTCAGCAGTCCACACATCCTCTGAACAATGTGTAGCCTTTTTTGTCAGCACGGACGGATCTACTGGACCTGGCTCCATCTACCCTGCAAACGAGAGGTAATGAATATTAGGAAATTACAACAATAATGCATCATAGATTGCAATAACTAACAAATGCAACATTAGTTCATGATCTTAACCCTGTTGGTAGGAATTGGGGCATCGTCTTCTATTGTGACCTTGGTTGTGACACACACTGCAGGTAATCGTATCAGTGCGCCCTGTGTGTCCATCTCCATCCGAAATCGACGAGTTCGTGGTTTACCTTTCGCACGAGTCATAGTACGATCAGGAACTAGGTAGGGGAAGTTGCTGGTGCAGGCCACTCTAACTCATCCCCAATAGGATGGAAGTGGGTTCCATAGCACCGAATCTGATTCGTCCACCTATACCATGGCCCCACTAAGTTGTTGTGTCCAATCTCATGTGTGCTGCAGCAGCTATGGCATTGAACATGGTATCCTATAGATTTGCCACTTGTTGCATGTACAAGTGTGCTTCCCCAGGTCGACCTTCCTTGTCGACCTCCCCTTCAAGCCACCACCTACCGACGTGGCCCTGTTCGTACTTCAAACAAACCAGTATTCCTATGGAAACTAGTCACCTGATGGTTCGTGGAACGTTGCCCCATACTCCAATTTTTCGCGAGCATATGTAGTGAACACTTGATTGCTTTTATTGCATCAGTGGCTTCTGCCATTCGTTTCTCCCAAAGCATTACGCAATTGTAAAAAATTTTCTTAATGAGAGATGTCACAAGACCCCTTGCACCTTGGATGACAAAATTGTAAGCCTCCACCATGTTCGTAGTCATGTACCCGAAACGGTAGTTGCCATCATATGCCAACGTCCATTGCTCCCTAGGCAATGTGAATGATCCATCTGACTCAGTCTTGTTAAACCACTCAATGGCTTCTTCATTGATGTCCTTAACCAAGTCCATGAATTTCTCAAACTTCGTTGGTTGTGCTTGAGAGGCAGCATATGTACCAAATTCCGCATCCTCACATTCTTATAGACTTTGTTGAAATTACTGGCAACATGTCGAACACAGAACCTATGAACCGCAAATGGAGGTAACCACCCATTCGATTGCTCTTTGCATGCAGACATAATTCCTGTGCCCCTATCGGATATCAAGCATATTGTCTCCTCACCACGGTGACCAATTACATGTCGCTTCAACCGCACTAGAAACCAGCTCCATGACTCCATTGATTCTGTCGGGGCTAAACAAAAAGCCAAGGGTACAATCCTATTATCGCCATCTGCCCCACATGCAACTAACAGGACGTGTTTGTACTTCCCGTAAAGAAATGTTCCATCCACACATATAATAGGTCGACAATACTTGAATGCTTCCACCGAAGGGCCAAATGTCCAGAATAACCACTTCAAGATTGATTTTCCAGGCTCTACAGATCTTGTCCAACCCCATTCAACCTGTGTCCCAGGATTAGTAGCTTTCATTGCATATAACAATTTTGGAAGCTCATTGTATGCATTTTCCCAGTTTCCATATACCATGGCAATTGCTCTCATCTTCCCTTCCCATACTCTTCGTCGTGATATTTTGTAGCCAAATAGGGTCTCTGCATGCCCCTGGAGCGCTTTCGTTTTTACATCTACATCATCCTTAACCATCGTCAAGAACTCTCTTGCAAGAACATTACAATCTATCTGAGAATGGTCTTGCCCGACCATAGGGTTAAGGCATGTGTGAGGTCCTTCTAATCTGGTGATGACGAAGAGACCCCCAAGCTTCTTCTTACAAGCATGCAGTCTCCATTTACACCCCTCATCTCGTTTCATACAATATGCTGACCATACAGTTTTGGTTGAATCATCCACCCTAAAGTTACAGTGTTGCTTCACATGAAATTTTTTCACATGGTTAATAAGATCTGCTTTTGTGGTGAACATCATACCTTTGTTGAGATCATCTGCATTTGAAATGTTCTTCTTCATTATACTCAAACTTTCCTCAAAAGTTATATACCCATCACTACTGCCGATATTGAAAAACGGTACCTTATCCCTTACACCACCCTGAGAGGGATCATTAGTTAGAGAATTTTGTTTTGCACTGGAAGGTTGTTGTGATGTGCTCATGGTCACAACATCGACATCATTGATCCGTTCGGGATTATCTTCCTCTTCAATGTCACTTTGTTCCTCTTCTATTGCATCCCCATCTTCATCCACATAATACTGACCATCCGTGGCTCTAGGATTTAGAATTGGCATAACTTCTTGTTCAATTCTCCTTTCAAGTTCCACCATTCCTTCTTCGACATTCGTCGGCTCATACTCTTCAAAGTTCATAGGAGAATGATGCACCATAACTTGCTGCTGAGGTGTTTGATTGCATACACCGACCCCACCTATGGGGTCAAGAAATGTGTTACGTTGGTCTTCCACATTTGGAACCAGAACTTCCTGCAATTGAGATGGCATAAATTCGGTCTGCTCACTACACTGTCCTTGTACCTGCACATACAACTCTTGCAATAAGCCTGAACCAAGCTCCTTAGCCTGGTCAATCAAGTCTTCAACACCTTCGTCATCTACAATAGGCAGCAACATGAACGATGGCCCATTCGGCATATAATGAGGGTGTCTGTGGATAATTTGGACAGCTCCCCTACTTGGATCTACACCGACACTAGCACATATCTTGCTCAAAAATTGGTTAAAGTCAGCATCGATTCTCATCCGCACCTTCTTAATGGGAGCTCGGTCATACTCTGGACCGTATTTTCCAGTCACAACATTCCCATGAGCATACACAATGAACCGAACAAAATCCCCCATTGTAAATCCTATGTAAACATTATATCGAACATTGTCAACACTTCAACATATGTAAACTTCCCAAATCATCACCATTCAGCTCGGTAAAGATAATTCAACACAACAATTCATTCATGCATTACGAGTTCAACATGTCAATCTATGCTACATTCATTTTTTTGGTTTCATAATCTAGAAATTTGGAAATTATCCAATCAAACAAACAAATATAAGCTATCGTTTTTCAGTTTTACCTTAAGAAGACTTTCTCAACACGTGCAACAAATGGAGACCTTCTGATTTCCTTACACCAACCAAAAATACAGAATGGGGTCGTGGCTGTACTTGGACGCATGCAAGGAATGCGTCCGTTGTGGGCTGCACCGAGGACCGCTGGCTGTGCTCGTGGAGAAGGGGGCACTGTGCGCGTGGTGGATGTGCGCGAGCTTGCGATGTGCGAGCGTGACATGTCTGCGTGCTCGCTCTGTCCGCGCCTGGTCTTTGCTCGTCTGCTGTGCGCGGGCGTTGTGCACGCAGGTGCTGCGTGCGCTGGGGTCCTGCGCGAGAGTGCTCCGTGCGCTGGGATGTCGTGCGCGCAAGAGAAGAGCTTCCGGTCGAACAGATCTACCTAGCAACGATCAGATCTGGTGAGTGTGAGTGTGAGTGAGTGACCTGTGGGAGGAAGGAGTGATATATAGGAGCCCTAGCCGCATGTGTTGGTGAGGCCGTGCGCATGTATGGAATACGTCCTAGGCTGTGCGCATGTATGGAATGCGTCCGAGGCCTTTCGAGCGCATGTGGGGAATGCGCCCCACTCCATTTTCCATCGTCTTTTTCCTTCTGAGTTCTCGTCTATTGGTAGTGATTTCGAACGCATACCCTGAATGCGTTTTAGGTAGGTTATTTTAGGAATAACTTTTCACAGTTGGTTTTTTGGGATTTATTTTTAAAATTCGAGGTATTTCCGTACAAAACCCTGCTTGTGATATCGTGTTTTTATGCTAATCTTTAATAACATTAACAAGGAACATAAGCTCCGATATTAGACACATGGGAAAATATTCTTTAGTTAATACATACATATATAGATATATACCTACTAGCATGAGTGAAACACTTATCTATCATTATTTTTTAAAAATATATACAAATAGAAATTATAAAAAAATAAATACTAAATTTATACCATATATTGAAATGGAGATATCATAATTTTTACTTTTATCGTATATACAAGCAGTAATACAGCGACCTATTCGCTAAAAGTTTTAAGAGCTAGTGTATTACGCATTGAGTTTTCGATAGAGGTTTGATCGTGTATTACAAGTTCAACGAGGGATACATGTATAATTATATGTATATCGCTTGTTAGATATACGATATTGGTTCAAAGTGTACTGTACGTCTAATTTGTGATACACATATAATTTTTGAAAAAAAATTGTATCACATGTCCAATGTGTGATACAATGATACTATTCCTACAATTTGGTTTTATGAATTTTTTTTAAAGTATATTATACATATAATATTAACTACCAAATATAATCATATTTTGATTAGGATGAGAAAACAGAAATAATTTTCTGTTTGGGGTTATTATTAATAATAATTATTTAAATAATATCAAATTAAAAATAATTATTAATATATATAATTAAATTATGACTTATATATGGACATATAAACGGTACGTATAAAATATAAAGGAAAATTAGGCGGACATGGTTAAGGAAAACTTACAAAAACTTTATTGAATATGGTGAAGGTATGTTATAAGGATACTTTTATAGGAATATCACTCACAAGACACTCAAATACTCTTTAATATTTTCTTCGCAATATTTTTCTCTATGTTCTAAGCTTGAACCCTGTTCACCATTTATAGATTTTTTTTTTTTTTTTTTGCATAACTAAGTAGTAAAAAGTGCTACAGTGACCTGCTGCTACAGTACCCTAAAAAAGCTATTACAGTAACCTATGCTACAGTGTTGACACAGTAACCCCGTGATTTTTTTTTTCCGCTTTTTCCATGTCTGATTGTTCTGTTTCCTTCTACATTTTTTTGTGTCTATTTTCTCTTTGTCTTTTTGATTTTTCTCCTCCCGTTTGCATGTGCCTTTCTGTTGCCTTTTTTTTTCTGAATTGTGCCTTTCTTCATTTCATCATTTCTTTTTCAGCTGCCTTAAAGATTCCTTTGTGACTAACCTTATGTTTAATGGTCCTGTTGTGACTGAAATCTTTTCTTCTCTATTTGACCTGAACAATCCTGTTTTCCAACTTAAGATCCTGCTTGATACAATCTTCTGGGATTCAATAGACTAATAGCATGGTTCGAATAAATCTCAACATCTTTGTCTATGTCTACTGCTTCTCCTAAATGTATCATATGATCTCCTTGTCTCATTCTTCCAATGTTTATTCTATCCAAAATTCCTACTCTAGAGGTTGTTTTTACAGAACTAGCATTAAGTCTGGGGATTATAAAACATGGGATTCTCATGTGAATGGCCTAAACCTATCTAAAAACCTTGCATTGTTTTGCCTGTTATTCCTTTCTTTACTTTCTTCTTCTACTACCTTAGTTTCCTGTGGTTCTTGTGATTCTCGAAACATGTTCATTTTGAGAGAGACTTCAACTCTCCTTTCATAAAATAATCCTTTAGTTTGTTTTCCTTCCTTTTAACCGGTAACCTTTCAAGTCTTCCTATTATCTCATCTAACTCCTTCTGGTGATTATAACTATTTTCTTCTATGCCTTTTCTTTTCATGACTTCTTCTAAGCCATGACTTAAACTATTGACCTTTTGATGAAGCCTCACCAGTAATGCTATAATTGTATTGTTTTGCCTGATTGTGGCCCTTATGACATCGTTTACTGGTTCTATATTTCCACAAAACCCTTTAGGTGGTTGTGCAAACTCCTTTGTGTCTTCTAAGGCAAATATATAGTCTTCATCTGTATCTAAGCCACCATGACTGGTCATCTTAAGAATGTCTTCCTTATTTCCTGTACCATTCCTTCTGTACTTTTTCCTAAATTAGTTAACCCTGGTGCTTCTTTCTTTAGCTCATTTATTATTAGATCTTGATTTCTTTTTACTTCTTCCTTTTGTGCTAGTCTTATAGCCTTTATATGCTCCAACTGCTTCAATTTCCTTTCTATATCAACATGTGTTTGCTTTATGTAATCAACCTTATCTATTATCTCCTTTACCTGTTTATCCTTTCTTTTCATCAATTCTCCTAAAAAGTTATGAGCTTTGTATAGAGTATATAAATCTTTGCGAACAATTGTACTAAAAATATAATTAAGTCTACTATGTTATTTAACTGCTCGTGATCTGAATGCAACAAATGCGATGAATGCTTAAAATAACAAAGATGAGAAAAACTATTATTTCTTACTTGTATCCTATTATGCTCATTGATTTGTAAATTTAGCCAAACAAAATTTCTAATGATGAAGTTTTGTACTAGCTAATACGCAAGGACCTACTAACCTAATTTAACTTAACTGCTTTTCTAATCTATTTATGCCTTCTTTGTCCTTTAAATCTATAAGGTATTTTTCAAAACCTTTCTTTAGATATATATACAGCCTATCTTTTACTAAAAACTGGTGGATGTGTATGAACTCTTCTCCTACTTTCTTAACTTTTTCATTCAAGTCTTTGAGATTAATTTCTATTTCTAAACTTAATTGTCTAATATAACTTTTAACTCTTTCTACACTTAAAATTTCTAAATTATCTACTACTTGCAAGAAATTATAAAGCTTCCTATCATAATTACTACTTCCTATAATCTTATTAAAACTTGCACTCATCCTGTCATACTTATTATCAGACCTTTATAGTAATTTATCATTTGAGTTATCCTTTCTATGTCCTTTTCAATTTGGTCTATAATCCAAAGAGTCGTTTATTGATTCTTTAAAAGTTTCTTTTCTTCAAACTCCACTTGATATTTTAATTTTTCTAATGCCTTTTCAATTCTTTTTATATCCTTTTTCCAAAATTCCAATATCCCTTTTTCTGCCTTTATGTGATCTTTTAAACTCTTAATCCTTAGGTTTTTATCCTTGATATATTCAACATAATTATGCATCACACCATAATGCTACTTATCAATCCTTCAAGGCATCTTAAAAGTTTATATATTATTATTTCTTTTTCTCTTATGTAAATTATATCTAGAATATATCTATAATGTGAACATATAGTTGGTTTCTTTATAGTTCCTCCTAGCCTTTGCTCTAATTCTTTCTTTTTTCAATTAATCCTTTCTAAATCCTTTTCTATATCTTTCACAAGATTCTTATATCCTTTTATTGTATCATTATACCTTTTAATATACTCTATGTACCTATGTATCATAATCTTTAACAAATCTATTATATCACATATTATATCTACTATATCAGAAATTACGGCTATTATAAAAAACACCAAATAAATGTAAAAGTTAAAACCATATCATCATGTGAACCTTAATATATTATATTCGCAAACTTTTATTCTGTGCCTTGTTTCTTCAATAAAATTATAATTACATTGTAAATTACTATATATCCTTGTCCTTTGTAGTATACATATAAAGTTCCTATTCCTTGGAGTTGGGTTCTCAAAGTATAATTCCAAAAGACTTTCAAGCTGTCTATGTATCATTTTGTTTTCCTTATAATATTCCTTAACCTTTTAATTTCCTTTCCTTGTTCCTTTATGTATTCCTTTATAAACAACATTCATATGAACCATTCACAATCAAACATATTATTTAAGATTTCTTCAACAGAATATGTTTATTCTATAACATATATATAAGCATATGAGTAATGAAATATAAGCTGGATAATCTTGAATAATTTAGGCAAAGTAAATAGTATGTAAGATTATAAATAGATAAAGCTGAGTAATAATAAAGATAGTAAAGAAAACAAACAACTGATATTAAACAATACTATTAAACAAGACAAAGACTATAAAACTAAACATAATATTAAACAATAGAGTATATGGATAAAAATAATTTTAAACAATAATAAAGATGAACAGTAAAGTAATATGATAATATCAAAATAGTAATTAAAACTAAAAATTATGCAACATAAAAGTTGGATATTTAGACGAAACTATTAACAAAGTTTTAAGATACAAAGATAACTATCGCTTTGATACCAAAAACAAGGATCTCTATGCCATGTAAAAGACTTCATGACAGGGGTAAACAATTAAAACGAGGATAATTGATCGGTGGAGCAATGTTTTATTTAGAGAATGTAACTCATGCCTATGCCACAACTTATAAGACCAAAACACGACAAACTCTGTCTCAAACAACCTTATCAAAGGATTCTTAAGCAGGCTCTTTTGGTATAATCTCTAAAGAAACCAGAGCTTTACTACCCAAGTATGGTGCCTTAATTTGTTTACTCATGCTATAAAACCTTATCGTATGATACAAAGGCCTAATAAGGTTTTAGAGCATGGTTACCTTTATACCTTAAGAGAAGAAGGAGATGGCCATGATGATACAATAAGAAGCTACATGGGAGCAGCAAACACGTCTCTGGAAAGGATAAAGAAGTTGAAAATGTCAAGTCTAGAGGAAAGACACGTTACAAAATTCATTGGTGTATATATTAGGACAATGTTATTCTTTAAGACACAAATAATAGAATTAGATGCATTGATAGATATAGATAATACTGGAAACATGATAGATGAAAGGATGCACCTGTAAATGAAGTAGAGCAAATGGATATATGTAAAATTAGTTCAGATATACATGGAAATAAAACAAAAGAATGTAGATGTACAAAGAAGTATAAAGTAAGTTTTTTCATAGTAGAAGAGTGGATTGTACCTGTGCATAGGGGAATGATACAATTATGAAATTGATAGTTCAAAAATTAGATGTATAATAGGATTAAACTTTCTGTTAAGTAATCACCACGGTATCCTGATCACTAGATATGCTGTAAATATTTTAGGACATCCAACTACAGTATATCAAAACTATTTAAAGAATACAGAACCAGATATCAGATTACCATAAAAGGTGATGAAAAGGATGAAAAAAATTGTGAATGTCAAAGGTTAGGAGAATGTCAAGGAACGAAAAATGGTTAAAAAGGAATAGAGCAAAATTCAAAGTAATTAGAAAAATTAAAAGAATTCCTAGAATAATAAATCGAATAGAAAGAAATAGAAATATATAAAGGAAAAATGGTAAAATTAGAAAAGGTATACATGATTTTGGAAAATTCATGTTTAGAAATAGGTTACTTAGATCTTGACCAAATCATAAGTAGCTTGGAGAATGAAGAAATTTTAGGTGAAAATTCCAATAAGGTTTTGGGAAAGGAATAAGATAGTATGTAAATTGGATATAATAAATCCTAGCTTAAGAATTTATTCTAGAGCAATAGAGTATGATAATTTAGATAGAGAAGATTTTGAAATGCGCATAAAATTATTATTAGAATAAGGAATCATAAAAATGCCAGACGGTCAACACAAAAGTCATGCATTCATTATCAGAAAAAATGAGTGAAATAGGAAGAGGAAAATCAAGGATGGTAATAGATTATAGGAAATTAAATGATAACACAAGGGATGATTCTTTCAATCTTCCTAACAAGACTGAATTAGTTAACAAAATATAAAATTGGTACACATTCAGTAAGTTTGATTGTAAGTCAAGATTTTGGCAGGTAAAAATGGATGAGGAGTCACAATCATGGACTGCTTTTACCTGGCCACAAGGACATTTCCAATGAAAATTTATGCCATTCGGATTAAAAAATGCACCTTCAATTGTTTAAAGGAAAATGGACATAGCTTTTCAAAATTTAAAGGAGTTCACTGCAATTTATGTGGATGATGTTCTCGTTTTCTCCAAAAGTGAACATGAACACATAAAACATTTAAAGATGATGCTTTTAGAATTTCAAATATAGGAAATAGGAAATAAGAAATAGTAATAAGCATAAAAAATGCATGGTTTTTCAAAGGAATATTGAATTTTTAGGAGTAGAAATAGGAGAAGGAAAAATTAAGTTACATGAACACATAGTAAAAAAGATGATAGAATTTCCTGAATAAATGAACAAAAAGCAATTACAAGCATTTTTGGGTTTACTAAATTATGCAAGATCTTTTATAAATGATTTAAATTCTTTAGTAGGACCCTTTTATTTCAGGTTTTAAAAGTTTATCTCAAGAAGACATAAAGCAAAGAAGGAAAATAAAAGAACAGGTCAAAAGGTTTCCAAAGTTAAGATTATCCCTAAACACAGATTTCTTGATCGTTGAAAGTGATGGATATAATCTTGGATGGGGAGGAATTTTGTTCAGAAAACCCCACAAGTATGCTGAAAGAAAAATTGAAGAAATTTACAGGTATACAGGTAGAAAGTTTAAAAAAAGGAATTTACCTAGTTTAGATAGGGAAATTATGACTGTTGTAAATTGTTTAGATTATTTCTGATAAATAAAAAAGAAATGTTAATTAGAACAGACTATGAAGCTATAGTTAAATTCCATAAAAACACAAGGAGTAATAAAATGCGTAAGAGAAGATGGTTAAAGTTTAAAGATATAATAATAAATAAAGGATACAAAGTAGAATTTAAACATATAAAGGGGAAACATAATACTCCATGTTGAGTCAAATATGAGATGTATAAGTGTGTATCAGCACAATCCACTTTCCTGCCTTTAGTTGTGTCTATCTCTTTCTTCTAAATGTAAACAGTAAAAGGCACGTTCTTCCAAAAGAAAACAATAAAAAGTACATGGTCCCCACTTTCCGACCTTTAATTCGTCTCTCTCTCTAGTATAATTTTTTATGAGTAATATTTTTTAAGTCAAGCAAGAATGTCAGAAGAACAGATGATCACTAAGGTTGAGAAATTAACAATTGATTAGGTAACGCGGTTATAAACCATGGTATAGAAGCCACATATAAACTTGATATCACAATTTAAACTTATGATTTGTATATATATTCTCTTATCTCGTTTTATAAATACGATTTAACAACTATATATTAGTAATTAATTTCATCCAACTTGTATATTAGTAATTATTTTTATCTAGAAACGATAGGCACGTGTTAAACCTACAGAAAATATAAAATTAGATACTCTAAGATACAAAAATATAATAAGAGTAAATGTTGCAAATGATACATGAACTTTTATAGAATGTGCAATTAAATATCTGAATTTTAAAATTGATTAATTTAACTAAAATTTAAAACTAATCAATTTAATACCTAAATAAACTTTTTATGTACACCAATAATACCTCTGCCATATTGGTTAAGAATACACATTGGATGATAGTGTTAGCCATTTGATAGAGGTACTATTGGTATACATAAAAAGTTATTTGTAATATTAATAATTTCAAAGTTCAGATACTTAATTGTATATTTTTAGTAAAGTTCATGTATTATTCTCAACATTAACCCATATAATAATGATACAAATAATACAATACATATTTAACTGGATTAATTATTTTATAACTTAATTAATTTAGTTAGCATGTATATGTAATTATGATATAAATAATATGATATATGTATATCAACTAGATTAATATAGAAGTTTATACACTGTTGAACTATTATTTGAGTTATAAACGAGTCAAATCGAAATCAAGTAATATCAAACTTAATCTTATACTCAACTTGAAAGAGCTAAATCATGTTTAGGATTTTGGCCTTAAACCCAACTTGAAGCAATACTAACAAGTTTGTACTAGACTCGATTAAATTTTATTTAAATTCAGTTTATCTAAATTTCATTTTTTATTTAAATTAAAATAAAACAATGAAAATATCTAAACTCGACTTTGATTTAACTAAATATTTGACCCCAACCTAATCATAGGGATGTATCCGGGTAGGTTCTTATAGAATATCCAATCCACTTAGGACGATAAATATCTTATCAAGTTTAAAACGGGTTTTGGGACCTTATGCTAAACCCTATAAGGTTTTAAGATGAATATAAAACTTGTTAAGAACCTCAATACATTAAAGAAAAATTTATTTCCATTAATAAAATTAAAAATAAAAATAATTTTAATCTTATATATATTAGATATTATTTTGATTTTATTAATAATAAATGGATTTTCAAATTTGTAGTTTAATTTAATAAACAATATGTGCATTTTTTAAATTCACTTTTAATTTGATTTTAATTGATTATGGTGACTTATTGAAAAGTTAAGTTTATGGAGGATAAATTTGGAAGGATTTATTATAATTACAAATATTAATTAAAATATTTTTTTTTCACGAGTAAATAAGAAGAAAATTTTCAGCAAAAAAAAGAGGAAAATTACGGGCATGCATATCATGCGAAGAAGATTTTTTTTTTTTTTTATAACTTTAGGTATAAAATAATTGTAGTTGAAAGATTACTGGGTCCATTGGGTTTAGTTATGGGTATCTTTTTGGATCTATTAGGTCAATTTTGTTTTCATGGCAAGAAACCGTATATGGTTTAGGATAGATTTTGAGAATCCTACATGATATCCGATTTGGGTTTTATAAAACCTGTCACAAACCAATCCTGGTTGAATCTTTGTCAAAGTCAAAGCTTTATAATTGAGAGGTATGAATACCAATTTCTCCACAAGAATAGCATATTTGATTCCTTCATTCTCAAAAGTGGTTGTAGATAGTAATTAGAAAATAAATACAAAAAAATAAAAAACTCATACTCAAATTTTTCTTAGGCTTGCTAGTTATTTATCACAGCATAATAAAATTTGATCTCAACTCAACAAATAATTTAGATACTTCAAGATCAAAGTCAACTCAACTATTATTGAATCTAACTTAAATAATTCATAAGTAATTTAACTCATACATTCTAATTATTTCTATTTTTCCTAATAACTTTATAATCAAATGGCATTACCTCTAGCTCAAGTTAAGCATAAATCATCATTTTTAAGATTTTTATGCAAATCGTTAATAAATCTAGAGGTTAAGTAATCTAGTTTTAAGGGAAAGAATTGTTGCATAGCAACCTTCTTCACATTTTTTTTATTTTACTTAAGCGTTTCTATTGTTAAAGAACAACGATTTATGTTTCTCATGCACACAGATACACACATAGATAAAAGGATTAATATCGAAAACTATACATTAACTTTGGCAAAATATATAATTAAGTACATGAATTTTGAAATTAATTAATTTAATATTCGAAAGAACTTTTTATACACGTCAATAGTATTTCTGTGAAATTAACTAACACCATCGTCCTACGAGCATTTTTGACCAATATGAAAAAATTCTTTTAGACACTAAATTAATAAATTACAAAATACAAGTATTAAATTGAATTAATTTTAAAATTAAAGTAACTAAATGCAAATTTTACTGAAGTTCAGGCACTACTTATAATATTTACCCTATATTTGATTATATATATATTATGAGTTCTAATTTTTAGTTTCCAGTATTCTATTTATTATGAAGGGATAACATTGTCAACTATAAAAGTCAAAACATTCTAGTCTCCTTTTCCCTTTCTCAACTTTATTCAATCAGTGGTATTAATTTTTTATTACCACCAATTTCTTGTCCTTTTTTTTTCATTTTTTTTTTCCATTTTCATTTGAGCCGTGGTTAAGAAAATGCATTTAATGTGTTGTAGCCTGTGGGTGGTGGAAATCAATTAAAATTCATGGTACCGATATGCACTTGTCACACCTTTTCTTTGCCAATGATATTGGTCGATATCTTTTTCTTATTATTTGGACGTCTTATTTTTATTATTTTTTTGAATAGACGTTTGTTAGATATAAATGAAAAATAGATATTTTTATTCATAAACAAATCAAACGAATAAGATACATAAATAATATATATATATATATATAAGATAAAAATTATATCTATATGATAAAGATACAGATCAAATACAAAAAAAAAAAATATAGATAAAAATCAGACAATCCATACAGAGTATGATATTGATGGGAGAGGCTAGAGAATGCATTAATAATCTAGGAAATAATTAGAAGTTTCTGTAGCATGTTGCAAAAGAAATTGAATATGGAAAAACCGAGATTGATTTTCTCCACAAACACTGATGTAGAAACCGGGAAAAGGGTCAAAGAGTAAATGAGTTTGAGAGAAGAGAACGAAGCTGGGAAATATCTACGTTTCCAAATACATGGATTGAAAACATTAAAAGCATAGACCTCGGTGGAGAAAATAAATAATAAGCTAATGGGTTAGAAGGCTAAATTGCTTAGCTTTGCTGGGAGGAGTTCTACAATCAATTATGCGTGGAACAATGAGCTATTATTTATAAGCTACGTAGTAGCAAAAGAACGCCAAATAGAATTAAAAGATGGGTTAATATCATAAATAGTATTTAAACATTCGTAAAGCATATAATTAGATACTTGAATTTTGAAATTGATAAATTTAATACTTAAAAAACTTAATAAAAGTATTGTTGGTGGGGTTTTGTATCTAAAAAAAAATTCGGCTAAAAAAATATATAAACTTTTTAAACTTTGCATGGATGGTACTTTTGGCTGGAATCCAACCTAAAATTTAGTGCCTTGCTTAGGTGTAGCATTTGTCTCTCCTAATCAGATCATTTTTTCTCTCTCCACATATTTATTTATTTCATTTTCTTCTCTCTCTCTAGTCTAAACCCATATATGAAACAAAACTGACAAACAAGCTCCGACAAGAATGAAGAAAAGGAATGAGTTTGAGACAAAGTTAGATTTGATGCAATGAAAACATCTACATCAAGCACCACTATAATTATCGTGTTCAAAAGTCAACTAAAAAAGTATGGTGTATTGTTTGCATAGAGAAAGAGAAAGGAGGATGTAAATGGCGATTACATACATGTCAAAAGCGCATTGGCACAGATTTTGTGATTACTATAGTTGAAGGACAACACATGTGTGTCAATCGAAGTCTTAAACATGATCATCCATAGTTAAATCAAAGCTTCTTGGGACATTGCTTTCTAGGTCAAGTGAAAAATACACCTGATGTCAAAATTTCATACCTTAGAAGGACTATAGAAGACACATTTGGGTATGTAGTGACAAAGAGGAGAGTTTGGGTTGGAAAGCAAAAAGCTATTGCATCTATATATGGTGATTGGAACAAATCATATAATGAAATGCCATTCAAACGAATAACCCTAGTACACAAGTTATTTGGTAGGGATAGCCTACTACTTCAAATAATAACTCAACTTTTGGTAGAGTGTGTTGGGCGTTTGGACCATGTTTTCAAGCATTCCATCATTGTAGACCAGTTATCAGTATAGATGATACTTTCCTACATGGAAAATATCCTCACAATTTACTAATTACATGTGGCATGGATGGTGTTAATCATATAATCCCTTTTGCATTTGCATTAGTAAACCAAGAATCTGAACCATCTTGATCTTGGTTTTTATCATTGTTGAAGCAATGTCTTAATGGTGTTTGTTAGGATGATAATACGTTGTGTTTAATATTAGATAGACATTCAGGCATATCAATAGCAATAAGAAATAAAGTAGTTGGATGGTAGCCTCCATTTGTAGAGTGGTAATTTTGCTTATGACATGTTGCTAGCAAGCAATTTTAACAAGAAACACAAAATATTGCATTAAAAAGGCTTGTAACTTGCGCTGCCTTTTAGAAACAAGAAAAAAAAAATGGAAGTATTACATGGATGAGGTGCAAAAAGAAACCAAAATGCACCAAACTATTTTGCAAAATATTCTAAAAGAGAGGTAGACCTAAGCATTTGATGGGGTATTTAGATATGGGTACATGATGACAAATCTAAATGAAAGTTACAATACAATATTGAAAGATGCGAGGTCATTACCTGCATCATCTCTTGTTTTAAAAATATTTTATAGTTGTGTTAGATATTTTGAAGAACGACGCACTGAGGCCTTGGAGGGTATAAAGAACGGTAAAATATACACTAATTGGGCTTCAGAATGAATAGAAAAATGAACAAATGCTGCTACTCTACATCATGTTATAACATTTAGTAGGGTGACATGTATAGCAAGGTTGAAACAGGAGTATACAGGACTAAATCTGGTTCAAAAGGAGGAAATTGCCATACAGTTAACATTTTAAAGAATGAATGCAGTTGTAATTAGTAGCAAACATATAGAATTTTATGTTCTCATACTTTTGCATCGAGGGCACGTATTAATATAGATGGGTTACAAAAGATTACTAGATGGTATTTTTGGAAAAACTAGCTTCAATGCTACAAATCTAGCTTCCACCCTATTGGCGCTAGGAGCAGATGGTCAGAATTAGAAATACCAGTAATCCATCCAGATTATGAAAATTCTAGAAAGGTAGGAAGACCACAATGTACAGGCTATCATAACGAAAATGGAGCTCAGGGAGAAACCAAAGAAAAATTATTGTGGAATTTGTAGAAAAGAAGGACACAATAGAAGAAACTACCTTAAACTAATAAAAACAGAAAGTTTAGTATATAATATATGAAATATATGATATACATCTTGTGTATTATAATTATCATATTTTATTTTGTGCATTTAATTTGATATGTTTAATTTTTGTTATGTAGATGGATCCAAACCCAGTTAATAGATCACTTCTCATACAGTAGGATGGTCATCGATCAAAGGCTGTCTGATGGAGATAGGGACAAGTATGTATAAAGATTTATTGTCTTTCAATATTATTAGATCACATTTATTAATAAAATTAATAACTTAACATGAATGCAGATAAATCAAGCATTGGTATGTTGTCGACGGGAGGCTTCATCGAAGAGGGGAGATGATGTAGAGCAACTCCAGTTTTAAGAGTGCATCACTCCATTTTTAGCACAGGTAAGATTTCTAGGAGTATCACAGTTGTCATTTATACAGTTAGATTAGACCCTTATTAAAGCCCCTGTAAAGAGATAGAGGCCAAAGACACATACTTTTCACAAGCCTCTTGGGGAGATGACAATCACATTATAGGATGTGGTTGTACAGTTTGGTTTGCCTATTGATGGGGATGTACTTACAAGTTCTACATCTATCAGTTGATAAGTATAAGAGATTGTTAGCTGTTAGACCTACATATAGGATATATCAGGTGGATGGTTGAAGATGTCATGGTTAAAACACACTTTTAGAACATTACCACTTCATGCTGATGAGCTAGCCATTATACACTATGCACGAGCATTTATATTGCAAGTCATTAGTGGTATCCTTTTTCCAAATAAGTCCTCTAACACGGTATACGGGAGGTTCTTTCCATATTTAGAGGATTTTAAGAGGACAAGTAGATACAGTTATATAGATATCTTTATCGGGTTGTGGATGGATAAACATTAGAGATGGGTGGAGCTACTATATTAGTTCAGATATGGGCTTGGGACTGATTTCCATATATTACACCACATAAGCACAATCCTCATATAGAGCGTACTAAACCATTATCATTCCGTTGGAATGACACATCTGATGTCACACAAATAGCTACACATGTGGTATGTCAGTATCGAGATCTGTTAGATAGTCAAGCTCTAAATCAGATATAAAATTTTCTATTCATCAATTATAATGTGTGCTCCTTATAAACTATATTGATTTATCATTTGCAGTTTGTTGGATACCATATACTGCAGATATATTGGAGTCACTATTAGCTACATGCAGAAAGGGGAGTGATATTTGGCTAGCTCGTGATCCCTTTATATGTTTTTGCATAGTAGAGATGCACTTTCTTGACAAAGTTATTCGATAGTTTGGTTGGATATAGCATATCCCACAACATTGTGATACTCAGCCTTCTCTCCACAATATAGATTTAAGGGGGGAAGACAAACAAAGATTGGAGAAAGAAACACGAGCCATATATTCAGCAGTAGGAGCAACGACAATTGCATATAGTTCCATTATAGTTTGATGACACAATGGTTCGTAGAGTTACCCCAAATTACTATCCATGGTACTATAGTATTACCAGTAGATACATAAGTCAATCAGGCATTATGCTTGGTGCTTTGGTTAGTACTTAAAAACATTTAATGTTAAAATCTCTATCTATAAATGTATAAGATTAACTTCTATATAATTTCTTCTTTCGGTCAGATGCATTCGCTCTCATAGAGAAGCCAGATAGTTTAAAGGAGACACGAGCTATAGCTACAGTTGCTAGATGACAATTACATGGATATGAAGGTTTTAGATTATATCCATTAAATTATCGTTAGGGTTACTTCCCATATAAATAACCAATCAATGTAATGTAATAGTGACTCTCTCTCTCATTTTTAATTAGTGAAAATCCTGGCTTGGTAGCGCCCTTAGACGTAGTAACAAGCCGTGACGAACTGGGTAAACAATTTTGTGTCTTTGTCGTTTCAATCTTTATTTTTCGTCTTCGTCTTCGTCTTTCTTTATTCCTTACAACTGGTATCAGAGCAAGGTTCGGTGGGATAGATATGATGGGTGATGGAAAATCACCGATTGAAAAGTTTGACGGAGCAGATTTCGGATTCTGGAAGATGCAGATCGAGGATTACCTGTATGATAAAGATTTGTATTAGCCTCTGGGTACGAAACCAGAGGGCATAAAGGATGAAAACTGGAAATTGTTGGACAGGAAGGCGATGAGCGTGATTCGCTTGTCTCTGTCCAGGAACGTTGCGCTTCATACAACAAAAGCGAAAACCACTAAGGAGATGCTGGAGACGTTATCGGAGATGTACGAGAAGCCATCAGCAGCAAACAAGGTTCATCTAATGAAGCGTCTCTTCAACCTAAAGATGTCAGAGAATACGTGGTTGCGATCATCTTAACGAGTTCAATTTGATCATAGCCCAACTAAGCTCTGTGGATATTGATTTTGATATGAGGTCCAAGCCCTAATTTTGCTGTCTTCCTTACCAGAGAGTTGGAGCGGAACAGTTACAGTTGTCAATGCTTCATCGGGGAAAGAGAAGTTGAAATTTGACGAAGTAAGAGATCTGATCATTAGTGAAGAAATTCGCAGGAAGAATCAGGTATTACTTCAGGGTCAGTTTTAAACACAGAAAATAGGGGCAGATCTGATTCGAAGAAAACGAATCGGGATAGATCGAATTCAAGAGGTCGAAGCAGAGGAAGAAGTGTATCGAAAAGGGACTTGAGTAAAATCAAGTGTTGGAACTGTCAGGAATATGGTCACTTCAAGAATCAGTACACAGCACCGAAGGATAAGAAGGAGGTAAACGCAATAGTAGATGAAATTGAAGATGCATTAATTTTGAGCATGAGCAGTCCATTGGAATCGTGGGTTTTGGATTCTGAAGCATCATTTCATTCTTGCAGTGATGCAGAGTTAATGGGAGGATATACTTCCGATGATTTTGGTAAGGTCTATCTTGCTGATGACGAACCTCTGAAAATCGTGGGGAAGGGAGATGTTCAGATCAAAACACCAAATGGATCTGTATTGCAGTTGCATGGCATAAGACATATCCCTGGGTTGAAGAGAAATTTACTCTCGTTGGGCAGTTAAATGATGAAGGTTATGCTGTAATCTTTGGCTACAATAATTGGAAAATTACAAAAGGAGCCATGGTGGTGGCTCAAGGCAAGAAGGAGGGTACATTGTATACGACGACAAATTCCAAGGATAGTGTTGCTCTTGCTAGAGCAAACAATGATGCAGATTTGTGGCATTGCCGGCTAGGTCACATGAGTGAGAAAGGGATTAAGGAGCTGTGTTCAAAAGGAAAGTTGCCAAACCTCAAGACAACTGAAGTCGGATTGTGTGAGGAGTGTGTACTCGGGAAACAGAAGAGGGTGAGTTTCTCAAAGGCTGGCAGAACTTTGAGAAAGTAGAAGCTTGAGTTGATACAAAGTAACTTATGGGGACCGGCGCCAGTGACATCTCTTAGTGGTGCGTCATATTACATGACTTTTATTGATGATTCCACTAGAAAGGTATGGGTTTATTTTCTGAAAAATAAATCCGATGCTTTTAATACCTTTAGAAAGTGGAAAGCTCTTGTAGAAGTCGAAACAGGCCTGAAAGTGAAGTGTTTGAGATCTGACAATGGTGGTGAATATGAACTCATTGAGTTCAAAGAATTTTGTGCTAATAATGGTATTCATATGGAAAAGACTGTGCCAGGAACCCCTCAACATAATGGCGTTGCAGAACAGATGAACAGAACACTTAATGAACGTGCTAGGTGCATGAGGTTGAAGTGCAGGTTACCTAAGATGTTTTGGGCAAATGCAGTTAACACTGCTGCCTTCTTGATCAATAGAGGACCATCAGCTCCTTTGGAGAACGGCATACCAGAGGAGGCTTGGAGTGGTAAAGAGGTAAACCTATCGTTTCTTCGAGTATTTGGTTGTGTTGCTTATGTTCATGTTGATATTGCTGCTAGAACTAAATTAGATGCTAAATCTGTTAAATGTATGTTTATTGGATATGGCAGTGATGAGTTTGGTTATAGACTCTAGGATGAACTTAATCGAAAAGTTATTCATAGTCGAGATGTCATATTTAATGAGCAGGTTTTGTATAAGGACAGATTAGGTGCACCAGATTCTGACAGTGCAGGTACCCAGGTTGTTAAGTTAGATATTTCGAACTCAGGTGGGAGCAAGGCTGATCAGAATGATGAGGTTGTTATTGAGGTAGAGCATAGTACACCGCGGCCCATAGCTCCGCTACAGAGGTCTACCAGAGTGTGTGGTTCACCAGACAGGTATTCATCGTCTAGTTATTACCTATTATTAACTAATGGTGGTGAACCTGAATGTTACACAGAGGCTAGCAAGGGACAGAATCGAGCTAAGTGGAAGCTTGCGATGGATGATGAAATGGACTCATTGATATCCAATGATACTTGGGAACTTGTCGAGCTTCCAAAGGGCAAGAAACCATTGCATAATAAATGGGTCTATAGAATTAAGCAGGAGGTTGATGGAAGCAAGCGTTACAAGGCAAGGCTGGTTGTGAAAGGGCTTTAGCAGAGACATGGTATTGACTATACTGACATTTTTACTCCTGTTGTGAAGCTAACCACTATACGTATTGTGTTGAGTATGGTGGCTGCAGAGAACTTATTATTGGAGCAAATGGATGTAAAAACAGCTTTCCTCCATGGTGATTTGGAGGAAGATATATACATGATGCAACTAGAAGGATACTTGTCAAAGGGTAACACCGACCTTGTGTGTAAGCTCAAGAAGAGCTTATATGGCTTGAAACAGGCTCCGAGACAGTGGTACAAGAAGTTTGATGGGTTTATGTAGGAAATTGACTTTATCAGATGCAATGCCGACCATTGTTGCTACTTCAAGAGATTTGACCAAAGCTATATCATCCTACTGCTGTATGTAGATGATATGTTGATAGTAGGGTCCAGTGCTCGAGAAGTGAGTAAATTGAAGAAGCAGTTGTCCGAGCAATTTACTATGAAGGAACTTGGAGAGCTAAGCAAATTTTGGGTATGCATATCATTCGAGACAAAGAGGCGAGGAAGTTGTATCTTTCACAGGCTGAGTACATCGAGAAAGTATTAAAGTGGTTTAATATGCAAAATGCTAAGCCAATGTGTGTCCTGCTAGGTAGTCAGTTTAAACTTTCTAGCAAAGAGTCGCCTAGGAGTGAGGAGGAGCGAACACATATGAAGAAGATTCCCTATGCTTCAGCGATTGGAAGCATTATGTATGCCATGGTTTGTACGAGACCAGATATCGCGCATGCAGTGGAAGTTGTTAGCCGTTTTATGAGCGATCCAGGTAAACAGCATTGAGAAGCACTGAAATGGATCCTTAGGTACTTGAGAGGTACTACAGATAGGAGCTTGTGTTTTGAAGGCAAGGATTGCGAGTTAGCATGATATGTTAATGCAGATTTGGTGTCAAGTGATCTAGATAAGAGAAAGAGTACAACCGGGTATGTATTTACTTTGGGTGGTACAACAATATCTTGGGGTTCTAAGTTGCAGAAGATTATAGCCTTGTCTACTACAGAAGCAGAGTATGTGGCAGTGACAGAGGCAAGTAAAGAGATGGTATGGTTGCAAAATTTCTCAAGTGAAATAGGGAAAAAGCATAAGATTGGTACCCTATACAGTGACAGTCAGAGTGCTATTTTTTTGGCTAAGAATCCAGCATTTCATTCAAGAGCGAAGCATATTGAGTTGAAGTATCATTACATATGACATCTCTTGGAAAGAAAGATCTTGCAGCTAGTGAAGATTCAAGGGAGCGAGAATCCTGCTGACATGTTGACTAAGGTTGTGACCTTAGAGAAGTTTGAAGCTATGCATGGCTTCAACTAGGCTTGGAACTTGAAGAAAAGACTTAGTGCTACCATTTTGGTGCAAGTTACTGATGAGAGATTGAGGAGTTACTTACATGAGATTCAGTCTCCAGGTGGAAGATTATTGGGTTGTGGAGCTTAAATACTGTACACTTTTCTCACGAGTACGGCGATCCAACTAGCCAGAGAGTTGGCTGGGGGTTGCAGGGGGGCAGTGCCCCCATGCTTTTTTCGGGGCACCTCCCGATAAAATTTTTTTTAAAGGGTATTTCAGGCAGTTCACGTAAAATTATCATTAGGGTTACTTCCCATATAAATAACCAATTAATGTAATGTAACAGTGACTCTCTCTCTCATTTTTAATTAGTGAAAATCCTGGCTTGGTAGCGCCTCCAAACGTAGTTACAATCCGTGACGAACTGGGTAAACAATTTTGTGTCTTTTCCTTTCAATCTTTATTTTTCGTCTTCGTCTTTCTTTATTCCTTACAATGCCTTTAGCTCGTCCTCGAAGACAAGGTCATGGTAGCAGAACGGGCATGGTTAGATAGCTCTTTAACTCCTCCTATTGTTGATAAGCCATCTTCAGGTCATTAGCACTTTTCAGGCCATCATCCTTCTCCACCTCATCAAGCTTCTCTAGCTCGTTAGCTTTCTCCATCACATCATATTGATACGTCTATTACACTCAATCAAGGTGTGCCTTCATATGCATTGATAGACTATTGTACACCTCCTGTAGATACACCTAGATCAGCCAGTACTCCACCTGTTCCTTGGAAGCCTACACATCTATCATCATCAAATATGGCAGCATGAGTTACACAGATAGACAAATCTATCAGTATTTCACAGCCAGAGGGGGAACCATCACGATATGGTAGAGCATTATATGAAAGACAGAAAAAACAACGTCGTTAGATGTTGCATGTGAATTTGTTTCAATACATTTTTTTGTTGGACGTTGAATGTAAACATTTAAAAACTTTCAATATTGTTGTATATGCAAATACTAAAGGTTACTTAGATGAGTTGCATGATGGAATTGAAATGTCCGTTGAAACAATACCTGCTTAAAGTTGATGTACAACTATTTGGAGTTGATATATTATTGACACAGCTGTTTGGAAATGATATACTATTGACACAGCTGGTTGCAGTTGATATATTTGTTGACACCATACCTATATTTACTTTATCGTATTGCTTCAATGACAGGTATTGTAAAATAGGGGATATATATTGAAACAGTTAACACAGGGACATGATTAAACATAATTCGCATGATGAAACTGCGAAGTATGATGTTATAAGATTTGCATCTATAAGATGCAAATGATAAATAAGAGAGATTCGCATTCACATTTCAAAGATGCAAGACAAATGTAAATCCGATTCGCACTTTCAAAGTGCGAATCTAGTGATCCACTCTGGTAATTATTTTTATTGGTGTCCTATTTTAATAATTAAATTTAAAAGGGAGATTATTTTCACAAAAAGTTTACAAAACTGTTCACATGAAATTAGCCCTGTTGAATCGAAACCACAATAGGATCCAACAATGCAATTCTCCGCCAAAATCCATAAAAAACTAACTCAATTATCTTTTTAAGTTAACTTCCACAGGTAAGCTTGAAGTTTTAGGCTTTGATGTCAGAGGACTGAGATTTCATCTGACGTTTGAAAAGGACTGCATTTTGGGTTATCCCCTAAAGTGTTTTCCCCCCTCAGGTGAGATTAAAGTTTGGAAATTCATCATTAAAGTCATTAGATTTGATATGGGATTCGATATAGACTTTTTTTTGTTGATGTTAATAACAAGGTTGTTGGTGATGTTAATTGTTTTATGGAGATGGTGAATGATGATGGAAGCAAACAAGTTCCTGCTAGGAAAAGTACTAAAAGATTATCCTCCTGTGGCTAAATCAAGGTTTAAGCTTAGAGATGGAAGGTATTTGGCTTATCAAGAGAGAGGTGTTCCAAAGAACATATCAAATTACAGGATCATGATTGTTCATGGATTTGGCAACTCCATAGAATGAAATTTCCAGTTCGAATTCAACGGTAGAAATTGGAATGGAATGAGAGAGAAAAAAGAAACCGTGCCGAGAATATAATTTAATTAATAGAGAGAGGAATTAATTAGAAAGGGAGAAGAATTAGAGAGAAAGGGGTAGATATGGTGCGTAAATCGATTTATAAATAAGAAAAACAAAGAAAGAGACAAAAAATTTGTCTGACAATTCACCAGCTAGAAGCGATAAAACGAACAAGTAAGTAATTCATTAGAGTTTTGGCTACAATGACTAGGGGTGTTCACGGTTCGGTTAACCGATCCGTGGTCCTATTTTTTGATCCTAACCGTCATAATCGGATTTTCAATATCCTGATCCTAAACCTATCCATTATGAACGGTTAACCGCCTTAATGGTTAACCATTTTTTTCAGTTAATTTTTTCGGTTTTCGGTTTTTAACCGTTTGACATAATGGTTATGCAAATTTTGCAATTAACCATACTTTTTAATATGTCCGTAAAAATAATTAGAGTATTTTATTTGTATAATTATATTAAAAACTATAAATTAAGAATGTAAGACATGTAAAATAGTTATTAATATATATCAGTGTCATCAAGATAATAATCATAATAGCTTTTTACTCATGTGTTCTTATCAATCTCGATCAATTAAGCTCAATACAAAATCTCAATCAAATACCACCATTCTAATTTTCAAACATATATGCATTTGTTTATTTTTATCTGAATTATTCACTTTAACATAATTTATATTGATAATACTAAAAAAAATAATTATATGGGTATATTATAAATTATATAAATATATATATATAATCACGGATCGGTTAACCGAATCCATCGGTTTCTAGAATCTAAAAACCGAAACCGAAACCCAAAACCGGAAAAATTAAAAATGCTAATCCTAAACCGAAATCGATGGATCGGTTAACCGCTTTTTTCGGATTGGTTTCTCGGTTTCGGTTCGGTTATCCTAAACATTCGGTTTTTTTGCACACCCCTAACAATGACCAATGATGAAAAATTTAAAATTAAAGATATTTTTGTGGGACGAAATTAATTTTTGGGTATAAAACTATTAAAACTGAGAAAGTTTAGGTATTATCAGTATAATTAACTCATTGTTAGAATATACGAAAAGTTTTTTTAAGTATTAAATTGATTAATTTCAAAATTCAAATACTAAAATTGATTAATTTTAAAGTTAAGTACCTAATTATATATTTTGTTATAAGTTTAAGTACCATTTGTGATATATAGCCTTCAAAGATTGACAAGAGAGTTATTGTAGGGATTCCGATTAAAAAAAAATGAAAGTATATTGGTGTAAATCGGAGGAAAGTTAAATTGCCGAAGAACCAGGGAGGAGTCTAATGAAGATAGGTAGTAGGTAGCATGGAAGTAAAAAGGAAGTACTCCGAACGAAATTGATGGACCCAAAAAGGAAAAATGATGGGATGAGAGCCAATAGGAAGGCAGTGACAAAACTTACATAAGAGAATAATAAAAAATGCACATGAAGTAAATAAACATTACACATGGAGACCTAAAAATGGTAGAACAATAAAGTTCCGTATGGCAAATGGATAGGTGAAACGAATCCAAGTGAAATCTAGTAAGGACCCTGCCACAAAAGGCCGGACATTTAACTTTGGCACAGGTCTGGAAAGGAGTGGATATATCATATATGTGACGAGGAGTATATCGAATACCCCATTGCCATGGTTATTAGTAACAAGTTGGGCTCTATCGTGCTGTCCAGTAATGAAGAGAAAAACATAGAGGTTTGGGGGACTAGAGCCATAACGAATGTTCTCTATAAAAATCAGCATACAATGCACAACTAAAGCAGAAGTCAGTGATTTTGGGGAAAACTTTAGTTGGATCTGGAAAGTCAAGGCGTATCCAAAAAGTCCAAATATTCTTATGGGGATGTGCTTGGGATGGGTTACCCACGCAGGATAATTCGATAACAAGACGGCAAGAAGTTGGGACAGAACGTGTCATTTGCAAGTAGGATAAAATTTTGAGACATCTGATTAGAGGCTGTGACGAGATTAGGACAACATGGAGAAAGCTAAAGACTGAAATGTATATGACAAGACATGAGGAGAAAAGCGTGGAAGAATGGCTAAAACTCAAAGTGGGTTGGAAGAAAAATCTCAAGTTAAGCAATCAATGTCTAAACCAGGTTGTATGCTTTGTGCTCTAGTATCTGTGGTGTTAAAGAAATAAAAGATCATTTGAAGAGGATGCAAACCACAGTTGGATCGAGATAGCAAGAGCTGCTGCTCACGAGTTTTGGGGAAGTTTCAAAAAACAGAGAAATATAATAACTTAATACTTTTGAAGATAACTGGAGCTCCATCAAACAAATGGATCAAAATAAATTTGTGATGCTGCTTTTAAACATAAGGGAAACAAAATGTGTTGTAGAATGATTAGCTAGAACGGTGGATGGAAGATGTGTGGAGGGTTTCACTAGGAAAATAGGAATCGAATCTCCACTACTTGCTGAAATTTGGGCCCTCTACTGGAGATTAAAATGGTTAGAGGAAAAAAATATAGAAGGAGAAATAATTGAATTTGAATTTGACTCAAGTGAGGCTATAAAACGGATAAATAGCATAGATAGTGATGATGCTTATGACCCAAACATTATCATTCAATGCAGGCACATGATGCGGATGCGGTAGAGGAGCAACTAGAGGGTGATTCTAAGCTAGAAGAGTAGAGATACTAATTTTGATGGTGCACGGCTAGGTAAAGAGCTGCTGTGATAACAATGTTTTTGAATCTTTTTGTCGATGTTCCTTGTAATATTTTGCTTTGATTATATTCTGGAAAGACTTCAAAGCTTGTTGTCTTCTTTGTAATCTTGCCGAAGGAAATATTTCAGTGGCTTTTGATGTTTTTCGTTTACTTCTGTTGGATGGAGGTGGAAACTCCTGCTAATGTTCTAGGACTACAGCAATTTTTATGCTGGATGATGACTCTAGTTTGGGATGTTTTTGGTACTCTGTTTTTATGTTTGAAATTAAAAATACTTTTTTCATGGAAAAAAGAAACATTATTTAAACTTGACAGTCCAACACAAACACAAGAACAGAGACATGCAGCCACCGAAGCTAGAACAAAAGTTAAAGAAAAAAAAAGGGGGGTGATCAGTTTCATGCAAGGCCTATATTCGGCACATTCAGACGGCTCCACGGGCTACATATGGGGTATAAGTAAACACAAAGTCTTTCCTCAAAATTGGTGAAAAGATTTTTATTGAATATGATACGTTATGTGGAAGGGTTAGTAGTGTATGAATACCAATAATTTTTTTTATGTGAATTATTTTATAAAAATTATGTACCATTCTTACTACTTATCTAAAACATATTAATATTTATCTGTCACTCATCTAGACACATAATGTATCATGCTCATTGAATATTTTTTTTCCCCTCAAAATTGACACAGCTTTGGCTGTGTGGTCTACCAAGCTATTGTTTTCTTGAAATGTATGCTTTAGTTCTATTTCTTCAAACATCAATAATCTTTCCCTACAAATTATTACAGACGGAGAAAATTTGTATTAAAATCAACATTTTGAATGCAATGAACTGCAGTCAAAGAATCCAACCTACAGTTGGTGAGGTTCTCCTAAAGAAAGTGCAACAGATTTTGCAAATCCACCCATCAATTGTTCTTCTTTGTTTCTTATTAGTCCTCCAACACTTGATAAGTGAGACACATTAGATGTAGAAGCATCACAATTTCATTTTCTTATCCTGATTTCAAGAGAGTCCAATCATAGGATGCATTTTTCATTAGAAGGCAATAAGAACAAGGTTTTAAAGCTCAATGTACTCATCAGAGCTTAAGTGAAAGCGTTTTCACAAAAGCAGCTAACCATAAAGGACAAAATTGTAAGGCGTGTTACATAAGGTGCACAACATCTTTTCATATTATAATTAAGTTAATAAAATAGCATTTTTATATATATTTAGGGGGGGGGTGGGGGTTGGAGGTGATGTGGGAGGTTTTTCACTCTACATTCAAAGCTAACAAGATTTTCCAACCAGACAAACATCAATGGGACTAAAACAAAAGGACCACTCCTTGGACTTGATTCTCGGCAGTGACTTGGATTCTCCCATCTCTTTTGCAAAACAGGACATATTGGATTTTATGAGGCTGTGAATAAGTGTGTTTGAAGTTTGGTTTTTGTACATTTATCAACAATGGTTTGCAATATGGGTACTCGAATTGTAACAAAAGGTAAACCCAAATCTTTCCAACATAAAAAAAAAAAAAAGAAAGAAAGAAAAAGACAAAAGATGTTTAGCAGCAAACCTATTATGGTTGTTCCACAAGTGACACCACCGATCCTCCTTTGCATGAACAGTCCAGGTGATGAATATTTATCAACCAGATTCATGAACCCGATTTTTCATCTAGCAGGCATCCTTAGTTTTAATAAATTAATTATCATGGATCAATTATGACCTGACATGAGTTCTGAATTAAGTTTCACCAATGAGGTGATGATTATTCCATGTTGCTCCATAAATTTGAAGAATTGAATAACTTTTAAAAAATATGACTGGCCACGAATTCATTCATTGGATTATAAAAATTTCCTGCAAATTTATCGTTTTCCCTTACATAATTCTATGAAAAGTGAAGAGAAAAAATGAAAAATGAGCGATTGCTTCTGCATGTTGGATCTACACCATATTTTTGGAACTAATGCTGATTATCTCTTTTGGAAATTGAGGACCTTATAACCAAAGGCAAATAAAAATAAGAATAACACGACCCAACCAATGTGAACAACAGCAACTATTGGAAGGAAGTCATGGTGGAACCCAAAGACATCTTTGAGGAATGCTTTCAAGGTCATGTTGCCAACTCCAGGTACTTCAACTTGAGCATTTTTATCACCCAATTGGGAGGTGATAACACCATAGAGAGTCCAAGAAACTGGAGATGCCCAGTAATACCATCTCCACCATACAGGAATTTGCTGTAATCATCATTACAGAATCTAGTTAATATAATAGTTGTTCAAGAGTTCAATCATTTGCAACATCAAGACTAAGTCTGGAAAAAAACCATAAAATTACAAATTTAGTGGTAGTTTGGATAGCACTTTTGTATGTACACATGATCAGCAATTTCGAAAATGAGGTTTTGATATGCACTTCTACCTATCTAGATACTAGTGATATGGATTGGGACAATCCTTGAGAAAACATGTCTAGCCATGAACCACAAAACATTTTTAAGAAGAAATACCAACAACAGAAACACAAAAGGTTGCTGGAGAAAATATAATGTTCTGATTATCATGCTTGGTAAGACATAACTTACCTTTACGGGAATGATGTAACCGGAGAACAAGTTCCATAAGGTTAAGAAAAAGGACATAACTATAGATCCAATTAGAAGACTTGGAGTCACAGCTATAACCATCATTCCATAAAGTGTGAAGTAAAGAAAGCACATCACTATGTAGTAGTAGAACCAGAAGAATTTGCCCGCTTTCCACTCGAAACCCATCATTGAATAAAGAAGAATTGTATAGAGCATCGCTTGAATTGCCACATATATCGCCTCAATTGCCACCTGCATGATCATGTTGCTTTCCTTATGGGTGATTATATTGTAATAAATCACTTGGCGAAAAAAAGGGAGGAAATAAATTAAATAGATGTATATTTATTAGTTCATGAATTATTTTTCTTACCTGTGCAAAAGCATAAGAAAGAGGAGAGTACATTGCTGCTGCTCTTTCATGGTAGGAAACTGATCTCTCAGTAGCAACAACAGGTAGCACAGAAAAAGCATTTGTAGATCCTAGAAAAAGCACCACGCAATACATAGCTCCCAAAGAATTCATCAAATCTTGTTGTTTGTCTCTGTTAACGATTTAAGTTCAGGGGGGAAAAAAAACAATTGAAAGCATGTATGAAATTATTTCACCAACAATAGTCACTCTTTTTCCCTAATTTTGAGTCGGGATATTAATCATCTAAAAGGAAAAGCATCACAACTAGGAGTGAATTTAAAATCTTACATCTTTTCCCCTTTGTTCCAAAAGATGAGACCAAACAAAATTCCGCACACTAATGTCATGAGAAAACGAATGACATTATATTGAGGATTTCTCCAGTAAGACCAATATTGCTTCCAGAAACAAGCCTTGAACTGAGTTATAAATGGCTGGGAGTATGTACTGTGGAAGTGGAGATCTTTGGATCCGGGTGCTGGAGTACTAAGCTCTTTGATAAGTTCTTGATTCCTCCTGTGTTACCAACAGTACAATACCAAAATACAGAAATAATCACGTTGGAGTCATTTCCAAGGGAATTTACTTGGAGGACCATTCAAGGCCAATCTTACTGAGATAGTGCAGAGTTTGCATAGAGATCGGCAAAATCTACATTAAGCTGAGCCTCAACTACAGGAGCACTAACTTCAAGCATCCATGTAGCAGGATTATAACCTTCCTTGATCTTAGGAACCCCCGGAATGGCCTGTTAATATGTATACACATAACTCATAATTTAGGATGCATAAATAATCAACTGGAAAACATTTGAAGAAAGATAGGTCAACTTTTGTGGAAACAGTCTTCAAGTTGTAATTGCTAATGATAAACAATCACCTCAAAATATTCTATTAGTTTTTTGGAATGTTCTCCAATTTGTCCTGTGTAGATGACTTGTCCTCCTCTCTTCATCAACAGTAACTGCATCAAATGGTATTGGTGAAATGCCCGTATGTACTAGATACGGTAGAGATGTCTAATAAAAATCAAGAAGCAAATGATTATGCAAACCTCATCGAATGCTTCAAAAATGTCTATACTAGGCTGGTGAATAGTGCAGACAACTGCCCGACCAGTATCCACTGTATTTCTCACAGTACGCATTACAATTGCAGCAGCTCTAGCATCAAGGCCAGATGTTGGTTCATCCATAAAAACAATAGATGGATTAGCAACCAGTTCTACAGCTATCGTGAGCCTTTTCCTTTGCTCTGTTGAAAGACCATCTACTCCAGGAAGGCCAACTATTGCATCCCTCAGTGGATTGAGCTCAACCAAATCCATGACCTCTTCAACAAACATCTGCCAAATTGCAAATTTTAAACAATAATACTGGAAAAGGAATATGACACCATATTACAGGAGGCTTTTGTATTTCTACCTTATGAGTGGAAGCATCAACCTCTGATGAGAGACGGAGCCAAGCAGAGTACAGAAGGGACTCATACACAGTAACAGATGGTGAATGGATATCATTCTGTTCACAGTAACCACTGATCCGAGCAAATGTTGCTTGATTTTTAGGATAACCAGAAATGCTAATGTTTCCTTCTATGTAACCACCAGTTTTCCTTCCAGCTAATACATCCATCAAAGTAGTTTTGCCAGCTCCACTACGCCTACAAGTGCTGTTAAAACCCTGGTCTGAATGCCCCACTAACATTTCGTAGCAGTTGAAGCCGAGCTTCTTCAACTCCTTGTCTCTTCATTTCCTAAGTTAGAATGGGACGGGTTATCCATACATTGAAACACTAGAGTAAAAGAATTTATCTATGCTATAAAGAAAAATATAAATAGGGAAGCTTCTTACCACAGGCATATCCACATAGTAGTTGACATGGTTAAATGCGAGTGAAAGGGGGTGGAATGGCAAAACCATTCCTCTTTTCGATCCAACACCTAAAGCACGGTCCTCCTTTAATGAACTTCTAACTTCCATATCAATGCCTACTTTTTAGTAAAAGGAGGTTAGAAACTTCAAAGAAGTTATGCAGATATGCATGCATACTATTACTTCCTAGTAACCTTTTCCTTTTCTTCTTTTTTTTTTTTTTTGCCCAAATTCTAAGTAACTTGTTCAATGAAATTTTTGCACAACTTTTAGGTTTATATGCTGCACATGGACGTATCCTATCAAGCTATAAATCTCTGAAGAATAAGAAAATATCAAGTCATGTTTGATCATGGATTATATCCTTCGCATAGATAAAATATTTCTATACAATCTTGAAGTACATAACGAACCCATCTGTGCCTTCTCATTTCGCACAACTTATATACATTATAATATTTTTACTAAAATTTTCCAAATTGAAGCTTGTATTATGCACATTGTCTACTACATTCCTTGTGATAAGAAATGTAGCGACAGGTTCATTAATAAAGGACTGTAGCACAAAGTAGAGAACAATTTTGACATGATCCAACCTTCTTTTATATGGTTTAGCTTTTTCTTCTTATCGTTTAGATCTTCATCCACAACAACAGTCCTTGAATCCCCCAAAGCTGAAATGTTAGAGGATATTTCAATACATAATTTAATTTTGCACAAGAAAACTGATTAATGAGTGCGTAAGCCAACTTACGGTTTAGCCATGATAGTGCCCAGATGAATAATATATTAAAGAGGAGAGAAGCCAAAAAGTGCTCCAATGCAAATCCAGAACCAGTATTCATTCACATAGAAGCCTCTTAACTTTAGGATAACCTTACCAACCGTAGGTTGGCTGATTCCAGAATCCAAATTTGGCTGCAAAGACATAAAGTGTATAGTTAGTTTGAGTTTTTCTACGGCTCATCTATATTTATAAGCAAAAAGACTAGAAAAACAGAACTATTTTGAAAGACATCTTACTGTACTCCACCTTTCATCTAGAAACTCATTCAATACTACTGCGGTCTGTCCATACATCACAGGGGAAATGTAATAGCCCAAATCATCCATGGTTCAATGTCATCTGCAAACAGAAAATAAACTCCATTTTCATGCAAGTTTATTTATACTGATTGTCTCAACCATTGCTACATGGTAGCATGACAAGTGATCACATAAAGTAGAGCTAGTTTATAGGAAATAAAGAACTGCAAAGTTAGGAGATGGACCATTTACCTTTTGCAATAATTATACCTCCAAGAACAAATAGAATTATCAAGACGAAGATTGCAAGAATGTTAGCCACAACTTGAGTTCTTCCAACAGCCCAATGAAACGAAAAAGAGATAGAGCCATTTGGTGAATGCCAAAGTATGCCAGAAATTGCTTGAAGAATCTAAAAATACATAATGTTTTATCAGCCTTTTCAGTTTTCTAACCATGATGAATCGTTCACTTCATAAGCAGAAACAGCCACATAAATAAAGTTCTTTCAGCAAAAATTAGAAACTACCTTACCTACTTGCAGCAGGAGCAAAACCACTTGTGTAATATGTGACAATTACCCATATGCCTGACTCTATGAACGATAAAGGAATTCGGAGTACCCAGATAGGCAAGGCATTGGCCCACGCAGGATAGAATAAGAAATCCCTTTGTTTATAGAAAACAGGAAGCATAGAAACAGTCATGGACTGTTCTGCAATACCATTAAACATCACATTGATCAAGCCAAAGAGAAGTGCTCCAATAATTTTCCTCCATCTTGTACTCTTCCAACTGGCATTACTGTTTTGAAAAACACTGTGCCTGTAATCAGTGACATGGCTGCTATTTGTATAATCTTGAATACATACGAGAAAGAATTACGCTTCATTAGCAGCCATTCTCTGCCGAAGCATGCCTTGAATAGTTGCACTTTGGAAATTCCGTATTTATCCATGACTAATGCTGCTGGATGGGTTCGAGATCTGTCATAAGGAATATTAAGATCTAATTCAAGCTGTTGACCGATATGAAAGGAGCTGAAACCATGAGCAAAGTCAGGAACGGAAACAAATTCGTAAGGTTGGTTGTTCCTAAACCAATATGTTCCTGATCTTTCTTTGATGTCACTTCCTGCAGGAAATCAGCTACTCCTTTCCTTTCGGGCATTTGAATCCCATATATTCAAAAAACTCAAGGACATTTTCACGTGGTCCTTGATAAATTATTTGACCCTCTGCAAGAAGAATTATATCGTCAAACAGTTCAAAGGTCTCGGGGGCAGGCTGTAGAAGTGAAATAATCATAGTCACATCCATAATGTGAACCATCTGCCTCATGTACTTGACAATTTGAAATGTGGTAGAACTATCAAGTCCTGTTGAAATTTCGTCCATGAGTAGAACTTTTGATGGTCCAACTAACATCTCCCCTGTAAGTAATCAATATGATGACAAACATTAATAAGATCAACATGCGTGTATATAAAAGAAGAACAAGTAAAATCAATTTGATGTGTGATCAGTACGACCAAGATGGCTTCACATACATACCAGTTGTAACACGCTTTTTTGTCTACCAGAGATTCCCCTTCTCATATCATCACCAACCATGATATCAGCGCAATTATCCAATCCAAGAACCTAAAAGGTATTCTAAGAGGTCAGATATTGTAATATTGACATTATAAACAACCTAAATTTGTGACAGTAAGTTGTAACCTTTAGAACATAGTCTGTAACTAGACTTGTTTCTTGGCCTGCCATTGCAGTGGCTTTCATGAAAGCATCAATAGATGGATCTGGTTTAATTCCTGCTGCCCTCTCTCGTCTCGAGTTCTGTTAACATTTCATACCTTGTGCCAACACCTAAACAACGTCCTGAGAAATCAAATGTCTCTCTTACTGTCATTTCTCCATAATGGAGATCATGTTGGCTGATATATGCACATGTCCTCTGTGGAACAAATTCATTGAATTCATGTCCACAGAAGGTAGTTTTACCAGTCACCTGTAATGATGCATCCAAGTCACTAAGTGAATGTTACACATAATTAAGGATATGCCAACCTAGAGATGAGAAGTGGAAAGGAAAAAAACACCTTCAGTTTACTATCTAGCTTCCCGGAAAGTGTAAGTAGCAATGTTGTTTTTCCAGCACTTGGTGGACCTAGAAGTAGTGTCATCCTGACAAATGAGGAGAAAAGAAAAACCCACATTAGATTCTGATAGAGTAACTCTGGTAGCTTGCACAAATACTGTATGGCATATAAGATTCTGATAGAGTTGAGAAAGCTTAGACCACAGTATGTGCTACACCTACGTATACGTCGTTTTGATTCTATTGAAAGGCTTAATAGCTCATTTAGATGTAAATGAAGATTTTGTTAAGAGAAGAAGATTCCAAAAGATTTATCAAAAACTTTAGAAAATAAGCATAATAAATCTTTTAGGAGACTCCACGTTCTAATTACAAAATAAATGAAAATGTTGGAATAGCTGTTTTTGAGATAGGTATACCTGGATGGCCTGGCTATTCCACTCACATTGTTGAGAATTTGAATCTTTTTCTTCCTTGATGGGGCTAGACAGATCAATCCAAGAATACTCTATGATTACATCAAAAGACGCAATAGTGAGGGAGAAAGAAACAACAATTAGATGAGTTGAAATTTTATAAATCAAAATCAGGAAGTTATTGTATTCTTTTGAGTCCAAATTCAACCATATTGTCTAAATTTGCAATCTTGAATAAGAATCATTTAATGCTCTCTATATACACAATCTAAACTCTCAAGCATGATTTCTACTATTTAGATTAGATTATCATAACATAATAGGAAAAACAAATTCAATCTCATTAACGTTTTTTGAATGAAACCTTACATGTTTAAAAGGTTACCTCTACTAAGTTCATGGTGGCATTGAACAAGGTAGGAAGAGCTCTGGTTCCAACATGCACTTCTCCTTCAATAGATAGATTTTTGAATCTAACTTCAATCTTAGGAATCTGAATCCCGACCCTACAACACAAAATAATTCCAAAGAAAAGTTTAATCAACATTTCACCAATTGGCCTAGAACATGCAATAGTAAGATCTATAACTTGTATTGATTTCGCAATAACTTGCCGAAAAATTCAGTGTGGTTTTTTCTTCTAGGTAGTAAAATTGTTGTAGAAAGTGCTTGAACAAGTTTGCACGCATTGCTTGAATTTCGTCCTGCATTTATAGTTGAATGATGTTACCAAGCGAGTATGGTATGTCTTGTAATGGTAAAATATCTTTGAAAGACAAATACAAATTTTCTTTTGCATTTAAGGAATAAGAATAAGATTAATAATTAATATTATAACATTATATTGGATTTGTATATACTTCTATACAGCTGTTAGGAATTCATAGTTTCATTTTAGTTTTCCATGATATAGGTTTCTTTATATTTCTTTCCTATACGAGTATCATGGTGTGCTTTTAACGCCAATTTCTAGAAACACCTGTTTATATGCAATTTATGCATTTAATTATTTTTTATTTAAGTTAAATATTTAAAATAAATTTTGGAGGGTGGAGTGTCAATATGAATAGAACAAGGTTCCATTTCATAAAACTAATGTATACAATTAGAAAATATATTGAAATTAATTATACAAGTATTATCGAGTCTTATAATCTGATTAGAGTAAACATTTTACTGTCTTATTAAAATCATATAATTTTGAATTATTTTATTAAAAAAAATGCAAACATCATACATCTTGAAAAAAAATTATTCATTGATATCTTAATTTAGATGAGAAGATTAAAGGTGCATTAATCAAGCAAGTATCAGGTTCCAAAATTAGTGTATTTTTTTTCCTAAATCACGTTTAAGAAATAGGACAACAAATTTTACATATAAATCGTGCTTGAAAATCGCGATGTAATGTTTTGATACAGTCGCTATATTGCGATTATAAAAAAAAATACGCGTATCGCTTTTTACAATCGCGATATTCCTCTATATATATTGTGATTTAAAGAAGCAATATAGGTCTCATATCGCTTTTTTAGAACACGATATACATACGGACCATATATCATATCTTATACACGCTATTTTGGTGTTGGAAGTTAGTAATTATTTTCATATTAACCCTAAATAGGTAATTAATTTCAATTAACTCCCTAAACAAGAAATTATTTCAGAAAATAGGACAATTATGGAAAGTAAATCCGGAAAAAATTTTACAATTATATCCTTCTAAATTTTGCATGTGCCGTGAGAAGGTTGATCTAGTTTTACGCTTTTTTATTTATTATATCATTAATTTTTCGGTCCTTTGTCTGCTTAAATTGAGTGTAATATATTTATATTTCGGTCCTTTGCATGCCCAAATTGAGCGTGATATAGAAAAGGGGAAAATGTTGCGAATAATTTTCATCTTAGTGTAAATGTACGTTTAAACCGACAGATATTGCAAATAGTTTCTAAAATTAAATCAGAATGAATATACCTATGAACTTTTAAACATTATAAATAATTATCTTAAACTTTGATAAATTACTAAATAAAGAGTATTTTAATTTTATTTATGTCAAAAAAATACACAAAGATCATAGTCTTTTTTCTCCTTCTTGCCCGAGAGATGGAATTTGAAAGTACACCCTAATAAGTTTAAGAGATTATTTTTGTACTAAAGTCAAATTCATAGAGAATGGTTGTTTGCACATTTGAAAATTTTAAAAATATATATATTAGCATCGTGTCAAAGTTGTAAAGGTCATTTGCAATATTTATAAGTTTAAGGGTATATCTGTACCGAAATCAAAATTTAAAAAATTATTTACATTTTAACAAAAATAAATAGATAACTTGCCGAAAAAAATAATTAATGAATTAATTTAAAAAAGGAAAGAAATTATATGATGTAAGCTAAATGTGTCTTTTTGGGATATGTACAAGGACTGAAGGGATAAAAAAATTATGATTTGCATGGGGAAAGTATACTCATTAGCAAAGTTGATGTGTTCTAGAAACATGTTCCTCTTTTTAGACATGATTTGTCTTCAAATCCTTCTTCCTGTCCTTCCCAAAATAAACATCGTTTAAATTTTTAAAATATCATTTGATATCATTAGTACATCATTTTTATTCCTGTAATCTTAACTTTGATTCTCGTTATAGCAATTGGTTTCGGTAAAATATAAGATAATGTGAATAGTACAAGACAATAGTATAGTACAAATTTCTTGTATCTTATTTGATGTACTAAATATAATTTAAGAATTTTTCTTTTCTTTTTATGATGATGGTAACAATATTGGTAGTGGTGGCGGTGTAGTATTGGTGGTAATGACGGTAGGCATGTGATAATTGAAAATAAAGTTTGAATACATTATACAATTTGAAAATATGTTGCAACTAATAATGGAAATTATTATTTGATTTTATAACCTAAATGGCGTAAATGCTCTTTTCTTATAAATATGAATCCTTTCATAAAAATAATGCAAACATAATTCATCACATTGTAAAAATATTCGTTGATAGCTATATATAAAGAAAATTTTATGGTTTCATCGTAGTTATAACATGACTGATCCATTGCATTATTTGACAATTCTAATCTATCTTAACCATGATTAAAATCCTTACAGACCGTTCACTTCGTTGAATGGAATAAGGGGGAATGAAATTCTAATTCAAAGGGAATGTAATACAGTTGTAATGGCTATTACAATATTCACTTGGTGTAAAAAATAAAACAAGTAATTATTAGAGTAAAAAGTAAAATATCTGTAATGCCTTTTGTATTTATTACAAAGAGAGGATAATTATGTTGGTGTTATTTTCAAGATAAGAGTATTTATGATAAGTTGAAAAATAGATCATTGAGAGACAATTCATGGGTTAGCGACATGAATTGTTGTTTATCATTTTACGTAATAGCAATTCATTATTAATTATTATTCCTTTCAAGTGAACACCGTAATATCAGTTTTACATCAAAGGAATAAGGAATGAATAGTTATTCATGTTAAGTGAACGGATGTTAATGTTTTCTTACATTAATTTTTTATAGTTGATTTAAAATTAATAATAATATTACAAGTGGGATGGTGAACTGATAGGATTCTAGAAATTCCTCTCTATAAGAGGACATTAAAAATGCATTAATGAAACAGCATTGATATTTGTATAATAGTAATCTAGTCAAATTGCTGGCGGATGCAATGAATGTTTTATGTGTGTTAAATGGGTTAAACAAATATACATTCACTAAAAGCATGTATTTACATCAATGCTTACGTTTAGTTAATAAGTTTAGGAAGATTCTATCATCATTATTCCAATAATCCATATCATCAATTATCCAACAATCCACATCATACCTAATCATGATCAAACACTAAATTAATTAATATTTTAATTATTATATTTATTTTAATGAATAGATGATTAGCGATCCCATCATGGGATTATAGAAACTTCCATAGTTTTATAGCAACATGTTTGTTAATGGTAAGTAGCATGCCCTTGATAGAGTATAGGACATTTAAGAAATGTGAAACTGACTACACTTCACACGTATATCCATCTAAATTTTGCATGTGCCGGGAAGGTTCAACAAGTTTTCACTCTTTTTTTTTTCCTCATTATATCATTAATTTTGCGGTCCTTTGTCTGCCTAAATTGAGTGTGATATATTTACTTTTTGGTCATTTGTATGCCCAAATTGAGTGTGATATAGAAAAGGGGAAAATTTGCAAAAAATAAAATAAATAAGTTTTAACTCTCCATGTAATTGCATTCTTGAAACCTCCAGATGTTGGAAATAGTCACTTTAAACTTAATTAGGATAGATCCAGTATACTGCGAACTCTTAAATATTATAAATAATTATCTTAAACTTTGGTAAATTCCAAATGAAGAGTTATTTTATTTAAGTTGCACCAAATGCACAAAGATTATACTACTTTTTCCCCTTCTTGCCTGGGAGGAGGGAGGTGGATTATTAATTAGTTTAAAAAAGTGCTCTTCACTAAGGTCAAAATTATGGGGAATGGTTGTTTTCAATATTTAAAAATTTTAGGTATGTTAGTATCATGTCAAGTTTAAGGTTATGTGCAATATTTAAAGCTTAATCAAAATTAAAAAAGTTATTTGCATTTTAACAACACAAATGGGTAAGTTAGCCCCCCAAAAAATAATTAATTAATTTACAAATAAAAGGAAGAAAGAGATGAACTCTTCATGATTGATTATTGTTAACTTATTAATAATTAAATAGTTTGACACCTGTTTATTTTCCACGTGTACGTAGTTAGCTGTATATTTTCTATTTCTTCTCTAGTATAAATATCTTTTGTATTCATTAGTCTGTAATAACTTAGATTGTTAATATCATTCTTTCACTTTTCATTTCTGTCCTTTTTGTCCTGTTTCTCCGTCAAATGTTTGTGAACTAACTTCGTCGTCGAACATCTTCACTCTTGTTTTTCCTTCATGGTATCAAAGCAGAATCTTCGATATGATCTTTACCATTATCGAGTTTCTCTTCTGGTAGAATTTTTGGTTTACATCATGTCGAATCAGAATAAGACTTTGCATTCGAGTTAGGGATTTCAGATCGACTATATCTATCGGGATCTGAAATCCAGGTATGATATTAGAAATATTCAATTCAATGGATCTAATTCTTGTCTTGGAGTAGATCAATCAGAATGGCATTGGGTGCAATTAGGTTTATTGAAGGTCGAACAGATAAACTAGATAAAGGAACGAATGAATTAACTCAATGGACTCGTTGTGACTCTATGGTATAATGTTGGATTCTTAATTCCATGTCTAGTGAAATATCTGAGGTTTCCTTTATGCTCAATCCGCGCATGAACTATGGAAAGAAATATGTAAATAATATGGACAAACGAATGGCCCTTTGATTTTTCAGTTGCAACATGAGATTGCTAATCTTAGGCAAGGAAATTTGTTTAACTGCCTATTATAGCTCTTTAAAGAAGTATGGACTGGTTACAAGCTTTGAATGCTTATCTGACTTGTGATTGTGGACATTTATCTTACTATACTTGCTCCTAAGGATCATCTTCAAGAACATGAGTCTCAAACCAGGTTAATGGAATTTTCGATGGGTTTATCTGAATCTTTTGAAGGTTTTGTAATCAAATATTATCCAATGATCCTTTACCAACAGTGAATCGAGCGTTCTACTTAGTTTTGCAAGTTGAAAAACAGAGGCAAGTTACTTCCTTTAAGTTGAAATTCAAATATGATGGCCTTTAATGTGAGAAAAGCAATTTTAAATCTGGAAGCTTTAATAGAAATATCCTAGACGTGGAAAACTAGTTTGTAAGCATTGTAATACTAGGTTCATACTATTGATTCGTGTTTTGAATTAATAGATTATCTCAAATGATATAAGGGAAGGAGTAATAAGAAAGGAGGGGGCAGTAGATTTGTAGCAGCGCACAATGTATCAGAGAAAAGATCTAGCTTTGCTACTCCTCTTGAACATCATGATTATTTTTTATATAAATCATTCTAATATGCATTCTTTCATGGACCCTCAAATGTTACAATCAATTTGTAATGAAGTCATGAAGATGATGAAACATGAAAGAACAACTGCAGTGAATTTTGCTTCATCTCTTTTTCTCAAGTACGTTGTCATCCTCTATTTTTTGTCTTAGTGTTGTGAATAACTTTAAGGCTTCTTGAATAGTTGATTACGATGAAACAGATCATATGACTCCTTTTGATTCCATAGTTTGATTCGTTCAACCTTTCGAAACAAGCTGTAATCGTTTAGACTCTTCTCGAACGTAACCATAAATGGAACTGAAATATAAAGAACCACATTTTGCAAGTTCGGTCTGGTTCAATGAGCAACCCAAGTGGTGAGTATCAAATGGGTATTTAGGGTTTAAGTTTTGCTCAAAGCTAGATCACTGACATATAGCTATTGTTCCTTAGAAAGTTTTTAGTTTGAGAACTCCTCCATACTACTTCGTGTGAGCTCTTCAATTATCATTTGTCCTCTCACTCTCATTCAAACTAATGTTCATTTTTCTTCTCAGTTTTGTTAATATAATTATCCTTTGAGTAGTTTATTAAATACAAATTCCAAACAAAGGATTCTTAATATTACTGTATATATTTGATATGTCATATAGGGTTAATTTAGTCATTTGTATTATTTGTCTTCTCTTATGTATATTTATATGTAATCTCTATCTTATATGCTACAATCAACATTATATAATCAATAACAATATTCTAATCTTTCACATAAATGTTCATGGAATCAAAGCACTGGGATTTATAAAAAAAAATAAAAATTGTTCATCTTCTCTAACTAGACTTGCTGCTGTTCATCTTCTCCAGCCATTAGTTATTGTCCATCTTCTCTACTAGACTTTTGGTTATTCATCTTCTCGGCCATCATCGTCGTCGACACTATAGACCTTTCAATAGCAACTCCTTCACCAATGACATTCTTTAGTCATCCTTCATTAAATGGAATCCACCAACCCCACTGTCCTAAATCCTTCAATCATCCACATTACCTTCGTCCTCTATTATCTCAAACCTTATTCTCAATCCAATTGTGAACGCCACTTTGCATACGTTTCTCTCCACCTAAACCGTAGCCCAACTACACCATCACAAATCTCTTATCTAATCTCAACTTGTCTCTGACCCACAACCCACCACCATCGCATCTCCACCCTCATGCGATAGCCACTCCCACAATGTATCTGTCTCAATCTTCCCCATCCATCTCCCATTTTATCTCTCACCCACAGTCCACATATTCAACCCACTCTACCATCTCCACTACTCTCTATCTTCGCTTAACCCTTCATCATACCTCTGACCCACTCCGAACTATTACACCTAGAAGTGTCTCTAATGTAGTGACTATCAAACTCACAAATGATAACTATCAACTTTAGTTCTCCTAATGACCTCATTTTTTATATCACTGGACTTAAACAAATTTGTTGATGGTACCGTCACTGCACTTGCCTATGAAATCTCCTTCCCTATAAGTGAGCTATCTATCTTTAATCTTGAATACATTCAACGGCTTAATAAATCACATGGTCTGAGCTTCTCTTCTTGCTACAATTTGCATGAATATTCATAAAAACTCATGACATATTAGCTGCTTATGATATTTAGACATCTCTCAAACAATGTTTCCTTAATAATTCCATAGCTCGTGAAATGGAATTGAAACAACGACTTTTGACTCTTTGACTGCATAACTCTTCTATATCAGATTATCTTCGTGAGCTTAAATCTTTTGCCAATCAACTCATGTTAGTCAATAAGCTTTGACATCATTACTTATGCTTTTTGTGGCCTCCCTCAAAAATATGATGCCTTAGTTACCACTCTCACTCATTCTCTTATTCCTCTCATATTTTAACAGGTGCGTGCTAAGTTGCTCAGTAGGAGCAATCTCTTAGGCACCATGATATCAAGGATCTAATCACCCTTCTGGCTATAGCTTTTACCATCAACATACTCTTCCCCATCTTAAAGTCGCAGCCATGGTCATGGCCACTCTAGATCCAGGGGCAAGATCAAGCTTCTTCAGTTAATTATAATTCCTCTCCACGCCCACTATAGTGCACACAATCAACCAATCGAGGTTCTACTACTCCGCAACGATTTCCTCCATCAAATTCTACTTATCGCTCTAGCTCTGCTTCTCTTCTCACGTGTCAGATTTGCAACAAGCCTAGACACTCTGCTCTTCAATGTTACCATAAGTTCAATGAGTTGTATACAGATGTGCCCTAGTCATTTGTTGCTCTCTACCTTAGCAAGTCCCATGATGTTGTTTAGTATCTTGATTCAAGTGCTATACACCATATGACTCCATATGCAGGTATCTTCATAACTTAAAACCCTTATGTAGGTTTTGATAAGGTTTTTGTATATAATGGTGCATCATTACCAATATCTCACACATGCAATCTTACTATTTGCACCCATGGTCACAATCTACACCTTAAGAGTGTCTTTCATGTCCTTACTCTCATGCATAATCTTTTATCTATCTTTAAACTATGTCAAGGTAATAATTATACTGTCAGCTTTAATGACTCTTTTTTCTATGACAAGGACTCATAGACCAGCACAATCCTCCTTCAACATCCAACTAAGAGTGTAATCCTTGAGGTTTTTCTCTAACCTAAGTTTAGAAATTAGGAAAATTAAGTTCCCGGAGAAATAAAAGGTACCAAAGACAAAATTAGAAGACATAGGTCTAAATTTTGCTAAACATGGTTATATAGCTCTAGCTTTTAAGTGTAATGTAAACCATTATTATTATTATTATTATTATTATTATTATTATTATTATTATTATTATTATTATTATTAATGAAATGAACCGTGCAAATATAAAATACTAGATATTAATTAAAACTATTCTTTATGAGATTTAAAACCTAAATATTGTCTTTAATATTATTTTCTTGAGATAATTAATAATTTGTTTTGATATTAAGTAATGTCTGTTTGATATCATAAATTATTCGTCTTATGTACATTATAGACTTTAATTCACATAATCTATACTGGAATTTTTTTTCCAAAACCATCCAAATACATGGTGAAATTTGTTTCACCATAAAACAGATGGAGAGATTAAACTTGTCAAATTTTCATAAAGTTCTCTTCATTAATTGTTGAAATGACATTTTCAAATTAAGTACATTTCACTCTCTCTTAGTTGCAAAAGAAACGGCTGGGATTTGGAATTTACACTAGCTGGATGAGACTTTCACTAGAGGATAAACACAAGAATTTTAAAATCTTCTATACTAATATAACATAATGTAACTATTACAATTTCTCATTTATCAAACACAAAACTAAACAAGTAAAATTCAAACGGCTTTTCTCCTTTCCCTCATGTTAAGAGCAAAACACGCAAACCAACTTCAACATCATAAAATCTCTAGGAAATCATACACAAACACTACTTTCAGTATTTTTTAAGAGATAAGTGAAGCAATCACACAAAGGCTACTAATCAAACTAAGGTAAGTTTGATCTTTCTTAAAGTTCATTGTAAGTTTATCTTTACAAATTACACTAGTATACATGCAAACTAGTGAAAAATAAAATACTAAGTTTAGTAGATGCAATAAGTTAATAAACTAAAACTAAACTTACTAAGGAATAATAAAAGTGTATGCACACTGAACTTTACAAATTCGATCATGTATAGAGTTTTAGTATATCTTCTGAAAGTTTATGAATAGGTATAACTTCACTTAACAAAAAGAAACATGATAGTTTATGTAGTAGAACAAAGAAAAAATGTAATAAACACTTGTATTTTAACTTTTAAGCAAACGAAAGGATGATAGATCCAAGTTTAACTACTAAACTTACTAAACATAGTTGTGTCTAAAGTAGTTGCACTGATAACAACCGTAGCATATGCTGTGATCAAACTTGAAATAGTTACCTTAGATTAATCCATGTTGTGTTTTAACTCATGGATTAATCTTTTAAGAATTTAGTTTTGTTAAGTGAAGTAGAACATGCATGTAGTTTTTGCATGCGATTGAATCATAGCTATAATAGCGACCATAATCTCAAGCCACGATTGACTTTAAGTGCCTATAATTGAAATTGAAGGAAGTGAAGCTTGAACACAGCTTCAATTACGGTAAAGGGCATGCCTGCAGTTTACGTCAGAATTAAAGATGTGTGATACACAAATAGTAATGATCACTTTGATCATGCCTGTGATCAACTTCCTTGTTTATTCGCGACCTAGATCACGCCCATGATTTACCTCCATAAGCAAACTTTTATCAAGTTATAACAACTTTCCCATCATATTTCCAAATGCTAAAATGACAAATAAATTAAGGAAATCACAACATGGATTTATGATTCTTAGGCACTAATAGGAATTACTTAGTTATATACTTAGTAATATATGTTTATTATCTTAATGGAAGGATAGACCAATATCCAAATTTCCCAATAGATTATTATGACGATAAATAAGATGCACATGTGAGTAACTCAATCTTTTTACATTGATTGTGTTTGATAGTGGCATATTGATGTGTCGAATCTTTTAAGTTTTAAAATTTATAATCTTGTAAATTCTAGATCCACACAAGGCAGTGCACCTATCGTGTAGTGTAGAACTCGAATATCGTCCTAGGGATCAATGTGCAGCTACTAGTAATTACCCTTTTACTATTATCTAGCCAAGCCAAGAGTGAATTTAATACTAAACTAATCACTAATTCTAATTTAAGGTAACCCCAAGAACCCTAACTCAAGATATGCGCAATTAAATGAAGATAAACGATTCACAACAAAACCCTTGGTTTTGATCAACCCTAGCCTCCTTCATCTCTAAAAGTGGATTCACTTGAATGAACTTTGATTTTGAACTATCGGGTTACTTAAATAGATTAATTACTCTCTTCAAGTTAATTAAACCCTAACCCTAAATTGCAAAAGTGGGAGTTTCTTCCGTCACAAAGGTCAATTTAGAATCGCTTAAAGCTCATGAACCCTAATCGATAAAAAGTTAGAAAAACCCTATTTCTAGGTGGATTACTTAACCCCTTTGCTCATGAGAGATCATACTCATTAACCGAAATCTTCTTTCATATTAACAAGAATCGGGTTTGTAACAACTTTGACCTAAAATTATCACAAACAACATTATATATCATGAAGCAAACTCAAAATCAATTTACATTCAAATGACCAACAAGTCATTACACGAAGGCTAGGGTTTCTCAAAACCTAGGGTTACACAACTACTCTTCCATAGAAAAGATAACAACACAAATAATAGGCATAATGGAAGAAGAAAAAGGAGAAATCATCAAGATAAAACCCTTGTAGATGTGTAGTTGAGAATCTTCAAGTGGAAGCACGATTTTCCCCCTTCAAGAGCTCTCCAAGGCATCCCTAGGGTTCTGGGTTAAAGTTAGCTATTCAATGAATGAATGAATTTCGCAAAAAGGCATGTATATATATACATTAATGCCTACACGACCCCTACACGACCCGTGTACATCGGGGTCGTGTACTCACTAAAGTAGCTTCTTTCTCCTCTGTTGACACATGTACACGACCTAATGTACACAACTAGTGTACGAGAGGTCGTGTACCCTTGATTCTTGGCTAAATCTTCAAAATTTCTTCAAAAAACGCTCCTCCAAAAGTACACTAATGGTGTGAATGTCACTAGTGTATGGGTGGCAACTTCGCAAAAGCTCCAAAAATCTTCAAAACTTGGCTTCTTTCTTTGATAATCCCTTAAGAAGCTCGATTGTTTGATGATTGTCCCTGAAACCAAAGATTAACTCAATAAAGATCCTTTTCCTCAATATTTAAACAAATAGCATATAAAATATGCCCAATATAGTAGCAACAATTCGGGTCTTTGGACACTTATCACATATCTACTAAGGTATAATTGTAATTGACTTTATGTATGAGGATTGGCAAATGATGCATGTCGTATGGGGTTTGGATGAATGACAAGTTTCAATATTAAAAGTAATAACCACTTACTTGATATTGATTGTGTAATGTGTACTAAGGATTGTTGAGAATTGTATGGTCACTAAGTAATTGGTATAAATCCTAATCGACTATTAAATGAAACAGACATGATTGTACAACTGCATAAAATGCATTTAAATGGTAATCTTGTTATGAATTAGCCTTTTGGTTCTATGGTAATGTTGAGTTTTTCTAGTAAAGAGAAATAAAATTCTAGTTCTACGCAAGGTTACCATTATTCTGCTCGACTCCATAAAATTAAGCAGGCACCTAAAGGAACGTCATTTGTGATGTTGACATGAAATAGCTAATATTTAGTAGAGTTTCTAATATCTAAGGTTAAGTTGAGCTATAAGACACTTAGATATAAACTAATAAGAGAAGGTGAATAACACTTCTCCTTTCTTAGTTGTTAGTCTCTCCTAGATGTGGATTACTCATTGACTAGTTTCTGAAACCCTAGTGAGAGGGCGAAATCTACATTTTTTTAAATTCTGGTTAAACAAACTTATATTTGTTACATATAATTGATTGTTGCATTGCATATGCTTGTTAATTAAACTTGCTTGATATTTGCTTGATTTATATTGAGATATGGTTATTCACTGAGCTGTGATTTGCTCACTCTCCTATAGACTTGCTTGGTTACAAGAATCGTTAGAGCTGACTTAGACTAAGAAGTTGATGCTGGTATAAGTTAGCAATGAAAACAAGACATGAGCTAGAGAGAGTATAGAATTATGTGTAAAAAAATCATCTGAGGCTAGTACTTTTGTAGTCATGATGTAATAACTAAAAACTTAATGCAAGTTATATGTAATGTTATTCTTGTATGTGATCTCTATGTATGTAATACTTTTTATTCTAAACAATCTTTTGATCATATTATAATTATCCATGTCATGGAATATTCTAGTTATATAACGCTCATGTACCTTTTTAGAAGCCCCGATTGATTAATACAAATGTCTGTGACTACAGTTTGTTACATGATGCATTGATACTGTTAGGATACTTTGTGGGGGTGTGGCAAGGAGTCTTCTTGATCCCATCCGGCTACACCCGATCTAGTCTCCCCAGTCACTCGTGCATCAGTTGTCCCTAAAGAAATCTAGCAATCTCAATTATGTCATCTTCATATTGAAGTCCTTAATAAGGTGGTAAAGCATCAGTCCCTTCTAGTCAAGTCCTCTGCGTCTACAAGTCCTTGTCACTCCTATTGCATTGGTAAGTCCACTAAACTCTCGATTCAGTAGTCATTCCACCAAACATAGAAGCTTTTAGACGTAATTCATTATGATGTTTGCAATCGCTAGTTAGATCAAATTTAAGCTTCTGTTATTATGTAATTTTTATTGATGATCGTACTCGTATTATTAGATTTTTCCATATACATAATAAAAATGAAGTTTTATCTCACTTTTAGTATTTCAAAACTTTAGTTGAAAATTCCTTCTCCAATCGTATCAAAACTTTTCATAGTGATGGTGGTGAATTTGTTAATCAGACTCTCACTACTTTTTTGCACGATAATGGAATAAGCCTTTACTTATCTTGTGCCTATGCTCCTCAATAGAATGGGGTTGCTAAGTGAAAACATCATCATATTGCTAACCAGCTTGCACTATATGCATTCATCCTTTTTTTAGGTGGATGCAGCTCTTGCTACAGTTTATACCATCAATCGACTTTCCCCGGCCATCCTTGACCACAAATGTCTCTTCAAGCTTCCCCACAATATGCCTCCTAACTATCATATCTGCAAACTTTTGGTTGTCTTTGCTTTCCTAATGTGCCCTAAACAAATTCTTTCTTTGTTCTACTCCCTGCATCTTCATCAGTTATTCTACTAAGCACAAAGGTTATTGATGCTTTAAACCAGACTAAGGAAAAAATTTTCTAAAATAATTACATAAATCTCACTAAATGAAAAAAATCTCAGAAATAGACAACTTAAGCTTGTCTCTGAAAAAACGGGGTTGTAAATGGCTAAACTCGTATCTTCAAGAGACGAGGTTAACTTTACAACACTAAGCTCATTCTTGAACAGATGAGGTCGGTTACTTATGATCTTGATTCTTGATCTTGTCTATTCAAGAGACAAGTTCAACTTACTTAAAACTATGATTATTTTTATCCTAGTGGTATTTTTGTAAGTTTTTTTTTAAAATATATATATATATTAATTTCCTTTTCTCTTTAACCTTGTCTCTAGCCGAGTTCATATTAGTCACCATGTTATCTTTCATGAGTCTAATTTTCCTTACACCCAACTTGTCGCTTCCACTACCTTGACGCCCGAGACCAACCCATCATCCCCTCCCTTTCAGCTTTACCATGCCCACCTCATCATCTTCTTCCACTTATGCCTTCCCCGACTACCATACATCTTCTTCTTCACTATCTAAATCATCTCCAATGCTCCCCTTCGTCATCTCTTCTCCTCCTTCCACTTTTTCCCTCGTCTACCAATCATACGTGTTTATAGTCGCTCAAGACCTGTTACTCCCACTTCTTCTACCTATCCTGCACTAGTTATATCACCTTTACCTTTTCTACTGCTCCTCCCACTTCTTCATCCTTTACGATATCTGCTTTACCTACCTACTACATGCACACATGCTTAAAATTTGGCATTACAAAATTCCATATCAATCTTAATCTTCACATGCGCTCCTTCCCATCTTAACCTCATCACTACACTACCGCTTTTTGTGACCCCAATTGGGCTACAATTATGAGAGAAGAGTTTGACTATCTATTAAAAAACAAAACCTAGACCCTGGTTCCCTAACATCCCAATCAAAATATTATGGGTAGTTTCTGGAAAATTTCACTTGAAATACATGTTGTGGGTCACGCTGAGTGCCACAAAGATCATCTTGTTGCCCAAAGGTTTACACAACGTGAGGGTGTCAACTACACTGAAACCTTTAGTCTTGTTATCAAACCTATCACCATTTGCTTCTTCCTCTCTCACGTTATCTCATTAAATTGGGATATTCGTCAACTAGATGTTAAGAATACTTTTCTCCACGAAAATCTCTTTGAGACAATGTTCATGAAACAATAACCCAGGTTATGTTCATCCCTATTATTATATGTAAATTGAACAAATCTCTCTATGGCTTGTAGCAAATTCCTCGAGCATGGTTCCATAGCTTCAACACCTTCTTATTCATCTTAGGGTTTCATTAAAGTAAAGTTGACACATCCATGTTCATTCTCACTAAAGGTCATCACACTCTTATCCCACTTCTTTAGATGACATCATCTTCATTAGTAGTAGCACCCCTCTCCTTAACCACTATATTTTGGCTCTCTCATGCCGGTTTGCCATGAAAGACTTAGTTTCTTGCACTACTTTCTTGGAATTTAGGGTATTCACTTCTATCAATCTCAGTTCATTTCTAACCTTCTTAAACGCCATCACATGTACCTATCTAAGCTAGTCGAAAACCTTTTGTCCCCTAGGAATCATCCTAGTGCCCTTGGTTCCACACCATTGCAAAACCCCACTATATACCATGAGATTTTGGTGCCCTGAAATACCATAAAATTACCTAGTCAAAAATCAACTTTGTGGCAAATTAGTTGAGTCAACACATGCACAATCCCACCACAAATCACATGTAGGCAGCAAAATGGATCCTCTATCTACAAGGCATACCTACACTGGGACTTCTTATAAGTCGCACATCCTGTACTTCTCTAACTATCTTTGCTAATGCTAATTAAGATGGCCACCCAAACAATTGCTAGTCAACAATTATATCTTGGTCGCAATCTCATCTCTTGGCAATCCAAGAAACAACCGTCTCTCACAACTCGACTGAAGCAAAATATCATGACATTGCCTATGTAGTTGCTGAATGCACATACATCTATCATCTTGCTCATGAACTTAACGTTCCCATCCAACACCCCATCATTCTTTGTTGTGACAATGTTGGTGCAACATACTTGTTAGCAAATCATGTCCGTTAAACATGTAGATATTGACTATCATTTTGTTTGAGAAACGGTCTTCATTGGTCAGATTCTAGTACGGTACATTCCTATTTTGCTTCAATGTGCTGGCATTAACATTGAGAATCTCACCATCTTTACCTTGTGTGTCCATTGCTCCAATCTCATACTGACTTTTGCATCATGAGATTAAGGGGGCATATTACTATATATATTTGATATGTCATATAGGGTTAATTTAGTTATTTGTATAATTTGTCTTCTGTAATGTATATTTATACATAATCTCTATCTTATGTATTGTAATCAACATTCTATAATCAATAACAATATTCTAATCTTTCACACAAATGTTCACCTTAATCTAGCGTTAGTGCTTTAACTTAAATAGTCCTAATCCATCTTGCATGCAAAAATTTGTAAGTTTGCAATCTTAGAAATTTCAACTCCATCTATTGCCAGTAGATCAATTCACCTTAAGCTCAAGTTTCAATCCAAGTTATTGATTTGGTTTTCTTTAATTTTTGGAGTTTTCTTTTTCCTTTTTTGTTCTTTTCCTTTCTTCCTTTCAGGCCAAACCGAGTTATTTCGTAGAGATTCTAACAGACATTATTATTAAAAAATTCTATGATTCCTTTTTTTTTTTTTTAGGGACTCATCTCATCAGTTTGTTAAATGGTTTGATCCATGTCCAATTATAATTGCACTACTAAAATACTGAACAGTAAACTATTATATTTAAAAGTTCTTGTTAAATGAGAAAGCAAGGGCCATTAATGAATAGAACAAGAGTACATTAATGAATATCACGGCCCTCGCAAAGTAGAGAAATTCAGTAATAAAGAAAATTCTAATATAAACCGGGTTTCTAAAAATACCTACCAATTCTTAGACAGAAGAATAAATAAATAAATAGTACATAGCGTGTAATATTTAATAAATTTCGATAAATAGTTATAGTATCTTTTTTATCCCCTGTTATTTGTTCCTCTAGAAAAACTCCCAACACCAACTGTTCCCCTGAAGCATTTGATCCAAACTCATAGCAATCCGGTAGATCAGGAGGAACAGCACACCGCATGAAACCCAATTCAAGCCTTGGAAAAAGGGATGCCGCTTGGTCTCAGCCCGCCTTTCTCGGTTCCCGATCTGTTCTCTGGCTTCTTCACCAACAGCCTGCTGATGAGATCCTTTGCTTGGAAACTCAATTTTGGAGTATCTGGGAATTCAAGGCTCTGATGAACAAACATTCGATAAGGTTTCTTCATCACTAGGACCACTAAATGGTGTCCTTCCATACAACAGCTCGTACAGTAAGACCCCAAATATCCACCAATCCACTGCAGCTCCATGCCCTTCCCCTCCTATGGTCACTGATGCCATGTACTCGTGTGTGCCTCCGAAGGAATTGGATCGTGCAGCTATAAGCTGCAATGATCCGAATTGGCCTGCAGCTTGTTTTAGCTTCTGAATGGTTCATCTCAACCTACCACATACTTGAGAGCTCAAGAATGGATGTCCATAATTCTCTGTATTGAGGTCCACGTTGAAATAGTTGGATGCAAAATCTTCTGTCAGAACTGGAGGCTCCTGTCCTTTGGCCAGAAAATTTGAGAACGAACGTAAAACTAAACCATTACACAAATTTCCTCATGGGTGCCATTAAATTAGAGCTCCAGCAAGTGTAAGTCCCATTTATTTACCATATGATCTATTCATAATTTAGATTAACTAATCCAATCAAACTCAAACCTTGAACTACCATGTTCACCGAGAAAACCTATCTTTAATCAACTTGACTCAAGTTTGAAACCAACTTGAAACTCTAGTTCAACTTTGGTTTGAAATATGTTGGATAAAAACAAAAAAAAAAGCTAATGAAAAACGAGTTCACATTGTTGAGTATCTTAAAATTAAGCTCAACTTGGGATAAGGATCAAGCTTCAAATTTCACTTCAATTCCAATGATACATTGCCTTGACTTGATTTCCCTACAACCCCATAGATGACTATTTTTATTTTCCACTAGTTTCCTCTAGACCTGCCACTCTAAAATCATGTATATGAAAACTCACATCTCGTGAATTCTTGCAAGCAATAGATATTTCACTTCAATATCTGCAATAAAATTTACAACCTTGCATCATGACCTACATACTAGTTACAACTTACAACAGGGTAGCAGAGGTCATTGTACCAACCTCAAAATTGCAGTCTTCCCCCAAGACCAAAGGTTGTTACCTCTAGAATAACTCGAACTCCAGGTGTTGTTCGCCGGTAGTCTTGCAGTCTAAATACTTGCTTTGTGTTTCTAGAGGCGATGGAAACTTTGATCCATACTCATAGCAATCTGGTAGTTCTGGTGGAATAGCACACCGTATTAGAGCCCAATTTAAGCCTTGGAAGAAAGGATGCCGTTTAATCTCAGCCGCACCTTTCTCTGTTCCCAACCGGTTCTCTGGGTCCTTCACTAACAATCCCCTGATGAGATCCTGTGCTTGGAAACTGACCGCTGGAGTGTCTGGGAATTTGAGGTTTTGAAGAATAACATTCGCCAGGGTTTCTTCATTACCAGGACCCTTAAAAGGAGTTCTTCCATACAACAGTTCATAGAGGAAAACCCCAAATGTCCACCAATCAACTGCGGCACCATGACCTTCCCCTTTTATAATCTCCGGTGCCAAGTACTCATGTGTGCCAACAAAGGAATTAGATCGTGCATCTGTAGGCTCAGCTATGAGCTGTGGCAGAGACCCGAATTGGACGACACCATCGGCTTTTGCCTTCACTGTCTTCCCAGAAGATGGTAAAATTCTAGGGCTAAAGCATGGAACTTTACAGGAGGGTTCCACACAGAAAGGCCGTATGCAGCTTGACTCTGTGCATGGACCAGAGATCCTCACTGGCTCTGCATTGGAAGGTGATCTCAGAAGAGTTGGGTTAACACTACACCTCAGGGACAAATCAAAATCTGTGAGCATAATATGGCCATCTTCTTTGACTAGAATATTTTCAGGTTTTAAATCTCGGTACACAACTCCAAGCATGTGCAAGTACTCCAAAGCAAGAAGCACCTCAGCAACATAAAACCTGCAAGAACAGAACAGATATGGTTAGATATGTTATGAATACTTGTAAAGAGCTCATATAAATCAAACATACTATAAAAGCCATATGATTTTAAACTCAGAAGTAGCTTTTTGAAAAAATAAAACTAAGTAGACGATTCAAGATGATTCCTTAGTCAAAAATAGGTAAAACTCTCACAGGGTTTAAGCTGAGAAACAGACCTGAACATAGAGACACAGTATGTTGAAACTTAAGCCACTGAAAGATCCCATTACAAGTTAGAAAGAGTTTTACAGAAAAATCCTATAGTTAGATGGCAAATTGTTCTGGTCACCAATGCACTCTACGACTCAAGTGAAAAACAGTTCAGTAGTTTCATTACAAAGTTTATTTTGGTAATTGTTTGGTCTCGGAGTTTTCAGGCCAAAAGACGAGTTTTAGCAACCTCCCTTTTATGTGCAGGAAATTTTTTGCAGCCAGCAATTCCAACATGCATGTCCATTTAATAACAAAGAGAGAATAACAGCCAACCATACTTGAGCTCTCAAGTATGTACGTTAAGAACACAACTAAACAGCCAGGCTGCAGATATGCGAAGTGTACAAAATGATTGTAAATACTTGGGAGCTAAAGCAAGCTGAAAGCGAATAACATGAGCTGGGATTTCACCACACTAACCTGGCGGCTGGTTCAAGGAAATATCTGCCAGGTTGCTTCTGCCGCAAGACATGCAAATCTCCACCTGGGCAATATTCCATGACTAAACAAGATAGATTGTCTGACGTAAACTGTGAGTACAAGGTCGGAAGGAAAGGATGGTCAAGCATCTTCAATATTTCTCGCTCCGTCTGAGCCCTGGACATCTTTTTCCTTCTCACCAGAAACTCATTATCCATTACCTTAATGGCAAACAAGCGGTTTGTCCCGATTAATTCAGCAAGATAAACAGTCCCAATGTCTCCACAACCAAGCTTCTTCAACAGATTAAAATTTCTCAAACCTAGGGGTCCATGTTGCCTCCGAACACGGCGGATAGCTTCCCATCTTAGATCCTTTGACATGTGAGGTCTGTTGCTACAACTTGATCTACTAAGGTTGCTCTCATCAGTACTGATGCTTGTGGTACTACTGCTGTATTCGCCGAGACTACTTTTTGAACTTTGAGAGAAGTCACCTTTATCTCCTAACTTTGTATTCTTTTGTGCTTTACCTGTGACCGTGACAACTCTGCTGTCATATCCGTTGTTTGAACTGCTAACCACTTTGCCTGCACCATCGCTTACATTGGTTGAATTTACTTCAGTTTGAGAAGCAATGGGGTGGGGCAGCACAGTTTCTTGTTTGGATTCCCTGCTTGCACTCATCAAAGAACATTGACATCTCTCACAAACTAATCCTGTTGTTGACGGATTCGACTCTTTAGCTTCAATGTAGACCACATTGCCTTTAGAAGAGATAAGATCCTGCTTCAACTTCTTAACTATATTCTTATTCCTGATCACTGGTTTTACTACACGTGGGCTAATTCTGGAAAGTTTGTTTCCTCTGTACCCAATGCCTGCGCTAGATGATGAAGAGAGAGTCTGCAACCTACCCTTTCGTCTTGCCTTTGATGTAGGAGACTTATTTACTGACTTTTTTGGGGAAGTACCATTATTGTGATGCCTAGGAAGGCTTTCATGGACATTATACAAACAAGTAGAAGATGCTTGTTCCGGCATGCTATCTTCCGGCTGTGCCAACTCCCCTTTCAGTGTTTTCACAGCAACTCTGCTTATGGCAGAAATATTCTCTTTCTCCGAGGGAGGGGTTTTAGTCCCATTCTGCAGTTTTGCGTCTTGTAATCGAGGAGAGCGTACCCTCTGATTTGATGCCTTTACATTGGAAACTTTGAAATTTTCCAATGATTCCTTAGACGAGTTCAATGAATTCGCAGAAGGTGAGGGAGATTGTGCCCACTGATTTGATGTCTTTATGCTTGAAACTTTGAGATTCATCACTGATTCCTTGGACGAATTCAAAGTATTTGCAGAAGGTGAGGGAGACCGTGCCCGCTGAGTTGATGTCTTTATGCTTGAACCTTTTAGATTCTCGACTGAATCTGTGGACGAATTCAATGAATTTGCAATAGGGGAAGGAGACCGCTTATCTTTATGCCGTGCTTCTGCATTTGACTTCTGATTTCCAAGTGGCTTTGGCTCATTCTTAACAACAATACCTACATTTTTCATTCCGGCAGCTAACTTGGGTGTGAATAGAGCACTCTCTTTTGATGATTTAAATGCGGGTGCCTGGATTTGATGAGCCATTTTCATGGGATGGTCCGAAGTGCTCTCTTCCGGTACCAAAGATATTTCTACTATAGACTCCCTATTCCCATCCCCAGAAGGACCAGGTTTGGCAGCTTCAACAATTTTTGCATCATACAGGGTTCTAATCCTTCCAGCTTCTGAGACCGTTGAAGAAACCGATGACTTGGACAATCGTCTCATAGCAGCCATTTCAGATGCCTTCGATAAGCAGAGATCCCTTAAAGCCTGCTTCAAATTCAACGATTCAGAATTCCCAAATCCAGGTGAACGAGGCACACCAACTGCAATTGGCTTCTTTAAAGCATTCTTCCTAAGAGGACTTGATCCAACTTGACTCATAGGACTCGAGCCTTTGGATGAATTTTTAAGATGAAACGATTCGAAAAGCTGATTAATATCATCTTCTATAGAATCCCTGGCTCCAAGTCTGAGCACGGGAAGCTTTCTTTCTTTCTCAGCGATACTCAATCCAGAAGTCCCCTCCAAACGATGAAGATTATTCATCTCATCAGTTGCCTCAACAATTTCACAAGTTCCAGAATAAGAACCCATTTTATCAATCACTAAACCAATAGGAAAATCAAAACTTTTAAGCAGCAGCAGCACAATCCACAACCTTAAATGAATCAAATTACCCGCAAAATCTTCATAACAGGTACAACTCTGTAGATCCTTTCCCTTAAACCTTCAAAGCCTGACATCATTAATATCAAAAAAATCAATTAACAAATCACATATTCACAAATTTAATAATTAAATCAAAATCTTTGCTGTTTTAGTGCAATCATTATATTCTGGGAAACTTAAAATCAATATCTGTCTACTAAATAACTAGAGCACACAACAAAGAACTTACTAATGTCCATTAAAAAAGTGAGCTTTTTTTCATTTTTTAATTTCCTAAATTGCAACAAAAACATCAACTACAGCTATCCTTTCAAACATTGATTAAGATACAACCTAAGAAAATTGACCCATGAACTAAAATAATCATTGCAAATATATGCCAAGTCAAATCCAAGTCTACAAATATAAAGAGGAAAAAAAAACAAAAACAAAAACAAAAAAGATCCAAGTTAAAAGTCATATTAAAAAAAAATCGAAACTTTAATTAAAGAAAAATCAAATATAAGCACTAAACCATGATGTCAAATCAAATCAAAAAATAAATAATTAAATGAATAAGTAAAAACTTTAAATTCCAATGTGGCTGAAATAAATGATATATAACAAAATGGACCTATCAACTTCATTACACAGCAACTGCATTAAATCAGCTCAAAGAAAAAAATACCCAGAAAATAAAAAACCAAACTTTATACGAAAGTTAAAAAAAAAATAAAACTCAAGAAAAAGACAAATACCCAGAAAGTGAAAATTCAAACTTCACACAAATGTTGAAGGAAAAAAGAAAAAAAAAAAAAAAAAGCAATCATGAGTAAATAAATAACACAAACATTCACTAGATTGGTCAAAAAGAGCAGGAAGACTACCATAAGATCTGAAACATGAAGTTGTGCGTGAAAGGAGTAATGGTGGGTAGTAGGCATGTTGCAGAAGAAATTTCACTGTTTAAGGGCATCAAATGAAGGAAAAAACCCTAAGAGGGATTAGAACTTGGACACGAGACAGAATGGGGTAGAGAGAGAAAGAGAGAGAGAGGGTAATGTGATTGCAAAGTTAAAAACTTAAAACCGTGTTTCATTAAACAGTGTTTCATTCTATCTCTCTACTGTGTTCCATACCGGCTCTGATTGTTTTGAAGAAAGTGGGGCCCACCATTGTCTGTTGGATGAAGGGTAGGGTTATGGTGGATCTTGTGTCGTGTATAGCACTTATTTTGCTTCTTACGTTAATTTTTTTTTTTTTTTAAGTGTAGTGCCTTCATTTTCACCAATTTGTTTGTTTATTAAATTGTTAATGATTTACTTTTGCTTATAGTACAATTGGATTATAAATTTTATTTTTTATTTCTTTGTTTTTTACTGTATGATAAATGTTGAATGTCACAAATGATGCCCCAGTTCGCCTTTTTTTTCCAATTGTCAGATCAGTGTCGACAACTAGGACTAGCCTAGGTCTAGCTTCTACAGTCTAAACTGTAAATTTTCAAGGAATCAACTTTTGAAAGGTGGCAATTCCTAATAAAACCATATTAGAATCTTTTTACCGTTATGCAAAAATTAGGAAATGTGGTATTAAATATTTATTGCCTTTACGTTTACCATCCTCTCCTTTATCTTTCACAAGATATAAAAAAAAAAAAAGAAAAAAGAATTTTTTTTGTCGTCTAACGAAATTTATGACTCAATATTGGTTATGACGAATTTGTAATTTGGGATTCTTGAATAAATTATAGGATAAATATAAATTTCGTATCTAAATTTTACATAAAATTTTAATTTTAATATATAAATATTAAAATAATCAATTTAATATTCAATTAAACATTTTATAAATAATTATGCTAATTCAATAATACTTTTTGCATTGTTGCCTAATGTGAAAGAAGCAATCTATTTGTGCACCAAAATAATTTTTTTGTAAGGTTTAGATACTAAATTTAAATTTTTTAAATTATAAATGGGATAGAGTTTTGTAAAAATTAAATGTGTGTCTAGTGTTATTTAATGGAAGATGAGCGTTTGCTTGCAATTGAAGCAACACTTGTTGTTACTATGTTCATGGGCTAAGGTATAGCAGATGAAGATGATTCCATCGATTAATTGAAGGACTCGCTATAATATATGGTGTGATGTTAAATTCTAAACTTACTTATTAACAAGTCATTACAAAGTTTTCTCTACGCTCAATTAGCGATGAATTGCGTAATGATATTAGCAAACAATGTGGACAAAAAAGTTATTTTTTGACATTTTAATTACAATAAGAAATTTATGAACTAACACAAATCTACCGTTACTAGATGATATAACTACCAATATAAAAGTGGAATGAAATTAATTACTAATATATTGTCGTAAAATCGTGTTTTAAAAGCAAAATATAAGATTTTCTAAATAAATCATGGTTACTAATCGTGATATCATGTTTGAATATTATCGCTATATCGCATTTATTATTTGCAATATAGTAATTTTGCACTTAAATAGCAATTTTAATTCACAATAAAGCTAGGGGCATATTTTCTCCACTTCTACTTAATCTCCGAATTCTACGTAAAACACTCACCAAATCCATACATAAAAACTCTTGTCTAACGTCTCATGCGCATATTGTCATGTAATCTTTGATGCGTCTTCAATCCTACATGCATCAAAACTTGTATTGTCTCAGTGAAAAATACTAACTAAATCCACACATTAAAACCTAACAAAACATCTCACGCGTATACTGTCATGTAATATTTGGCATATCTTTGTTCTTGCATCTCTCGAATTCTAGGCGTATTGGAACTATGAAGTATATATATCGCGTTTCAAATTATTTTTAAAAATGTATTTTGCTAATTATTTGTAAATTAACCTTATTTAAGTAATCATTATATGTAACGACCTTAAACCAAAAATAATTTTAGAAATTTCTAATTCAAAGTAAAGAAATCATTGAGTGACTATATATTACAAAAAAGCAAAATGAGCCAAGGATAGATCTCATCTCCAAATTACACATGAAAAACACTCACCAAGTTCATGTATTAAAACTCCTACTTAACCTCAAACACATATAGTCATGTAATCCTTTGTACATCTTCAATCTACATGCATTAAAACTTGTGGTCTCGAATTTTGTGTAAAAACACTTACCAAGTCATACATTAAAACTCTTACCTAACATCTCACGCGCATACTGTCATGTAATATTTATGTGTATTTGCTCTTGCGTCTCTCCGAATTTAGGCGCGTTAGACTTATGGATATATATATTGTTTTAAAATTATTTTTAAAACTGTATTTTGATAATTATTTTTAAATTAACCTTATTTAAGTAATTATTATTTGTAGCAACCCTAAACAAAAAAATTAATTAAGAAATTTCTAATTCAATATAAAGAAATCATTGAGTGACTATATATTAAAACAAATTAAAATGAGTCAATGATAGATCTCATTCTCCGAATTACACTGTGCACGCACCAAGTCCACGCATCAAAACTCCTGTCAACACCTCACGTGCAAATTGTCATGTAATCTTTGGTGTGTCTTCAATCCATATGCATCAAGACTTGTGTTGTCTCCAAATTCCTCATGAAAATACTCAATAAATCCATACATTAAAACTTTTACCTAACTTCTCACGCGCATACTATCATGTAATATTTAGCGTGTCATTGCCCTTGCATCTCTTTGAATTCGGGTGCATTGGAATGATGGAGTATATATATTGCGTTTCAAATTATTTTTAAAATTGTAATTTGGTAATTATTTTTAAATTAACCTTTTTAAGTAATTATTATATATAATGATCTTAAACTAAAATTATTTAAAAAATTTCTAAATCAGCGTAAAGAAATCATTTAATAGCATTACATTGCAACAAATTAAAATGTGCCAATGATAGATCTCATTCTCCAAATTCCATGTGAAAACACTTACAAAGTCCACACATTGAAACTCCTGCCTAACATCTCACACACATACTGGCATGTAATCTTAGTGTGTCTTCAATCCACACAGAACAAAACTTGTGTTGTTTCAGAATTCCACATGAAAAACTCATCAATCTACACATAAAACTCTTATCTAACATCACACGAGCATGCCGTCATGTAACATTTAACATATCTTCGCTTTTGCGTATCTTCGAATTCTGGGCGCGTCAGAATTATGGAGTATATATCACATTTTAAATTATTTTTAAAACTATATTTTGGTAATTATTTTTGAATTAATCTTATCTAAGTAATTATTAGTTGTAACGATCCTAAGCTTACAATTATCTCAGAAATTTCTAATTTAATGGAAAAAAAAAGTCATTGAGTGACTATATATTATAACAAATTAAAAAGAGTCAAGGATAGATCTAATTCTCCAAACTCACAAAGTCCACACAATAAAACTCTGCTTAACATCATACATATATTGTCATGTAATCTTTGGTGCGTCTTCAATTTACATGCAGCAAAACTTGTGTTGTTTCCAAATTCCACATGAAAAACTCACCAAGTCCACACATCAAAACTCTTAACTATCGTCTCATGCGTATACCATGATGTCATATTTGGCGTGTCTTCACTCTTACGTCTCTTCAACTTTTGAGTGCATTAAAATTATAAAGAAAATATGTGTTTTAAATTATTCTGAAAACTGTATTTTTATAATTTTCAAATTAACCTTATTTAGATAATTATTATTTGTAACAACCCTAAACTAAAAATTATTTAGAAATTTCCAATTAGCATAAAGAAATCATTGAGTGACTATATATTACAACAAGTTAAAATGAGCTAAGGATAGATCTCATTCTCTGAATTCCACGTGAAAACACTCACAAACTTCACGCATTAAAACTCTGCTAACATCTCATGCATACTGTCATATAATCTTTGGCTATTCAATCCACACACATTAAAACTTGTGTTGGCTTTGAATTCCCGTGAAAATACTCACCAAATCACAAAATTAAACCTTCTACCTAACATCTCATAGGCATATCGTCATGTAACATTTAGTGTATTTTCACTCTTGCGTCTCTTCGAATTCTGGGTGCGTTGGAATTATGAAGTATATATATCGCCTTTTTATTATTTTTAAAACTATTTTGATAATTATTTTTAAATTAACTTATTTAAGTAATTATATTTGGAACGACCCAAATCTGAAAATTTATTTTAAATCTCTAATTCAATGTAAATAAATCATTGAGTGATTATATACTACATCAAAGTAAAATAAGCCAAGGATAAATCTCATTGAATTCTACGTGAAAACTTACTAAATCCACACATTAAAACTTTTTCCTAACATCTCACGTGGGTACTGTCTTGTAATCTTTGGTAGATCTTCAATCTACAAGCATCAAAACTGTGTGTCCGAATTCTACGTGAAAACACTCACAAAATCCACACATTAAAACTCCTACCTAACACCTCATGCACATATTGTCATGTAATCTTTAGCGTGTCTTCACTCTTACGTCTCTCTGAATTCTAGGCACGTTGGAATTATGGAGTATATATATCATTTTAAATTACTTTTTAAAACTGTATTTTTAAAAAAATAATTAACCTTATTTAAGAAATTATGATTTGTAACGATCTTAAACTAAAAATTATTTTAGAAATTTCCAATTCAATGTGAAAAAATCATTAAGTGACTATATATTAGAACAAATTAAATGAGCCAAGGATAGTTCTTGTTCACTGAATTCATGTGAAAATACTCATCAAATCTACCCATAAAAACTCTCGCCTAACGTCTCACACGCAAAGTGTCATGTAATCTGTGGTGCATCTTGAATCCATACGCATCAAAACTTGTGTTGTCTTCAATCCACATAGAAAGCACTCACCAAACCACACATTAAAACTCCTATCTAACATCTTATATGCATATTGTCATGCAACTTTTGGTGTGTGTTCACTCTTGCATCTCCTTGAATTATGGGCGTGTTGGAATTATAGAGTATATATATCGCGTTTTAAATTATTTTTAAAACTATATCTTGGTAATTATTTTAAAATTAACCTTATTTAAGTAATTATTATTTGTAACGACTTTAAACTGAAAATTATTTCAAAAATTCTAAATTAGTGTAAAGAAATCATTTAGTAACTATATATTACAGCAAATTAAAATGAGGCAAGGATAGATCTTATTCTCCGAATTTCACATGAAAACACTCACAAAGTCTATGCATTAAAACTCTTGCCTAATATCTCACGCGCATACTATCATGTAATCTTTAGTGTGTCTTCAATCTACACACAACAAAACTTGTGTTGTTTCAAATTTCCACATGCAAAAACTGACCGAATCCATACATTAAAACTCCCATCTAACATCTTACACTCATATCGTCATGTAATATTTGATGTATCTTTGCTCTTATGTATCTTCAAATTTTGGGCGATCAAAATTATGGAGTGTATATATCACGTTTTAAATTATTTTTAAAATTATATTTTGATAATTATTTTTAAATTAATCTTATCTAAGTGCTTTTTTTTTTGTAAGGACCCAAAACTGACAATTATTTCAAATTAGAAATTTTTGTAAAGAAATCATTAGTGACTATATATTACAACAAATTAAAATAAGCTAAAGATAGATCTCATTCTTTCGAATTCCACATGAAAGCACTCATCAAGTCTACACATTAAAACTCCTGTCTAACATCTCATGCACATACTATCATGCAATATTTGGTGCGTCTGTCTTCGAATTCCATCTGAAAAACTCACCAAATCCACACATTAAAATTCCACCTACCATCTCATGCATATTGTCATGTAATATTTGGCATGTCTATGCTCTTGTGTCTCTCTGAATTATGGGCGTGTTAAAATTATGGAATATAATATCGCATTTTAAATTTTTTTGAAAACTGTATTTTGGTAATTATTTTTACATTTACTTTATTTAAGTAATTATTATTTGTAACGATTCTAAACTGATAATGAAATAGCCATAATTTTAATATATTAATGCATGCTAGATTTGATAATTATATGTGTGTATGTGTTTAAGTGAATTAGTGTATTTGTAATGTGAATGTGATATAATGTATGTGAATAGATAATAGGCTGGAATAATATATTTATCATGATAGTCTAGTTATGTTATTAATTATTATGTTAATGCAAGTGGTTGTTATAGTAATTAATGTTTGATAAATTAAGTATGTTTTGAGATAAGTTTATAGTCTTTAAGCCTAGCAGATTTTTGGCCCAATTTAAGCCAAATCTAAACCCAAACAAGGCCTAAAGCCTTTCCCAAATTCTGCCCCAAAAGTCAACATTATTAGGATAAATATCAAAACTTATTTGCACCATTAGACAATCCAAAAATAGAACAAAAGGAGAGGAAATTCGTAATTCCTCTAAAACCCAAAATTTCACCGCCCAAATCAAGTTTTCTTGGACTCAACACACCAAAAATCCTTCCCCAAGCCTTATATATACATTAAGGTAAGTTTATTTGATGTTTGAGATGTCTTATTTTCCTCTTAATCCATGAAATATGCATGTGTAGTATAATACAAGTAGTTGATGTGCTAAATTATTGTTGAGATGTTGTAGAGTGGTTAGGAAAGCTTTAGAATGCTTGACATGTTATAGATAGGTTGTAGTAGGCTCTCATATGGTTTGGAATGAGTTAGAAGAGGTAAAATGTGAAAATTTTTGTGTTTGGAAAACAGAGGAAATTTGCAATGCGAATTGCAGTGTATGCCGCCTCGTACGCCGTCGACATACATGCACGCATTAAAGTTTTTAGTTATGATCTTTTGGAAATTTTCTTAAAAGCCGCCAGCGTTGAAGTTAGAATTTGCCAGCGTTAGAACCCTGATTTTTTACTTTTCGAAATTTTCTTAAATGCCGCCAGCGTTGACGTTGACATTGCCGGCGTAAAGACTCCAAGGTTCTATACAGAATGTATACTTCTTAACGCTGCCTTATATGCTGCCGGCGTATGATCCTACACTGCCGGCTTAAAGACTCAAAGGTTCTATACAGAATGTATACTTCTTAACGCTGCCTTATATGCTGCCGGCGTATGATTCTACACTGCCGGCGTTAATGGCCGACGTGGACTTGTAAATTTCAAGTTTTTTTAACTTCTTTCAACTTCTTCCAATACATAATATAAGACTTTTTTATCAAAGATTTTCCTTGTGTGATGTTGTATATGGGTTATGTGATGACTTTGGATTGTTTTTACATAGGGTTCAATAATTTTCCTAAGTTTTAATCTAATGAATATAAGATTAACTTAGGATAGTAATATGATATAGTTGATTTATGTAGGATAGAGATATATACTCAGTTAGAGATTCTCGTCAATTCCTAAATCAAACCAGGTACACAATACTTTGATTGATTATTGTTTAGGATAGGCATATACCAATTTGACCTTAATCAAAGATTAATGAAAGATATTGAAATTGGTTGTGCTTTACGTCGTTGAATCTGGAACCGAGGAGCGACAACCCTGTCATGATGTAATGGCACAGTAGTTTAGGCATTTAACCCAATCCTTTGTCATGTGCAATGACTTAAATTCATGATGCAATGGTTCACCATGATCAATGGTGGTTTATTTTATTGGCTAAGTGGGTAGCTAATAGGGTTAACTATATCGGTATATTCTTCACTTAGGCTCGGAAGGAAATAATATGTTTTAGTTCATGGGTATGGGATCGTTGAACTAATTGATGTTATAGACCGGGATAAGTGGAGTGTATAAAGGAGTGTGAACTCTAAATGATGCTATTAATATTCTTTTTCGGTTAGATATAGGAGATATATATATCCAGTCTATCTATATTAACCCCCTGAGCAGCTACTGTTACTCAGGACCTCCAGAATTCCCAAGCTTGAATCGGAGTTTGAATACTCCAGTGTTGTTCTATTTACTTAACTAAAAAGATAATGAAGTTGTGGTGATTTATTGCATTACATTTAGTTAAGTGAGCATGGCATATATATTTGTTTGCACTATTGTGTATTGGGCCTTTGGCTCATGCTGCTATTTTGCAGGTGACTTTGATGACGAGCCCTATGACGATATGGGTTATGGAACTAACTGGAGGATTCTATGGATAACTAGGAGATTAGATGCCTAGTATATGCTTAGGATTCCTTTTGATGTAAAATTTTGTGAAGTGTTTAGGCTTATTTGTTAAGCCTTGGAATGTATTTTGAGTTGAATTGTATTTGTAATATAATTGGGTTGTAAATAAGATCTCTATGTTTATGTGATCCTTGGGAAGCTGTAATTTATAAATATATGATGTATGACTTGTATATAGATAATGACCCACTACCTATGTAATGGTAATGTTTCTTAATTCAAAGCATATGAATGTTATATCTGTTTTAAATAGGCAGCCATTACAAACATCTCTTTTTAAAATGACTTTACGTATAATACTTGAATATTGTTCATAATATTTTGGTGTTATGCATGGTCGAGAGATTTTGCACACTTAATATTTGGGTTAAGTGGGTTGGGTCTTTACAGATAATTATTTCAAAAATTTCTAATTCAACGTAAAGAAATAATTGAATGTGTTACAAATCGTACAAGGCGACAACCTTTTTGGTTTAAGGATTGCATAACCATATAATAGATGTATGTATCATTAGCTGTTTGTAATGCATGGCTCATTAGCCAATTGTAATAGAATCTGTTAGGAAATTACTACATCTAACAGCAATAGGATTAGTTCTAACAGTTACATAACATAAAACAGCTGGATTCAAACAAACAATAGCTGGATGTAACAGATCTGTAAAAGAATATAAATACAGAAATAAGATGCAGAAAAGGGTATCAAACCCCTGCGATTAAGTAAACAATTGAGGAGTTAGAGACTCACTCGAAGTAGTCTCCATTTTACTTCAATTTTACCTGCAAAGCCAAACATCAGATGTTAGGGTTTTGTTCTTATTGTAAGAGAAGAACTTAGAGAGAAACGAGAGAGTGTTACGGAGAGAATATAGAAACTTATCCAAAGCAAAGTGAGGAACTAATACTGTGTGTGTGAGAACACGGTAATATTTAGTGCTCTCGTCGTTCATGCCAAGATCAAGAACTTTGAAATCCATCATGCAACAGTCAGATATGGATAAATTGCAAGCATATAATAATTTCTTAAATAAGGTTAATTTAAAAATAATTGCCAACATACAAATTTAGAAATAATTTAAAACATGATATATACCTCATAATTCCAATGCGTCCGAAATTTTGAGAGACGCGAGAGCAAAGACATGCGAAATAGTACATGACTGTATATGCATGAGATGTTAGGTGGGAGTTTTAATGTATGGATTTTGTGAGTTTTTCCATGTGGAATCTGGAGACAACACATGTTTTGCTACTTGTGGATTGAAAACGCACCAAAGATTAAATGGTAGTACGCGTGTAAGACGTTAGGCAAGAGTTTTGATGCGTGAACTTGGTGAGTTCGAGGAATGAGATTTATCCTTGGCTCTTTTTAATTTGCTGTAACATATAGCCATTCTATTACGGTGGTCTCACACACAGAGTATTAGTTCTGTATTTCAAAATAGAGAAACCCTAAGTTCCAAAACTCTCCTCACTTTGCTTCAGATAAGTTTTTGTATTCTCTCTCTAACACTTTCTCTTTTCTCTCTAAGTTCTTCTCTTATGATAAGAACAAAACCCTAACATTTGATGTTTGGCTTTACAGGTAAAAAACGAAGTAAAATGGAGACTACTTTGAGTGAGTCTCTAACTCCTCAACTGTTTACTCAATTGTAGGGGTTTGATACCCTTTTCTGCATCTTACTTCTGTATTTGTATTCTTTTACAGATCTGTTACATCCAGCTATTGTTTGTTTGAATCCAGCTGTTGTATGTTATGTAACCGTTAGAACTAGTTCTATTGCTGTTAGATCTAGTAATTTCCTAACATATTCTGTTACAATCGGCTAATGAGCCATGCATTACAAAGAGCTAATGATATGTGCATCTATTATATGGTTATGTAATCCTTAAACCAAAAAGGCTGTCGCCTTGTACAATTTGTAACAGATGGCTCCTCCTGATGAAAATCGACCTTGAAATAGATCTGATGAAAAATGTCCAAATCTTCCTAAGTAAGATCTTCTTGTGGAAGACCTTCCCACTGAACTAAAACTTGTTTAATATCTTGACCCTGTTGCGAAATAATCCGACCACTTAAAATTTGAAGTGGTCGAATGAGAGGTTTATCCTCTATTATCTCAAAAGGAAGAGATAAAGTTGGAAAATCTTGTCCCATAGCTTTCTTCAATTGTGAGACATGAAAAACATCATGTACCTTGGCTCCTACTGGTAACTCGACTCTGTAAGCACAAGCCCTAATTTCCTCCACAATCTTGTATGCTCCATAAAACCGATAAAACTGTTTATGGAATTTTTGTTTAGAAACAAAAATCTATTTATAGGGTTGTAATTTAAGAAACACCAAATCCCCTACCTTTAATTCCACCTCATGACGCTTCTTATCAGTAAAATGTTTCATTCTGTTCCGAGCTCTAATCAAATTATCCCTCAGAGTTTTTAATAAATCATCACGAGTTTGTAACTCCATATCCACAGCTTCCACTCTTGAAACTCCTTGATAGGAAGGAATAGTAGGTGGAGAGCGCCTATAGATTAGCTCAAATGGGGTAGAATTATCATCCTCATGGAGCAAAGTATTGTAGGCAAATTCAGCCTATGCTAAATACTTAGTTCAGCGAGTGGGACAATCCATGACAAATGCCCTCAAATATTATTTAATCGTACGATTCAATACTTCTGTTTGCCCATCTGTCGTAGATAATAGGCACTACTCATCTTAAGAGTAATTCCACTAAGTGAAAATAGTTCCTACCAAAATTTGCTTATGAAAATGGGATCTCTGTTTGACACAATTGACCTTGGAAACCCATGATGTGTTGACAACCATGTCAACAAAAAGAGTTGCAACTTTTAAAGCATTAAAGTTGGAAGTTAGAGGCCTCAAATGACAGTACTTTGTAAGCTTATCCACAACAACAAATATGACTGTAAACCCATTGGATTTTGGTAAACAAGTAATAAAATCCGTACTAATGACTGTCCATATTTGTTATGGTATTGGAAGAGGATGTAAAAGCCCCAACTGGTGCTCTTGCTTCATATTTAATTTGCTGGCAAGTAGTACAATTGCGAACATATAATGTAATCTGTGCTCGCATTCCTTCCCAAAAAAATTCAGCTCCAATCCTCTTATATGTTTTCAAAAATCCAAAATGGCCAGCTAAAGGGGAGGCATGAAATTCCTTAAGGATCATAGGAATTAATGATGATTGTGATACCAGAAATAATTTGTTGTGATAGAATAAAAGATTATTCTTCCACTGAAGTGGCCATTTTCTAGGAATACCTTGCCGAACTTCTTCAATCATTTGCTTAAATTCGGCTACAAATTGATATTCTTGTTTTAGAAGATCAATCAAATGAAAACAAGGGATTGTGTAGCTCAAATAGTGTGTCTCATTCACCTCTCTTCGGGACAAAGCGTCAGCTACCTAACTATTACACCCAGCCTTATACACAACAGAGTAGTCATATCTCATCAACTTGACTAAATACTTCTGTTGTTCAGGGGTATGAATCACTTGTGTTAAAATCTCCTTTAAGCTTTTATGATCTGTATGAACAGTAAAATGGCTCCCCAACAAATATTGATGCCATTTTTCAACTGCTTCTACTAAAGCAAACAGTTCTTTGACATAAGTAAAAGCCTTTTGCAAATGGTTGTGAAGCTTTTTACTAAAGTAAGCAATGAGATGATTGGATTGTAGAAGTACTGCTCTAATCCCAGAACCAGATGTGTCTGTCTTTACAATGAAAGGCTGGGAAAAATCTGGTGGTGCTAAAATCGGTGCTTTAATCAATCCCAACTTAAGTTGCTCAAAAGCAGCTAAAGCAGCTTCAGTCCACTTAAAACATTCTTTCTTTAACATGTCTGTCAAGGGGTGAGCTATAGAGGCATAGCCTTTAACAAAACGTCTATGACATCCAACAAGTCCCAAGAAAGCTTGTAATTGCTTCAAAGCTTTGGGCAATGGCCAATTTTTCACAGAATCAATCTTAGCTAGATCAGGAGCTACTCCTCCATCAACAACTATATGTCCCAAATACTTAATGGTAGACTAAGAAAAAGCACATTTGCTTTTCTTCACATAAAACTCATTGTCCAACAAAGTTTGCAAAATTGTTCCTAAATGATGTGAATGCTTCTCTAAACTCGAACTGTAAACCAAAATGTCATAAAAAAATACAATAACAAATTTCCTCGAATAGGGTTGAAATAACCTATTCATAATACTCTGAAAGGTTGTAGGAGCATTACATAACCCAAATGGCACTACAAGGAATTCATACTGGCCATGATGTGTACGAAAGCTGTTTTGTGAACATCATTAGGATACATGAGAATTTGATGGTATCCTGCTCTCAAATCCAACTTAGAAAACATTGTGGCCTGTTTCAACTCATCTAATAGCTCATCTATAGTTGGAATGGGAAACTCATCTTTCACTGTGGCTTGATTTAAAGCATGATAGTCAATAAAACCGCCATGTTCCATCTTTTTTCTTAACCAATAATACTGGAGAGGAAAAAGGAGTAGAACTGTGCTGAATCAATCCTTGCGATAACATATCTTCAACTTGTTGCTTAATCTCACTTTTCTAAAGGTGAGGATATCTGTATAGTCTGACATTAATGGGTTCAGTGTGATTCAAATGAATACAATGTTGGACTAAATGTAAAGGTGGCAATGATGATGGAGCCTGAAAAATGTTTGTAAATTTGCCCAAGAGGTCATCAAGCTGGCCATTGTTGGTGAATTCGTGAGAATTTACTATTGTTTCTGTCTGAGCCATCAAATGGAAATAGGAGGAAATACCCTCCGTTTCCCATAAATGTTTAAACTGATTATGAGTAATCAAGGCTCCATTATTCATGTATGAACACAATAATTCAACTTGCTGGCCTCCTTTTTGAAAAGTCATAGCCAATCTCATGTAATCAATAGTGAATGGGCCTAACCCTTGTAACCATTGAACCCCCAAAACCATCTCTGCACCTGAATGGGCAAAACATAAAATGTTTCTCGAAATGCATTATTCTAAATTTGCAGAGCAATATCTACACACTGGCCTTCACAATTAAGTCTATCCCCATCATCACATCAAACTAGGAAGTTGGAAAAACAGTAAGGTTCAAACGTTTAACTGCTCTTGTTTGAATAAAATTGTGAGTACTGCCACTATCAATCGATACACTAACAGATTGCCCATTTACATACCCCTGAAAACGTAAAGTCTTAGGAGTAAGTGCTCTTGCTAAAGCATGATAGCTAATACTAAGAGAAGGTTCCACAGTCACATTAACATCCCCAAACACAGGCTCTTCCTCATCCCAGTCAATCTCACTCATTAGTAGCAAAAATTTAGGTTTGCACTTATGGTTTCGAGAGAATTTTTCATCACAATCAAAACATAATCCTTGTTCTCAACGAGTTTGCATTTCTTGTGGGGTGAGTCGCTTTATAGGTAATTTGGGTTTTTCCTGAAATTGAATTGTAGAAGATGTGGCCATAGAAATGGGAGGTTTAGAAAATTGGAGAGTAGGTTTAGGACTTGAAGAAAAAGGCTGATAGAAATGTGTCTAGTCATTGTGCTTGGTTTCAAAAAGTTTGGCAAGAAATATAGCTTGGACAAGTGTTTGAGGTTTATGCAATTGGACATCTCGCTTCAAAAATGGCTTAAGGCCAGAAATGAAGCAGCTAATAAGAAAGCTTTCATGCAAACCAACAACTCTATTTGATAAAGACTCAAAAGAACTTTGATATTCTACTACTGAATGAGTTTGAGTGAATTTAACCAATTTACCTTGCGGATCTTCAAATTCAGATGGCCCTAAGCGAACTTTCAAATCCTCTAAGAATCGAAGCCATGTTGTAATTAAATGGTTTAATTCAATCCACTGTATCCACTCCAATGCCTCATCCTCCATGGCAAAAGAAGCAATGACCGATCTTTGGTCATTGGGAATATCATGAAAATTAAAGAATTTTTCAATTTTATAGATCCATTGAATCGGATCACCTCCTTGAAACTTTAGAATCTCTAGTTTGATGTTATGGATTGATTAATATGTGTCATTTAAATGGAAGGTAACCTTTAGTTGGAGTGGCTTAATAAAGTAAATTGGCAACAATTTGTGGGTTGTAAATTTGGCTAAATCACATGGACCATATGCAACAGGTGTTCGAGGTGAGAAATTAAAGAGATATTTTTACTCCGAACAACTATCTCTTAATATTAGATAAAGCCAAAGTCATAAACAGATTATTACAGGCTAAATAAGTTGGAAAATTAAAATTAAACAGCCTTTTGTCTTAAAATGTAAGAAAATAAGAGTAAATAATAGGATATATATCAAATTTGGTACGTAAATTTTACACGAAAATTTAATTTGGTATCTTAATTTAAAAATGATTAGTTTAATATTTAGCTAAACTTTTTATGATTATTTTTACTATTTTTTTAACATTATTTATGCTGTTCAAAAACATAGAAGAGGTAATATATCATTAAATTTTTATGAATGACTTTAAGACATATGTCAAGCAATTGTATTAGTAATGTAGTAAAAATAACTATATAAATTTTAATTAGATATTAAATTATCCACTTTAAAATTTATCTCTCAAATACATATCGGGGGGTATATTTGGGGTGGTTTTGGTTTGGGGAGGGACTTGTTTACTCTTGTGATTCAATTGTGAACCTAATTATTTATCTATGTTAATAAATGTCGCATAGTGTATTTATTACTCACAAGGCTATCATCCTTCTACGATCCACCTTTCGGCGGAGGTTTCAGCTTAATGGAGCTATTTTATAATGGAACGTGGTTAATATTGCTGCTGTAGCTTTGAGGGTTAAAAGGAGAAAAATTGCAAAATAATAATAAAAAATCAAATTTCTAGTATCCTACATGTATGGTGTTTAAGCTCGTGTCTTAAATACACGATTTATTCAAGACAAAATTTTAGATAAACACGAAGAAATCATGTCTTGAAGACAAATTCTATTATAATGTATTTTCAATTGTGCTTTGAAAAACATGATTTCAAGTGTGGTATCTTCTTTATTTTTTATAATTTTTTTAAAATTGCAATTCTTTATTTAATTTTTTTATTCTTCATTCATTTAGCTTTGACATTTTAGATAAAGACAAAGGCCATAAATGGAACCATCAGTAATCTTTTAATATTAGTACACAGCTTACCAGAATTTGATTATTGCCAACAACCAAATTGATTGTTGTTTTAATAAACCAAACAAAATGTACCCTGCACAAGTAACAACCAAATAAAACAAGGTAGATATGTAAGTTACTTCTGCAATTATTTCAAGCAGTAAGCTTTGCTTTGGTCTGTGGACAATTATGCACTCAAGTTTTGTTTTGTGGAGGGGGGCCCCTAAGTCCCAAACCCTACTATGTGGTGTTGTTCCAAATTCATAATTATCGTAACATGATTTTTGTTCAAACAGTAATCGAAATCACATGACACAAAGCAAAAGGGACTCATCAGCACCTTTCATTTTCATGGCCCATCCTATGTTTCTTAGTCATGGAAAGCGTATTATGTTTGGTATGTAATATGTATGCCCGGCTTGCTTCAACTTTAACCCGCAGGTTTGACATAATGATGGTGGCCATTTGCGTTAGATGATTAATTTTGATAACAAAAGGTATCTATCGAGACTGTTCAATTAATTTAAAATTGACTGTTCAGCTACATATATATTATGATATAGACCAAACAAAAAAAAAAAAAAAACCTTGCAGATAATCTTAAGCAAGCATGGACATTGTGAGTGCAATAACATGCATTTCTCTTGTAAAGAGGGATTTGAATATAAATAACCCTCTAAGCCATCTAATCTCTCAAAATCGAGAAAAGATTTAGTGGGTATTACACATCACGTGTAATATACACATGATGTATAAATCTCAAGGCTTTCTAATACGTAGATATTTGGATGGTGGTTCCTTTGAAAATCACTCACTGCATTATTCATATGTTAGCATATAGTTGGATATTACCTACGCAATATTTTTCCATAAAACGAGCATGGATGAACTAATAAGAGCACAACCGTCTTGGTATCTTTAACATGGAATCCTATATGAATAATTTCTCTTTTTTTTTTTATTTTATAATATAGGATAAAGGGAGGTCTTTAAATTTTTAAAGTACTTTGTCGAGAATCTTAAAAGGTAAAATTTTTTCATTTTTTTTTTAGGTTTTAAGTGTATTTTATAAATATATATAAGGCTCACAAAACTTAAAAAAATGTGAATACCCTCAAACTTTAACAATAATATAGTAGGGTTCTTTAAAAAAAAAAATCCTTAAAATGCTAATGTGCCTCCTTTAGAATCTCTTAGAGGTCATTCAAGACGTGAATGCAATATTGTATTTACTTATTACTCATTTGCTTATGCAATATTTAAGACCGATAAAACTTCTTTTTCATTTGAATGACACCAAAACGAAAAAAAGAAAACTTTCTTTTCATTTGTATAATCCTGTCGGCTCTTTTTATTATTCAGAGAGAGTTGCTAAAGTTGGATCACATTCCCATTTTTGCATTTTAGAAAATAAGTCTAAAGAGGAAAAATATCCATTTTTCTACTTAATTTGTTTAATTGCAAGTTTAGTCTTTATTTTTTATTTATTATTTTTTTACCTTTTGCTGTATTTTTATTTTATTTATTTACCGTTTAATTTTTATATTTGAAATTTTGTAGCTTTGAAAAACTAGTATTGAATGAATAAGAGTTCAAACAATTGTTAAGAAAGAAAATAAAAAAGAAAAGGAAAACCTCACCATTTCTATAAAATGGTAGTACTAAAACATGTGAAAAATTTCCCTTTAGCCCCTAATAAGTGGTCTAAAACCAACCATGATTGCAGCCCAATTACTATATATCCAATAAAGTAAGGGTTTTATTTTCATATATTCTAGGCTTGGTTTCATTATATTGTTGATTTGTTTTTAGACTGGAAACTAGTTGGCCATTGAGATAATTTCTCTAGGAGTGGCCAAGTACGACTAATATCAATTCAAAAGTGTCTACTTTTGATGGAAAATCATTATAAGAAAACGATGTACATGATAAATCTTTATATTTTAAATAGAAATGGAAGCTTCCAACTGAAAACATAAAATGATGTGCTAGAGAGAAAAGTAAAAAAGTTAAAATATAAAAAATTGAGGGGGGGTAGAAAATGGACCACCAATTTTACAGTTCTGCATCAAAAGGAAAGAAACAGTGGATGAGTAACTAAGCATCGTACACTGCTTTTTTAAAATATTGCTTGAAATGAATTTTCAATTATTGTTTCAGAAGATTGCCAATGGCAAGATATCATGAGCTGTAAGGCCTTGGGAAACGTGAAAGTTAGGGCAAATCCTACTGACTAGCTGAAATCTTTTTGAAATAAGGGGATTCTAAAGAGCTTTAGAGCCCAAGCAATCGAAGCACTTTTGACTTCTTTTCCATATGCCCATTTAAAGGGAAACTTCAAATGGAGATAAGACTTGATCTATATAGATTGAGACACTTGATTTCAACCTTATAATGAAAAGGTCCCCTGACTTTTTGAATTATTATTTTTTTACCCTTTTTCCAACCACCAGATGTATGTAAACTTTTTAGGATATACAGTCAATCTCCCCTCAAGGTTTTTTAACTTCCAGCAAGAGCTGTATAAAGTCTCGCTTAGGTTAAATGGTATTAATTTATCCAATTTGCTTACTATTGAATCAATACTTATTGAAACCATCCTAAAATTAGTTTTGTTAATGGGCTGAAAATTGGAAGAACTATGGATTGATACCACTTTATCTAAATAATTGATTGAGCAAAAGAATCGGTACATCTTTATCCATATTTACAAAAACCATATTAATCATCTTATTTCAAAATTTCTGTTTTGGCCGTGGATAGTTTAGTTGTCTATTTCTATAGACAATTGTCTCTATTATCACAATTACATCGTGTTGATAGCTTTTCTCTTGTTGTCTTGATTGGTATTAACCATAATTCAACTGTATCAATGATCCACATCGCAACAACTAAAATGGCAATCGATAAGCTACTATTTCAAACATCTTACTTATAATGAGCAATTCATAACATACCTGTCTCATTGGTTGCAACCTTATGTCAACCATATAGAGTGTATGATAATAAAAGGCGGCATAATAAATCAAATCTATTTACTAAGCTTGCAAACACAACCAAGCAAGTCAGGTAGAGCTAAATTGTAACTAGCTTTAACAAAATTAATTTGTTAGGTGTCTTTTCTCATTTAAACACCTTTAAGTTTTCTTAAATTATATGAAAACTTTAATTATTATGAAAACATAATTAGATTATTTCGGTTTTTTTTAATTTTAAGTTTTAGATGAATTTAATAAGATTATTTCCTTACGATCGAGTTTATGTGATTGTTCTCCTATATCTCTTTCTGATGATATCTCTTTACATGTTATCACATGAGATTTCACATGGTTATTGACGGACAACGTGCACGTGAGTGATCATCTACTATGAAACCCTCACAAAAAATCCATTGTCAATCCCAAATTAGAGAGAGAGAATGAGGGAGGAAGGGGGGGGAAAGAGAATTTACAATTTCAAGGATGTGATCTCGGTGGTCTGATTAACTTGCAAAGTAAATATTTTAAAGGTTAAATATCATATTTGATATCTAAATTTTATCCTTTTTTTCATTTAACTACTTAAAGATTAAAAATGTAAATATGCCATTTATAAATTTTTCAATATCATTTATAATACTTATATTAGATAATTAATTGAAAAGATGGGGAAAGTTGGAGTGGTAAATTGAAAAACGAGGAAAGTTCAAGTAGTAACTTGCAAAAACAAGAAAATCTATATAGTTAAATGTAAAAATAGCAAAAATTCAGCTATCGAATTGGTTTTTTAAGACCTCAGGAAATTAATTGAAAAAAGTAGTATTTATTTCTATTTTAAATTAACAATTTCCCCTAAAGATTTGTGTGGTTATGAATAGGGCTGTAAGTAAGTCGAGACAACTTGCAAACTACTCGAGTTTGACTTGACGAATACTCGAGTCCGACTTACTTATAACTGAGTCGAGCTCGAGTTCGAGCTACTCGAGTAGTTATCAAGCTCGAATTTGAGTTATTTGAGTAGTTATCGAGCTCAAGTTCGAGCTTTAAAGTACATGGTTTGGTGAGCTCGCAAGCTAAGTTGAGCTTAAACGAGTATTAAATCGAGGCGAGTTGAGTTCAAGCTTATTGAATATTAAATACTCTTTATAGTTAAATCAATATTTAAAAAATAATCGAGTTTAATTGAGTCGAGTTTGAGCATATTGTGTATTAAATCAAGTTGAGTTCGAGCTTAAAATTCAAAGCTCAATTGAGCTTGAGTTTTTCATTCAAGTCAAGTTAGGGCTTAGTACTGTATTGACTTGACTCGACACGACTCGTCTCGTTTACAATCCTAGTTACGAAATTGCCTTCATGATTTAGATTTTCATCATGAATAGTGGTAAAATTTGAATTACATACATAGACTTAGGGTTTAGGCTTGAAGTAGGCTTTGTGTTTTGTGAATGAGAGTTCCACATAGAATTTAGATCACAAAAATTTTAAAGGGAATTAAGATTAGATTTTAACATTATCTCCTCGAATTTGGCATGACTCAAGTAAGTGCATCTTTTTTCTTGTAGTAAGTGATCTCCTGTTGGGACAAATCATAAAAAATAACCTAATGATCACCATCTACTTAGGAGTTAAAGATAGGGTTACAATTTATCCATTCTTATGACTAGTAATGCTATTTAATTCTTTTATTGAAAGGATCTTTAAAATTGTTAATTCTTATCGATCAAATTAAATTCTTTGTCAATGGGCTTGTACCCTAGTAACATCTCTTCTGATCTCTTAAGTAAGAAATATAAGATTTAAATCCTTCTTCTACTTTGTAATGGTAAAAAATAAAATAAAATTCCCATTATAATTCTGTAAGTTAACCTAAATATAAACATATATAAATAATAAAAAATTGGGAATTTTGCATATCACAAAGACAAGAAAATTCAATGGTTCTATAATTTTTTAATGAGATTGATCAAATCGGTTAGATTTATGTTTAATATAATCACAATACTGAAATACTTAATATACTCATTAGTCAAATACTTAACTGAGCAATCTTGATGAGGTGGTAGGTTTTTTTGTTTTTTTTTTTGGGGTGCAGGAGAGTCTGATTGAGTCCTTCCTTTGCTTTTAGGTGGCGATAACGCATGAAATGAAACGACTATTGGGCTCTTTGTTAAGGACGTGCGGTGGATTGACATATACAAAATGGCAAGGGGCATCGCATTATTTTTGAGCTCAAGGAATTTTCCATTTTGTATGTACAAAGGCAGCCAAAAGTAAGCGATGGTCCACCTCGCATGGTGTGTGTATATATATATATATATAATATATATAATTTATGCCATTGGATCCCTTTGTGAATCAAACAAATCTGGTACAAAAATGTATTATAAAATCGAAGTGGGATGTCCAGGATCATGTTCAGGGTCCGTGGATGTATTCGGTTGTTGTATCAAGAGGGTTATATTGCTATGTTCTGAATTATCTATTCAAAAGGATATTCCCTTGGTAGTATAAATTATGTATGTTGGATTTCGTAAAAATGATAGTAGATCTGAGTTTCCTTTAATTTAATTACATATTCCAACAAGGAGGATAAGGATTTCCATTTTTCAGCATGTGTCTTCTTGGTGAGTCCCTTTTGGGGCCAATTTTGAGGATAGGAAGAAGTCTTATTCGATCCATCTAAAAAATAATACAAGTTCCAATCCCTTTTATTATTATATGGGGATAAAAAAATAAATAAAAGAATTAGTCAGTGGTGGAAGAAAATTTCTACGGTCCGCATGTCTATTATGGTATTGAATTGATTAATATAATGCATATTTTACAGTTCCGTAAATTATAGGAATTTCTTTTATATATAGAAAGGGACATTGTCAAAATTGATATCTAAATAGTGATTGCTTTTCTTTTTTTTTTTTTCTCTTTGTTCAGTTTTGATCTGAAGTTTGATGATATTAAATTTTATGTCTTGTTAAATTTACTATTTTAAATCTAATTAGTTTTTAACTATATGTGTTGTACAATAATTATTTGTCACTTCATTTTTGTCAAATTGAACGAAAAAGGTTGTGAATTTGATAAGTAAAAGTTTGGCTAGGTATGATATTTAACAACTTCAAATTTTAGACGTAAAATTTACAAGTAAAAATTTGGTAGGCTTGACAACAAGCAACTTCAAACCCTAATATAAAATTAGACTAATATGCAAAATTCAAATGGTATCTTTAATATTACTCCGATATATAAGAACATTTATTCATTCATTCATTTAACAACTTCAAACTTTAGACGTAAAGTTTACAAGTAAAAATTTGATTGGATTGACATCGAGCAATTTCAAACCCTAATATAAAATTAGAATAATACATGAAATTCAAATGGTATCTCTAATGTTACTCCAAAATATAAGAACATTTATTCATTCATTTATATAACAACTTCAAACTTTAGGCGTAAAATTTACAAGTAAAAATTTGATTGGATTGACATGAAACAACTTCAAACCCTATTATGAAATTATAATAATATGCAAAATTCAAATGGTATCTTTAATATTACTCCAAAATATAAAAAAAACATTTATTCATTCATTCATTTGTTTATTTATTTTATTGTAGATAGTATTTATCAAGGGTTGGAGAACGAATGTCCCACCAAGAATGACGTAGCAATAACGTAAAAATACGAAATGTGGTTACTTCAATTTGAAGTATATTAGAAACTTTCTTTCTTCCCAAGTCTCCCTTGGAAGTTAAGTTTCCTTCATTTTAGCAGCAACATGCAGTAAATTATTGAAACTAACGTACATGGAAAAATCCTAGAATTAAGAGTTTAATAGATTGGTTCAGGATTTGTAATCCCGATTGTATACACTACACAGTTCTAGGTATATAGCTGGACTAGACTGGTCCATTTCGATCCTCATAAATCTCATAATTGTTATATATTGTCATTATCTTATAGATATTGTCCATAACATGTTCTAAGAATTTACTCCTAACAATTATTGGATGCTTAAACAGAGAGCTCTCTCTCTCTCTCTCTTTACTGTTTGTATATCGAAATAACAAGTTATAGTTGTTGTCATACAAGTATTAAATAGTATAGATGTCAAGGCTTAAAATTGATTCTTAGTTAAGGATTAATGTTTATCTAATAATTAGTTTAGTTGACTACAGATCTCCGGAAGTTGAAATGATTTAGATTATTAAGTTGAACCATTTTCAATGTGATTTAATTTGGCTCAATTGGATTTAGATCCTTTTGAATAATATCTAGTTGTTGTACTTAGGTTTCACTATTTACATTATACATTTATCAATTCTACTTATACTATTTGATTTTAATATTGCAAATAAAAAGAATTTATCAAATGGATCTTAACGGCATATATGTATATAAAAAATAAAAGAATTATAGGTGAAGAATCCACTAAGCTCAACCTATCACTCAAAATTATCATATAACTTCTCCATTAGATCATAAACATATTAAAACAAGTAAGTTGAGTAGAGGAAATAACCATACACATCACATTATTTCTCTTAACCAAGGTGTTAGGAGGAAAAAAAGATAGGTGGTTTATGGATCGCCTATTGAGAATGTGTCGAATAAGATTGTGAGACCGTAATAGTCACATATGTGGCATTATATACGGTTTCACTTTTTTATGTGACATATCCTTAATGGAGAATATTGCTAAAAATAAGTATGATCAGTGCTTACCTCTTTTTTACTCGTGTTAGGAGAGACCAACAGACCTTAGTTACACCATTAGAATAAGAGAAACCAATTCCTAAATATATGGACGATAAGAGTGAACTTAGTGAATGTCTGAAGTCTAGGTGCTTGGAAAGACTGTGAGACAATAAGAGTAACCGGTAGTTGGGAGTAAATGGAAAAGGGATGCAATTGTTGAGGATTTAGAGTTAATATCTTACAATTAGGTATAAGATACTTTTCTTTCTTTCTTTCTTTTTACTCTTAAATAAGAGTTGTTGGATTTAGATAAATATTTGCCTTGTCTCCAACTTTCTATCTTGAGTATGTTCTGACCATTCACATGCTTACATTTCGATTAAGAAATAATGGATAACATATATTGAACTCAATCCACATATAAAACTACTGCGGTTTTTGGTTTTTGGTTTTTGGTTTTGATTTAATTCAAATTCATTTGGTTGTTATGAATAGTAATAAAAATTCAATCAACATTTTCCTTATAATATTTTCTAAGTTTAGATTTGCATCGATGCACTTTGTGGTTTTTTTTTTTTTTTGTCCTTTCCCTTTCCTGTCGACGTGTGTCATGAACATTATTTGATGTAAGAGTAATGATGTTAACAGTGCACGACTAAAAATAAATGGCATGGGGTAAGCCGTTCAAAATTCAAATCCTGGGACTTAATTTACACTCAAGATCGAACATTCCATAATTGTTTGTCACCTTTCTGTTGAAGCATGTGTTATGACTTATGTGGTTAGGTCAAGTGTTCTTAATTATCTTCTGTCCCTGTCAGCAAAAAAGAAAAAAAAAAGATTCAAATCCTATTGTAATGTTAAAATAAATGCAGTTTTAATAAAACTTTTTACCCATAAAAAAAAGGGGACTTATATATGATTCGATTTTATATGTATAAATCTGTATATCTTATATAACAATATATTAACAAAAATTACATCTAAAAGATAGGTACAATCGAATGAATATGTGTAATGGGCAAATGTAACATTTAATATATGAAATTTATTTATTTTTTTAATCAATTAACTGAATTTAGTTAAATTTCACTTATTTAAACTTTATTTATTATTACAATTAACTATCTCATCCAGATATATAGATGAACTGTAGCGAATTTATCCTTTTAAATTTTAAGTAATTAATTATACAAATTGATAAAATAGAGATACCAAATGTATATTGACAGTGAATTTTATTAAATTTTATAATTAGTTACTTAAACTTTATTTGTTTATATAATTAGCTATAATGGATATTATAGATGAACTTGTTTATGGATAGTAAATTGATACTTTTAAATTTTAAGTAATTAATTGCAAAAATTGATAAATCAGAGATAGGGATGCAATTGAGGCGGGTTCGGGATGGGTTTTTTGAAACCCGAACCCGATCTGAGTCTTAATGGGTGTCCCAGAACCAGAGAAAAACCCTATTGAGTTTTTCTTTTTTTTTATCATTCTCAAAACCCGACCCGCTAGGGTCTTAAGAAACCTATAACCCGATCCGACCTGACTACAAGATTTTCAATTTTTTTTCTTAAAAAAAAAAGTAAAAGAAAGAATTTTGTTTTAAGTTATCAATGATACAAATACTTATATTGAAATAATGAATTTTAGATAATAATACCATATAAAATGTTGCAAACACTTTATTTCCGCTTACTTTCACATACATAGAATATAAATGGGTTCTTTGCTTTAATAACTTAATATTTTTAATATTCTGAATTTATGTCGGATTGAGTTTTTCCAACGGGTTACATAATAAACCCAAAAACCGACCCGATGACTTATTGGGTTTTTTTTTTTTTTAAATCTAAAAATCCATCCCACAACCTTATAGGATTTGATCCTATATGATTTTTAGTGGGTTGGATGATCGGGTATCCTATAACGATCCGTCCTGCTTGCATCCCTAATCAAAGATACCAAATGCATACATACCATGTATATTTCATCATCGTCTGTTTGGTATACTAAGCATGCCTCGTCCCAGTCACTTATACTGATTTTTTCCGAACAAGAACTTGAATTTGGTTCAAACTTTGGTGTCACCTTCGATGGTGTCCAAATACTGATGATGTGGGTCGTAGTACTGTATCTGCAATTAGCTGGTACACATCGTTGTCATGTCCTTTGGATGCTTATTTCATCACAGCGTCCATTTCCCAGCCACAAAAAAATCCGATCCAATGACCATCGCATGGTGACAACGACGTTGTGTTTTGTAGCGCGATTCTTTTATTTCCCTGTTCGAATTCAGTAGCCATCAAACAACCTTGTTACTGTCGCACACAGGCGGGGTTCAATCAGGTTGGTTCAGAGTTCAGACACCAGATCTCAAAAATTTCTGGCAGGTCTCGATGAATGCTCTCAAAAATTACTAATCGCGTCTGGCAATTTTTTAATTCAAAAGGAATTTAGTAATAACTATTTCTATGCCAACTTAAATCTTTTGTCCAATAAGTAACAAATTGCATTATATATTGGAATTATATCACAAACGGTATATAATCTTTGCTCAAATATACAATTAGATACATAAATTTTGAAATTGATCAATTCAATACCTGAAAAACCTTAAAATTGATCTATTTAGTACATATAAGAACTTAAAATAGTACTGTTGGCATGCACAAAATATTTTTTCAGATATTAAGTTGATAAATTTTAAAGTTTAAGTACCAAATTAATTAATTTTAAAATTTAATATCTAATTTGATAATTTGTTAAAATTCACATACAACATTAACCTTGATAAAAATGTGATATTTTTGGCAAAAAAATATGATATTTAAGTTTGAGTTCTTATTGGGAAAAAAAAGTACTAGTTATTGACTCAGACGTAGCATAAGAACCTAAATTAAAAACTTCAAATCCAAAATAACCTAATAGCATGCAATATTTGCAACAATTTTTGGTGTGTTGGCTCAAATTTTCGATGCACATACCTTAATTATATAATGTCATATAGGAGGGAAGGGGGAAAGAAATTGAACGATAGAATATGAGATTTCATGGGTTGTAGTGGGTAATTCCATATGAGGGGCCACAATTGGCTGATTTGGACTTACATGTCGGTGACTACTGACCAGAGACTGAAATAGATTTGCATTTTTTGTTGTGGAAATTTTGTCCAAAAGCTGTCTTCCTTCCTTTCTTTTCTCTTCCCTTACCCCCCCGGCCGGTAGAAGAAGAATTCCATCCGCTAGAAAGAAATTATATCAATAACAATAATCAATAATAACAAAAAAAAACAATAGATAAAGAGTTGGGGATACAATTATCTAATCATATAAATGTTTACATCTCTTCAATTGTTAAAGTATCCCGAATAGAAATTGTCCAAAAAGAATAAAATTCAACTAACTAGCGAGTAGACTAGATCCAATAAAAGAGATGATAAAATCTCATATAAGATATGAAAACATAATTAAAAACATAAATAATAAATACATAAAAATTTCACTTATTCTAAAAACTATCAATAAAATAATATTTGGTTGATTTTTATGCTTTTTAAACCACTCGAATTACCAATGATGAAGAAAATAATAGAACACAACCCATATCTGATGCTAAAGGTAATAAATCTGTTGCTCTTCATATCGGTAATAAGAAATCTATGGCTCTTTAGATGGATTTACGGAGTTAACACAGCAGAGAAAGAAAAAAGATTTAGAAAAGAGGGGTGGCCACTCTCAATACTAGGGTTTGAGAGAGAGGAAAGAGAGAATTGTCTAAAAGTAAATCTAATAATTGTTTATATTAGATATTATCAAATTAAATAACTTCTCTAGGTCATGAAGGAATTATTTTGTTACATTTCCTATTAGATAATACTATTTTTTCTCTCTTTCTCCAACAAACTGAACTGCTTGTGGTATGGATAATCAACCGCTGCAAGGATTGGATTGTTTTTTAATGGAGTAAATTACATTAACAGGAATCAATGTTTGAAGGTAAATTCATTTAATATATTAATTTTGTAAAATTTATTTTAGTATCAATGTTCGGATTTATTTTGAATGAAATTTCTTTAATTTTTCATCAATCAATTATTAATATCTTATTTGACTTACTTTACCAAACGGTAATACCTTAAATGAACTTATCCTTAAAATATTAGTATTTTTTCTTAACCACTCAAAACGTTGAAGCTGCAAATGAATTTACCCCTAAATGTTGATATCCTTTTTGATGTAATTTACTCCTTCTAATACCGAATATTAGAGGTGGAAAACAAAAAACCCACTAAATTGAATTAATTTGTAAATTGAACTAAATCAAATGAGAAATATGATTTTTTAAGGAATTTGACTTAAAACATTCTTAAATGGAATCAATCCATATATTTATAGGTGGTTTGGAGGGAACTATCTTAACAGACATTGACATGTTTTGTGTGCTTGTATGGGGAAACTTTTGTCCCTCGCGGATGTGGAGATCCAGTTCATAAGCGGGATCATAATGAAATAGCTGGCAGATTGGCTAGGAGAGGAGGAAGGAAAGCTGGGGAGGAAGAACTTTTTTTTTTTGCGCCTCCACACAAGACATTGTGACCTTGTTTTTTAATGTAAACAGTGGTCAGTTTGAAAATGGTTGTACTACTGGGGAAGGCCTACCAAGTAGTAATGCTCCTATTTTTGCTATTAGACCGCATAAGTGTAAAGGATTAGAATAAAGCTTTTTTAATTTAAATTACAATTTTCATTTAATCCACAATCTAAATTGAACTAAGACTAGTATTTAATAATTTTAATCAAATCAAACTGTTATTTAAGGGTTTAGTTTAGAATGGACCAAAAAAAAAAAAAAACCGTAAGTTATGACTTGATTTGATTTTTAGTAAAAAACTGAATCAAACCAATTCATATCCACCCTTACTAACTATAATAGACATGTAATTTATTATGCCCTTCTTATCACATTGTTCCCTAATTACATTAATACTATTACATGTCACATATGTTAATTAATATGTTTTTATATATAGCTCTCTATCAAATATGTATATGATTAAATTATGTACTTATATAAACTTTGTATCTTACATTATAAGTATGTAATAAAACATATACAATTTAATTTTTCAAACCATTTAGAGACATTTAAATCAAAATTAAACCAAATATTTTGACTTAAAAATTATTCAAATATGAACCAAATAAAAAATTATTGATAAACCAACATTTTGATTTGATCTTTTAGTTTTCAATATAGAGTGTCACTCTCCTATGGAAAACTAATACCTTTCTTTTAAAACCCTATGATTCACTGTGCAAGTATGCTCAAACCCAATAACCTAACCAACATGGAACAATAGACACAAAGCACCCAAATGTGATGCAACCAAATTACATAACATGGATTTACTTAAGGCTGACTTAGGTTGAATGCTTATGATCTAATGTGATGAATTCATAAGACCATACCACACCAACTGAATTGTGACTTGAGTCAAGCTTGAAACATGCATGAACAATGAAACTACTCAAAGTTACAAGTAAGCATGGAAGAGTATTTTTAAGAAACAATCCCTAAAAAGGACAGATAAGTATTCAGTCAACTCCAATAATCCTTAGTTGAAACCAAATAAATTAGGCCCTTATTCATAAAAAGATTATTTAATAGAGTAACCCTCATTCGAATCAGGCATACAAGCACACCCAATTCGTCAAGCATGTGATCAAGAAGATAGCATTTGCTCAAAGGCTCCATTGGAACAAGTATTGGGCTTTATTTGACCATGTTAACTTGAATTTTCACCATCCAAGTGCAAATTGTGTTTTATCTTACTAGTTCAAAGTGAGAATGTTATTAACATTTACGTTATGTTTTGTTTATTGGAATGAAATGAAGTTGGAAAAGAAAAAGAATCTTTTTGTTGTATGATTAGAGTATTTTTTGAAAAAAGAAAAAGGTATTTTTCATAAGGAATAATGATTCCACTAGTAACGAGAAGAAATAAAATTTTTTTATCTATTCCATGTTACATATAATAGAGATTTCTTATGATAAAATTTTTTATAAATCAAATAAAAAATAGATAATTCACAGTATTAAATCCAAAATATGAATTTTTTTCCTGTAAACTAAACCTAATATTAGAGTTTAGGGCCATCTAATCTACCAAGTGGCTGATCAGATTATATTAGTTGCATAGGTTTGTCGAATTTTGTTTACTTTACAACTCTACCCTTTACATATTTGGGGCTTATAGCATCCATAGCAACCATTTGAACTCATTATTACTCTCATCATACTTTTATCCGTGTAAAAGACCCTCATGAGTCTGCTGACAATTGAATTTCACTCTTTGATCTTTTAGTTTTTGTCAATTTAAGAGATTATGGTCAACATGTTATTGGTTTTTATTTATTTATTTTAATAAAATCTGTTCAACACTTGAATTTATTTTAGCACATGTGAGTTTATCAAATACTGATTTAAATTTAAAACCAGCCCGTACTTGGTTTTAGTGCGTCGAGCATATCTCTAGTTTTCTATACGCCCATATTCCCTATATTTTTCCGGCAAACACTTATAAATCCAAAGAAATAGAACTACTAGCTTAGAGCATCATTATCCCTAAAGCCTCTAATAAAAAAGATTCTTCAAATGTTATATTAGTATTTTATATGAAATTCATCATAATTTTTTCTTAGGTTTTATAGGTCTCATATATTTTTATATATTACACTTAATAAATTAAAAGTATCATAAAAAAATACAGATGACCTTAATTTTTAAGATCATTAACAAAAGATACCAAAAAAAAAAAAAAAAAAAACCTCTCCCATCAAATAAAATCTCAAAAAATGAGGTCCTTCAGCAAATTTTCCGTGCCAGGAACTGACGGGACTGCTCTTATTGTTCATCTTTCACGCAGCATCAAATCGTCGTCGCACCTAGACAAGAGCGAGGTTCCAACATTTTCATTTTGTTACAGTCGCAGCTAGGTACGAAAAGAATTATTATACAGTTAAAAAATTCGCATGTCCATCATAATTATTTCAAGGACAGGCTAAATATCCTGGAACTGGATCAACCACTTTTGTAACAACCTTAACAGCTAATCCCACAAATTCATTATAACCTTAGATTTGTGTGGACATGCTATCAATTGACGTGATGCTTAGCTTAACGGGGTTGGTCAATATTGTATTAGTTTTGAGTAATAATTAGTCTTTGTCTTCATCTGTTTGTAACGATTGTTATTATGGATTGTCCCCGAATCGCCATGAGATACGGTGCTTTATTTGCTCCCTTGACGGATGTCACAATATATCCTAATATGGATTTAGTCTTTAAAAGATAAGCCCATTTTAATTTTATAAGACCGGCCTCCATATACTTTCAAATACTCCACTCATGGAATAGGAAGAAAATTTTTATTAATTTGTCGAAATTCAATGAAGAATTTTAAGAAATATAACGATACCAAAATTAACTTTTTTTTTTTTTAAATCATTGCAATAGGATAAGGTGCTTCCAATTTGGTATATCATTTCAGAGATTGATGTTAATACCATTAAACTATAATATCATCGTCCAAAATCACAATCTAATAGGGCTTTTTTTTTTTTTTATAATTTCCCCAATAAAGAATCCGCAAATGTGAGAAATTTTGTTGAAAAAAGAAGAATCTAAAGCAAGAAAAAAAATTCTATTGTCTTGTCATTAAATTTAATAAGATTGGACTATTGACTATTTAATAATTCATATTTATATCCAATTGTAGAACTGCAAATAAGCGAGCTTTTCACGAACTATTTGAGCCCGATTAATAAATGAGCCGAACCCAAGCCTAAAGTAAAACCCGTTTATCTAAATGAACCAAACTTGAAATTTGATTTAGGCTTGCCATCTAGCCCATGAACAAGCTCATTTAGGTTTGTGAATAAATTTGGGAGTAGACTGGTTAATAAGTTAATTAGCAAATTTGTGAATTTTATATGTATGGTATATTATATAAAACTCTATAATTAAAATAATAAAAGAATTTATTGAATTTTTATGTATATATACTTACATATTATATTTCGGATCTGATAAAAATGGAAAACAAGCTATTTAATGAGTCGATCTTGAATTTAAATTTTAGGCTTAATAAAAGCACAATGGACTTAATAAAAATTTTCGCTTAGTTCGGCTCGGCTCAGCTAGAGCTTGAGCTTGATTCATAAACGAGTTGAGCTTGAGCCTACATTTCAGGCTTTAAAAACTCGGTCTATGTCTACTCATTTGCAACCATATCCAACCATTATCATATCATTAAAATAGTTAATTAATATTTAATATAATTATTTTAATGATTAGATAATTAACTAGACGGTTCATAAGAGTTTCCTGATGTTAGTTGTTGTATGCCTTTTAGACTACCCCATGGATTAATAATAAAGAAATTATTGTGAAAGAAATATTCTCAATCTTTTATTTAATGACCAAATACAAAATCATTAGTTTCCTTCCTTTCAACATATCTCTTATTTGGTGAACTTTCCATAGCGCTGGCCCAGCATGCATCGACCCGTGATGGGCCTGATGACTCGTGGGCTCAAAAGTCCATTATTTAGAGGATTTTTATTTTATTTTCCTTGAAACAAATCAAGCTTTACCTTAATAAAATCAATGCAAAACTCTGAATATTTGTAACTGTACAAAATTATCTGCCTTTTAAAGTGTCGTTATACTATCTATAAAGCAAATCATTCGTGAGAATTATTGTTTTATGCAAACATGGGGTTTTAATAACTTTGGCTCTATGATTTGTATTGTGAATTTCATTAGTAGTTTAGTAGTGAAAATTGGAACATACAAGGCTTTAGATCAATTGATATTTGTACCGTCCAATTTTGAATACGTGAGGATTTATATAGGAAAATGATTATTGTATTTGTTGTGGTCAATAACATGAAATCATGGGATACTCGAGCATTGTCAATAAAATTTTGACCATAGAGGAATTGATAATTTCCAAAACAATTGTTATTCATAATTTGAATATACACTATATATTTTTTTTATTGGTAATCATACTTTATATGTAGATAGCACGTAATGCATAATATCTAATGAATCTTTTATCAAATTACATGGGAAAAAACTATCATATAATTGGAGTCAATATCATAAATAGTTGCAAACTATTACATGAATTAGTCATAAGAGGCATTTAGAAACGGTGGTGCCGGCAATTTATATTACCATATTGTATCTTGTATTCATATCTATATAGATTCGTGTCTTAAAAACTTCAATCCGTTTTTACCATATCTCATAGCTCATGTCAACCCATTTTTCGAATAATAATACATATAAATAAGCAAACAAAAGAATTGAACCTTTGAGGTTATTGACTAATGATAAAAGCACAACAATAATACCAAAACTAAAATTAACTATATCATTAAATGAATAATAGATGATTTACTCATTAAAAATTAATATAAAGGCAAAAAGAAACTCATTATTTTTAGTTGTTTATAATTATACTAATTCAAGAAGCTTTACAAAAAGGAAAAAAATATGACAAAATTGTATAACTAATTGGCAAAGTTTCTTAACATTTAGGTAGGAGCTTAATGTTGATAATTATTGTACAATGCATTCATTTTCTTTCCTTGGTGGGTGGAAGCTGACTAGCCCCTTTGTTTCATCTTTCCATATCAACAAAACATATAGATAAACAAACAAGTATTCTTAATCTTTAACATTACTAACTAATGATTAAAATAGCTTTATAAAAAGCCACAAGGAAAATAACTATCCCAATTATAAAAATAAACCAAACCAACTTCTTTTCATACATCATCAAAAAATCAAAATTACCATCAAAGCAACATATCAATTTCTCAATTATGCAAAAGCAAAATGACATTAAATGGAACCGCCATTTATACTGATTCCTTTAATCTTAGCCTTCAAGCCTACCTCTTCTAATATCATACAACCATGATCAACTTTTATACCTTTTTCTCTTACTATATCTTTTGACTGGAGACAACATAGATCCAACAATATTGCAATTCAAAGTGTGAAATCAATTCATCCCATTTTATTAAGTTGAAGCATTGCTTAAGGAGATGTTATTACTAGTGGTCATTTCTAATTTAATGATATTTTCCATTATGTTTCCAAAGGAGACACAAAAAAAAAACCTATAATTAAAAAAAGGTGGTATCAGTAAAATCCAATAATGTTGAAAATTTTACAAAAATAATTTATCATATCACATTCTTCTTCAAAGTGTCAATCCCTCGTATATAAAGTCCAATGAGCTATGATATTTATTAAGGATTTGACCTCCCATCTAAATGCAATTCTAAAGCAACTATAAATATCGATATTATAAGGACATCACCTACCATTGATGCAACTCAAGCATACTGAAATTGATTACATCGAATAACTCAATATATCCAATTTAACCATTTGATCTCCCTTATCAAATCAAAATAGAAAGGGATAATGTTAATAAGGAAACACAACATATTTAATGAATGATGATAGCAAATAATCCATATAGTCTACTTTTGTGACCTAAAAGAATCTAAATAACAAAAGAAGATAGAAGAAATCTACTTTGATGGATGATGGTTTGATGAATTAGTGAAGAAGGTAATTAGAAACTATAGGATCATTAATAGATGTGTGTGAGTTGGAATGAAAGTTAGGACAATTACTGTAGGTTGTTGTTTTAGACCTTGGTGGTTATTGTAGATGGTTGTTTTGATTGAGAAAATCGTTCTCAATAATGTCGAAGATTGTAACTCCCTAAGATACACATTCCGATATCTGTTAAGAGTGAGTTAGAGGCGGTTAGCAAGTTAATTCTACTATTTTATAAATGCTCGACTTGTTGAGTGAGGTCATACAGGTAGGAATATTGCATACATAAAATATTTCAGCCTTTCAAATGTTTCTTGGAGAATGAACACTAGTCTTAATTGGTCGGCTCAAGATCTGATGAGGTTGGATTTGGGAAAAGAGACTTATTACCAAAATTGTCTATCAATAAGGAGTAAATAAGTTTTATCGATGGTACCTAAAAAAAATTTTATCTTATATACCTAAACTTTTTAAAAGTTTCACTGAAAGTACCTTTGGACAGAAACCATCCATTTTTTCATCCAAATGCTGATGTGGCAAATAGATCCGATTATAATATTATTTTTTCGTCCTACTTGACTTTTTTGTTATTTTTGAATTTTCTCGCTTTCTTTCTCCTCCCTCTCCCCTCCATCTTCTTCCTCCACTTTTTCTTATTCTTTTTCTTTTCTCTCTCTTCTACAAATTAAAAAAAAAAAAAACTTAAAAAGGCATAACCTTAATTAAAAATAGATTGCCATAAGATATTGTAGTTTCTTTTCAATTAGTAAGAGACAGAACAACTTTTTCCTAAATTTCAATAAGCATTACTATCATCTTCAACTACTAATTTTGAATAAGTAAAAATCAAAGCTTTTTTTTCCCCACATGATTAGATAAACTCCTAATTAGGGCACAAGTTCGTCCCTCGTTTACTTCACTAAATACTCTTTCACCACCAGATTCCTAATGAACATTACCACTAGCAAACCCTAAGCATTCAAAGATTGTAACTTTACAATGCAAGAAATCAATTAGAAATTATCATAATAACTTTGATTCCTTTATGTAATGCGCTGAAATTTGAGTTCGCTACATGTTCGATGAAATGTCTCATAGAAACGGAAAAAAAAAAAAGAAAATAAAAGACATAATCTTGTTCTCTTCATAATGCACTAGCAGATACGACACCGACCTTGTGTGTGAAAATTTAATAATTTCAAATCATAAAAGATTACTTACAAAATATAAAAAATTAAGTAAAAAACTCTCATATTTTTTTCATCATAAATAGAGAATTATTTTAGTATAAAAAATCTATTTAGGTTTGAATTTAATATAAATTATTTAATATATAATATGTGATGGCAAAAAAATTTTTAATATATGATATGTTTTTCTCACTATTTTTAATGCATATTATTACGTGAATTTTTAAAGAGAAAATAAAAAAATAAGTCTTTTTTTTTCAAGAAAATGAATTATAAGTATTGTGGAGGGAGTAGTTTATTTTTTTAAAAGAAGTTAATTGGTTTTTAGGATAAGATAATTATTAAAAGATAAATATAGAAAGATAATAAGATAAAATAATTAATTGTTGTACTTTAACTTTTGATTTTTTGACCCATGAAAAGGATTTGCTTAAATTTAGTAAGAAATGAGATCATTGTTTTTGGTTGCCTCATCCACATGCCCTTTAATCTCTTCTGCAGCCCACGTCCTCTTTCTGTCTTCTCATTTGTATATATCTTCCTCGATCTTTTATCAGCAATAGGAGAGAAATTTGTATTGGAAGTACAATTTATTCTCACATCCCCGAGTTAAGCAAAGCAATTTTATATATGACCTTTTCAAAATTTCTTTTCTTTTCTAATTTTTTTTATCAGTAATCAATAATTTCTATGCCCTATGAAAAATTTCTCCCCCGTAACTTTAGTTAATTTCCCCTAAAAGATTATAATGTAAGAACTGATGAGTAACTCAAGCCGGGAACCAACTAAGCTAAGGGACAAGTACGAAAGCTGATAATGTTGTCGGGAGTTAGGAGAAATGCAGGACGATACCGTGCCATCTCACTAGCCGAAAGGGGCGTCCGGATGGTGAATAAGGACATCCCAATGGTACGTCCTTGCAAATGGTAGTCAATAATCATCTAGATGAGACCTTAAGTTTTGCCGACTACAAAAGGTCAATTGTACGTTTAAATTAAGCAAATTTGCTGTATTAAACTTTTGCTAATTTGCTATGATACTTCTAGCATGAATTTGGCTATTATAAGAGTTGTTTACACTAGTTTTATGTAATCTTTGACTTTTAACGTGAATATTCATCAAGAATTATCTAAAGATTATCTCAAATTATTAAGAATTGCTTAATATTTTTCAATCATTTGAGTTTTTGATTAACTAATCACTTGATTATTATGAAACTACTATTGAAAATTGTGTGTCATGTTGGTTTCTTTCAGCAATCCATTGTTATTTTGATCATTATGAATTAGACATCTCCTCGGGTTAGGTCTCAATCGAGACTTAAGGAAAATCGGCTATGGTGGACCCTTGCTTGGGCCACCTGGTTAGCAGTATAATCAGGACCTACCTCAAGGACCAGATTGAATTGGTGGGTCCAAAAGGTCCTCTTGATTTAAAAAAAAAAAAAAAACCCACACTAAAGATGAAATTTGTGTATTTAAAAAGAAAAAAACAGATTGGACCCGTAGGACTCGCCCCAAGTACCGATAAGTCCACGGACCGACATGATAGTTTTGGATAATGTGTTCACAGGGTGATTTCGAATTCCCATTTAGAGAATCTGAAAACTGACGGGTCAGGTTTTAGGTCAAATCAAACAAGCCTAGGAGATGTCTATTATGAATATCAATGATCAGTTTAACTATACAACCAATTAGTATTTTAATATTAGTGTGTGATATTTAATATTAGATTTTCCCCCATTCTTTTATTTTCTCATCAATATAAATTAGTGCCCACAGAAAACCGTATTTTCTCAGCTCATTTGAATCATTGCCCACGGGATTTGTGGCTCTAATTTGGTTCCAGGGTTTAGACACATTATAATTCAATATTAGAGCTCGTGGCTGAAGACCATTAGCCTGGTAAAAAGTTTGAGGATTCTTCAATCTTGTTTGTCGACTTTTCAGATTGTGATAGGAGGTGCTGAGATTAAAGTTACAGTTTGAAGAGAAAAGGAAGGATGAAGAGAGGTGTGTCGTTGAGCTTCTATCGAGTTCGATTAAAGCGTTTGGAGTTGGATGGTGTGAAGACCAAAGGGTGTTGTGGGTAAAGAACACCAGGCCCTTGGGCTTGGTTTTGCTTAGTCTAGTAACAACTAACAAGCCTTAATAATCATGGGTCACTCTCTACAAGGGCCCAATCATTACATTAGAGTAAAAATCGGTAGATCGATATTGCAATAGCCACGTATCTTCAGGTTGTTTGTTGATCTCGATTTGCATCATTTCATGAAAGGTTATCCTGCTGTATCTATTAGGGCTAACAATTCGTATTAGTGGATGGACTCTGGCTGTTTGATCATTTTTCTGTTCATTTCAGTATTTTATGTACGTTATTTTCAAATAGATATTTGTCAAGAAATATATATAGATAAAAAATAAATAGACTAGGTAAAAATAAGATACTGATAATAAAAAAATGCAAATCATATACTAATAAGATACAAATGGAAGTCAAACGATTTAAACGAATCCATACATCAATATTAAAAGTATATAAAATTCAATACAAGTCATAATAAATAATTAAATTATAAAAATGTCAATGACTTTATAGTCAAGTGGCATCTAGTTTAGGTCCTCATCCTTAGGTTCCGAGTTCAATTCCCCACATTTGTAATGACCCTATATGGCCTCGTTATAATAGCACTTGTGACTCATAAAAAAAAAAAGAACTTATTTACTTGTATCCAAATAATATCTTCTCATACTTTCTTTCAATAATTATGCTTATTTTAATGGCATTTTATTTGTTTTTGTCACCTACCAAAGTTGTAGCGGAATAAGCATGAATTGCTAGGCAAGAAATATAGTAAATGGAAAGCAGATTTAAGGTATAGCAGCACTCTTTTGGTATTCCTCCGATAAGGATGCAACCAGGTTGGGTTTCAGGTGGGTCATATGAACCCATATCCGAACCTAAAACTCACTACACTATAGGACATACCAAACCCGATCCTATAACTCCATGTGGTTTTTTTTTTTCTATATTCAAACCCATCCGATAGGATTTACTAAAAAAACTCGTCAATCACCCATTACTCGTTTGACCATCAACCTAATTATCTGTCTAACCCCCCTCGATTATCAACCCAAACCCGCCTCGCTTATTATTTATTTCTTTTCAATAGATTTAACAAATTTAAGGCAATAAAATTATAGTTTATTAGTATAGCAATTCAACTTCTCTTTGCCAACCAATTTTTAAATTTAGTTTGTTACTATGTTTATATTTAATAAATGTATTTAGATTACAATTTTTTTTACTAGGACTAATGAGTCGGGTATCCATAGGATTTTAATAGTATCCAAACCCAACCTTAGTATTCTATAGGGTTTTTTACCTATATCCAAATCTGATCCTATTACCCTATAGGGTTTTAATGGAATTAGACAAATCGGAAACCCATCAATGACCGGCCTGGTTGCATCCTTATCCTCCAATGTGGCTTGCATCGCTTTATGCATGAATTAAAGTAATTCCTTACAAAAGCAATACCTTATTTTCTTTCCTGAAAAAAATTTCAATGATACTAATACGCGGTGCCTCTAAATAGATAATGATGGTGATACTTAATAGTATATAGAATTTATAATTTACTTTAAAATTTTATCATCAACCCAGTGTTATACCATAATACCATTAAAGTGTTTGTGCGTTGCCTTGTTGGCTGAAACTTTGCTTTTAGTCTTGGGTTTCGTTGCCTAAGGCCCAATTATTACTGGACTGTAAATGCTGCAAAACTTTTATTTACTTATGGACCCAGGATGATATTAAAGAAAATTCATTAGAATTATATGCCACGGCGCTGTAATATTTTACATGGTGTTTAGATATCTCTTCGGGATTAGAATTTGTATTAGTATTTGTATTATATCTATATCATATCTATTTTATATCAGTATTTAATTTATCTGATCAGTTTATGAATAAAAATATATATTTTTTATTAGTATTTATTTTTTATAAACAATTTATTTAAATAAGATAAAAAAATTTAAAATATTTTTAAAAAATGACGACACCCATGACTGTTCTCTTGTAATATCTTGGTTGGCTATGTACAGAGTCAAGAGTTGTTGGATCCATGCCACCAATACCAATATTGCCTAGATATATAGCTTTTTATTGAATATTATAGTTGACACGCCTTCCAGTTTCTTTTTATTTATTCATTGTCCACGTTTTTCGAGGAGTTGATTAATTGACCCCATCAATGATATGAGAAATAGTTTATTATTAGACTTGACGTCCAATTTCTGTCCCATGCATGCATTTTTATATAAAAAAATGGCTCGTATAGATCTCCAGGAATATAATTTAAATTTTTTCTTTAGGACTACCCTATGATGACGATAAATCTCTTGTACTGATATGATGTTTGTTAATATTAAAAATAAAATGCAGCATTATCTATACACTGTAGATAGTACTAACTTAACTTTATTAAACAAACATAAAAATTTCAACAACGCATATAATAATATATTTATAATGTGAGTTAAATAAAATATTAATAAAAATAATTTAAATATCGATACTTAAATGAATTTTATAAAATGTTTATATCTAATTTGATTATTTTATAAAATGTTAATTTTTTTTTCACTTGAAATGTTAATATATTAATTTTTTTTCAAAACATTAATAATTTTTTATGTAATTTATCCTTGGAATGCATTAGAATTTTAGGTTTTAGATCTTTTACCGAGGTTCAAATTGAATTATTCGCATAGCTCAAAAGTCAGAGATGAGAAATTGAGTCGAGATTGAATTATAGATATAAATTTTGGGCACCTTTATGATGCTGACGATTTCAGTATAAATGTTATATATCACGCAAGCAGTTAAATTTAAAAAAAAAATTGCTTTTGCTATTGCTATATTTTGTATATATGCGCAGATGTTATAGCTCATGAAAAATATAGGAATTATGTATTCAGATTGGACTATATCATATTATTGAGTTTACATGTCAGTGAATTTTTTTCTTTTTCCTATTACAGTTAACAATGTAAAAAACTAAAATAACGTAGGAAGGATTTCACAAATAATAACACATCACATCACATAAATTATTAATAATAGTATGAATAAACGAAATCCTTTTCCGGGCGAGAGATAAATGAAACCTTAGCGCATATAAATACTAAAGCTATACATATAAATACATGGCAAGTACTCTCAATAATTTTTTCATACGTGGTGGTATGAAAACTACCTGCTGCTTTATTTATTTATTAACATATAATTAGTATTTGTTTATTACATTTATATATATATATATATACATGGCATGTATTACTAATCTAATATTTTTCTATAATTTTGATGCTATTATAGTCTATAATAATGTTACACGTTAAATTTCCATTTGTGTGGCCTTTTTGGTTCATCGTTTTAACATTATTTTGATACCAAATAGATACTGAACCGATACACTTACGGCCAATTTACTTCGCTGAATAGAATAAGGAGGGAATGAAATTCTAGTTATAATGGTTATTATAATTTTCAATTGTTGTAAAAAGTAAAATAAGTAATTATTAAAATAAAAGGTAAGATATTTATAATGCCTCTTATATTTATTATAGAGAAAAGATAATTATATAAATGTTATCTTTAAGATAAGGGTATATATGATAAAATTGAAAAATAAACTATTGAATGGTAATTCATAGGTTAGAGACATAAATTACTATTCATAATTTTATGTAATAGTAATTCATTATGAATTTTCACTTCTTTCAAGTGAATACCATAATATTAACTTTATGTTGAATGGACTATTATGATACTAATAAAAAATTAATAATTTTATATATAAATTTATCAAATTAAACTGATACTAAATTAATACAAATACCAAGCGCATATCGAATCGATACTATTCTGAGGCCCTACTGTCAATGAGAAGCAGTTAACCCGTGCCAAGGACGGGAATTCACCCATGCGTGATGCCAGCCGGACGCAATTATTATGGCGTTGAAAAGCTCGTATCGTTGTTTCTGTAAATATGATATATATATATATATATATATATATATCTCTATTTATATGGTCACCGACACAAATTTCTCGATGATTTTTTTTTTTTGGCCCAAAATTCCTCGATGATTTGATACATATTATTTGTAAAAATATTATTCAGACCTCAAGGAAAACCATTTTTATTTATTTTCCCATAAATGAACTAAGAAACAGATGGCATAGAAATTGAAATTATTGGGATCCAGCTTGATTTATTAAATCTGACAACCTTGCATATAATTTAAATTTGACCTAAGGTCGGTGCAATTTGTAATGGGGTTGAGCGTTGATGTTGATTGTTGACATCAGGGAAGCCATTATTATAGTGCAACCACCAGCAATAAGGCAATAGAATTTATGGAAGAAGAAAAAAGAGTGCCAAATAATTTTTGGGGACATGTTACCTTTGATATTAGAAATTCATCTATTTTTATATTTAATTATGTAAAGTTTAAATTAGTTAATTTAGTACATTAATTTATTAAGTATTGCAACTAACTGCAAAAAAGAAAATAAATAAATATGCTGAACGTGGAATAAAATGTAGATAAACTTAAGCTCTAGAGCATAACCGACTAAATTAGAAAAAAAAAGGGAAATTAAATTAAATTAATAATAGTTAGGAGACTAAAAGTAACTCCTTAAATTTAATTAAGGTATTACCACCACGTATAATACTTTATGTATTACATGCTCAAGTTTTCTTGAATTATATATTTATATTGAACATTGCTGACCATTTTTTTAATTCTAAAATCATTTAGTTAGATTATCAAATATCTGGATTTAACAGTGGTGAATTAAACTTTATAAAAACATTTTATAAATTTCTACTCCCACCAAAGTGGATCAACTTTCTAAAAAACAAAATTTTATAAAATCATTTTACTATCTACTCTCAAGAGTAGCTTAACCTTCTCAGAAACAAAACTTTAAAGATATTACAAAACATATAGGCTTCTCAACTAAGCCCTTAAAAGAATATTACAAACTTAAACTATAAATTCAGTCATTAAACAAAGCAGAAAATAAATACAAATGAAAATCCATGGTTCTAACCCACTTCAATCATCCAACATCACCCTAGAACCTGAGTCAAGCATCATCCTCATCGATACTAACATCAATAATCATCCGATCATCAACATATCATCATAATCGTCATCAACATCATCTTCCTCATCAATACAACACTTCAAAAAGACAGTAATAACAATAATAAGTCGAAAAGACAGTAATAACAATAATAAGTCGAAGCCCAGTACACAGTGATATAGGCGCACATAGAGTGATGCACGAGCTTAAATAAATGTAATGCAACAAATAACAAGTTATTATATTTAGTTTAAAGTAAACAAATCAACATTGCAGCACTCACACTCTGAAACAATCCAGGAAATGATTTACGATCCCTGGCTTACCACCGTAGCAATGGAGGAGAGCACCGATAGCCCCTGCAGGCGACTACTTTAGGGCGGAAATCTGGAGGTTCTGAGTAACCGCAGCTGTTTAGGAGGTTAATATAAGCAGCACGAATGCTTATATCTCCAATATAATCGATAAATAAAAAGTAATGTCATCTAAGGTTTACAGCCATTACTCAATTTTACCTAACTTAATCCATAATATCACCTAGTTCAATCGTCATCATAAAATGTGAACTACATCATATTATATCATGTGAAGAATAAGCAAATATTACATCGACAACATATACCTTATCAATTACCCACCGAGCCACCTATTGGAAGTCATTGCATCATAATGAGTAGCCTAAGCACCTAAACTACCACGTCTACTCGGACAAGATTACCACTCCCTGGACCAGATTCAACGACACACGCACAACCATCACTCATAAATTATTAAGCCGATTTTAAGTTTTAATTCATTTTTAAGATGACTATCTTAACAATCATCACTCAAGTTATGGTATAACTTTTATATTTGAAGTCTAATTAGAAATAGAAGGCAATCCAGGGCTATCTTAAAAAATAAATCAAACATCCATATTTGTTCATGAATTAAACTCATATAAAAAGTCTAATTAACTATCCATTTATATCAAACTTATTTTATTACTCTATTTGATCAGACACTGAATATGAATCCCGTTATGGTTGTGAATCTTGCCTTGCCAAAATTGGATAGTTCTTTTTTGTTTGTTAAAATATTTCTTTTCACTTTATTTATGGTGTTTTACTACAAAAGCATCATCATATCATGCATACTCAAAAACATATATTTCCTAAACAAACATATATTTGAAACAACATATTTCCCATATTATACTAAGGTTTATCCTCATTCATTAACTAAAGCCAATTATCATTTATTGAGCCTATATTACTTTAACTTAGCCAAGTTATTTAGAGTTAATCGTTTAATTCGATTACTAAGTCAAAGTGATTAAACTAAGTCAATCTAATTCATTTTGTCTCATTATAATTTATTAAGTCAAGTTGAACTTAAGTTTATTAACTAAGTTCATTTAATATCTAACTCTTACAATTAATCCAATCATTTGTTAAATCCATCAATTAACAAAACTCATGTTTAGATATATCTCTTAACTAATATAACATATCAACTATTGTTTATCTATTTCATTTTATTTTTCTTTCTTTCTTTTCCCTCTCTTCTTTTTCTTTCTTCTTTGTAAATATTACCAGAGGACATATCCCACCCACGATGGGGGCCATAATCGTTGTCACCTTCCTCATCATGCCCATAGTGAAGATAGTGATCTCCAACCCCATGTTGTCACGCCCGAAACAAGGACATAATTTCCCTCATCAAGGCCATGATCTAGGCTCTTTCCTTATAAAAATCTTACTTGAGGAGATCATGCACTTGGTAACGGTCGTGATCCCAGTCGTGATGTTCATAACTTATAAAATTATGCCTGTTATAATGTGTTATTTTATGATAAGAGGATTTACGCCCGTTATCTTCCTAAATTTTATTTTCTATAAGTATCACGGGCCGTGATGGACAAGGGGATCATGCTACGTGTTTTCCTTGTCTTTTACACTAATTCTAACTACTTGATTTCAACATATGTCAATAATAACAACTTGTTATTAGCATAAACATGTATAATCTCGTCTCCTAAACACTTTTATTTACATTTCTATATCATATTATCACAATTCATTTCATCAAACACTTAACCTATACAAATATACACATATATAAGTTTTTAATAAACAAGTTCATACATCTTTGATTTATCACCACCATCATAAGTTTTACATATTTCTAGTTCTAATACAATATTTACATGCATAAACAAGAATTAAAGTAAGGAAAATAACAATACTTATCTTTTGAATAACACCTAACATATTGATTCTTCTACTCCTACTTCTCTTAAGTTCTTGGAATTACTTATAGCATGATCTTCATCCTTTATCTTGTTTTTTATCTTTGATTTCCTCTATAGACTTGTTGGAACTAAGATTTGTGGCTTGGGTTTTAAGAAATGGGAGAAAGAGAAAGAGAGAGAAAAGAAATGATGGAAAGAAAGAGAGAGAGAGCAACAAAAGAAAATAAGGAGAAGGAGGTAAAGCTTATATATATATATATATATATATATATATAGGAAATTAAGATATATTTTAGAATAAATGTATTGGGTTTGGAACTTTCAAATCAATATCCTTAGTTTTGGAAGTATTTAAGAAATAATTGAGGATTAATAGGTTAGAAATAAAGAGCTTAAGATGAGAAATTGATTTAGGAGATTGATATTTATCAAATTGATATTTAACTTGAGTTTAGGCTCAAATATGATATTTTTAAGCAAGCAAATGAATTCAAAACTGATGGAAATTTATTACTTGGATTTAAACTAAAGTTTAAGGGTTTAGGAATATGCTAAGTATCTTAATAATACGTTTAGGGATTCATGTATCAAAATCTCAAATTTCAACTTAAATATATGTATTAAATTATTTTCATTGATTTATCTAATCATAATTCATATATCTATTTTATTTTCATCATTTTAATCTATTTAAATCCAATTTCTTACTTAGGAGAAGTTTTGGGATATTTCACTAAATATTAATATAAAATGATAATTATTTAAATTTTATTATAAAATTAAAAACTATTATCAATAAAAAGGATTAAATACACCAATTTCATTTTTTTTAAATTCAAATATAATATCTATTGATTTAGTGAAAATATCAGCAAATTGAATATTAGTTTATATAGATTCTACATTTATATCTCCATTTGTCACATGATCTCTAATGAAATGATATCATATCTCTACATATTTGGATCAAGAATGATGAATAAGGTTTTTCGTTAGATTTATTGCACTTGTAGTATCACATCTTGTTGAGATATTTTCATAATTTAAACCATAATCATTTAATTATTGTTTGATTCATAAATTTGAGTACTACAATTACCAATAGAGACATATTCAGCTTTTGTTGTTGGTAAGGCTACTGAAATTTGCTTCTTAGAAGACCAAAACATTAATTTATCTCCTAAGAATTCACAAGTATAAGAATGTGCTTTTTCAATCAATTTTGCAACTTACATAATCAACATCTGAGTATCCAATTAACTAAGAATTTTGATTTTTAAAATACTAGATCCCTGATTATGTAGTATTTAAAAGGTACTTGAGAATTCTTTTTGTAGCAATAAAATGTGTCTCTGTTAGAGAGCGTTGAAATCTTGCACACAAGTAGACATTAAACGAAATATTAGGTCTAGAAGCAATTAAATATAGTAAAGATCCAATTAGACTACAATAAAGTTTTTCATTTACTTTTTTACCAATTAAGTCTATTTTTAACATGGAGGACACACTTGTTGGAGTTGAAGCTCCTGTAGAACTATCAAAACCAAACTTCTTAACCATTCAATTCGTTATTCTTCTTGATACACATAAATTTCATTAGAAGTTTGTTTAATTTGTAGACTCAAGTGACATTTCGAACTTAGCTTGCATCATCTTGGTGAATTCTCCACAAAACATTTCATTAGTGAACCCAAAAATACTATCTTCAACATAAATTTGTACTATTAAAATATCATTATCATAATGTTTTAAGAATGATGTAGTGTCAACTTTTCTTATTTTAAATCCCTTATTAAATAAAAATTCATTTAATCTCTCATACCAAGCTCTAAGGGCTTGTTTTATTCCATTTAAAGCCTTTTTAAGTTTACTAGTACAATCTCCTTTAAATAGATCTTGAAAACTTGGTGGATGTTTCACATAAACTTCTTCTTTAATATATCCATTCAAAAACATGCTTTTAACATCTATTTGAAAATTTTTTAAATTTTTATAACATGTAAAATCTAAGAATAATCTAATAGCTTCAAGTTTAGCTACATGAGCATATATTTCATCAAAATTGATTCCTTCTTCCTATGAATATCCTTTATTTACTAGTCTTTCCTTTTTTCTTACGGTTTTGCCATTTTCATCCAATTTATTTTTTAATACTTATTTAGTACCTCTTATAGATTTATACTTAGGTCTAGGTACCAATGTCTACAAATGGTTTCTTTGAAATTAATTCAATTTCTATTGCATAGCATTAATCCAATTTACACTTTTCAAGGCTTCATTATTGAAGTTGGTAAGATAGCATAGCAAAATGATCTTCAATATCTTTAAAACTTGGTCTACTTCTAACTTTAGATTGCACATTATCCATTATTAATTCAAGTGTATGAGAAGGTTTATGTCTCCAACACTTAGAAGTCTTTGATTAAAATTCTCACAAACCTTTTGTTTTCGGAACTACAATTTCCGTCCTTACAGATTCTTCTTAAATTTGTTCTGCAGTAGGTACCATAGATTCAGCTTCGACAAAACCTTTTTAGTCCCATGAATTTGATTTTTATTTTTCTTATCCATTGATTTCAGGGGGATTGTCATCATTAAAATCATCTAAGTGATTTTCCTTCAACAAATTTAAAATTATTGATTCTTTTACAATCTTATTTGTTTTATTAAATACTCTAAAATCTGTACTATTAATTGAATAAAAAAAAAATTCTTCAGCAGCACATTCATCAAGTTTACCTAAATCCTACTTCATTTTCTTAAGACAACATTTGCATCCAAGCATATGGAAATATGAAACACTGGGTTTTCTTTCTTTAATAATTCATATGTAGTTTTATCAATATGAGGTGTAATGTATACTCAATATATAATATAACAAGAAATAGAAGCTACTTTAGTCTAGAAATACTCATATACACCACTTAATTCCATAGAGTTCTTGTCATTTCTTGAATTGTTCCATTTTTCTGTTAAACCATCCCATTTTGCTTGTGGGGTAGAAAAACATATGTGTGATGCCATGAGTTCGTAGAAACTTATAAAATGACTATTATCAAACTTGGTTCTTTGATTAGTTTACAAACTTATCGGTTTTGCAAAAGTTTCAAAAGACTTAAAAGCACCGTCTTATAATGAAGAAATAAAACCAAAGAATATCTTAAGTAATCATTAATTGTTATTGTACTGTATTTATTTCCACTAAACTTAAGTATTTAGTTGTCCAAATAGTTTTATATATGTATAAGTACTAATGATTTTTTCTAAAATAGTTCTATTAACATTTTTATTTGATTCTGAGACCACATTATTTTTTATAGAAATCACATTTTATTTCCTCTCTAATTTTTAATTCTAGGTAAACACTAATAATATTTTTATTGGATAATTTCTCTAATTGTTAAAGATTAACATGTCTTAGTTTCTTGTGTCAAACAATCAGATCATCATTACTAGATAAGAAACAATTGTTAGTTTCAATATCAAAAGGTTTAATTACATAAATATTTTTTTATGATACCCTTCAAACAATTTTTCACCATTTTTATCAAACTCCATACATTTATCGTGTTCAAAAACATTCTATAACTTTTATCCCACAAACAACTTATATTTACTAAATTATGTTTCAAATCTTTCACAACATAAACATTTTTAATAGCATAAGGAGGGGCTCCAAGGGTATCGATTGCAATTAATTATCTTTACTATCATTTCCAAGCCCTATAAATCTTTTTTTTTTTTCGCAATTCATTCTATGGACATGAACAATAAAGTGTCTCCTATCATATGCTTGGTACATGTCATATGTAAGTACTGAGTGCCTTTAAGTAGATTTATGAACCTAGACTAGTTTGAGTCCTTTGAAATTCAATCTCACAATATTTAAATTTTTTGTTTGTTCATTGTTGAGCTTGTTTTTCTTGAAGAAGCAAAATTTTTTTATTGATTGGGTTTATCGCAAAAGAAGCATGAATATGTGAAATAACTATTGTTACCTTTGATTTACCTTCTTTTTTTTTTTTTCTTGGTATTGTGTAGGGTACCTTCTAGAATACCTTTTGTCATACATTTTATAGTACCTTTGTCATGCCCCGAATAGGGTCAAGGCGTACTTAGGCTATACGTTAAGGTTACCATAAACTATTTGTTTATCTTGATCATTTGCTATCTAATTTTAGTTTCCAAAATTGTTTAATTAGGTTTTGAAAATATTTAATTAAGCAGGGAAAAATAACAAAAGTATAAATGTAGGCATTATCAATAAAAGGTATTTGTTAAAGGATTTTACAACCATGAGTACAAACCAGACTCTTAGAGAAAATACTAGGTTAAAAAGATAACTACAACTTTTAAACTATTAAAAACACATAATCTTGCACTCCTAGTCAACCATTCGTCAAGCTTATACAGATCCGTCTCAAACCTAAAATACGCATAACCATCGAACTCAAAATCATCAGCACCTGAAAAAAAAAGGAATAAGCCGAAGACTAGTATACAATAGCACAATCACACATGATATCACAAACACACCTAAACTACATGTAATACAACAACTAATAGTTTGATGATTCAAACAACACGGGAGCACTCACATTCCGGATAATAAGCCATGAGAATCTAGGGATCCTGAATAGTAATAATTACTTAGGAGGTTGATATAGACAATCCGAATACTTATATCTCTTATAGGAACATCTAGTAATAGTTTCATTTAAGTTTCACGTCCGTTACACATATCCATTTATTTTAGTCTGTAGTTATATGCAACTCATTCAGCTCTCATAGTCATGAACTACATATACAACTTCTTACCTAACTTGAATGGATGTAATTTTGATACCGTTTACCTTATCAGCTACCCGTTGAAGCATCAACGATGGTCTAAGCACAGCAAGGTTGTCGCTCCTTAGATCGGGTTAAATGACAAAGCGTACTTAAATAATTAATTAGGTCATCTTTAAATGTTAGTTCATTTTATGGAGTCTACCTTAGCAAGCAACATGGAAGTTAGTGCATACTTGATATCGAATTGGTAGATGATAAAGGATCACACAAAAAACAATAGGTCAAAGGAATATCTATTCAAAAAAGATTAATTTGTATAAGAATAAGGTATACAAGTTAATGATTCATATCATACTGATTAATCAATTAATGTAAGGTCCTACATAAAATAAGGCCTTTGGATAATAATTGAATTGAATTCATTTAAGGTAACTAGATTTAAATGATTTGGACTAAGCTCATTAATTTAGAAATTGAATTTCATATTTAGATGTATTGGGCTTTTAGGGGTCCTAGCTTATGTCTAATAAGAAATTCTCTAATTAACTTTTTAGAGTAATGAACTTTAGGGATTAGGAATTTATCCCATTAAGGAACATAAATGTTAAATTAGATAGAATTGGACTTTATTTTGAATTTAGGTCCAATTAGAATAATATTAGTTATTGAACCTGAGAATTATGTTTAAGCCTAATTAAAATTTAATTTAGATCCTAATTACGCTATTGGGCCTTCTAATATTTTATATAGGCCCACTAAGGATATTTTAGGACGTTGGGGCCCATAGAAAGAATTTGAGCTCAATTAGGTATTCCAATACTTGGAATCGACAATAGACTTAAATATTTTAGGAATAGGGTTAATTGAAATAGGTAAGAGTATTAGCTCGTATTATGGAATTTAAGCTCATAAAGCATAAAGTTCGGTATTGTCTATATTTTAAAGGTTTAGGTCTTAAATAGATATGGAAGACTTGTTAGAATTTAATTTAGTCCTATTTAGTGTAAATAGGTTTAGTTGGCTAGAAATTATGTTATTGAGCCTAGGGTTGTGTTTCTAGACTAATTTTATCTAATTAAGCTCATTTGTAGTATTTAGTTAAATTGGATCCTATTTTAGAATTTAGGTCTATAACCAATTATTAAAGCAAAAAATTATTAATATTATCCAAGTTGAGTCTAAATTAATTTCTAAGTCCATTTTAGGTTATTTAAGGTCAAGCTGACCTATTCTTACTATCTTGACCCATTTTTGGTCACTTATGTCAAATCGATATTTTTTCTACTAATTAAGTCCATTTCAATTATTTTAGCCCATTTAAAGATAAAAAAGTTACTGATTTCTTTTTATAGTTCTTTTAAGCCCTACGTTTATTAAAGGTCATACTATGTTTATGTATTCAATTTTATAACTAAAAGTTCTATTGTGCTTGCACTATCATATTTGGCCAATTAACATATTTCTATCAAATTTTTATTTGGCAAAAGACCTAATAATTTAGAAAATACCTAAGTTAACCAATTGTAGCTAATTATATATTAATGAAGCTAGTTTAGCAATTAAACTAATTATTTTATCCGAAATATGCAAATTTCAATTTTAAAATAGGGTTGGAAAACTACTGGACAAATTTGAATTATTTTTTAAAATAGTAAATAAATTTCAAAAATGACAAAAATATCCAATTTACATATAAATATATTAAAATATCATTTCCCAAAATTTCGTTAAGAAATAAATTCATTTGATATTTTATTTAGATTTTTCTTTTAGCCATCAATATTTTATTTAGATTTAACAACTCAGGTCATATACATTGTTAGCTGAAATTGAAATTTAAAAAAAAAATAGTAAATAACATTTAAAAATCACGAAAATTTCCAGTTTGAATATAGATGCAAGAAAATAATGTAAATTTTGATAAAAAAAATTAAATTCATTTGATATTATATTTACATTTAACAACTAAAATTACTATAAACTATCATGCGAAATTAAATTAATTTTTTAAAATATTTAATGACCTTAAAAATCATAAAACTTTGAAATTTACTACCAAAAATATTAAGCTATCATCCATAAAAATCTCATACAAAAATAAGTTTGTTTGATATTTTATTTATTTTTCTTATTTATCACAACTATTGGACCTTTAAAAATAGTAAAACAAGTTGAAAAATTATCAAACTTTCTATTTACATTTTAAAATAAAAAACTATCATTTTAGTGAATTTTTCTTAAAATAAATTTGTTTAGTACATTAACTAACATCATAAAACTTATATTCTTATGTAATTAATTTTTGTTCAGCATAAATAATAGTAAATTTATTTGATTACAGCATGAAAAATTATTTGAAAAGTCACATAAAACATAACAAAATAGAGTATAATCAGTCCATTCCATATTAATTGCATTTAAATCACAAATTTAATAAATCATATAAAAACTATGCTAAAATCAACATATTTTAATTACACCAATTAAGACATAGCATTTTACTTATATTAACATTATGTATTTTCTTTATCATAACCTACTATTTACTAACATTTTCACTAATCAAACTAATTAATTAAACTACATACTTGTAGTAGCAAAATAACACAAAATCCTTCCTACCTACTCTATGGAAATTTGATGAAGCTTCTTTTGTCTCTAATCCTAAATCCTCTTGAAAACATCTAATTTTAAAAAGAAAAAGAGAGATTAATGAGGTTTTTGAATGGCTTAAAGAAGATATAAAATATAGAAGAATTAGTGTCTATTAGGGTTTTTATAGGAGAAATAAGTTTATAGTGTTTTGGGGTTCATTTTGAGAGAAAAGAAAGAGAAATTTTCTACTAATTTTGAAGGCTGAAGAGGGTGGCTACCCAGGTTTCTTTTAGGGTTTTTGAAAAAGAAAAATAAGGTAACGAGTAATACAAAAGGTAACACCTTTAGGAAGAGTTCTAGAGTTTATGAATTAATAAAAGGATAATATTTGTATTTAAAATTGTCTTGGTTTTTGGGGTAAAAGTGGTGTCTAACTAGGATTTCTTTTAGCGTTTTTGCAAAAGAAAAGCAGGGTAAGAGTGGTATAAAAAGTGGTACATTTATGAAATATTCTAGAGTCTTTTAGGGGATTAAAATAGACAAATATAATAAAATTTTTTCTACTGAAAAATTATATTGATAAGAATAAAGATGTGTTAGGTTCTAGAGTTAGCAATTAAGTTAAGGTCTTAAGATGTAATTAGATGTTAAATGGACTTAAGAAATAGGTAGATTAATTTAGGAATTTTAATTCAGAAAATTTAAATATGTTTAAATAAATTTAGCTAATTAGGTTGTTGGATAGATATTTGATTCAAATTTAGGGTATTGAGAAATTTAGGTATTGAATTTTTTGAGAATTGTCAAAATTGAGGGAAAAAATGCGAAAATTTGGAGATTGTAATTTACGTGGATGGCTAAATTGATATTTAGGTTTGATTTAATTATTTGATATGATGAAATATGAAATCGATGTGGTTTAATCTCTATTTTCATTTGAAATTAATTACCTACTTAAATTTGTTAATTCACATAATTATACTATATAATTTACTTAGTCTACTTAGTTAAATTTTCTTGTTCAAATTTCTAGTTTAGGTACTTTATACTATTTAATTTATATTTTCCTAATTAACATGGTGAAATTCGGTATATTTCAACCTTCTACTAGGGTATTGATTAGTTTGTATAAATGACCTTCTAGAAAACCTTATGCATGAATCTAATTTTGTTTGTTTTGCACTTAAAACTTTTTGTAATGCCTTTTAGCGTTATTTTCACATTTCTTATTTTGTGCAACTATTATATTTTCGTCTTATTTTTCATTCAATACTTCTTTTACCTTAGTGAAAACCGTGTTTTTGATATTGTAAGATGATTCATCAACATCATAACCAATCCCATTTTTAGAATTATCAGTACATTGGGCAGCCAAAAGAGATTTCTAGATTCTTGTTACTTTTTTAAATTTAAAAATCATGTGATCAATTAATCATGATAAATCATCAACTCCTACATCCATTTTTTCCTTTCATCTTTTAACAACGTTTTCATTTTCCATATCTTCTTTACAATTTCTCAAACTTTTAGTATCACTTTGAAGCATTTCATCATCATTTTTCAAAATATCGTTTTCATCAACAAGAAGCATACTTATTTGACTTAAAGGTTCTTTTTCATTATCCAATTTAGTTATTTTCACTATTAGCTTTAGAAAGAAGTCTTAACAACTTATTCATTTCATTAAAGATATCATCAAACGTGTCTTCGAAATCAGATGATACCCTAGAAAGTGTGCTTAACAATGCCATAAGACGAAAATTAGTTTGTTGTTATTATTCTTCAAATGCTTTTGCATCACTTTCTATCTTATTCGAAACACTCTAGGTTTCTAGCAATGATTTTCTTTTTTCTTGTATTTTTGAAGCTTCTTCATCAACATTGGACACTAGTGTTTGAAATGTCCTTTTTTCCATTCATAGCAGATTATGTTCTTATATTTTACTTTTCTTTTATTATTTATTGCATCAAATTTGTTCTTACTGCATTTATATTTATTCAAATTCCCATACTTCTTACCTTGTCTTTTAGAAATTTGTTGATTTGCTTATCTAGAATATTGATATTTTCATCTTCTGCATATGTTTCCTCATCATTGTCAGAGTCATATTCCACTTCTTTAGCTTTGAAAGCTATGGTTTTTTTACTGCTTTCTACCTCAGATTATGTGTTTGATATGAGATTTATAAGTCATTAGCTTCTCTCTTAGCTGAGATTCAGATTCATAAATATGTAACATAAATAAATGGGCTAGCATGACACAACATGTGAGGAAAAAAAAACACATGAAGCATGAGATGCGAGACATGTGAGCACGAATAGGCTAGATACGCAAAAGCACATGACATGTAAAGCGCACAAAATTTAACACATGAGAGCACATCACTACAAATTAACATGCTTGGTCTCAGGGACGGAAGTAGGATTGCTTCATTGGGGGGAAAGGGGGAGTTGTTCCCTTTCTTTTGTTATAATTATAGCACATATTATGAGATATTTATTTTTTTAGAGATGTAATAAAATGAAACATATAAATATAGTATTACAAAAAATAATTATAGATTTTGATATTATCAAAGATGATTTTTTAATGGATTCTTAAGTACCTACTTACTAGTGATGTGCTCTAGTCCATATGGATACTATTTAATTATCTCATAAATAATTATTAATTACAATCATTATTTTATAAGAAGCGTGTCATTTGGAATTCCTAATAACTTATATGTGTCTTTTGGAATTCCTAATAGCTTTTGAAATCCCTAATAAGATTAGGACAGCTGACTATGACACAGTTTCTTATAAATAGAACACAGTGATCTCCCCTAGGGTTCATATAGATGCTTACCATCACATTAGAATTACAAAAAAACTTTGTAACTCAAAAGGAGAGACCCTATTGAAAGAGATTCCCTAAAATTCGAAATTATTCCAATGTACTAGCACACACACAAAGATTTGATTGGAAATTCGTTCGTATAGATACGTAGAGGAACTTCGCATTTGCAATATCTCAAATCTAAAATTCCAAATTCTAAAGCATCAAAAAGATAACTCCATCTGCTCTGATTTGATTGAATCGCATGGATCCACCTAAGAATTTAAGTTTTTAAAATTAAATAATTTGTATTCCGCTGCCAGATCCTTTTTTTTGTCCTTAAATTCCAAAAGTACCAACCATATATACAAAATGATTAACTAAGGTTGGTTACAATCTTGTTTTGATAAGAAAATACATTATGCAAATACTCCACAACTTAGTTAAATTACATCTTATAAAGAAAACTTGTTTTTAATGTGTTTGAGCTTTATTTGTGCATACATGTTTGTGTTTGTTTTGTGTTTTTGGCGTAGTGCGTAGAGGGAAAATGCACGAGCTCACTGGTTGAAAAAGATAAGGTGCGATGACTTAATCAGAGGCAGTCGAGGGGTAGATTGAGCTCTCGACTTTGAGCTCGACTGGACTAGCTTGTCGGTAAGGATCTAGATTGGCTCTATGGTATGTGGAAAATAGTCGTTAGAGTTTTTCGTAGCTATCTATTGGAGGCTTGATTTTTGTATAATGATTAGCTTATTTTGTGCACTTCTAAATATAAGTGTTAAGATGTTTTAATGTAAGAGAGTAGAGCTTAATTTGCATAGATTATGTAAAAATATTCTTTGTTTGTGTTTGTTTTTGTTAAGTGAATGGTGTCATTTGTGAGATTAGTGAAATAATATTGTAAAGCACTATTCACATGTTTTGTATGAGTGTCTTGGTGGAGTCCTCTTGTGTTTAAGGCATTTGTGAAGTCTTATGTATGTGTAAGCATTAAGTGAAGTCCTTTTATGTGAAGCAATGTGAAGTCCTCTATTGTAATGTATAGTTGCGAAGTCCTTTTGTGAGGTATTTGTTTTGTGTTGAATGAAGTGTGAAGTCCTCATTGAGCAAGGCAAATTGTGGATGGTGAAGACTAGAAGGTGGTTGAACTTTATGTTAAATCTGGTGTAATTTTTTCATTCCCTTATCTCTTTATTATTATTATTGTAATTGTGCGTGAAAGGATTAAAGAGATAATTATTAATTAAGTGGGCTTAAAATTGGTTTAGAAACCAGTCTTATTATTTCCGTTTCTACAATATATACATGTAAAAGCCTAGTCAATCTTTATCTTTTGTTTTCTTCACAAAAGCTATTTTAGAGATGCCATAACAAAATACTTTTTATGATGACTATCTAGATCTACAAGAAATGTCTTTATTGAAAATGTAAAAATAAAGTATTCAAATTTCCTAAAATGCTTCAGTATAGAAACTAATCACTGAATGGCTTATAAATAAATAAGGAATCTCTTCATAAATGTGAAAACTACTATATGTGTATATATATATATATATATATGATTATAGTTTACAAAATTATATTTTTTTGTCATGAAAAAATTATATTTTTTTACTAAATAAGTCTAATAAGATATCAAAATACTACCTAATTTTTAATGAAACATTGTGTGGAATTTTAGAGGATTTATTAGATATATATATATAATATATTAATGATGTCAAGTGAAATTATGAGCGATATATCACAAGATTACCTCCCCCATCCTAATTTATTTATTAATAAATTAGTTTAAATCTGAAAAAGAAATTGATTAAAAAAGTAGACAACAAGCAGTGTAAAATTTTAGTATTGAATCATAATAAATTAATTTTAAAACTAGACAATTTTTACAGCAAAAGGAAAAAAAGAAAATAGACAAATGCTGTGTAAAATTCAACATCCAGGCTTGTAAAGTAGACTGGCCAAAAAATACAAGACTAGTACTGTTAGGACAATACAAGCAACTCGCAGATTGGAAACCCGCGTCTAGTCATAAAATGCCCTGCACATTCACCCGCTAGAAGAGTCCTAAGGATTCTTGCAATAATAATATATAATTTTTCTCTTTTGTTATTATATACACAATTCATTCATTCATTTTTTACGTTTAGCCGGGCCCGACCCTGCCTGGTATGTACACAGTACACATTTAATACGGCGTTGGAAAACTCATATCCTTGTTTCCGCATGATTAGGCTTGGACACTAATTTTCTCGATGATTTGATATATGTTTGTAAAAATGTTATTCAGACCTCCGCCAAGTGTGAGCACTATCTATTTATAAGTTAATTATAAAAATATGAGCTGTATTTTAAATAATTTATAAATAAATAATTTATGTTATTTTTTTATAATTAGATAATTCGAGTTTAATTTAAAATTTAATATAATTTAATAATTTTAAAATGATAAATGTCAATATTTTATTGGTTATAAAAATTAATTTTATAACATTTTTCAGTTTTCTAATTTTCAAAAACACATTTTAATATTTCATTTGTTTAATTTTATTTATTATTATTTTGATTTTTTTAGACCAATAAGACTCTAACACATTCCCTCTAATGGTAAGTAATAACATCGACACTTTTGAATGAAACTCGGATCATCTAAATATAAAAAAGATATCATAAATCATGTATTTACAAATTGATCAAAATCATATTTTTGTAATTAACTCTTTATTTATTTTTCCATAAATTAACTAAGAAACGGATGAAATGACGTTGGGATTATTGGATTCCAGCTTAATTTGTTGAATCTGACAACCATGCATATAATTTATGAACCTAACATCGGTGCAATTTTGTAATTGGGTTGAGCGTTGATGTTGATGTTAATTGTTGATGGCATGCATGAATTATTACAGCGCAACCACCAATTATAAAACAATATTATTTATGGAAGAAGAAAAAGAATAATAAATAATTTTAGGTACACGTTATATTTGATATTAACAATTTTTTTATTTTTATAATTAATTATTTAATATTTAAATTAATTAATTTAATACATGAATTTTATCAAGTATTACAACTAAACTAACTATAGACTTTTGTTATTTTTATAATTAACTATATGAGTTTTGTATGAGTTTATGAGTAAACTGCCTCAAGATCAACCAGAAACTAGTACGTGTTAAAAGGCAACATGAAAAATCACTGAAGTAGATAAATATCATAATTTTATTAAACTTAGAAAATATGGAGAATTTAAATTAAATCGAAATAAAAGGTCAAGAATTTAAATAGTAAACGGGTAAAAGAGCTATATATGCTATCTTTGCTTTTCAATATCAAATATTCAAATAGGAATAAACTTAAATGCTTTGTCGCTTGGATCATGTGCAAATTTTAATGATTTATGGACATTTTAACATGTTGCAATAACTTGTCCACATATCGCCTTTGCGAAGGTCCACACGATCTGTAGGATATAAATACGAAAACACTGGAATCTTCTTTTGCGTGATTTTTCCTATACAACTTTTTATCATCCTAAAATTAAACAATCTAGTCTAGGCTATAATTTTGTTGAAGAAGCTAACTAATCGTTGAATGTTTGTTTTGACATCAAAAAGTCACGTAGTTTCGAGTGGAGAATAATCAATAAAGAACATTAGAAAGAAACTTATCTTTAGATACATAAATTTTGTAATAAAAAATAGATAAAATAAATTATATTTATATAAAAAAATAGTAATGATAGGTTTTGCATTCGAAATTTGTATTTAGGGATAAAAGCTCGTATTTCTTGTAGCGATGATTTTTAGAGACAAATTTTGTAATGAAAAACTGGTTAAAAAATTATATTTTGGTAGATAAAATCAATAATAATGATTTTTATGAAAGAAATTTATGTTTACTAATGAGGGTTTGGGTAATATGTATATGCTGTCATAAAGTTATATGCAATTTAAAGATTTTTTTATGTTGACCAAAAAGAAAAAAAAGGTAAATTGTAAATATATATTCAGTTAAAGATAACAAATGTAAACTAGTAGATATTTAATCCATCCAAGTGTACATATGCCCTAGCAATCATCTGGATAATCTATTAGATCATCTTTATTAATAAATTACTTAGAAATTATATGTCATGTTAGCATTTTAAATAACTCTTCTTATTAAGAAACTTTCTATTTTATCCATAAATTTCCTTAGTAAGATACTTTAATGATTTTTTAAACTTTTTTATGAATCCCATATTACATAAATTATATAAAATTAACATTAAAAGGACAAAAAAACAAAAAGCTAAGCAATCCCGTTTTTAGTTAAGCAACTTATAAAAGGATTGTTTAGCTTAGGTACTCTTGCCAAACAATCCAAATAAAGTTGCTCAGGTTTGATTTGCATGGGAAATTAAAACAACACCCTAAGCCATGTTTAATTATAAGGCGTATCGGCACCTACAATGTATTTACAATTATCCAACTGAAGAGTCTAATCTAGGTTATTATAGTTTTACTGAAATGTTGAATATTCCTTTTTGTATCACTGGTTCACACGGAAAGTTTAATGCAGTTAAAAAATAAATAAATAAATAAGATTTAGATGATGTAACATGCCACTATAAAGCTAGAAAATATAACCTGTTCCCTATGGCAGTATTTGAAAAGAATCCTTCACGAAAATTCTTATACAGAAAAGAGAGATGACTCTACAGCCACCAAACCAAACAATTCGTCAAAACCACTATTCCTTTTATTTTACATATGCCTGAAAAGGGACGTAGAAGTACTAGTGGCTGTGGTTTGAGCAGCTAAGCACATCCTAATAAATTCTGAGCAAAACAAGTGAACGATGGATCAAGATGCTTCGGTAAGAGTGACCTGCTTTTCTTTCCGATAAAATGATATATGTTGTTTATTAAGATATTTAATAACAGAACCACAATACCCTTTTTTCTTAATAGGATTATAATCCGTTTTAATTAACTCAGCCATCCTATGTTGGCATTCCTCTAATGTGTTATAATTAATTATAAGGTGAATCACATAAAAAGTATTGAGAGTTAGTTCAGTTTAGGTATCAATATTTTTAGTTGTTAATAAGAAGAATTAATATTTGAAGATAAATTCATTAAATGAATCAATAAAGACTATTGATAAGAATTAAGAAAAATTAATTAAAAACTAGTTCAAATATATATTAATATTTTAAATAAATTTTACAAAACGATGATACCTCAGTTGATTTACTTTGCAAAACGCTCTTTCTTATTTTTCAATCGTTCAAAACGTTTATACATTGAATAAACTTATTCCTAGACATTGATACTTTCCTACGTCATTTATCAATTAATTATGTTATTTGACACTTCCAATAGATGAAACGAAGTTTCATGTAAGTCGATGTCAATTAAAGTAAATCATGCTTACAAGATAATGGAAGGTAAAGTAGAGAAAAAAACATCAAAATGATGCAGGGAAATTCTTGCGCAGACCATACGTACGAAGACCTAGATGTCGGCACGGTTCGGTCGGTTCCGGACTCGAACCGAAACCGCTGGTTCACGGTTCCACATTTCGTGGAACCGGAACCGGAACCGCCAGAGCCGGGACGGTTTACTGTTCCACGGAACCGCCGGTTTTGACGGTTCCGTTTCCGGTTCCGGAACCGTGAATCAAGTATTCTTTTTTAAAAAAAATAAAAAAAAATAAAATAGACCTACCCTCTACCCCTCCCCCTCCTCCTTCCCTCCAACCCTCCCAAACAAAACACCAAAATCATTTATATGTGTGTGTTTCGTTTTTTTTTTTTTTTTTTTAAGACGGTTCGGAACCGGTGGAACCGCCGGTTCCGGCGGGTCCTTCGGCGGTTCGTAACCGTCCCCGACGAGACGGTTCCCGGGTACGGAAACTGCCGGGGATGGTTCGGGGCGATTCACGGTTCGGAACCACCCCATGATGATGTCTACCGAATACCCTTGTTATATGTCAAAGACCGAAACATATATACAAAATCCTGTTAGACCATAGTATCATCTGGAATGAGGCCAAGCTACGGTCTCCATGCATAAATTCCCCTGTTATTTGTGCGAAGACCGGCATAGGTACATTAGCTTTTATCCTCCATAGCATAAAACATGTGTTTCCCAAAGGGCATGTCGTAAAAAAACTAAACCTGGGATTAGTGGTATACCAAGAGTTTAATAGATAAAGGGTTAATTATAAAAAATTAAGCCATATTATATATATATATTTGTAAAAAATTAATATGTGATTCTTTTCTTGACAAATAATTTACTCGAGAAACGCTCTCTTAAGTTTTATTAAAAAAACCGTTACTTGGGAGAGCCACACTCGTTATGCTCCTGATGCTCTGATGCTCTAGACATTTCGTTCAGATGATTGCTAGCACTTTGCTCCCTAATGCTGGGGGCGTTGGCTGGTATAGGAGTGACGTCAAACGCCTTTGGTTTCTTCCAATCTTAACACATCGGAATTAATACAAATCAAGCACACTATGAATTTATTTACTAAGTTCTACGCTGTTGGTCCATTTACATGCATTTAATATATTTTACTAATTTTTCCCGATTGAATGCATGTGATTTATGCTAATTTTTAAGTAGGGGAAAACAACTAATTTGACACTTTATCAATTTATGGTAACAACTTAATTCTATGAGTTATTTATTGGACAGATTGAGATAACACGGAGATTTATTTGGAACACTAAATTCTCTAGAGTAATGATAACATTTTTCCCCATAGCATAATTCTTATGGGAATAACACAAATGATTTACATATTACCTAATGTAACTATTTTGAGTTATAGGCTCTCTTAATACTTTGACTTTGGTAACTGAGTGCCCAAGAGTTAGCACAAAAGTGATTTCAGCTATTCATTCGTGAGAAGTGCTATTAAAGTTAGGCATACAAAATGATATTAAGGATGTCATTAGATATAAGTTATATATATGGGTCTGTTTGGATGGTCTGTTTTTCATTTGTGTCTTATCTAGTATATGATTTACATTTGTATTTTATTTATATATGATTTGTATGATTTATTTATGAGTAAAAATGTATGTTTTTCATCTATACCTGTTTTTGACAAATAATTTGATTGAAACAGGTATTAAATTGATACCAAATTGATGCTAAACCAACTAACCAAATGCACCTAAGATTTTAAAAGCAGAGATCTAGGGATGAATGCCCATTAACAAAAGGAGTGTTTGATCGCGAGATTTGTTTATGGGCTTGATGTTGGGCTTAATGAGATAAAGTTTAGTATTACCAAGATGAATAAAGGTTCCAAGAATATTAGGCTTACATAAAGAAGGTAGATGAGAGGTTTCATTGGCAAATGAGAGAGGTTTTAACTTGTGTAATGGATAGCTTGGTATAATAAGACAACAACAAAAGGAAGTCAAAAGCTTATGTGTTAAGGCTTGCGTACTAAAACTAGCACCTAAGATGGCATGATATATTGATATAAAGGTAGGGAAAATCTTTTCTTTGTGGCTCAAAGGAAAGAGATTGAGCATTTTCATATGCAAGTAGTATTTATAGGGTTGTGCTAACTCATGGAGTAATCTTTTTGTGATCCTTAGGAGTCATTGCATTGAAATTGAAAGTAACCAAAAGGAACATGATTTGCAAAAAGAAGTAGACAATTTCCTTTAAAGTGTTGAGTAGGATTTTGTGATTGTTGGATTATTGACACATGTACAGTTTATATTGTTATGATGTACTTGAAATATTTATTTATGATATAGCTTGCAAAAAGAGTTTAATGAGATTAACGTGTAGGAAGGATTTGTTTAGGAATTTCTCTAAAATGCTAAAAGAAAGGTAAGGATTAACCTTTACCACCTAACATAGAGGGTAAATTTAAGCAATATTTACGTGAATTTGTAAATTGATGCTGGTGATTATAAATTTGAAACATTACAATGCCTAAGTCATAGTCTTGGACCTATTACATCCATGAGCTAAATCAGGGTAGAAACTATTGAACTTATATATTCAATGTGAATTTTGATAAGGAAATTAGTTATACAATTAACCACTTAATTGTGTTAAGTATACACTTAATTAGTCAAACAATTTGAATGAACAAAATGCTTGAAAATATATGTGTTTTGTGTTTTAGTTATGCTCTATTTTTTGCAAGTTGATTCAAGAATAAGTTAGACCTTGATTTCTTTAGAATCTCTTAAAGGTCAAACATGAAAATTATAGAACTCTCTCTGAGCTTTCTGTAACATCTTGAATCACCTCAATCAGAGTCCGGATGAAAGAGATATAGCCAAAATACGAAAGCATGTTGAGGTTATCACTTATTAGAAGCATACCGGCTCGCCGGTCCAAATTGGAAAAATGCATAAAATGATCAGAATTGATCGAGTGCAAGGTTAAGCGCTCGACCTAGACTGGCTAGCCAGTGGAGACTTGGACCAGCTCACCAGTATAGCAAAAAACTAGCTGTTGGGAGTTGTTTTATCCGATCATTGGAAGATTTTTTAAGAGATAATAGCTAAACTTCTCTTAGAGCTTATAAATAGAAGTTTGTGAAGACATTTCAGTTGTTGAAAAATCTTACTTCTTGTAATCAAAATCTTATAAGTACTCTCAAAACATTATTCATGATTGTATTGTTTGAGAGTAAGAAACTTAGTGCGTGCTATTTTTTTTTTGAAATTGTAATTTTTGTAAAAGCACTATGCTATAGTTTGTAGTGAGCTTTTTGATAAAGTCTTGAGTTAAGTCTAGTGAGTTTGAGATTGTAAAGACTTAACTCAAGGATTTATATGTTGATGTGTTGGAGTCCTCTATTGAGGCAAATTGTTTGGTGTTGAACAAAGTGGGTGAAGTTCTCCACTGAGGGAGGGAATTGTTGTGAATCGTGGAGATTAGGGGGTGGATCGAACTCCATGTTATATCTTGGTACAAGCTTTCCTTTCCCTATCTTTCTATTTGCTATAATTATTATTTACATTTGTTAGTATGCATGAATTAGTTTTTTAGTTTGGAAAAGACATTGTTTTTTGGCACAATTTGTTTTTCCTTAAATGTTACTAGCTATCAACAGAAACCTCTTGGGGGTGCAAAGTACTTCTTAGGACTAATGTAGAAGGACTTGTGGAATTTAAAAAACTAGACATAAAGTTCTCTGCTAGCATAGGGAAGGATGGAAAAAATACCTACAAGAAAGGGTCTTCAAGTTTATTTAAATGGAAAGGGCTACACAAACAAGAAAATGCAGGAAAAGAAGAAGATTCAAGAATCATTATGTTACTACAATGAATCATATTATGCCCAAGAGTGTCTAAAGAGAGAAAGCTTAGTTGCTTTTATAATAGAGGAAGTGTTGGATATTGGTTAAAAGGCTAAACTTAGCTCATAAACATCAATGTACATTGAGGTCAGGTTAGTGGAGCAAAAAGTTGAATGTAAGGATAAGCATATTTGTTCTTCTTAAAGAAAATTTAGTAGGCAATTTGAGCTAAGAGCATCGAAGGGAAAGTTTTGACTTAGAACACTAAATTAAAAGCGAAATCTCAACATCTAGTGTTGTTAAAACATGGATCAAGCGACTGATGACTAGCAAGGGAAGGAGACAATCAAGTTTGCTTCTATAGTCATTTTTAAAGTTTTCTTAATGAAATCAATATGATGACCTTTATTCAAATTGCATTTGTATGTTGAATAATTATAATACTTATATTGGGAAGGATAAGATGAGCTATATAGTTCCTTGTACTAATGTGACATACAGAATGAGTAAGTGAAGTGGTTGATGCTTTATAAGGTTAAATAGAAGAGAAACTGGAATGAGTAAGGGAAGTAGCTAATACTTTATTAAGTTGAATAGAAGAGGAAGTTGGAATGAGCAAGGGAAGTGGTTGATACATTTTAAGGCTAAATAGAAAGGAAACTCAAGGAAACACAATTTTTGGTAGGGATAAATTTAGAAGAGTTCCTATAATACTCTATGTGCATATAGTTCCACATGAATTGTGAAAGGAAATTTATGTTGGTGCATAGGGTTAGATAGCAAATAACTTGTTGACACAAGTCTATAAGATTTAATACTAATCTAAAAGATTTTGAATCAAGTGGTTGAAAAATATTCATTATTATTCCTTAGATTGGTTATTGACTACTTTTGACTTCGGTTGTTACAAATGATATTAAAGCTGGCTGCCTAAGTGGATGATATCATAGACTGAAAAAAGAGGAGGAATTGGGCCCGACTATAATGTCTTGTGATAGGGATGTCATATGTTCAAGGGAAGGAAATTGTTAGTCCTTATGAGTGTATAGTCCTATATGAATTGTGGGAGGAAATTTGTATTGATATATAAGGTTGGGTAGTAAGTGCCATGTTAACATCGATTAGATATTTTTGCAGCAATTGATTGAAAAAGGTCCATTCACGTTTGTTGGTTTAACTATTAACCACTTTTAGCTTGAAGTGTTGTAGTTCTTCGAATAGAATTTTTATTGGAATCACTAAAGGGGTTTGTCTATAGATCTATAACAGAGTTGGCAAAACCCCATTATAAAAATACAAAGTTGATTAGACTATTAAGTTCAAAAAGAGGATAAAGTAACCCATGCTTAAAGCTATAAAGACAAAGCACTGTCAAGTTCCATGTTAAAGACTTGATGATTACGCTTTTAGATTGGGTGAAAGATAATAGGGCAAATGTATTTTTATAATCTAATTAGTGGACCATTGGGGGTGTGATGGTCTCTTCTCTAGTCTCACCATATATTGATCTCGATTTTAATTTGATATTAATAGGTGAAAAAAAAGGGATTAGACAGTCTCATCTACAATAGTAATTACAAGTTTAATTTATACTCCTTAAATTTAGTTGACATGAATGATATAATTGACTTTCCTTTCACTTATTGGATACCTATAGGTCAAGTAAAACTATACTTTAAAAATTTCTCCCTCTATTTTATCTTTCTACATTGTCATTATTTTTCCTTCTAAATTGTCACAGCGCTCTAATATTGTCCAGAGTGCTTGAGAACGTTATGGGCGGGATCTTTAGTGTTGTTTGCAGGTCGTATTCGATGCATACTTTCATTTATGTGAAATAACTTGCTGATAATATTGGAAACTTATAAAATTAATTGTTATATTTATTGTTGATAAGCATCTTTGTATATTCATTCATGTACATGGGAAAATGCCAAACACTCAAAGTGAAAAGTAATATGAGATTTTATGAATTTTTTTGTGAGTTTCCTATTTTTTTTTTCCTTTAGATAATGATGGTTAAATTTCACTAAAAGTTAGCAATATGTTGGGGTAAGTTTATTTATGATATCAATGTTTTGAGAAGTTAAAAAAAGAATCAACGTTTTGCAAAATGTTTTGTAATGTTTCTTAAAAGTTGATTATTGATACTTATTTGATTTATTTTATGAAATGTTGATTCATTTTTTTAACTATTTAAAAAATTGATATGATAAGTTAATTTATCTTCGAACATTAAAATCTCTTTTGAACCATTAAACATGTTAATATTTTAAATAAACTTACTGTCAAATATTTGTAATTTTCAATACAATTTACCCAAATTATAATGCCAAAGTCTCAAACTAGATTGAAGAGTTTTATCATCTCTTAGCTGGTCATTCACCCTCTGGTATGCTCTTCTACAGCCATCATCGTCCAAGTCCAACGCCAGTCCTTTCGTTCTCTTTCTCACACACACAATAGTCTTGCAAAGCTGATACTCCAATCGTGATCACAAATAGTGTGGAAGAAAACATACTATTCACCATCGTCGTGTTCCATGGTTTCACGGTTGACCTGAGATTGACCAAATTATATTTAATTTATTGATTTGGTCTTAAGTAGACAAATTTATCTTTTCCTTTTCTTCTTTACTTTTCCCTGTATTTATCCACTAGGGCCCATGGAAACACCCCACTCTTGCATGACTACACAGAAAACGACATGTTCCCAAACTTCCAAGTGCTCACCCCGGTCGTCATTGCCTTATTTTTTACTTTAAAGGGTGGGTATAATGCCATATTATCGTCGGTCAACTTATTGCCCCGTGGAAAATAAACTACACCTCGTTATCGTTTCATATTTTATGCGAGTCTTCACGTATATAATACTTTTAAAATCGTATTCAATCTCAATAGGATAGATTTCAGAATAGATATTAAATATCACATAAGGAGTGAAATCACGTAAAAATTAATTCAATTATTAAGACGTACAGTAATGTAAATTTAATAAAGTAGGAGAAATTTTGTCTCATTACAAAAAATTAAAAGATATGGTTGAAACAGCATGTTTAAAAATATTAAAGCAAGTCCTTTCTATCTCTATCCCTACTTTTCATAGTTTTTTTTCTTTTCTACCAATAGCAACTCTTGATTCTTAAGAATCACAACGAAACTCAACGAGACACTTTTAAGTGAATACATCGAATTTTAGTAAAAGATCTTTGGAAAAAAATTATGGGAGAAGTTATTTTAGTAATCATAAAAGGATGATATATCAATGAATTTAAAGAAGGTAAGATGGTTATTTCAATTTTCAGTTCTTTGGAGGGTTGTCTTGTTCTTAAGAAAGTAATTGTTGTATATTTTGATATAAGATGGATAATTAAGATGATGAAAGAGGGTAAAAACGTTTTCGGATGGAAATAGAACAAAGATTAAATTTCAATATTAAATTTTTAATACCATATATATATAATAAGGTACGAGATATTGCTGATTGTTTTTGTTTGGCATAAAACAAATACATTAAAGGAAATTTTTAATCCGTTAAAAAATATGATGGAAATGGGTCCATACATGTATCATATCCAAAAACTATGCCCCACTCGTATTGTTTAATCCAATAATGTTAAATACTTTTCTAAATAGATGAGTGAAGTTATGTCATTGTTGAAAAGAAATTTCTTCACACCAGTTAATTCCTAGCAACACCAACCTTCGCATGGCATTTTCCTTAGCAAAAGACAATAGAAATAGCTTTTTAGAATGGTTCAACCGAAAAAGAAAAAGAGAGAGAGATAGCTCCAATTGACGCTTTCCATAACTCGTGTTTCCTGGGTTCAATTGGCTTTTGATGAGTTCAGTTTACTCGCACCGTGTCCGTGGGGTTTGGTTGTGATCATTGTAGGAACCAGACAATTAATGATATAAATGGATCTAAATTGTGCTTTCACAATTTTAAAATTTACCTTTTTCTGTTTTTAACACCATTGCAATATAAGAGGAAGGGTTGGAAACTGATCCATCATATCTGAAAACAAAATTATGAGGTCATTAGGGTCTAAATTATTTGATCGTTGGAAAGTATATGGGTCTCTTTGTCCAATGTATTTTGATAATTTTGATATCATATTTTTATCGTTTTCAAATATATATTTGTCAAGTAAAATAGATATCTTTAAAAAACTAACAGTTTTACTTATAAATTGACCAAACATATATGATATAGATAAATTATAGATGCATATCAGATACAGATATGATACGAATAAAATATATATATATATGTATATATATCCATATATGTGCTAAGGACTGTAATAACATTTATAAGCCTTGAATGCTTATGCTACGTATGGAAATATGCAGCAAATTAATCAAATTCGGGATATGATATCTTTCATGTTGTACACCCTCAAGGCCTTTTTCTTTCATCTGGTATGCGACATAGTAAAACTAGCTGAAGTTTAACTAAAATTAAAGGAAAAGGGTATATTTTCATTTTTCTTTAATCTACAACATTTAAAAGACCAAAAAAAAAAAAAAAAGAAAAAAGAAAACTACAACATTTATATGTAAATCCTTAATTTTTTTCTAATGTCTTTAGTATTTATAAGTCCTAACAAAATGATGATTTTTTATATTATAATTGAGTTTTCTACTATGAAATAATGTTATTGTGAGAAATAAAAGAGATAAAGATAGAGAGATCAACCCTTATTAATGTAGAGTTCGGTCCATCACCATTCCTTATGATCACCCAATTACCTAATAGTGGAGGACTTCACATCACACCTTATTGATAAACTAAAATATTACTCTCAAGGAACTACAACAAACACACAACAAACTCTCACACTATATCACCTAAGTTGTGCTTTTAGACAAATGCCAAAACAAACCTAATGTAGAACTTTTGCTCTCATTAAATACTCAATAAACACTTAGCAGTGCCTTATTGTCGAGCTTGGATTTTTCATTTTCGGTTTAATTTCTTTTAATCCGATCCGTATTAAACCAAACCCATTTAATACGAACTCTCGACTAAGAATTAAAATTTTTTTAATTTTTCAAAACAATTCGGAGTCGCCACCCGATTGGAATTGGGAAAAAAATTAGAAGTTAGGATTAATGGGTTGGTTAATCCTAACTTAGCTACTAGTCTGCGAAAAATTTGATTTACGAACGAAACTTCATAAACCAGAAATTTTGGATTCAGAGGCTAACCTATTAAAACCATATGGTCACCACTTGAAATTTAAAATTTAAAGTTTATCCTTTTAATGCTCGAATATTAAAAAAAAATATTTACAAATTGTAACATCTACAAGTTATTATTGCAATTTTAAGGAATAAAAAATCATTATTTACATTAACATTTACAAATAAGTACAAATAATATTGATATTTACAATTTATTATTAAAGCTTACAATATGAACAATGAATTAATTCAAAATAGAAATAAATAAAAAAAGTTTTTATTTTTTATTTTTTATGTTGCCCCTGAGGTGCCTACATACCCGCTAATCGAAATAAGACAATACATAGTTTTCTTAATGAAAATTTTAGCTTGTTGGTTAATTTTAGAAATTAAAAAAAAAAATCTTATCATTTTAAATTCATTAAATTTTATTAATTTTACAAAAATCGGTTTGCATGTGAGCCATAAATCTATCATATTAGGTTTAAACAATTTTATGTAAACTAACCTTTTTCTATGTGATGAAAAAGAAATTTTTATGGAAACATAATCACATATCACCTAAATCTTATATCAAAATACTTAACATATTATTAAGAATAAAGATTACTATAAGGATTATCAAGTATCAATATGCTAACATTAACAAAATAAAACCGTATATTCATATTCATATCAAACATCATAGTAGAAAGCAAACATTAAGGAGAAAGTTGATTTTTACAACAATTTGGAAAATAACATCATTATCTAGAATATTTTAAGACAAAGTAATATTAATTACGTATTCTATTCTTACCAATTGGAAATTACACATACATATAGTATTATGAATTTTTATCCTCATTATTATAACCAGTTTTTATTATTTTTATTATTATTATGGCATCATTATTTAATATTATTATAGTAAACACTATGTACATGTATATATTATATATATATATCTATTCATATGAAAATATGATGGTGATTCACATACACCATTCCTAAATCTTACTATTAAAATAAGAAAACAGGTGAAGCAAACTTACTTGGAGCAGCTCGAAGGACAGGAACAATTGGATGACGACGACGACCGACGAGTTGGATTTTTGGGTTAGTGGTCGGCAAAGTTAAGCTTTGGCAAAGATTGGTTGGATTAGGCTCCGTTGATGGCGGTCGGCGAAGCTCTGGCTACGTTAGTAGCACTTCAGTGATGCTTGATTTCGCTAATTATTCTTTTTTTCTTCTGCAAAATAACAAAAACGAAATTAGAATATTGAATCCCAAATTTCAATAAAAAAAAACTAAGAACGTAATAAAAAATTAGAGAGAATTTAGAAGTGTCAGACTTTTATTTTTTAAGTGTAATGTGTGAGTCCTATTTATAGTGTTAGGATGGTGAATTAACCTCCAAGTCTTGCCAATTTAATACGATTTCGAATCTAGTGTTTTTAAGGCAAGTTCTTACATGAATTTGAAATGGCTCCAATCGGTTATAACTTTCTAATTAAAAGCAATGTTAGACATGTATATATCATATTATAACAACCCAAATCAACAAACTTTCCTCAAAAACAAATTTTGATGTGTTTTGAATTTTTTATGAAAGTTAAAAGACGAATTTTTCTTAATTTTTAGATTGGAATTTGAGGCACTTTCCCTTGATTAAAATATGCATTTTAGGTACCAAATTAAATCTCTCCATGCCTACTTTCTATATGTACAAGCGGTTTTTTTTTTAAATAATAATGCAATATATATGATATTATATGTGTAGTTATATTATATCTATCATCTTTATTTCCTACAATTTGATTTATTTTCCTAATTTTATTCATTTCTAATCCTAATGCCTTTATAATTACAAATATTAATCTAATTCTTCAACTTGGCCTTAATATTAACATATAATTAACAACAATTTAATAATTCGCCAAAATGAAGTGTTTACATTTACAAATTAAGTGCAAACTAACATTTAATAGCACTACTCAACTTCTCTTTCGAAGAAATAAGCAAATAAAGGTGCAAGGAGGGAAATTAGTAATAGAGTGGTACAAGTGATTTAATTGCAATGTTAATGGTCAATCAACTTCTCCAAATTTGCACAAAGTCCTTTATTTATAGCTTTTACAAGCAAAGTAGCTGGTGGCCATATTGTAACATTTTTATCCCTGCAATAAAAAAAATGCTATGGTTCTTTTTGTGCAACTTAGCTTCCAAAAGTCATAAGCTACCATCTAGACACTATCTACAAAACTAGAACACGAAGTGTGATAGAACATGCTACTATTTGAACGCCACCCCTATCACCTAGATCTAATTGCAATTCACATAACTAGAATTTTGATCATGCTAGCATCTATATACTATGCCTTAAGGCATATCTAATGTCCATATGCTAGATGTAGTAGTTGTATCCTGCAACTTCATAAACACAAACACAAAAATACACATACATATGTACATACATATATACATGTATATATTGCACAATTTACTCATATCACATTGCACTTATGTTTAGTTAGATAAGTGCCATTTTTGTATGATTATGCAATGCATTTTCTCATCAAAATTCAATTTGAATCCTCTATTTCAACAACTTCATATGCTCTAAGTTGGCTACTTGTAGCCACGAGAACTACTAGTGATGGAGAATGTAAAAACTCGAGAAGACTAAAGTCAAGTTGTAAGTAGATGAACCAAGACTTTATAAGGATTATTGATTAATAACCAAAGACATAAGTGAGCTTTGACCTATAGACTACAAACATTTTAGAGAACATATGGTGTAAAATATTTAGGAAATTTTGCTCCATTGATTATATTGAGTGAAGAATCTTGGCATAAGAAGCACCTCAACCTACTAACAATAAAGAGTTAGGAACTTTGGTATGAATTCAGACATATCACAAGAACTAGTTCTAGGAATGTGGACAAGTACTTACTCTATAAAATTTCATATTCACTTATCTATTAATACTTTTTTACAACTAAAACCTCTTTGTAGATATAAAATAAGGTCGTAAAACTAGCAGACAATTATATAAAAAAACTAAATTAAATCTTACAAATTAGAAGATAACATAAATATAAAATATAATAAATTAGAAAATAAGAAAATATACTATTTATTAAACATGAAATTATTCATAATAACCACGGCACAAAATACATAAAAATAAATGATTAATTCTTGTTAACTGCAAAATGAATCAATTCGAAAATTGACTCAAATTTGATCTTCATTTGCATCATCTACCAACCTCCTTTTTTTTTTTAAAGGCTTAGACCTAATAAGATCACTCACTCTGGTGTTTTTTTTTTCGTTCTTCCTAATCTTTTTTTCCTTTTCCTTAAATAGAGGTTTTTGATGGCTCCACCATCTTACGAGATTGTTAATTTGGCCACAATGCTGAAGGATTGAATGACCTATCATCTTTTTTTTTTTTTAATTTTTAAATTTTTTAAAATAATTTTATTATTTTTGTTAATTAATATGTACAAGACACATATACGATAAATTTATTATATAAATGATTAGACGGTGTCACTTGCCTTGTATTAACAAGAGGAATTAGTGATATTGAAAAAAAGTCCTAATTTGTTAGTGTTTGCTTAAAAAAAAAAATTAATGCCCATAAAAAAGGCAGTGAAATGTTGAGGACCGACAAAATAATAAAATTTATCTAAAAAATTATTGTATCTCTATTATTTATTTATTTTGCGAAAAACTGTATCTCTAATTAGTAGTGTCTATATGTGTACATTTGAAAAACGTTAAAAAGACTTTAGCATAAATAAGAATACAGATCCTCTTTTTATAGATACTGGTCTTTCTGGCTCCATTGACGGTGAAAGGGCAGGGGCCAAAAAAAAAAAAAAAAAAAAAAAAAAAAATATATATATATATATATATATAAACCATTATCCTTTCATTTTCTTTTGTCTCTCCCAAATCCCCAAAATCTTGCAAACCAAATGCTACTATTGTGATGACCAACCACGTGGAAGAAAACAAAACTATTCATCATCTTGTTCCCATGTGTTTTTTTTTTTAACCCTAGTCCTGACATTGGCCTAATTTAATTAATTATTTGAATTAGTCTTAAACAGATCTTTAGTAATTATTATCTTTTCTTTCCTATTTATCCACTAGCCCTGGGCAAATACTGGATCATTAATGACAACAACGAAAATGACATCTTACCAAGCAGTCAACCTGGTCATTGTCTCACTTTGACTTGAAGGGGCATGTCTTATTATAATAATAATATAATATGGTAATCTTAAGACTAAATTTTTATTGGTCAACTTCTCACCTCGTGGAAAACATACTTGAACAGTAATTATAGTATCACCAGCCTTTTCAACCTACGCAGCTTCGTGGTAATTATTATAATTTTTAAATCGAAATTATATGTGTAAAAATGTATGTATATAGGTATAAATTTTCATATAATACAATATAATTTTTAATAATATGTGCGTATACATAAATGTGTTACCATTATCTAGTAAGTTGTTTTATTATAAAATTGTTATGTATATTTTGATTTTTTATATATTGCAAAATGAGAAGTTGCAATTTTTGAAAAACAATATGAAAAAGGCTTTTTGGGCGAAAAGAAACTCGACTGTAGATCGTCAGAAAATATAAAATATATATTCCAAATGATAAAAATTATTAATTCTTCCAACACAAAATAATACAGTATATAAACATATTTAACCATTTTCAAGGATTTTTTAACAATGCCCAAATTTGACATTAATTGAAATCTGAACTTGATTGGAATGGATTATTTTCATTATTTATCTTCTTTGAACTTCTTTCCGTTTACCTTTTTAAATTTCTCTTTGTTCACCTTTTTAAAATACTGTTGACATATAATTAATAATTGATATTATAAAAAAGAAGATAAAATATTTAAAAAATTTAGATAATTTCAGCCAACAATGATGAAATTTTCATTTTTTTTACCAAACTAAATTGAAGGAAAATAGGAAAAAAACAAAGAAAGAATCGAAATCCGGACTTAGATTCTACTAGAGCCATCACTCTCTTTCTTATCCTTTTCATCTGTATTCCTCTCAATTTTTTCTTCCTTCGATTACCTTCTATTTATAAAATAAGCAATTGGAATCTCCTAAATTCTCAAAACACCAAATTACATTATTATAAGGTCATCGTTCTCTTTTGATATCAACAAATTAAAGTATACATTATGGTGTAGAGGTTAAATTCAGGATTATTTAAAAAAAAAAAAAAGATAAATAGAGGGAATCCATTTCAGAGTGGGAGAATTGCTGTTTAAAAGAATTTTAGAGCTTTAATAACAGCTTCTTTTGCTAATAATCTTATAGTCTTGTGTATTACTTCCTAGTTGATAACTCAATTTCAAATATCCCTTCTTAATTTGTCGTAATAGCAAAAATACATATAAATATATATGTATATATACACATATAATAGTTACTTTGAAAATCTCTCGCTATTGTGTACCTAATCAATGATGTTCTGTAGGACTTGTATAATTATTACTTCATTTATATGCTATACTTAAAAGAAATTTAAGAAAATGTTTTACCTAAAAATGATGTATATATATTTAATTAGGTATCAAATCGATTGGATAATGAAATTATATTTGATAAATGGATTTAGAGAAGCTAGTCTTGTCATGCTTCGACCCATAGGCTATAGGAAACTGCACACAAATGATTCTTCTATATGGTTATGTCTAAAATGATCTTCTGTTTCTATATAATGTTGATTTTGTATCATAATCCAAACTTAATTGTATGTCGGAATATTTTCTTTTGGCCATACATGTCGAATTTTAAGTGTTTGGTCATATTATACACATCAAAAATGAAATTTAACCGATTTTATCTACAAGACACTAGGTCCGGACCATATGTCATAAACAATCAAATGGATTCAAAACTTTTGTTCGTCACATTTTGGGAAGAAACAAAAATTTGCGAAAACCAGGAGAGGAAAATAAAATACGATGAATAAATAAATAAGTGAAATTTTACGATTTTTTGACTTGCAAGATGGTATTTATGTTACCATTGTATATATGATATGTCAACTTTAGAGTAATATATTCACCCTCTATAACTTTTGAAATATATAAATAACTAAAAACCGTAACTCATATCTCAAAATTATAACTAAAATGAGTCTTTTTATCTCCTATAATTTTTTGTCTTCATATTATGGATGGATATTTGATATGATAACATTATACAATATTTCCTTGTATACTTCTTACTAGGCTCGTGATAGAATTGGTTTTAAATTATATAATCATCTCTCATAACTTTAGAAATACATAAATGACTGAGAACAATTACTTATATCTCAAAATTGTAACTAAAAGTAGTCTTTTTATCTCCCATAACTTTTAAAACATATAAATAACTGAAAACCGTTAACTATTCCTTAAAACCGTAACTAACACGGATTCAAAATAAGGATGATTTTTTAGGTTTTAATAACAATTTAAAGCTCATCTACACGGTTTTGGAATTTATAAAAGTTCTATTTATATCTTACTATTTGCAATTAGATAAATGAGGGTCAAACGTAAGACTAGTGGACCACGAGAGGCACACAGAATTCAATTCATTGCTCCGACCAAAACAAAGAAGCCAGGCCACTTATTTCTTTTTTTGATGCTTAAAGTGCTCCCAGAATCTCATTTTAGCTTTGGGTTTTCCTCGTAATGAACAGCAAAATGGAAGAAAATTAAACTTTGAAACTGCTTCTAACCTGCGTTAGAATTTCTACCGAAATGGAAACGAGAAAGAATCCCACCACCTTTGACTCCCATGAGTTCACATTATTCATAGGCTTTGAATTCTCGTACTCGGCTTCTTTTGGTCAGCTGTACATGTGATTCAGACTTTCTACTTGGCTATAGTATATGTGTTACTGGTAACCGACCATTGCCCCATTCTAACTATTCTTGGCAAAAGTATTCCATGATAGGGTAAAAAGAGTTATGCGATTGGTGGCACCGATTTTGGCATACTTTGGAAAAGGTCCCAAATACTTATGTGGGATATTGGAAGTGACAAAATCTCTTAATTTCTTTTCACATAGCTTAATATTTCTTTAATTTTTAAAAATAAATATTTATTTCAAAACCTTACCCAAAACCCCAAAATTTTGATGGTGGTTCTATTATAAAAGGTTTTGAAGTTTTAATAACTATATAGAGGTCATTTTATATAAAAGTCTGGGATTACTTTAACACTGCTATTTTTGAGAGCTAGCCTCTTTTTATTTTATCGTATCATTTTATTTGTTTCATCATATTCTAGTCATTTGGACATTATATTTTTATCTTTTTTAAATTGATGTTCGTCAAGAAATAGATATAGTTGAAAAATCGATAGTTTACTTATAAACTGACTAAATGATACATATATTATACGGATAAGTTACAAACGCAGATTAGATATATATATAATATAGATAAAAATCTAACAATCCAAACAGACCATTTTTAATAGTTTATTTTCTTGTTTTGTTTTATATTATTCTTTTACTAATCATTATTATTATTTTAAATCGGTGTATGATATAATAAGTTTTGTTGAAGTTTTGATGAATGATGTGTATTTGTGTTACACATGTTCATAATTAAATAAGGTAATAAGTTTAATTATGTAAATTTATAATAGGTAGTAAAGTAAATTGATACTTGAATGGTTTATATAATTAATTGTAAACTATCTAAAAATTAGGTCTGCAAATATGATGTTGAGCCTATTGGTATAAAATTTAGGCTTGCTTAATAATTATAAGCTTGATTTGAGGCATGCACCGTCTAACATGTGAGAAAAGCTCCATAAACACTATATTCCACGTTCACCAATTGTATACTTAGTGTAAGTAAGGGGACAAAGGCATCACAGGTGTGTAAACATTATAATTTGGATAAATTAGTGTCTGAACTTTCAAACTTTATATTAGAGACACTAATACTGCCAAAAAAGTAAAAGTAGAGGTAACAAAAATATGAAGTTTGGAAGTTCAAATATTAATTTTTCTAAATTGTAAAGTTGAGACACCAGTGGTGCCTTTGTCCCGTTAGCAAGCTTGAAGATCACATTTTTAGAATAAAATCCAATTAGAAAAAGAAATCCCTTTAAAGATAAGCTGTCCACCGACATCATGACATGGGTTTAAAGGAATGAGGAGGCAACCTCTCATCTTTTCACATCTTGGTATTCAACATGGCATGTAATACCCACTTAGGAATAGTAATGCTATAAAAAATGGGAAAGAAGAAAGTAATTTGGAGAGATAGAAATTCTACAATAAAAATCTAGGAGGATAAGTTATATATCTACAAATAAAATCAACGATAATGATATTTAGAGATAAGAATTTTATCTTTAAATCTCAATTTTCTAGTAGTTATGGAAGGAAAGTTATAAAATTAATTTTTTATTTTATTAAAATACTTAAAGTTTATATAATTTGAAAGTGTGTTTACTTTATGGGAAGACTTATTATTTTCTTTAGTTTTTTTTTGGGTGAAATCCATTCCTACTTTTTTCTTGTGTCCAAATAAGGAATAAAGTTAAATTTTCTCTTTTAATTCTTTCTATTCCCTTTTCTTTTCCTCGAACCGAGCAATATTCCTATGCATAAAAAATTTAAATATATAAAAAAATCTTTTATTTCACTTATAATAATTTTGTTTGTGAAAATTTTTGTCAAAAGAATATCTATTCCATATAATACGGGATTTTACTGAAGTGATACCTACGGAAGTATAATATCTATATATATTATGTATCATATACGTATGCACGTGATTTCGGCCTCTGCCAGCCACCCGTAAAACCTATATAATTCCCGCTGACAGGTTAGCTTGCTTCACTATGAAATCGTCAAAATTTCACAAGCAAACCGAAAAGACAAAACCCTCCCCTCTCTCTCTGTCTTTCTCTCTCACTCACTCACTCCCACTCAGCACACACCACCTTTTTTTGAGTTCCAAGTTCTGATTCCATTCCAATCCATTCGGTTTTATTCCTAAAAGAAACACTACACAACACCGTTTTCACTTCCCATGACAGAAATCCAAACCCAACAACAATCTCTCTCTTTCTCCTCCTCCTCCTCTGCGTCCGCCGCCACCGCCACCGGCGACCAATGCAGTGCTCCCCAAATATTGCCATTACACCATGATCTTAAGATCAACGGTGGCTGTGGTGGTGGTTATACGGGTATGACGACCAAGATAGACGACGGTCGAGACGACCTCTTATTTTCTCCAACTTCGGCCGGGTCTTCTGAACTCGACTCGCCTTCTGTCCGTATCGGCGGTGAGTATGGTGATCAGTCCTCCAGGGCTGCCGTGAGGCTCCAGAAGGTCTACAGGAGTTACCGTACTCGCCGTAGGTTAGCAGATTCTGCTGTCGTCGTGGAAGAGCTTTGGTAAGTTCCCACTCAAAACTCCGTTGCTACTGCCCTATCATGTTGCGACACGTATTCAGTCCTATCATGTTTAGCTTTCGTCGCATGTTCATAGTTTTGCTTGTTGTTGATGTGTTTTGACTGATAATCGCTCCAGAAAGACTATATAAAACATTTTTTGCCTTGTAGAAAAATTTTCCATTTTCTTTTTAAAAATGTTATTGTAATTTTAATTTTTTTTTAAGAGTATATGAATTTGTAAGGTAAAGATGTCAGTGGTGGTGGTGGTTAATTATCGCCAGAAAAAGGAAGGAGAAAAAAATTATACTAAGAACATAATTTTTTTTTTAATTTTTTAAATATATATATATATATTTTTTTTTTTTGCTTTCTGTCCGTGAGTGTAGAATTTCTTAATTATTTTTGTGATCATGTCTAGATGGACTTGTATGTATAATTGGGTCTGAGACATTAAAAATGCTTAAAAATTTTCTGCAGGTGGCAAGCCATAGACTTCGCGAGGCTAAATCACAGCACGATTTCCTTCTTTGATTTTTCTAAGCACGAATCGCCGGTTTCGCGGTGGAACCGCATCGGATTGAATGCTTCGAAGGTTTTTTTTTCTTGTTTTTTCGGTTGATGGTTTTCGAGACATCTTTAATGTTTTTTGGTTATAATGAGGTGTGGATAGTAACATAAGTATGATGTTTGAATTGACTTTGTTTGTTTGGACAGGTGGGAAAAGGTTTGTCCAAAGATGGTAAAGCACAAAAGTTGGCTTTTCAGCATTGGATTGAAGCTGTAATTACTTTGTCAAATATCTTTTCGCTACATTGCCTATCTTGTGATTAGAGCTTGTTTTATTCATTTTGTCGACTTTTTGAAACTGTAGATCGATCCACGACATCGATATGGACATAACTTGCATGTGTACTACGATGAATGGTGCAAAACAGAATCGGGTCAGCCATTCTTTTACTGGTAAGCTCTTCGTTTGGAGTTCGGAACTCGGGGGACATGTGGTGCCAAGGTAACTGACGTATGTGTATGTTGCTGGCTCTGCAGGTTGGATGTAGGAAATGGCAAAGATCTAGATCTCAAGGATTGCCCAAGAGCAAAGCTTAGACAACATTGTATCAAGTATCTTGGCCCTGTATGTCTGTATACGAAATAAGTATCATATTTGTCTATTCATGCATGGAAATTTATATTCTGGGTGCCTTTTGTTTTCTGAAATCAGCAAGAGCGAGAACACTATGAGTACCTTGTTACCGAGGGGAAGATTATTCACAAGCAATCGGGAGAATTACTTGATACAAGGAAAGGACACGAGGGTGCTAAGTGGATATTTGTAATGAGCGCTACAAAGAAACTCTATGCTGGTGAAGTAAGATATGAAATCAAACTTTTGTTACGATTTCTCTTTTTCCTTGCGGTAAAGTAATGCTTGTGTTCTGTTTACTAAGAAGCTGAACCTTGTGAAATTTTCAGAAAAAGAAAGGAGGTTTTCATCATTCTAGCTTCTTGGCTGGAGGAACCACCATAGCTGCTGGAAGGCTAACTGCAGAGGAGGGGAAACTTAAGGTAAATTATTTCGTGGGGTCTCATATGTGCTGATGGTTTGCTTTATTTTTCATTTTTTCCTTTTTCCCATATACCTTTTGATACTCATTGGAGAATATGAGCTGCTACATGTAGTAGAACATGCTGTTGTGTCTAACGCCACTTTCTCATCCTCTTCCTTATCACATGTTCTCTTCTTATATAAGTTGTTGCTCATTTCCCGCGGGACCATTTCCAAGAGTTTGAAAGTATAAAAGAGGCCCCTACCAGCTTCTGTGTTTGCTCCTCCTCAGTGTTTTCACTTAATGGTTAGGACAGAGTACCATTTACCTTCCTTTTGGAATAATCAACCTTTGTAGTGGATGTAAAGTTTTCCTATATTATTGAAATCATTTTCATGTCTAGTGTGTAAAGCACCAATCTTATATTTAATTCCTATTATGTGTCACACATGGAGCACTTGAAATTGCATTTGGGATAAGAGCCCAGGTCATGAGTTTGAATTTATTGAAACAAAAAACACAGTCAGCTAATTGCAAAAGCACCAAATCAGAGGCTGTTTTCTTGTACTTCTCCCTATTTATTATGATAAGAGTGCGATGGAAACATGGGATCTTTGCGGTTGACCTATGTGCTTGAATGCTGTGTTTTTTATTTCATTCGTGCCATCTAATATTAAATCATCCTTAATTGGGTTTGTGTCATGAGTAATCATGCCTTTGTGGATGTATCCTATACAACTTTTACCCTGTTGATTGAGGCTGATCCACTGTTCCAACTTTTGCTTTGATTCTGACTGCTTTCATTTCTTATACAGTCCATCTCTGCTTATAGTGGACATTACAAGCCCAAAGACGACAGCCTCGATTGCTTTCTATCCTTTCTGGAGGAAAACGGAGTCAAACGAGAAGAAGTAGAGGTGACTTACCTATTCTAGCCTTTACTTGGTGAAATACCATCACATATTTAAACCTGCTTAAATTTGGTATTTTGTTTGATTAACTTGTGGTTTAGCGAAAATTTGATCAATTACTAAGGAGAAATTAAGTGAGACTTTTTGATCCTGCTCAATTAAATTTCATTCACTCTAAGTTGGGTTCAAGTAAAGTTTTCTTCCAATGAAATGCACTTCTGCAAGCAAAAGTCTTTTGAGATTCTTTCAAATTTAGGAATCTTCGACTTCATGTACAAAGCAAGTCTTGTTACCCTAAGAAAAGGCAACAGTTCCGAACATAGTTCCATAGTTTTGGGTCTAGGTTCTTGTTTTAATAAATGTAATTCCTGTGTGTTGTGCATAATTGATATTTTGAATCTCACTGCAGGTTCACAAGGCTAGTGAAGATTCTGATGGGTATGATGAAAGTAAATCAGGTGCCATTGAGAATTCATTCGAACTCCATGATGTTGAAGAACTTCCTCGACCTGATAAGGAGAATGAGGAAGAGAAGAGTACACCAACTCAAGCATTTGAAGTAAAAGTTCCTGCAAGAGAAAGTAATTATCAAAGAACCCTGTCAGGAGGTCTTCAAAGCCCAAGAGCCGAGGTTCCTAAGAACAAGATTCTGCAGAGAATCAATTCCAAGAATGTGGCAAAATCATATCAGCTGGGTCGCCAGCTTTCACTTAAATGGTCAACGGGAGCTGGTCCAAGAATTGGATGTGTAGCTGACTATCCTGTTGAGCTGCGGCAACAAGCACTAGAGATGGTTAACCTCTCTCCTAGATATCCACCCACTCCATCTTCATTTAGGCAAATGAATGGCTTTCTGTCGCCATCTTCTTCCTCGTAATGGAGATATCACTTCATGTGCCTGAAAGTCCTGATATGGTGATATTCAACCTAGTTTAGTGAAGCTACATAGTAGATTCAGATATATTCTACTTATTACAGAACTTTGAAATATGTCTTAGCAATATCCATCCCCATAATTAGTTAATCCTAGAAAACAAGACTCCACTGCCTCCTATCATGGGTTTTAATTATTGTAGTTCTGATATTAGGTTCCTGGTGCTATCCTATTAATAAGACATACCAGAATGTCCATGGATTTTGTTGTAAATGGGAAACACTAGGTCTTTGTAACCCAATAAATGAATGATGAGTGAAACAGGAAGACCACTCAGTGGATTGTCAATTCTATCACAATGCGCATGCATATGCAATTAAACGTGTGCGTTGACATTGGATTTTCATGCACCTCTTAATTTTGACCTATAGGCTATTGGAGGGCCCCAGGTGTCCAATATGGTGGTGCACTTTCGGCTTTGTTGATTCAGGCGATTTGGATAAAGTCAAAACGTAAAAAAAAATATTGGTCTTAAGTATAGATAAACTCTTAAATCATTATTACTTCCAGACATCGATTGAATAATGATCTCTAGTGTACAATGTTTTGCTCATTGTTAAAATAAAATTTTGTGCAGGATTGTATGCCAAATTAATCACTAATATTCATTTGATACTGACTATTTTGTTGTACGATCTCGATACAGGTATGGAAAACATGGTACGAGGAATTTTGACCCATTCCTATTATGGAGCATGCTACGAGAAGTGTGATGTGATGATGCATGAGCAACAAAGCTCCACTGTCTTGATACGACTCCTCTTAGTTGGATAGCATATTGTCATTGTCCAGGCCTTAATAACCACCCATTTTGGACTTTACGGTTCATTGGAAATGGGTGCCAAGGCGTCTCTAATTTTTGAAGCAAGGGACGTCAATGAATTTAATCTTTGAATAGGTTCATAACCTATTCAAGTCTGATTCAACAATCCTCGAGTTCCAACTCTCAAGTTAAACTTGAGTTTGAGTTACTCGAGCAATTTATTAAGTTAAGCTTAAGTTTTATAATATTTGGCATGACTTATTGCATGATGTTATTTAATCAAGCTACATATTTAGTCCGGCTTACAATCAAGTAAAGTAATTAGGCACTTCCCAACAATTAATCGTGTTGTTCAAAGCCAAAGGTATGATGATCCTTTGTTTAGGTGCTATGGTTCTTGGTAACTGCCAACTAGGATAATACCAGACAACCTAGAAACAAAGAATAACATTCTAAACTATCTTAACTATAGATCAAACTGTGGCTGTTATAATGCAGTATTACAAGCATTTCATTTCAAAGAATATCCATTTATAATCTAACTAGAGTTGCCAATATAAACTAGGATTGGGCTCTTAACATGATGAGTAGAGTCGGTCCATTCAAGGGATCCTGATAATACCCCCGTTTGATTTTGCATTCTACCTCCTTTCACCACAACTTTGAATGATTGTGTCTGTTGTGGCTTAATAAACTTCAAAGTATTCGGAACAACTGCAATGGATAGGCCCTTTGGGGATGTGACAATGGCCTTGTATACTGATTTTCCAAATCCCACATTAGTTACTGTCCTGTAGAATACTGCTGAGATGGAAGAGCTTGTATTTTGGAGCTGGATATGCATGGAAGGATAGTTGAGGCCGTCTATGCCTTTTGCTGGCTTCAAGCTGGAGCAACTGAATGTTTTATTTTGGCCAAGAAGTAACCCTATTGCTGTGCCATTGTATCCTTCGTTGCAAAGAAAACTGATGTAGGAATCCATCGTGATGTCATATATCAGTCCAGGATCCAATGCTCTAGTTGGGTTTATTTGACCTGCTCCGTAACTGAGTTGAGCAAGATTGTCTTGGATTCTCATTGGAGTGGCTGAATGGTTATGATGAACATCCTTAGACTGAAGGTCACAAAAAACATGACTGATACTGTTAAATAGAGAGTATGGAACATTCACCTGTAGTCATTAGAGCGGATTTGATCGCAGCTGGTGACCAGTTCGGGTGAAAGCTTTTGACATATGCTGCTGCTGCAGTTGCATGAGGGCAAGCCATGGATGTTCCTGATAATATGTTGAATACCGAGTGTCTGTTGTCGGATGAATCTCCCGTTATAGATGGAATTTTTGAGTAACCTGCTAATATGGAAAGTCCTGGTGCTGCAATATCAGGCTGTATATTGAAATTTAGCATGTTATATATACACTTTGAAGAGGGATATATGGTAATGTATACACAATTCATTATGCAGGAGAGAGGACATGAAAAGAGAACCTTAAGTATGTTTTTACTGATTGACTGAGGTCCTCTAGATGAGAAGGATGACACCGAGGGAGCAATTGTACGGACTGCTACCGTCTTGAATATGGCGGCTTGAGCTCTCCTGAACCAGACAGATTTTGTGAGGAAGTTTACTCATATCTATAGCGGTGTTAACAGAAGGACTTATTTTCTTTCTATTAAGAAGTCGAACGGCTCATTCTATAATTCAAAACAAAACAAATCAATTTATCAGAAGCTTTCTCATTTCTCCTCACCTTTGCTCTTTCAGCATGCCTTGTTTGGGAAAGATAACTTTCATTTAAGGAAAGGAAAGCTAGAGGTTTGCAGAATCAAACCGAAATACTGAATAGTTCAATGAAGTTTTCGAACATACTTGGTAGATCTAATATATTTGTCAATCATGTTGCCATCCTTGGTGTTGACACTAGTCCCTGAAACAACTGTAGCGAAGGGGACATCAGCCATGTAATCGGTCGAAGTGATGATTCCTGCTCCTCCCATCTCCTTGATGTCGTAATCCTGGCCTGAGTTTCCAACACAATATACAACTTTCCCCTTGATCTTGTCTTGACTTAGTGTCCCATAATCACAAGAACTGCAGAAGGACCAATTGTTGGAAGTTCATTATAGATATGATTCAAGATGCAGATTGTTATCATCCTAGTAGCCTCAATTCCTACCTTGCATTGCCATAACCCGAGCTAGTATTGGCTGCAAGTGCTCCACTAGTAAGAGGGTACAGTTTCCTTGCTGGTGTGAAAGTATTTATAGATGCCCCCTGGAAGCATCATTAAAATTGTCAAAACAATGCAGTTCATCTTTCACATATGAGAATATAAATTAGGACTCAAATTAGAGTACTTGTTTCGTTTTACCAAAGTTTTGAATCCATTTCCAAGCATAAGTCCTGTCTTTAACTGTCTGTCAATTGTGCTAGCAGCCACAGTCATGATCCAGGGTGCAACATTTTCAACAGTGTACGAATCAGGACCCGAATTCCCTGCTGAACATGAGGTTATAATTCCTTTCTTCATGGCATGGAACGATCCGATTGCAATCGGGTCATCAAAATACTCCCTGGATTCTCCTCCTATAGAGATTGAAATAACATCCACTCCATCTGCTATGGCCTCATCAAAAGCTGCTAAAATATCCATGTCAGTGCAACCTTGACTCCAGCAAACTTTGTATATTGCAATCCTTGCTGATGGTACTCCTCCTCGCGCTGTTCCTTTGGCAATGCCGTATAAACTAGCACCCTTTACAGGTGCTCCAGCCACGGTGGAAGCAGTGTGGGTGCCGTGACCATCGGTGTCGGTCGGACTTAGGTCTGTTTCTTGGGCAGCATTTTCCAGGTTGAAGAATTTTGCCCCTATAACCTTGCTGCCAAGACAAAAGAACTCGTGCGAATGAGCTGCATTATCGTCTAAACGAAACTTAGTAAATGGTATAAGATCGAAAATGGAAGTTTACAATGCAATGTTCATGTATTAATTGGCGTAAGAACATTGATGCTATTGCTATTATATTCTTGATCATCCTTATTTTATTTTCTTGTGATGTTTCCTAATTGTTTCTAGGAAGCTTTCATTGACGAGAATGTCTAGACAATCATGTAATCATTAAAATAAATATAGTAATTAGAATATTAGCTATTTTAGTAATTCGATCATGATTGAATATAGTGTGAGCCGTTGGATATTAGCGAACAGTTTTCGTAAGTCAAAAAGGAAAAAATAAAACTATTAATTTGCATATATATACTTCCTAAGAAAGTTAAAAGGAAAAATTTAGTCGTTTATAATATACTTCCTAAGAAAGTTAGGGAGGCCCAGCCTTTTTAATTGGATATAGGAATTAAAAGAATTTTGTGGCAACACCAGCATAAATTGGGATATTTTTGTTGGTTTCTTGCTAAGTATTTGTCCTTTTTTTTTTCCTTGGATTATAATTTCTTGGTTTGCATTGTTTTAGTTACAAGTGCAGAAAGTTTTATAAGACCTTTAGTTATCTAAGGTTTTAAATAGGTTTCTTGCTAAGTATTTGTCTTTATTATTATTATTTTTTTATTTTTAAATTGACCCTAATATAGTTCATACAGTGGCATGTAACTATAGAAATTATAAATTCAATTTCTTGTGAGTTTGTGAGCAAAAAGAGAGAGGGGTACTTGTTGCAGCCAGTAAAATTGGTACCCTTCACACATTTTCCCTTCCATTTAGCTGGGGGAGGTCCACAGCCTTGGTCATTGAAACTAGGAGCATCCACATATATTCCTACAAATATTCATATCAAAATTTTATATATGATAATCAATGACACATAGTATCTATATTATTAAACTCAATTTCTATGATGGCCAACAAAAAAAAAAAAAAAACCCAATATCTATATTATTAAAATTAAAAAAAATCCATTGTTAGTTATTTTATATTTTTTAGGAAAATAAAATACTAATTAAATGATAGTATATATATCATAGCTATTATAGAGAGAGACGATATCATAGCTATCAAACATTATCTATTCACATCTTAGGATTTTCCAATGGTACAATGGAAGATATAATTTATTTACATTATTAGAGGAATGGGTTGTTTTAATGTCTTTGATATTTAAAAACCTAACAATCTATATATTTAACATGAGTAAAAGATATCAAAGTTACACTTAACATAATGAAATGAAAATTACAATAAATGATAAAATTATTTGTGGTAGTTTTATATAAAACGTTTGTCCACTATTCATTACAAAAATGATAGCTATCATATTAAAATATATTAATTTTCCTAATAAACCTGCAAGTAATTTATTTAACTATTATTTTAAAAATCTATAATACGAAACTTTCTTCTTCTTATTATTATTTCAACCACACTTTTATATCAAATTTAACTTTTCTAGTGGGAAAAAACAAAAAAAAATTAAAAAAATACCATTGGTAAAAACTTAATTCTAAAACTATAATAGGATTCATTATAGTTACATTAAACTCATCAGTTTAAAAGACGAGTCCATTACAATTCCAACCCGTTTTTTAGAAAAATTAGTTTAATTTATCTTATTTTAAGAGTATTTTTATTCACGTCGCATTTTTGTAATTTTAATGAAAATATTATTATTTTATTCCTTATCCTCTTATCTAGTAATTTACATGGCCTATCACAATTCGCTCAGTCGACGCACTAAATGTAATAATAAAAATGATTATTTTAAGCCATGTGTTGATATAATTGTTTTTTTGGCCATGTGTAGATATAGAGAAGACTCACCCGTATCAAACATCCCCACAATGATGTCACTTTCAGATTTAAAGTTTCTTCTGGCTGTCTCTGGCAACCCCAGAAAATTCCAAGATCTGCTGGTGTGGAGTTTCCTTTTCTTGTTGGGAAAGACTGATATCACTCCGTCTTGATCTACATGTACAGCAACAACTCTTACCACAAATAGTGGAGACATTTAAGATTTATCGTGTACCGTGGACAAAAAATATTGTTTTCGATTAATTTTAAACTTCCTCTATAATTTGTATTTTATAATTCTCAAATATCACTATAATTACCATGATTGTGATGACTAATATATTTTAATGATACGATGATGAAAGAAGATTATAGTAATTGGTAGTCATAATTCTCTATTCTATTTCGTGAAAATTACAGATTATTCATGCTAATTTGTTTTAAAATTTTTTATACTAGATAACCTTTTTGGATTGTTGGATTTTTATTTATATCAAATTAGTATTAGATCATTATTAGTTTGGTATCAATTCAGTATCGATTCAGTTTGATCAGTTTATAAGTAAACCTGTCAATTCTCATCAGTATTATATTTGTCTAGTATGTGTTCAGTTTAAAAATGACACCAAAACGACGATACAAACATCCCATTACCTTCACCCGTCAAGAGACCATTACATCACCTCCTACTATAAAGTCATGCTAAGAACTTCTTGTGATTGTAACTATAAATCTAGGTTAATACAATATGGATCAAGGTATTTGAGTTGGGGAAAAAAACACACACACACAAAAACAAAACTTTTGGAGACATTTACATGTATTTGCCAAATATTTTACTAGTGGTAAAAAGGTGACAGTTACCGTGGATGGTTAAAAAAACGATAGCTATTTATTATGGAAAGTACCATTAAAAAATTTACACTCATTTTGAAAAAGAGAAACAACAATTTTTTTTTTTTCACTCTAGATGGATGTTACGTGATGCTTCTAGCCTTCTACCATGAGAATTCTTAAAAAGACATTATTACCAACAATGTATATAAAAGAACATCCTTAAATATAAGCACCGTACCCAACAATCTTTTAGCTTCTTGTGGTAAAAGTTTGGCTACAAATCCACTGAAGCTCCTCTTGTAACTATGTATTTTGGATTCTCTTGCTATTTGCTCGCTGAAATTGATATGTAGTATTAGTTGCATCAAGAAATTATTATGTTCTAAACATAATGCTGAACGCCAAACATTTACAAACACACACACACAAACACATATGTATATATTATATATATATATATATAAGGAATATATTTTATTCGAGTTTGAAAAATCAAAGAAAAATGAATCAATTGAAACATAATGTACATGAAATCACATTGTCAAAAATAATACATAATTTTCTTTTCAAAAAACGAGATAAATTCCTTCTATCTTGAATTTAATTTTTGGGAAATAACCGTCAACCAAGTGACAAAATCCTTGGAATAATTACAATGGAAGTCCACTACAATTGTTTTGGAAAAAAAAAAAATTCTATATTTTAAACAATTCATATAAATCTTTTTATTTATGTATACCAGCATTCAGCTAAATTATTATGTTATAATCGAGTCGTTTTAAACTCTTTTAAAACATTGATGACTCAATTGAATTTTAATGGAGACCATAATAATAATAATTTACTTCAAACATAAAATACTTGATTGAATTTTGATGTAGAAATAATCTACTTATCTTCAAATGCTTCATCACTATATCATTAAATTCCACTAACTTGACTATAAACTACTATCAGTTGGCCTTGCTGTGTTCTTTAATTATTATCGTATAGGATTATATGACATGTCTAGATACTAAAGTGTACCAAACCCTATAATTCAAAACCATCCATCGAGCTTTTTAGCCTCAATCAAACTCCTAAACATAGTACTTACTATAACAACTTGATAAGATGTAAAAAGGTAAAGAATGTTTAATTAACTAACTACAAAAAAAAAAAAAGGCTAGATGATTACTCTCCAATTGCCGTTCTAAGCAAGTTGTTGTGTACATCCACCATACTTGTTCTTGCGCCATGTACATCTCCCATATAAACGATATATGGCTGCCATTGGTTAAACAATTCCAATAAAAATGTGTATGTATAATAATCAGAATATATCTAACTAATCTTTGTGTTAATCTTGAAATATGATTGTTCCTTAAAATAGTGTTTGCAAAGATACAAATATACAATGTTTGAAACGGATTTAATTGTATTGCTTTTTTGTGATCGTATTGCTTTTATGTTGTTTACACATCGTCTTAATTGTATATATCTGTGTCACTTTGTATCTTCTCTTTATAATTGTGTTTTCAATCATATCATATTTGTGTTATTAAAAATTGTCAGCTTTATAAGTGAGTCTTAAACAAATCTAAACAGACTAGTCATTGGAGATCCTTAATCTAATCAAAGCAAAACCTATTTATAATTGTATAGCATGATTTGCCGTAGATTTGCCCTCTATACTAGATTAATTCCTAAGTTTCATTAATCCATAAGAAATAACACTTAGATGGAGAAATGTCAAAAAACATATGTTAATAATGATAACATAAACGATAGCCTAATATTATTAGCAACACCAATCATATAGAGAATAACACAAAACTAATATTAGACATGGTTCAAAAGGCATCTATACAACACAGATAAAAGAAATTCTTACCTTCCTCTCGTTGTCATTCGTTCCCTGGACAAGGGATGTGATAAGACAAATTTTGAATAAAAACAATAGTAAATTCTGCAACATTTTTACAGTCTCAATGTATGCCTATTCTACTCTTGAACAGTGGTGGTTCTGCTTTGGTTTATATATAGATAGCAGGGAAATAATAGGAAAAATAAATAAATAAAACCATCCCTAAAATTTTTCATTTTGAATTATTATTGGAATTTTTTGCTTTTTTTTTTTTTTAAAGTATATAATTTGAGCTATATACCATGTATAATGTATAGTGCCATGTTGACCAAGTAGGTGCAACACGGTTTTTATTGTCCTGTTGCTTAATGTAGCTCCTACATATGTTACAACGACCGAAAAATTAGAGCATTTTGAAGACTTAAAACACTCAATGAAAAAAGGGAAAATGTTAGATCCAGAAGATGTGGGGATGGGCGATCAAATAGGATAGAGGGGAAGGTCAAAATCGCATAATATATGGGATTAAAAAAATTGGCTTGTTGGTCCTTGAATTGGGACAAAAAATGGAAAAGGTAAAAAGAGAAAGATGTATCCAACAAAAAAGAAGGAAAAAAAAAAGGGTAAAAGATGACAATAAAGGATTTTGAACTATCATTACTTTTTTTAAAACTTGTTCGAAGTTTGGAATTTTAGTAATATTAGTTAAAGGAAGCTTTTGTGTAGAGAAGGTGAAATGACCCAAATCTCTCTCTCTCTATATATATATATATATTAGAAATTGAGTTTAGATAGATTTGGATAAGTTAAATGAATTATATAATAATTAGACAAGTTGATATAATTATAATAGTAATAAATTAAGTTGAAATTGAGATTTTGGATTTCTAATTCTCTAAACATGTCATTAAAATGAGTTAGACTATCTAAGTTTAATTAACTTGATTTAGTAAATGACTTGAATAAATAACTCTAATCAATATGACTAAGATTTAGTTAAAAAGAGTTAATGGTTACTAATTGGTTTAAGTTATTTAATTAATCAAATTAAATATTTAGGACATTACAATTTGGTATCAGAGCAATGTTTATCTTGGACATTGCTCTTTGCATAATGAATTACGATTCGAAACATTGCTGTTTGCATAATGAATTAGGATTCATTTAGAATCGGTGAGTTGAGTGCAAAAAAAATTTGGGAATCCGATTTGTTTATTTGCCTGGCTTGTTTTTTCACGTTGCTTGGTAATCATTAGTTAATAGTTAATAAAATTAATTGATCTCATTAAATTAATCAACTTGGCTCAAATTTATTTTTTGTTGATATATGAAAATGAATATAATTGAACATTGCATGATTATTATGTATTGCTTATATATGTATGTGTTTTGTGTGATATATGTATATATTTGTTTATGATTTAATTGTGAGTGCTTGTTTAATGCTTATTTGTAAATTAAACTTAATTCAACTTTGACTAATTGTAAGTAAAGCACAAATGATTTAGACAAACATTAGGATTTACCCCCTAAATCCTTTAAAATTTGGAAGTAGACTCTAAGTGTTTGTGTGTTATGTTTTGAAGTGTTTGTTCTAATAAACTTTGATAGACTATAATATGAATTTTTCTTTCTTCATCTCTTAAGTTATAATTGTTGATATGTTGACAAAAAGAAGAGAATCAAATATTAAAGAAAATTTAAAATATCAAATTGACCTTGACACCTCCTATATATATGAAAAATGTACATTAAAATAAAATGAAAGAAAACTCAAAATTCAATGGATTTTGATTTCTTAAAGTTACATATGATAAACATATATTCTTAAAAATTCAAATGAAATGTCAAAGTTCAAAATGAAAAGAATGATTCTAAATTACAAGTAGATTGGAAGGTAAATTTCAACCTATCTAGCTCTACTAATACGACAACATATTTTCCGAAAATCTAATGAATTAGTAAAATAGAAATTTCAAATTGATTAACAAAATTTAAATCAAACTCAAGATCCTCTCAATAAGCAAAAGACAAAATGTTCATAGTAATACGATGATCAAAATGAGATAATTAAAGAAATAACCTAAATATATCAAAAGTAAGCGCGTTTAAGAAAATTTCCAAAAGTCAATATATCACAATGAAAATTGAGAACCCATAATATTAAACAGTGATAGACAAGTAACAAATTCTTAATCTATCACTGATTCCATATAAACACATGACAACAATAATGTGATAAATCCTTAATGTTATAAGAAATATGACCCAAAACAGTAAATCTCATTCATTATATTATACCATATAGTGAATGAATCCAAATGAAATGGAAGTTCTATATATATGCATTGATTTCATAATGACAAATCCTCAAAATCACGGGAAATATAATTAAAAATACAAATAGCAAATTGCATTCACTATATCATATCATGTAGTAAATGAAATTTAAACGACTATGAGATACCTACAGTGTAATTTATAACTCAACATAGTAACATGAAAAATCAAAATCAAAATGAAACTGATTCCATATCTACGACCAAAATGAGATGTCTTGATTCTAGTTAAATCAAGATAGTATTGAACATGATATCTTTGATGATTAAAAGAATACAGATACTGTATGTTTCATATGCATGTTATCATATATATGTAGGTAAGAACGGAACAGCGAATTCACAATCTTCTTTTGTTGAGTTGTTTGTTTTATCTTTTGTGTCGTGTTAAAGTGTGTTATCTCAAGGCGAGAGACACATTTGAGTCAGAGTCTTTTATTTTTCTTTTGGAGTCCGAGTCGTCTTCAAATTGAGTTAGTGAAAGTTGAATCGTTAACTTAATTCCTATTGTTATTTATATATTGAAGTTACATGGAATATCAGTTATGTAAAGTTAAAGAAATCTTGAAAAATCTAAAATGTGGAGTAAATAAATATTTATGAAGAAAGAATATTAATTTAGTAACTCAAATTCCAAAATGTTTCATGAAATAAAATTGAAAAGAAATCTTCAAATACATGCAATCCAAGAAAAAATGATACAAAATTTCCATATGATTCACGAAAAATTAAAGATAATGAGGAACATCAAATAGAATTTTGAAATCTTTTTGACAACAACCATATGCACATGTATCAAATGGAAATCCATATATGTTATCAAATATTTCAAATTGAAAAGTAATAACAAAAATTAAAAGAAAAATTATCAGAGTATGCAACGAAAGCGTAATGAAAGAACAAAATTCTTAATATGACTAAAAGTTTTTGAGTAGTAAAGTTTAAAAGATAATGTGAAATGTCTTATATCAACAAATATTTAAATGAATTTCGAGAACGAAATTCTTGTAAGGTGGGAAGAATGAAAATGACTTAAATCTCTCTCTCTCTATATATATTAGAAATTGAGTTTAGATAGATTTGGATAAGTTAAATGAATTATAGGATAGTTGACAAGTTGATATAATTATAATAGTAATAAATTAAGTTGAAATTGAGATTTTGGATTCCTAAATCTCTAAACATGTCATTAAAATGAGTTAGACTGTCTAAGTTTAATCAACTTGACTTAGTAAATGACTTAAATAAATAACTCTAATCAATATGGCTAAGATTTAGTTAAAAGGAGTTAATGGTTACTAATTGGTTTAAGTTATTTAATTAATCGAATTAAATTTTTAGAGCGTTACAGAAGGTATGGTACGATTCAGGTTGATTTGCCCTCTCAAATTAAACCGCATTATAGTATATGGTTAACAATATTTTTTTTATTTTCGAATTAGCCATAGTTTGGTTTGTATTTTTTTCATGGAAAAAAATTGGTGCAGTTTGGTTTGATTTGGTTTGTGGTTCTAACTATTATTGCAAATCAACAAATGAAATGATATTAAGTAAATTAGACAATTTTTTTTCTTTCTACTTCATAATTTTTTGTTTTGAAATATTTAAAACTAAAAATATATTTATGCAAGGAGTTGAAACATAGTCGATACATTATAATAATATGCATTATCCAAACCCTTTTACATATACATATATAGTATGAGTCGCATATGATGGTGATAAACTATTTTCCATTTCCCTTTTCCATTCATTAAAAAACTTGTACATAATCATGTTTATATTAATACAAGCACAACTTGAAATTTAGCAAGTTTGGGCAATATATGTGTGTGAAAATATAAATGAATCACATGAAATCTTAACTGTCAAAAACTTGTTGCTTCACAATCACTAGCAAAATTTTCTCATTATTTTCTACATTACTCTACAAATATATATACATATATTTGAATTTTCTTTTCTATATTTTGTAGTAATGAGAGCAATGTAAATTTTCATAAAATGGCATAGCATTGATTTTTTATTTAAATGATGGTTTAGATTGCTTGATTGAATCGAACCACAAAGCATTTTCTTATAACCAAGTAAACTGCAAAACCAATCGTTAAAAAAAATTGAATTTTCAATTTACTCCGGTTCGGTGTGGTTTATGGTTTGGTAGGTTTTTTATTTTGCATAACCTTAAATATGTGTCTAAAATGCTTTAGCCTAAATCAATCCAAACTTGCTAAACTTATATATACATTTTAGTTAGTTTGTCCCCTACTATCTGATGTGAGACGACTATAGTTTGTCTTTTATTGTATTAGTTGAGGGTAGCTAATGCTTAAGACTTGAGGCAATTTAGACTTGTTGACCGTATTTCTTGTATTTTATTTAGTTTGTCTCCTATTATCAGATATGAAATTATAATATATTCCATTTTCCATCAAAACTTACACAATAAGATTAAAAACTTGGAATAATATCACAAATGGTAGCTGAATTTGATAAAACATGAAATTTAGGTACTTGAACTTTGAAATTGAACAATTTAATACTTGAGCTTTGAAATTATCCAATTTAATATCTAAAAATTTTGAAATTGATTAATTTAGTACTAAAAAAACTTAGATGAAATATTATTAACATGCATAAAAAGTTCATTTAGGTACTAAATTGATCAATTTTAAAACTCACATACTAAATTGATCAATTTTAAAATTCATGTACCTAATTGCATATTTTTTCAAAGTTTAGGTACAATTTGTAATATTAACCCTAAAAATTTATAATTTTCAAGCATATTTTCTTATTGTCTTCCTGCAAACTTACTTATAATTTTTGAAATTAAGCATGTACAAACCTTGCAAATTTTACATAAAAAAATTATTTTATATTTTTTTCAATTATTTTGTTCTATACCAAAACGGTGAAATGGAGTTTAATTTTTTTCTTCTATCTTAAATTGAGGGTTTAAAAATTCAATTTTAAAAGTAAAAATTTTTAATTGCAAATAGAATAAATATAAACGGGTGCATTTTTATAACTTACCCAAAAGTTTTTTAATTTGTAATTATATTTTGGGCAATTCCTCTGGATCAATATCAATCAAACGTGCTTTTCTGTTGAAGATTTTGAGATAAGGAGAATTAATTAAATATTGCTCAACCTTTAGCTTCTTTTCTTGATTTGAGCCCTTCACTTTTAGAATTTTTATGTCAGTCATCCTGCTTTTAGTTAGTGCTAACTATTTGGAGCCTCTGTTTTTTTAAATATTATATTCCAATCTACCACATTTTCAAAATGACTAGAAAATATCCTCTCATCATGTCTATTGTAATATATATGCTTTGTATAAAAGACAAAACTAATTATAATGTTACACCCCAAATAAAGCTTAGAGCATCAAAAGTTTGCCATGCATAACACTTAATCATTATATAAAAAGGCTAATTTTAATTAAGTGATTTTTTAACAAATTTTAGATTAACAAAAATTATTTATGTCTTGTAAATAATAATATTCAATGAAATTATATGACCAAAATATTAGAAATAATCTTTCATTAATACATAGGAAAGCTCATAATACAAATATTATGCTCTCAGAAAATAACATTACAATATCTAACGTACCTAGATGTCTAGCTTGTCCAGTTTCTCATTGATATCTAACCCATGGTCCTTGTAATCATAGCACTCAAATCAAATCATTTTCGTAACTTGAAAATGAAGAAATGAGTTGAAACCCAGTATAATAGCAACACAAGCACACATGATATGATCACAAACACAACAACCAGCAATTTAGATCTTTAATATAGGTATAGCAAAATAACAATTGAGTATTCATACTCCGACAACACGTTGTGGGAATCTAGAGGTCTTGAGTAGTTACAACTATCTGGAGAGTTGATATAGACGGCCCGATACTATATCCCTTAGAAAGAAATTTTAAATAAGTAGCCTTACCTAGGAGCCACGGTAGTTACTCATATCTACCTATCACAGTCCACAGTATAATGCAACTCAATCAGTCCCATTAATGTAAGCGATATTATATTACTTCTCTCTAATCTAGATAGACTTTATCCAGATACTGTTCGCTTTATTAGCTACCTATAGAGCCACCATCAGTGGCTTAAGAGCTTAATGGTCATGTTGTTACTGTCAAGCATGGTTGTTACCCCCTAGACCAAATCAAATGATGGAAAGTATATTTAAGCAATTAATTAGGCTATCTTTAAGTATTTGTTCATTTTATAAAATCTACCTTAACAAGCAATATGCAAATCACTATGTACTTGAATTAGTAGAAGTATCCTGCATCAAATCAAATGATAAGTACAATTAAATATAGGAATATGTTTGAAAATAATTATCTCATACAAGATTTAGAATATCAACTAATTCGTCAATCAATTTTGATTAATTAATTAATTAATCAAGTTTAAGCCGTATATATAACATATCCTTATTTAAGATTTAACTTCCTTTTAAATTTATTAGCTCAACAATTAGATCAAGTCCATGAGAGATATATTTAGATATTAAATCTATCAATACACACTATCATCTAAAGTAAGCTTAATATAAGGATAATCCTAATTTATCCTAATTTGTAAGTACTAGTTTATACTTTTATTGGTTATTTTAGTGAAAATAGCACTTAAAACCTTTATAATGTAATTTCAGGCCTTCAAGATGTTGATTACAAGAAAAGAAATGACATTGAAAATTTTCATGAAGTTTGGAGGTCATTTGGGTAAGAAACAAATGCATTTGTGACTGATGCGACTATGACATGACTGTGTTATGAAACAGTGTAAAAAGTAAAATGACATTGCGTCGGACACTACCATGTTGTATGTTGTGTCATTCTCCAATGCAGTACCACAAGTTACATGAGAGGCGACACAATGGTTTCATCTTTGTGTCGATCTTAGTGCCTTATATTTTTAAGAAAACAATTTAAATTTGGAAAATTCGAGCTTTTAATCAACTTTCGGCAGTTAATTAACATCAAAATGCATGTTAGTCATACATTATCATCTATTTATTTTTTAGATTTAATTATATTATTTATTTGATCAATTTAACTTAATTATAACAACAAAAGAACAAATCAAAACATCAAACATGCATTAATCACTTTAGCTTCAACAACATATTCATTTTGTGTTCTTACTTCTTGAACATAAATTCATACATTTAATCACATCAAGGATATCTTTCACAGTTGAGCATCGATTCAAACATATATTCATGTATATATACACAATATAATTAGTGAAACTAATGAAAAACTTGAATTCAATACTTTCACCTTCATTGACACATGTATAATCATCTTCATTAAACCCATACCCAAACTTTCATTGAAATAGCTACAATTCACTTACCTAAGGAATAACAAAACAAATGCATCTAATCTACCATTACTTTTACTCTTGCATGCAAGTTGTAGAAGCTTAAGCTAAAACAACTTCCCTAGACCGCTCTTTTTCTTCAATCCTTTCTTAAGAATTGTCATAAAGTTAGTAAATGGATTAGATAATTAGAGATCAAGAAATTGAAATTTGATTAGGTAATAGTTTACCTAATGGGGATGTTGGATTGGATGTAAAGATCTTAAGAGAGAAGTAGGTAATATATTTAGTTTTCTAGGTAGAGAAAAGCTTGTAGAAGAATTGGTAGTGAGGGAAGTAACTTGTGAAAGAAGATTTATGGAGAGTGACTCGTGAGAGAAGTTTGAAAGAGAGAGGTTTTTCTTGAAAATGAAAAAACGAGAGAAGAAAGAGAAAATTAGCTTTATATATGTGATTAAGAGGGTTCATAAATGTACAATATATGTTTTAGAAATGTAAAGATGTTTATACCCTTGCTTAATTATTCTTATGACATATACTATGATTATTTGATTAAAACTCTAATATAATTAATTATTCTCATAATTAATTTAAACTCATCTATCTATCATTTTTATTTCTTAGTAACTTTTAATTAGTTATAAATAATTTGAAGTTCAAAACTAAATTAAAGAATATTATTATTATTATTATTATTAGTGAAATTTTGGATGTTTCATATAATTTACCAAATGTCATGTAGAATGGTAAACAAATTTATATAAGAAAAATTTAATAAAATTGATAGCCAAGAAGAATAATAAACTTTAATTTACTAGTTCTCAAAAGGTGGATAGATGAAAAAAAAAATCAATCATAAAAGTAATAAAGATGGAATAAAATATTTTTCCTTTTTACTTGAAAATTTTAGTTATGTAACCCTAAGAATACAATGTAACACACATTTGCAATATATAATACAAAGCATCAAGCTTTGTGGCATCAATTACTGTGAAAGTCTATATTTATTTTTACAAGTGTTTGCCATGTGTCTGCACGTGACTATTTTCTCTCACATGTGTTTGGTCAGTAGCATGTTTAGTTTGTTAGATTTTTTTCTTTCTCATGTATAAAATAGAAAACAAAGTTTCTTTTGTAAATATAAAAAATACTGCAATAGTTTACAATATGGAAGTTTTTTTTTCCTCACATTCAATTATCTCTCAGCATCAACAATGGATGTAAATACGGTATGGTTTACAATTTGATGAAATTCTTCATTGTATCAGATCAATCCAGTAACGATTTTTGATCTTAATCTCTCTTTGCTGCGTCTCTGGTTTTTCGTAGTTAAGTTCTTGTTCGCTCTTTAGCCATGGGAGATCAGTCGATTATAGATCCTTTATACATTTCTGCTTCGGATAATCCTGGAATAGTTATAGGGAGTATTATGTTTAATGGGTCAAATTTCTTGTCATAGAATAGATCTATTCGTATGGCATCGAGAGTGAAATTAAAATTAGGGTTTACATAAACCTGAACCAAACTCAGTAGATTTTATTAAGTGAATGCATTGTGATTATATGGTACACTGCTGGCTATTGAATTCAATGTTGAATGAATTGTCACAGAATTTTTTGTATGCTCAATCTTGTAACGCCCTAAAAATTTAATAAAGCATTAAATCAATTAAGGTGCCACTATCACGTATAATACTCTAAAATATTATACGCTCAGGCTTCCTTTAAAAGGTTTTGTTTATGTTGAACATTGCTAGCCGATTTTAGTTAATGAAATCGGTTGCTTAGATTTCCAATTTAATTGGATTTAGCATCGGTGTACTAAACTTTATGAAAACATAATAAAGGGTTTTACTCCTACCGGAGCAAACTAACTTTCTAAGAAACAAAACTTTATAAGATCATTTTATAATCTACACTTAAAAGGTATATCTACATTTTCAAAATATTTAGGCTCCATAGGCCTCTTAAAGAGTATTACAAATTTCAAAATGTAAATCCAGCTCTTAAAACATAAATAAAAACAAATACAAGTAATATCTATGACCCTAACCTGCGTCACCCATCAAACATCGCCCAAAACCCAAGCCAAGCATCATCACATCAATTATCATCAACAACAACTCCATCATCATCTTCATGATCATCAAACCATCAACCTCCTCATCATCTCATCATCATCACCAACATTATCATCATCAACAATAATAACAATAATCATCACCATCGTCACTCAATCATCATCACCATCACTATCATCAAATCAAGACCTAGAAAAAGAACAACAACAACAACAACAATGATGAGCCGAAGCTTAGTACACCATAATACAGACACACATGAAATGACCCACAAGCCTAACTAAATGCAATGCACAAATAACCAATTATTATCTTTTCCTTTAAAGTAAACAAATCAACATTGGAGCACTTACACTTCAAAACAAACCTAGGGAATCTAGGGATCTTGAGTAATGCTCTCGATGCTCGGAGGGTTGATATAGATAGTCCGAATCCCTATATCTCCTAGATCATATAACCGATAAAGAATAGAAACCTTATCTATGGTTCATAGCCGTTACATGCACTCTACCCATTTTAATCCATAATATAAAAGGGTTCAACCGATCTCATAAACGTGAACCCTAATATATTACTTCTCAGCAATCAAGATAGATGTCACACTGATACCGTTTACCCCATCGGCTACCCGCCGTACCACTTATAAATGTCATATCTCAATGACAGGGGTGGTCTAAGCGCCTAAACTACCGTGCCCATCTCAGTATAAGGTACCACTCCTCAGACCGGATACCGATCTTCCACTCTAAGGCAAGAATCGGATTTTAACGGCGGAGAACACAATCAACACTCATCAATTAACTAAGGCATGTCTATCTAATTAATTCATTTTAGATGTCTATCCTAGCATCCAACACACAAGTTACTGCATACCTTATTTATTTGAAGTCTAATCAGAAATAGAAGACAGTCCAGGGCTATCTCAAAAGATAAATCAGGCATCCATATCTGTTCATGAATTAAACTTGTATAAGAAATCTAATTAAATATCTACTTATCTCAAACTTGTTTTATTACCCTATTTGATCATACACTAATTTGGAACTCTACTACGGCTGCGAATATTGCCCTGCCAAAATATAGACAGTTCTCCTTTGTCTGTTAAAGTATTTCTTTTTATTTTGATTATAATGTTTTATTACAAAAGCATCAACAAAACATTCATATTCTAAGCAAACAAACATTTGAAACAACATATTCCCCATATTAGACTAAGGTTTATCCTAACATATTAATCTAATCCAATTATTAGTTGTTAACCCATTTTAGCTTGATCTTAACTCATTAGCTGAAGTCAATTATTAACTATTATCTCATTCTAGCTTAACCTTAGCCAAATTGATTAGAGTTAGTCATTTAGTTCATTACTAAGTCAAGTTGATTAAACTTAAATAATCTAATTCATTTTAGCTTAGTGAAGTTCATCTAGTTAAGTTGGACTTAGATTAATTAACTATGTTCGTTTTATATCTAAGATTCACGTTACTTAAGCCCAAGTTAACTTAAACTTAGCCAAGTTCATTGAAGTTAATCAATCTAATTCATTTTAACCAATTGTAACTTATTTAGTCAAGTTGAACTTAAGTTTATTTACTAAATTCATTTTATGTCTAACTTCTACATTTAATCCAATTATTTGTTAAATCTATAAATTAACTAACTCGTGTTTAATTATATCATTTAATTAACACATCACATTAGCTATCATTTATCTATTTTATTTTATTTTTATTTATTTCTTTCTTTTTCTTTTCTTCTTTATGAATAGTACTGGGGGACAGATGACGCTCGTGATGGAGGTCGTGATCTTCATCATTGTCTTCATCATGCCTGTACTAAGGTATTTGATCTCCATTAATTACCTCATCACGGTCGTAATGGGGGTTGTGATGACCAATACGGTCCATGTTACGCCAATGACCAAGAGGAAAAATGTGATATCACGTTCCTTGTTACGGCCATGATTAGGCCTTTGTCGTAAAAAATATTTGACTCAAAGGAGATCACGGGCCGTGTTACAGCCGTGATGAGCAAGGGAATCATGTTACGAATTCCCTTTGTGCTTTACACAAATTCAAGTTACTTGATTTCATCATACATCAACAAAACCAACTTGTTCTAAGCATAAACATGCATAATCATAACTTATAAATACTTCTATATACATATTCATATCATACTCCTTCAAAATATTTTATCAAACAATTGGTCTACACAATATACACATATATAGATTTTTAACAAACATGTCAATATATTCTTGATTTGTCACTATCATCATAAAAATTACATATATCTAGTCCTAATATATCATTTGCAAGCAAAATCAACAACTAAAACAAAGAAAACAAGAAAACTTATCTTTTTGGACAAAACCCACTTCTTGATTCTTCCTCTTTTACTACTCCTTATTTGTTGTTGAAGCTACTTCTAGCTTAATTCTTACTTTAACCTTGTTTTCCATCTTTGATTTCCTCTATACTCTTATTAAATTTAAGATTCATGGTTTGGATTTGAAGAAAAAAAAAAAAAAAAGAAAGAGAAGGAGAGAGGGAAAAGAAATGATGGAAAAAGAAAGAAGGAAGAGAGAGAGAAAAAGGCAGCCAAGAGGGAAAAAGGAAAAGGTATATATATAGGGAAAAATTAAGAGATCTTTTAAAATAAATGTATTAGGTTTAGAACTTTCAGATCAATATCTTTAGTTCTAAAAATATTTATGAAATAATCTAAAGATCAAGGGGTTAGATATAAAGAACTTAAGATAGGAAATTGTTTTAAAAGATTAGGTTATATCGAATTGATATCTATTTAAGCTTAGGCTAAAATTTGATATTTTTGAGAAAGCAGATGATTACAAAATTTATGGGGATTAAGAATATTAGATGTTGGGCTAAAATTTAGGGATTTATGAATCCACTAAACATTTCAACAACATGTTTGGGGTTTTAAGAATAGAAATATCAAATTTCAACTTATCTTTAATTACTAAATTACATTTCATTAAATTATCTAATCATAATTCATATATCTATTTCACTTGCATTATTTTAAATCTATCTAAATCCATTTTCTAACTTAAGTGAAGCTTGGGGATATTTCAAATCCTCTACGGAATTATGGAAAGAAGTTTGTGAACAATATGGTCAAGCTAATGGACCATTGATTTTTCAATTACAACACAAGTTATCTAATATTAGGCAAGTAAATAATTCAGTGTTAATTTATTATAACAAATTAAAAAGGTGTTGGGAGGAATTACAATCTTTGAATCCGTATCCTATATGTACTTGTGGAAGATTTGAGTATTGTACTTGTGATTTGAAGGATAGGTTACAAGATTTTGAAGCACAAGGAAAATTAATGCAATTTACCATGGGGCATTCCGATTCTTATGAATCTATGAAGAATCATATTTTGTTTGTTGATCCTCTTCCTAATGTGAGCAGGGCTTTTTACTTAGTGTTGCAAGTTGAAAAACAAAGACAAGTATCTAATTTGATGACTGGTGAAGGAACTGGAAACATGACTTTTTCTGTAACTAAGACAGGAAATAAAAATGATCGAAAGAATTTTAAGAAAGGAAAGCTACATTGTAAGAATTTTAATGTTGATGGACATTCAATTGAGACATATTTTGAACTCATTGGATACCCATAATGGTATAAGGAAAAAGGAATAAAAGTTTAATACACGAGTGAATCATGTTTCTCAAAACCAAGCTGACACGAACAGGAATATGTATCACTCTGAGTCAGCTGTTGGACTTAATACTCCTTTTGATCATGATATGCATAGTGCAGGAATAGATCATGTTAAGAGGTTATGAAGTTGATGAGTTCCAAACGTGATGCAGAGCTTGTGGATCATACACAGGCAGCGATCAATTATGTAGGTACTTCTACTCCCATTACTCATATGAGTTTTTTGAAAAAAGATTTTGGTTCTTGGATAATTGATAAAAGGGCTAGTGATCATATGACACCTTTTGCCACCTTATTACACACAAAAACACGTTTACCACATCCCATATTTGTACATTTGCCTGATGGTTCTATCAAATCTGTTGAAATTATTGGTACTATACATTTGACCACATCTATTGTTCTTCATAATGTTCCCTTGGTACTTGAGTTTAAACACAACCTATTGTCTATTCCTAAACTTCTTTGTGATCTTCCTCTTATTGTTACTTTACTAAAACCACATACCTTTTTCAGGACCAGAGAACTAAAGAGTCTATTGCTACAACTATGTACACAATAGCTTGTATGTTTTAGAAATGGATTTCATTAGGAGTTGTAATAACTTGTTGAACTTTACACGACAGCTTCCTTTTGTTTAGTGTGTTTCTTCACGTTGTAATAATCATACTCTTATTGATTTACCTTTGTTTCATGCTAGGATGGGTCATTCATCCTTTTCCAAACTTGAACATATAGATTGTTGTAAACACTATGATTTTTCTAATTCTCTTTGTGAAACCTGTAATTTGATAAAATTCTCTTCTTTACCCTTTAATCGAAGTGAGTTTACATCAAGTTTCTCTTTTGAGCTCTTACACTTGGATTTGTGGGGTCCTTATCATGTACCAACACATACAGGGGAGCAGTATTTTTTAACTATATTAGATGATTTTTCATGAGGGACATGGACTTATTTGTTAAAGTGTAAGTCTCAAGTTATTTCTACTTTGACTTCATTCTTGGCCTATGTGAAAAATCATTTCAAGAAGTGTCCATGGTTTATAAGAAGTGATAATGAGTCTGAGTTTATTTCACGTGATTGTATTGCTCTATTTTGTCAATATGGTATTGTGCATCAACGAACATCTCCTTATACATCTTAGCAAAATGGAAAAGTTGAGAGAAAACGTAGACATTTGTAAGATACATCACATGCTTTGCGTCTTCATGTTAGTTTGCCTAAAAGATTTTAGGGAGATTGCATCCTAACAGCTACCTACTTAATAAACCATATGCCGCTGTCTATTCTTGGATGGAAGACACCTTATGAGGTTCTTTTTGGTGAAATTCCTTCCTATGATCATCTTCATGTTTTGAGATGCTTGTGTTATGTGGGAAATCTAATTCCTACTAAAGATAAGTTTGATTAAAGAGGCTTGAAATGTGTTTTTATGGGATATTCGCAAGGAAAAAAGGCTAGTCGGGTTTATAGTTTGCGTCTTCATGTTGGTTTGCCTAAAAGATTTTAGGGAGATTGCATCCTAACAGCTACCTACTTAATAAACCATATGCCGCTGTCTTTTCTTGGATGGAAGATACCTTATGAGGTTCTTTTTGGTGACATTCCTTCCTATGATCATCTTCATGTTTTGGGATGCTTGTGTTATGTGGGAAATCTAATTCCTACTAAAGATAAGTTTGATTAAAGAGGCTTGAAATGTGTTTTTATGGGATATTCGCAAGGAAAAAAGGCTTATCGGGTTTATAGTTTGATAGATCACAAATTTTTTGTAAGCAGAGATGTAAAATTTGTTGAAGATGTGTTTCCCTGCAAAAACTCTTGTAGACTCACTTCCATCCTCACCTTCTTTTGATAGTCCTTCTCTTCCTTTTGTTTGTTTTCATTTTGAATCTTTTGATTCTGATCATAATACTTCTACACCAATTGTTACATCCCAAAGTCAACCTGCTGCTGTTAAACGTTTAACATGAACTATTAAAACTCCACAATGGTTCCAAGACTATGTTCATACAATCAATCACGCATATGTGACTCCTTTTTTTGTTCATGTTACTTAGTCTGTTATTTCCAAATACCCTTTATTTCCTTCATCTTTTTTTTCTTCTTATCCATCAAATCATATGAAATCATTTGCTAATGTGTTAGTTATTAAAGAACCAACTTCTTATTTTCAAGCATCTCAACATGAACAATGGGTTGATGCTATGGATAGAGAGCTTCAAGCTCTTAAACTAAATAACACTTGGGACTTGACTGATTTACCTCAAGATAAATGAGCTATAGGTTGTCGTTGGGTGTTTAAAATCAAATATAATGCCGATGGTAGTATTGAGCGTTACAAATTGAGGGAGAAGATTATCATTGTACTTTTTCTCCAGTGGCTCATCTATGTATTGCACGTATTCTTTTTTCTGTTGTGGCTATTTGTAGGTGGCCTCTTCACCAAGTTGACATCAATAATGCTTTTCTTCATGGCTTTCTAGATTAAGAAATTTATATGCTACCACCCCTAGGATATTCTAAGGCAAAACCTGGACAATTATGTGATTTAAAACGATCATTATATGGTCTCAAACAAGCCTCTTGTCAATGGAATTTAGAAATTTCAAAATTTTTACTGAAGTTGGGTTTTTCTTAATCTCCACATGATTTTACTTTGTTCACACGTGATGCTGTTGAAGCTTTTTTACTTGTTATTTTTTATGTTGATGACATGTTAATCACTGAACCTAATGATGCTGCTGTTTCCTTATTGAAATCTCAATTACATGATGCTTTTACCATCAAGATTCTTAGGTTAGCTCGTTTTTTTCTTGGGATTGAGCTTTTCCGTACCGCTGAAGGTATATTTTTAAATAAGCATAAGTATGTTTTTGATATTATTTTTTATGCAGGTCTCATCTCTGCCAAACCTGTTTCCATTCCTCTCCCATCTAGTCTTAAATTGTATACAGATGCTGAAGGTTTTCTCGATGATCCTACTGTTTATCGTCGGCTTGTAGGACGCTTGCTTTATCTTACTCTTATTAGACCTAATCTTTATTTCTTGTTCATAAACTGAGTCAATTTTTTAGTAAACCTTGTGTTGGTCATTTGCTTGCTGCCTTACATGTTCTCAAGTATCTTAAAGGGACTTTAGCTCGTGGTGTTTTTTATCCTGCTACTAATTCTTTTGATTTAATTGGATATTCGAACTTTGATTGGGCTGCTTGTACTTTGGATCGTAAATTTATTTTTGGTTATTGTGTTTTTCTTGGTCGATCTTTGATCTCTTGGAAGACTAAGAAAGAATCTACGATCTCCACATCTTCTACAAAGGCTGAATATAGAAGTATGTCTTCTGCTTGTAAAGAATTATTGTGGACTTCTTTTGTGCTTCGTTATTTGCAAGTCACTCTTTCTTTGCCTATGGTGCTTCATTGTGACAACAAATCTGCCTAGCTCTTAGCTGAACATCCTTGCCAACATAACTGAACGAAACATATTGCTATTGATGTTCATTTCATTTGAGATTAGATTGCCCAAAGGTTCTTGATCACTTGTTTTGTTCCATCGAAGTCTCAACTGGCCGATTTTCTTACTAAACCTGTTACACGAGTTTAGTTGTCATCTATTTTATCCAAGTTGAACCTTGTTATGGGTCCAACTTGAAAAGGGAGGGGGGAGGGGGAAGTGTGAAAGTTCATATTTATTTTTACACGTGTTTGCTACGTGTTTGCATGTGACTGTTTTCTCTCATACGTGTGTGGTTTGTAGCTCGTTTAGTTTGTTAGATTTTTTATTTCTCATGTATAAAATAGAAAATAGAGTTTCTTTTGTAAATACAAAAAAACACTATAACAGTTTATATAAAGTACAAATAAATCATTCATCAAGAAGGGTAGATATGTAATATAATGTTGTTAATAGGGTATTTTTTTCCTTGCACAGACGAAGTTGGACTCGAAGAAGACGTACGCGAAGGGTCGAACGAAAACAACATAAGCGGGCATGAAAGCCGCTAACCTTGAATAAAGGCCGCCAGCCTTTATTGGAGAGCCGCCGGCCTTTAGATAGCCTTGAGCTCTCGGGAGAAAATTGGAGAATTTTGGCTGAATGATGAAAGCTAACATAAAGCCGCCGACTTATACATGAAGGCCGCCGACATATGTGGAAAGGCAACCGGTATATCCACCGGCCTTCATTGTAAAACGTGGAGTTTCGTTTAAAGCGGCTCCAAAGCCGCTAGCTTATCCCTATTACGAGTTTCTCTTATTCCCAAATCTGTTCAAATTCTCCTAAATGCCTATATATACCCTTCCATTCTTTTGGAAACCCTAAAAGCTTTCAAGGAGCAAAAACCCTAGGTATGTAACTTTCCTCTTATCTTTTCAATCAAATTCCTTAAATTAATCTTTTCTTATACTAGTTATCCTATGGATTGAAGGAGAATTCAAGAGTTTACGGCAAAACCCTACTGTGGTTGGAGATTTGGAAAACGCCGATACAAAGGAAAAAGTAATATTTTTATTAGGATTTTATAATTCTTATGATTTTAAAGAAATATCCTTTAGTTTATAATCTAGGCTTATGTGTTGTTTCAAAGGGAATCCAAGATTTGTTGTTGTGGATCAAGGGTGGATCTAGATCTAAAGTTGTGATTTCAAATCAAAGAGAAAGGTAAGGGTTCCATTAGATTTATGGTTTATGAGATTTATAAATTGTGGAATTGTAATCATAGTTTATTATTCAGGAGAATTAAGGATTAGGGTTCCGATTTCCTATTTAAGATTTATAAGTTTTAGGTATGTAAGAATTCATCTAATCTTGTTGTTCGATGAGGTTTATTCGTTATTTTAGTTAAAGTGTTAATTGATAAATATATGCATATTGAAGGGATTGTGATGATAATTACGGATTTGTCGAAGAACGGTGTTGAAAGTTGTGTTTAATTATGAGGAAGAGGAAGCGGGTGTGTTGTCCTTGTTGTTATAGATTTGTGAATATTAGGGTTTATGTTTAAGTATTTAATTCTGATTTAAGATAATCATTGGATTAGGGTTTTTATCTTTTAAGAAGTTCTGTTGGTGGATTTGAGTTGGAGCAATACCAGGTACGACCTTACCATGCTTGTGTGTTTGTGTTTATAGGATTAGTTGTTAAATCTGACTAATTTATATTCAACTTTAATTGAATTAAGTATTGGTTGTGCGTAGCTGCGGTTAATATAGAACTCATGGTAGAGATAAACCATGGTGGAGGGTGATACTAACGCTAGCAACCTGATGATCCTTGTGTGTCATTGTCCCAAGTGGAGTTGCATTTGGAGATGATTCCGATAGATTAGGAGTCGTTACCAGCTTAATTGTGGAATGCATCTATATATGTATATACTATTATAATATGGTTTTCATCGGAGTCATGAGTTACTCCGGGTTTAGGATTAGTGATCAATAGTCCTAAACTGTGTTGTTTACAGGTTAATGAAGATAATTAATTTGTGCTTGTTGCATTAGAATATAAGTTGTATATGATATTGTGATTTTCATGATCATGTGCATGTGTTTTTGGTTTGGCCTGGGCGTTTTCGCTCAATCTTTATTTTTCTTACAGGTACATATGAAGATTCTATTATTTATGACTTGACGGGCTATGGTGTATTTATTGATGATGGGGAGTGCGATATTGGTTATGACCATCCTGCTGACAATTGAGAGTTAGCTATTAGTAATTTAAGATGAAGAAACATATTCTGATTTAGCTAGTTTTCTTTTGAATACTTTTATATGTAAGGATTTATTTATTTTTAGATTTGATGTCTAGTTGATTGATGAGATGATGACATTTATTTTAATATGAAAAGTTTTTGAAAGTTACCCTATATGGGAGTATTTGGTGATATAAGAAATACATATTTATGGTTTTAGAAATCTATAACCTTAGCGTGTCTATTCTAGTAAGGACACATGGTGGGCTGATAACGCCTTTAGGTTAGGACATTACAGTTTACAATACAAAAGTTTTTTTTCCTCACATTCAATACTCTCTCAGCATAAAAAATGGATGTAAATGTAGTATGGTTTACAGTTAGATGAAATTCTTCAATTACTAGTGTAAAGAACCAATTGACGAGAGCTTCTACCATCCTGTCGATGTGACCATTCCGTCATTAATCTAACCATTAACATAAATATAGTAAATTTAATATTAACTATTTTAGTGATTCCAGATTGGATATGGCGTGAGCTATTGGATAGGGACGGGATCGATCCTATCAAAATTAATTGCAAGACTATAGAATTTTCCCCAGTTGACCACCATCATACCTTTATTACTTCAATACCGATTGTAATTACTTCATTGAACCATAGTATATTAAAATTATTTGGTGCAAAAATTCTAACGAGTATTCACGATCTTAATTTTATAAGCTACAGTTGCTCTTCTACAATTAATATATGACTTTCTTTCCACTTGGAAAATCAAAAAACATGTTCAAGCAAGAAAAAGTATTTTTCACACAAAATAAAATTGGATATGAAGTAGATAAAAGCATGTGATGTTTCGAATCTTTATAAAATATTCTTTGGTAATTTCTTTTTTCAAATGTAATTTTCAACTTGGCAATAAATTCAAAGCAAGTTGATTTGGAATTGTTTTTAAGATGTAGATCCAAAAAAAGATATGAATTTCGTTTTCGTTTTTATTAAAATATATCGGAATCATTTTGAATAAGAATGCCTAGTTTTAAAACAATTCATATTACAATAGGGGAGAAGGTTTCAAACCTAGACCCTGGTACATCCCGCTTGATAAATAAGGAGTAATACCATTAGGCTATAAGAAAATAGCTCATACTATATCTACAACCTTAAACTTATAGATAAGATGGTTGTGGTGCTAATTTGAACATAGTATTAAAGCAAAAAGTGATAAGTTCGAATCCTTATGCACCCATTATATCTCTATTTTATTAAGCACAAGCGAGTGAGAGTGTTTGTAGATAATTGTAATAGCCCACATCATATCTATAAACTTAATTCTTAAATCAAATGGTTGTGGTGCTAATTTGAACAATTTAGTGTATCTTATTCCAAACTTGTAGTAGTTGTGAAATTTATATAAACTTTTCATACATAAAGCTGGAAGAGAAATTACTTAACATATTGTTGTATCACAAATTATAATCTTCAATTGCATGTTTGATTCAAATCTCCTATGGCTAGCTAAAATTAGTCATTAAACGTCAATATGATAATAAATTTTACCTCCTAGCAAATCAAACATGATGAGATTAAAAGCCAACTGTATGATATTTAAAGCTTTTAGTAGCTTGCAATAGGTAAGAGTTCGATTGTTGGGGAAAGAAAAAAAAAAAAAAAGATAAGATAATAGCACTGTTGATGCACAAATATATTTTTCATATTTTTGCAAGTATGTATAGCTTCCTATGTTATATCTAATATTAAATGATTATCTAATATGCATATTTTATAGCTCCTAGAAAAGAAATCTATCTGTGGACCTTATCTTTCTAGTTTTAGTGGCATCCACTAACCTTTAATAAGTTCCTTTCACTTTCTTATTTCTATATATGTTAATCATACACCCTGTGTGGAGCCATCCGATTATTATTATTACCACGTGCTTCGGTGCGGCCATCATTATCATTGTTGCTATCATCTTTGTCTTGAACAGGTAGGGAGAAAAACGAAATAGCAAAATAAAACTCAAGATTTGATTTATACATAACATATCAATGTATAAAGTGTATTTTGATACCCTTTTAAATTCTAATAAATTAAAAATTTCACAAAAACTTATGCTTACTCTAATTAAGGAAATACATCAAAATGAAAGTTTATAAAGTATCAAAGTATATTTAAATAAGTTCAAGAATGTTTTCATGCAAATGTCAAGTTTACTTGTGTGGGTTTACTTATAACGTTAGGGGATTATGCTAATTTATTAAAATTTTAGACATTACTTTAGCATACTTTGTTAGTTCATAAAAAGCATACTAATAGAAATTGAAAACAAATTAGTACTTTTAGAAAGGTGAAATTATTATTCTAACTTATGGTTAGTAACCATCATGGTAGGAACTTGTATGGTCTTGTTAATAAGATTCTAAAGTTAATTATCTACTAACCATTAAAATATATATAATAATTAGTATATTAAGCATTTTAGTGCTATTATTATTATTATAATGAGTATGATAGGTGCGAGTAAATAAGTAATTAGACCTGTGTGGTGGTAATATGCTGCCAACTTTTTATAATCACTTATTATTAAAAGTTTATAGTAATCATCTCGTATCTTTTATGATCATTATGACAATATTTAAAAACCATGTTGTGAATATTCTAGAATATCATATTTCAATAAATAAACATGCTAAGGAAACAAGCACGAGCCAAATGAAGAAAAAGAAATGATAATAGGTGTATTTGCTTGAATTGTTGGTAACGAGTCAACATTGCAAGAAGTGGTCCTGTTAACTCCTTCTCATCTTCTTGTAGTATGGGTTTTCACAGAATGAGTATATAGGCTATCTGCTGAAGATATTAAGTGCATGGCCATAAAAAAATAGAAATAAAATAAAAAGAAGGTTGGAATGACTGTTTTGGAATTTGATGCAAAGATTTTTTGTCAAAGGTATAATCTCGGATGCCAATTTGGTTGGTTGGAAAAGCAGACCTCTTATCGATAAAATCAAACAGGAGATTATTTGTTTTAGTTCCTTTTAAGTTGTTCATTGATGATTACTCATCTAGAAACACATAATAGAAGTTGCAACAAGGATAAAAACAAAAGAATATCAAACATAAGTAGCCTATGAAGAGTAGCTTGGGCCATTAATTTAAAGGACGCAATCCCCTCCCGGAGTGAACGGCTATCTATTCAGCAACACAGCTTGCCATACTAGAGATTTGGATTTATTTGTTTAACCATATGCTAGTTATTTTAGTACCATATTTTTGTCGTTTTCAAATAGATGTTTATCAAAAAACATATATCAATGAAAAACTGATAGTTTTACTTATAAATTGACTAAGTAAATACGATATAAATATATGATATACATATGCTATAAATGCAAATCAGATACAGATAAATATCCGACAATTCAAATAGACCGTTGAAAGTTTATTTGAGAAAAAAAAAGAAAAATGAAAAAGAAGGATTGGTTTAAATTATTTTATAATAAAAATAATAATAATATGTGGGGATATGCAAAGCTGTAAGCCTGATGTTTAGCGGATGAGTAGTGGCATAGTGAACTTGCCCACCCTAAGTATTCTGTTACCTTTTTTTTTTTTTCTTTTCATTTTAGGCTAATCTTAAAATTCGAAATCAATGTTTTTAGAATATTTCTAAATTTATGAGGTTTATTTCTAGTATTGATAGGAAGATTAGCTATTTTACTATAAATACGTGTTTTCATTTTTGTAATTCAAACAATTCCATTTGATAATAAATTGAATATAAAAAAATTGAATTTTGAGACAAAATTCTAATGTTTAGATTTAGGGATAAGATATTGTGAGAAGCAGTCCAAAAATAATGACTAAACAAATATAAACCCTTGAATCAGTCACTAGTTGGAGCCATCTCCTTTGTCGTTCACATGCATTTTTAAATCCTCCTATTCTATTATTAATTTTCTTCTAATCAATTCCTAAGATTATGCATTCAATAGATGAGATATGGTTCATCCTAGTAAGATAGTTACCTAATCCTAATCCGAACACTTTTAGTGTGCAAGATTCTACATAAATTCTAATTTGAATTATTTAATTCTTTGAATTGATTCTAATCAATAGATTGGGTTTTGATTCTAGATGAATGAGGTTTTATTTGTGCTAGATGGTATGGTGTAGATTGTGGGACTCAATGGTTCTTGTGTTGGTGGTTGCTTATGATAATACAAACTTTGGTGCAGTATATATTTGCTGTTAATGTTTAGTGTAGAGGTTTACCTTGGTTGAGTGGCATAAACCTTTTTTTTTGGCTGGTAGCATAAACCCTATTTAAATCATGGTAGCGTTGGTTAATTACACTCATGTAATAAAAAATAGCTTTAATCACTTTTGACTCCTTTATTTAGATATCTATATAATCATGAGAATATGATGTTAACTATGATAAATTAACTACATAGGATGCTATTTTGATGCCTTTTGTTAATATTCATTAATTACATGATCTTTTGGATGAGTCTTTGGGTAGAATGTCTATAAATAATGAAAACATTTTGGACACCCATATTTTTGTTGTACCAAAAAATCAAACGCTTTCTTGTATAGGTGCTTAATTGCGAATTTGGTCTATACAACCATTACTAATATGTCTACATTCATATGGTTGCCTCCAAAACCAAAACAAACACACAAATTTTCCCCTAATTCATTGAAGATTATTCCTCAACTACCAATAAATCAATATATTTTGCACATCATCAATGCTTTTTTTCGTAATTACTATGTAGAACAAGTTATGTGGCTGTATGGCATATTGTAAACTTACATGCAATCTATGGTGTAGAATTTACACTAATATTCATTTTATTAAGTAATTAAATGAAGGTCAATGAGACATGACTAAATGAAAGTGTTTGTTTGTACTCGCTATGAAACTTGTTTATGAGATCTGAGTTCAAAATTTCCTTGATGGCAATCAAAAATTAAAATTACACGTTATCCTTAACTCTGAATATTTCGGGTGAAAATGAGTGAAGTTTGATTAAATACATATAGAATTGATTAATTGTCCAAAAAATTAGGAAAAAGTATCAAAATTGAAATAAAATGGACTTAAAGTGTGTATTTTTCGTGATATAAATAACGATGGATACTTGAACGACAAAATGCCCTATGCGATTGTTCCATGTTGAGCACGAGAGATAAGAAGCAGAATGTTGCATGGACATACCAGCTTGTCTCCATTTAAACAATACTTGAATGATTTACAAATCAAAATATTTTAGCGCTATGTGAATAATTCCTAACTTTGTAATTAGTACTGATAAACATGTCGCCCCAATGACTGAACCATCTCCATTTGAATGGCTCCCTTGAATACGGAGGGTTTAAGGGTTTCTTGAATCTCATATTCAGATAACATGACCAAGTTGTCTAAATGATACTTGCTTATACAAATCATAGATTTTCACTCCTTACTTAAATTTTTAGAGTTTTAATTCTTGTTTTTCTTTATAAATTTTGTTCAATAAAACATTGTATTAAGTTTCAATAGTTGTAATTAGTTAAATAACATAGATTTTGGATACTTGGGAGTGCTTGGGATCACAATTCCCATCAAGTTACCTAACGCTTTGAGATTTTCTAATCCCTTTCTCATATATTTACATTAATGGAACTCTTTCTTATTATGTGTTCTTTTTCTTCCCCCTTCTTGCTTTTTTTTTTTTTTTAATATGAAATTAAGATCTAGATAAATAGTTGTGGAGATTATAATTAGTTAAATAAATTGGTTGTAATTATTATATTGTTTTGCTTATTTCTATTTAATTGTTCTTGTATAAAGTGGATTATGATTTTAGATTTTTAGAAGATATTGGAAACATTTGATACAAAAAATTTATCAGTTTTTTAATAAATTATCTGAAGTTTTAAAATGTCAATTTGATACCTAAATATTTAATTTTCTATTTTTGTAATCTACCATATTGAGTTTACGTATTTTTACAAATAGTTACCCGAACTTTGTCTATTTCTGTAATGAACTATCTAATATAGGTATATAAATAATCTAAAAAAAGTTTGTAAAGATTAAATTTGATACTTCTAAATTATAATAGTTAATTATAAACATCAGTAAATTTCATATACCAAATATGATATTTTTTTCTCAATCAAATAATAACAACACCCATGTTTTTTATCTCATGGAGTACTCCAAGTTGTTTCTTGAGGCAGTATCATTTAGGGTCTATTTGGCTGATTTTTTGTTAGTAGATACAGATTTTTTTTTAAGCTTTTTTTTAACAAATTGTTTATCAAGAAATAGATACAGATAGAAAAAGGTTGGTAGTTCTTATAAAAAGACAAAATAAATTAAATATAAATACGAATCAAATATATTTATACATATTGTTTAAATTTCTGTGATCAAAAGCCCAATTTGAGTAGTTTAGATTAGACAAAAATTACTATAGTGTAGTCCTTAGCTGACGATTATTACGTCGTGAATCATGGCTTTCTGCTTGCCACTATATTTTATTTATACATTAGTGCACTTATCAAACTCTTTCAAAATTAAAATCATATTTAACGCAGCTGGTTGACGGACAGACGGCTACAACCTGACCTTTCACATATTGAGAGTGCCCAACCAGTTTCTTACGTCTTGTCATAAGTTCTTTATAGTGTCCCTAGCTACAATGGAGAGTGAACCACTCTACCACAGTGCATTGGCCTACCTAGTTGTTTAGTTGGATAGTTTGAGTTGGTTTGTCATCTATTTCAATTAGATTATTTATTAAAAATAGATACAGATGAAAGATAAATATTTTTACTCATAAACAGATCTTACACATAAGATACAGATAAGATACAGATAAAAGTTAACAGACCATCCAAACAGGTCCATAATGTCAAGAAAGAAATCTGATTAATAATATACATATATAATTAGAAGTAGAAACTCATGAATTAGTGAAAAGTGTTAGAAGTAAATTGAGGAAATTATCTGATTATTAATCTGTCTAAATAAAAATTATGCAAATACATATTATATCAAAATACGAATGCAAAATCGCATTTTATACATGCGATTTTTACTATCTCATTTCTATCATATATCATGTCACACATGATATCTAGCGATGTATCAAACTTATGAAATTACATATAATATATACGGTTTTTTTATTAAAAGTATTTTACCATTCTTAATTAAAATCACATTAGTTGCATTTAAATGATTTTTTTTAAGTTGGTATACCTGTGTTTTACTCAACTATATTAGTTAAATGTTAAAAAATTGTCGAAAAACCGTCCCAAGACAAGAATAAGAGTGGAAAATATTGTATGATAAAATCCAAGTGCTACAAAATAGGAATTAGAAATCAAAAGTGAAAGGGCACTTTGTCAAGATGCCAAAACAGGCGAATCCCAAAGAAACTCCACAATAGCTTTGGTTCCCCAAAATGGGAAACTTTATCATGAGGCATTGGGGTTGGATACCTTCATACCATCAAGCCTATAATATGTAGCCTTTTCCTTTTGGGCCATTATATGTAGCCTTAATTGCGGAAGTGATACCATAGAGGGTAAGCATTCTTGTAAAATGAATGAAGAGATCACTTATACTAGTTCATAAAAGAGGAAGAATTAATGACATAAGATCCACTCGACATCCCCTTGAAGGAAGTAAGTTTTTTTAATGTACCTAAAGCTTGTGAATCTATCAATATGATTGGAATATGCCCTATAATAGATAATACAAAAAATGACATGCCATGAAATACAATTATAATACAAACAAATAAGATTATCATATAACTTAATTATTAATGATATATAATTTATTTTATATATTATTGGCACTAACATGAATTTAATCTGAATCAAATAGAGGCACTTAACCCATTAACATGAATTGCTTGCACTACTTATAGTAGTATGTGTGTTAATCTAAGTGTTTATATCCCATATAAATGCTTATCCAGTTAAGACTATATAAAGATGGTAAAAAACCTTTGACATTCTTACCAATAAAATTAATTATAGAATCAAGCATATAATATTGCTTCAATATTAAAAAAATAAAAACGCTCGAGATCATGGGTGAGAACATTATACACATTATAAAATGGTTTATTATAAGTATTTAATAATATGTTGTTTTATTAAGACAATATAATACACACATACCCCCAACTATGATAATAAATTTCACTTAAATCCTTCATGTCATTTCTTTTGTTTTTATGTATTTACATCATCATACCACATGTACATCTTTCATATAATATAGAAAGTATAAAAAGGATTTGATTGGTGTAAATATATAAATATAAAAAACACAGTTGATTCATTTAAAATATATAAAAAGAAAGCTTGATTAAAATTTGATATGTACTCAGCGGGATTTAAATAATGAATCATTATAATGTAAAAGAATTTTGATTAACTCTATCTTAATATCTTAATCTTATTCTGACCACTACCACCATAAGCACCTTTTATAAACGATTATTGCTGCTAGAGAAAATGGGAGACACAAAGCACGATTGAGTTTACTCAATTGTCACTATGGAAAGGAAATGTTGTCTATATAATAACAGACCACACACGTGGGCTAAGATATCATTGTACGATTCCTGACCCCTACTCGTCAAAAAGAAAATCATGACTAAGATCATAAACATTAAAACATTCAACATGTTAATGGATATATATCTGAAGCACTGATTAGTTTATCAACTATTTTTTTTTTTATATAAAAAAATAATGTTAAGAGATAATATCACAAATGATACTTGAATTTAGATAAGATGTACAATTTAGTATCTGAGCTTTAAAACCGATCAATTTAATATCTAAACTTTATATTCTATTTTATTCTCGCGATTTATGTGTAAATTAACATATCTTGATTTATAGACGCGATATTACAATGGTATATTGGTAATTATTTTCATTTAATTTGTATATTGATAATTTTTTTTTGTAAGAATGGTAGACATGTGATCTACTCTCTCTCTCTCTCTCTATATATATATATTTATGTTCTTATAAAGGAAAAAGTTTTGTTGTATTAGTTATTGTGTTCTAATTATATTTTAAGTGATAATAACGTGACACATATAGATGAAGTGATAATAACTGTTTGTTATGTTTTATAAATATTTTTATTTTTTTAAATTTATTTAATGTATGCCAAGTATGCTCAGACAAGATGGGACAATATTTTCCAAACAGCACATATTTTTCTTCTTATAAATGCTGGACAAAATTGTCATGGAAAAGTAGTCATATAGCCTCCATTATTGGTATCGAATTCATGGCCACTAACTAGCTTAGACTCGAATGGAACCTTCCACAGTATAAAAACGTGGCACAAGTGCTATAGTCCCATTTTCGCCGCGTGCTTTTTTCCTCCGTATTGGAACATCGTATCATGTCGTCATGAAGCTTTCTCAGTGATCCATACATTCTCTCTCTTTATGATAAGAAGTGTAAATCACTTCAATTAGTTGCGAAATTATCCCCTCAAGCCACAAAATCGCAGCATAAAATCAGGACTTCGGTAACTTTCGCAGTATTATGGTAAGCTTGTTGGATTATGGTAGGTTTATCATGATAAGTTTATTGGATTATGGTAAGTAAGTTTCGTCATATTATGATAAGTTTATCGGATTATAATAAGTTTATCATGATAAGTATATTGGATTATAGTAGGTAAGTTTCATCGTATTATGGTAAGTCTATCGGATTATTATAAGTTTATCATGATAAGTTTGTCAGATTATGATAGGTTCATTTTATTATAGTAAATATTAAGTTTCATTCAATTTTGATAAGCTTTATCAGATTATGATAGATTGTTTTATATATGGATAGATGCTAAATTTAGGTCGTCAAATGGCAACTTATGCCAATAAGAACCTCTCAATTAGTTTTGTAAATATATAAATATGCATGAAAAAAAAAAAGTAGCTATTTTTTAAGTTATAAAGAAATTGTAATCCTTCTATCCTTATTAAATCCATGAATGAATTTGTAAGAAAGGAATAACTATTAATTCCAGTCTTATGAAATTAATTAAATGTATTATAATAGTTTTATATTCTCAAGGACATTAAGTCATCTAAATAGGTCTACGTGTACAATCTCAACCCTGGTATTAATTCCTGTGTTTGCAACTTGTCGTTTGTTACTTCCACATGACGCTTTGAATTTGTTAATCCCCACTTTAGACTTTTTTCCTGTTCTTTTTTTCAATCTAATCTTCTTTTCTCCTTAAATCCATATAATTAAGAACTAGAAGCTCCATCCAGCTTCAATTTAGGAGGATTTATCTGCAACTGGGCAATTCAGAATTTATAAAAAATCATAGGCAACAACGCTAGCATTTTCCGTTGATCACAAAAGTATAATGACCATGAAAATTGTTATGAGTTACTTCTCTATCACATGTTCAATGATTTCCAAGTAATACACCGGACATAATAATACACTATGCCGAACACAAACTCATTAGAATAGATGTTAGGGATCGAAATTTGCACCCTTATTACCTGTTGAGTAATATGAGCCAAATCCTCAATTACTGTTCGTCATATATAACAAGGTTATGATGAGCTTTAGCTGGTAATTTCATCATGATCATGACCATAGCAATAATATTAACACAACTCTCATGATAAATTATGATAAAAGAAATTGACCATCAACATATAATTTGATATGTGTTGCAGATGTTGATTCCATCGGTAGAGTTTGAGCCCTATAAACACAAAAAATGATCAGTGGTGCGTCGAAGGGTTGCTTGGCATGGTTACTTTAATGTTTAACTTAGTCCATGGATCACCCAAAGAAGAATATTCTAGAAGAGTATAATAAACGAATAAAAACTCACTTGCCCGTACTTAGTGGAGGAAAGAACTATAGTTGTGGTCATATTAAGGTGGACCTCAGGTCATATTGATAGCTGACCTAGTCCTAAGGTAAGGGTTCCTTCTCGAGCATGAGGTGAAGGAGTTGATGTAGCAAGGAGAATGGCTAGACTATTGATGTCCCCTTCAATCCTGTATCAGGACAAGAATCTTGTAGCAAGTCAGGTAGCTCATAGGAGAGCTCATAGCATGTCAAGGGTGAGTGGGTGCAAGTCTCCACTCGAGAGTTACAACATGACGAAAGGAGATCGAGATCGAGGTCGAGGTCGAGGTCGCGGGCGAGGTCGATGCTGGATTGAACTCCTCAAAAGGTTGGGAGTCAAGTTCTTGGCCAAGCACGACTCTTTTTGGGTCCTTTGGTCCAAAAAAGACTTGCAGTGGTTTAATTGGGCTGTAGTTTATTATTTACTATCAATAATATGAAATAAATTTTCTACATCCTAATTTCAAATAGAGGAATTAGTAAGTAACCTTTCATTACTTGACATAAGCGATGACTTGCCATTCATTTTTTGGTCTTAACTAAGTAGGAGCTTAAAGATTTCAATTTTTTATTTTTCAAAATTCTTAATATTTTATTTTTATTGTTTTTCACTATATCATTTTATCTAATACATTTGACAATACTATTTTTTATCAATTTTCGCATTAGACATGCCAAAAATTCACACGTCATGAGTAAAATGTAATTTAATGAACTTGACTGAAGCTCTTATGTAGAAAGCTCGAAAAACTTTTATGACCCATGTAAAAAGAATACTAAAGCATTAAGTAACATGTATTAATATTATAGAATTGATATTTAAATTTTATGATTATAGAACGAAATGAAAATATATGACATGATTTCATAATCAAAACTATCGAATATCACATGGATATAAAATATGCATATAAATACCAATTTATAATATAGCATATATTTGTTAGGTTCTCATAGGGTTTAATATTAAACGCTAACGACATACAATAAAATTAACAAAATTTTAATAACATATTACATAGTAAATCAATTTAATATAATAATCATATTGGTAATGTCTTTATTCTTTTATATACTTCTATATCTAACTAATGACTTATCTATTACTTTTTATCATATTATTTTATCCGTTATAAATAACTTAAAATCATATTATTAGTAGAATATTAGTCCTGTTAACATTATTAAAATAAAATTATTTTATGACACTAGTATAGTAATAAAAGATAAACAATAACATTACATATATTGCATAAAGAATATTATATTATATATATATATAGATATATATATATAAGGTAAATTATATCGAAAGATATCAATATTTAAGAGTAAATTCATTTAAGGTATCAATATTTTGAGTGGTTCAAATTAGAAACTAACATTTTGGGTATTTTCATCAAGATATCAACATTGTAGTTTAAAAAATAATTAATATTTTGTAAAGTGAGTTAAATAAGGTATAAATTATAGATCATTAATAAAAATTAACAGAAAACTAATCTAAATATTGATACCTTAGATGAACTTTATAAAACATTGTTATCTTATTTGATTGACTTTACGAAAAGTTGATGCTTTAAATGGACTTACTTCAAAACATTTTTTGAGGTATCAATATTTTGAGATAAGTTCATTTAAAATATCAATATTTTGAGTGGTTCAAATGAAGAACAAGCATTTTAGATATCAATTTACTTTAAGTTACATCAAAATATTTCAATATTTAGGTGGCAACTTTATTTAAGGTATCAATATTTCAAGATGTGAAAATAATTGACCAATGTTTTAGTTAAATTCATTAAGGGATAATATTATGAATGGAACCTGAACTTTGAAAAAAATATACGATTAGTTACTTGAACTTTTAAATGGATCAATTTAGTACGTCAAAGAACTTGATGGAGGTATTGTTGGCATGCATGAAAAGTTATTTGAGAAACTAAATCGATCAATTTTAAAATTCAGGTATTAATTCCATATTTTATCAAAGTTCAAGTACCTAATTCCATATTTTATCAAAATTCAAGTACCATTCATGACATTAATTCATTCATTAAAGTATCAACATTTTGGTTTTAAAAAAAATGAACATTTTGCAAAGTGAGTTCAATAAGATTGAATTATTTGCCATTGATAAAAATTAATAGAAAATCAATGTAAATGTTAATAACTTAAATAAACTTTGTGAAACTTTACTATCTAATTTGATTCACTTTATGCAATATTGATACTCTAAATGAACCTAATCCAAAGCTAAAACTGTCACGCACCAAATAAGGTCTAGAGTGTCAATAGTTCTGCCATGTGTAACGTTTAAGCATTATACGTAAAGGTTATCATAAACTAAGTAGGGTTCTAATCAATTTTAAATTAATAAATATTTACTTAAGTTTTGTAAATAATAGTATTCAATAGAGTTATATAACCAAATCTTCAAAATAATCTCCCACTAATACATTAGAAACCTTACAATACGTATATCTAACTTTTAAAAGATAACAATATAATATCCAGCACATCATGTTTAGCTCATCTAATCTCTCACCAATTTTTAACCCATAGCTTATGTAGTCATAGTATATATACCAAAATTACCATCATTACCTGAAAAAGAGAGAAATGAGTCGAAACCTAGTACATAGTAACACAAGTACACACAATATGATCATATGCACTTATTGTAATGCTAGTGCAAATGCAACAACCAATAATTTATATATTTAATTTAGGTTTAGTGAAACAAAAATGGAGCACTTATACTCTGGCAACACGCTATAGGGATCTGGGGGTTTTGAGTAGCAGCAACTGCTCAGGAGATTGATATAGGCAACTCGAATACCTATATCCCTAAAAGAATTTTAAAGTAAGTAGCCTTGCCTTGGGGTTACAAGCATTACTCCTCTCTACCTATAATAATCTATAATATAATATAGTTGAACCTGTCCCATAAACATGAATTATCTTATATTACTTCTTTCTAATCAAGATAGACGATTTACCAATACTATTCACCCAATCAACTACCTGCTAAACCACCATTTGTGATCTAAGCATCTAACTATCATGTTAACACTATCACACAAGATTGTTGTTCCTCGAACTAGATTAAACGACTGAAAGCATACTTAAGGAATTGATTAGACCATTTTTAAGTATTAGTCCATTTTAGAATGTCTCCCCTAAGAAGCAACACACAAGTTACTACTTAATTACCTAAAACTTCATATAGAAAACACTTGTCCATTGAAGAACACCGATTTCACGAGAATGTAAAACTAGAGAAAGAAAGATAAAACTCTTATTAATTTTCTATTTTAATTTAATTAACCAACTTATTTTAGAATAATGGATTAGTTATCCTTCAATTACTCTATCAATCTTTGAATCATTTATTAATTAAGTCCATTTGGTTAACTATTTACTTAGGATATAATTACGTAAAGTTAAATTTCAATTATTATAAGTCCAATCAACGATTAAGTTTTATTTCACAAATTAGGTGAGAACTAATTTATAGACTATTTACTGAACTTGTTCAATTTTTAATTGGTTCAAGTTCTTTTCTTTTTGTTTTTAATTTTTTGGATTAATGTCACGATTGGTACCTGAACTTTGACAAAATATGCAATTAGATACTTGAATTTTAAAATTGATTAATTTAGTACATAAATTTAAAATTGATCAATTTAAAACCTGAATGAACTTTTTGTTCATACCTACTATACCTTTGTCAAGTTCTTTAAATATTAAATTGATCATGGTTAAATTTTTTCAGGTACTAAATTTATTGATTTCGAAGTTTAGGTATCTAATTGCATATTTTATCAAATTTCAAGTACAATTCGTGGTATTATCCCTTTGTTTTGATTTAATTTTTATCTTTTACTTAATATTTTGCACATTAACTTATTTTTTATATTATTATTTTCATTTATAATTATTATATTTTTAAAAGAATTCAAAATTAAAGGTCAAAATCAAGGTTCACTCAACAAAATGAAAAATAATTCTTTGCAAGTTAAAACCATCTTTGATTCAAATCTTTAATGTTAATTTATGGGTTATAAACTTTCAAGAACAATCAATATCAAAACATTGATGAAAAACATATTTTATGTTGCATTTGGCTTGAATTAAAGATTTATCTTGAATTTTCATGAACACTTAGAATATGAGGTTAAAGGTTGAAGATCTTCATGAACATTTAAACTATTTTTCGAAAATTTTTAGCAAACTTAAGCTCAAATATAAACCAATTTCAACTCTCATATCACTATGAATCAAATACTATTCTATATCATAAATACACATACATTCTTCTACATCATTGGACATATATATGTTTTATACATATAATTATAAATTTCAATATTAAATTACCATCATCATCAATATGACATATTAAATCAAAACATTATACACATGAATCATATATATTCATTAAAATTTTTGTTTCAATCCAAATATATAATTTAATTAACTAAATTAACACAATTTTTGCATGAAATTAACAAATCAAATTAAAAATCATATGTTGATGGGTTATTGTCATAAATAGTAATTAAAATTTAGCAAAATATGCAATCGAGTACATGAACTTTGAAATTAATAAATTTAGTACTTGAATTTTCAAATTGATCAATTTAATACCTAAAAAACTCTGAAATTAATGAATTCAACACTTAAAAGAATTTGATGGAAATATTTTGTAAGGACCCGGCCTACCTAATCCCCACAATTAGGTATGCTAAATCCCCCAATCATGTATAATACCTAAGTATTATAAAATACTCAAATATTATACGTAAGGTTGTCTGTAAAGAAGATGAATGTATTGGCTGTTTATTTAAACCTACGATAAGATTATATAACTTGAATATAAAATTACTCAATACATAGGTAGGTTAACTTTACTTAACTTAGAATATCTTTAGTGTCAAAACATTGACACCTCAAAAGATACAAAACTTGTTTATGAATAAGGCATAAGAAACAAACTAAAAATCTTATTTTACAACCAAGGCTTTCATAACAAGCCAATAACAAAAAATACAGTTCTTTTTAGTCTTTAAGAAAACTTAAACATAACAATTTGGTTCATGCATGGGTTTCCTAACCATCTCATTCGTCTAAGAAGGCTCCCCAATCAATCCCCTATCTCATATCATCATAGCAATCATCATCAACATCACTTGCAAGGTAGTATCATGAGTTAGAGGCCCAGTACGCAATAGCACAAAACAAATATGAAATGCTAAGCACACTTAGGCTAAATGTAATGTGACAAACAATAGTTTGATTATCTTTGGTTAGGTAAGTCAATCATCATTGGAGTATTTAAACTCTGATTACAATCTTGGGAGTCTGGGGGTCCTAAGTAACAACAGTCGCTCAGGGGCTTATTATAGGCTGTCTGAAGACCTGTAACTCCTATATTTACAAAACAGAGTAATAATCTTATCTAAAGTTAATAGCTGCTACACAATTTTACTTAATTTAATCCATAATATCATTTAGTTCAACCGGTCCCATAAAAGTGAACTAAATCATATTATTTCCTTTTAAGAATAAGTAAACGTTATACGATACTATCCACCCTATCGATTACCCACTTAGCCACTTATATATCACCATTGCATCATGGTAAAAGAAAAGTAATTGTATCATGACTATGTGGTCTAAGCGCCTAACTATCATGTCATTACATAATGACAAGGATATTGCTTCTCGGACTAGATTCAATGATGAAAAGCACAACCAATTTTGTTCCACTTAGGATCATCTTTGATTAAGTTCATTTAGAATATACCTAACTTAACAATAATCAATCAAGCTATCACTTACCTGATCTATTTGACAATAAACCTGTGTTTAAACCCAACTGAGTGTATGAGTCTGTAAAGAAATCATTTCATGTTAACTTCTTACTCACAGTAAGATATTAACTCATCAAAAGAATCATTATACTTAAACAATATTCAAATCATCTCATATTTAACTCATATAAACTCAAATAATTATTTCATATTTCATTTATTATCTATCTATCATCATTAAGGATTTATTTATTTATTATATAAATATTTTTTATATGAATAGTACCAGAAGGTCTATTATGGTCGTGACCTATGCCGCAATAAAGATTACGACATCATCACGCTTGTGAACTTGGGCTGCAATAAACATAATTGGCCTTGTCACACCTGTATAAGGAGATCATGCCCCCTATTATGACCGTGATATAGACCATGATACCCATTACACCCATATCAAGCTTTATAAAAATTTCTTTAAAAACAATCTTGATGAGATAACGGGCCTCATTGCGGCCGTGATCTACCTTTAGAAACTTCATAGAGAAAATAACGGCCGTAATCTAGATGGTTTTAGGCTTTTGAAAATACTAAGAGGAGATCACTTGCTTTGTAATGGCCGTGATCAAGCTTTGAAAATTCATCCAATAAGATAATGACCTCAACAACGGCCGTGATCAATAGGAAAAATTAACTCCGAGAAGATAATGACCTCTATTACGCCCATAATGAATAAGGCAATTATCTTATGGTACTTGTTTCAAAATTTTTAGAGTCTTATGTCTCCTAACTCTTTAACAAACTCTTATGTGATTGTAAAAACATGCCAAAGCTAGTCCCTAAACACAATATTAAGCATTATCATGTTCACCTGCTTACATGAGTCTATTCCAGGTATATATATAGACACACAACAACTTAACCTAAGAAAAGATAATCTCATCATCCATTCTTATTGAGCTTTATTACTACTCAAATCATTTAATTTTACGTTTTTTATCATTTTCAACATAATTACATGCACCAACTCATCATAATCTCCATATATCATTTTGTTAAACATCTAGGGTACATATATCCATTTACATACCTAATTCAACATACACAATAACATGCCTTTAATTCATATAAAACATCAAAGTTCTACTTTAATCTATCATTAATATCGCTCAAGATCATAATTTACCAAGAGAAACAAGAAATCAACTTTATTTACCTTTAGAGATATCTTTAGAGATCACGTTGTCTTTCCCTACTTCATTAGCTTGATTATCACTTCTTTTACTCTTGTATCCTACTTCCTACCCTTGGATCTAACTTGTGATGGCTCAAAAGGAATTTTATGGATGAAATTTGGTTTGGTTTGAGCTTGGAAAATACAAGCAAAAGAGAGAGGAATACGATGAAAATAAGGTCTGTTTTGGATGATGATATTTGTTTACTTTTAGACTTTTGGGCACTTTAGAATTCTTTAGAAGATGCTAAAAAACATGGGCTTAGGCCATAGTCATGTAGGCTTGGTTCATTAATTTAATTGGTGTTGAGTTTAGCATTTGGTCTTCAAAATCTGCTAAGGATCTTATTGAGCACACACACAGGTCAATTTAATACAATTCCATAAACTAATATATTTCTAAAATTTTACTAACACACTAATATCTTAATTACAAGAATTTATCATATCATCAAATTAAATTACAATAACTTAACTATAACAATTTAAACCACAAATCATCAATTAATCATATAAAAGTAAATTAATTTAGTATTTTAAAGTTTTGGTTATTTCATATTGTTAGCATGCATGAAAAGTCCTTTCAGGTATCAAATTGACTAATTCCAAAGTTTATGTATTAAATTGATCAATTTAAAAGTACCTAATTGCATATTTTATCAAAGTTCAAGTATAATTCATGACGTTAACCTTATATTTATTCATATAATTCTAACACCATATATTATATAAGTTCTTGCACATTCAACATTAATTGATCCAGCAAGTTATATCAAAATCACCTTCATATACACGTGCATCTAACATACATTCACGCATACATATACACACAAAATCTAATAATAAGAATTAAATTAAAACACAAATCTAATACCCAAACACTTAACCAACATACGAATCTTCATCAAACATCAAATCTATACCCATACTTATCAAAGAGATTAGAAATTATTTACCTAAAAGATAGCAAAACAAGCAAAAATATAATCTATTACTACTTCTACTATTGCCTATGAGTAGGGATGGACCTATGAGGGGTCCCTAGCCTCCCAAGATATTTTTTGATAGTATTGTTGATATAACAAATATAAATAATTAGGATAAAATAAATGTTAAAAACAATAAGCACATATTGCAAGGAATAGCCTAGCAGCTAGGGATTTTGTTTTCCACATTACATGTCGTGGGATCGAACCTCCATGAATGTTACTTTCCTCAATAGCAAAATTTACTTTTGACAAAAATGGTTCAAATTGCCCGGTGCCATTTATTTATAACGATTTATTAGGAAAAAATAGAAATGCTATTTAAATAATTGTTCTTATTATATATTAAATTTAGGTGAGACGAAAGGCCATAACCCTTTTTTTTTTTTTAATAGTGTTGGATTAGTTAGAATTTGGAAGGCTTTGTTGTTAAAACAGTATAATTTTTAAAACATTTATAATGAAATATCTATTAAATTATAAAAGATAATTTTTTCAAAACACTTTGTTAAGCGAACATTTCTTTTTGTTTTTTTATGATATTATTACAAGTCAATTCATAATTGTTTATCATATTTACAAGATATTTTATGGTACTATATATCTTGCTCTATGTTTCCAATAAGAGCAATGTTATTCAATAAGAAAAATAGCATGAAAAACTTTCAAATAGTAAATTGGAAACCCATTAGGACTTGATAGTCATATAAATAAAAACATAAATGATGATAAATCATTTGGACGATAAGTTCAATAAAGGGTTTTGATTCTCTAACCATTTGTTCTCTAATAAAATAAATTTCATAGTAATATTGATAATTATCACTAATCATTGTGTAAATATAATGAGACCTTTCAATAATAGGGATCATAAATTTTTTCTGATTTAAGAAAGAGATAGTCTGGCCTCACAGTATAGCGATTCTGTGTTTGTTCCTGCCTATAAGTTGTGGAAGCTTCAACCCTTTTCCAACCTCCTACGATTCTTATTTTTCCTTGTTTTATTGTTGGATTAGATGTAGAATTCTAGAGACAAAAGGTGGTATTATGCTTGGATTTTTAAATAGAGAAAAGGTAACTTGTAGAAGAAAATTGAAAGAGGGTATCTTGTAAAACAAGTTTGAGTGAATTTAGCTTATTCAACAAGTCAGAGAGAGAAGTAGTTTATAGAAAAAGATAAAGAGAGTGGAGAGGGTTTAGGAAACTAGTTGGAGAAGAAATGAGAGAGAAGAGAGAAAATCAAGCCCTATGTAATGTGATTAGTTAATAAGTTAAGTTTCTTTCTAAAATACCCTTAGCTTGTCATGTATACCTTAGCTTCTAATTTAATTAACTTAACCAACAATTCTATTAAATTACATGTAGTTCTTATACATAACACTTCAAATATTTAGTCACTTATAATTACGTAAGTCAATACTTAATATTAAATTAATTCTTTTTAATGTAAATTGATTAAATAACTTGTCATTTGTGATAAACTATTTATTATCTAAAATTAATGGTTCAAAATTTACTTATAACTTCAAATCAATTATTGTTATCTTAATTAAACCTTATAGAAATTCAAGATATTTTAGATATTTTTTTTATGTAAGTTACCACACACACACATATATATAGAGAGAGAGATATATATAACATTGATATTCAATATGAAAGTTAAGAAGTTGGAAAGTGCTCTCCTCGCATTACATAAAAATCAACCAAACAATCAATAAAAGCTGTTTCTAAAGAGGTCTTTCCTTAGAAAGGATCGAGCAATATATTTTATTTATACAACATAGCGAATAGATATGTGTAATATGTATAATTAAATAATTAAAAGAGAGTCAAATAAAAAAAAAAACGATTTCTAATTATATTATTAATTAATTATGAATAAACCCCACAAAATCCTAAAATTTGATTTTATTTAAGTATAACTTTTAAAGATATGCATAGTGGACTAAAACCATTATTTCTTATTATTCTTGTAATAATGATTCTGAGATTCAGGTTATTTACATAGTTTTAAAAGTTGTAAAACTGTAAAATTTGAAAGTTTAGGTGGTCTACCTCACTATAAGATTGTATTTGCAACTATAAAAATATGCATATGTATATATTATTATTTTTACACATGCTATTTTAGATTTTATGATATGTTTGATACAATATAATAAATAACTACTTACGATACATGACAAGTAACTAATACACGATATTGACTAAAAGTTGGAATTTTATAAACACTATATGGATCATTCATGTCTAATTGCGAAAAATCAAGTAAATTATACTACCTGAATATATCTTTTTTCTAGGAAAAAATTGCAAATAACTTTATAAACTTTACTTAGGGAGTTTATTTTTAACTTCTAAGAGTTACTTACTACTTATATAAGAGGGTGATTTGTAATGTTAAAAAATTTAGGAGGGCATTTGTACGAAAGTTAAAATTTAGGAAATCATTTGCATTGTTTTTTATATAGTTTTTTTTAACAAATTAACAGATTAACATAACATGACCCATCATGATCAGGCTAACAGCATATATTTTCAGCAATATATATTGATCTACTAGCGTGTTTAACAAAATAACATCAACACAAACACTACCTTTACATCAAAACTAGCTGCAAATGAATTGAACCTAATTGGGAGTGTTGAATTTACGATTTAAGCCCCAAGTAAAAATTTAAAGATTAAGTGAGTAAATTTTTAAGCTTGGGTTACCAACAGGGTGGGGTTTGATACGAATAGTTATGTATAATGGAATTATATATATTTATATATATACTATGTGATGCAGTTAATAATTTTAATGAGAAGGGCAGTTAATATTGGATATTTAAGAGCTTTTAATTGATGTGATTTAATAAGATTTTTTTAGGCATATTTTTTAATTATGATTTAATGTCTTTAATTGGATTTTTAGTTAAGTTAATAAGATGTTGATACTTGCCTATAAATGTATGCTCTAACTATTATAATCCGATATGACAAAAACAAAAGAACAAAAGTAAATAACACACAAGATCTTATGTGGAAACCCTTGCGGGAAAAACCACGGATAGAGGACAGAGCGAAATCCATTAGTGTTGAAGGAGTACAAGAGGATATGTGTACAAGAGAGACCCAAAAATGAACCCACAATTTGTAAACACTAGAAAACAATACACAAATATATATCTGTGTCGTCAGCTAGTGGAAAGGTTGGCGGCCTAAATTCACCAGCCATAATTTAAACTTCAACGCCAACCAAAGGCTGGCAGCTTTATGAGGAAAGGCTGACGGTGTACCCTGTAGATCGAAAGCTTTGAGCCGACCTACTTGAAACCTTGCTCTCAAAAATTAATTCAACAAATTCATCAAATCTAAGGCTGACCTCAAGGTCGGCAATGTATAATACAGGGTTGCCAACTTTGCTTGAATTTAGGTCACACATCCAACACTAAGGCAATGAATTAATCAGTTATCATAGGCTAGTGAAGATTATTATTCTATATATTCTGAGAATTAACGGAATTATGATATATACTTCATGTTGTACGCTGCGTCACTATCCTTATATTGAAATTCCAACTGAAATTACCTTCGCTAAAACTTGACATATACTTAAGATTAACTCAAATTTGAATAGATTTAAGAGCTTTTTGAATTAAATTTGTTAAAGTTTGAGTATAACTTAATAGACTATTCAAATCGATTATAATATATTCAAACTCAAGCAAAAAACGTTGGGTTACTTCAATTGCCCCCGTTCGAACGTGCAATGGTAGCCGATGAAAAAACTATAGATGTCGCTAGTCGGTGCACCATATACATGCTAATGATATGTGCAGGAGCAGGAATTGGAGTTTTTTTCTTTCAATTTTCACTTTTATCATAGGACATATAACTATAAAAATATAGTTATAATGTCATGAATAATTCCTGAATTTTGGTAAAATATGCATTTAGGTATTTAAATTTTAAAATTGATTAATTTAATACCTTCAAAAAGTTTGAAATTGATCAATTTAGAACATAAAATGACTCAATAGAAATACTGTTAGTGTGCATGAAAAGTTATTTTAAGTACTATATTTGAATATACAAGTAAATAATACATAAAGAAGGATAAATGTGTCAATTGATATAAATTATAAGGTTAAAATTATCAACAAAGTCTAATTTTAGTAAAATTTTGATCACATGACAGACACATGATGGAAGATGAGAAGTCACATATCCTTATATATTCTTTTTTTGTTCTCTTCTTCAACAAAACCCTAAACCTAGTAAACATCCTTTGAAGTGTTCCTAGCCATCAAGAGAAGTTGGAATTCATAATCAGGTAATGGAATCATCAAATTTGTTCTAGTTTTATAGATTTATCAAAGTTCTTAGGGTTTTATATTTTGTCTTAAAGAAAAATTGGAGAAATGGTTCTAATTTTCTTGGAGATCTGAAGAGTGGGTGTTTAAGGAAGATTGAGGAACATATCAGGTAATTGAATAATCATTTTTCCTTTAAGATAAACAATTTTATAGTTCCTTAGAATTTTCTATTGTTTGAAGGGAAATTGGAGAAAACCCTAACTATCTATAGATCTGGTTTTGGTGTTAAAAGGATTTAGAATTGAGTTTAGATAAGTATTTTAAAGTTTTAATCTTTATGATTTTATAAAAATAGTAGTTGTTGATTTCTGGTATATGTGGTGTTGAATGAAATTCTAAGGTTTAGAGAAGTGGTTGTGGAGATTTGTTCAATTGAAGGATTTTGGTGTTGTGATGAAGGAAAAAGGTATAGATTTGATATTATGTTGAAATTTGGGTTTTAGATATGAATGGATTTAGGTTTATCTGATGAGATGTATTTTGAATTGTATCTATTCATGTTCTCAGGTTCTGTTGAATTAGGGGCTATGTTATAAAAACAGATTTGGGTGATTTAGAGTATTGTTCATGGAATTTGATATAGGTACGACCTTACCTTGTTTGTTGTATGTGCTTGTAGGTTTAGATCTATTTGTTTGTGTGTGTAGGATTAGAATATCAAATTAATCTAATTCTATATAACATATAAAATTGTTTTGTTGCTTATGTTTGGCTTTGGTTAGTAAAGACTACGCAGAGTGTGATTCTAACGAAACACCCTAATGATCTATGTGTAAGGTTGTCCCGAGTGGACTCGTGCATAGAAATAATTTCGGTAGATTAGGTTTTATCAGAGGCCGTGGTGTGTGGATGATTCTTCAAAACCAATATATTTATAATTACCTAGTTTCTATATTGATTGTTTTTCAAGGGTCATGAGAAACTCCAGGTTTGAAACTAAAGTATTATAGTTCTAAATTGTGTTGTTTGCTGATTAATTAAAGATAATAAATTGTGTTCGTTGCATTAGGATTAGTTGCATGAAATATATATATGTATGTTGTGTGGCATTTGCATTTTGTTCGTGGTTTGGTGTACTGAGCGTTTTGGCTCATTCTTTTTATCATTTTCGGGAGTAGGTGAGGATCCAGTTATGTATGACATATCAGGATATGACATTTATATGGATGAGAGAGAGGATGCTAGTGGAGTGGACTATCCTACTGACATTTAAGATGTTGTAAACCTTAAAGATAGACTTGGAAGATAATGTGAGGTTTTGAAAATTTACTTTTTATAAACTTTGATATTGTTATAAGTTTTGCTTGAGTTTTTGGATTATTGGTTATATTGGCTTTGGTTTATGCCAGCAAGGTGTTTTCTTCAAATGATTTGTTTCATGAGATAACTTAAACAGATATCCTTTATGAGAGTTTATGAAGTTTTATATTGTATATACTTGTGGTTTAGATTTTTTTAGCCTTAGCGTGTTCTTAAAAGAGAAGGACACGTGGTGGATTGTAATGTCTTTATTTTAGAGCATTACAATATTGATCAATTTCAAAGTTTATATACCTAAATATATATTTTGTCAAAGTTTAGGTATTATTTGTATCATTAACTCTAAAATATATAATAAGTAAATAGGAAAAGAAAAATTCATAGAATATATATGGAAAATCTAAACAAAAAAAAACCTAGTATTAAAGATTATAAAGAACATTAATCAATCCACTATAGTACAACAATAATTTTATATTGATTCTTTCGTAATGCTTTTTCACTTATTGTATTAAATTTGCATAACAATATAAATACATATATATAGTTACTAAAAGTCCAACTGTAATAGACATGATAGGATATAACAAAAAAAATGTGAAGCTGTTAAGAAGAAATATTTGTCTCTTTAGATATGCAATATATATGTATACACAAATATTAATTATATAAGTACTGTCACAAAATTATATATTAAACATGAGATTTTTTATTTTGCATAAAAATCACATGATTAAAATGCCATTTACGCTTGTAAATGCAATTTAGGGATGTTATATTCTTTTGAAAATAACAGCTCATAAATGATATTTTTGTATGTTTTCATAATTTGTTCTTGGAAGTCACAAATTATAAATGCAATTTTTGTATTTTTTTTTTCCTTTTGAAATTTGCAAGTCATAAATACAATTTTTATATTTTTCTAAAAATGTATCTACTATCTAGGAAATGTGATTCCATAATCGCAAAATAAGAATTGATTTTCTATAAGTTATATTTTGGTAATTTTTTTATAAGATTGATAGAAATATGTTATGTCACTATTACGAACATATTTACAATGATTTTACTTTGTTCTTTTTTTTTTTCTTTTTTTTTAATTAATTGGACAATAATCTTTCATAACAGAGCTCGTATGAGTTCAAATCATAATAGATCCGACACAAGTATTAGGAGAAGGAGATTGGACAAGTGTTACTGTACCGTTTAGTAAAGTTTACTGCTTAATCTTTTCGTTATGGTTATTAGGTTATAAGATCATTGGCCGATTATTCTCTTTGGATGTATATTTAGTCACTCTTTTCCAATTTCATAATTGCATGAAAGGATGGGACTTATAATATGTATCTATGATCTATTCTAGATTAGTTAAAATATCTTAGGGTATTAATCCTTATGTTTGTGGATAATAACGAACAATGGAAAAGGCATGGCAAATCAGGTTCCAGACAGTCCAAGGCAAGTCTTGTGGTTACGGCTATGTGCTCCATGTTCAAGCATTGCGAACATCATTGTCACTTTATGATCGCCTTGACGTTTGTGATCAAGAATTCTCCTCTGAAACTGGGAGTTTTCTATGAACCGAAAGATACTCCAGGAAAGACAGGCCATGTCAAATCCATATCTATCCCCTAAGCATATCTCATGTCGACAACTTCAAAATTATCACTAAATTGCAAATGCTATACTGCAAAAGTAATGATTTTTCTTATCACAGATGCATCTAATCTAAAAGGTGAAAAAAAAAAGGGAAAAAAGATTAGGTGAACTTGGATAAGCATTTTTGGGTGAATAGGATAAGAATATTTGAAACATATAGGGATAATGTCATAAATGATTTCTAAACTTTTAGCAAAATATGCAATTAGTTATCCAATATTGAAATCGATCAATTTAGTATCTAAAAGAATTTAACGGAAGTGCTATTGACATACATAAAAAATTCTTTTAGATACTGAATTAATCAATTTCAAAGTTTAAATATTAAATTAATCAATTTTAAAGTTCAAATATTTAATTACATATTTTATCAAAATTTAAATATAATTTGTTATATTAACCCTAATGAATACATTTAGGCTATCGAACTTTTGATCGTTTGGGCATGCGTGTACATGTTCATGTGTGTTTTTTCTTTTTTTTTTTTTTTTTTTTTCAACTACTATTCTAACTATCAACAATGGAGAAAATTGAAACTGATTCATCCGGTTGGAAATCTTGTGTTCTTACCACTAAGTGACAAGTGCAGTAGAAAACGCATTTTAGAAATAGGGTTAATACCATGAATTGTACCTAAATTTTGATAAAATATATATTTAGATATTTAAATTTTAAAATTAATAGATTTATTATTTGAATTTTGATTGGTACCTAAAAAACTTTCAAATTAATCAATTTTGTATCTAAAAGAACTTGATGGAGGTATTGTTGACATGTACAAAAAGTAATTTCAGGTATGAAATTGATTGGTTTCAAAGTTCAGTTACTAAATTTATCAATTTTAAAATTAAAATATAATATTTTATCAAACTTTAGATATCATCTGTGCCATTAACCATTTTAAAAAAAAAAATGTAAATAATCTCAATCATTAATCTATAAATTTAAGAAAATTTAAATTAAGTAAACTTAGAATATCCAAATCCATTTAGGGTATATTTGGATGGTTTGTTTTTTATCTGCATCTGTATTTGTATCAAAACGATATGTTAAATGTGTCTGATTTACATCTATATTTGATCTATTCATAATTACTGCAAAAATTTTTTTTTATCTATATCTATTTCTTCATAAACAATTTATCAAAAAAAAAATCTAAAAAATTATCTGTATTTGACAAAAAAATCTAGCCAAACAGACCCTTAATTTGCATTTCATACATGATCCAATGATACTTTTAACTGTAATGTTATTTCCTAAGGAAATGGATTAAACGAATGAATAGACAAAGGGTAAAATTCATCAGATATCCCTAAAACCTTTTTGATCTAATCAATGAGACAAGTCCCCAACTTTTCCATCACCTAAGTCTTCATATGTAATCATCATTCTAATCCTTTTTAAAAATACACTTTTAAGTCTTTGTCTTTTTTTCTAAATGCACACTATTAATCCATCCGTTCTTTCATTATTGAACCTGTTCGCATAGCAATTTATTTATCTATTAGCATGAGATCACTTACCCTCTCCCTTTGTAGGTAAAAAGACTATATTTTAGATACAATTATTATAAGCAAGACCTTTATTCCCCACGTCCAAGAAACAGGAAATCGCGTAAGCAGAGTCGGAAGCATTGACCCTCGATTTCTATATCTCATAGAGAACATAGTAAAAGAAAATTTAATATTACCTTGGTAAAATATGTAATCACATACTTAAATTTTATAATTGATCAATTTAATTCTTTTTTTTTTTTTATCAAACGATTAATTTAGTACTTAAAGAACTTTTCGTATACACGAATAATACCTCTATCAAATTGGCTTAATATTGATTGTTGCGTTTTTAATCAATATGATAAATGTATTATTGACATGCATTAAAAGTTATTTTAGACACTATATTAAGTAATTTTAAAATTCAGATATATAATTATATATTTTATCAAAATTTCAATACTATTTATAATATAAGAAAACCTATAAAGACCTATAAAGGTTTGGAATTTCTAGTGCCCCATTACCATTTCATATGGATGACTTATCATTCTAATATGACAAAAAAAAATATGTCGGCATAAATGGGCTTGAAAAGTTAATCAATCAACTCACATTAGGTTTTTTCATATAAAGGTTTGTGATTTAACTGCACATTCAAAAAGGCCCAGTTTCGGATAATAAAATATATGAAGAATCAGTACTTCTCACAACCATTTCAAGAAAACAAATAAAGAGAGAAGATAAAATAAGATCACAAATAATTAAAGATTTACGTGCGAATCCAATACGAGAAAGAAAAAACACAAATATAAAAGCGATAACTGCAAGAGCCAATATCTGTAGATTTATGCGTAGATTTATATATATATATAAATATGTTATATACAATATCTATTATATATGTTATGTAATATATATATATAGATTATGATATATATATATATATCTATACGATATATGTTACACATATTTTATAGTTTATATATACTCTTTAAGTTATATATTTATTTATATAATCTTTATAAACTAAAAATATTATATATAAAATATATAGTTAAATATAGAAATATAATATGTATATTTATATATTATTTCATATATGAACTATATCATATTCATTTCATGTAACAAATAAATTATAACATATATATATATATTATGTTTATAACCTATAAATCTTACATATGTATAGATAAGTATACACACACACACACATATATACATTGATCTTCTTCTTTAAGAAGTTGACAAAATCTGTTTAGCCTGGTTTTGTATTTTGGCCATATTATGCCCTTTTGCTTAGCAAAAATAAACTTTTTTTTTTTTTTGTGGAAATAGTGAGGCGAAAATTAGATTCATCAAGGATGTCCATGCTCGTCTTACATGCAGCATAAGTTGTTCATTGTGTATCTAGATCATTAATTGATTCCATTCTATATATCATATGTGTTATGGAATAATTCCCTTTTATTGGCTTTATCCACATCCATATTATTACTGGTTTTGCTTGATAATCCATTCATTCTGGAGGTATGGTTTGAAAGAAACATGATAATTAACAAGTATATCATATTCTTTGTGTTCCCATTCAATTTCTCGTAAAGTAGAGATTCCTTCATGAAATAAGTTTCCCATTAGTTGTACCATAAATTGTGGATATATTCCCACAATTTCAGTTACTAATCTATAATTTATCAAAGTTGCCAAAGTGTAAATACATTCTTTATAAGTACTATATAAGTTGCATACATATATTTTATACAATTTACTCACCTTATAAATGTTTTGTATGCAATCTCCATTTTAATATAGATATTTATATAATATGTGTAGATGTACAAATCTGATTACAAAGGCCTTGAGCCTAATTATTATTTGGATTTAACTCTTTGGGCTAATGTGACAGGGCTTAAAGAGTTAGGCCCAATCCAATTGGGATGATCATGGGAGTTTTGGCATGGAAGGCTTGGAGTAGGGCCCGTTGGAATTGGCCTGTCCAATTCCAACCTTTCTCAAGTTGGCTCACACACATTGCTATGAAGGCCTCAATGGGCCTGGGTCCATAAGGGAGCCCACAACCATATCCATAATGAGAGGGACTCATCCTAGCCGTTGGTCATCTGTCGCATCCGACGGACTACATCGACAGCTGGATTCTCTATAAATACCTTAGTCCTTACCTCATTTGGGGGAGGTGAAAATCTTGGACGAACGCCGTCGTGCTGTCGGATTTCCGTCTTGGTGAATCAAACACTTAATTTACTCAAGAACGCACACGATATTCGTGGTACTTAGTGAGGTTGATGCTCAATAGCTCCCTCGCCTGTCACACGTGTGTTAGAGCCTATTGAGATTGTTTACTCCTCCTCCCTACACGATACTCTCTTGATCATCCTATCACGTGTTGTTTCCCTAGGTCACGCGTAGCGCGATAGTCACGCGACACGCACGTGATCGTTGCATCTGGATTCATACCCACACAATATGTTATATTTGTAATATGGCATGTATGTTGTGTACATATATATGATATATATTGTATGTGTAGCAAATAAATTAACTCTTTGTTAACATATAAATTATATATTTTTATTTTTTTAAAATCTATTTTATATATGTTATATGTATGTTTTATATATAATTTATAATATGCTATACATATACATAATTTATTTCTTATATGAATAGCTTTTTCTTTTTAGGGTTAGTTACACAAACATGACCTATATTTTGATCAATTTGCAAACACATGACTTGTGTTAATTTTATTGACAAATAGGTGACCTAAGTTTCATACAAAAGTGTTAATATTATTTAATAATTTTTGAAATGACACATTTCGATATTTTATTGGTCACAAAAAATAATTATATATTTTTCAATTTTCTTATTTTTAAAAAATAATTTTTAATATTTTATTTTATTTGGTAATATTTTTTATTAAATTATCTTTTTAGTCCAGTGAGCCTCTATAGACATATTTCTCTATTAATAATCATATTGATATTTTCGTAAAAAATTTGATCGCAAAGAAAAAAAGGAAAGAAGATATAAGTTTAAGGGCTTGGATGGCATGAAAACTGGTTTGTAACAGGACTGATCTAGAGTCGATCTTTCTTTCTTGAAGTTGCAGTTTACGGTGATTGGGGGAAAAAATAATAATGGTTGCACATTACTTCTCATCTTGCTTCTTGCATATTTAAATAAAGCAAAACCTAGATCTAATTTCTAGGTGAGAATATAATAATATTTTTTCCGTTTTTATAGCACCTTCACATTTATTTATGCCACGGTCCAAGGTACTAATAATATCTTGGGGTAAATTGTTTTTCAAAAAAACATAAAAAGAGAAAATAAAAAAATGTAAAATTAATTTTTATGGCTAAAAAAATATTGACTTTTGTCATTCTAAGATTATTAAATAATATTGACACTTTTGTATGAAACTCAAGTCATCTATTTGTAAAAAAAGTTAACATAGGTCATATATTTATAAATTGACAAAAACACAAGTCATGTTTTTGAAATTAACCCTTCATTTTATAATTTTGTTGGATATAAAAAAAAAATATATTTTAATAAAACAATCATACAAAAAAAAAAAAAATATATATATATATATATATATATTCTAATGGGTTCACAGGTTTGTAAACGTGTTTGGGTCTTACACCAAAATCTGAACACATTTAAATTCGTGTCATTTCCAAGTTTGACCCGTTCATTATTCGTAACAATTTTTACTTATCCAAACCCTTTTTAAGATTATGCCGTGTCACGTCCAAGTTCACGAGTTAGATCCTATATTACCAACTCAAAATAAGACTGAACAAATACATTAAATGTATTTTCACTCATCTTTTCTCACATGGTATTAGAGCTTTGGTTTGATCTGGTACTTTTTGTCTGCAACTTGTTTTAGGTCAATTTTTTTTTTTATTAACTTTTGACAATCTACTGTCTTCACAACCAATTGCTATTTTCTTTGCTCAATTTTCATTTTTAGTGTATTCGTTCCTTTTATCTTTTATTTATTTATCTTTTTTTTTTTTTTGGGAAGAGGGGGGGGGGGGGGGTGGGGTGTGGGGTGTGGTGGAGGGATTATTGCTTTGTATTTTCAAAACAACCTATACATTTTTTTCCCTCCTCTTTATGGTTCTAATTATGTGTTGTGGAACCAGAGACGTCTAGTTTCCTACAAGTAAGAATGCTGAAACCAAAGACAAGTTTGCTAATTGTCTCGAAGATTGCAATAACAAAGATCATCAAATTTTGACATGGTTCAAGAACACTTACACTTCCACTACTGAAGTCCATTTTGGACGTCTTCGGACTGTTAAAAAAGTTTAGGATTTATTGGCAAATTGGCAAGCTACATTTAATATTGCTCTAGTTTAAAAAAAGGTTCTACAAACCATACAACCTTATCTCATTGTATGAGCATTGTATATTGTATGTCATTTATTTATATCAATAGGTAATGATTAACCTTATAGTATAAGATACTTATTTATACCCTACTTGATTGAATAGGTTTTAAGTGTTTAGGATAAGTTCTGGATATAAATGATCTAAAAGTGCTCTTAGGATATAAGTACATGATCATTATATCTTTATCATATGCTTGCTTGATGATTTGCCTCAGTAAATCCATTAGATTCTTCTTAATCATAACAAAAAAAAAAAAAAAAAGGCATTTCCTCCTCCTACTTAATTTCAACACCATGGTTCAAACTTAAATAAACTTCCATCCTGGACAGCCTAGTTACTTCCCCATCACTATTTAATCAAACATTAGTTGGTTGGGGTAATTTGTGTTACTATTTTTATGGTAGATTGAGGCTTGACTCAATTCTTACAATGTTCTAGAATTCCCTAATCAATTGAACATTAGTTGGTGCGATAATTCCTTCTATTTCATACATGATAGGAATATATTGTGGCCATTAAATCGAATAGGTACGAGTCGCCCGCCTTTGGAAACTTTAGGTATATATAAAAAAAAAAAAAAAAAAGTTTTCTTGTTATTTTCTACGAAAGAAACATATCCACATCCTGAACCTGTTCCATAACGCGTGTCCTCTTACAAGCTAGTGTTCGTTCACCATGAGGAATTTTCTCGTCCATTAGATCAACACTTGATAAGAAAAGGAGTTTAATTCCTTTTCGAAAGACGAATTAACCTAATCCATAGATACTTGAAAATGATAGAAGAGAATAATATATCATTTCTCATGCTTCCACCAAAAAGAGTTAATTTCTTTTCTTTTGGCAGAACATCGAAAGGGCACATTTGTATGACATAAACATTCATAGTTGCTGCTGTGATATATATCCACTCCACATGAGGAATGACTCGGTGGATTTCGACCAATCATACACTTTAGACGGTTATTGGGAGATTAACTTTCGAAGGGACAAATGTAGCCGAATCCAAAAAGACAAAAATATGGGAAATGCTTCTCATTTCAGCCGATAAATCCAAAAGTTGAAGCCCGAATAACGTTTCAATACATTTCACCCGAATATATATATTCGATGGCAATAATACCTCATCTGTTTTATAGATGGTAAGTAAATAGTAATAGTGATTCTTTTTTTACAAACTCTAGTGTAAAGGGGCGGTTACATGACCATCCTCTTTCTAAATCTCTTTTACTTATTTGCAGCAATAACTCTACAAACCCATCACAACAATTTAAAGAACCGCAATTCTACTATCTCTAACATCAGATCCCAATTGTATTATATTATTTCCATCATCATCGATAATGCGGATGGTTTGAAGAGCTTAGAGATTAAGCAAATATTATTTTGTCAGTAACTTTTACAATAAGTATATTTTTTAGGTATTTATTGTTTATAGTTTTTTTACTTTGTTTTAATCCCTTATATGTGATTTTGTCATCCTTGTTATATGATGTAGTTCACTCTTCGGTTGATTGAGTTTTATTTTCTTAAGACAATTGACACTTTAATTATAGAAGAGATGTGTCCCAAATTCTTCGTTTTGTACCACAAATTCTTCATTTGTTTGTTTGTTTTTTTTTTTTTTTTTTTTGTATCGAGATCATTATAATTGATATAATTTCTTTATAGTGAATAAAATTCATCTTCTTGGCAAAAATATAAATATTAATATTTATAGATTATTAATCTGTTTATGTGATGTGTTAATACTAGTATTATTATTTTTTTTTTGGAAACAAGATTATATTAATATTTGGGCTCTATTTATTTAGTTATAAATATGGATACTTGTTATGGACTTAAAAAAAAAAAAGAAAGGAAGAATTTTTATACTTTTCAATATTAATTACATATACCTTATAAAAAATTTAAGAAAGAAGGAATAAGTGAAAAAATATTCTTACTTAACTCTTAACAAGGATAAGGAATATATTTCATGATGATTGGACTTCACCAATCATGTGAATTTGGAGTCTACATTTGAAATAATGAGTTTCTCCGAGACATCACCTCCGTAACCTCCAATGCCCACTCGATGTTGATGAGTTTACATATATACAAAAAAAGCATATAAAATATCTGAAAGATGAAAATACACACATATGTTTCCCGCCATAGATTTCCGTACAAAAAGTAGTAACAGATCTTCTTCTTTTTTTTTTTTTTTTTTTTTTTTTTCTATTATGAAAACTTCTTTTTTTTTTTATTTTTTGGCTATGAGAAAAAAAACTTATTTTAAAAGACGTCTTTTTTAACTATTGTATTTAGATTTGTAATAAGAGATATTATGTAAATATAAACTTCTTAATCTTTTTCATACCCAGGCACCGTTATTATTATAACTGCTAATCCTTATTATAAGCACTTTATTGCCATGGATTTATTTAATTTGACTGTTGAAGCCAAATTTATGGTTTCAAATAGGGAAGGAAAAAATAGACAAAAGAGGCCTGACGAGTAGGAATGAAAAAATGATCTTACGTGAACGAGCATGAGATCAGCAGGGCACGCCATTTTTTCCGCTGCTAATTCTATATTTACGGGTCTTAAGTTTTAAAAATTAAGTTTCTACACAAGGAGAGTTACTGGTCAACTACTTGAATTCTACTTGTTTTAGGTTCTACTCTGTTCAAACTAGTTCAATAAATAAGTTAATCTTGAAGTCAAAATAAAACTTGTTTAGTTAAATAAATCAAACTTGAATTTTTATTTAGATTTATGAGCAAGCTCGTTAAGAATTTAGAAGCCAGGTTTATGAGCTAACTCATTAATAAACTCATTGAAAGCTAAAAAATAGGCTCGTAATAATTTTTTTTATATTATTGTTGTATTATATATAATTATTTGTACTTATATATTCATATACTTATTTGTTTATTTATGTAAACAAGCATGAACTTGAACTTGGTTAGACTTGTTTAGCTAAACGAACTAATGAGTTAAGTTTTGGCTTGCGAATTCTTAATCAAGTAGGACTCGAGCATGCACTTTTCAAACTCGTTAAAAATCCGAATCAACTCAAGCTTGTTAATTTGTTAAACTAACAAAACTCAAGCTTTATTTCAAAAGCTCAACTCATTTACAGCTTTAGTAAAAATATGTTTTATAAAATTAATAACTACTTTAAAATACATACCCTATAGAACTAACACGGCAAACGATACTCTAGGAGCCTAAATGTTATTTTATAATATTTTTATAAAATCAAAATTTTGAAGCAATATTCTAACAGCCTAAAATTATGAATGTTCCATAATAGCTCAAAAAATGTAAAAAAATTAGTAGACACTTATAAGTCCCCGCTTTTATCTCAATCAACGAAAGGTAATTTTTTTTTTTTTATATTTGAATTTCACATTCATACTTCTATATGCACGTTATTTGGAGTTTCGACTATTTATATGTTTATTTCCTTTTCGTTTTAGCAGATTTTATTCTTAATGCATTATTATAACTCAAAGTAAAAATATATTTAGAAGTGGAAATATACTTTGAATTTTATTACAACTCATGTGTAATATTTTAGAAGAATATTGTATTTGGTATAAACTTTGACCAATTACTAAAGTAACCACTCACGCTTTCAAATTGTAACTTCTTATGATTATTAACACTATCTATATTAACTTTGTGTTAAATCGTCTTTCCAATTGAATTTTCATAACCAATTATGGGTGGTAACATGTCCCTAGTAATTATTTGAATTAATATATTCTACTTATAATATACACACACACACACACATAACAATTATGAATTACCACTTATGTTAATTCTGTCTAACATGATCCTACTACTTATGCGTATCATATATATATAACATCTTCATTAAAATAATTATTTAGAACACAATATAATCTGCAATTGGTATTAAAAGAAAAAGCGCGCAGACGGTTTTAGATAAAACGATACAATTAACATAGGTAGTACTGTTCACTTTAAAAATTTAAATTGGACATTGCGATTAGTAATTTTAAAATAATCGACTAAAATTTAAATACTTAATACCATATTATGTGGACATTTTGGAATTAGAGATTTTAAGATAGACATAGGCATGGTTCGATTCCGAACCGGAACCGTCACTGGTGGTTCTAGAACTAGAATCGGACCGGTTTTTCAGTTCTAAAACAGACTATAGAACTGCTGGTTTTATGATTCATAGGAGGTTCTTTGGCCTAAAACCGGTGGAACCAGCGATTCCACTCGGTTCCATTGAAAAAAATAAAAAATAATATTAAATATATAATTATTAATATTTAAATTATATCATATAGATAGTAAAATTTATTACTTATTCATGACTTAATATGTTATTATCATCAAAACAAATAAATATAACTTAAAATCATATATAAATAGTTTAAATAAACTTCTCTTAAAAGTAAAATTCATTTATTTAATAATGTGAGATTATTTTTTGTATCGTAATTTTCTTTTTACCTTATAGAGTATTTTACAATCTCATATTACTAACTACAATTGATATTGGATGTGTATGTATACAAATAAATGTGCATTCTAAAAAAATAAAAAAAAATTAGTTAAATAATTTAATACTTTTAAATCCAATAATTATTTTGAGTTTAAAATTTATTTTTATCAAAAACTGAAATTTATTTATTTATTTATTTTTATTTGAAAAAATGCAGTTTTAGAGTTTCAAAACCAGAACTAGAAACCGACAGCTCCACAGAACTAGAGTAAAACCATGAGAGATGATTCCGGCTCCTCAATTTCAAGACCCGAAACTAGTGGTTTCAAGATAGATATAAAAGCCAGTTGTTGGTGGATATGCTGAATTACTTTATTCCCTAGAAAATTATATAATGCTTTAGGTACGGACCCTGTAAAGTTTATTTAAACCAAAATGGCCTAGATGCATTTGCACGTAATTGGAATGGACACATTTTTATAACAGAAATTTTTTGCATTGATTGATTGGAACTGGGAAGATGCGTCTCGTAACAGGTGACCTCATTTCACTTTATATTTACACTATTTGCGCACGAGTTATTTATGTCACACCCCCAATATTCTATATGGGTTTAATTTATACTTTATTCCCACTTTCCATCGTGAGTGGAAAAAAAGCAGTGAGCTCTATTCAATTACTCGATCATAATTTACTTGGAAAAACGACATTCAAAGGACGTAATAAACCCCACTTATTGAAATATTAAATAAAATATATTTTATTGTTCAAAATAAATAAAATGAAAGTTTACCTTTTCATACTAGATACTTAAGTCTTAACATCAACTATCGGAAGCATTGGTTAAATCGTATTAATGAAATTGACAAAGCAAATCAATCACTTCGTTTCTCATTATTTATTTTTTTTTTAATTTTTTAATTTTTTTTTGGGCTAAGTTATATATATTTTATGTTTCATTGGACACCATAAATTCTTCAAGTGTATCCCTCCCTCCACTCCTAGTATCTTATCTTATCAATGGAGTCCATAACATCTGTTTATTTCCAATATCTTCTTCATGCTTTCTCATGCATCCTTGTAATTTTCCCCATAAGCCTTATTTTCTTTATTTTCTTCCTCTACTTGGTACGACCATACTTATGGTGTAATTGTGAAATTTGTCAAACTTATTTGACCTTCGGTTGGACTAAAAAGTACAACAATTTATGTGATTGGTATACTCATCTTCTTCAAAATTCTTCAACTAAGACTATCCATATACATGTCCTAGGAAACATTATAACCGCCAAACCAAACAACGTTGAATACATACTCAAGACAAAATTCGAAAATTACCCTAAAGGGAAACCCTTCTCTTCCATTTTGGGCGATTTTTTAGGTCGTGGTATATTCAACGTGGATGGTGAACTATGGAGATTCCAAAAGAAGATGGCTAGCCTTGAACTCGATCGAGCCTCTATAAGGTCTTATGCTTTCGAAATCATTAATTATGAGATCGAAAATCGACTCATTCCTTTATTATCATCCGTTGCAGGGAAGGAAGACGGGATTTTGGACTTGCAAGACGTGTTTAAAAGATTCTCCTTCGATTGCATATGTAAATTTTCATTTGGTCTCGACCCAAGATGCTTAGAGCTATCACTCCCCATGTCCGAATTCGCCCTCGCCTTCGATCTAGCGTCGAAATTGTCGGCCGAAAGAGCCATGACAGCCTCACCCTTGATTTGGAAGATAAAAAGGATGTTCAATTTAGGGAGCGAAAAGCAATTGAAGGAATCAATCCACTTGATCAACGTTTTAGCACAAGAAGTCATTAGGCAAAGGCGTAAAAAGGGTTTCTCCACACACAAAGATTTATTATCACGCTTCATGCGCAACGTAGACGACGAAACCTACCTTAGGGACATCATAGTAAGTTTCCTTTTAGCAGGCCGTGACACGGTCGCGTCCGCCCTAACTAGTCTTTTCTTGCTGCTAGCCAACAACCCAGAAGCCGAAAACACAATCCGGCTGGAGGCGGACCGGTTGATAGGGACACAAGACTTAAAAGGGTTTGATCAAATGAGAGAGCTTCACTACTTACAAGCAGCTGTATATGAAAGCATGAGATTGTATCCACCCATCCAATTCGATTCGAAATTCTGCTCGCAAGACGATTTCTTACCAGATGGTACGTTCGTGAAACGAGGTACGAGGGTCACGTACCATCCTTATGCAATGGGAAGGCTTGAGGAATCATGGGGTCAGGATTGCCAAGAATATAAGCCGGAGAGATGGTTGAAAGACGGCGTGTTTTTTCCTGAGAATCCATTCAAATATCCAGTCTTTCAAGCTGGGTTTAGGGTTTGTTTGGGAAAAGAAATGGCGGTTCTTGAGCTTAAAGCCGTGGCCCTTTCTTTGTTAAGGCAGTTCGATATCCGGCCAGTGGTTCGGGGAGATACCCCAAGGTTCTCTCCTGGGCTGACTGCCACCTTCAGCGGGGGGCTTCCGGTGGTGGTGGTGGTGAGAAAGTGACAAAATAAAGCCATCAACAAAGGTTGATCTGGATTATTCGTGGGATATCGATCGCTTTTTTAATTATTTGGTGGTATGTATGCCAGTACAATCTAATTTTTATGCACTTAGTGTAATATATGTATGTGTGTGTGTGTGTGTGTGTTTGTGTAATTGGTTTTGTTTTTGCTTCGTTTTGTTTCTTTTTTTTTTTTTTTTTTCCATTAGGGTTTGATGTAATATGGCCCATATTGTCGAATTATTGATCGAAGTGACATAGTGAAATGTGAAACCTAAGTATGTAAATACTTTTGTGACCCGGACGTTGCAAAAGAAAAGGCGGGTGGGGAGAAGAAATTAAAGTAAGTTTGATGGCAGGTATTGTGTGTAGTGCATGGACTGGGTATTATCTTATAACATGCGAATGTGTCTGGCCACTGTCGGTGATCCATTGTTGCTATGTGTGTCCCTTCTTACAGAAAACGATAACGTCTGTTAAAAGCGAAAACGAACCGATTGTATTTATTGGATTTGGATATTTTTAATTTTTTTCCTTTTATTTCTTCCCATTTTCTTAAATTGATGATTGAGATTATCAAAATATTTGAATTATTAGCTAATTTCATTCTAACATTATCTTTTTCCTTTCTATCTAGATATTAGTTACACATTACTGAGTAAATCCAAATCAATTGTTGAAATTGTTTAAACTTTTTAATCTTATTAACATAATTACAATGTTTTTTTTTTTCTTTTCTTCCTTTCATAATCTGAATCATAAGTTGATAACATTTGAAATGGTGCAACTGGAAAGGATCTGAATCAAGGCTTACGTAGTTCGTTCATCTATTTGGATTGTCAGTTTTTTATTTGTATCAGATCCGTATCGGTTCAGCGTCGGTTCGTTTTGGTCAACTTATGAGAAAAACTGTTGATTTTTCATCGATATCATATTTGTATTGATTTAGTATTGGTTCGATATCGGTTCGGTTTAAAAACAATATCAAAAAGATATCAAAACTATAATCCAAACTGGCTCTAATAGGGCAAATATTATATTAGGTACCCGAATTATGCTAATTTGTGTAATTAAGTACTTAAGTTTAAAAAATGTCAATTTATTATCTACACTTTACATCTTTTTTTTCAAATTAGCTAGCTGAATTTACCAAAATTTCTAATTAATTATCTAAACTTTACTCATTTTTACAAATAACTATCTTATCTAGGCATTATAAATGAACTTAAAAAGTTTATGGGTGATAAACTGACTTTTTTAACCTTCTTATAGTTAATTAGATAAATTGAAAAAGTTCGAGTACCAAATATTGTATTTACCCATATTAAAATATTGGATGAGTCTATTTTTAGTGGTAACATAGCATTTTCTTAGAAGCACGTGATGATGTTTTATATAATTTTCTGCTTTTGAGTTTTATTGATAGTACTCTTTTTTTAATAAGATAAATAGGATTTGAGACACAAAATAAGCCACAAAAATCATAAAATTTAATTAAAAATGTAAAAGCTAAATTTTAAAAATTATACTCTCACCCAGATATATTAAGGGGGGAAAAAAAAAAAAAATACCCAGACCTTAACCGGCGATTCTCACCTGCTGCACATACAGGCCGGATTTCTAGTAGTGATATTGCTCCCTGATTCTAGGAGAGCCATCCGTTCAATTTGTCTTTTTCTGACCAATAAATAGATATGTTTGAAGGAAATGGTACCATGGACCATCACCATAAAACCATGCCATTTATGAGATTAGCATGGTCGAGGTACAATGTTGTTTTCTCTGAAGATGTACTTTCTTGGACGATTTCTCGCACATTGATTGACTTTGTGGGTACTCCACCATGTGATTCACATTCCTTCACTGGTGGCTATTGTGAAGTGTACCTAATACCTAGAGAAAAACGAAGATCCTAAGATATCTACCTGGGGAGAAAACTGACCGATTGAAGAAATTTAGGTAAGATGCTTTATAAGATTATTGCCATGTTTCCAAGCTTTCCAACCAGATCCATTCATCTATTTTATTTTTCTTAGGCCATTATTTATTTGCTTTAATTCTTGATATGCAATTAACAATGTTTTTATATGCAATAATAGAAGATAGTCGCTATCGGTCCAATAAAACTATAATAAATTGGGATGATATGACGTAAGATTTTTTTACATGACCAAATTCACTAATCAAAAGTTACAAATGGTTATATAGAAAATAAAACTTAAGAGTCAGAATTAACAACAACTGCCAAACTAACTTTTCACACACCAAGCCCTACCACCACCAAAACCTAAGTCACTAGTAGTAACGTGGACAAATGAGGTGAATTTTGTTGCCTCAGTAGGGCAACTTTTCACATGAAAAGGGTGGCCAATTTAGGCCAAACGAGGTAAAAATTACCATTTACTGAAAGCAAGAGGTGATTTTTTACAACTTTGATTATATAAGGTGAATTTTGCCTTTATAACCAGTTAGAGGCGAAACTTACCTTATTGTCTAACATGGCATGAGTTGGCCATACAAAATATTTTGACTAATGAGAGAAAAAACTAGCCTATAATTTTGGCCTCAACTAGCCAAATTTTTACCAATGAATCTAAACCAACTAATAAGTAAATCCTATGCACATATTGAGGGTAGAGATTAGGGGTATGCAAAAAAACCGATAAAACCGAAAGGTCCATCCTAAAAATATGATTAACCGGTGCATTGGTTTTGGCTTAGATAACAATTTTTAATTTTTCGGTTTTTGGTTTCGATTTCAGTTTGTAACCATAAAAAACCGAAAATTAACTGTTAACCGTTTTAATGTTTATAAATATATTATATATAATTTACATATACATACAATTATTTTTTAAAAAAAATATATGTTCAAATAATTGACATATGTTAATGTTCCTTGGATTTTAATTAAAGTACTATGTTCTGTCGTATGTTTGATTGAAGTTAATGTGGTAATTAATTTGGTTTGATTTTGTTGATAATGATATATTCAAAGGCTTTTTTTTTCACTTTTCCTTAATTTGATTTTTCTTTTCTTTTTTTTTTCAGCTCTTGTAATATATATAATAATTTAAAGAAAAAAATTATGATAAAGACTAAAAAATAAGGTTTGTATAAACTATCGATATGATTTATTAAAACAATTACGTTAAATGATTAAAAACCGAAAACTGAAAAAAATAAACCTAAAAAAATATTAATTGTTGAGGCAACTAATCATTTATAATGGGTCGGTTAAAGACCGTGATATTAAAAACTTATCATTACGGTTAGGTTACAAAAACAGGCTTACAGACTAGCTAACTGAATTGTGAACAACTCTAGAAGAGATCGATCAATTGGCAATTCTTCTATAGATATTGTCTCTTTCTTCTTCAATCAAAATTACATTCGAGAGTCCTTAATTTCTAATGAATTTTACTAAGCTTTAAAAATTAAACTACAATTAAGAAACCTCTTTCTTGAATGGAATTTTGTTAAGACACCATGTTTGTGAACACACACTAAATAGCCTCCTTCTCCATAGGCATCTTATATACTTGTATGTCTAAACTCCTTATTCTCTAAAAACACCCAATCACATGACCAAAATAGAAAGTATGTTCATTTGCATCCAAAAAGTATTACATGGTCTTTTTAACATCAACGTTTCTTATCCAAAACTGCTTGTAGTATGTTCAAATTGAAGTTTTATGCAAATTAAATCGAATGGTTAATACAACAAGCTTTAGTCTTTTTAGCTATATCAATATACCACAACGTCTAATACTCTATTCATACGTCCTTCATCCACCTCCTCTTTGTCCTTTTACCTCATTTATCAATTGATTGCTATCACCAATAGTTTCATTATACTAAAGATTGAAGATGGCACAAAGCAAAGTAAAATGATTGTTTGGTCTACAATCTCAACCTTACCATCATATTTTTTATATCATTAATTGGAAAAACAAATTACAAAATATAATTTTATTGACATCTTATCAATCATTTTAAGCTAATACACTCTTACTTTAAAAGCAGTGACTTCATAAGAGACTTGGTCGTGTACAATTCTTCCAGGTCCTTCCATATTGTATCAGTCATTTTTTTTTTTTTTTTTTTTTTTTTTTGTCTAGATGTAGTTAAAATGTCCTGTGGGCTTTCTCATCAATTTGATGCTCACTCCTCTTTAAAGATATTAAGCCTTCTTTACATCCCATTACACTAGCCATCCTCATATTCTCACTTATGATAATCCAAAATTCAAATTAGTATTATTTTTCTCAATCTGTTGTTAGTAATCACCTCTTTAATGTGTTGATCATAAATTCTAAAACTATCTATTCTATCTACCTTTTTGTTATAGTATGGTTAGGAATGGATACATATCACATAGCATACCATAAATAAAAGAATAGACAAGTAAAAAAAAGAGTTTAATATATTGATTTAACATAGAGCATCCCAAAGAAATGGGGATAGAATGACCACATGCAAAGCTAAACATATAGCTAGTGTAATGGAAACAATATAAAATGTATGCAACTATTTAACACCATTTCCTGTTAATTGAATCCTTGTAATTTTCACAACTCTCTTAATCTATCTGATACACTGAACAATGTATGTAAGAGTCAACCTATAATACAGAAAGAGGAATGACCTTAGGCACTAACTAAAAACAAGAATATACGGAAGCTTTCACATAACCTATAGTACTTTGGGCTATAAAGTCGATTGGTTGGCTGCTTCCAAGTGGCAGCTACCCCTTTAACCAACCTTGATTCTACTTTCTCCTTTTTTCTACTTCTTGACTCGCTATTTAATTAGAACCGATTTTCATGGTAATTCAAGATATATAGTCAACAATTGCATGCATAGATATAGTGCTTGTAATTAGAACTCTTGGATTTGGGATTAGGAATTTCGATGAGTTCTGCATTTGATGAAGAGAGAAAAGGTTAGACTGTGCAAAGACACTAGTTTTTTCATGAATAGAAGGCGTAAAAAACATTTTGATGTGGATCAATTCTGATAAATCAAATTGAGCTTTACGAGGGAAGAGGGTTTACGATTATAAATATCGAATGAAAGAAATAAGTAATAAAACACGGACGACATCACAATTTAAATATGCTACATCAAATGATAAAATGAACTACTTGCATTAAATCCTATAATTGATACGACATACATACAATGATAAAAATAATCTCTCGTTAAGGAAATTTCAATATGGTATATAGAAATTTCAATGGCATATATGTTAAAGTGATTTGATATGATACACATTTCATAAAAAATATGCATTTCCCAAACTTATTGTTAGATTGATAGAAACAATATAAATAGAAGTAAAAATTCCAAAATTCATTATAAAGTAAACTATAAGGTCTCAGTTCTGACTGTTGAAATAAAATTAAAGCCTAATTTAAAGAATAAAACCCTAAGATGCTTTGAAAGACTGAAAATGATATAACTAAGGGAAATAAAGACTAAACTAAACAAAAGGAAAATAAACATATAAATTAAATATAAGAAAAATACTCAAGCACTTCTAAAATAATTAAAGGCTTCAAATAAGGGGAAAAAAAGAAAAAATAAAAAGACTAAGAGGAATAACGCAAAATAAACAAACAGGAGATAGAAAGTTATCGATGGTCACCAAGGTGAAACACTTGTTACTAACCTTTTTAGCACAAAAAAAAAAAAAAAAAGGCTAAATACAAATAAGATGATTTTAATTATAAAATAACAAATGCTAAATTTTTATGTTCGTCATGTGACTTATAATTTTACTAAATAGTCATATTATTAAAATGTGATTTATTTAATAAAAGTTGTACAGTACTAAATCGCATCTTGTAAGTAGAATTCACCTATTTTCTTAATACATTACATCTTAAAAATACGATTCACTAATGTACTCTTATAAATATATTGTGCGTTAGTGAATCGCATCTACTAAAAGCGACTTATATATTAATACGTGAGTAACATCTTATATATGCAATTCATATGTTAATAATAGAATTATGTCCTATAAACACGATTTTGTATCGATATATTCATAATTAATTTTATATAATTTACATTGGTATGAATTTTATTTAAACGGTTAGTAATCATACAGTTTCTTCGATCGCCATACCATGAAAGGCTTGTGTGGCTGGCTGCGGTTCAACATTGAACCGATCTTCCTCCTCTATTTAAGGCTAGTCAATCTCAGTCATCTAGGGAGGCTCACAGCCTCACACTTAAACAATTTTGATTTCCATTATTCACGTGTAGCACTAAATCGAGATGTACTTTAACTGAGACACACAGTTTCCAAAAGATTGAGAATCCAAAACGCATATACATTTGATATTCTAGGTAATAAAAAACAACATGCAGCAAAAAAACCACGTGCCTGCTTTTATGCCACATAATATGGCTATTGAATAAAGGATTGGCAATGTTCCTGTACTGTCATAAAATACAATAATAATAATAATAATCACAATATCTATTTTGAGAAGGCCAAAGACTTACATTCCTTTTTATTTCATAAAATAGATATCATGACGAGTTAGTTTCAATTCTTAAATTTGAAAAATGGAAATCAACAGATTTGATTCAATTCGATTTCAGTGCCAAATCGGATCATAATAATATCAATTGCAAAAACCTTTTACATGAATATTTGTATTTTAAATAGAATAAATTAGATTTTATTTTTGATAAATAGTTATAATATACATGGAAAAAGAAAATTCCATCTCCTAGTTTTCCAGATATTTGATGGAACCCAATGCTCTTACTACGAAAACATTGCTGTGTCTTAGCTGCAAAATCTAATATATATATATATATATATATGGATTTTGAAATCTTTTATATTTTTCAATTTTCTTTAATTTACAAATTACTGATTAAGATTATTATGATTTTTAAAATTTCTTGTAATATTATTATGATCTTATTTGATTATTTGCATTTTTAATTATTGATTGTGCATGATCATATTTTAAAAATAAGATTAAAAGAAAAAAGAAAATTCAACATTCTTTGGCTTCGTTTGAAAGCGGTCCCTTCTCACTAATTGGTCGATTCACCCTGCAGATATCAAGATATCTATGTCATGAACCGACAAGGACGCTTTCATGGGTCCATGTCCTATAATAATTCAATAATAATAATAAATAAATAAATAAAATAGAAAAAGAAATTTACAAGTAGAACCCTGAAGCCTACTATTTTGTTTCAAATGTTAATATTGGACATGCATATTCGACACTTTATAATGTCCCGCACACCTTACTCTTCTATCCCATTCATCGGCATGCGTTTTAAAAACATTTCCGACCTGTCTGACATTTTTATGAATTTTAAACCACAAAAAAAAAAAAAAAAAAAGAAACCATTAATCACGGGGTAGAAGTAGCGACACGAGCAAAGATAGTTACATGTATGCTAAGTAAGTATTATTTTATGCCTGATTTGTGTGGAGTAACACCTGACACATGGAGAATAATTAAGAAATAAGTGAAATAGTAAAGAATAGACAATCTCAATTGCCTTAAATGCATTTATTATTCATGGATGAGCTATCCAGTATCAAACCTGACTAGTAATAATAAATAATTATTTGATCTCTTGAGAAAGAAATTAGATAATATATCGATGTTTCTCTCAAATTTCTTCTCTTTCAAATAAGGAGGAATATTGGGTAATTATAGAATTTGGCTATCAAGATTATCTGCTACATCACGTTAACAATCAGTGATTAAGATGAGTCTTTTTCTAACGCATGAGCTATAATGAGAAAGGTTGAATGATGGATAAGTCAATCCAATGAGTTCTACTCTAAGCTCATCATATCAAATCTCTCTTGATGATCCTAATTAGTACTGGACTCTTTAAACCCTGCCATTTAACCTAAAAAGTCACGTACTATAATAATAATAATAACAATAATAATAACCCATTCACGAAAGCAAATCCCTAATTTCCGTTAGAGAGTCTGGAAGGAGTTACATAACATCATCTAAATTTGATATTTAACTTTCATGACATTTACTTGCCGGATATTATCCAATAAAACAGACACTTATACTTTCGATATAGGCTTATGAGATTTGATTTTTAGTAATATTACAAGATGTATCCTTTTCATTATATAGTTGTTGAGTCTTTTGTTATAAGTAATTGGATTTTGAATACCCATATCTGTCTCTTGCTGCCTCTCGGACGTGCTCTTCCTCTTCTCAATCGTGTCGTTGTCCCCTTCTAAACAAAATTATCTATCCTAATATGGTTGGATGTTTTATTAATATTGAAACTTCTTTCCATTTTCTTTTATACAGTTATAATTTCTTTAATACCTAAGAAAATAAGCATCACTACAAAGAGTGAGATTTCTCAAGATGAAAAATACCGGCTACAAGAACCCCGATGCAAAAGGGTTCAGGTGAAATGGTTTTGGGTGAACTCAACGAGTAACATCATTGTTTGAATTATTGGTAAGGAGGAGCTCACTGCAAAAGATCTTTGCTCCATTGCACAATATACATCACATATAATATACATGTGGTATGAAAGTATCTATTATATTTTAATGTATAATTATAAACAAAAAATATTAATGATAAATATTTTAAAAATAATTTATCATTAATACCACATATAAAAACATACTTTAATAGCTACTACACATATGTACATATGCTATGCATTACCTACTAAATCATTTTTTTTTTTTTTTTTTGGTCCTAATCTTAAAAGGAGTACTTGCTACAAAAGTCATTTCTTATAGCAAGCATCTCCTAGTAAAGGGTCAAATATTTGCTTTTGTTTTTTTAATTTAACAACAAAGATTGTTAACATATATTATGTAACTCCTCCAGACAAAGCCGGGTAGATTATTAATGTCAGTCATCCAATTAATGTGTAGTAACTATTTGACAAGCATGGGATTCCATTTAAAAAATTGATTTTAATATTTTTATAATGAAATGGAGGTGCATAAATAAAAAAGTATTTTTAATATATACGTGTAGCACTTTTTAGGTATCATTACTCTAGTAAGAAGATTTAAGAACACGGAAAATCAAAATCCCCTACCAAATATTAAAATAAATCATAGCCCGCAAAGGAACTAAACCACTCATGGCTAGTTTGGTAAATGTATAACCTTACTTTAACTAATAATCCATACTACTAAGTTGAGACTCTTATAAAAAAGAAACTCTACTTTCGAAACCCTATCCCTTCCCAATCTTCTATCAAGATATCCTACATAAAAATAAATAAATAAGATTATAGAAGTGTGTGCAAAATGTTGACCCAAAAAAAAAAAAAAAAAAAAGAGAGAAGAAGAAGAAGTGTGTGCAAAATTGTGTGGTCTTTACTAGCATTGTATGTAACCTAGCCAAACAAGCATTATTCATTAGAATGCAATGCATCAATCATATATCATCTAAATGACATTGTCTAGCTAGTTATGAAATTAAAGAAATTAACCTCATTCTACAACTTTTTTTTTTTTTTTTTTTTTTCACATGAGGATGGTGCTCTATTACAAACTCCAAGTCATGGATTTGCTACTACTTTTAGGCACTATAAACTACCATTATCATTGCAAACTTTTATTGTTGTTATGAACTTTAATTATAAACTTTTGATGGACTAGATCTCTACTTTATACGACATAGTATATGCTTTTCTTAAATCTATTTAACAATTGGAATTAAAAAACCATTTTTCCAAAACTTAATTCCAATGAGTCTGGTGCAAATCTACAAAGAAAGAGGGTTTAAGATTTAAGTATGATATATTAAATATCAAACTGAACTACATTAATTAAATCCTATGTTATAAGATTTGATGTGATAGGGTAAGTTTTATTAACGGTACTTCAACTTTTTTAATATAACAAAATTGTTCCTAAACAAAATGTGTGCCTACAAAATACCCATACTTTTTAAATCTTACACCACGATACTTTGGCTAGAATTCGACCAAAAGTTTGGTGATATGCTGATGTGGCATGAAATCTTTACTAAAACAGATTTTATGTTTCCTAGTTGGTGTAAATCTCTAGATTTTATGTTAAGTTTTATGCTTAAACCCTAGAATTGAAAGTCAATTGGAAACTCTAAAATCAACAAGTTTATAACAAACTTTAGTGAATTTAGATCCGGTAATCCCGTGCTCTAAACCCTTAAACAATAAAATTGAGATAATTGTAGATTATAGTCGATAATAATATAGTAAAGTTTAAAAACATCAGATTCATCAAAATTTAGTTTGTTTCGGATCTGAACGAAATCAGCTTTCGAAAATAGGGCCTAGAAATGCAAAAATGGTAAAAATATTTCAATAACACCATTAGACTCGTAATAATATGAGGATTCCAAAAATATTAGTTTTAGAATTTTTTTGGTAACTAAATATATCAGATATAGCCCATTTACACATATTTTCTTTACTACCGATATTAATTTGTCATGTCTACCATTCAAGTTACTATTCATTACTCTTCATCTATCTCTATTTTTTCTTACTACCTATTCTTACAACTTATACACCTATTTCTTATATTTTTCATTTCCAATACTACTTTAAATCTTTCAACTCTTACACATTACTTATTTTTCATTACAAAAAATATAAAATAAATAAATTTCTCTCCCCCACAACCCCAAAACCGGCACCACCCCCTCTCACATCTATCTAATTTTTTCTTTTTTCTTTTATTTAATTACAACTAATTTCCCTCCACATCTATCTATAAATACCCCATCTCTCTCCATTTCTTTCACACACTTTATTTACATGCCAAAACTCTCTCATATTCTCCCCACAAAATTCACTCTCCAAAATTCTCTTTACAACTCTCTCTTCTTCATAAAACTACCAATACTTCATTTCGTCTACCACCCACATTTAATCTTAGGTAAAAATTTTTAAATCTTCTTCATGTTCATGTTAACATAAAATGATCATATTGTGTGTTTTCTAAACCCATAGGTATTATGAAAGCAACAATATATTCATGTCTTATTTAACTTTATTCAGATATTACTACTAGTGTTATATTATTATGTTTTATTATTGCTCCTAATCTAACTTTTATACATTATTAAATATATTTATGTGTATATATATTCTTAAAGCCTATAAATTCACTAACATAACTTTTTATTTATGCTCTTATATTTCTTGCAATTTATTTATTTCATGCAATTTCATTAAGACTAGTCTTTCCAATCTTACGCTTGTCCTTATCAAGTTAAAATCATTTTTCTTATTTCTTTTTGGACTTGCTCATGTCTAAGTTCGGGAAGCCTTGATAGAAGCTAAGACTTCCCAATACTTGACATTTATTTATGTGCTTATTTAATTTCTATATCTTTTATCTTTTATATGAATTATTTTTTTTTTTGTTCATGTTACTTAACTACAAGTTCATTTTCATGCATGATCATATTGTTATAGTCTTAATAAAATAAAAGAAGGAAAATAAGACTAAACTCTTCATAATAAAAATAATTTTCGGTACTTAGAAAATTTTCCATTTAGACTTAGAATTTTCTTTCAACAATTCTCTTCAAAATTTAGATGAGTTCATCATGAATTTTTAAGGATTAATATTATAGACTTCTTCAAAATTCAACTAAGTAATTTCATTACTCTCTCTTTTTCAAACCATTAAATTAAAAACGTATTATTAAACATTAATGCTGATAATTCTTTGTTATGCAAGTTTTTCTTAAAAACTTATTTATAAGTTTATCACCAACACTTTAATAAAAACTAAGAACTAGACAAGTTTTTCAAGTGCAGCAAAAATCAACTCACTAGATAAAAATCCACTTAAGAAATAAAAATTTGGTAGATAACTTAAAAGACTTAATTTTTAGAAATAAATTTATCTTTGACAAATTAAGGAAATATAATTATAATAAGATACCACCCACTTATAATAACTCAAGAGTTTTTAGATTTTTTTTTTTTTTTTCCAAAAACTTAAAAGGAATTGTCAAAGTTTCAATATTTCAAACTTCTAAGATAAGTTGTTTTATGAAAAATATTGTTGAGACAACATTATTAGAATCATGCATATAATATTAGTTTATATGTGTATTAAAAGGATTTTTCAACTATATAAATATCTATATGCTTGCTATGGGATTTCATAACCATTATGTATTGAACCGTCTTGTGACCCAAATGACCTTTCATGATAAAAATAACATTAGAAATAGATAGATCTTGTTTAGAAAGTTAAATCAGAATTTCCACGAGATACTCATTTTGGGTATTTTTCTTGTTTAGGTGACGTGGAAGGTGACTTTCCCTATGCAACGACTATTTTGACTAATGAACTACTATTTATGGATAGGTGAGTTTATTTTCTAAATTTCGTACTTATACATGTGCTTATAGAATAGTGACATTAGAGTTAGGAAAAGCTAAAATGGGAAATGCATGTGCTTTATTTAAGTGGTTACATTTATGTTAAGTATATTGAGGTGGGAATTGTCTATAATCAATGATTGATTTAGTATAGTAATGATATGTTTGCAAAGTCTATGATCACCCTTAAAATATCTAATGCTATGCTATGAGTACTTAATTAAATCGATTCATACATAATATGAAGTGAGTCACATTGCATTCATTACTATACATTTGGGTGGACAATAGCATAGTAGTGAGGTAAACAAGGACTCGAAATCTGTATAACGATACATATTAACGGCTAGTACTAGCTCGGATGAACTATATTTTAACGACTAGCAGTGCCTTGAAATGAACTACAAAATCTTTATTTGCAAAATAACGGTCTTTAGGACCTGAAACACCTAATCTCGAATGGAGAGTGTAAATCCATTTAATATATGATTCCCGGTAAATCATGTGTATTGTTTGCTCTCATGCTTGTTACATTTCATATGCTTGATTAATTAACTTGTTTGATTATTGGTTGTATGGTACTTTATTGTGGAAATATTTCTCACTAAGCAAGTAAGTTACACCCCTCTAGATGCCTTTTACAACAACCTTATCTATGGCTAAAGTTTAGGGGCTATTTCACTTAGGTACCATCTTTTGAATTCACGAGCTTTTGGAAAGAGGTCAAGGACTAGAAGTAGACTTAGATTTCTAAAGAAAACTTCAGTGTATTTCTTTTGAAAGATAGAATTTGATGAACTATATATATTTTTGTTATGGTAATGCTTTTTTGATATCTATAAGACTCCTTATATTATGATTAAGCTTTAATGTTATGACTTCCATTCTTAATTACTATTATGCATATCTTCTTAAATAACTTGTTTCAAAGTATGGTCCTCTATGATCGTGAAAGTATACCTTACACCTAGTATCAAAACTTTTGGGATGACTAAGGTTGTCATACTTAAGCTTTAATATTAAGTGTGGCGAACTGTTATATTTAGGATACCCTTTGATTTTATTTTCTTTTCAATTTTTCTTTCACTCATTTTTCATCTATAAATACCCATTCCCTCTTCATTTGTCTCATACTTTACAAATCTTCATTCTCTCAAAATTTTCCCTCACCTCTCCCTTCATGATCACACCACAACACCACCTCCCAACCCTTCTCCCCCCCACCTCCTGTTGTTGTGCCTTTCCAAACTTTTCATTCATCTTTTGTTTAGGTAAACACTAAATATTCATCGTATATATTATGATTATATGACATGTGTATGTCTTTATATGTCTTTAAATGTTTTCTATAAAAAAATCCCCATGATGCATGATGCTAGGGAATGGAAATGCAAAATAACACATTGAGTTCATGTCACACAATGTTATGTTCATTTTATTCTTATTTACTAATCTAACTTTCTATATGTAAATATTTATAATCTTTAGAGTCTATTGCTCACTAATATAACTTTATTTATTTCATGTGCTATATTTTCATAAGACTAGCCTATTTTAGTCTTGGATTGATTTAAAAATCAAGTGCGAATGAGACTGGAATATTTTATGTCTTAGGAAACCTTAACAAAAAACTAAGACTTCCATGTTGTTTCTTTTCATCTTTCTTGATTTTATTTATTATACATGGTGACTGAACTACTTCAAGTCTTAGGGAGTCACTAAGTTAAGACTCCCATGTTTACTTTTACTATTTTTATGTTCATATTATTATTTCTCATGAGTTTTCACTTTAGGAATATTATTACAAAGTTTTAAGTTAAGTGTTATGTTCATGTACATAATACTCATAGTGATGTTGTCATAATGTTAGGATGCATTCTTAAACTTTAAATGTTGATAATTCTTTGTTGTGTGAATATTTTATAAAATTTATTTTCAATGAAACCCTTGTGCAAAAGAAAATTTAAATCAAAATCAATCTCTTAATTTTTCAAAAATGCCATGACCCAACTGTTATATTTTGAAAGTTTTATAACTTAAAGTTCTATCTTAAAAACACATGAACAACCAATATTTTTACAAATGAGTTTTCGATAAGGTTTACAAGAAATAAAAATAGAGTAGGACACTTTAATTTAAGCTCAAATAATCTTTTTGTAAGAACAAGGAAATAAGACATTCACCATAAATTTTCGAAGTCTAGTTTCTATAAAACTTAAGTTTGTCCAAAATGTCATAAAGGCTATTCAATAAAAAATCTTCCTTAAGCTACATCACTAGGATCATGCATATATTATGGACAAATACTATGGATTAATAATTTTCAAGTAGTATTTATTGGATATAGAAAGTTTAAATAAGGTAAAAATTGTAAAAAGTAGAAAAAATCAAATCTGGAACAAGTTTGATTTGATCTATACAATAGGTTTTCTGAGATCTATACAATAGGTTTATGCAGGCCAGCCGGCATAAATCGCAAAAAAATATGGATTGGGCTAAAAATTTTAGCTCGTTTAATATGTGGGCTAAAATAGCCCACCCCGCATAACCCACAGGTTGAAGCAGGCCAACCCGCTGCGGGTCAAGTTGGCTGGCGAACCCGCACTTAAAAAACTTAAAAAAAGAAATAAGTATAAAACTTATAAAAAAAATCCTAGTACATTATCCTCTTTATTTCCTCTTCACTTCACTTTTCTATTATTTAGTTGTTGAATGTTGATTATGTAATTTTTATTGGTGTTATGTTTTGAACTTTTAACTTTAATGTTTGTTATATCCATAGTCATTTTATCAATACTTTTTCATTTATATTTGTTACATATTTAGATGCTTCTATTTAAAATAAGCAACACAATAGCAATTGATAATTTCCATGATGTATTTTTCTTACCATGCCAAAGAAATAAAATTGGAATGGATTCTAATTTCTATTAGTTAAAATAAATCATTTTACATTCAGATAAAAAATTTTAAAATTGAAGTCTACAATTTTTTCATACAAAATTATCATCTAAGATTAGTATGTAAGTAATTTTTGAGATAAAAAGAATTATATTCTACATTTAAATTATTAAAAATTTAAATTAGAATTAGAATTAGAGTTCTAATAAAATTTTTTAACAAAAAAAATATATTAGCGGGTTCACAGGCCAGCCTGCATAACCCACTAACCCGCACGAGGTGGGTTGGGCTAAAAATTTTGGCTTACATAGCAATGCGGGTCTAAGCGGGCGAGCCCGCATAACTCATAGGTTGAAGCGGGGAGGGACAGGTTGGCCTACATAACCCCGTTTGCACACCTTTAGCCACTCTCCCATATGATAAGATATTTTTTTATTATTGGTTGTTTCCCTATCCTATATAATAAGTTATTTTCCTTTTCGTACTAACTTCATGAATCAATTCCATCTGCATTGTACTCTTTTTAGTAGGGTGAATATTGGTTCCTATTATTAGGATAAATTATGGTTTAACTTTTTTATATATGCCTATACGATTATAAGAAATTCCATCTTTTTGATTCTATGGATGTTTGGTAAAGTCTAGCGCTCATGCTCTGAAAATATTGCTCTCTCTTAGCTGCGAAGATGAAATACATATGTATGTGTGTGTATATATATTGTAGAGGTCTAAAAATTATTTAATTAAATATTTGAATTTGACAAACTGGATCAAGTCACAAGGTTTAAGTTGTCCAGCCCTTATTTGGAATAATTAAAGGAGATTTAGTACGATGGTCTTAACATAATGTCCATTGGATGGTATGTTTGTTATTCAAATTTTCTCAATATGTATCATACACTATGGATCATCAACATGATATGATAGTTCACATTGATAGCTAATTTATATAAAAATCTCTAGTTCCTCTTCATTTTGATGATTGGAAATATGAAATAGACATCATCATGTTGTTAAATTGCTATCTTTATTTCAAGGGATCAAACAGTTGTAAATAATCAAGAACGTATCTCATTCATCCCTATTAGTGGAGTTTGATGCTAGATAGCTTTTCACTTGTCACAGTGTATTTAAGATGATCGAAATTGCTTATTTCTTCTCCCTATTCCACTGGTCTCTTAATTATCCCTTTTGTGTCATTCCATATTACTCCTTGTAGCTTACATGCAATACGAGATTCACACAGTACACATGTAACTACTCCATTGAGATCCACACTTCTATATACATGTATATAGAGATTTGGATCATTTTCATTACTTTTCTTTAATTTTCCTCAATTTAAAATTTAAAATTGAGATTATTTTAATTCTTAGAACTTCTTATGACATCAATACAACATTTATATTTTTGCATGCATATAATGACTGAGATTATTTTATTTCTTAAAACTTTTTATGAGATCATTATCTTGTTACTTCTAATTTCACTCATTCAGTATGTGCGACATTATTCAAAGAGGTGTATTGACAAAAATTAAAATAATACATAAATATATGATGGTTCTTTTGCTTCGTTTGATAACAATCACTTCTCAATAAAATTTATGTCCTTAACCGACAAGGAAGCTTTCATGGGTCCACGTCCTATAATGATTCACGAAAAATATAATTACAAAGTAGAACCATGAAGCATTTTATTTTATGCTTGACAATCTAAAATTGTACGCACCTCCCCCTCCTAAAGGGGATACTCAGGTTGCGTTTGGTTCTCAGGACAGGACAGAACAAGAGGAACTGGACAACACAGTACAAGAAGTACTGGACAGAACAAATTTTTTGTCCCACGTTTGGAATGTATGGTACTGGACAAGAATTTTTGTGTTGTCCAATGTTTGGTATGTACAAGTATAGGACAGGACATTATACATTGACCACTATACCCTTGTGTTGTAATATATTTATTTAATTAATTTATTATACTATTTAATAAATATAATTTAAAAAGATTAATTTATACATACAATTAAATTAATTACATACTATACAAAATAAAAAGCCATAATTAATTTTTTTTGCAAAAATTTACTACCTAATTAAAATATTAAATATTAATATAATAAATTAATTAACTTAATATTTAATAAACACAAAATTAATTTAATTAATACTATCAATATCAAGTTAATTGATTACATAGCAATATATTTATATCTAGATTAATATTAATTCTTACATTAGTAGGGAATATTAATATTGAACAATATTAACTGATTATTAAATTAATAGTAAATCATTAAAAATAATATACATTTAAAATAACCATCATAATCCAATTTGCAATGTCAAGCAATTTTCAATACTTAAAATTTTACAATAACCAAAAAATAATATATTAACTTTTTGGTTTTTGCGGTATATGGTTATGTATAAAAACTCAAAACAAAAACAAATTTCATTTGTGTTATAAACGCAAGAACTTTGTAAATGTCCATTCCAAAAATTAAGCTACATTCACAAATTAAAGAGACACCATAAAATGATTGAAATTAAAATGGTGCACACTAATTCAATGATGTATCATGGGAGTATAAAACAAGTTAAATGCCTAACCAAAATTCCATTTGCAAATAGTAGCAACATGTTTTGCATCAATCCATAAGCAACAAGATCTATTTCACTAATATGCCCAATATATATTTAGGTCACTACCAAAAGTCTATAAGAAGATACTCTAGCCAGCATTGTTGGAAATGCTATGCCTCAAACAAATTTTACTTCTGTCCAATTAAAGTTATCAAAATATGCAACTAACATAATATCTAATAATATCAACAAATCCTCTACTAGAGTTTCTCCTCTTCAAATATCCATCAACTACCCAACTCAACCAATTAGTCGCCTAACAAATGCTACCCTTTGTTCTCCTTGAAGCCTCCACAAAAATTTTTCGTACTGTGGATTTGAAGCCATTTTCATAACTACATCCAACTCTTCATTTTCAGTCAAACCCAAAGTTTTTAATTCTTCTACTATGTCATCTCTTGGAGGATTTGCTATTTTCTCTGCGAGTGTGGCAAAATCATTTTTAATATCTCTAATACTCTTCTCAAATACAGAAACAAAGTCAGCTGCATATTCCGCCTTGCGACGCTTGCGGGGAGGCGCTCCAGATGAATGGTGAGAGCCATGACTGAAGGTTTCAGGAGATTGAACTGATTCTGTATCTTCTTCTATATTTACCTCATCGGCTTGCATTTCTCTCACTGCATCTGCTGGTGTCTCAGCCGCTTTACCATGCGCCCTATCCTTTCCAAAAATCCTTTGTAACCTTTCAAATTCCTTGAATTCTTTATTGGCATGATTGCCAATTTTTGGGTGCTTCTGCATATAAAAAAAAAAAAAAACGCTTTAATGACAACATTCCTTTACATGGTAAGTAATACTGATATTACAAGGATTCAATTGCTTTGATAGACAAGTCACTATGCATGGTCAGCTAAAATTGTGAAATACACTACCTACTACAACACACAATACAAACAAACCATATTTCATTGATGAAAAAAAAAAACTTCAGCATACCTCCATATACTCAGCAAGGACTTGGTCACTATCCACTAAGACGCACTTTTTGGTGTCATCCCATCCAAATCCACTAGTATTCATCATATCAACCACCTCCGATAACTTAACCGACCATCTCTTCATCTTGTTAGTAATTTGCTTCACATTAAGATTTATTTCCGGAATACATTGTTTCATCCTCTTCAATATTTCTTCATGAGTCCCGCATTTGAAAGTTCCATTCTCTCCCTTATAACCTTCAGCAACCAACTCTTCTAATACCGAAAGCAATGTTTCTTCTTCAACCTCACTCCAATTACGCCTATATTTCTTATCCTTACTATCCATGCTGTAAATTCACCAGGACATTAAAACATTAAAGAGACTCACACACACAAAATAAAGAAGTATTTTGCCACAGTATCACTTTAATAGCAAGTAAAACATCAACTTTGGCAAAAAGGTAAATCATAAAATACACAATAAACAAAATCATACACACACACGATGCTAGAAATCTTGGGTTATTTGCCTGCTATGGAAAAAAGGAACAAGAAACAGTGTTTCATGTCGAAAGTTAATCATCATGGAAAATATAAAAAAAAAAGAGGAAGGGAAAAGAAAAATTCAGGGGTTTAAAAAATATTGGATGTATGTGTCACATAATTATTTAAGTGCAAGGTATGAGAGATTTGTGGCTCACCTGGTTCACTCAATGTAGGACAAACGGCTTCAGTTATATGCAGCTGAACCTCAAGCCCAAGGGGTCTGTTTAGATCAGTCCTCTTCTGCTTTTGTTGATTTTCTGTGCCCAGCAGAACACAAAGTTGTTTATCACATATTCAGGACCAAGACTTACAAGGTGACATGTTGATAGATAAATATATTAGCATGAATATAGAGTACCTATAGCAGTGGTTTAGAAGTTTCCAACATTGTGCAACAAGTTGTCGAATCAAGAGTACAAGCAATTAATTAAAGTCTTAACTTTCTGAATCTCTATTAACTGAATCTTTAAACTCAATGGACTCGACATAACCCAAAAGTAGGTATCAAAATGATCAATATAGTAGAATTAAGGAGAATGGTTTTAGATGTTAGAAATAATTAATAGTATTATGTGTAGCTTATATTATTAATTTTATAACAGTTAAGGAATCAAATGAAATGGTTGCATGTGACATGTAAGTGGAGGAAAAGTAACATAAATAGGGGGTATGTAGTGCGACAGAGGATCAAGTCATTTGCTTGTTTTCTCTTATAGAGAGTGCTAGGAGCTTTAAGCTCTGTGTCTAGGAGCATCTTTGCTCCGTGTTAACTATATCTCTACCCCCAATCCTAAAGTTAGGCTTTTAAGGGAAGCACCAGAGATGTCATGCATACAATAATAATAAAAAAAACCAATGAATATACGTAAGCTTTACAAGACATGAATATATCATCAGATATGGTGCCAATATGACCTCTCTCTCTAAACACTGGTTATAAAAAAGTAATTGAATCACATAGTCACGATTCAAACGAAATTAAAAACCGAGCAATTAAGAACCAAGTTCAGTTCAGATTGAATGTTATTTGATAAGCTTAGACTCGGATCAATTGATCTAATCCAGATTTAATTAATTAGAAAATTACATTCTCTGCAATTAATTTTATATTAAAACCCGAAATCAAGTTGATATACAATATTTACTTGACCACATGGAGCAAATTTCTAACTACGTTTTGCAGTTTCTACTCTAGCTATGAAAAACACAGGAAGACTCCACAAGATATAGGGGTAAACCTCAAATACGACTCAATAAAATAAAATGCTCAAACTTGCAAGCTAATTAATTTTCATAATAGATTATCGTATTGAAACTAACAGCAAAACGTTTAGCACAACTCAAAATGGCTAGGCCATACTTCTCCATTTGGTTATATAAAAAATATGATGATTCAAATTTTAGAGGACTCAAACTCCTTGTTCCTATTGTATGCATGACATCTCTGGTGCTTCCCTTAAAAGCCACATGATGATTCAAAATATTAGCAGACATTACATGATGAAAAGGACCATGAAAGCAAAGGAGGTCAACTAGGTCTTATAGATGGACCTGACCTGACAGGCAACTTGTGAATTTGTGCATAAACAGGGGACTTAAGTTCCTAGAAGAAACTAGTCCCAAGACCAGCATTATGCCTTCTTCGTTTTACTATCACGTGCAGAATGAATTTAGAAGCTAACCTCTCTTATTGCTGTAGCTTCTGCATGTGCAGTTGGATCAGAATTCTTCAAGACCATGTTATGGCAACTAACAACTATTTCATCATTCCGAACAATGACTGCCCCAAATGGCCCACCATCTCCACATTCTACCCCCTTGTATGCTTCTTCAATTGCCCTTGATAAGAACTTGTGGTCTCTGTCCTGTACAGCTGATAGCAAAATCATTGAGAAGTATTAGATAATGAAGCTCTAAACATGAATACAATGTGCAGATGGCATGATTAGTGGAAGGTGAGTGCTGTACAAGGATTTAAAGCATCTACTTCGAATAACTAACATATCAAAGATGAAGCAGACCCTGAAGAAATTTGAAACACCAAAGCTAAATTGTGGTCATGGTACAGTCATTTAATAAAGAAAATTATAAGCGTGGGATTACTTTTGGGAAATAGAAATAGAAGCAAACTCCAGTTTAGTCTAGTTTAGTTTCGACAAAATCAAGGAATACACATGACATAATGTTTCAAAGTAAAAGCATTATAAGTCGACAAAACTTGTGAGACATGGATTGCACTGAAATCTAGATGAGCAAACTCCAGTTAGACCAAAATTTATTTGTTTCATCTTCAACATTCCCACGATAATGTTGCTCAAGCAGAAAATTATCCCCAAGGAACACCCAAAATATGTCCTGTCTATAATAGGATAAATCAACCCATTATTAATTTATATACCCAAATAAGAAAACCAACATAATAGAAACATATAACATAAACAAAACACCCGAGGATATAAAAACTCTAATTTTTTTCATTTCTTAAAAATTAAAAGAAAACCCTAATTCGATCAGTTGCGAGGATACAAAAGATATCATCAAAATCAACCATATGCATGTGATATAATTGCTTGAAACTTACTCATTGCACTTCTTGGAGGAGATTTGCGTGTAAAATCAAACAAACTAAACTCAATAATAGGCTAGTCCCATGGAAAATGACAGAAAGCGAGAGAGAGAGCAAGAGAGAGAGAGAGAAAGAGAAAGAGAGAGAGAGAGAGAGGGACTTACGAAGCTAGCCTTCAAGAACAATGACTCACTGAGTTGGATTTTGGCTCAATGGTGTTGGAGTAAGCAGAGAAGCCATCGTTAGGGTTTAGTTCGAAACAACAAGAAGCAGAGAGGCAATTGTTCTCGTTTAAAGAAGGGTAGATTCGGTTTTTTGAAAGAGTAAGGTTAATTGTCCAGTGATTCAAGCATTTGTCCCATTATCCACATGGGACAATTTTTTTAAAAGGCTGTCCAGTTCATTGGCAACCTCTTGTCTAGTCCCAAGCCCAAAATAAAAAACCAAACAAGGAACTATAGATTTAGTCCAGTCCAGTCCCATAAATTAATGGGAACCAAACACTCCCTCAGTGTTTGATATTTGGTGGACACTGATACTTGAAAGGTTATATGGAGGATACATGTTCAACAAGCTTCAATGTGTGTGTGTGTGTGTGTTGGACTTGTACATTGGACACTTCTAATGAAGTTTCCGGCACATCAAGAACACTTCTATCCCATTAAATGATATTTTAGAAAACTCTCCTATCTGTTTGACATTTTGTGAATTTCAAACCTTAAAACAAAACCATAAATCAAGGCGATCCCTAATTTCAATTAGAGAGATTAAGGGGAATAAATAACACCTAATTTAGATTTTTCATGACATATTCGGTGAGTCTTTTACTATGAGGAGTTAAATCTTGAATACCATCTCTTGTGGCCTTTTAGACTGTCTCTCCCATAATTTGATTGTGTCGTTGTCATCTTTTTATGTAAAATTAATTGTCCTAGTACAATTGGACATTTTATTAATTTTAAAATTTCTTTTTATATATAGTTATTTTTCATATTATACATAAGAAAATAAAATCATTACAACATATGAGATTTCTCTTGACTAAAAATATGTAAGATATAAACATTATGGAAAAGGATTTAACTTTTCCTTTGTGATATCTCATAGAGTTAGGATCTTCAATAAATTAATTTATCACAAATATTAGTTGTTGATATTGTATATCTAATGCAGAAGACATCATGATTTCAGGAGATTGATTAATCCCTTCAATAAATTGGTTTCTCCCTCTTAACCTTATATCTCATTATAGAGAATATTGATGGAATAGTCTTTTCATGTCGTAATGTGTTTTTTGTGATTTTCATCTATAACCCTAGTAGGTAGAAGGATGACTAATTTATATATCTATTGTTTTAATTTGATACATCCATCAAATACCAGTTTTAACGACTAAGATTTGTTTTGACTTTTAAATAAGTAACTTAACTAATTAGGACCACATTGGAAAAGAATATCCCTTAACTTTTGGCTCGTATTCTAACATTCTTCCACTTGACCCACAGTTCATATCTGTTATATTTAATAGTCAGACATTAAGTGTGCATAAATAAACAAATCTCTTAACACATTCATAAGTTACCTCGACCTAATAAATCACACAATGCAAGTTATGGCGATCAACACTGCAGTACCACATACTCCCTTCCATGTACCACAACATTAGCAATTCATTAAGTCAGGTCTCATAAGAGATATATAAATATTATAATGATCAACATTAATGTCTCATAGAGACTATTATTTCTTATTCGATAACAATTAGATGTACATAATCATAATAAACAAGACAATGCAAATATGTCAAAAAAAAAAAAACTTTTATTAAGCTCAAGAGTGTTAAAACATCATAAAATCAATCATCAATAAAACCATGACCCATTCTTCGAACATATGCGTTAAATGTCTTTGGTTATAAGTCTTAGTTAAAGGATCTACAATCATCAGATATTTATGTTCTATACACACTCTTCGTTTCTAAAGCTTTTCCTCCATGGAAAAATATTTTAACTCCATATGTTTAGTACTTTGAGTTTTTTGTCATTTATGAAGAAGAAAATTGTTGCAGAATTATCATCATAAACTTTCTGCAACTTAACAATTGTGTCGATAACCTTAAATCTTGAAATAAGGTTCTGCAGCCATAATGCATGAATTGTAGCCTTAAAACAAACTACAAATTTTGTTTCATTAGTAGATCCAGTAATGAGAGATCGTTAGGTACGTTTCATGAGATTGATCCTTTTACTAACGGGAACAAATAACCAAACATAGATTTTCTACTATCAATGCATTCAATAAAAGACTAAATCCAAATATCTAATCAACTCTAATTGATTGGATTTGTTGTACATAAGCATATAATCGTTTATTCCTTAAAGATATCTCAAAATTTTCTTTACAACCTTCAAATAGTCAATACCAAGATTATTTTTCATTAGCAGCAAGTAAGATATCATCAACATATAGATCTAGAAATATAAACTTACTTCTATTGATCTTCTAGTATATACACCAATTAATGGTGTTTTTTCGTTTCTCAATCCACAAGATGTTATGGTATAATTAAACTTAATACACCATTGCTAGGAAACTAGTTTAAGTCAATATATTGATTTCTTGAGTTTACACACCAAATGATCTTTTCCTTTTATGGAAAAATCTTTAGGTTGATCCATATAAACTTTTTCCTCAAGATCCCCAATTACAAAGGTAGTTTTCACATCCATATGATGTAAATCTAAACCAAACAGAGCTACTAATGCGATAATTATTCTCAATGAATCTTTTTTGAGACAGGTGAAAAAGTCTCTTTATAATCAATGCCATCTTTTTGAGTATAGCCCTTACCAACAAGTATAGCTTTATATTGTCCAATATTGCCATTAGAGTCACGTTTAGTCTTAAAAACCCATTTACACTCAACTCATTTAGAACCTTCTAGCAAATTGATGAGATCTCAGACATTGTTTTATGCCATAGAGTTTAACTCATCTTTCACGGCCTCAATCTAGTTATCTTACATATCACTTTCTATGACTTGTGAAAATGAAACAAGATCCTTATGATGCCAACATCCAATTTTAACTCTTACAAATAAACCACAAAATCATCAAGGATAGTTGACCTTCTTGTCCTTATATGTTTGTTTAAAGCTACTCCATGTGGTTCATTCATGTCAGCTAGTTGTAAGTTAGTTTCATCTTAAGGTGTTGATTCATTCTAATGTTGCTTAGGATCTTATTGTTCCTTTAGTATTGGAGCAACACTTGATATAGATGTAGATATTGGAACATTTATGGCAATGGAACATTATCTCTTACTTTATTAATATCCACGTACATTTTTCAACACTTCCACTAATTTCCACATTTTCAATAAGTGTGGCATTAGATATTTCAATAATTCTTAGATTATGGTTTGGATAATAAAACCTATACCCTTTAGATTTCTCCAGGTAACCAATAAAATAACTACTTATTGTTCGAGAATCTAATTTTCTTTCATGTGGATTATAAACTCGTGTTTTTGCTAGGCAACTCAAACATGTAGATGCTTTAAACTAGGTTTCCTCCCAGTCCATAACTCAAAAAGAGTTTTAGGATCTCCCATACTAGGAATCCTATTTAGCAAATACACAGCAATTGTAAGTGCTTGCATCCACAATGTTTTAGGTAATAAGGAATTACTCATCATACTCCTAACTATATCCATTAATAGGGGTGGGCAAAAAACCTGACTAAACTGAGAAACTGAACCGAAACCAGAAAACCAATCCGAAAAATATAGTTAAATAGTCCACCGGTTTCGGTTAGATTCATGGTTTTAATTTTTTTCGATTTTCGGTTTCTACTTCGGTTTGTAACCATGAAAAACCGATGGTTAATAGTTAACCAATATATATAAATATATAATATTATATATAATTAAATTTTAATATATATATATATAATTAAAGCTAAGGTATTAAAAGTTAAAACCCTAATATAATCTCTATCTATTTCTGTCACATTCTTTTTCTTCTTGGTAAATCACTTTCCTAGTCTAGTTTCCACCTTTGTCTTCAATCTTCATCTTTGACTGGTCATCGACTCATTGTCTTTGCTAGTCATCATTATGTTCATATTGGTTTCCCTTTTATAGCTATTTAAGGGTAAGGATTTTTCCTTCTTCTTTTTGCCATTTGAACATCACATAATGTTAGCTTTATGTACTTTTTTAAACAAGTGAGCTGGTGTAAAGCTGAGGTGACTATTAACTCTCCAAAAGATATAAGGCCTGCATCCTTCTTAAACCATAGTAGATATACCTCCAAAAGATATAAGGCTAAGGTGTTTCTCTACACTCTCTAACCACTTTCATTTTCTTTTTTCGTTAGTATGACTATTTTGTATGAGTTCATACACATCTATTTTAGGGATTTCTATGCACTAGCTTTTAGCATATCAACAAATCAGCTTGGTTGGTATTTTACAGTTGAAAAGAGAATTTTGATTGACGATAGGATCTAATTTCATAATAGAATAGGTTTTAATAGCATGTAACTTTGGTTTAATTTTTTATGAACCAATTGAAAATATGGCAAATCATAACTTTTAGTTAACCATTATGCTAAATGGTTAAAAACCAAAAACCGAAAATATTAACAAAAAAATGGTTAATCGTTAAGATGGTTAATTACTAATAATGGACCATTTTAGTTTGACATTTAAAAAAAAACAATTGTAATGGTTAGGTTCAAAAATGGGGTCACGGATCGGTTATCCATTAATGTTCTATTTTGCCTTTTTGCTACATTATTTTGTTGAGGTGTGCCTGGCATAGTATACTATGCACATAAGCCATTTTTTTTTTTACATGAGGAACTTTGCAAATGGACATGGGCACTGTCCTGACTCATCATATTTTTCGTAATATTCACCACTTCTATCAGACTTTACAATTCACTTTTCTATCTAAGTGCCTTTCAAACTCCTTTACAACCTCAAGGGCATTTACTTCTTGAGATTTTTCATTAGGTAAATAGATATATCCATAATGTGAAAATTATTTCTAAAGGTGATAGAGTACTTTTCTCCACCAATGGATGGAGTGTTAAAAGGTCCACATATATCCATGTGTACAATTTCAAAGAGGTGAGTGCTTTTTGTGGCTCCTTTCTTGCTATGTTTATTTTGATTTCCCTTAGTTCAATCTATACATATGCCAAGCTTAGTAAAATCTAAATTTGGAAGAATTTCATTATTTACCAATCTTTCTAATCTTTCTTTAGATATATGACCCAAATGCTTATGTCACAAGTAAGTAAAGTTTTCATTCATCACGTTATGCTTACTTCCAATAATATGATAAATACAAAATAGAGATTCAAAAAAATTGACATCAAGTTTAACTTTATATAAGCCATCCATAAGAATTCCAAAAACAATAAAAGAATCTTGTTTAAATAAATTGAAACAATGATGTCCAAACTCAAAAGTAAACCCATCAACATCAAGTTTTGAAATAGAAATTAAATTTCTAGAAATCAAAGGTACATAGAAAGTTTGTACTAGGTACAGGCGATATCTATTATCTAATACTAGATAATAAGTCCCAATGCCTTCAATTGGGACCTTTTACTAGTTAGGTTTATGGTTTAGATTGAAGGGAATCTCTACGTCATATTGGAAACATGAGTAGTAGCTCCTTAATCAAGCTACTAAGTATTATAAGGAAATTCAATTAAGTTTAGTTCAGAACATACAAAAAAATTTAGATATATGTTTCCTTTTGAATCAAGCTTTGTGTTTTAGATGATCTTTCTGATAATGTCCCTCTTTCTTACAGAAGTAACACTTATCTACCTTTTGTTCTTTCTTATTGGCATTAGTAACAACCTGTATTCTTTTACTTGGTGCTTTCTTCTTGAATTTCTTAGTCTTTGGCTTGCGAATCTTACTAGATTCTTAACCCATAAGGTTAATAGAATGAGCTCCTTAACTCTTTAGCTAGCCTTGTTTCCCCCTGAATAAGTATATTAGACAATTTATTAACATTCCACTTGTCTTTTATAGTGTTATACTTAATTTGACAAGGTCCATATTCAGGAGGAAATGAGTTCATATTTAATTTCACTAAAAAGGAGTCATCAACTATTATACCTAAGGTCTTTAAGTTTGCTGCAATATTTGTCATCTTGATGGCATGTTGCTACATGCTTCATGACCCATCATACTTCATGGTCGTGAGCTATACCTATAATGTACCTAGCAGAGACTTAATAGTAGAAAAAAAGCGTTCTTCCACAAACCTTAGATATTCTTTAGCACTTTCAATTTATGGAGTACTAGTCTTAAAGTTGTTAGTGATAGTCATTCACATGAAATTAAGACATCATTTGTTAGACCTTTCCCATGCTTTATAGTTTGATTTCTCAGTCTCACCACTTGTATCCCTAATAGTAGCAAGTTTTTCTTCCAATAATTTTAAGTCAAGATCTAAAACACCTAAATGGAAATTGACTTGTTCACTATTTAGAGAAATTCAAACCATTAAACACAATAACGAAAGGAGTATGTGAATGAAGAGAAATAGATACAAATAGATAAATGCTCAATCAACTATTAGATTCAAATAATTAAACATTCAAAATATATTGCAAGTTTCCTAAGGTAAACTCAACAATATATTATCCTAAGTTTAATGTCATATAACTTTATTAGGTAATCAAACAAAACTTATTAAATAAGACCAGTAGCTTTGGATACATAAAGATATTTAACAAGCAATATTGATTTTCCTCTATCAAGTTTTTAGTCATAGATCATTAATTTACCTTTGTGTAAATCCAAAAAAATTCTAACAACTAATAAACATCATGTATTCATATACTTTCAATAATAGGCATTAACATTCTATGAATAAATGACTAGTTTATACATGACTTAAAAATTTACTTAATTAGTTAGCCACTTTGGTGACTAACAAACTATACTCTTTATTATGTCATGTACAAATCTAACGCATAACTCAATTTAATTTTAACAAAAACATAAAAATATTTGTCATGTCATGAAGTGTATAATTAAAATAATATGGGTATAAAAGCACATTATACTTCAAGATTGAATAAATAAAAAATACAAAATATATAGCCATGACATTTATCAATTATTGACCATGATAACACGAAAAGGAAAAATTGACCAATATACATGTATCCGTCACAATTTTCTTTGCCTTTCCTTTCCTTTCCTTTTTTCTTTTAATTCCATGCTTGGTACATACGACAAAATAACATCATAAGGCTAGGGAAAATCAAACTCAACATTTTTCATTAAATAAATAATACTAAAAAAACATCAATATTCATTTGATTCTTAATAAAAATTTTCATTCATCCACTCATTCTTTAATGTGAAAAGACTAAACACCTTTTTCATTACTTAAATGGGTTAAATCTCCTTTTCATTCTTTCATGGTGTAGAATATATATATATATATGTATACATAATAATTCAAACAAGAATGGAAAAAAAAAAATCATAACAGTAGCTTTTTATGAAATCAATTCTAATCTTATAGTAAGGTCATAATTGAAATAACAATAATTTCGTATGAATTATCATCATTACTACATTGTTTTATTTGAACCATAAATTATAAACAACCAATTATGACAAAAAAATATCATCATAGTTATTTTTATCACAATCAACATGGTGAAATTAAGAGTTCGACGCATTAACAAAGCCATCATTACATTTAAAAATCTAATCTTTCAATAAAAATTAAAAAGGGTAAATAATTTATTCAAATCGGAGCTCTGATACCACATGTAAGATATAAACATTACGGAAAAGGATTTAACTTTTCCTATGAAACATCATAGAGTTAAAATCTTGAATAAATTAATTTACCACAGACATTAGTTGTTGATATTGCATACCTAATATGGACGATTTCATGAATTGAGGAGATTGATTTATCCCTTTAATAAATTGGTTTTAACCTCTTGACCTTGTCTTTCATTATAGAGAATATTGATGGAATAGTCTTTCATGCCATAATGTATTTTTAATGCTTTCTGTCCATATCCCTAACAAGTAAAAGGATGACCAATTTATATATCTATTGTTTTAATATGATACGTCCATCAAATGCTAGTTTTAATGGCTAATATTTATTTTGATTATTAAATAGACAACTTAACTAATTAGAACCAAATTAGAAAAGAGTATCCCTTAACTTTTGGGCTAATTTCTAACAAAATATTGGTCTCAAGAACCCTAAAACTTTCTGCAAAGGTTTCTACTATAATGTTGTTGTATGAGCCCACCTAGTAACATCAATGCTTGGAATGTTAGTGAATAAGGAGCTCACTAAAAAAAAAAAAAAAAAAAAAAAAAAAAAAAAAAAAAAAAAAAAAATCCAAAGCAATTGAGTGCTTGCTGTAACTATATCACTTCTTGTAGTAAGATTGTTGGTGTAAGTAGTGCCAACAGATATGTTATGCCATAGATCTTATGGGATAGTCAGTACAAAAGTCATTTCTTATAGCAAGCATCCCCTCGAGAAAAAATAAAAAATGAAAAACCTTGATAACGAAGTTTGTTAACATATACTATGTTAGGACTCTAGACATCGTTTGGTGGAATCACTATTTCTACAAGGTAATATGTGCACCCCATCTCATGTGCTAGAATGCGTAGGATTTTATTCAAAAAAAGAAAGAAAGAAAGAAAAAGTTTATTATAATATTTTTAGGATCCATTTGGATTGTTGGATTTTTATCTATATCATATTTATATTTAATATGAATATGTAACATATTTGTATCATATTTGTATCGTATATGCTTGCTCTATTTATGAATTAAATTATTTGTTTTTCATCAATATCTATTTCCTAACAAATATCTATTTAAAAACGATAAAAAAAATGAATTCAAAATAACTAGAATATAATGAAACAAACAGACCAAGAAAGAGATGTACATTCAATCGTAATTACAATGGTTTGTGGTTTGAGTATGTAGAGCAACTAAACCACTTGTGGTTAGCCTAGGATTCTTATATTAACTAATAATCTATATGATTAAGTTGAAACACTATTAGCGATAAAACTTTTGCTGTTAGAATCCTATCCCACCCTAATTTTTTAGTAAAACCCACCATCAAAGGATTATAGAGTCGTGAGTAAAACCACATGCCCGGTATGTGGCCAAAAATAGGCATTGTATGTAAAACAACCAAAAATGCATTTTTCATGGGAATGCAATACATCAATCATATGTCATCTATACAACATTGTCTAACTAGTTTTGAAATTAAAGAAATTAATCGCACTCTCAAGAATTCTTTTCTTTTTCATGTGAGAATGATGTTCTATTAAAAGCCGAGTCATGGACTTTTGGTACAGATTGATATTACTTTTGATGGACTTGATCACTATTTTATAGGCCCTAGTGCCCTACCTGCGTTTGGAAGGCCGAACTAATATTGATAGTGGGTTTTGAGCGTTTAAACTTCTTATAAAACCTAATATGTTTGTCGTAAATCAAATTAATAATTTGAATTAAACAATAATGAAGAATTTATCATCATATACCAATTAATGATATTATAAGCATAACATATAGAAAAATTCTATAGTCCATAATTAATTTTGACGGACTAATCCCATCACCATCCAACAGCTCACACCATATCCAACTATAATCGAATCACTAAAATAGTTAATATTCCATTTACTATCTTTCATTTTAACGATTAGATTAATGACTGGACAGTCCCATCGACAAGACTGTAGAAGGTCACAACTAACATCTAATATGTTTTTCATAAATCAAATTAATAATTAGAATCAAACAACCATTTATCAAAACCTATCAACTGGAAACCCATTGAAATTTAGTATTACTTAAATAGATTGCATGGAAAACCGTTGTGAGCGTAGACCAATTAAAAGCATAAACATTATAAGTCTACCGTCAATTTTGTTATTCAATGTAACGTATGTATATAGAGAATAGTTTGTTCAATACTATAACAAACTTGCGCTAATTGTGCGATGTAATACTTAAAAAACTTTGCCCTTAAATATTTAAAAAAACTAAAAATCCTCCTTTATGATGGAAACTATGCTACTCATTTTAAGGGTATTAGACTGTTTGATAGATCATAAGACTTACATTTGTAAAAAAAAGCATACCGGTTTATGGCTGTGAGAAGAAGAATTGCGTTAACTTATTTTAATTTTATAGAAACAAATGTTATCATATAATAGGTGAACATTTTTATTGTTATTTTTACATATTTATTTATTTGACTATTCTATTTTTTTTTTAGTCCATGCTATAGTATTATTACCATTGTCTTTAACGTTTTATCTAGAAGCATACTCCATATTAGAGTTTTGAAAAATAATAGAGAGAGAGAGAGAGAGAGAGAGAGAGAGCAAGAGTGAGAGAGTTATCTCATTAGATAACACGAGTATCATAAGAGCTTCCTTGCTAAATTTTGCAGATTTTCACAGTGAGAATTAGAGTATTCTTATATAAACCTAATAACATATAAGTTCAAAAAAAATAATAATAACATAAATATAACAAAAAAATCATTATTCATCAATATATAGATTATTAGGTTAAACTTATAGCAATAAAATTACTTGAAAATAAAATGATTTGAACAAACATGAAAATATCTTGTGGAATGGAGAAGTGGTTTAGCCCAACACAACGTTCTACGACAGAGAACAATATAACAAAGACCAGATCAAACAGGCATCGAGGGGTTGGAAATTTGCTGTGCCAATTATGTTGCTCCATTCTGTTGGGTGAATAAATACTTGCCATATGTAATAAAATTATAATAATTATTTGCTTTATTTTAAGAATAATTTTACTTTTTTTAATTTATTTAACACGTAGCAAGTATTTATTTGTTGAGACAGGATGGAAATACTATTCCCAAAACAGTTGATATTTATCCATATCAAGGAATCATATATGCCAAATGGAACCGATATCACAAATTTAGCCCTACTGCGTCCATTGGGAAGAAAGTTTTTCCTCAATTGCATTTGAATGTTTCCATGGCTAATATCGTGAGTTCTCCAACTAAGTCGTTGGCGTTAGCTTTGGAGCAAAACTAGTACTATTATCAAAATTGTCCAATCGGCACGTTCCTTCATCCAAAACTCTTGCCAATAACCTAGAGTTTCAAGATTCATTCTCGTAAAACATTTTTGTTTATACTATCATCCTTGTTGGGTTTGTTTTGCAGATGCGCCTACTTGTTTATTTGTTACAATGTAATTGGACATTACAAGAACTAGATAAGATAAAGAGGATTTAACAATACAGTACAAAAGTACTTGACAAAATACCTATAAAGAGATTTTTTTTTTTTTTATAAGATATAAAAGACAAAATTTTAATTTTTGTCCGGTCTCACAAAGAGAGTTCTGTTCGGTCCTAAACATATTTTTTGAACTAAATATTGTACAATAACATTTGCTCAGTCTAATATTATAAAAAATTATGTAACCAAATGCTATCTTAATTTTCAAATGTGCAAAGACCTCTTTTGATATCACTGCAATGCACAATAAATGTAAATTTTTTTAGTCTTCTATATATCTACAATATTTCTTTCCTTGCCTATTGTTTGCTATTATATGTTTGAACTTGGGTAATTTATTTGCAAGCCTTTCGAAGCAAGTGCCTAACGAAGAATTTTAGTTGAAATTTCAGAAGGAATAAGTTGAATGATATGAACCGTAAACCAAATAAAAGAAGCACTATAATTGGCATAGACATACTATATGTAGTATAAAGACATCAATATATATGTTAGGTATGATATATAAGATAAGAAGTAATAGATAACATATATAATTTTACCACGCTATTTAATTTGTACATATATATACACATATAATACACAACATATAGAAAATAAATGCTTAGTAGATATATAATATGGAAATTTTTTGTACAATTATTTTAAGTAATAAATTTATAATATATTTTAACATATGATACATTATATATAATACGTAGATATATTATGTTTAATTATTGGAAAAACTTAAATGGACTAACTGTAAGTTTAATTTCTTGATAAACATCAATAAATTAGGTTTACAAATAATAAATAACAAAAAGTAATTAGAGAATTGATATGACAAATGAAGCAGATTTAACGTGAAATTCAAATCATCCTTATTCTTCATGATCACAACTCCCCAAGAGGACTTCACCCCCTTCTAGCAATTTTGGTCCTTAATGATCTCAAATTTCAATTACAATCTCAAATCCAGTGTTTTGAATAAATATAAAAATTACTTCCATAATGGCTAGATTATCTTTCTAAAAAAATGTAAGAAAATTATAATAAGTACATGACAATGTTAAGTAATGTAATAATTTTTCTCTTCAAAATTTAATTAAGAATATTCTTTAAAAGATGTACTAAAAAGCCTTCAAAAGAGAAAGGTGTTTACTTCAATGACTAGATTTTAGCCACAAGCTCTAAAGCTCACAGGAGAGGTTGGAGCATACATGAGCTCTAACTCGAGTCTACAATTCACTTTACAACTCCTAATAAGTGAGTTGGAACTCACACTAGGCTCCAATCAAGTGATTTATGAAACACCTTGGGGAGATTTTCCAAAACAAAAGACCATCTAATGATTTTATCACTATAAGAAAATTAACTTTTAAAAACATAAATTCTATGATGGAAAATTGGAAAAAGAAATTATATTTCTGTAAAAACAATCAGCGATGATTATTTTTATGATAACAATATATGCTTAAAGCTAGAAATTCTATTTCTAGGTCACAGCTTTCTTGTAGTGTATCTTCAGTAATATATATATATATATATATATATATAATTGAACTCGTAAATTTAACAATTTCTACTTTTTATAAGGAGGATAAAGCAATTTAAGAACTTACTCTCAACCAGATACCTACTTATAAAGAAATGGCCTTTAAAGTTTTCAAAAATAAGATATTTGCAAGTGAATTGAGTTTTTATTAGCTTTTTCAATCATAAAACAAAGACAAATTCTTTTTCAAGAAAATGTAAAAACTCTCTTTGTCATGAAAAATTGCACACTTCTAATCCCTCCTCCCTTGACCCATTAAAAAGATGATGAGTAAATGCTTCAAAAAAAATCTTAATCACCCATAACAAACTTACAAGTTTTACTAAGGCATAAATATTTTTCGAAAAGCCTCTCCAAGCCACATATGGAGAGCCACATAAGCAACTTTTTGTGTCTAAGCATCACTCATAAAAAGCTAGCACCAAGGCACTAGGTCCCAGTTACAACCATTTAAGTATAAAAAGTCACAATTTAATCGCAATTGCAATGGCAAAATATACATATTTAACAAGCATATGCAAATTCATTAGTCCACTCTTGGCATTAATTCACTATGAAGAGTATAATCTCAAGAAATTACATCACAATTATCGACACATCTAACAATTTAATTACAGAAGTCATCGAACCAACAGCAGCTCCAAATTTCTATCAACTACTTCAACAACAACAACAACAATAATAATAAATAGCAACACTAATAGCAAAGACAGTTCATTAACCTTAATTAACTTTTCTTCTTTCACGATATATCCAACTAACCATACATCATCATTTCCATGTTGGTCACTAAAGTTACATACAGCCTATAACTTTAGGACCTAACCAAAAGCAAAAGGTGTAAGCTCATTTACTCTAAATCTAGCTAGACCACTTTCCCATCTTCTCAAAAAAGTTTTTTTAAAGCTATTATAAGGCTCTACAAAATTCAATTACATAGTGAAATGGACAATAAAAAAGTTTAGGTGTATAATTGTAAAATGAACTAAAGTTTAGATATTAAACAAACTAGTCACCATTAGCAATGTTTCCTATTACACTATCTTATAATTTGAGAATGAGAAAAAAAAAAAGATTTTATTGAATTTCTATATATTGTTTATAAGGTTGTACATCACTATTTATAGCCAAGCTCTCCAAATTTTACCATTGCCTATTTTCCTAAATTACAAGATTTACAAGATTCATTATTTTCTATTTTTGGTAACACAAATGGCTAGTTAAGTTGTTTATTCTCTATGATCTCTTCCTTCCTTATTTTCATTTTGTATACTCCCCCTCAAGTTGGGTTCAAATAAGTCTATTGAGCCTAACCTGTTTAGAATATCCTGGAAGATTCCTTTGTCCAATGCCTTAGTGAAAATATCAACCAATTGTTCTCGACTGCTTACAAAAGTTGTTTCGATCTCGTTGGCTCAAATCTTTTCCCTCACAAAGTGACAATCTACTTCCATGTGTTTGGTTCTTTTATAGAACACTGGATTAGAGGCAATGTGCCTAGCTGTTTGGTTGTCGCAAAACATCTACATTAGACCTTTACAAGGAACCTTCATATCTTGTAGGAGTTTCTTAAGCCACACAAGCTCACTTGTTATTGATGTCATTACCTTATATTCAGCTTCTGCGCTTGATCTTGCAACCACATTTCATTTTTTACTATTCCATGTTACAAGGTTTCCTCTAAGAAATGTGCAGTATCCTGTGGTCAATTTCCTATCAAAGCTGCAAGCCTAATCTACATAGCATTAGTGTAGTTTTTTCTCATCCAGATTCCTCGACTAGGAGACCCCTTAAGATATCTAATTATGCACTCAATTGCTTCAAGGTGACTAGTTAGTGGGGCATGCATAAATTGGCTTATTACACTAACAACAAATGCTATATCAGGTTTGGTTACTATTAGGTAAATTAATTTACCTACAAGTCCTTGGAATTGACCAATGTCTTATAAGGGATTACCATCTTCGAGCCTGAGTTTTTTGTTGGTTTCCATGATTGTATTAACGGGTTTAACTCCTAATTTTCTCATCTCCTTAAGTAGGTCAAGGACATATTTTCTTTGGAAAAGAAACAAACCTTTATTGGAATGAGCAATTTCAACACCTAGAAAATACTTGACTTTTTCTAGGTCTTTAATATCAAATTTTTCTTTCAAATATTTTTCAAAATTATTGATCACTTCATTATAATTTCCAATTAAAATTATATCATCTACATAAACTAAAACAATTGTAATTGAAATTTTTATGCGCTTCACAAACATGGAAGATCAGCAGAGCATTTACAAAAATTATTAAGTAATAAAGAGTGGCTAAGTTTAGCATACCATGCACGTAGAGACTGCTTTAACCCATAGATCGACTTGTTTAATATACAAACCAAATTTTTGTCAAGTTCGTGTTTGAAATAGCTTAACTTTTATGCATAACTAAATTTGATTTATATATATGTGTGTGTGTGTGTGTGTGTGTGTGTGTGTGTGTGTTGATTTAATCAAATCATGTATTTTGTTAAGTGTTTTACAGAATTGAATTTAATGAGTCAATGTGCTTTAGTATTAGTAGTGTATTCTATGATTTATGTGTGAAAGTGATTTGTGTGTTTGATATTGTTAAAATTTTTTTATTATATATAAATATGGTCAATAAGTTATATGTGATAAAAATAAATATAGTATGTTAGCATGTTTGATAGTATTTAATGTTGTTCCAATGCATGTTAAGTGAGTTTCAAAGAACAAACCTTAGCCAAAACCAATCGCAAACATAGCAGAAATTTTGGCACAAGACCAAGTTTAAAGCAAGCCAAAAACAAAGCCCAAGCCCTCTCTTTTTACTTTTCCAAATCTGCCTTAAAAGTCAACAAATAATATGCAAAGTTCTTTTTATCAAATTTTCAAGCCAAAAACATACATCTGAAAACAGACCCTAAATCCATCGGTTACACAAGCTCCATTTTTCCAACTTAGTGATCAAAATTTTTCTTGCTCAAATCACCAAGAGTTCTTTCCCATTCACCATCTACAAGTTAAGGTAAGTTTTGTATGCTCTTATAGTTAGTTATTCATTTATTTTTCCATGTAAGAATGATTTCTTACTTTAGTAGTTTCATAATGGTTTGAATATTATTGTCATGATTCATGTTAATTAATAGAGTTGGATAAGTTTTGGAGTGTGTAGGAGTTGTTGGGTTAATGATTGATACAAGTGGGTTGTTAAGAAAGGTGATGAATAGTAGTTGTGGGGTTTGATGAAGTATTGGATGTGTTTTGATGATGAGAAATGGGATTTGAAGTGTTAGAAGTTATGTTTATCTATTGTATGTTGCTTTTGTGATGTTTTGTTTGATGTTGGATGTGTAAAAATTGATAAAATGATGTAAAGGAAATGAAAGAATTTCATGACAGTGGAAATAGTGGCAACACGGGCATCAACACGGGCCGTGTATGTGCTCGTGTATAAACTTTTAAGTTATTGAGCATTTTTTCACTTTAACACAGCCTTGTACATGGACCGTGTAGCAGCCCGTGTATAAATTTTTTCGATTTTGATGAAAAATTTCATCTAACACAACCTCAAACATGGCCATGTAGCCTGGTCGTGTAGCCTCCCCTGTTTCATAATTTGATTGTAATTTGATCATAATTTTTTCATCCAACCTCGGATTGAGATGATTCAAATTGCGTTAAAAAGCTTAAAAAGAGATCTACAACTTTAATGTTTTAAGTTTTTTCAAATTCCAAAAATATCAAGACCAAAATTTTAATTCTTTCCGGCTGTTATGTTTTCCAAACTAAGTTAAAAACTTATTTTACTAGTTAATTGTGTATAATTAAGTCTTATATGAATCTTTTAGGGATAAAATGAAATAGATAAATGATAGTTAATGTTATATATATATATATATATATTGTATATGTGAATATGAATTAATGTATAATTTTGAATTGACGATGATTTATATGAAATAGTTTATTTGAAAGATTTCCATCCTCAACTAAGTTTGAATATCGGTCATTTACCTGATAAACCTAGTTACCAAGATATACAGTAATGTGATTGTTGATTTTTATAATATATCTATATATATTTCTAAACCAACTCTAATCAAAGAAGAATTAAAAATTATTTGAATTAGTTGTGCTTTTCGCTGTTAAATCTGGTCCGAAGAGCGACAACCCTGTTAACGAGGTTAACATGATAATTTAGGCACTTAAGCCACTGGTCATAATGCAATGATCTTTCTCAGTGGCTTGGCGAGTAATTGATGGGGAGTATCGCTTCATTATAACATTTGCTTACTCTTGAAAAGATATAATATGATTTAGTTCATGTTTTTGGGGACAATTGAGCTAGATGATATTATTGATTAAGTTAAGTAAAGTTGATAATGGCTGTAAACCCTAAATGAAATTACTTTTTTTATGAGGATATAAGTATTCGAGCTGCTTATATCAACCCCCTGAGCAACTGCGGTTACTTAGGACCCCCAGATTCCTCATGATTGAATTCGGAGTTTGAGTACTCCATTGGTATATTGTTGACTTAATTAAAGAGAGGTAGTTTATGATTTTCTTTGCATTAGTTCAGGAGTGTATGTCACATCGTATTTGTTTGTATTACTGTGTACTGGGTTTTTGGCTCACTTTTACTATTTCAGGTATTGAAAATTATGAATTCTATGATTCCTTAGGCTACGGGACAGACTTTGAAGACTTTTTCGATGAGTGCAACGATTAAGATCCCTGGACCGACCTTGTTGTTTTTCTTGGAAAGAAAGATAAGACCAAGCTTGTTTTTTTTTTTTTTTCCTAAAAATTTTAATAGTATAGACTTAGCTAACTTATAAGCTTAAGTTTGTAATATATATTTGCAAACTTTAAGATACCATGATATTAGTATTTATATGTTAATGTATTAGAGTATCTACTCTTTTATGAGTAGTTTTTGTTAAAGATGTGTATCTAATAGGTTAAATAGGCAATTCACATAAACATTTTCTTATTAGACAACCTTACGTATAATATATCCATGTATTATACATGGTTGGGGGACATGACATGTCATATTTTAATATAGTACATGTCGGGTCCTTGCTGTGTTTGTGGCCAGGAGGTAGATTCATGTAGACTTCTTCCTCTAAATTTCCTTGAAAGAAGGTGTTCTTAACATCCAACTAAAAAAAACTCTAACCTAAGTTAACAGCAACAAATAAAAGAACTCTAACAACATTCATTTCTGCAACCGGTGCAAAGGTCTCTTGGTAGTCAATACCATATGTTTAGGTAAATCCCTTTGCAACAAGTCTGGCCTTGTATCTCTCTATGGTATCATCACTTTTTTACTTAATTTTATAAACCCATTTGCATCCTATTGGTTTCTTTCCATTGGGTAAAGTAACAATGGTCCATGTATTGTTTCCCTCAAAGGCTTGAAGCTCTTCATAGCATTGTTCCAAATAAGGTTATTCTTTGCTTCTTGGAATGTGATAGGTTCATTTTGTTCGGAAATAGAGGTTAAGAAGGCCTTATGTTATGAGGAAACATTATTATAAGAAACATAATTCCGAATTGGATAAGTTATATTGTAAGTGGCAAAATCTCATAACCTAAAGGGAGGATGAGTTGAACAAGTTGATCATATTAGGCTGGTTTCTGTTTGATTATCTCCCCTTAAGTTTGACTCTTCTTCCTTTGAATTTTTGATATTTTCTTGAACTTGAGTATTTATACCTTCAAAAATGGCTAGTTTTGGAAGAGAAACTACAACCTTAAGTTGCTTAGTGAAATCAAGTTTATCATAATCACTTTCATTTTTATAAAAGGGTTCATTTTCAAAAAAGGTTACATCTCTTGAGATATAAAGTTTATGATTCAAAGGATAATAGAATTTATATCTTTTTTTTTTCTTTGTGAGGAATAACCTATGAACATAGCGTTTACAGAATTCTATCTAGTTTATCATGTCTTTTAATGTGAATAAAGAGAGTGCACCCAGAGATACGTAGATGATCTAAGTTCATCTCTTTTATTTAAAATTTCTAATGGACTTTTATTTTTTAAAACAATGCTAGGAAGTCTATTAATAAGATAGACGATAATAAGCATTGCATTAGACAAAAAAAAAAAAAGAATGGAACTTTTGATTGAAAAAGTAATGATCTTGTGACTTCTAAAAGGTGACAATTTTTCCTTTTAGATACTCCATTTTGTTCAGGGGTATTTATACAGGTAGTTTGGTGTAGAAAACCCTTTTGTTTTAAGAAATCTAAGAAATTTTTATTAATACATTCAGTAGCATTATCGGATCTAAAAATTTAATTCTAGTATTATATTGGTTTTCGATAAAGTTCATGAATTCTTGAAAAATAGGGAAGACCTCAATTTAAGATTTAAGTAAATACACCCTAGTATGGGAATAGTCATCAATAAAAGTAACAAAATATTTAAAGCCATTATAGGAATCAACAAGGGCTGGTCCCCAAACATCAGAATGAACAAGTTAAAAAATTCTAGCAGTTTTACTATCTTATAACGAAAAAGGTAGTCTGGTTTGTTTAGAAAACTAACACAAATCACAATGACATGAATTTAAGGGTCTATTTGGATTGTTGGATTTTTATCTATATTGAATATGTATTAGATCAATATTGGTTTGGTTTGGTTAATTTATGAGTAAAACTGTTAGTTTTTAATTGATATTATATTTGTATCGGTTCAATATCTGTTCAGTTTGAAAATGATGCTTAAACAACACCAAAACGACTATCCAAACAAGCCTAAATTAGATAGAGAAAATAATTTATTCATAACTTTATCAAAGGGATGCCCAACTCTCCACTGCCACAACTTGTCCATTTCAACTAATTCTTTATTAACACAAAGAGCTTCTTTTGAAAAGTCCAAGAAATATAGCCCATTTTCTAATTTTTCTTCACCATTCTTCATGTTGCTCTATCCTAAAATGTCACACTTTGGGGGTGAGAAAATAACATTGCAATTTAATTCTTTTGTGATTTTTGATAAGTGTCTAAAGATCATTATTATTCACATTGTTTTGATAGTATATTATATAGATTTTATATGAATTATTAAAGAAAAGGATACTCATGTGGTTAAAATATTAATTTTAGGGATAAAGAAATATTTTTAGCTTAATAAAGACTTTTGGATGAGTTAATGGAGATTTTAATGAAGAAATAGGAATTTGAAATATTTACAACATTCATGGCTTTGCACACAAGCTGTGTAGAATACTGGTGTAGGAAACAAAAAAAGACAAGCAAGCATTTTGAAAGTACATGACCTATCTACATAAACTGTGTTCATGGTCATGTAGCCTCAAATTTTGACATTTTCACTAGTTTTCATTGTACATGGGCTCAAACATAGGTCGTATAGGATGCCCGTATAAGACTAAATTTGCCTTTTCCTATAAATAGTGACATTAACTCGTCTTTTTCATTATGACATCATAATCCTTCTTTCTTTCTACAAACCTCAGAGATAAAAATAGGTATTTAAGAGTGGAGAGACGCGATGGCTTATTAGAGATCACAAGACTTCATGTTTAAGGATTGTAATAATAACTTGCTACACGGAAGCTATTTAGGATCAATTTTCCATTGGATTCTGATCGAATACAATCAACAAGCTGAATTCAGCTCATATGGAACCCAGGGCAAACCAATTGTCCGAACACAAACAATTGAAGCAAGATATTGTATTTGATTTTTCAGCATATCTTTTGTATTACACTGAGGATAATATATAATGTAATAGCTAGTTAGTTACAATAACAAATTGCTCCTAAAAGATATGAGAGGATCTGCCAACTCAGCAAAGCTGGTTACAAAGCATATTCTAGAATTTTTATAAAATGACTAACTGGACTAATAGTATGGACTCTGCATAAAATAACTAACTGGACTTATAGTATGTAAATATGGACTCTGCATGGAGGCCCTTTATTAATTAAGCCCATTCGGTATTAGTAACCGACCCATTTCTTCCTCTGGTATCAGCAACCGGCTTCAACCTGACAGAAGACTTGGTTATTTTTCAACTCTACTCACAATTCTCTTCTTCCCCGATTAACCCTAACGCATAACTCTTCATTATTTTTCCTCATTCTATCATTGTATTTCTTATTCTATGGAAAAATAGATCTTTTTACCCTAGATCTTGAAAAACCCTAAACCCTAATGTAGAGATTGGATTGCTTTGTTAATGGAAGTTTATGTTTTTCTTGAATCCAATCATGTGCTTTGATTGCTCTTGATTTAATATGTGCATAATATTAGGTCATTGTTTGATTCTTGTTGATTTAATCGATGGATTAATTGATGAGATAGATCTGACATGAATAGTGAAGTTTGAATGTAACTCTAAACATAGAATGCATGAACTTCCTATATAAAGATTGAACTTTTTTAAGGAATCTTAGACTCTAATGTAATTTTATATATATCTAATGACGAAAGACACTTTCATTAGACATATAGGGTTAGAATTCAATTATCTTGAATTAAAGATTGATGAATTAGGGATCCCTACAGTTCAAGAACCTAAAAAACCATTAATGAATGTTTTATAACGAATTAGAAAAAGGGTTAGTGGTGAATCAAGATTAGGGATAGTTATGTGATTTGAAAATCATTAGAAGCACTGACACTCACTTTTGTTAGGATTTATTAATTAATTAGTTGCTTAAATATATTAAGATCACTTGAATTAAATAAGCTAAATAGTAGATATAGGGTACATAGTAGTAGTTATAGGTCCTGATGGAACGCCCCCTGTGCTTATACCGGTACTATGATCGATAGGTATGCTTACCTAGGATTAGTTGCAAAGTAAGAATAGGGTTTTAATTTAATTTGATTGATTACGATTGGAAAATCCACATCAGCTTTACTGACATATAACATGTTTGAAGTAAAAGTTGGTAGATATAAGACATTTGAAATATTTTTTAAAAGAAGGCTAGTAGTTCCACTATTACGTATTGGTACCTTGATCCCATTTGCAATGGTAACATGTTGTATATTATTAATTTGTTCCAAGTTTTTTATAATTTCCTATTGTATGATAGGTAGAACCAAAGTCAATTATCCAGCTATTTGAAACAAGGTTAGATGCTATATTAGTATAATTTCCCGACTGCTCACTACCCAAATTTTGATTGTTATTTGACATGGAATTTAATTGATGAATTAGCTAACCAAGCTGCCTTAGCTGCCCATGCCCCATTTGGTTTCTTGATTCGACCCTTCTATTTGGGTTTAGATCCGACGCATCAACTAAGCCTCTTCTTTCTTGCTCTTTCGATAATTCGCTCTTTTGCCTCTTTTGTCTATACCACCCTTGTCTCCTTTCTTCCTAATGGGCATAGGTACGGGTAAACGAACCAACTTCGATCCCTCATGTGGCTAACATTCTTACAATTGTTGCACCAATCGATGTTGTTAGCTTCCCATGCTTCCCCCTTGTCTAGGCTAGGATTAGTGCTACTTTCTTTGATGGCAAACGTTTAGTTGGTTTTCAGGCTTATAGTCGCATGGCAGAGAGAGGTTCATGTTGCTCCTCCTTGTTTCCTCTTGCTGTACCATGGCAATAATACTCGAGAAAGAGGGAAGCTCAGTAGACAAGACGATTTGTAATCTGATAGCGTCAAAGATGGCGTTAGGTCCAACAAGGAACGGTATATTTTATCTTGCTCAATTCGTTCTTGAATGGTTTTCAGGTTATACATAAATGGTTAATTCATCCCATTTTGTTTTCCAAGTATCGTGGTATTCTATGGTGGTTTGGTTCCTTACTTTATTTGTGCAATTTCATTTTTTTAATTAGAAGATATGTGCCAAAGGTTCTTTGTTGGCCAAACATCCCGTTAACAGAATTACAAATTTCTTGAGATGAATTTGAAAAAATGAAAAGTTCGACTCTTTGGGGCTGCATGGACTTTAATAACCATGACACTACAAGATGGTCATTAGTTTGACATTCTTTTAGTTTTTTATTCTTCTCATTAGGTTTTTTTAGTTTACCATTGATGTAGCCAAGTTTACCTTTTTCGCTATGGGAAAAAGTAGCGGCTTTAGCCTATGATAGAAAATTTTTTCCATTAAGTAACGTAGAGGTAAGTCGCAGTGTAAGATTTGCCTTGCTATGCGATTGGTAGCCCCCCATGCCTTATTCCATTGGTGGTGTCACGACTTACTTCTTCAACAATCTTGTTGATACTTTGAATTTCATTTATGAGGCCTTAATAAAACTACTTTGATACCATCTTATAATTTGAGAATGAGGAAAAAAAAGATTTTATTCAATTTCTATATATTGTTTATAAGGTTGTGCATCACTATTTATAGCCCAGCTCTATAAATTTTACCGTTGCTTATTTTCCTAAATTACAAGATTTCAAGACTTGCTACTTTCTGTTTTTGGTAACACAAACGACTAGTTGAGTTATTTATTCTCTATGGTCTCTTCCTTCCTTATTTTCATTTTGTAACACACTAGCAGAACTGTTTCAAACTAGCCTATGGTTATTATATACTTAAAATAGGGATGCCCTATTAATAAGGTTGAGATAGTGGCGAACAAGTACCTAGAGAAGTGGGACAAAAACTAATATGTTATTATTGGGTGATTTATAAACTCTATCTCGAAAGAAAGAAGCTAACTCGAAAAAGTCACCATCTTTAGCCATGAGTTAGGCCAGTTTTTAAGCAAATTCCTTCATTGAGAGCCTTAAACAAGTATTTTTAGTATTTTTTAAAAGTTTTGTTCTACTTATAACTTTTTATAGACTTATCAATTTTGCATGCCGTTTGTGGTGTTTTACTTGTACTCATTTGTACTTTATTTTAAGACCTTTTTTTGTTTTGGCAATTTCGGTTCTGTTTTTTGTAGCTTTCAAACTGGCCTATAATTATAGCCTTAGGGTGCATAATATTTTAGTTATCATTTTCAATAAATTTTTTCAGAGCCATCATTACTCTTGTTTTCCCAAATCTCTAAATTATATCATATTACAACTTTTGACTAGCACTAACAATTTGGGACACGACCCGTAAACCCAAATATGATAGACACAATTACAAAGGGGTTTTGGTAAGTGAAAGTCAATACAATTAATAAATAGGTCAAACTCGGAACTGACACGAAGTTAAATGTGTTCAGGTTTAGGTTTAGGACCTAAGCCATTTACAAACCCATGAACTCGTTAAAATATATTATTAATGTTTTGTATTTTTATTTCATTAAAATATAATATTATCATCCCTAACTAAATTATAAAATGACAAAGCTTTCCATATATGAAATATATATATATATATAGGTATAGTATATTATAAATTATACAAAGAACATACATATAATATATATATATATATAAAAATATAGATCTTATCTAATAGATAAAATATACATAATTTATATATCAATATACGATTAATTTATTTGCTATATATACAATATATGTATACACAACATATATGTATATATCATATAGTATGTAAATCAAATATTTATAACAATTTTATGTATTGATATAACATACATAATTAAATTTGTAGATTATAAATACATAATATATATATATATGTGTGTGTGTGTGTGTGTGTGTGTGTGTGTTATGTAAAGATTACGCATATAACACAGTATATAAATATATGTATTACAATAGAAATTACATACGAAATATTTATAAAATGGGTAGGTTGTACATAATATACATATATAATAATATGTAACTTATAGAGTGTACATAAAATATGAATTACATGTAACATATGTCGCTTATAATATATATATATATATATATATATAACATATTGTATGTGTGACATAACATATATATAATAAATATTTATAATGTACATGTGTAGATATATACTTATCTACACACATATAAGATCTATAAATTATAAATACATAATTTATATGTTATATATATATATATATATATATGTTATAATTCATTTGTTACATGAAATTATACATCATATATAACATAATACATAAATATATATTGATATATAGATTTGTATATCTATATGATTAAACTATATATTTTATATAAGGTTTATGTCACGAGTAGTTACTGCATTTTGATAAATTATGCAATTAAGTAGTTGAACTTTAAAATTGATCAATTTAATACCTAAAAGATATTTTTATGCATGCCAATAATACCTCCATCAAGTTCTTTCAAATACTAGATTAAGCAGTTTTTTTTTATATTAAATTGATCAATCTCAAAGTTCGAGTAACTAATTGCATATTTTATTAAAGTTTAAGAACTATTTTTGATATTATCCCTTTTATATGTAACATTTATAGTTTGTAATAATTATCTTAAATATTACATATAAACTAAAAATAATAATGTGTAACATATATCATATAGATATATATATCATAATCTTTATATATATAAATATGTATTTCACATAACAAATATAATAGATATTTATAATATATATTATTATGTATATAACGTATTCTTACATATATAAAATCTACAAATTAGAAACATATAATATATATTATAATCCAATTGTTACATAAATTGATTATATTACATGTGTATATTCAGAATATAATATATAAATTATATATAACATATTATACAAATTTATATTAATATATAATATAAATGACATATATATTGTAAATATTATATATAATACATATACATAACATATAATATATATAAAAAAAATATAAACAATGCTTAACATGTTGTATTTTAATATGATTTAGTCTTTTAATATATTACATTTCTTATATTGTGGGTTTAAGCATGTTGTGTTTGTTGGTTATAATGCTGAGATAATATATTTGTTAGTTAAAAACAGAGGTTCAATTTTTTTCATCATCAATTATTATCCACTAATGTAGTGTTTATTTAACATAGCTTTAAGTCACATAGTATAATTCCCTTAAGTTATATATGAGTAATTGTCATATATTATTTGTTAACTATGTCAATCAAGGATAATATTTTAATGCATTAACTTTTCAAGTCAACTATTTATTATAATACTGTATTTTTCTTATGACATTAATAAAAAGCACTAAATCTTTCTTATCAATTAATAAGTTGGTTAACATGAGACATGGTATAAATGGATCGAGTCATGTGTTTAAGTTTTTATACAAGTTTATAAGCGGGTCAAGTCCTAGGATAAGGCATTTCAAACACAAACCCATTCAAATATGGTGACCCCAACTATGGGCATTATGTTTGACATCGTTAACTTAGGTATTCCTAAAATCAATAAGCTATTAAAGATCATTATTTCGGAATCAATGGAATTGTGATATTTCTGCCATTATACGTTGCGTCACCCATGCAAGTCTGCGTCAAGTTTTTTTCTACTTTTTCTTTATGTTTTATCTCTACCTTTTGGTTTGGTCACATGTATTGTCACCACAACTATAATAAACATATCAAAATCAGATGGTTAAAAAGAATAATTAAATAAATAAATAAAAGGGAAGAAGAAGAATTAGCTTCAATAATTGAAAAGAAAATTATTAACTCACATGATTTACAAACAGAGATTGTACAAGACAATAGAAGAACTTACTTATTATCTGAAACACACAACCCAACTTACATTGCTCGAAAGAGCTTATTTTATTTTTTAAAGCCCCCCACAATTAGACAACTGAAGCAACGACAAGATATTACGAAAGAGATATCATGATACATGTTCCTAAAGCTGTTGGAAAGTGGATTCTAAATACCCAAACACCTCATTCCAACCTGCTTGCGTGGGGTGGTTCAGGTCCCAAAAGAACGATGCTGAGGGGTTCTCGCACACCGTATACTTCTTAACTCCATCTTCGTCCACATTTCCACATGTATATTCACTGCTTACACCCAGACAACAAGGCTTCAAGGTGTTCTCGAATTTCACAGTTCCTGGGTACAAAATTACAATAGCAAAAAAATTAGAAGATATGTCATTTCAACCATTACTTATAAAATCGATATAGGGTTAAGGGTACAATTTTAATTCTGGAAGTTCCGTTCAAATTTCAAATATTCCATGACACGTGGCATCATACAAAACGATACTACATAGGTAAAACTACATAAAAGGGTACCTGTATCTTTATAAAAATATTGCAATAAAATTAATCAATTAAAGGATCCTAATGATTAATTTTATTGTAACGTGATGATCGGATGCCGAACGCGGTTTTGGTTGTATTACCAATGAAATGTCCATTATTATTTATTATTATTTTGTTCTTATTACTTGCATATGTCATTGTTCAAGGAGCTCCGATTCTGTTACTTTGCTGCTGATGGTCCAGATATCAATGTCTCTCCCCTTTTGGCTCTTGGTTACGTCAAACAGACGTAAATATATGTATATTTTTTCCCGTATGGGGCTCAAGGTCCAATTGATTATGATCTGTAACCAATTTATTTGGGGGTAGGTTTCCATTATCATCTTCGGGAGCTTTTATGTCTAATCGAGGACTATCCTGCCATTAATCTAATAATTAGATATAAATATATTAAATAAATATTAACTATTTTAGTAATTCAATTATGGTTTGATATTATGTGAGCACTTAAAAAATAACGAAACTGGTTTTATCAAAATTAATGACGAGACCATAAAATTTTCTTATCATTCTCTAAACTTTTTTCTTCCAAATTCTTTTGTTTTATCTTTTAAAGGTATATAAACACCGATTAAGAAACCCCCGAAAAAAGAAAAAAAAAATTACTTTTTCATCTTTTTCGAGGATTGATTATGATTTGTAAAGGAGATAAATATGTAAAATTACCATTATTCTGGAGGACCGTCGTGAAGACACTGTAAAGATCAAGAATAGTAAAATCGGACGAGTTGCTTTGATTGTTATAGTTGGCCACGGCTTGCTGCAAGAGCTGATTGTGGAGCATAGCAAGATTATTGTAAGTCGTATTGCATTGCTGAAACGACACAGTATATGTGCTTGAAGGAAGACATCCGACGGGCTCTAGGCCGGCAACTACCACTTTCTTAACTCCTAGGTCTTTTATGCGTTTTATGTTTGTAGCCAATTGATTTACAACTTGCGTTATAAAAGTTGGCAAATCCTGAAACAAACAACAAGATGTTTAGACATAATTTTAATATACAGGAAGAAAGGAACAATATTATTCCAATTCTTGTAGAGCTCGACCACCTAATTAACATGTGCTACATCTATTCTATTATAATATATAATTTCGAAAGCTTTTCTATTATTATTTATTATGATTCTAATTATTGTCCCTTTTTTATTTGAAGTGTCACCTATTTAAATTTTTTTAATAATTAACAATTGGATCTTTCTCTTTCAATTATTTTAAAAGTGTCACAATTTCTAAATAGTTGTTTCACTTCATAAGCAAGTATATCATATTTAAAAAAAAAAAAATTAACCATTATACCTTTTGATTTTAACGATCTTAGAATCCTCATCATGATTGAAATTTTTCATTATACCTTTTTAATATTATCTTTTCATATTGTCTTTTTTTTTTTATATTGGTATCTTTTTAGTATTATACCTATTCATTATTATACTTTATCATATTATGAATTTTCAATATTGTTTTTTTTATATTACTGCAATTTATGAAATATTACCTTTCATAATACTATTACAACTTTTTAAATATTCTAAATATTTTATATGATAATTAATAACCATACAAATTATAATATTTATTATATATTTACAAATATTATTTAAAAATTTGCGCATTGCGCGGTACTAACTGATTTGATTTATTTGTCAATGTTATACACAAGTCTTTACCTTGACCCTTTTCTTCGGTAGTAGATACGACTGATTACCTTTAATTATGCATATTAAACTTTATTTATCTTTCAAAATATAAGATTTATAAGTCCATAGATGAAGACTTGAACCTAAGTAGTTCAAATTTTTTCTACCTATCATAAAACTTTATAAAAATTGCATATGATTCTATGTGCAAGTAAGACTAATTATTTTACATTTTGTAGTAATAAAAAAATATCAAAAATAAATTCTTATTCAAGAGGGAAAGAGTACCAAGCGTTTAATTGCCTATTCATTTTATTGAATGAAATAATTCTATAATATGATATGATAATTATTATTGGGAATTGAGTATAATTGTAATAAGATTTTTATTTGTTAATTTTTTATTAAAGAAGATAATTGAAAAAAAAAAATCAATTCTAGTTGCTATATTGATAAGTTTAAATAAAAAATGGCTAATCAATATTTTTTATAATAAGGATCCTTATAGAATAGTAATTATGAGCAACTAATTGCCACAATATTCATAGGTTTAAGTAAATGACCCATAGAAATTTAGTGAATGGATAAGAGTGGCTAGACAAATTCTTTAAAAAAAATGAGTAGCCATACAAGTTAACCAAAATGAATCTTACAATGCTTATGTTTGTTCCATTCAATTTGGTACATAATTTAGTTGAGCAATAGGTTCATGTTCTGTTTAGGCTGTCAAATTGCACCACACTTGCTGGCTTGACTTGTTCAAAACAAAATGTTTTTACTAAAAGTAGGAACAAAACCAAATTAATTAACAATAATTTTTTTTTACCTTTTATGTTTTCGTTACTAGTATTTCAATCACTAATTGGTTTTGTTTAAGGCTTAGGGTTCGTGGTTAATCTGAAACCAATCCAAACAAAACTATATTCCATGTTTTGGTTCAAAATGGATTCTGAGTTGAATTAAACCTAGCCATCCCCACTTCTCATCCCAGCCCTCAGAGAAAAAGTCCATGGCTCATGTTTATGGAGCCCAGCTTAATAACATACTTGTATGGAAAATATACTTACATGGAATATTCTATTAATCACCTATATATCTACCCTTAGAAATAACATATATATACATATATACATGTAGTATTATTTATGATCGGATCTTTATAATCCAAAATTAAAACTATCCAATGAAATCAGTCAAATATGTATGGTCACATAACATATTGCAACATTTATCGGTCACATGCATGATTAGTGGAAGATGTTACCTTGATAGAGCCATTAGTCTCCAAGTAAGAGGTATAGTCATTGCCGGATAGGGTGACAAGGACAAGGGAGGAATTGAGATCGGCCGTCGTGTATAGATTGCCTTCACCGATCAAGTTTTGGAAATAGTCGATTTGGGTGGTCATATTTGGTCCAGCCGGGGCAATTACGGTGTCAAACACCCCAGTTCCTCCAGTTGCAAAGTTTATTCCGTCCTTCAAGTACTTGCTTCCTACTTCCCTCCATTTGTAGGGTATCGGTAACAGTCCATAATACTTACCTATATATACAAACCACAAGTACATTGAAAAAAATAACAAAAGATTTATTTAGAATTTCATACCATAGTTTTAGTAAGACATAATTCAATTTTGACAGATATGATAATGGAGTAAATAGTTTCTAAAACAATTAAAATACTCAAAATTTTGTGTATATTGTATATATTAAAATATGGTATGATTGTGTTGAAATATAGTGACTTAAAATTTGAGCAACACCCAAGTTTTTAATTCCCTATTATTATTTTTTCCCAATACATCCTACTTTTATTTAAAGTATTTATTTTGTAAATTTTACAAAAGAACATTTGAAAATCTATGAATATATGTTAGATTTATTTTTTAAAATTGTATTTAGCATAAGAATAATATAACAAACAATAAATTAAAATTTAAGACAAAACTTTTTAGATTAAGGGTCTATTTCAATTGTCAGATTTTTATCTATATCATATTTGTACCATATCCGTTTGATTTATTTATGAGTAAAATTATCAGCTTTTCATCGGTATTTATTTTTTGATAAATATCTATTTGCAAATGATAAAAATGCGATGTCAAAATGACTAGACTATAATGAAACAAATAGATCTTAAGTGCGAAAGGGCTTAAAAAGCTGAATCCATATATTTGAGATGATTTAAGGGAGATTTGATATGTACGATTAAATTTAGGGTTCATTTGGATTGTCGGATTTTTATCTGTATTATACATGTATTTGATTTCTATCTGTAACTTATCTATATCATATCTATCTGGTCAATTTATGAGTAAAACTATCAATTTTTCATCGATATCTATTTATTGACAAATATCTGTTGGACAATGATAAAAATATGATGCCAAATGGTCAGAATATGATGAAATAAACAAACCTTATGAGAGGGCTTAAAATGTCGAATCCATGTATTTGAGATAATTTAAGGGAGATTTAATATGTAGGACCAAATTAAGGACCATTTTGATCTGCTAGTTCACTCTTGACTTTTCTTGGAGAACTCATACACTTAAAGAAGCTTTTCTATAAACTTTGATTCACAATGGATGAATAGAAGAATTCATCAATCAAAGTCATCATAATCATCAACTATGGGTGCAATCTAATAAATGTTATTAATGACCAAACTCTATAAATGTTCAAGAGTTCTCTCATTTTACAACTAAGAAATAAAGAAAAATACCATCATGTTACTAGATTGTAATCAAATAAATAAAACAAAGTTCCACATATGGAAAACACTATATCTCTTTTAGAATGGTAAAGGAAAGGCTTTATAACCCCTCAATTTGTTATACAATTGTTTGAATATTTTAAGACTTCCTTCTTCTCCACTTATCTGCTAACCCTTAGTCATCTCGTGGGTTTAAATTAGGTTAGTTTTAATTGTCATGAAAAAATAAAAGGTAAATCCTTTTTTTATGGGAAAAATGACATCTTAATAGTTCCCCCCCACCCCCCCCCCCCCCCAAAAAAAAAACAATCTAATAGCTAATACAAAGTTGTTTAGATATTAACATAATTCCATCAACCTTAAGATGAGCTGTGATCCAGCCAAATACTTTTTACATTACTATAAGATTATGTGTACGTTTTATGCAATGAAGCCTATTTGACACATGCACCCCTTAGCAGTCAAATCTGCCCCCACTAAATCACACGTGGTAAAAATGGAAAAGTAATCTTCAGTCAATCTTAAGATCTTCTACAGGCCGGAAAAATCCATATGTGGGATAGAAAATTTACAAACGCATAAATTGATCCATCAACGTTGACAAAGCTACATACTTAGTATGCGAATTGGTTTTTCTATTACTTAAACGGATATGTTCCTAAAATAAAAAATTTATAATGCTTCGTACACGCAATACATGACACAGACTAACCAACTAAAAGATCACCAAATGATTATTATCAAGACGTTACTTGATGTGACTTTCTTATTAGATAATGGGGTTCTAACCCTAGTGGGGGACGCGTGCAATGATCATGGCCACTGTGGGGACATGTAAAGTGAAAAATAAGGCTATAACATGACTTATATATGGCACATGAGTAAAAATACTTGGGAGGAACAACTAGAAGAACATCATGAACGGCACATGGAAATGGATCAAGATGCTTCAGAGGCAAGTCCATTCACCACAAGGATTAGACCTTAAAAGGTTTATGATTTTTTCAATAAATGAGGTGAAATTCGCCTCTAACTAGGATAATGAGACACTCACCTCTTTAATTTAGTTAACAATAAAATTTGTCCAATATTTTGTCCACAAATTTGTAGACTAGTCTCGCCTTTCTATAATGCTTCAATATTGGATATTTCTAAACTAGTGATATATATAGACATTACCTACGAAGTCCGTCAAGACACGACCGTCGGAGAAACGACCTGTTGGTCTGCCAGGATAGGTGATACCATAAGGTATCTTCCAGGAGCTTGAGGTTGCTATGGGGCCATTTCCGGTGTCGGCATACGAATCCCCAAAAACAAACAGCTTCGAAGGTTGGAATACCGTGGAATAGCCGCCCCTAATACGGCGGCGGTGGTAGTGAGATAGATCTCCAACTACGGGTGCATAATTTACTGCAATGTGCGTAAATAAGAACACATCATGGTTAGATAATACAAAGGGTCAAATAATCATGAGTTCCTAAATACAAGGCTATTTTTAAGAAGTTCGTTCGTTTATTTATTGGTGCAATTTTACCTGAAAATATCCAAAGCAATATTAGTGGAAGAAGAGATGAAAGAATTGGTTTTGGGGTTTTCATGGATTAAATGATTGGTTAAGCTTAACCAAGATCTCCAACAAGAGAGCACTATATAGTAAAATACTTAATATTGGGGAAGCAATGGAGAGAATGAGTCACTATGGAATGCTTCGAACTTCTCACCCTTTTTATAGACCGACCTATGACCATGTACAACGTTGAAGTTTAGCAAATTCATTAAAAAAAACAAAATGTCAATAATAGAGCAAAACCCTCAGTTTCCCACGTTGGTAGTCTCTAACAAAAACGTGAGAAAATTTAAAGGTGCGTCCTAGTTCAATGTGACCAGCAAGGAAGGGAAAAGTGTTTGCTAACCCTAGTATAATTTTTTTTTTTTGTGTTTTTTTCAATAAATATTTAACACGTGTCTAATAAATTAAATAAATATATATATAAGTTCCTAAAATAAAGGAAGTAATTCTTGATAATGTCAGATATTTATTTATAGGGATACAATAGATGCAGTAAACTGAGGATAGCAAATTTTTTTCGACCAGCCACTAAACAATATCCTCTTGTACATGATTTTTCTTTTTTTTTTTTCTTTTTTCTTCATCTAAATCTATTATTATTAAATGAAATTCTTGGTTCAAAAAAATATTTATAATATGGTATAACAGCTACTCTTACTACTCTCTTCCCACTCTTTCCTTACTGCTCTCTCTATCTCTTACCTTCTCCAATATCTCTCTTCTCCCTTTTAATTTTTATTGGTAGTTCATTTTTATATATTTCGTTGTTCTCCTTCTCTCTCTTCTCTCCTTTTTAATTTTTTTAATAAAAATATCTCCTACTCCTTGTTTTTTTCTTTTTATCTTTGCGCACGATGCGCAATTGCATTGCATACCAATATTTAATTATTCATAAATATTATGATTGATAGTTCACATCAATGAACTGTGCAAAGATAGAAATATAGGCTGCCACACAAATACAGCAACAAATACATATATCTATAATTAATATAAATTTTTTATATGTTTACACACACACACACACACATCTACATAATGAAGCAAAGGACCACTCTTTTATCTCACTATCTTCAATTAATGTTAAGTGTTGGTTTTTACTTGTTTTGGTATCTTTTTTGTCGTTCTCAGAAAAATTGTTGTCAAAAAAATGAATACAAATGAAGAATTGATATTTTTACTCATAAACAGAGATATGAATAAGATATAAATACCGATAAAATACAAATATAGATGAAAACTGGTCAATCCAAACAAACATGAGAATATTACATGTACAATATACTTTCAAAAAAAATTCTCAAAACCAAACTATGGAGAAAATTTACATAAATAGTATTACTATATTGCACCTTGGAGAGGCAATACTTTTTTTTTTTTTTAATTATATGTGTATCCCATATTGGATGTGCGATACACTTCGGACATGTATCGCATCTCCAACAAGCAATACACATATAATTACATGTATATCGCTCGTTAGATGTGCAATACAACCCGAAACATATATTTGTATAACCAATGTGTGATACAACCCCAAACACATATCGCATAACCAACGTGCAATATAGAGGCTTCTAAAAAAATTTTACATTTAGATCATTATATCTCTACTCGAAGATGCGATACAAGTAGGAACATCTTAGACATGTATTCTATCTAAACAAACCCTTCCTAAATATTATGATTGACAGTTCACATCGGTGCACTGTGCAAAGAAGGAAATATAGGCTGCCACACAAATATAGCAACAAATACATATTTTTATAACTAATATAAAATTTTTGTATGTTTATACACACACACACACAGCTACATAATGAAGCAAAGGACCACTCTTCTATCTCACTATCTTCAATTAATGTTAAGTGTTGGTTTTTACTTGTTTTGGGATCTTTTTTGTCGTTCTCAGAAAAATTATTGTCAAAAAAATGAATACAAATAAAGAATAGATATTTTTACTCATAAACAGTGATATGAATAAGATACAAATACCGATAAAATACAAATACAGATGAAAATTGGTCAATCCAAAAAAACCTGAGAATATTATATGTACAATATACTTTCAAAAAAACATCTTTAAAACCAAAATGTGGAAAAAAAAATTGCATAAATAGTATTACTATATCGTACCTTTGAGGTGTGATACATTTTTTTTTAAATTATATGTGTATCCCACGTTGGACGTTCAATATACTTCGAACTTGTATCGCACCTCTAACAAGTAATATACATATAATTATACGTGTATCACTCGTTAGATGTGTGATACAACCCCAAACATGTATCACATAACCAACATGCAACATAGAGGCTTCTAAAAGATTTTTACGTTTAGATCACTATATCTCTACTCGATGATGCGATACAAGTAGAAATATTTGTATCTCCATTCCAAGATACGACATAGCAATACTATTTTTTTTTTGTATAATTTGTATTTGTGTATTTATTTTTTTCAACAATCTTTAGACATGTATTCCAGCCAAACAAACCCTTATTCTTAAATGTTAAGATTGACAACTCACATCAATGCACTATGCAAAGACGGAAATATAGGCTGCCACACAAATATAGCAACAAATACTAATATTTATAATTAATATAAATTTTTTATATGTTTATGCACACACTGACACACACATCTACATAATGAAGCAAAGGACCATTCTTCTATCTAACTATTTTCAATTAATGTTAAGTGTTCGTTTTTAGTTGTTTTGGCATCTTTTTTGTTGTTTTCAAATATATTGTTGTCAAAAAAACGAATACAAATGAAAAATAGATGTTTTAACTCATAAACAGAAATATAAATGAGATACAAATACCGATAGGATACAAATACAGATAAAAATCAGTCAATCCAAATAAACCCAACAATATTACATATACAATATACTTTCAAAAAAATATCCTCGAAACCATACTGTGGAAAAAAATTACATAAATTATTATACTAGATCGCACATTGGAATTGCGATACATTTCTTTTTTAAACTGTATGTGTATCCCACGTTGGACGTGTGATACACTTCGAACTTGTATCGCATCTCCAATAAGCGATACACATATAATTAAACATCTTAGATATGCAATACAACCTCCAAACATGTATCACATAACCAACATATGATATAGAGGCTTCTAAAAGATTTTTACATCTAGATCACTATATCTCTACTTGAAAATGCGACACAAGTAAGAATATTTGTATCTCCATTCCAAAATACGATATAGCAATACTAATTTATTTTTTTTTTTTTTGGTAAATTTGTATTTGTATATTTATTTTTTTTAAAACAATCTTAGACATGTATTCCAGCAAACAAACCCTAGAGCATCAATTCAGGGCTATATGCAAGAATACTCAAAGCTAAGCGACAAGAACGCTAGCTATGTTCGTATTCTATAATAGCTAATTGTGTATATAGTAAATTAATTATCAGTTTCTTCATCAAGAAAGGAAAATATATGTGTGTATATATATATATTTATGTTTTTTTCAATCTAGGCACCAAAATGAACTACATACACCACGTAGAATTTACCACCATCCCGAGTGGCCAATCCTTCTTCCACGGATTTTAATATCATGTAAACTTTACCTCCATTTTCTATCTATTTCTTCCTTTTTCTCTTTCAAACCATGTCACGGTACATTTTCATTCGGTTTTTATCGCTTTTTTAATCCCTTTATACGCCCCATTCAAAATCAAAACCTCCTTGTATCCTAACCCAGCGGTCAGAATTTTGGGGCTAGTCAAACTCGCGTCTCTTCGGGAACTAGTTCAAAAAGTTCGTTCTTCATAAACCTAATTAACCGTGTTTCTACACTAATATAAACAACCTTGGTGGGCTAAGACTAAAATATATTAAACTTCTCGAAGTCATAATTGACATATTCTCCAATAAGAAGACGTCAAAGACTCAAAACAAACGCATACGGTACAGCTACAGAGTCTCTAAACAAATGGACGACCCAACTTCATCAATCTTTTTATATACCGTTTCCTTGATTATAACACCTCATAATTTTATTTTTATCACATGTATCTTGACTGTAGAAATAATTTTGATCATTAACAAGTCTTTCCTTTCTATTATGTTACCAAGAGACATGTGCTTATATAATAATGGAGAATTAAAACAGGGCTGGATAGGACCTGTAAACTAGTCCGGCCTCATGCCTTGGGGTTTAAACCATTGATCCAATCCTAACTGTGCAATTCATGACCCAGGTAATGGGGAAAAAAAATGTAAATAAGAAACAAATATTTAAATCATTTTCACGTTAATATTGAAAATATATTACTTATCTAAAATATTTAATATTTTTTTATTGATAAGGCAACTAATAGAAATACTTGAAAGTATGATGGACAAATTTTTATATAACTACTAATCAAAATGATTTTTTTTTTCTGTTTTTACTTTTGTGGAACTTGTTTGTATATTGAGTATTTTGTAATCCCACATTACTAATTTTATAACTAAAAGTGAATGTGTTTATATTTAAATAAATACACATCTTAAAACATTCTTTCAATATAAGTGCTAAAGACCATTGTTCTTAAATCCAACTCTACACCATGTTAAAAATTTGTTTTATTTAATTTTTTTAATTTATTTTTCTTATTTTATCTTTTTATTTATTGTTTGTTGGTTTTCAAATTTTTCTTTTAAAAGAATTATGTTTAAAGTCTTCTTTTAATGTTATCTTCAAAAAATATTAAAACAGCCGGTTCATGGGACTCAAATCGTCTCGGGAACCGAGCTTCCAACCTTAACTAGTTTCAATTTCCATTTCGAATTACTCGTTTCTTAACTTGAGAAATGGTGGATCCTGGCCGGTAGTGAGTCATCAGATTTGACTCGTGCAGGGGTCTAGTCACAAGTCTTAAGGTACATGGCCGTAGTTTCGGATAACTTATTGGGATTTTAACTCTTTTAAAACATCATATTGTTTCATAAACAAATATGAAAATAACATCATCGGCACATTGCAGATTGGACAGAGAAAGTAAAGTAAAAACCAAATTATAATTGTCTAAAGGTCAGTCCAAATACATATAGAGGGATGGTTTATTTTAATGTAACAAGTGAATGTATGAGTTCTCAAATGCTATGTATCAAAACTAAGTATGGAGTCTTAACCATTGGACCACAAGGAATTATAAAAACTAATTAACAAAGGCTCATCTTATTTTTCAATCTCTAAGCACCATTCGACAATCAAGAGAAGACCTTAAAAAAAAATCTATGCATAGATGTTCATTCCTCCATTGAATCATTCAAAGCTTGTAAAGATAGTTGTCATAATGCTGGTGTCCTGCTCTAGAAGATTGAAGCACCAATTGCCTTGTCGCACATGGTTGAGGATATTAAGAACCACTTATTCCTTCTTTTACACCTTTTCTTACACATATTCAAACATATGAAATCTAATCTGTATTTTTTCAAGTTCATCTATAGTGAAAGATCATACGAGATGCATGCATGTGATCAATAATACACCCGTATGTTAATTGGCTTCCTCTATAGAGGACTAGCTTCATATACTAATATCCAGAGCCGCAGATTCCGAGCATCCCCCCACCCCACCCCAACGTGGTGTGTCTATATTTTTCGTGAAAATTTCCCTCTGTTGCTTTTCGCGTAGGATTAAACTGTTATCGTTTTTCGCCAAAAATCTAATGTCAGAAAATCTTTGTATGCGTGTTCATAGCCGCGTACGTATATGTGTGGGGACTCGTTGTACCCGAAATAGGGTAAAATTTTTGAAAAATTCAAGTTAATGAAATAGCTATCCTATCTTAGTTTCCAATTACTAAATTCAGTATATGATGAAGTGTGGCTTTAACGTAGTTGATGGATATATAAGTACAATATGATGAAGTGTGGCTTTAACGGTGGTGTTGCATGTGTTAAACTTCAGTTGCGGTCATGTTTCACTAAAAAATTAGTTGCCCTAAAACCTTAGTAAATTGAAGTTAGGTTTCGATTTCTTACTAGCTTATGATTGATAATTGACTTTAGAATTTGTAACTACGGAATGCAGATGTTAGTTGTCGTTTACATATACTAAGTAGTTGTGGAATGGGATATATGGATTGAGAAGAGATTGGATGTGTTGCTAAATTTAGAGTTAAATTTGTTTTGAAGATATAAAGTGTGACAAATCTAATCATGATAGTTTTGAGTTAAACACATGGCCAGAGTTAGGGTTGTAAACAAGTTAAGCCGAGTTTAGCTTAACTCAGCTTTAGAAGGCTCAGGCTTAGGCTTGGGCTCAACTAATTATCAAACTCAAGTTAAAGTTGAGTCTTTTATCAAGTTAAAAATTAAAGTTTGAATTCAACTCTTTTAGTTAAATAGGTTTTATTTTAAGCTTGAGCTCAACTCATTTAACTAAACGAGTTTTCTTACAAGTTCAAGTTTGACTCGTTTACAAATTAAACCCGGCCAAGTCAGACTTAAAGCAAGTTGAACTTAATTCACAAGCCATAAAGATAAATAAAAAATCCAAAATATTAAATATACAAGATAATTAAATACATATGAATAGATGAATAGGGAATAAATAAGATTAAGTTGTATGTGTATATATATTATTTAGAATTTTTTATTTCAATTATATTATATATATATATATATAATATACAATGTATAATTTATATATAACCAACAAGTCTATTTGCGTGCCTATTCACAAGCATAAGAAGCTAGCTTACAAGTCTAAATAAGAGCTTGAGAGATTAACGAGCTTTACTTTGGGATTAAGATTGACTTGTTCAGATAAACAAGTTTTTATTTGGGTTCAAGCTTGATTCATTTACATATCAAACTCAAGCTAAACCAAACCTAAAGTGAGCTAAGTTCAAGTAGCCCATGATTAACTTGGCTTGTTTATAATCCTAAGTAAGGCAGCTTCGAGTCAAATCGCAATGTAATGATGATATTGTGGAACAAACACAAAGAGTCCACTTAACTATACAAAGGAGAAAAAGTTTCAAAAACGATTAAAAAACATAAAATATATAATTAAATGATAATGAAATTTTAAACTACTTTAACACAAATGGGTAAAAATCATCTCCTATCCATACTATTAAAGATGTTGCTTTTAACAGCGCAGAATAAGTATATTCTTAATTATGTCGATTTTTGGTCTATATAAATATTTAGCAAAAGAAAATCCCTTTCATTAATAATATGTGATCAGCTTTCGATTTCCTTTGTAAAATTTGGATTTCTATTCCACATCACTAGCACTAAAACTTGAGTTGGATATGGTTGTATTAAATAAATGTACGTTTTTTACAACCTTTTAGAAAATGCATTAAAGATTATGAAGTTATTGGGTTCGAATTTTCTTTTGAATTTTTTATTTTATCTATAGAAAAATTTCATGTGAATTTTAAAAAGAAAAATAATGAATTAGACCGGTTTGTAGTCAATCTGCAATTGGAACCTGCAGATCCCTTAGTACCACAATTTTAGGATCGAAATCCATTATCGATGAGACCTATTTCAAACTACATCCACTCCATATCCACATGATTTTCACACACATGGTACTAAGCCCCATAAAACTTAACAAAAACCGTTATGGACTTATACTGCCATTAAGTTTATAATTAAATTGATTATGAAAAAAAAAAAGTGTAAAAAAACTTAAAGGTTTCATTCATAACTATAATATATCTAAGAGTTAATTACAAAAACATAATTTGTGTTTTAATTAATTTACAAACACATGATATAAGTTTTTTTTTTTTTTTTTATAATTGGGTGACCCAAGCTTCATTCAAAAGCATCAATATTATTTTATAATTTTAGAATGACCCGTATCAATATTTCATTGGTCGCAAAAATTAATTTTACATTTTTTAATTTTTTTAATTTTGAAAAAATAATTTTTAATATTTTATTTATTATTTTTTTTATTATATTATTTTTTTTAGACCAATAAAACTCTAACACATTTCCTCTAATAATAATTAATAACATTAACACTTTTTTATAAAACTCAAATCATCCAATTATCAAAAATAATAACATAAATTATGTATTTAAAAATTACTCAAAATACGGATCACGTTTTTTTTATTAACCCTTTTTATATCGTTGAATAATGTACCGGAACCGACTTCATTATAACCACTACGGATCATAAAATTTTCCATTCCTAGAAGTTGGTTCCTTTCATACAAAACAGTGGATCACATGCTCACCTTCACATCACCAAATGTTGAGTTGGATCTACGAGCTTCCCGGAGTCACACTTACACGACTTGGCCACATGATGAGTCCATGACCTACTTAAACTAAAAGAATGAAAATAAAATAAAATAAAGTCCTCCCCTCCTCCTCCATATATCACAGTTTCTAGAAAACGTAAAACCTTAGCAATTAATTTAACCTCCATATGTTTTCATATATATATGTATATATAATATAATATAGTTATTGTGAAGTTATCCACATTTAAAATTAAAACTGAATAAGACCCTTCGATCACGTGGCGGACAAAGGCTCTAAGTGGTCCTTTAATTATAGATTATTGACGTGGCCTTCTTCTTTCAGTTACGACTTTTGATACAAGAGAGAATGGGCAAGTCGCAAGTTGGCAAAATGCTAAGGGAAGTGATAAAATAATAGTAGAAAATTTTGCAAGCTAGGCTAGCTTACTACTGTGATTCGGCTGTGAATAAGGGATTGGGTTGCAGCCATATTGGCCCTAAATTGTTATTATTATTAGACCTTCGGTAGTACGTCACCGATTGAAGAAAATAAAATTCAAAAGAAAACATAATTTAACATAGAAAAAGATACATAATTACTTTTATTTTCATCATTTTGTTGAGGGTTCCGATTTGAAGAAAGTCAAAACCTTGAACCCATCTTAAATTCTTAATGACAAAACCCAAAGTAAATATAACTGAAGTTGAAACTTGAAATGAAGCTACAAATGTCAAAGAATGGATTGGGAGAGAGTGAAAATCAAATGAGATTGGAATAGAATGAAAAAGATGGTGCAGTGCCCTAATAGTCTATAAGGTTTGTGACAAGATGGAAACAATGATTAATGGGTACATTAGACAGTGGAGAAACAACTAGCGAGTAGCAATTTTATAATTTTAGGTATGCATCTCGAAAAAAACGAGCCAACAAAAAATAGTTATTACACTCATAGTGTACTATGTTAGTTCTAGGACAAATTCATTCATTTATATCCTTAAAATAATAATTTTTCTATTTTGGAAAAGTTGTAGATGTATTATAACTTTTTATAGATAATTTCATTTTGTTTATCACTTGTCACATTTTATTTGTCCTTTTATTTACTTTGTTTCTGTATGTTTTAGGACTTTTTTATTATTGATAATTTTTTTATTCTATTTTTAGCAGTATTTGAACGTATGTCTCAGTGTACACCCTAGGACAAGAACAAAACAATTTTATCAATAATATAATTTTTGAGACATCTTTGCCCTATTTTTTTCAAACGTCGAATTTTTTTATTGTTTTTAAATTTGCATGTATTTTATCTGGGTATTCGCAGAATCTGATAGAGAATTAGAATATCACATTTCGGCATTAGCGTGCATCAACGAATTATGATAATCTTCTTTACCTTTCACTGCGTCAGTTTTGTACAGGTTCAGTTATATTATTTTTAACTAATCTAATTCCAATAATCAGTAAACAAGATTTCACCGAATCACATGCTTGTTGACCCGTAATTCCACTAGAGTTTACACAAAAATAATTTTATACCAATTCATCTTAAAAAAGCTTTGTTCAACTGTTAGCTTATGGAATTGTATAAGTAGAATAACAATTTTAAATGTTATGATTCTCTTGATGCATACTAAAATCTCATCAAATCTTAAAGAATCATCAGAAGTTTCCTGAGGGTAGTATTAATAAAGTGCCACAATCTATGCAACAAATCTCGTTAAATCTTAACAAATGAGGCATTGCCTGAGTTTAGTATCTATTAACTACAACTCCATAAATTATACCTAGAAGTTGATTTCTTCGGTGGAAATTAATAAATCACGGGCTCCGTTTCACATTTCCAAATGTTGGAGTGGACTACGGAGTAACACTAATCCATGTACGAGTTTCCCCAAGTCACACTTCTTAGAACGTCATGTTACTATACACAATTACGCAACCCCGGTCATACATTAATAGATATCAGCACGGGATGAGTATGAACTGAGACCCACTGCAAACCGTCCCTGTTGGTTCCAAACAGTGGAACCGGACCGTGGAGATGGTTATGAATCGTCAATGGACTCACTAGTTCTGGTGGGTCATGACGGTTCATAATGGCGAACCAAGTAGGTTGTTCGGATTGTGGAACCACCACCTACGAACTGTGACTTAGCGATTCAAACCCAGATCTACCTACTTACAAAACAAAACAAAACCAAAAAGCCAAAATAGAAACAAACAAAAGAAGCCACTTTTTCAAAAAGTAATGTCTACAACTTTAAACAATTAGGGGCCCCTGCTTTCGTTCTGCGAAGGGGGGTCGTCCTGATATTAATTGGAAGGATTCCTACTGCAACTGGTTCAGAAGTATAATTGTTTGGCATCAATTTTCAATCTATCGGTGTAAGCAATTTGTACATTTAGCTACCATGAATTCTCAACTGTGAAAAAATAAAGCACTAACCAACTTGATGATTTCAATTCAGTGTAAACATAAACAACTTGCCATGAACGATATCAGATGCAGGCAATTTTAATTCAGCGTGTTGAAAAATTTTAATCTATCAAGAATCTTACAACTTGATGCACTTAAAGTTGCAAAGAATGAAGGCTATAAATTGACAATTTCATTTTCAAAAATATCAAACATTTATGTGTGTGTTGCTAAATTTTTTATTCCTCTAGTCCTACCTATACATCACTACGTACTCGTTATACAAAAATTCAAATATATGGTGCTAACTCTTTTTTTTTTTTTTTTACTATCTTGTACAAGAGAGTTACCCACTCATTTATTTCCTGTGTTTGTTCTTAGATTTCTAGTTCCTCTACTTCCACTTTTACATTACTGCATAGTTGGTATACAAACAAAAATTCAATGGCTTTTTTTTCCTTTGGTGATTCGTCCAAAAAATCTATTAGTGTAAATAATTTGTGAGTATTAGCTAGCTTGAATTTGAAAGCATGAAAAAATAAAGTACTAAACAACTTGATGATTTCAATTCGACATAAAGATAAACAACTAGTTATGGACGATATCAAATGAAGGCAATTTCAATTTGGCATGTTGAAAAATTTTAACCTGTCAGGAATCTTACAACTTGATGGACTTAAAGTTGCAAAGAATGAAAGCTATAAATTGACGATTTCATTTTAAAAAATATCAAACATTCCTATGTGTTTTGCTAATTTCTGATTCCTCTACTTCCAACTATTCATTACTACGTACCCATTATACAAAAATTCAAATATATGGTACTAGCTCTTATTTTTTTACTATCTTGTACGAGAGGGTTAGCTACTCATATTTATTTTCTATGTTTGTTCTTAAATTTCTGGTTCCTCTACTTCCACCTTTACATTACTACGTAGTTGGTATACAAGCAAAAATTCAATGGTTTCTTTTTTATATGGTGATTCATCTAAAAAATCTAGAAAGAAAGACAAATTGAAGGGGAAGCTAATCGAGTGTCAACAAGAGCCTACTATTAATATAGATGAGGATGCTAACTGCTATGACTTTAATGAGACCCAAGTGTCCAACCTTGAACTCACACTTGACCAATTCCCTCTAGTTCCACCAAGTGTCGAGACATTCAATCTTATTCACCATCATCAAGAGGATGATAACAACAACTCCCAAGATCCGGACTTGGAACCACTCCCACAACATGAAACAACATTGTCTAAAAATGTACCACAGGAGTAAGGCGCAGCTACAAGATATTTTTGCTAATCTTGATACATGTGTCTCCATGTGTTCTGACATTTAGACTGATAGATAGGGTGAAAGTTCCTACATAAGGATTACATCTCATTAAATTGATTAATACCGGATAATGCACAAGAGATTGATTGCATTATAAAAAATAGATAGAGCCCATAAGACTCAAAACATATACGCAACAATACGAGAAATTCTTGATGAATATAGTTTGACTGAAAAATATTTTCGATAGGTTCGATAATGTTGCAATAAATACAACTAGTATTTCTAACCTACAATTGTCATGCTAGCCAACGCTTGAGGGAACCTTTTTCATATAAGATGTGTATGTCATATCTTAAATTTATGTGTGAAGGATGTAATGGCGTCTTCAAAAATATGTACGTCTCCAATAAAAGATGTGGTTGATTATATTATGGACCATCTATCGATTAACAGAAAATGGTGACAATGGTGTGGTGTGCATGGTTAAAAATCAAAAAAATTCAAAAAAGATGTGCAATACCGGTGGAATTCAACCTATGAGCTTTTAGCTAGCACAATACCATATAAAGAACTGCTTTGTAGCTTTGCCATTACACATATACCAAGCGTACCACTGCATCCCAATGAATGCAAAGTCCATACTAACTTGTTGGAACTATTGAAGGTCATTTATGACTGCACAAATATTTTCTCTCATGTGTACAATCCTAATATACATCTCTTTTTATTGGAGGCCTGCAACATTATCAAGACACTCCAACAAGTAAGATATGATCCAATTTTGCAAATGTGTGTTAACGATATCACTCACAAGTGGTTAAAGTATTATAAAGAAATTCCTATGATATATAACGTGGCATGGTTGTTGGACCCACGCAATAAAGTGGAGGTACTTCGGGAAGTCATCCATTATTATTATGAACATATGGATAAGTTATCAGACACTTATGTAATTTCTACTAGTAATGTCACCAAAGAGACAATTAATGTGCTGTTGAACTTGTATTCTCAATTTAGTACTACATATGGTGGACAGATACCCACTAGTCCAGCAACCCTTATAATGCTCCAACATCAACCACTGTGGAGAAACCCGAAATGGTGCTCCAGTATCGGCAGTTCAAAAAGCACAGCGACATTGGCAGAAGTGGATCATATTCATAGATTGACAAGTACTTGATCATGACATTTGAATTTGGTGACATGGTGGACGCATACAACTTTGGCATCCTAAATTGGTGGAAACATTACAATAAAACATTTTAAATACTATCTTGAATCACTTAACAAATACTAGCTACACCTACTTCAACTCTGGTAGTTGAGCAAACTTTCAGCATTACAAGGTAGCAACTGGATGAGCATAAGTCTTGGTATGGACTAGCGATAGTTGAGGCACTAGTTTGCAACCATGATTAGACTCATGCAAAACGATAACAACAAGACTTAGAGGAGGACGAGTATCCCCATGACTTCAAATCTTCCACAAGTAGCACAGCTACCACTTCACCGAGGACTAGTCCAACCTAAAGAGCACTGAGTTTCCATTTAATTATTTGTTATTATTCTAGCTTGTGTTTGTATTGTAGTTTGGGTTAATGAACTATGTCATTATGGTTAGTTATTTGTTGTTGTATTAATTTATTTGTTAATATTGTAACAAAGGTAAGATGTAACGCCACACCCACTAAAATGTACTCATCAATGTTTGGATGTATGTTAATCTGCTAATACATGTTTGTTAATAATGTTGTTTATGTGCTAAACGTTATTTTTTATTGAAATAATCGTGAATATACTTTTACAATATAGTTAACATAAATTTTACTTTGGAACTTCTAAGTTTGATATATTTGTAAATTTGTAAATTGTTAAAAAAAAATTCATGGTTCTCGGAATCGGAACTACTAAAACCAACAATTCCATGGGACCGTGAACCATCCTGGTCCTGACGGTTCCGGTTCTGGTTCTATGAAAAGTGGAACTGTGACCCGACAATTGCTGTTCGAGTCTAAAACCAACCCATATCGTGCCGACCTCTAAAATATAAATAAACTCCTCCAATATCGCAAGTTTTGGAAATTATAAAACCTTACTAATTTACTGAACACCATTTGTTATATTTGTTTAATGTGGAGTTATCCACTTTTGTTTGTTTCATTATATTCTGGTCATTTTGTCATCATATTTTTATTATTTTTAGATAGATATTTATTAAAAAATAAATACCAATGAAAAACTGGCAATTTTACTTATAAATAGATTAAACAGAAACGATACAGATATGATGTAAGTTATAGATGCGGATATGATACAAATACAATACATATAAAAATCCAATAATCTAAATAGACCCAACTAAATAAAACTCCTCATAAGGCAACAAAAGCACTAAGTGGTCAATTAAATAAAGATAATTGGCTTGGCTTACTTTTAATACAAGAGAAGTGGAGTTAAATTGTATAGTATGAAAAGCCAAAAGAATGATATATATAAATTTAGAATAATGGAGGAGACAGATAGAATTTGCATGTAAACGGATGGAAACGGTATTTCCAAATTCCAACTAATAAAATAAATATTAGGTAATGGCCATTTGGTATGTAAATTTTTATTAATTATTCATTTAATTCTCCATAGTTTTAGATTGTCAATTTCAGTACTTATTTAAATCATTTACACTACTGTGATAATTCCAAATTTGAGTCATCTGAGTGATTGATTTTTCTTACCAATTATGGATTGCTACCAAAATTCACAGTTTTATGTAGAATCCTCAGAGGCTTTATATAATTGCAATCAAAACATGAGTTTTTATAACCTATATAATTTCTTTTTTTTTTTTTTGAAAATCCATAGATTTTCTTACAATACCATAAAAAAAAATGTAATATACAGCTAAAGTTCAAACTTGAATAAAGGCTACAACTGTCAAATTTTGGGCGGGGAGGGGGAGGTGGAGAGAGATAAGAAAGAGAGAGAGAGAAAGAGTACAGACAATATTAGAATGCAACCAAAAAAAAAAAAAAAATGTAGCACTGTAATATTTAATAGACTCATAAAAATACAATTATATTTTTCATATTTTAACCACTTTGACCAAAATAAGTAGAATCGCCAAATTCTGTTAAAAACATAATTAATCTACCGAATTTATGTGTAGACTCGGCTAAAGTAAAAAAATTCCACAAGAAAACAATTTATGCACTATTCCAATTAGAATAGCATCCTTAAATCATGTGAGTACAATCATAAATTTGACAATTATGATTGTCGCATGTCTTAAATAATAATTTTAAAGATAATATTTCACTTAGAATATATAACTTTTTTATAGTTACAGAATGCCACATGTGTTAACTTTATATTGTGAGATTTGTATATAAGTAAAAAACAATCATTAAAATAACCATTTAGGACACATAGTTGCTAATAATTGGTTTATTAAAAAGGGAAAAAATATTAACTAAACAAATAGTATTGGATGGAATTGACACATGTAATACCGTTGACATTGAAATGTTTAATTGGGTACTAAAATTAAAAATCTCAAAATTCAAGTTGCTAATCGAAAAATCAAACCAAATCTCAGGTGCCAATGCAACATTATCCTAACAAATATTTAATTTGGCACACACCTGCATATGTGTGCTAAAAATAAATAAAATCAAACGAATACATGCTAAGGATGGTAACTAGCATAATAATTATAAATCTTTCTATCTTTAACTCTTTGATTTGTTGAATATTGGTTTCATTACCTATGGTGAAAACAAGAAAATAAAAATTTGTTAAAGTGAAAAAAAAAAGTTATTGATTTACCAAATTAACCTTCAACTATATGTGATATAACATAATTGATTTGAAGAGAAATTAAAGAAATTCGTTAACAAAATGTTGATATTTCATAGGGATAACATCAAAGCTTGTCTATTTAATATTTTAAATGAAAAAAAAACAATCGCTAATACATTTAAATGATTAAGTAATTATTTAGAATGATTTTTTACTATATATTAATCTTATATATTTCTTATTCAATCTATGTCAGTTTTTTTTTTTTTAAAAACAAACAAAAAGTCCATACGCTGACTGCAAAATATGAGCCACGGCCCACTTAGCCCACCACTATCATGATTGGGTCCCCAGCCTAACGAGCCACCAGTCTGGCCAGCTCAAGAAAGGCTCACGCCAAGAAAGACCTTGGTCCAACCTGGCGAAGGAGCCCTAGATGTTACTTGCACCAACCAGCAAAATGATCTATGGAAGGCCTCTCCACGAGCTCGACCTCAAAGATAATCTCTCAAGCCCACCAATAAGCTACCACAAGGCTAAACTCCTCAAGAATGACTTTCACTGGCTCGCTCAGGCTTCAAAGCCACAAAATATCTATGTGCTACCTCGAGACCTGGAGGGACATAACCAGCTCAACCACAGTCCATGCAATAGCTGTTCCTTAGCTTGGGTACCCCCGGGTATCATGTTAGCTACCTGGTAGAGATTCAACCTAGCTAAGAAAATTTGGTGAACCCATCCTAGTATGGCCCTAAGAACTATAAATAACCCTTTCCCCTTGGAAAAAGAGAGAGCCCACTTTTCTTTACGCAGGAAATTATCCTCTAGATATGGAAGGACCCACAGACTAACCTAAGCATTAAAGTAACCGAGTCGGGTAATCTTACGGTGCACCTCTAACTATCTTTTTGTATTTGCAGAGGCCTATCTCTACTCGCAAAATTAGCTCATGTAACACCATAAATTCAATCATCTTGTAAACAAGAAGACATCACAAAAGACAAAGAAACATCAACAAGAAGTAGCCTTAAAAGAGCAGATAAGTTTCTTAACCAATAATCCATAGGACACATCCCTATCCTAGAATATAAGGCTACTCAAACAGCAACACTATTCACTTTTCTAGGGATATTTACAAAAGAAAGAGACCCAAAATAATAAATAATAAAAAAAAAAGATCTTTCTTAATATCCTCTATGATGGGTCAGTTACACCCAGCTACTGGCAATAAGACAAATTCAATGTTGTAACCATGTTTCACGTATCAAATTTCAAAATAACCTTACTCCATTCATTTGATTATGCTAAAGAAGCCCATGTTTAATTACTTATAAAGGTTTAGCATTTAGCCCATTAACTCTTTTCAAAAAGACTAATAGAACACGACCATTACTGTCTCTACAAATCCCTCTAATACCACCTTCACTACCATCATCAATCCATGACCCATCAACATTTATCTTGACGATACCCCATGTTAGCATACATCTTTCCTCACTTATGCAATCATTACCAACCTCTCTATAAAACCTATCCACTCATCCAAGGGAAAAAAAAAAAAGATTGTTTCCTAATCTCTTCTTCATCACACAATAAACAAGATTATGGGGAGAACATTCTTTAGTATAGATTGGACCTCACAGGTAAAGATTTTGACACCACTTTCTATAGAAAGTGTTTTACTTTTAGGTTGTTCATCACTGTTCCATAACTAGTTCCATTCTTTGATAGTTCTTACAGGAAGAAGAAATTGTGTCCACATCTTACACTAAATATGGTTGAAGACAAGTATCTATAAACTAATTTAACCAATCCCTTTCTAAATTTATCATGTAGCCAAACTAAGAAGTCTTATATCTCTTTACAGACAAATGAATTACAAAGATTTTTATTTTTTTTCAAGATCTGAAAATTGGTTGCTCGATACATCTTAAATCTTGGAATTTGCAATCTAAGCCTCGGTTCATGAGTTTAAACCCTTGTAAATTCAAATTTGTCTTCCTTGATTTTCACAGGATAAGCATTAACCAAGGAGAAACTCAAGTTGTGGATTTTGTGAAGGAAGACCTAGCAAGTTTAGTGCCATTCATCATGTAGAACCTTAAGGTATTAGACTCATGAGTCTTCCCTCTTACAAATTTTTCACATCATCCACATATTGCTCATATCGGGTTTTTCAAACCTCACACTTGCATCCTAGCACACTCTTTCACCATTGCCAGTTTTGTCAAATAACTCTTTCAAACAACACATCTTCTCTCTCAAGAATACTCGACCAAGCCAATGAAGCTTGGTTCCCTTTCCAAGTCATATTAAATTCATTATAAGGAAAATAGATTCTCTTCATAACTTTAACCCCAAAAAGCATTAGGGTTAAATTATAATCGCTAAGATAATTGGTTATTAGTGATTGGTTAAACAACTTTAAATCCTACAAACCAACATCAACCTTAGCTTTAGGTAGGGTAAGATTCTTCAAGCTAACCCAATAGAACTTGCCTTGATTTTTTTTTTTTTTTTTTTTTGTTTATCACACTAAAACCAAGTAATAATATTTTCCATCTCATTACACCATTTAAGTGTAAACCAAAAACAATCCATGGAGGTATAAAACACGCTACATCGTGAAAAGAATCTCGCTTTCCAGCTATACTTAGGGCTGTAAATGAGCCGAACTATTCGTGAGCTACTCAAGCTCAGCTCGGCTCAAGCTCTATTTGTAAATGAGCCGAGTCCGAGCCTAACGTAAAGCTCATTTATCTAAATGAGCTAAGCTCGAGCTTTGATTTAAGCTCAAAAGCTAACTCGTGAACATGCTCATTTAGGCTCATGAACAAGCTTACAACTAGGTTTGTTAATAAACTCGTTAATATGCTCGTTAGCAAATTTATGAATTTTTTTATACATGATATATTATCTATAACTACATAATGAAAATATATAAAAAAAAATTAATTTTTATTTAATAGTTACTTATATATATATTATAGCAATACTTATATATTATATTTAAGGTTTAAAAAAATGAAAAACGGGTAATCTAAATGAGTTAAGCTCGAACTTAAATTCGAGGCTCGATAAAAGCTCATTAAGCTCTATAAAAAGCTTGGCTCGGCTTGAGCTCATTTCATAAATGAGCCGAGTTTAAGCTTAAACTTAAGCTCATTTAACTAAACAAGCTAAGCTCGAGCCTCAATTTCAGGCTCGTTAAAAAGTATGACTCGAGCTCGAGCTCCAGCTCGCTAAATTTTAAACAAGCTAAGCCCAAGCCTTTAAAATCTCGGCTCATTTTTATCTCTAGCTACACTTAACAAATTCTCTTCCACCCTTGCAATCTTACTACAACTTCATCTTCACATACATCGAAGCATCACTCTTGGATTCTCCCCATGTATTAGGGCATCTCAAAAACTTACGTAAGTCACATGAAGTTGTCACTTGTAAAGTCTTGCTAAGTTGTCTTATAGCTTCTCAACCATGTTTCACTTAAAGGAAAGGGTTGGTTTTTCCAAATTCACCTCTTAAGTGAAACACTTGTTATTTCACACAATATAATATAATTGAATTAAAAAATTCTAAATAATATGTGTGAAATCACCAAATACTCTCTCTTCAATTTAACACCCTTTTAGAAGTCAATTTCAACCATAGGTAAAATGCATTTGATAAAGTTTTAGCAACAATAATAAAAATATAATGGGATAGAAGATCTCCTTAACAAAGCCCCTAGTCAATTTTATGCTACCAGCCACTTTCCCATTAACTAAAACTTTCAACTCCACCATTGTCACATAAAACATGATTTAATCCATCCTCTTAGAGAGCAAGCCAATTTTTAATCTAATAAATTTCAATAAGTTCCACTATACTTAGTCTTACGCTTTATTTATATCAATCTTCAAAGCATAACTAAAGCCTCCCCCCTTCATTTTAATTTTTAGATGGTGAAACATTTCATGTGCTAGAAAATATTATCTTTTACTAAACATACTAAAATGAAAGCATTTTGATTTTCGGTTATAATTTCATTTAACTAAGAAATGGTTTAGATGATTCACAAGAATTTTTTAGATGATTTTATAACAAAAATTATAAAGACCAATAGCGTATGTTTGTTTTATCATATTCTGGTTATCTTGGCATCATATTTTTGTCGTTTTCATACAAATGTTTGTCAAGAAACAAACCGACAAAAAGCTGATAATCTTACTCATAAACAAACCAAACACATACGATACAGATATGATACAAATAAGTTACAGATGCGGATCTGATATAGATATGATACAAATAAAAATCTAACGATACAAATAAAAATCTAACAATCCAAACCAACTCTTAAAGACTCTAGATAAGACACTTTAGAAATAAGAACCAGCTAACTAGTTTGATGAACATATGAGAAAAAAGATTGATGAGCTCTAACAACCAAAGAACTAATGATATGTCAATGAGACCAATAAAAAATTTCTAAAAATCCATCTGCCTTATGAGCCTTTAAACTAGAGTTAGACATAGTTCGGTTAACTAATCCATGACTATCATGCCCCAAGGGGCACCCTATTCGTGATAGTCTACCGCATACGATATTAAAGCTTAAAAATGACTTCCCTTAGTCATGCATAAGTTTCTACAACATATGCAAGGCGTGCTTTCACAACAATAAAAGACATCGGAGAAGCACGTAGTTTAAGAGGATAATAATAAATGGCATACAAGAAGTTTTTAACTTAAACTTACATAACTTAAAGATTTAAGTCTTACTACATCATAGGGGCATTCCCCCATTTAAGTAACCAAGATATCACTATATTATCATAGTCCATCATAAAGCAAAATAAATGTAAAACTAAGAGATTTTAAAGGAAATCTATTCTATAGTCTTCAAGTAGAATTCCTCTAAAAGCATAAGTCTAACCAAAGTGAAAGGAAACCTTAGTGATGCGAATCAGATAGCATTAACATTAGAGCTGATCAAGTTTAAGTTTAACAATCCATATCAAGGAATTAGAGGCTAGTTAACTGGAGTTCCAATAATGAAAATATGAGTTAAGCGAACTAAGGACCCCTATAGAATAATTTGTGACATGAAATTGAAGAATTTTAAGTTTTGGAGCTATTGAACCTATACACCACTGACCTAAATTGAGCAATAGATAGCCTTGAAGAAATTGAACATATGTCGGCACCAAGGCCACCAGCCTTCATTGCTAAGCCACTAGCGGAGACCCCCTAAGCCGAACCTTCTTGTCTTGTAATTTTATTTCTCTTTCTTATTTTAATTGTAGGCCGCCTAATTTGTTCTATAAGCCGCCAGCCTTCTTTGGACACAAGCTTTGTTTCTTTTTATGTCTTATTAGGTTTTCTTACTTTAGTTTATATACACCTATTTGGTCGTAATCATTAGTTTATCTTTTATTGAATGAAAATTAAAGAGTTTTCTCTTAGAATTCAGGATTGAACTCTGTTTGAACTTATCTGTAATTTCTCGTGGCATTCTCCCCTTTGAATTATTAATAGATTTTTCATCACCAGTTGTGGCATCTTCGCTTTATACCAAAGTTCTTGGTTCATTATAAGCAACAAGTCAAGGTTTCCATTAGTTCTTCAAATGATTCAGGGATTATTTCCCATTTCAATTATAGGTTTCCTCAAGGCTGACAGGTTCGTATCACTTGGGTACAAAAACAAGTGCACTTGCAATGACAAAAATTTATTGTGTATAAGCTATACTTGCTTAGTAAGTAAATTCTCGTAATGATGTATTCATATGAAATAATCAAACAAGTTATTTGGCTAGCAAGCATATGAAATGCAACATCCATATAAGCAAACAAACACATATGATTAATCGGAAATCATATGTTGAATAAATTTACACCCTCCATATCAAGGGTTAGGAAGGCTATAGACCCATATGGCCAACATAAAATTTTGTAGATTTTCAGGCTCCTACATATCACGTATTTTTATAAATTTTCCAGCTCCTACTTGCCACCACTAATATTCTGTCATTCCATACGAAGGAATAGTAGCAAAAATTATGTGACTTACTCTGTATCATGCATGATCAATTTATTACTTCATTTCAATTGAGTTATTAGCAATTTTATGGGTGATCATCGAGATATACACAAACAATACAACATGGCATCGAAAACAAAGTTATTAACCAACAATTCAAGTTCTGATATTCTTATCTTTCATTCGACAAACATCAAGTATAGAATCATATCCCATGATAATCCCCACATGCATATTCCATTTTTATCTTTTTCCTATTTTCTAGTGCTTCTATTCTACAAGCACATCCATGAACACAAAAGACAAGGAGATAAGCTCACTTAACCATTTCTTTAAAAGCTTCAATGGAACTAACCCTCTGGAAATGGTGCATCAAATTCTCCATCACATAAATAAAAGAAATACCTGAAATGAGTATTTCACATAGGTTCTTCTTAAGTTTCTAACTCTATTAATTCTATTCGCGATATTTTCCCTATTATGAAAGTTTGTAAATTGAAACAGTTATAACTTGCTCATTTGAACTCGGAATTTCGCATATGAGTTGTCGTTTTCTACCTACTTCAAATGCTCCATCCATTTATAAAATTATTTTTAATGTTTAAGATCATTTAAGTGTCAAAATTCCATGGAACATATCACATCTGGAAGGTTTCCGATTTTGATCCTTTTCAATTTTTAAAGTTTTTACTTCATTTGGACTCTCTTAAGTCAAGCATAACATATTTCTACTGTTGGAAATCATAAAGTAATAATAATAGTTCATAACACATAAATGATCTTACTGATGTTGCTTAAAAATAGAATTTTTATTAAATCAATCTCTCATGGAAAGTAGAGAAGTTGAACTTTATGCAAAACAACCTTTGGACTTGTAAATAAAATCTTCTTTTTGAAAATTTGTAAACATGAAACTTAAAGAAAATCATGGTTTAATATTTAGTTTGAAACTTTGAATATCTCATACTTATTTCAAAACTTCATTTAACAATTTATTTTACAAAACATAGATTTTACTTATTTATGAATAAATGCTCTCAGTTGTATTTCTTAGAAATTCCTTTTAAATCTTGGCATTTTGAAAATTTTAGGTGAATGCTTGTTTTAAATCTTTAGGGCTTGTTCACTTCGTTGAATAGATAAGGTTGTAAGTTTCTATTATGGATTAATGGAATAAAGTTGTAGTAAGATCTTTTTTATTAATTTTTTTTATTTAAATGGTGGTATTTTGAAAAAAAAAGACAGCTCCAGCATTGAATTGGTATTTGTTAGTTTGAATAAATAAAGACTATTCAATGTTTTATGTAACAGGGACTCATTGTGGATCACTATTCAATGAACTAAACGTCGTAATAGCTATTTATATGGAACAAAGCTGTAATAGAATTGCAATTGCAGTGAAGTGAACGAGCAATTATTCTTGATGACAAGATTTCATATGTATTGAAAATAAGATTTTTGAAAAATATTTTGCATAACAAAGAATTATTAATATTTTTATTCTTGGAAAAATTCATTTTGACATAGCAACAACATCACTTATGATCATATATGAGCATGAACTTAGAAATTTATAAGACACAAGAAATATTAAGATCATGGTAATATTTAGGAGATTATAAGGATATAACATAAATTAGCAAAATAATAAAATTGGTAGAATAAAAACATGGGAGTCTTAGCTTGTTATCAAAACTCCTTAGGACTCGAAATAATCCAGTCATCATATGAAATAAATGAAAACAAGCATAATAAAATAAAATAAAGTGAGATTCTTATACTTTAAACAAAACTTCCAAAGACTTGAAATTTCCAATCTCTTTTAGACTTGAATATGAACAAGTCTAAGACTAGAAATTGATTAGTCTTATAAAAACATGAAATAAATAAATTGCTTGAAATAAAATAAGTGCATGAAATAAATAAAGCTAGGTTAATGAGTATTAAGCTCTAAAGAATGTACATACTTAGATACATACATAAGCATATAGAAAAGTAAGATTAATTAACAATACAAGAACAATATGAACATAACATGAATATCAATATGATAGTAGACATTGTATGTTGTCTTGCATATTTTCATTCCTAGCGTGAAGCATCATTGGAATTTATCTAAAGACACACATGCATGAACACATCATAATATATAAGAGGTGTTTAAGATGATTACCTAAAGGAGAAAATGGAAAATGTATAAGATATATATAGAGAGAGGAGAGATGCCGTGACTTTGAAAGAAGGGGAAGGAGAGACATTTTTAGGAGGAAAATTTGGTAGATTTATCTTATGGTGAAGGAAAAGTGTGAAAGAAGTGAATGAATGATGTGTTGTCATAGAAAAAAAATAGACGGAAGTTGAAGGAAGAAAAATAAATGAGAAAGAAAAGAAAATGAGAAAGAGTCACTTTGCATCGAATTAAACCACATGCTCCACCGCTTGTGCGAGCCCCCATCAATTCCTTTGAGTTTCATTCTTGCAAATGTAATCCCCAGGCAGGATACTTAACATGTTAGCTATAGCACTGCACGGGTAGATACGTACAGCACCTAGTATCCATCATTACAGCTAGGATCACTTGAGGAGGAGAAAGAGAGAGAAAAATTTAATAAATTTGATTAAGAAAAGTAAAAAAAAAAAAAAAGTTAAGTAATAAAGTATAGTAAAAGTTTTGTGGGAAAAGGAAGTGTAAAGATAGGTTATATAAGATGTTTAAGTAGGTGTAAGAAAAAGTAGAGTATGGTGAATAGTAAATGAATAGTAGACAAGACAAATAAATTACCAATAGAGATAAAAATGCTTGTATAAAAGATATATCTAACGTTTTTATAACTCGATAAAATTATATATGATATTTTATTAATATCTTATGATATTTCTAGTATAAATTGTTTTCCTAAATATTTTACCCCGTTTTGTGTGTCGGGGGTTAGGTACAAAAACTGATCCCTTAAAGGTTCAAAACGATCAAAGTTTTGCCAAAATTGATCATTTTAGGGTATATATCATATATTTGATTCATAATTCGAGTTCATGCTATTTTCTAATTTATTTTTATATTTTAGGGTTCTAGGAACTGTTTGATCGAGTCTAAGGTTTCTAAGGTTTAAGGTTGACTCGGTTTGACTTTAGGATTTTGGTTTCGATACCGACTCTAAGACTTATCTGGGGGTTTACAATGACCCCATTTTTTAAACCTAACAAAAATAATCAGTTTTTTAAAATCTCAAACTTAAATCAGTCCATTATTAACAATTAACCATCTTAACGGTAACCATTTTTTTCGGTGTTTATTAACCAAAAGTTGCGATTAACCATGTTTTTCATTGGTTCATAAAAATTTAAACCCTTCGATTTCATAATTACATTTAAAAATTGCAAATCAACAAGTTAAATAACTATAAAATCAACAACAAATTAGAAAAATAGCCCTTATATAGCATTACACAAATTAAAACTTTATAATATTCTCCTTTTATTTTATTTTCAAATTACAACACAATTAACATAATAGTTAAAATATAAATGTTCAAGGTCTAAACACCGATCGACTATTCATAAGAAGAACACAAAAAGCAAGCAAAATAAACAAGTGGAGTATGAACAATTTAAATATATATATATATATTTATATGTATATAAATGTAAAGAAAGAGAAAAGTGACGAGGGTTAGATTTTAGGGTTTAAACTTTATCTATTATATTTTGTTAAATTAATTATATAGTATATATATAGTTATAGATATCAAACTGGTCAATCGTTAACCATCAGTTTTTTATAATTACAAACCAAAACTGAAAACCAAAAAATTAAAACCTATGATCCTAAATCGAAACCGATGAATTGGTTAACCATATTTTTTGGATTAGTTTTTCGGTTTCGATTCAATTTTTCAGTTTTATTAGTTTTTTTTTTTTTTTCACACCCTTACTTTAGAACACCCATTTGAAAATGTCTTGCTTAATTTCTTCCTTAGACACATCAACACATAAAAGAACGTTATCTTCATTACCGAAAATCTTCTCAATCCATTTTCACATTCCCAAAGTCTAGATTATTTTTACCTATAAAAAGTTGTCCATAATAAATGCCTATTCCTTAAAAAAAATGTATTGTGATCTTGATAACTCGAATCAATTCACTCTTGAATACCAATGTCATTACATTTCTGCTCTTTCCCAAAATTTTATTAATTTATACTATTGCATTTTCTTCCAAAAAACCCTACTTCTTAGTCTTGTAGTTGCCTTAATTTTTTGGAAACTCTCTTAGTTTCTTTCTTATTATTCAGTACTATTGTGTTATTTCTTAACATGAGTTGATCTAAATACACTTTGATTTATATTAGTTTGTATCTTATGCAATTTGGGTGTTTGAGAAAACTTTACATCTATTTTATCTAAAGACTATCTTATTTTGACGCAACTTAATAATTAGATGAAAAAGAAAATGTGAGATTAGAGAAATTATGTGATCAAATATCCCCTACATGTTTTGAGCTATGTGTAGAATAATCAATCGTCAAAATATGTGACGAAGGAATTAAGGCTAATAATTAAATCTAGTAATGAGTTGGATGAAGAGAGAGAGTTACCTATTGGTGTAGTTAGCGATGTAACCAAGTCAGGTTTCAGACGGATCATATGAACTTGAACCCGACCTGCTATCTTATAAGGTATACCAAACATGATCCTATAACTCTATAGGGTTTTCATATTATATCTAAATCCACCCTACATAGTTTGATTTAGAACCCGAAACTCAACCATATAACCCTATAATCCTATTTTTTTTCAACTTATTTTTAAATTTTAATAATAAATTTAAGAAAAGCCGGTGCTTCTAATACAAGTTTTCTATACATTACAAAATAAAAATATGCATGTAGAATTGATAGAAAATGTTATAGACCACATTTATTATATAACATTTAAACATATAAATATATTACTTTTATTACCATATAATATTTTAAAAACATGTTTAAATTCAAACTCCTGCTGTGACTAAAATATAATAGAAAACAAAAAATATTAATCTCCACAGTAAACATAACTTGAGCAAAATTTAAATAAAAGTTCTAAAATCCTTAACTAATATAGTAGACATGAAAAAAAAAACATCCTTGAGAGGTTAAAATGATAGTAACATATTCACATCTTCTTTCTTCTTCTTACTTATTTAATAATGTTTTTATTTTTTTTTAATTTTTTTAAATTATAATATCGGATTGCTGGGTACCCATTAATTTTGTTATATAATCTAAATCCGACATTATAACCCTATATGATTTTTATTATATATCCAAATCCGATCTTAAAATCTTATAGAATTTTTAATATATTGGATTAGTTGGAAACCTTACAGTGAACTATCCGATTGTAGTGTAGTGTAGCACCCTAGGAGAGAACAGACAAAGTTGAGCTGCTACAACGATTCGGGCTGTGGAGAATCTGGTTAGGGGTGCTGCCATATTGGGCCTAAATGCTAAAGACTGACAAGAAGCATGGGCCTACTGTAATAATGATGTTACATGGTACTAATACATTAATAGAAGAAAATTAATTAAAAAATTTGAATAAAAGTCCGAAATTGGAAGCCCAGTTAATCACATCCTACCATAAGAGGTACATAGAAAGAGTCTCCTAGAAATTTCTTTCTTTCTCTTTTTTTCTTTTTTGGGTGGTTGAAGACTCTCCTAGAACTTGAAAAGATTCCAATGAACGCACTTCGTTTTAACAAAGTTAGCCAAATTTAAACTAACTATGTTTCTTGCAGATTATCATATTCGATCGTGTTTTTAAATTTTTTATTGAATGAATTTTTGTGATTTTATGATTATAAGGATTACGACGATTTATCACTCTTATTAGATGCAGCTGCAATCTAGTGGTTAAAAACATCATATAACGATATTCAAAGGATGATTAAAAATTTTTAATTAGTTTTGGGACTAATTTACAGTACACAGCAAAGGAAAACGTTTCACAGTCTGAGATGTTGTACCGAATATGGACTCCAACTGCCGTGCTTGCTTCGTTGGCCAATGCCAAAAGGATCGGATAGGTATTAATTATTTTAATAATATAATCATGGTCGGTATGAATACGAGCAGTATGTTAAAATTAATTACAGGATCAAAAAATTTTCCTTCTGTAGATGATTGGATTTTGTTATAAAGGCTTTAAGCCTAATTTTCATTTTGGTTTAACTTTTTGGGCTAATGTGGCAGGGCTTAAAGAGTTAAGTTTAGTTCAATTGGAATGATCATGAGAGAATTGGCATGGAAGGCTTGGAGTAGGACCTGTTGGAATTGGCCTACCCAATTCCAACCTTTCTCAAATTGACTCACACACATGACAATGAAGGCCTAAATGGGCCTGAGTCTATAAGGGAACTCACATTCATATTTACAATGAGAGGGACTCATCTTAACCGTTGGTCGTCTATCTCATCTGACGGACGACATCGACAGCTAGATTCTCTATAAATACTCTTAGTCCCTACCTCATTTGAAGAAGTGAAATATTGGACAAACGCCGTCGTGTTGTTGGATTTCTATTTTTGTGAATCGATTACTTGACTCACTCAAGAACACACACGATATTCGTGGTACTTAGTGAGGTTGACACTTTTTAGCTCCATCACCTGTCGCACATGTGTTAAAGCCTATTGAGACTACCTATTGAGACTGCCTACTCCTCCTCTCTACACGATTCTCTCTTGATCATCCTTGCACATGTTGTTTTCCTAGATTGTGCGTAGCACGATTATCATGCGGCACGCACGTGATCGTTGTATCTTGAATCATACCCACACACCTTCCTTGCACATCAAAATGAAAGTAGAAAATTCCCCACCCTCAAACAGAAACCATCCTTGCAAACATAAAAAGAAATACCATAATTTTGTTTAGTAGAGCCTAAACTCTAAAGTTAAAGTTGATACTCAACCTCAAATGGCATTTAATAAACTCTAGCTTAATTTAAATTAAGATCATTTAGGTACTATTTATGTTAAAATAAAAATAAAATAAAATAAAAATAAAAAGGAAAGGTAAAAGAAAGAGAAAACGTTGGAGTTTTTTTTTTTAAGAAATAGTATTCCTACTCAACTCAAATTTAATTAGATTTAAATTTAACTTCAATTCATTCATGTTTATAAATTAGTCAAATTAAATATCATGACATCAAGATCAATATGATACAATACCTAAATAACCTAAATTTAAACTCAATTTACCTTGTTATTAACCCAAACATAAATAACTCGCAGATAAATTTCATTCATTTACATCGTTGGTTTTTAGATTATTGAAAAAGTTACATGCACTTTATATAAGGTGATTCATCTTTACCATTCAAGAAAATTTAGGGTATGTTATCACAATTTTATCACTAGTTAAGACTTTCTCATTTGCATAAGCACATATTACAATCATGTAAATTTGTTGACCCATCATAGAAGAAGGGTCCTTGCATACAAAACCAATGCAAGACACCATATAACAAAAGTCTCACCATGCATAGATTCCATCCCAATATTTCCACGATCTAATAGTAACCAATATCATCCATACCCAGTTGATAATCACCTCATTTTGTTGGGAGTAATTTTGATAACTAAACCAGGAAAAACATCATCTGGATCATGAATGTGTGGATTTTCTTCAACAATATAAGGATCCCCACATTTTTCACTTATAGTTTGCAGTGTTTCTCCTTCACGTACCACATATATTTCATCACACGGTCTAGTGCTAAATGTCAAATCGGCCAGCTTGTTCGGAACCCGATGACCAAAATCCTCACTTCGGCTCGGTTCACAGCAGCTCAAAGCCAACATCAGTGCAAGAAATAAGGATGTGTACCATGAAATTGTCTCAGCCATTTCAGTTGCTGAAGAAACATGCACCATAATATGGCCTATGCCACTTAGTTAATTAATTTATATAATGTTGGAAATTACAAAATACAAGGAATGTATTTAAGGTTATATTATTGAGGAAAAGAGGATGTTGATTTATATGTTAGATTGTGTTATATATATCGTTAGTGTGAAGATTGGTTGTTGGAGTTGGTGCACATTTGGGCAGGAGTTGAAACGGTTTCGTTAGCTGTGAAAGTAGGTAACTGGCAAAAAGGAGAGCAAAATGTTGGTTTAACTGCTTTTTTATCATGGGAATTGGTTTTGGTCTTTGCATTTTGACTTGAATCATTCTTACTAGTAGGGATCAAGACATGAAGGAGCAGTTATGGCATGTCGTCATATGTTTTCCATGTTTCTATATGAATGTAGAACTTGTACTAAGAACTTTATCTTGAAAACGAGAAAAATTTGGTTGGTGGTACATCGTGTATAACTTTCAATGATATTCTAATACGTGGGTATATGGGTGATGGTTATTTTGATAACTACCACTATATTATCCATAAGTTAGAAAGTTACTGGGAGCTACACATCACATGTACATCCACGTGATGTGTAATACCCACTCAAAATTTTTTTAATGGGAAACTTGGTATTTTGAAACTACCAACGATAATAATTTATTGTTTGTTCAAATATAAATGATGACATGATAACTTAGTGAATTTATTGTACAACAAACAAAAACAAATGAATTTCATATGAGTTTCACAGATATGGAGTTGTTGAAACGGTTCGGTATAAACAGTTCCAAAATCTAAGTCTACTCCAATCGCTTTAACAATTAAATTAGAAGGGGGATGATAAAGACATAAATGAAAAACAATGCCATGGTGCAATTGATATTTTACTGTATGTTGTCTTTTAATAGGAGTGGCGTAATGGTGAAACAGGAGAAAGGGTCATACATGACACGACAACGTGAGCAAGTACTAATTTATGTTTGAAATGTAACCACCTTAATAATAAATAGAGATAATAAATATATGCATAATGAAAAGATAATCAAAGTAAATAATATTAATAAGGATCACAGTTCTGCTTTCAAAACTCATGTGATCTATCAATTCATAGCATATTTGCTCAATAGAAATGGTAAAACGTCATAAAAGTGTGTTAAATACATGTAATCATATTCTTAAATCATGAATAAAGATTATTTTTTACATCTCAAGTCAAAGTATATTTCGAAGTTACCACTACATATACATATACGCGGTGTATAATACCAAAATAATTTCCTGTTTAGGGTTCTTACTAATAATAATTACTTAAATAAGGTCAAATTAAAAATAATTACCAATATAAGCTCTAAAATAGAGACTTATTTACAGGAGATAAAAATATGATTTTGTAATAGAATTTGGATAACTAGTTTTATCCAATTTGTATAGTGTTTTTTTTTTTTCATCACAAGGGTAGGTGTTTCACCCCGTGAATTACCTATTGAATATTATTTAGATTTTTATGCACCCACTTGTTCCATAGCATAGCTTAGATTGTCTTCTTTACTATTGAAATAGAATATATTACAATAAGTAGTTCCATAAGCATAAACAAATTAAAAATTATTAGCCTGTTTTATAAAAAATAAAACAGATAAATATGATAACACCAGAACAACAAACAAAATTAAAATTCTACACAACATTCTAAGACAGCATACAACATGAGTTCATCATCATTTTATTCATGTTGACTGATAATATAGCACTCAACTTTATTAATACTAAACATCATATCGCATATATTTATACAAAATCTTTAAACGAATAAAGTTAATTGATTTTAAGGCGAGAAGTGAGAATGAAATTGCATATATATATTTTACATAATTTAAGTCTTGTCATTAAACTGCATAAATATTTAGTTTATGTAGCTTAATTGTTGCAGTGTTCTCACGGGTTTATGCCTTTATGTCCTAAACTCTATTTGCTTTATCTTTCATTCACTTTGGCTCAATCCTTGTTCAAAACTTTAAACATGGTGGCCATGGCCCATGGTGGGTGGTAGCAAAGGGAAAAAGTGGCAGTGGCAAGATTGGCGCGGCTGTTGTAATTTACTAACCTATGAGTGATTTGAGCAGCTATAGAGGAAATGGGTGCGTGCATCATTGAGAGCCGCAAGCCCGCTCTCTAGTTGGCAAGCAAATAGAACAATCACACAATTGCCCGATACAAACTGATATCATTGACAAAACCTTCATCTGATACAGAGAAAGCAGATAAGCTATTCCATTGGAGGGTACATCCAAGAATTACTACTACATGTATTGTTGCTGAAACTTTTCATTGCTTATTGCAGTTAATCATGATTCGCATGTGCATCTGAAATGATCCAGGATCTCCTTTAAGCCATCTGAGACCAAACTAGAGCACCTGATGAACTATAAATTGCCAACGACAGAAAACAATAGGAAATAAAGCGTGCTGGGATTCAATATGAAGGCAAATAGTTTCAATTACGCATTATCACAATTTCATTTTGCCTAAATTTAATGTTATTATTCTTTCTTCAACAGTTTCTTGATATAGCGAGTAACTGCATCCACATCAACTGTCCATGCAACTGAAATAGGTGGGTGGCCGGTCCACGGGTTGCTACTCATCCATCTGTTCGAAACATGCAGACAGAAAGATGACAAAACAAGCAAAGACAGGACACAGAAACAGAAGCTAAACTAATTAACAGAAATATGATGCATACCCCTTCAGGCCTTGGTCCAACAAGGTGTGGCCTGTGCAGATTCCTTGTGTCTCAACCCTCACAACACCCCTTTTATAAGTAAACAGATCAGGTCGGACTAAAGCAACATAACTCACAGGATCATGAGGAAAAATTCCTGAAGAAACATAATGCAAACTGAAATTAGCCGATCCACTCCATAATACAATTAACATTAGCAGATCAATTTAAGTTTGATTCTCAGATGCCGTTATGAGTACCATGGACACCATCAGATCTGACATGCCAGTCTCTGTAGAAATCACACATTCGTCCCAAAACTTGAGCATGTTTTGCTTTGCAAAGCTTTAATTCATGGAGATCAGAATCTGTAGCACAACATTTTCCCTTTAGAAGGGCCAATGGTTGAGGATACCAGAGAAACAAAGAAGAAGGAAAGACATAACACCTGTTAATCTAATCTGGGTTGTAATGTTTATACCGACGACAGAAATATCAGCCCCTGAGGTAAATACAACATCTGCTGCTTCTGGATCTCCATGGATCTGTACCAAAATTGAATAATGTCAATTACGTTTGTAGAAAGGTTCTATAGGCAATCATGCTGGCCCCAAAGGAAAGGACAAATATAATAAGGATATACAAAGCCTGTTCACCAATCAGGTGACGCACCTAAATAGCTTTTTGATAGCAAATAAGCATTCATGTAAAAGTAGGCAAATAAGATAGATTACAAAGCTGAAACAAACACTAAATATATCCAACCTCCTTCAACGATAACATTTAAATAAAAGCAATCAAATTGAAATCAAAGATCTATTTTAATTATTTATAATGAACCATGGACTAAATCAAATAGTTAAGTTCAACAGAAAGACCTAAAATGAGTAACTGACAATGGGAAAGCTAAAGCGAGGAAAGACCAAAGATAATGGCACAAGGTTTAATTACCATCAAAACATTCATATATTTTATCTTTTAAATACAAGCTGAACACTTAAACTGAATGATTTAGATGTTCCACTGAGATTTGGCCATTGATATCAGTTAGTTCCAGTTTTGCCATCCCTTAAAAATAGATTTAGCACATAGGTTCAAAAAACTAAAAAGAAGACCTAGTTAAACCATAAATATCAGATTGGAACATGAAAACGATTACACAACCATGATATCAAGTTCGCTTCCATCCTAACACTCCAAAGTACTCAGGTTTATGCATCATCTGTTCTTCTAAATCATGGTAGAGGGAGAGGGTGCTATCAAAGAAAGCTTTTATTTCTGATATATTAAGGATGAAGAAGAGAATTTACATTTGCTTCAGCAGCTGGATTAACGTTTCCCAAGGCAAAGAAGGCACCACCAAGAACAACCACTTTTTTCACCTTGCTTGCAAATGAAGAATCCCTTTTAATTGCCTAACAAACAAATTTCATATAAATATATAATGTTAAAAAAATCTTCATTCCTAAAAATGATATATTCAACAGACCATATAGAACATTGAAAGATCATAATTACCAAGGCCAAGTTTGTTAGCGGTCCAAGTGCAAGAATGGAAACTTCACCAGGAAATTCAGAGACCTTATCAACCAAAAACTCGGATGCACTCTTTTCACTCTTTTTCGCTTTTGGAGGAGGTAAATTTATGTTACCCATCCCATCAGCACCATGAACAAAGTCCGCAATGCGTGGCAGTCCTCCCTTTTCCAAAACATAAAAATAAATTTAAGAAATATAGATTGCTACATGTGCACAAGAAACAATGAGAAGGTAAGAGCAGATTGTTCAATGATTTTAAAATCCAGAAAAGTTAAAAATTAAACAATGACCATAACTAGGAAAAAATGCAGGTCTCTAATTCCATGCAAAGTGGCAAAAAATAAAATAAAATAACGTAAAAACTTAGATAACAGCTACTGAGACACAGCTATAAATTTTAATAAAAACAATTGCAGACATCTTACAAACAAAAGTTGAAAAACAAGTTGCTGATTTATGGCAGCATGCACCATATATGATTACGATATCATTAAAAGAATCAGAAGTCCAAATTTTAGGAAGTTCAACACAAAGTGCACTGTTTGACCAAATGCAACGAGACATAGAAAAGCTACCTTTAGAGGCTCAGCACTGCCCTCTGCAACAGGCACATCCGAACAGCCAGCAATCTCACACTATCCTTTTGAACATCAAAGAAAGTCATTGATCATAAAGTGCTCCGAGACACGACAGACCTGTCCTTCGAATATTACCAAATGAGAGGACAAATAGCAGACAATAAAAGTACATACCAGAAGCAATGCATTGCGTGTGGCATCTTTTGTATGAGCATTACCAAATATTGTCGTCAAACCCAACACCTCAACTTCAGGAGATTTGAATGCCATCAAGAGAGCCATGCTGTCATCTATCCATCAATAAAAAAGATTAAGACATTAAAAATCAAAAAACCAACATGCAAACACAATGACCACATGTAGCACGAGTCAATTGAAAAGAGCTAAAACTTTGTGACCTGGCTTTATGGGCCCAATTACTAGCTCACTAATCCAAATTCTCAAGATCGTCCCATATCAGGCTTAATTTCATGAAGCATGCCACCATTATCAAAACAAAACTTATGGACTGCACTAGCAAGTTGTGATAAAAAGGCATAATTCACTAAAATCATAATCCAGCATCTGTTGCCTTTCCCTTTCAATTTGTTTTTCTAATATAAGCATGGATTAAGATCACAAAGTTCCCAAAAAGTAGGGGAAAGAAAATCAGAGAACATTAACTGAATTGAACCTTTTTCCCACATATCAAACACTTTCTAATCCAGTAAAAATCAACATCATCATCACACTTTAGCTCCTACACTCCCCTTCAACCCATATATCCTAATCCTGAACTCTAAAAAAACACAATCCTCTGAACACTTTTCCTCTAAAGGAACTAACTTTCCACCACTCAAACAAAACCCCACTAAAGGATTGCGACATTTCTTTCCAGGGATCAGAAGATTAAAGTGAGATAGTAACCCACGGTCCCAACATTTTGAGTCCAAGAAAAAGAAAAAAAAAAGATGCAAAACCCATGATTCTTCTTAAATTAAAATTACAAGCTACAAGCACAAAATGCATAAGCAAAAAATACCATACACTTTACCAATATTCTGAACAACTTTCCTCTAACGGAACTAACTTTCCACTACTTGAAAAAAAAAAAAAAAGGAAAAAACCACAACAAATATTGCAACTTTTCTTTTGCAGGGATCAGAAGATCGAAATCTGATCATAACCCAAATTCAGTCTCACCATTTAGAGTCCACTAACAACAAAAATGAAGCATTACCCATGATTTTCCTTAATCTAAAAACACAGAACACAACCACAAAATGCAAACCAAAGTACAAAAACGAAACACATTACCAATGCCAGGATCAGTGTCGATAATGAGCTTTCCAGGCTTGTCAATCGTCCCAAATACGCTTCCAATCCCGTTAACTCCCTCCATCTTCGTCAAACTCCTAAATCAAATCCTCTCTCCCTCTCTGTCCTTCTCTCTCTCTGTTCCTCTTTTTTTTTTTTTTTTTTTTTTTTTTTTGCGCCAATCCCTCTCTCCTATTATCCACACCAAAAAACACCCTTCACTTCTTATTTAAGATTATATGATGAAATGAGTGTATTATTACGTATAAACACTTCATAAATTATGCACACGCATGTGTATGTATGTGTATGTGTGTGTGTGTATATACAGATGGATAGAGAGAGAAAGAGAGGAGAGAGAGTGGGTGTTTGTCTGGCGAGACGATGGTGGGTTGCTGATGAGGGGCTGAGCTGGCTGGGACCTCCAGCCAAAAGCCGTGTGCGTTTGGTGTCGGTTCGGTTCTAGTGGAATAAGAAATTGGGAAAAAGTTAAAGGCCAAAAAAAAAAAAAAAAAGGGAAAAAGATTTGCCGTGATTAGCTTGCTCTTCCGATTCGTTGATGGAAAAACTTAGGTAATGTCCGAGCGCTTCTAGGACGGTGCAAGATTTTTTAAAATATTATAAATACGATAGATTAGAAAACGTGATAAGTAAAATACGTTATATATAAAAGTTATAGGTGGGAGATTAGAAAAATGATAATTATGATTGATGAGAGAATTGATTCAAGTAAATCTTGATATTCAATAAGTATCATAAAATATTTTATTTATTTTAAAATATTTTAATTTATTTAATATGTCTCAAATATTTATTTACAAGCATTTAAATAATCGTCATTTTGATACAGCAAGCTCATTTCCAAGAAATTGGATACGAGACAATGGCAATGGGGCACGTGGTCCTTTTTTTTTCCCCTCTGTGTGTGTGTTTTTTTTTTTTAATATTTTAATCCTCGTACAGTTTGCAACTTTGCATTGATTTTGAATTTTCATAGGAAGAAGATAAAGAATATACAGGAATTTTATTTCACTGGGACAAGAAACAAGCATTGTGGTTGTCAAATTGACTTTTTGACATCGTGATGGTTGAATTGTAGTTCGGAGAAAATTTAGCCAATGCAGGACTAGGGATCCAAGGGAACGAATAATGCTTATTGGCTGCCGTGGGGGAAGGCGTAGCGGAAGAAAAGATTTAATAAGCGTAATCCAACATGAGTCCTTAGTACGTTTTAAATAAGTAATGGGAATGACATAATTTTATAAAACTATTCACACTAAAAAAAATTTATTAGTATTTATACAATATTAATCATTTCATAAAATATATCACGCTTAATAAATCTTTTGTCTTGTGTCAAATATAAAAAGCTAAAACTTTAGCAGTGTATTTGACTTACTTGAATGAAATAAGGTTGGAAAGGAATAACAATTAGTTATTTAATAATTAGGGCTATTTTTGAAATAAAATATGCTTTTTATTCAAAAATAGTCATTCATCCAATACAAGGAATGAATGAGGATTCTCTTACATGGAATAGATATTCTTTTGATAAAATTTTTTACAAATCAAATAAAAGAATAGATATTCCACAGTAATAAAGCTTAATATTGATTCCATTCCACTGAATCAAATATGGTGTAAATGATTGCAATTGCCTTTGGAATGAGGCTTAGTTTTTTTTTTTTTTCCTCATTTTATAATTGTATTACAGTTTGGGTGATTGAAAAAGCTAATTATGAATTATTATAATAGGTGTTAATAATTTTTAATGTAGTGACATTAATACTAATCTTTGGAGTGAAATTGATCAGTTTCAAATCTCTCTTTTCTTTTGGTTTAAAACCTGATAGTAGGCTTTTGGATAATCAAGCTTTGTCATGGGCTTGTGAAGTATGACGCTCAAGTCGATGCTTATCTAAGGTGGGAAATGAATGAGAATAAAGTCTAGAAATTACCAGTGTAGTATACTTGTCTTCAAACACATGTGGAGATGATATTTATAAGAGATGCACTCTTGGAGTTATAGGCATTGTGAAAATCATGATGCAGTAGGGAGTTAATAGTGGTTGTCAAAGATGTGGAGAGGGTATCAAGGAGATGGGCTCCTTGCACTTATGGGCATCATTAAGATTGTGGAGTAGCGGAGAGTTAAAGGAGGTTGCTAAGAATGTAGGTGTTAGACCATGAAGCTACATTCTAGCCTGCTTCCCTGGTGAGGATAGTGAAAGTTATGAAGTGTATGTCCAATGGCTTAAACTAGCTTTGCCAAGCATTTAACTTAAAAGGTTATAGTCAGTTGCGCTATTGGAGAGAATATTGTTGCTCTATTGGGCTTGTTGCAAGTTAGGCAAAGTCAGAGCCAGACTTAAGCTAATGAGTCGACATAAACCCTTGGCAGGTCAAATTGGACTTGGGGAGCTAATGTCCCAAAATTTACTCTCAACACCCATCATATATGGATTATTATAGTAGATGACTAATAAGGCTAGGACTCATTAAATATGTGCTTAAAAATAAAATATGAATAATATATGAATATATGATAAGAAAAATCATTAATTTAGCATATTAAAAATGAAAAGCTTTGATATAAGTAAGATAGTGGAATACTATTGGATTTAAAATAAATGCGTTGAAAAACCACAAATGGAAAAATGTAAATATATAGAAAAAATAGTATGATTGAAAATCTTAATTTTATTCATTGAAATGTTTAAAGATGTAAGTTCAATAGGAGTGTATTTGCTTAATTTCTCTCTCGACTCTCTCTCTCTCTATATATATATATAATATAATATATAATAGATTAACATTTGATCCATCTATGAATTTGGGAATCCAATTTGAACTTAGCATTAAAATAAGTCGAAATCCTTTAGAAATTACTCAAACAAGCCATGGTTTCTGAGACTCGCTCAAAGCGGAAGTACTTCTATGGCAACAATAGCCATAAACTTACATCTTTAAACATTTACAAGGGAAACTGATTTGTAAATATAGGTGGATCTTATCATATGGCGAATTTTATGGCTAATCCCAAAACTTTTAAATAATGTGGGAATCATAAAAAGAGTTTGGATAATTGACGATAGTGTATTAAAGGACAAGGTGTAATACAAGCAACAACCTTGATTTCGCAATCTACTTTATATGTACTTAAGATGTTGTTTGTTGTCAATAAGAAAGTAGTGCACGCATATTAATATTAATTAATTTTTTTTATAGAATATTTTATATCGGCGTTAATAATAATTATAAAAGAAAAGTCCTTATTGTCGAAAATATTGTATTTTGAATCTTTCTTGGGTTTGTTTATCTCATGATTTTTTGTATATTTTAGTATCATATTTTTATCGTTTTCAAACGGATATTTATCAAGAAGCAAATATTAATAAAAAACTGATAATTTTACTTATGAACTAACCAAATAGATACGATACAAATATTTTAGCCCAAAAAAAAGATACTATACAAATATAATACAAATAAGTTACAGATACAGATACAATACAGATAAGAATCCAATAATCCAACCAAACCATAGTATACACATACATACCAAATTGTTCTTAATATTCCAAAATTATTGTTATTTATCATTATTTAAGCAATAGATTTTTTTTTTTTTTGTAGATTAATAAAAGTTAACAAAATGATGAAGTCACACATTAAACATTAGAAAGATTTGTTTTATCTATGTAAAACCAATAGTATCAAGCATATATTTACAATTACTTTCATATTTAGAAAATTGCAGTGGATCAAGTAAAATGCTTTCTTTACGTATATAAATAATTTAAAGCAATTCCGATCCAATGGTTTGGCTTTGCATACGATAATAAGAAAAAGAATTTCGTGTAATAGGACCACCTTTACCTAATCAATGTTAACTTTCGCAGTCCAAATACGTTAGTGGCTTGATACAATGGACGCATGGCGCACATCGTCGTTTTGTTTCTTCTTGGACATTCAATACATTTCCCTATTTGTTTTTTTTTTTTTTTTTTTTTTTTTTTTTTTTGCCAAACATGTGTTTAGGTTATTTAGAATTAAAAAGATTCTATGATCAGTCATTAATTTTGATGAAACTGGTTTCATCTATATCCAACAGTTCACACCATACCCAACTATAATTGAAGCACTAAAATAGTTATGATCATATTAATGGCGGGACGGTTCCGTCATGGGACCATAGAAGCTTCATTAGAACTAGAAACAGCAACCAATAACTGCAATAGACTGGAAACAAAGTACACAACAAAGGTACCAAAACCGCTCTATCTTGGTTTCCTATAAAATTTGGAAATGTTAAGCCTAATTAAGGTTTTAGTTGATTTTAAGGTTTTGGAGACAGGTGCATAGAAGAAGGAATCAAATCAATTTTAGTTAGTGTGTTCTGATTAAAAGGTTTTGTGATTTAAAAAATATTTGAATTAAAGTATGCAAATAGTTGAAGAGAAATTCGAATTGGGCACAAAGTCTAGTGGTTTTACAAAATTGTTCCAATTCGGAAGATTCCATGTACTTAAGGTGATAGCCAAAATCCTTTTCCTGTTAATTCTTTTTTGTACTTGTAACCTTTTCGAAATTAATTATAATTCATGATTTGACACAAGAATTAGGGTTTTAATACTCGTTATGAGATTAACTATAATAATAGTATAATGATTCTTTTCCATTACTTTCTCTTTAACCCTTTCATATTTCTGTTGAACCAAAACTAGAATAAAATCCTCTTAATTTATTGATTTTAGTATTACCCTATTAAATCTAGATAAGGCCACAATTAGACTTGAAACTATCCATGTAGCACCATCAATTATACGTCCACTTAAATTTTGGTAATTGTTAAATGGATAATAATGTCTTGTAGAACTTTTTGAAAATATTCGAAAAATCATCTCTATTTTTTTGTTAATTTAAATATCAGTAATTATCAATATAGTTAATAAAAGACGTAATAAAAAAATAAAAATAAAAATATGTGTGCATATACAAGATCTATATCAAAAAAACATTTTCAATAAGATATAACAATAATATTATGGTTAATATAAACTAATGACTAAGGACGATCAATATGATAGTGATTAGGTCCAAGAATAATTTGAAAGGTATGAACAAACGATAAACCCTACAATTATAATGGTAAATATAAAATAAGTTCAAACTAAGGATAATTTAATTATTAATTAGGTCAAAAATATCAAAACATTAATAACTTAAATCCATAACAAATAAATTATAATTTAAATAACACATATTAAATCTAAAATAAAAATCTTAACTTAAAAATTTTAAATATGTCATAATATTCAAAATATTTAATATAGTATGTATATAAATTTTTATCTAAAAATATTATCAAATGAGTATTCATCACCTTGACAATCAAATTTACTTGCTTTCCGATCTCCACACACAAAGACCCCCATAAAATCAACCTCTCCCTCTCCCTACGTTTATTCTCTGTCTTTTTCTTCCTCAAAAGTCTCTATCTTTTTCTTCCTCAAAAGTCTCCTCCGTATACTAAGGGGAGGGAAAAGAAAGAAATAAAAAAAAAAAAGAAAAAAGTTCTTCATGAGGCAAAGAGAAGAAGAATTAAAAAAAGGAAAAAAAAAACTAAATCACTACAAAACTTCAAAAACTCTTATATTTCACATACTACAATCGATTTCAATTTCGAAAATCATGTTGTGATCGTGACGATATGCTCTTCAATTCAAAACTACACAAGGTAAGGTTTCGACCACTCTAAAATTACGCAAATATGATATGAACAAAGAAATTTCTATAATATTATATTCCTATATTAAATTTTACTACAAATATAAATATTTATATGAGTATGTTGTTATAATGATTTACAATTGTGCCATGCTAGTGTGTACATTTTGATTACCTAAAATTACATTTCACTTATCAAAGGGATAATAAACTTATAAATAAAAATGCTAAGTAATAGAAAATTGACTCTAAACTTAGATGATTAATTTCTAGAGTTTATTTGTCAATAAATAGAAATTTAGAGGCAAATCATTACACTTAAAAAATAAGTTACGGGATCAATAATTTATCAAAATCTACAAATCTAAAGCTCAAATAAAAATTTTTATTTTATAAACATGACATTTAGAATATTCTAATTCGGTACAACAGCCTTCACAAGCAATGTGGAAAGTCGTGTAGGCTTTTTGATCATGTATTCCTTTTTACACAACTTCCTACACAAGACATGCAGACTTTTTCACCTTAAATGAAAATCATATTTAAATTTGATAAATAATAGAGAATTACTTTGACTAGAGATAGTTAATTATGCAATTGAATTGATGAATTAATGTTTAAATTTAAATAATATATACAAAAGTACGTGACTCGGTTTCACAGAATTTCAAAGGAAATTATGTTATCTTTACTCCTAATTTTATGTTAATTATTATAATTTATCTAACAAGGTTTAAATAAATTAAGTTATTGAAAGAAGTGATTAAGATATATGCACATATATGTAATATATTCGGCGATATATGTGCATGCAAGGAAAGTTATGTTGAATTTGATAAACAATATAACCTTTATGATTATTCAAGTTTCAAGTAACTATTTAAATGCTTAAGTTGAAGAAATGAAATAAAATTAGAAAAATACAAATACATATATACCTCTCGCCCTGAGAAGTTAGGAAAGATAGGATTTCTAAAATAAATTGACATAACTTAGAATACATTAGTTGATATAATAATATAGTGTAATTAAAAAGATTAAGCTCAAGAATACTCTTGAAACTATAAGCATAGGTTTCGACATACATAGGGCAATAACGATGTAAAGTTTAAAGTAAGGAAAGTCATAGGAATCTTGAGATCAAATTACTTAAAGATACATACTTAAAATGAGATTAAGAGAAACACAATAAAAATACATGTAGATTTCAGCTAAGAATGGAATAATGAACTAAAAATGAGTTTAACCACTAAAACTTGATGAAATATACATAAAAACAAGGAAATGAACTTGAAATGAGAATTGAAGACACAAAACAAGAAAGATAGGCATCATTGTGATACCTTTCGAACCCCTAAAGTAACAAAGGGAAAAATATACAAAATGATTAGTGTGACGTGATAATTAAAAACTACATTCAATAAACTTTTCAACATCTACTCATACGTTAAAATCGGAGTTAAAATGAGTACAATAAGCCTAGTTTAAGATTATGCAAGTAAAATAAGTATTTAGAATAATTTAAGGTACTTTTCTTAGAGAAATTAAGTTTATATGAACTTTATAATTTGACTTAAGAAAAAATAAGCCTTATAAGCTTTAAAATGACTATTCATATGATAAAATCGAATTAGGAATGTGAAAATAGTGTTAGAAATATTAAAACCTGAATCAGAATACTTAAGCACCAATAGGACTTATTACTAAGTTATATGTATGGTAATGGGTGATTGTTATTTCATTTCATAGGAGAAACAAATCAATCTTTGGATTTTCCAGTAGATTATTACGACTTAGCAAGGATGATCGGTGAGTAACTTTGACATTATCATATTGTTTGTATTTGTAATATAGTTGCACATGTGTCAATATAAACATAATGGCTATATGTATGGGAATGGGAATAATGCATGTCAAGTGGTAATTGAATTAATGGAAAAATTTAATATTAGAAGTGATAACCATTTGCTTAGTATTGTTTATGTAATGTATATCAATGATTGTTTGGAATTTGCATGGTCATTAAATGATCTGGTACAAATATTAGTCAACCAGTAAATGAAGCAGACATGTATTGTACAATAGCATAACTTGCATTAGTATTGTATTCACCTCATGTATTAGCTCCTCGGCTCTATAGTGTTCCTAAGTTATATGAGTGAATTTGTCTCTTCAAATGGATTCCATTAGGTGTCATCCCCACAGGAACTAAGTACGTACCAAAGGACTTTAATTGATAAGAGTAAACATGAGGTAGCTAATACTTAGTGGTGGGTATGAGTTCTAAGGTAAAGTCAAGATTATAACCCTTATATGGATACATATATAAATAAGAAATGAATCGAAAAGAACTTCTCCTTCCTTAGTTCTTTGGCTATCCTGGCGTGAATTACTTGAATTGATTCTTAAACCCCCAAGAAAGGGCGTAAATCTCCATTAGTTTGGATTCCAGTCATCCAGATTGTCCATGTTTTATATGGTTTAATGTTGCATTGCATATGCTTGTTAACTATACTTACTTTATACTTGTTTGATGTGTGGTCTCATCTTGTTATTCACTGATCCGTTGTTTCACTCACACCCCTCCAGTTTTTGTACAGGAATAGTGTTTGTTGGGATTAAGTTAGAAACATGTGAAGAGTGCTTCTTTAAAGGGCTTCTTAAAGTTAGAAAGTTAGGTCATGTGTAAGATAAACATAGAATACAAATTTTATATTATGTAGGTTAAGAATCCAATCTTACTATTTGGCAGGATATCTTATTCTCTGTGATCCTTGTAATTTGTGAAAGTTTCGATATCCAAGAAATTATTTTCATAATAATCAAATACATACATATAACACGATGAGAGGATAATTAATTAGAATATTGTAAATTCTAACTTACAAAATAATATTCATATTACGGATGCACACATGATATGATAATTTAGGACAATCCTATCTGACCCTCTTTAGGGTCTTGACAATCCACCTAAGAAATGTTATATGTCTAAAATTGATAACCTTCTTTAGCTATAAGTCATCCAAGTTCCATTAAGCCTAGTACTCCACCATTGGCTCTTTCATATCTATGAAAGCACTTTGACAAGGATTTAGTTTAGACTTATTAATATAGATGCACTCAAACAGCTAATAACAAATAAAAGGAAGAGTCCGATTGACCCTCTTTCCCTCTCTTTTGCACTCTTTCATACACTATAACAACACATATAAAGAATTTTAGGTGGGCTCAATACCCTACACTAATAAAGGAAATAGCTTTGATACCTAGAAGTACAAAATAAAAGAAATTGTACAAGACATTATGAGCACGTTTTGGATTACTAGACTACAACCATCTTATTAGTTGTCCCCTCATATATTGTTTTGTTACTCTTGACCTAGACTCGGTCTTTACTCATTATTCATTCGTTCATGGATCACTCATATCTAAGTTGCATATAAATTAAATGAAAAATTAAAATATATATATCATTTTGAAAATGTCCATTTTGATTTGAATTTACATAAATCTACATAAATCTAAACAAGAGCTACACCTAAAACGAACTCTCTATTTTAATCTTGTCCTTTAGCTCCCTTCAAAGCTTACTAGTGTATTCTTCACTCAAACACCACCAAGTATATGCAATTATACACTAATTCATGGAGTACTTAACATAGATGATGATGAATGATTAGAATTAATATTAATATTGATATTCTTTTTTATTATTAGAAAATTATTTTTCCAATTGCCGTTACAAATTTTACATAACAATACCATCTTTTATATATAAAAATCTTCCTTCTAAAAATAAGAATGGGCAAATGCAGATGGATAAAATGGGAACTTCATCCATGTGATCAAATTTGCAGACATGACGGCAATAGGTTTGGAATAATAACTTATCTTATGATGTTTTTAACACTATCTCAAACCAAAATTTCATAAAAGCATATGTCATGTTTACTTTGATAGAAATGAAATTGATATTTTGACTTTATTATCATGGAATAATTATTCTTTTATTTGATTTATAAAGTAGAATAGATAAGAAATTTCAATTTATTCTATCTACTAAAGGAATTCACCATTCCTTATTAACAACAACGCCTTTTTTCTGTTTTAAATTGCCTCAAATTACAAAACAAAAGAATCGTTACTTTTTTTCCATTCTTATTCTATTTCAGCACTTCATAATATAATTACATATGGAGTTTGAAATATCATAGGTTATCATGTCAAAATTGTGATAGTTGAAAATTTCAAGCCAATATCTCCTTTACTACGGCATTTTTAATTATGTTTCCAACATGAAGCAATGATGGTAATCATAATCAAAGCACTCATCCCAATCTGTCACCGATCTCAGATTCAACCATGTAGACAATTGTCCAAATTTAGGTACAAAGGTTTTTTAAAAAAATGATAAAGTAGAGTAGTTGGAAAACCATTATTCCCATTATAAATTATTAGAAGAAAAATATTATATATACTGGTTACTCTACAGCTAGTATAATGTAGGCATGCGTATGAATTTTTTTTTTTTTTTTTAAATTATAGGGGTGATGTTATTCGTGTCAAATAGAAAAAGAATACAATATGAGAGCACGAGGGGCATGTGGAGACTTACACCAATAAATTAAAATAGCATTAGAAGATAGAAAATCAAATTTTTTCAGAAGAGCCCACTTAGAAGATCGCACATGGCACGGATATCAAATTTTATGTTGGATTTGGATAACGTTGGATAAAGCATATTTGACTCCAATATTTCTCGTTTGGCATGGATCGTGTTCATCTATGGATAGTTGGAGATATTACAATAATATTATTGGATAAATTACACCGGAATGTCGCAAGGTTTGAAAGTAAATTTATTTTAAGTCATAACGTTTTAAAAAATTCAAAAAAGATCATAAAGTTTGGAAAAATGTATTCTAATATTTAATTAAATATTTCATCTATTGATACATATTAATAAATCCTTAAAAGTAGGGTTTCTTAAGTTTTAATTAAATATTTCTCATGTTGATATATGCTAATTGTGACCTCAATTCACTTACTTCTTTAAATGTTGTGACCACTTTTGAAACCACTCAAAAACATTATAACTTAAAATGAATTTACTCTCAAACGTTGTGAATTTCCATTGTAATTTACCCCAACATTATTAAAATCCAACATAAATATTTTTTTTTCCTTTTTCTTAGTAAATTTAACTAAGTAAACTTTCTAATACAATTTACTTAATCGTATTCGTGAAGGGTTAATAATGTATGGATAGCGAGTTTTGATTTTTTTTTTTTTATTATTTCTGGTTTTGTGTTTGCTTTATGTATAATTCAATTTGAAGACCATATGGAACTATAAAACTTTAATTATAATCTTATAAAATTGTTTTTATGATCAATTAAATATTGTAATAGTTTCAAATAAAATTGAATATTGTATAAAGTTGTAGGTTCATTTAAAAAGTTATAGGTACGATGGATTAGAAAATGTGGTAGGTATAATAAGTCATGTACAAAAGTTACAGGTGGGAGGTTGAAAAAATAGTAGATGTGATAAATGAGTGAATTGATTCAACTAGGTTCTGATATTCAATAAGTGTCATAAAATACTTTATTTGTTTTAAAGTATTTTATTTTTTAATTTATTTAACATGCTTCAAATATTTATTTACAAGCACATAAAGAATTGGAAATAATTTTCAGTTTAGGACACTTATAAAAATTAATTACTTATTTAAGGTCAATATAAAAATAATTACCAATATACCACTTCTAAATCGCGACTTAAAAACAAGTATACAAAAGTTATAATACCGTACCTATATTGCGAAATGAAAAAGCGATATATGTATTATTTTTATACGTATATCACTTTGGTAGTCGCGATATACAGGTTATATCGCGATTTCTTTAAGCAATATACGTGTATCACTTTTTACAAAGTGTTATAGCGACAGTAATAAAATATTATATTGGGTTTGTATATCGCGATTTACATATTAAAAAATATATCCCATTTATCAAACGCGATTTTAGTGTAGTATATTAGTAATTAATTTCATTGAAATTGTATATTGATAATATTTTTCTATAGAAATCCTAAACATGTATTGAACTCTTAAGAATTGTCATGTTCAAACAGCAAGCACATTTCCAAGAAATTGGATACGAGACAATGGGAATGGGGCACGTGGTTTTTTGCCCTTTCTTTCCTTTTTTTTTTTTTTTTTTTTCTCTGTGTGTGTTTGTTTTCTTTCTTTTTTTTTTTAATATTTTAATCGCCGTACGGTTTGCAACTTTGCATTGGTTTTGAATTTTCATAGGAAGAAGATAAAGAATATACAGGAATTTTATTTCACTGGGACAAGAAACAAGCATTGTGATTGTCAAATTGACTTATTGGCATCGTGATGGTTGTATTGTAGTTCGGAGAAAATTTAGCCAATGCTGGACTAGGGTTCCAAAGGAACGAATGATGCTTATTGGCTGCCGTGGGGGAAGGGTAGGGGAAGAAAAGATTTAATAAGCGTAATACAACATAAGTTCATAATATGTTTTAAATAAGTAGTGGGAATGACATAGTTTTAAAAAACTATTCACATTAAAAAAAATTTACTGGTATTTATACAATATTAATCATTTCGTAAAATATATCACGCTTAATAAATATTTTCTCTTATGTAGGATTGGTTTCAAGGTTCAAATAAAAAAAGCTAAAACTTTAGCAGTGTATTTGATTTACTGGAATGAAATAAGGTTGGAAAGGAATAACAATTCTTTTTTTAATAATTAGGAGTATTTTTGAAATGAAACATTATTTTTATTCAAAATAGCCATTCCTCCAATACTGGAAATGAATGAGGCTTCCTTATCTATTCTGCATTACATGGAATAGATATTCTTTTGATAAAATTTTTTACAAATCAAATAAAAGAATAGATATTCCGCAGTAATAAAGCGTAATATTGATTCCATTCCACTAAATCAAATATGGTGTAAATGATTGCAATTGGTCTTGGAATGAGGCTTAGTTTTTTTTTTTTTTTTTCTCATTTTATAATTGTATTAGAGTTTGGGTGATTGAAAAGGCTAATTATGGATTATTATAATAGGTGTTAATAATTTTTAATGTAGTGACAATAATACTAATCTTTCGAGTGAAATTGATCAATTTCAAATCCCCCTTTTCCTTTAGTTTAAAACCTGCTAGTAGGCTTTTGGATAATCAAGCTTTATCATGCGCTTGTGAAGTAGGACGCTCAAGTCGATGCTTATCTAAGGTGAGAAATGAATGAGAATAAAGTCTAGAAATTACCAGTGGGGTATACTTGTCTTCAAACACATGTGGAGATGATATTTATAAGAGATGCACTCTTGTAGTTATAGACATTGTGAAAATCATGACGCAGTAGGGAGCTAATAGTGGCTGTGAAGGATGTGGAGAGGGTATCATGGAGATGGGCTCCTTGCACTTATGGGCATCATTAAGATTGTGGAGTAGTGGAGAGTTAGAGGAGGTTGCTAAGAATGTAGGTGTTAGACATGAAGCTACATTCTAGCCCGCTTCCCTAGTAAGGATAGTGAAAGTTATGGAGTATATGTCCAATGACTTAAATTAACTTTGCCAAGCATTTAACTTAAAAAGTTATAGTTAATTGCGCTATTGGAGAGAATATTGTTGCTCTATTGGGCTTATAAGCGAGTTAGGCAGAGTCAAAGCTAGACTTAAGCTAGTGAATCGGCACAAACCCTTAGTAGGTCGAATTGGGCTTAGGGAGTTAACGTCCCAAAATTTACCTCAACACCCATCATATATGGATTATTATAATAGATGATTAATAGAGCTAGGACTCACTATATATGTGCTTAAAAATAAAATATGAATAATATATAAATATATGATAAGAAAACTCATTAATATAGCATATTAAAAATGAAAAGCTTTGATATAAGTAAGAGAGTGGAATACGGTTGAATTTAAAATAAAGGTGTTGAAAAACCACAAATGGTCAAATGTAAATATATAGAAAAATAGTATGATTGAAAATCTTAATTTTATTCATTGAAATGTTTAAAGATGTAAGTTCAATAGGAGTGTATTTGCTTAATTTCTCTCTCTACTCTCTCTCTCTCTCTCTATATATATATATATATATAATATAAAATAGATTAATAGAAGGTAATCCTAAATATTTGGAACATTTGATCCACCTATGAATTTGGGAATCCAATTTGAACTTAGCATTAAAATAAGTCGAAATCCTTTAGAAATTGCTCAAACAAGCCATGGTTTCTGGGACTTGCTCAAAGCGGAAGTACTTCTATTCTATGGCAGCAATAGCCATAAAGCTAAAGAGGATATTTACAATTAGACATTTACAAGGGAAACTGATTTGTAAATATAGGTGGATCTTATCATATGGCGAATTTTATGACTAATCCCAAAACTTTTAAATAATGTGGGAATCATAGAAAGAGTTTGGATAATTGGCTATAGTGTATTAAAGTTCAAGGTGTGTAGTACAATCAACAACCTTGATTTTGCAATCTACTCTATATGTACTTAAGATGCAGTTTGTCGTCAATAAGAAAGTAGTGCACGGATATTAATATTCATTAAGCTTTTTGTAGTATTTCATATCGGCGTTAATAATAATTATAAAAGAAAAGTCCTTATTGTCAATCAAAATTGAAAATATTGCATTTTAAATCTTTTCTATGTTTGTTTGTTTTGTCATATTTTAATCATTTTGGTATTATATTTTTATTGTTTTCGAACAGATATTTATCAACAAATAAATACTAATGAAAAACTGATAGTTTTATTCATAAACTGCCAAATAGATACTATATAGATATAATACAGATACGTTATAGATGCAAATAAGATACAGATATGATAAAAATCCAATAATCCAACCAAAGCCATAGTATATACATACATACCAAATTGTTCTTAATATTCCAAAATTATTGTTATTTATCATTATTTAAGCAATACATTTTTTTTTTTTTTGTAGATTAATAAAAGTTAACAAAATGATGAAGCCACACATTAAACATTAGAAAGATTTGTTTTATCTATGTAAAACCAATAGTATCAAGCATATATTTACAATTACTTTCATATTTAGAACATTGCAGTGGATCAAGTAAAATGCTTTCTTTACGTATATGAATAATTTAAAGCAATTCCGATCCAATGGGTTGGCTTTGCATACGATAATGAGGAGAAGAATTTCGTGTAATAGGACCACCTTTACCTAATCAATGTTAACGTTCGCAGTCCAAATACGTTAGTGGCTTGATACAATGGACGCATGGCGCACATCGTCGGTTTTGTTTCTTCTTGGACATTCAATACATTATCCATATGTTTACGTTTTCTTTTTTTTTTTTTTTTTTTTTTTTGCCAAACATATGTTTAGGTTATTTAGAATTAAAAAGATTCTATTATCGGCCATTAATTTTGATGAAATTGGTTCCGTCTATATCCAACGGCTCACACCATACCGAGCTATAATTGAATCACTAAAATGGTTATTATCATATTAATGACGGGACGGTTCCTATATGGGACCATAGAAGCTTCATTATAACTAGAAGCAGCAACCGATAACTGTAATAGACTAGAAACAAAGTACACAACAAAGGTACCAAACCGCTCTATCCCCGCTTGGTTTCCTATAAAATTTGGAAATGTTAAGCATAATTAAGGTTTTAGTTGATTTTAAGGTTTTGGAGACAGGTGCATAGAAGAAGGAATCAAATAAATTTTAGTTAGTGTGTTATGATTAAAAGGTTTTGTGATTTAAAAAATATTTGAATTAAAGTATGCAAATAGTTGAAGAGAAATTCGAGTTGGGCACAAAGTCTAGTGGTTTTACAAAATTGTTCCAATTCGGAAGATTCCATGTACTTAAGGTGACAGCCAAAATCCTTTTCATGTTAATTCTTTTTTGTACTTGTGACCTTTTCGAAATTAATTATAATTCATGATTTGACACAAGAATTGGGGTTTTAATACTCGTTATGAGATTGACTATAATAACAGTATAATGATTCTTTTCCATTACTTTCTCTTTAACCCTTTCATATTTTTGTTGAACCAAAACCAGACTAAAATCCTCTTAATTTATTGATTTTAGTATTCTCCTATTAAATCTAGATAAGGCCACAATTAGACTTGAAACTATCCATGTAGCACCATCAATTATACGTCTTCTTAAATTTTGGCGATTGTTAAATGGATAATAATGTCTTGCAAAACTTTTAGAAAATGTTCGAAAAGTCATCCCTATTTTTTGCGAATTTAAATATCAGTAATTGTCAATATAATTAATAAAATATGTAATAAAAAATAAAAATAAAAATATGTGTGCATATACAAGATCTATATCAAAGAAACATTTTCAATAAATATTATGGTTAATATAAACTAATGACTAAGGACGATCAATATGATAGTGAATTAGGACCAAGAATAATTTGAATGGTATGAACAAACGATAAACCCTACAATTTATACTGGTAAAATATAAAATAAAGTCAAACTAAGGATAATTTAATTATTAATTAGGTCAAAAAATATCAAAACATTAATAACTTAAATCCATAACAAATAAATTATAATTTACAATAACACATATTAAATCTAAAAATAAAAATCTTAAATTAAAAATTTTAAATATGTCATAATATTCAAAATATTTAATATAGTATGTATATAAATTTTCATCTAAAAATATCATCAAATGAGTATTTATCACCTTGATAATCAAATTTAGTTGCTTTCGGGTCTCCACTCACAAAGACCCTCATAAAATCAACCTCTCCCTCTCCCTACGTTTATTCTTTGTCTCATTCTTCCTCAAAATTCTCCCCTGTATACTAAAGGAAGAGAAAAGAAAGAAATAAAAAAAAAAAAAAAACTAAAGTTCTTCATGAGGCAAAGAGAAGAAGAATTAAAAAAAGAAAAAAAAAAAACTAAATCACTACAAAACTTCAAAAACTCTTATCTTTCACATACTACAACTGATTTTAATTTCGAAAATCATGTTGTGATTGTGACGATGCGCTCTTCAGTTCAAAACCACACAAGGTAAGGTCTCGACCACTCTAAAATTATGCAAATATGATATGAACAAAGAAATTTCTATAATATTATATTCCTATATTAAATTTTACTACAAATATATATATATATATATATTTATATGAGTATGTTGTTATAATGATTTACAATTGTGCCATGCTGGTGTGTACATTTTGATTAGCTGAAATTACATTTCATTTATCAAAGGGATAATAAACTTATAATTAAAAATGCTAAGTAATAGAAAATTGAGTCTAAACTTAGACGATTAATTTCTAGAGTCTATTTGTCAATAAATAGAAATTTAGAGGCAAATCATTAAACTTGAAAAATAAGTTACGGGATCAATAATTTATCAAAATCTACAAATCTAAAGCTCAAATAAAAATTCTAATTTTATAAACATGATAGTTATAATATTTTAATTCTATACAACCTCCTTCACAAGCAGTGTGGAAAGTCGTGTAGACTTTTTGATCATGAATTCCTTTTTACACAACTTCCTCCATAAGCCATGCAGACTTTTTGACTTTAAAGAAAATCATATTTAAATTTGATAAATAATATAAAATTACTTTGACTAGAGATAGTTAATTATGCAATTGAATTGATGAATTAATGTTTAAATTTAAATAATATATACATAAGTACGTAACTCAGTCTCATGGAATTTCAAAGGAAATTACGTTATCTTTACTTCTAATTTTATGTTAATTATTATAATTTATCTAACTAGGTTTAAATAGATTAAGTTATTGAAAGAAGTGATTAAGATATATGCACATATATGTAATATATTCGGCGATATATGTGCATGTTAGGAAAGTTATGTTGAATTTGATAAACAATATAACCTTTATGATTATTCAAGTTTCAAGTAACTATTTAAATGCTTAAGTTGAAGAAATGAAATAAAATTAGAAAAACACAAATACATATATACCTCTCGCCCTGAGAATTTAGGAAAGATAGGATTTCTAAAACTAAATTGACTTAACTTAAGAATACATTAGTTGATATAATAATATATGTTGTAATTAAAAAGATTAAACTCAAGAAATACTCTAGAAACTATAAGCATGGGTTCCGACATACATAGGGCAATAACGATGTAAAGTTTAAAGTAAGAAAAGTCATAGGAATCTTGAGATCAAATTACTTAAAGATACATACTTAAAATGAGATTAAGAGAAACACAATAAACATAAATGTAGATTTCAACTAAGAATGGAATAATGAACTAAAAATGAGTTTAATCACTAAAACTTGATGAAATATACATAAAAACAAGGAAATGAACTTGAAATGAGAATTGAAGACACAAAACAAGAAAGATAGGCATCATTGTGGTACCTTTCGAACACCTAAAGTAACAATGGGAAAAATATACAAAATGATTAGTGTGACGTGATAATTAAAAACTACATTCGATAAACTTTTCAACATCTACTCATATGTTAAAATTGGAGTTAAAATGAGTACAATAAGCCTAGTTTAAGATTATGCAAGTAAAATAAGTATTTCGAATCGTTTAAGGTACTTTTCTTAGAGAAACTAAGTTTATATGAACTTTATAATTTTTTAAGAAAAATAAGTCTTATAAGCTTTAAAATGACTATTCATATGAAAATCGAATTAGGATTGTGAAAATAGTGTTAAAAATATTAAAACTTGAATCAGGATACTTAAGAACCAATAAGACTTATTACTAAGTTATATGTGTGGTAATGAGTGATTGTTATTTCATTTCATAGGAGAAATAGATCAATCTTTGGATTTTCTAGTAGATTATTACAACTTAGCAAGGATGACCGGTGAGTAACTTTGACCTTATCACATTGTTTGTATTTGTAATATAGTTGCACATGTGTCAATATAAACATAATGGCTATATGTATGGGAATGGGAATAATGCATGTCAAGTGGTAATTGGATGAATGGAAAAATTTAATATTAGAAGTGATAACCATTTGCTTAGTATTTTTTTGTGTAATGTATATCAATGATTGTTTAGAATTTGCATGGTCATTAAATTATCTGGTACAAATATTAGTCAACCAACAAATGAAGCAAAATTGTATTATACAATAGCATAACTTGCATTAGTATTGTATTCACGTCATGTATTAGCTCATCGGTTCTATGGTGTTCCTAAGTTATATTAATGAATCTGTCTCTTGGAATGGATTCCATTAGGTGTCATTCCCACAGGAACTAAGTAGGCATCGAAGGACTTTAATTGATAAGAGTAAACATGAGGTAGCTAATACTTAGTGGTGGGTATGAGTTCTAAGGTAAAGTTGAGATTATAACCCTTATAAGGAAACATATATAAATAAGAAATGAATCGAAAAGAACTTCTCCTTCCTTAGTTCTTTCGCGATCCTTGCGTGAATTACTTGAACTAATTCTTCAACCCCCAAGAAAGGGCTTAAATCTCTATTACTTTAGATTCCAGTGATCCAGATTGTCCATGTTTTATATGGTTTAATGTTGTATTTCATCTGCTTGTTAACTATACTTACTTTATACTTATTTGATGTGTGGTCTGATCTTGTTATTCACTGATTCGTAGTTTCGCTCACACCCCTCCAGTTTTTGTACAAGAATAGTGTTTGTTGGGATTAGGTTAGAAACATGTGAAGAGTGCTTCTTCAAAGTGCTTCTTAAAGTTAGAAAGTTAGGTCATGTGTAAGATAAACATGGAATGCATATTTTATATTATGTAGGTTAAGAATCCAATCTTACTGTTTGGCAGGATATCTGATTCTCTACGATTCTTGTGATCTATGGAAGTTTTGTTATCCAAGAAATTATTTTTATAATAATCAAATATATACTTATAACACGATAAGAGGATAATTATTTAGAATCTTGTAAATTCTGACTAACAAAGTAATGTTCATATTACGGGTGCACACGCAATATGACAATTTAGGACAATCCTACTAGGCCCTCTTTAAGGTCTTGACAATCTACCAAAGAAATGTTGTCTATCTAGAATTGATAACCTTCTTTAGCTATAAGTCATCGAAGTTCCATTAAGCCTGGTACTCCATCATTGGATCTTTCATATCTATGAAACCACTTTGACAAGGATTTAGTTTAGGCTTATTAATATAAATGCACACAAACAGCTGATAACAAATAAAGGGAAGAGTCGGATTGACCCTCTTTCCCTCTCTTCTGCACTCTTTCATACACTATAACACACATACGAAGAGTTTTAGGTGGGCTCAATACTCTACCCTAATAAGGGAAATAGCTTTGATACCGAAAAGTATAAAATAAAAGAAACTATACAAGACACTATGAGCACGTTTCTGATTACAAGACTACAACCATCTTATTAGTTGTCCTCTCATATACTGTTTTGTTACTCTTAACCTAGACGCGGTCTTTACTCATTATTCATTCGTTCATGGATCACTCTTATCGAAGTTGCATATAAATTAAATAAAAAATTAAAATATATATATATCATTTTGAAAATGTCCATTTTGATTTGAATTTACATAAATCTACATAAATCTAAACAAGAGCTACACCTCTAACAAATTCTCTATTTTAATCTTTTCCTTTAGCTCCCTTCAAAGCTTCCTAGTGTATTCTTCACTCAAACACCATCCAGTATATGCTATTATACACTAATTCATGGAGTACTTAACATAGATGATGATGAAGGATTAGAATTAATATTAATATTAATATTCTTTTTTATTATTAGAAAATTATTTTTTCAATTGCCGTTACAAATTTTACATAACAATACCATCTTTTATCTATAGAAATCTTCCTTCTAAAAATAAGAATGGGCAAATATAGATGGATAAAATGGGAACTCCATCCATGTGATCAAATTTGCAGACACGATAGTTATAAGTTTGGAATGGTAACTTATCTTATGATGTTTTTAACACTATCTCAAACCAAAATTTCATAAAATCATATGTCATGTTTACTTTGATAGAAATGAAATTGATATTTTGATTTTATTATCATGGAATAGTTATTTTTTTTTTTATTTGTGAAGTAGAATAAATAAGAAATTTTAATTTATTTCATCTACTAAAGGAATTCACCATTTCTTATTAAAAACAATCCTTTTTTTTTTTGTTTTAAATTGCCTCAAATTACGAAACAAAAGAATCGTTACTTTTTTCCATTCTTATTCTATTCCAGCACTTCGCAATATAATTACATATGGAGTTTGAAATATCATAGGTTATCATGTCAAAATTGTGATAGTTGAAAATTTCAAGCCAATATCTCCTTTACTACGGCATTTTTAATTATGTTTCCGAACATGAAGCAATGATGGTAATCATAATCAAAGCACTCATCCCAATCTGTCACCGACCATCCTCAGATTCAACCATGTAGACAATTGTCCAAATTTAGGTACCAAAGGTTTTTTAAAAAAATGATAAAGTAGAGTAGTTGGAAAACCATTATTCCCATTATAAATTATTAGAAGAAAAATATTATATATACTAAAGGTTACTCTACAGCTAGTATAATGTAGGCATGCATGTGAATTTTTTTTTTTTAAATTATAGGGGTGATGTTATTCGTGTCAAATAGAAAAAGATTACAATATGAGAGCACGAGGGGCATGTGGAGACTTACGCCAATAAATTAAAATAGCATTAGACGATAGAAAATCAAATTTTTTTCAGAAGAGCCCACTTAGAAGATCGCGCATGGTAGGGATATCAAATTTTATGTTGGATTTGGATAATGTTGGATAAAGCATATTTGACTAAATATTTTGTGTTTGGTATGGACCGTGTTCATCTATGGACAGTTGGGGATATTACAATAATATATTGGATAAATTACATCGGAATGTCGTAAGTAGTGGTTTGTATAGTACGGTTCGATTCGATTTGCACCTCGAACGGAACCGCACCATATTTTACGGTTCAGTTTTTCTTTTAAATTTGAACATAATCATACAGTTCAGTTCGTAATTTTTTTGAAACGAAAAAAAAAATGGTTATGTACGGTTCGATTTACAGTTCAAACCGCTTTTTTTCATAAAATAAAAAATATATTCTATCGAAAAACTTCCATTACATATTTGTTATCACTAATGCAAATATAAACAATAATATTTTAAATTAATCATTTTCCAAATAAACATGTAAAATACATAGGAAGGAAAGGATTTCATCTATTATAAAATTATAATTGTGACTAGTCTTATTTTTCAATTATCTTAAACTATAATCGTATACTAGACTTTATTCTAATATGAGACATCAAATTTAATTCGTTATATGCTTCTAACTAATATATTATCAATTATATAAATCAATAAGTGACTAAATAATAGAGGTAGATTAATTAGTAAGACAAATGGAAAAGAAATATGCAGCAGTTCGAATACTAGAGGCTCAAAACTAAAGTCTAAAATCTATCTTACTTATAGACAACATAACAATTAAAACATATTAAGAAAAATCTAATTTTATTCTAATGAACAACACATATATAAGTCAGAAATTTTAAAAAATTAATTGTTTTAAAAATTTATGATGTAGATATGTATCATTAATAAAATAATTAAGAGTAAAAATAATTTTTTTAATATATAAAAAGGTTCGGTTCGGTTCGAATGATACAGTTAGGTTCATAGTTCCGAACCAAAACGTGAAAAAAAAGAACCGAAATTTAGGTTCGGTTCGATCCAGTCCGATTCGATTCATAGTTCAGTCTTTTTTTTTTTTTTTACACAGCCTTAGTCATGAGGTCTGAAAGTAAGTTTATTTTAGATCATAATGTTTAAAAATTCAAAAGAGATCATAAAGTTTGGAAAAATGTATTCTAATATTTAATTAAATATTTCATCTATTGATACATATTAATAAAGCCTTAAAAGTAGGGTTTCTTCAGTCTTAATTAAATATTTCTTATATTGACACATGCTACTTATGACATCAATTCACTTACTTCTCTAAATGTTGTGACTACTTTTGAAACCACTCAAAAACATTGTAACTTAAGATGAATTTACTCTCAAACGTTGTGAACTTCCAGTATAATTTACCCCAACATTATTCAAATCCAACATAAATATTTTTTTTCCTTTTTCTTAGTAAATTTAACTAAGTAAACTTTCTAACACAATTTACTTAATCGTATTTGTGAAGGGTTAATAACATATATGGATAGCGAGTTTTGATTTTTTTTTATTATTTATGGTTTTGTGTTTGCTTTATGTATAATTCAATTTGAAGACCATATAGAACTATAAAACTTTAATTATAATCTTATAAAATCGTTTTTATGATCAATTAAATATTGTAAAAGTTTTAAATAAAATTGAATATTGTATAAAATTGAAGGTTTATTTAAAAAGTTATAGGTACTGTGGATTAGAAAATGTGGTAGGTATAATAGGTCATGTATAAAAGTTACAGGTAGGAGGTTGAAAAAATAATAGATGTGATAGATGAGTGAATCGATTCAACTAGGTTTTGATATTCAATAAGTGTCATAAAATACCTCATTTGTTTTAAAATATTTTATTTTTTAATTTATTTAACATGTTTCAAATATTTATTTACAAGCATATAAAGAATTGTCATGTTGATACAGCAAGCACATTTCCAAGAAATTGGATACGATTTCCAAGAAATCGTACGGTTTGCAACTTTGCATTGATTTTGAACTTTCATAGGAAGAAGATAACGAATATACAGGAATTTTATTTCACCGGGACAAGAAACAAGCATTGTGGTTGTCAAATTGACTTATTGGTATCGTGATGGTTGTATTGTAGTTCGGAGAAAATTTAGCCAATGCAGGACTAGGGATCCAAGGGAACGAATAATGCTTATTGGCTGCCGTGGGCGAAGGGTAGCGGAATCCAACATGAGTCCTCAGCATGTTTTAAATAAGTAATGGGAATGACATAATTTTAAAAAACTATTCACGTTAAAAAATTTTTACTAGTATTTATACAATATTAATCATTTCATAAAATATATCACACTTAATAAATCTTTTCTCTTGTGTAGAATTGAATTCAAGATTCAAATAAAAAAGGCTAAAACTTTAACAGTGCATTTGACTTATTGGAATGAAATAAGATTGGAAAAGAATAGCAATTTTTTATTTAATAATTAAGGATATTTTTGGAATAAAACATGCTTTTTATTCCAAAATAGTCATTCCTCCAATACAAAGAATGAATGAGGATTCCCTATTTATTTCGCATTACATGAAATAGATATTCTTTTGATAAAATTTTTTACAACCAAATAAAAGAATAGATATTCCGCAGTAATAAAGCTTAATATTGATTTCATTCCACTGAATCAAATATGGTGTAAATGATTGCAACTGGTTTTGGAATGGGGCTTAGTTTTTTTTTTTTTTTTTTTTTGGCTCATTTTATAATTGTTTTAGAGTTTAGGTGATTGAAAAGGCTAATTATGGATTATTATAATAGGTGTTAATAATTTTTAATGTAGTGACATTAATACTAATTTTTCGAGTGAAATTGATCAGTTTCAAATCCACCTTTTCCTTTAGTTTAAAACTTGATAGTAGGCTTTTGGATAATCAAGCTTTTGTCATGGGCTCGTGAAGTATGACGCTCAAGTCGATGCTTATCTAAGGTGAGAAATGAATGAGAATAAAGTCCAGAAATTGCCAGTGTGGTATACTTGTCTTCAAACACATGTGGAGATGATATTTATAAGAGATGCACTCTTGCAGTTATAGGCACTGTGAAAATCATGATGCAGTAGGGGGTTGTCAAGGATGTGGAGAGGGTATCACGGAGATGGGCTCCTTGCACTTATGGGCATCATTAAGATTGTGGAGTAGCAAAGAATTAAAGGAGGTTGCTAAGAATGTAGGTGTTAGACCATGAAGCTACATTCTAGCCCGCTTCCCTAGTGAGGATAGTGAAAGTTATGGAGTGTATGTCCAATGGCTTAAACTAGCTTTGCCAAGCATTTAACTTAAAAGGTTATAGTCAATTGCACTATTGGAGAGAATATTGTTGCTCTATTGGGCTTATAGCGAGTTAGGCAGAGTTAGAGCCAGACTTAAGCTAGTGAGTCGGCACAAACCCTTAGTCGGTCGGATTGGGCTTAGGGAGCTAATGTCCCAAAATTTACCCTCAACACCCATCATATATGGGTTATTATAATAGATGACTAATAGGGCGAGGACTCACTATATATGTGCTTAAAAATAAAATAAGAATAACATATAAATATATGATAAGAAAAATCATCAATTTAGCATATTAAAAATGAGAACCTTTGATATAAGTAAGATAGTGGAATATTGTTGGATTTAAAATAAATGTGTTGAAAAACCACAAATGGAAAAATGTAAATATATAGAAAAAATAGTGTGATTGAAAATCTTAATTTTATTCATTGAAATGTTTGAAGATGTAAGTTCAATAGGAGTGTATTTGCTTAATTTCTCTCTTGACTCTCTTTCTCTCTCTCTCTCTATATATAATATAAAATAGATTAACATTTGATCCATCTGTGAATTTGGGAATCCAATTTGAACTTAGCATTAAAATAAGTAGATATCCTTTAGAAATTACTCAAACAAGCCATGGTTTCTGAGACTCGCTCAAAGCGGAAGTACTTCTATGGCAGCAATAGCCATAAAGCTAAAGAGGCTATTTACAATTAGACATTTACAAGGGAAACTGATTTGTAAATATAGTTTTATCTTATCATATGGCGAATTTTATGACTAATCCCAAAACTTTTAAATAATGTGGGAACCATAAAAAGAGTTTGGATATGTACTTAAGATGCTGTTTGCTGCCAATGAGAAAGTAGTGCACGTATGTTAATATTCACTATTTTTTTTTTTTAGAATATTTTATATCGGCGTTAATAATAATTATAAAAGAAAAGTCCCTATTGTCAATCAAAATTGAAAATATTGTATTTTAAATCTTTCCTGGGTTTGTTTGTTTCATCATTTTTTGTATATTTTTGTATCATATTTTTATCATTTTCAAACGGATATTTATCAAGAAGCAAATACTAATCAGAAATTAATAATTTTACTTATAAACTGATCAAATAGATACAATACAAATATTTTAGCCAAAAAAAAAAATACGATACAAATATAATACAAATAAGTTACAAATACAGATACGATACAGATAAGAATCCAATAGTCCCCCCAAAGCTATAGTATACACATACATACCAAATTGTTATTAAAATTCCAAAATTATTGTTATTTATCATTATTTAAGCAATAGTTTTTTTTTTTTTTTGGTAGATTAATAAAAGTTAACAAAATGATGAAGTCACACATTGAACATTAGAAAGATTTGTTTTATCTATGTAAAACCAATAGTATCAAGCATATATTTACAATTACTTTCATATTTAGAAAATTGCTGTGGATCAAGTAAAATGCTTTCTTTACGTATATAAATAATTTAGAGCAATTCCGATCCAATGGGTTGGCTTTGCATACGATAATAAGAAAAAGGATTTCGTGTAATAGGACCACCTTTACCTAATCCATGTTAACGTTCGCAGTCCAAGTTACGTTAGTGGCTAGACACAATGGACGCATGGCGCACATCGTCGGTTTTGTTTCTTCTTGGACATTCAATACATTATCCATATGTTTACCTTTTTTTTTTTTTTTCCAAACATATGTTTAGGTTATTTAGAATGAAGAAGATTCTATGGTCTGTCATTAATTTTGATGGAACTGGTTCCGTCAATATCCAACGTCTCAAACCATATCCAACTATAATTGAATCACTAAAATAGTTATGATCATATTAATGGCGGAACGGTTCTGTCATGGGACCATAGAAGCTTCATTAGAGCTAGGAGCAGCAACCAATAACTGCAATGGGCAAGAAACAAAATACACAACAAAAGTACCAAACCGCTCTTCCCATCTTGGTTTCCTATAAAATTTGGAAATGTTAAGCATAATTAAGGTTTTAGTTGACTTTAAGGTTTTGGAAACAGGTGCATAGAAGAAGGAATCAAGTCAATCTTAGTTAGTGTGTTCTAATTAAAAGGTTTTGTGATTTAAAAAATATATATATTTGAATTAAAGTATGCAATAGTTGAAGAGAAATTCGAGTTGGGCACAAAGTCTAGTGGTTTTACAAAATTGTTCCAATTCGGAAGATTCCATGTACTTAAGGTGATAGCCAAAATCCTTTTCCTGTTAATTCTTTTTTGTACTTGTAACCTTTTCGAGATTAATTATATTTCATGATTTGATACAAGAATTAGGGTTTTAATACTCGTTATCAGATTGACTATAATAATAGTATAATGATTCTTTTCCATTACTTTCTCTTTAACCCTTTCATATTTCTGTTGAACCAAAACCAGACTAAACATAACCCTCTTAATTTATTGATTTTTGTATTACCCTATTAAATCTAGGTAAGGCCACAATTAGACTTGAAACTATCCATGTAGTACCATCAATTATACTTCCACTTAAATTTTGGTAATTGTTAAATGGATAGTAATGTTTTACAAAACTTTTAGAAAATGTTCGAAAAATCGTCCCTGTTTTTTGTGAATTTAAATATTAATAATTATCAATATAGTTAATAAAAGACGTAATAAAAAAATTAAAAATAAAAATATGTGTGCATATACAAGATCTATATCAAAGAAACGTTTTCAATAAGATATAACAATAATATTATGGTTAATATAAACTAATGACTAAGGATGATCAATATGATAGTGGATTAGGTCCAAGAATAATTTGAAAGGTATGAACAAATGATAAACCCTACAATTTATAATGGTAAAATATAAAATAAAGTCAAATAAGGGTAATTTAATTATTAATTAGGTAAAAAAATATCAAAACATTAATAACTTAAATCCATAACAAATAAATTATAATTTACAATAATACATATTAAATCTAAAAATAAAAATCTTAAATTAAAAATTTTAAATATGTCATAATGTTCAAAATATTTAATATAGTATGTATTTAAATTTTCATCTAAAAATATTATCAAATGAGTATTTATCACCTTTCTTGACAATCAAATTTACTTGCTTTCCGATCTCCACACACAAAGATCCGCATAAAATCAACCTCTCCCTCTCCCTACGTTTATTCTCTATCTCTTTCTTCCTCAAAAGTCTCCCCCGTATACTAAGGGAAGGGAAAAGAAAGAAATAAAAAAAGAAAAAAAGTTCTTCATGAGGCAAAGAGAAGAAGAATTAAAAAAGGAAAAAAAAAAAAACTAAATCACTACAAAACTTCAAAAACTCTTATCTTTCTCATACTTCAGCCGATTTCAATTTCGAAAATCATGTTATGATCGTGACGATGGACTCTTCAATTCAAAACCACACGATGTAAGGTTTCAACCACTCCAAAATTACGCAAATATGATATGAACATAGAAATTTCTATAATATTATATTCCTATATTAAATTTTATTGCAAATATATATATTTATATGAGTATGTTGTTAAAATGATTTATAATTGTGTCATGCTAGTGTGTACATTTTGATTAGCTGAAATTATATTTCACTTATCAAAGGGATAATAAACTTATAAATAAAAATGCTAGGTAATAGAAAATTAAGTCTAAACTTAGACGATTAATTTCTAGAGTCTATTTATCAATAAATAGAAATTTAGAGGCAAATAATTAAACTTAAAAAATAAGTTATGGGATCAATAATTGATCAAAATCTACAAATCTAAAGCTCAAATAAAAATTCTGATTTCATAAACATGACAGTTAAAATATTCTAATTCTGTACAACCTCCTTCACAAGCCGTGTGGAAAGTCGTGTAGACTTTTTGATCATGAATTCCTTTTTACACAACTTCCTCCATAAGCCATGCAGACTTTTTGACTTTAAAGAAAATCATATTTAAATTTGATAAATAATATAAAATTACTTTGACTAGAGATAGTTAATTATGCAATTGAATTGATGAATTAATGTTTAAATTTAAATAATATATACATAAGTACGTAACTCAGTCTCATGGAATTTCAAAGGAAATTACGTTATCTTTACTTCTAATTTTATGTTAATTATTATAATTTATCTAACTAGGTTTAAATAGATTAAGTTATTGAAAAAAGTGATTAAGATATATGCACATATATGTTATATATTCGGCTATATATGTGCAAGTAAGGAAAGTTATGTTGAATTTTATAAACAATATAACCTTTATGATTATTCAAGTTTCAAATAACTATTTAAATGCTTAAGTTGAAGAAATGAAATAAAATTAGAAATATAAAAATACATATATACCTCTCGCCCTAAGAATTTAGGAAAGATAGGATTTCTAAAACTAAATTGACATAACTTAAGAATACATTAGTTGATATAATAATATATGTTGTAATTAAAAAGATTAAACTCAAGAAATACTCTTGAAACTATAAGCATGGGTTTCGACATACATAGGCAATAACGATGTAAAGTTTAAAGTAAGGAAAGTCATGGAAATCTTGAGATCAAACTACTTAAGGATACATACTTAAAATGAGATTAAGAGAAACATAAAATATATATATATATATATATATTTCAGCTGAGAATGGAACAATGAACTAAAAATGAGTTTAATCACTAAAACTTGATGAAATATACATAAAAACAAGGAAATGAACTTGAAATGATAATTGAAGACACAAACAAGAAAGATAGGCATCATTGTGATACCTTTCGAACCCTTAAAGCAACAAAGGGAAGAATATACAAAATGATTAGTGTAATGTGATAATTGAAAACTACATTTGATAAACTTTTCAACATCTACTCATACATTAAAATCGGAGTTAAAATGAATACAATAAGCTTAGTTTAAAATTATGCGAGTAAAATAGGTATTTAGAATCATTTAAGGTACTTTTCCTACAGAAACTAAGTTTATATGAACTTTATAATTTGACTTAAGAAAAATAAGCCTTATAAGCTTTAAAATGACTATTCATATGATACAATTGGATTAGGAATGTGAAAATAGTGTTAGAAATATTAAAACCTAAATCAAGATACTTAAGCACCAATAGGACTTATTACTAAGTTATATATATGGTAATGGGTGATTGTTATTTATTTTCATAAATGAAATAGATCAATGTTTGGATTTTCCAGTAGATTATTACAACTTAGCAAGGATGACCGGTGAATAACTTTGACCTTAGCACATTGTTTGTGTTTGTAATATAGTTGCACATGTGTCAATATAAACATAATGGCTATATATATGGGAATGGGAACAATGCATGTCAAGTGGTAATTAGATGAATGGCAAACTTTAATATTAGAAGTGATAACCATTTGCTTAGTATTATTTGTGTAATGTATATCAATGATTGATTAAATTTGCATGGTCATTAAATGATCTAGTACAAATATTAGTCAACTAATAAAGGAAGTAGACATGTATTGTACAATAGCATAACTTACATTAGTATTGTATTCACGTCATGTATTAGCTCCTCAGCTCTATGGTGTTCCTAAGTTATGTTAGTGAATCTATCTCTTCAAATGGATTCCATTAGGTGTCATCCCCACATGAACTAAGGAGGCACCGAAGGACTTTACTTAATAAGAGTAAACACGAGGTAGCTAATACTTAGTGGTGGGTATGAGTTCCAAGGTAAAGTCGAGATTATAACCCTTATATGGATACATATATAAATAAGAAATGAAGAGAAAACAACTTCTCCTTTCTTAGTTCTTTGGCTATCCTGGCGTGAACTACTTGAACTGATTCTTCAACCCCCAAGAAAGGGCATAAATCTCCATTAGTTTGGATTCCAGTCATCCAGATTGTCCATATTTTATATGGTTTAATGTTGCATTGCATATGCTTGTTAACTACACTTACTTTATACTTATTTGATGTGTGGCCTAATCTTGTTATTCACCAATCCGTAGTTTCGCTCACACCCCTCCAGTTTTTTTATAGGAATAGTGTTTGTTGGGATTGGGTTAGAAACATGTGAAGAGTGCTTCTTCAAAGTGCTTCTTAAAGTTAGAAAGTTAGGTCATGTGTAAGATAAACATAGAATACAGATTTTATATTATGTAGGTTAAGAATCCAATCTTACTATTTGGCAGGATATTTGATTCTCTACGATCTTTGTGATCTATGGAAGTTTCGTTATCCAAGAAATCACTTTCATAATAATCAAATATATACGTATAACAATGAGAGGATAATCAATTAGAATCTTATAAATTCTAACTAGCAAAGCAATATTCATATTACGAGTGCACACGCGATATGACAATTTAGGACTATCCTACTAGGCCCTCTTTAAGATCTTGACAATCCACCTAAGAAATGTTGTCTATCTAGAATTGATAACCTTCTTTAGCTATAAGTCATCCAAGTTCCATTAAGCCTAGTACTCCACCATTGACTCTTTCATATCTATGAAACCACTTTGACAAGGATTTAGTTTAGTCTTATTAATATAGATGCACACAAATAGCTGATAAGAAATAAAGGGAAGAGTTCGATTGACCCTCTTTCCCTCTCTTCCGCACTCTTTCATACACTATAACAACACATATAAAGAGTTTTAGGTGGGCTCAATACTCTACCTTAATAATGGAAATAGCTTTGATACCAAGAAGTACAAAATAAAAGAAACTGTACAAGACAATATGAACACATTTTGGATTACTAGATTACAACCATCTTATTAGTTGTCCCCTCATATATTGTTTTGTTACTCTTAACCTAGACTCGGTCTTTACTCATTGTTTATTCGTTCATGGATCACTCTTATCTAAGTTGCATATAAATTAAATAAAAAATTAATATATATATATCATTTTGAAAATGTCCATTTTGATTTGAATTTACATAAATCTAAGCAAGAGCTACACCTATAACAAACTCTCTATTTTAATCTTGTTCTTTAGCTCCCTTCAAAGCTTACTAGTGTATTCTCACTGAAACACCACCCAGTATATGCAATTATACACTAATTCATAGAGTACTTAACATAGATGATGATGAATGATTAGAATTAATATTAATATTAATATTCTTTTTTATTATTAGAAAATTATTTTTCTAATTGCCGTTACAAATTTTACATAACAATATCATCTTTTAGATATAGAAATCTTCCTTCTAAAAATAGGAATGGGCAAATGCAGATGGATAAAATGGGAACTCCATCCATGTGATCAAATTTGCAGACATGACAGTTATAAGTTTGGAATGGTAACTTATCTTATGATGTTTTTGATACTATCTCAAACCAAAATTTCATAAAATCATATGCCATGTTTACCTTGATAGAAATGAAATTGATATTTTGACTTTATTAATCATAGAATAGTTATTCTTTTATTTGATTTGTAAAGTAGAATAGATAAGAAATTTCAATTTATTCTATCTACTAAAGAAGTTCACCATTCCTTATTAAAAATAACTTTTTTTTTATTTAAATTGCCTCAAATTACAAAACAAAGGAACCGTTACTTTTTTCCATTCTTACTCTATTTCAGCACTTCGCAATATAATTAGATATGGAGTTTGAAATATCATAGGTTATCATGTCAAAATTGTGATAGTTGAAAATTTCAAGCCAATATCTCCTTTACTATGGCATTTTTAATTATGTTTCCGAACATGAAGCAATGATGGTAATCATAATCAAAGCACCCATTCCAATCTGCCACCGACCATCCTCAGATTCAACCATGTAGGATGGGTCTTAATGATTTTAATAATAGTCTACGCAGACAATTATCCAAATTTAGGTACCAAAGGTTTTTAAAAAAAATGATGAAGTAGAGTAGTTGGAAAACCATTGTTCCCATTATATATTATTTAAAATTATACGGGTGATGTTATTCGTGTCAAATAGAAAAAGAATACGATATGAGAGCGCGAGGGGCAGGTGGAGACTTACACCAATAAATTAAAATAGCATTAGACAATAGAAGATCAATTTTTTTCAGAAGACCCCACTTAGAAGATCGCACAAGGTAGGGATATCAAATTTTATGTTGGATTTGGATAACGTTGGATAAAGCATATTTGACTCCAATAATTCTTGTTTGGTATGGATCGTGTTCATCTATGGATAATTGGAGATATTACAATAATATTATTAGGTAAATTACATTGGAAGATCGCAAGGTTTAAAAGTAAGTTTATTTTAGGTCATAACATTTCAAAAAATTCAAAAAAGATCATAAAGTTTGAAAAAATTTATTCTAATATTTAATTAAATATTTCATCTATTGATATATATCAATAAAGCTTTAAAAGTAGGGTTTTTTGAATTTTAATTAAATATTTATCATATTGACATATGCTAATTGTGACATCAATTCACTTACTTCTCTAAATAGTATGACCTTTTTTGAAACCACTCAAAAACATTGTAACTTAAAATAAATTTACTCTTAAATGTTGTGAACTTCCAGTATAATTTACCCCTACATTATTCAAATCCAACACAAATATTTTTTTTCCTTTTTCTTAGTAAATTTAACCAAGTAAACTTTCTAACACAATTTACTTAATCGTATTTGTGAAGGGTTAATAACGTATGGATAGCGAGTTTTAATTTGTTTTTTTATTATTTCTGGTTTTGTGTTTGCTTTATGTATAATTCAATTTGAAGACCATATAGAACTATAAACTATAATTATAATATTATAAAATCGCTTTTATGATCAATTAAATATTGTAATAGTTTTAAATAAAATTGAATATTGTATAAAGTTGTAGGTTCATTTAAAAAGTTATAAGTACGGTAGATTAGAAAATGTGATAGGTATAATAGGTCATGTATAAAAATTACAAGTGGAAGCTTGAAAAACTAATAAATATGATAGATGAGTGAATTAATTCAAAGAGATTCTTATATTCAATAAGTGCCATAAAATACTTTATTTATTTTAAAGTATTTTATTTTTTAATTTATTTAACATGTTTCAAATATTTATTTACAAGCATATAAAGAATTGTCATGTTGATACAGCAAGCACATTTCCAAGAAATTGGATACGAGACAATGGGAATGGGGCACGTGGTTTTTTTTCCCTTTCTTTCCTTTTTTTTTTTTTTTTTTTTTTTTTGTTTCTCTCTGTGTGTTTGTTTTCTTTTTTTTTTTTTAATATTTTAATCTTCGTACGGTTTGCAACTTTGCATTGATTTTGAATTTTCATAGGAAGAAGATAAAGAATATACAGGAATTTTATTTCACCGGGACAAGAAACAAGCATTGTGATTGTCAAATTGACTTATTGGCATCGTGATGGTTGTATTGTAGTTCGGAGAAAATTTAGCCAATGCTGGACTAGGGTTCCAAAGGAACGAATGATGCTTATTGGCTGCCGTGGGGGAAGAGTAGCGGAAGAAAAGATTTAATAAGCGTAATCCAACATGAGTCCTTAGTATGTTTTAAATAAGTAGTGGGAATGACATAATTTTAAAAAACTATTCACATTAAAAAAAAATTACTAGTATTTATATAATATTAATCATTTCACAAAATATATCACGCTTAATAAATATTTTCTCTTGTGCATGATTAGTTTCAAGGTTCAAATAAAAAAAGGCTAAAACTTTAGCAATGCATTTGATTTACTGGAATGAAATAAGGTTGGAAAGTAATAGCATTTCTTTATTTAATAATTAGCGGTATTTTTGAAATAAAATATGCTTTTTATTCAAAATTAGCCATTCCTCCAATAAAGGGAATGAATGAGGATTCCCTATTTATTCCGCATTACATGGAATAGATATTGTTTTGATAAAATTTTTTATAAACCAAATAAAAGGATAGATATTCCACAGTAATAAAGCTTAATATTTATTCTATTCCACTAAATCAAATATGGTGTAAATGATTGCAAGTGGTTTTGGAATAAGGCTTAGTTTTTTTTTTTTTTTTTTTTTTGCTCATTTTATAATTGTTTTAGGGTTTAGGTGATTGAAAAGGCTAATTATGGATTATTATAATAGGTGTTAATAATTTTTAATGTATTGACATTAATACTAATCTTTCGAGTGAAAGTGATCAGTTTCAAATCCCCCTTTTCCTTTAGTTTAAAACCTAATAGCAGGCTTTTGGATAATCAAGCTTTTGTCATGGGCTCGTGAAGTATGACGCTCAAGTCGATGCTTATCTAAGGTGAGAAATGAATGAGAATAAAGTCCAGAAATTGCCAGTGTGGTATACTTGTCTTCAAACACATGTGGAGATGATATTTATAAGAGATGCACTCTTGCAGTTATAGGCATTGTGAAAATCACGATGCAGTAGGGGGTTGTCAAGGATGTGGAGAGGGTATCATGGAGATGGGCTCCTTGCACTTATGGGCATCATTAAGATTGTGGAGTAGCAAAGAATTAAAGGAGGTTGCTAAGAATGTAGGTATTAGACCATGAAGCTACATTCTAGCCCGCTTCCCTAGTGAGGATAGTGAAAGTTATGGAGTGTATGTCCAATGGCTTAAACTAGCTTTGCCAAGCATTTAACTTAAAAGGTTATAGTCAATTGCACTATTGGAGAGAATATTGTTGCTCTATTGGGCTTATAGCGAGTTAGGCAGAGTCAGAGCCAGACTTAAGCTAGTGAGTCGGCACAAACCCTTAGTCGGTCGGATTGGGCTTAGGGAGCTAATGTCCCAAAATTTACCCTCAACACCCATCATATATGGATTATTATAATAGATGACTAATAGGGCTAGGACTCACTATATATGTGCTTAAAAATAAAATAAGAATAACATATAAATATATGATAAGAAAAATCATCAATTTAGCATATTAAAAATGAGAACCTTTGATATAAGTAAGATAGTGGAATATTGTTGGATTTGAAATAAATGTGTTGAAAAACCACAAATGGCAAAATATAAATATATAGAAAAAATAGTATGATTGAAAAATCTTAATTTTATTCATTGAAATGTTTAAAGATGTAAGTTCAATAGGAGTGTGTTTGCTTAATTTCTCTCTCTACTCTCTCGCTCTCCATATATATATATATATATATATAATATAAAATAGATTAATAGATGGTAATCCTAAATATTTGGAACATTTGATCCATCTATGAATTTGGGAATCCAATGTGAACTTAGCAGTAAAATAAGTCGATATCCTTTAAAAATTACTCAAACAAGCCATGGTTTCTGAGACTTGCTCAAAGCGGAAGTACTTCTATGGCAGCAATAGCCATAAAGCTAAAGAGGCTATTTACAATTAGACATTTACAGGGGAAACTGATTTGTAAATATAGGTGGATCTTATCATATGGCGAATTTTGTGACTAATCCCAAAACTTTTAAATAATGTGGGAATCATAGAAAGAGTTTGGATAATTGACTATAGTGTATTAAAGTTCAAGGTGTGTGGTACAATCAACAACCTTGACTTTGCAGTCTACTTTATATGTACTTAAGATGCAGTTTGTCGTCAATAAAAAAGTAGCGCACGGATATTAATATTCATTAATCTTTTTGTAGAATATTTCATACTGGCGTTAATAATAATTATAAAAGAAAAGTCCTTATTGTCAATCAAAATTAAAAATATTGTATTTGAAATCTTTTCTATATTTATTTGTTTCATCATATTCTGATCATTTTGATATCATATTTTTATTATTTTCAAACAAATGTTTATCAACAAATAAGTACTGATGAAAAACTGATAATTTTATTCCTAAACTGCCAAACAGATAAGATACTGATATAATACAGATACGTTATAGATGCAAATCTGATACAAATACAGATATAAATACGATACGGATAAAAGTCCAATAACTCAACCAAAGCCATAGTATACACATACATACCAAACTGTTATTAAAATCTCAAAATTATTGTTACTTATCAATGTTTAAGCAATAGTTTTTTTTTTTTTTTTTGGTAGATTAATAAAAGTTAACAAATGATGAAGTCACACATTAAACATTAGAAAGATTTGTTTTGTCTAATGTAAAACCAATAGTATCAAGCATATATTTACAATTACTTTCATATTTAGAAAATTGCTGTGGATCAAGTAAAATGCTTTCTTTACGTATATAAATAATTTAGAGCAATTCCGATCCAATGGGTTGGCTTTGCATACAATAATAAGAAGAAGAATTTCGTGTAATAGGACCACCTTTACCTAATCCAAGTTACGTTAGTGGCTTGATACAATGGACGCATGGCGCACATCGTCGGTTTTGTTTCTTCTTGAACATTAAATACATTATCCATATGATTAGGTTATTTAGAAATAGAAAAATTCGATGGCCTGTTATTAATTTTGATGGGACTGATCCCGTCAGTATTCAACGGCTCACATCATATATAATCATGATCGAATCAATAAAATAATTATAATCATATTAATGGTAGGACGAGCCATCATCATTAGAATTAGGAGCATCAACCGGTAACTGCAATAGGCTGGAAACAAAGTACACAACAAAGGTACCATACCTCTCTTGTTCCCAGCTTGGTTTCCTGTAAAATTTGGAAATGTTAAGCCTAATTAAGGTTTTAGTAGATTTTAAGGTTTTGGAGACAGGTGCATAGAAGAAGGAATCAAATCAATCTTAGTTAGTGTGTTCTGGTTAAAAGGTTTTGTGATTTTAAAAAAATATTTGAATTAAAGTATGCAACAGTTGAAGAGAAATTCGAGTTAGGCACAAAGACGTAATAAAAGACGTATTTGCAACCTTTTCCAATTCGGTAGATTCCATGTACTTAAGGTGATAGTCAAAATCCTTTTCCTGTAAATTCTTTTTTGTATTTGTAAATTCATTTACACCCCTATATACAAGTGTGTATTTTATTTTTGTTATTATGATCTCTATATTTTTATTTTTATTGTTTAGTATATATACTTTAAATTTGGTGGCAATCTAATGAAATTTAAATATTAAATTATTAATTGGAATTAAAAAATACAAGCATTAGATTAAAAATAAAAATAAAAAATAAAATTTTACTTGTTTAACATTGGATTTTTTTTTTCAATTAGGTCTTAAACTTTTATTATTTTATATTTCAAATCTTCAACATTTTCATTTGCTCGTAGCCAAAGGATCGTACTTCTCTTACAGTCCGTTCATATTACAGTGTTCATTTGATAATTCATAATGAATTACTATTACATAAAATGATAAATAGCAATTCATGTCTCTAACCCATGAATTGCCATTCAATGATCCATTTTTCAACTTTACCATAAATACCTCTATCTTGAAAGTAACATCTATACAATTATCTTATCCTCTCTCTGTAATAAATACAATAGGCATTATAGATATTTTACAACTCTATTCTATTCTCTTTGACTTAGAATTTCACTCCATTTTTATTCTATTCAGCAAAGTGAACGGGCTGTTAACATCTTTCTGTCCACTTTCACATATAATGGGATTAGGTTGGTGTAAATTGATTAATTTATATATGCAAACAAGCTTATATCAAGAAAAAATGTAGAGTGAATTGTTAAGATGAAAAAAAAAAAAAAAGGGTAAAGGAAAACGGATGGACTGCAAATCTTAAATAGCTGAGATCGAGAACCAAAAAAAAGTCAGCGAAAGAGAATCAAAACAACGATAGAAGATAGATAACAACAAGAAAGCACTATAATTTGATTTAGAGAAAAAAAAAAGAGTTAATGACAAGATTAAGATTGAAAACTCATAAAACATGGGAATATATATAAATAAAAAAATTAAAAAAAAAAAAAAGAATTAGCTCTAAAGGGTGCTTTTCTTTCTGGACATGTTTTTCTCTTTTCAAAATATGTAATTTTTGTCTTTTTAATTTATCATTACTTTTTTAATTTATTTATTTTATATAGATTTAATAATAAAACTAAACTAAATTAATTATTTGAATCAATATCACATGTCAAAAGTGGATAGGAAAATTAATAGTATTAAGAGAAGTTCTTGTAGGTAAATATTTAAATAAGGTTAACATTCAAAAAGAAAAGTAAAAAAAAATTATAGGGATAAAATTTTAAAAAATGAAATATTAAGGATTTAAATTATATAATATCTTAAATAAAAAATGCTGAATTATTAAAAATAATACATCTAATTATATTGTTTTTACTCCTCTTCCTCATTTAACAAAGGTAGTTTTAAGCTATGGGCCACATGATTCAGGGAATTAATTTTAGTAAAAAAAAAAATGACGTTATGGATTTAAATAAGGAGACCACATTTTTTAGATGCAAATAACAAAAACATAATGCTGGAGAGCGACCTTTCATGGGAATGAATATAAAGCACATGGCATCTTGTTGTCCCCCAAAAGTAAATTAATGCACGGGTTCCACGTCGCCTTCACAAATCGCATGCAAAGGACAGGCTCAGATTCTCCCTTTGTGACTATTCGGGAACCCAATTTTGCATAAATCTTCGAATTTCAGGATATCTTAAGTTGCAAGTTTTATTTTAACCTTTATTTGCTTTCCTTTTCAAGCGGCTTCTGCGAGTTCCTTAATGAACCGAATATTTAGTCATCAAAATAAATATAATTAATGAAATATTATTTATTTTAATAATTTGATAATAATTAAGTACGGTATGAATCGTTGGATAATTAATTAGAGTGATCTCGTTTAATTTAATGATAAAACGATAAAATTTTCTTTACTTTCGAGTATTAGTAACTATTCAAGTACAAAAATTATGCTATTTCATCTGTGTGTCACTATTTGTCAAAAGAAACTCGAGAAAATGTAAATTCCCTTGGAATTTTTATCTTAATGCTTGTATGATTCTTGAGCTTTAAAATATTACAAATCCCACCTTTCCTTTCTAAATATTGATAAATTAACAAATTATTCACAAAAGTTAAAAACTTTCACTTTGATAAACATATACACTTAAAATAGTTTTTGTACATTTAACCTATACATGATTCAGTATCTCTATTAAATAATATTTTATGGATATTTATTTTGATGACGATATAACAATAAACCAAATATACGTACTATTAATTTTTATAATCTAGTGTTGCATCTTTATATTTAGGCAATTTTTGACTAAGTGACTGTTATCCCATCATTAAAATAAATGTCTATCATATATTATTTAATGGAGATGAATTGCACTTACTTTGCAAGTAGAAGCACTAATTTATCAACATTAAGAGACGAGACATTAAAATATTAAAAATTAAAAGTAAAAACACTTGATCTGCCGTTATCTTCCTAAAATTCATTAAAGTTTAACAAGGTAAATTAGATTAGAAGATATTAAGATTCAAAAATCCAAACACAAAATTAGTTAATTTCATACTTCAGATACCAAATTACATATTTTGTTAAAATTCATTTAGCATTTACACCATTTATTCTCAAATTTATCATACCTGCATATATTGAAATATATATATATATAAAAGGTACAGTACAGGATTCGAAACAAATTTAGAACAGGAAGGTCCATTTTTTTTTTACGCTCCAGGCCTTTGTTGCTCTAGGAGTGGCTTATGCTGTTAGAGAAGAAAACACTCAAATTTCTTGCTGAATGTTACGTGAGATACCGACCTGATGGAAGCTGCTCCCAAAAAGCAGCAGTAAAGTTCATGGCATCAATAAGCATTTAATTTACAGGCTACCATTGATCACTTTCTGTTCCACCAGGTACAGGTAAGACAACAAAATCTAATTGCAGATCATCATTTCAGTATGACGTTCATCGTATAGCCTGCAGAATTTCAAAAAGAAAATCCATAATAAGTCACTTAATACGTTCGAGCTCAGCCCCTCACTTCTAGTGCAACATTGCAGTTGCAGAACAATCAACGCAAGGGAAAGACAAAGTTATTCTAAACAACCGAGAAATTTGTTCATAAAAAAATCTTTCACATGATAGCATTTGGATCAGCAGTTCTCATGTTGGAAGAATGCTTCTAGCTGGGAACAATGTCCTAGATCAAAGTAGGATCAATAAATAGAAAACACAGAATGTATTCTCAGAACTACTGAGATCCCAGCACTGGGGACAATGTTTTCCATGCAGGCTTTGAATATGAAATAAAACTAACCTCATTGTGCCAATGTAGTTGACTGATAATACTACAAATAATTGCTGCATGGGGACTTCGTCGACTTAATTTTTCACGTTTGGAGAGCCCAAAACATTAGCAGGAGCCTTATTAAGATTTCCCCTGGTATTTCCCACTGTCTGCCCTGCAACATTCTTTGCATATGCAGCTGCTTCAGCCACGGCGAGTGACCTCTTTATCTGCCATTACAAGCATAGAGAAAAAATGTGAAGACAGAAACATATCATGAAAGATACCTACATGAAAGCAATACCGATACTTCGTTATGGACAGCACCAGTTAAAGCAAGTTAGCACAAGCCCATCAAAACTTGAGTACGTACACATGTTGATAATAAGATGCAGTCAGATGTTGAAGCATATCTTTGACTTTGACACAACTCTCTAACATTCAAGTAAGATGAAGAAGGTAATAGAAAATCTTATGACTTACTGCTGCAATCCGCTCCTTGTGTATATCAGTTGAAACCTGCAGAATTGCAACACCAGGAATCAAGAGATGAGAATTCAGGAAAAACATATTTCAGAAGCCCTTCTAAAGGAATAACTGTAGCCTTTACAGATACAAGCCACAGAAAGATGTGGTTACCGGTTTGCGGTAGCTCTTTATCTCATCCCCACTGAACCCAGGGAGTGACATATTCCAATTCCTCTCTGAAAGAAGCCAACAAGAAAGTAAAACACTTTCATTAAGTTCTAATATAGCACAGTTATTAAAAGGAAATTCCTCTTGAGAGCCAAACCAAGATGTAGAAGAATGTCTTTTGCTTCCAGCACTGTTGATTTCCGATGCTTTGCCAATGAGCAACCAAATGTAGTTATCTGGTTAAAAAATATGAGTTGCTTTGATATTAATAAATAACACCAAAAAAGAAGAAACAGAGAAACCATTCACTACATGTTATCTCAGCACTGTACAGTTCACATAGTGCACAATATACATGCATGATATCAATATACAAACAAGCGTGTCAAGACAATCATATTGTTATAGCATAAAAGCAATGTCTAAGTATCAGTATTGACACTTCTTTTTTAAATACAAGGTAATATGCGCATTGACTATAAGCCTAGAGATGTCTGCAGCCTTGCCATATCAACTGAAAGAACATATGTTTTCATCATGGAGAGAATCAAAAAGTCATCAACATTTTTCAGGCAACAAAGACCCCCCCTTGAACCTTGAAGAACTGATGAAACCATATATTAAAGAGTAAAAAGCAAAGAAAAAACAATGTCTATCTGCTTCTTTTTATTAGAATGATTCATAAAGTAAACTTTTTGTTTGTTTTCACACACCCCTCTCTCTCCTCTTTCTCCCCTTGGCAAGTTAGAAATAGCCCAACATATGCAATCAGAGCAAAAACAAAAAAAGGTCAAATGAAAGGGGAAAAACAGCAACCTTGCTTCTGTCACAAGCAATGTCTCAGTCAGACATAAAAAAAAAATGGAAAAGGAAAAGTAGCCAGTCTCAAAAATGCAAAATACTAATGGACAGTGAGCAAGTGTACAGTGTAGAGGGTGGGACTGAAAGTTGCTTACAGACTCAACAAATTCTTCAGCAATATCCACAAGAACATCTTCAACTTCAGGATCCAACTTTTCCGATGGATCAATCTGTCCAAATAAAGAAACTGTTCAAACCATGGTATAAAAATTAAATTTTCACATTAATTAGAGAGAAAAGTTTATTAACAAGTGAGAGACCTTGAACATCCCACCAGTTGAATATTCAACACAAACAAAATAATTGAGTAACAACCATGAGGTAGAACATCTACAAGATGACACAACCTCAAATTCTTTTTGCCACACTACCTCAAGCTCTTTTAACCACACTTTCAAGTTCTGAATAACCTTGGCATATTTATATGTTGATTTGAATAATCTCATCTTATGAAATCTCCAATCAGCTGAAAAGAGATAAATGCAGAAGTTGAGATGGACTTCGTCAACTCAAATATGAGAGGCTGGAGGCATAGATAAGAGGATCTACAGCGGTCTGAGCAGAGAACAGCAAAGCTGGGAGATGTATTCTTTATTGCTTTGTTCTGTTTCATACCTCTTTTTTTTTGTTTTTTGGGGGGGGGGGGGTGGGGTGGGGGGGCGCCGGTGGGGCCAGGGGTTGGTTGGCAGTGGGGTGGGGGGAACACTAGGTTTTTTTCTCCTAACTCAGACTTCATCCATTGATAAAGACCAGAGGACTTAAGAGCCCACTTTCAGATTATTACAAACCCTAACTAGGGGAAATAGGGCCATAACCCAAGCATATGCTACCATATCCCAGAGCTTGCAGTTCATAAACACATAAATATAGCTAAGTAAATGACTGAATGCCTTATTTTAAACCATCTCTCCTATTTTTACTGACTGCTATTGCCACATGGCTTACACTAAGATATGACCATACCACTAATATATAATATCCCCTACATCTAACAATAGCACCCCCAAATTATTCTCCTTTTTACTCAAGGAGACAATATGGAAGTAAGCTGCTCAAGCCCCAACTTATCCACAACTGTGGATAGCTAAGGGAAGTATCTCTCCTGCTCTCAATTTTGCTCTTCATGCACTTTTTCAACGCGGAATACTTTTTACAAGCCCCAATTTTCTCCTGTTCAACCACCGACAGTGGCTTCACATCACTTCCCACTCTCACCTTGCATCCAATGGCAGCCAATTGCTCATATGGATAGATGGCATTTTGACCACTATATCATTGCATCTATCTGAATAAAGAGAATTCTTGCCAATAACATAATAGACAATCGTTTCAGATTCTAAGCTGATCAATTAATTTATTTTTGGTTAATTGAATGAATGCAACAGAAGCTTTTAAAAAAATGATATAGTTAAATATATAAACATTTAAAGCAGCACTTAGCACTTCAAGCAATGGGTGCACACTACTCAGGATATAGAAGTAACCTTAGTTTTCTCAAAATACTGTCTATTCCATTCAAGCCAGCAAAACCTACCAAATTACATGGTGACTTGGGTTGAGGCAAAAAGCTACAAGATGCTGTCTAAAAGACAGACCTAGAACACTAATTTTTTTTTCACGTGATAGATAGAGCCCATAAAAGAATTATTTCATCACTTTTGAAAAAAGAAATGAAGTATGGTGGGAAAAGCCCACATTATGTGTAACACGGTAACATTTTGCTGCACATCAAATAGCAATGACTGGCTGAGTGTTCTAATCAGCAAAAATGATAAGCTAGGTTGAACAACTTTCTAGGTATTGCCATATGGCCCATGTGAGTAATATTACCTAGCATCACAAGAATAATACAATAAATGAAATAAGAGGGTGAAAACACAGACCTGGTGCAGAATCTCATTGATGCTTCTCTTAGTAAGTATTCGATTCCCACATTCATTGGTTTCAGCAACAGCAGATACATTATTTGTTGATGGTGCAACTGGATTGCTGGGTTGTGCTTGAGTCACTGCTACGGAGGGAGGTTTTTGATTCCCTGATGACTGGACTCTTGCAATCTGCTGGGGTTGTAAAGACTGTGGGCCCCTAGGTGGAAATTGGTGGCTGTAATGATCCTGTGACTGTGGTGAGGGTGAGGACAGTTGTGGTTGTGGTTGTGGTAGTGCAGGTGAATGAGTCTGAGAAGATATTGGCATTTGATGATGATGTTGATGCTGCTGCTGCTGCTGGGGGATATGTGGTCTCTGTTGCAAGGACGGTGCACTCGTCTGTGGTCTGTATGATGGAGGTGGTAGAGGAGGCTTCCCTTGAGATGCAGATGACAACCAAGGCTGATTAGGGGATGGCAAGCTTTGGGTATTAGGGGAAGCTGATATAGGAGGCCCCACAGATGAGGCCCTCATAAGAGTCTGTCCCTGAAAACTCTGAGAAGGAAATGTATCAGTATGTGCTTTCAAAGAAAGGTACAAGGCAGAATTAAGCCAATCATTCAGACATAATTGCCATCTCAGTTCTCACACCCTATAAAAAGAGATAATGTCACAACCCTTTTTAGCTTTGCTGATAGCATCCTCAGAGTTTCTAAAGGTGCAGTTAAGTATATGCATTTTTGGGTTTTACATATTAAAAACCTATTTCTAAAGTTGCATCTAAGTCCTAAGCACTTTTAAAAATCTCATTCAAGTTCCAAAGTATTTTTTTTTTAATTTAATATAAAATTTAACATGTAGCCATTTGGCATTTTGTTACAGGATTGAATTTAATAAATAAGTTTTCCGGCTCGTTAAGAAAGAACCCAACAATTTCATACTAGAGCTCAATTAGAGAGAGAACCCTACAATCTCTATTTAGATCTTAATTATAGAAAGAATCCCAGATCTCTTCAGATACAAAATCTGATATTTTTTCTATAAAATAGGACTTGTCTTTTCCTTCGTTTTCTGCCATAAAATACATATGCAATGAACAGTTATGCAGAACTACCCTTTTCACTATTTTAACTCTTAGTTTGACACATGAAATAACTGCTTCTAACTTCCCCAAGTACAGAGACAGATCATCACTGATACAAAGAACACACACTGCACATAGACGCGTCACTCTACATACACAAATGTACACACTGCACATATATATGTTAGCGTTGATAAATACACCACTGCACAACCTCACTGTACACGTGTTATGTAACATTACTCCCCCCTTCAAAGATGCACGTGTGCAATCCATGAACAGTGTTCATACTTTTAAGTAGTATTTACACTAATTTAGCCAACCAAACAGATCAGTGCTGCCATTAGACTTTGAGAAGTCCAATTTCGAAAATATTTGGGGATAATAATTCCTTGATTACACTGCCTGTTATGAGTCGACCCTCTTGGTTCCTTCCCCTTTGTTGCTGGCTTTCTCTTGCTCCATCCCTTCCAACGTTGACCAGAAAATTCTTGCAGCAAACTGGCCACTTTGTTACATCAATTGCTGCTGTCATGTCTCCATCCTCACCCATGCCTCAAATTGATGTTGAAGTTGCTCCAATTCCACCATGAATCAGAGTCTTTTAAAGATATGGCACATGGAAAAGCAAGATGAGCTTCAATCTTCCCATATAAATTGGCTCCGATTCCAAATGTTACAGGATCGAATTTAATAAATACGTTTTTGGGCTCATTAAGAGGAAACCCGACGATCTCTTGCTATAGCTCAATTAGAGACAGAACCGTACAATCTACATTTAGGGTTCAATTATAAAAAGAACCTCGGATCTCTTCAGATACAAAATCTTTTTTCTTTTTTTTTTTCTTTTTTTCTTTTTTTTTGTGAAATAGGACTTCTCTTTTCCTTCATTTTCTGGCAATATACAAGGCGCAGTTGCGCATTAATAGCCTTTTCACTATTTTAACTCTTAGTTTGACACATGAAATAACTACTTCTAACTTCCCCAAGTACAGAGACAGATCATCACTGATACAAAGAACACACACTGCATATAGACACGTCACTCTATATACACAAATGTACACACTGCACATATATATGTTAGCACATTGACAAACACACCACCGCACAACCTCACTGTACACATATTATGTAACACATTTCTTTTAAGAACATTTAGGACTTAATCACACCTTTGGAAAGATTTAGCACTCAATTAACAAGACCCAGAAAGGATTAGAACTTAGGCATACGCATAGTTGTCAAAATCACAAGTCAAATATACGATTTCATAAGTTTATGATTCTACTAGTTTTTTTTTTAATTAAAATAGATATAAAATTGTTTTAGTAAAATCTTTAGGTAAAAATATGAATTTGGATATACAATTATACACGTTTATAATTTTACTAGTCCTGCACGATTTTGTACGATTCTACTGATTCTATACATTCAAATGAATAGTAAAATCGCGATTTTGACAACCATGGATACATTTGAAAAGGTTTAGCACTTAATTGACACAATCTAGAGCGGTCAAGGGCTTTTCTTTGACCCTTTTCTTCTATAAAATACCATGCAATTTTATATTGTTCATAATAGTAGTTACATCCATTTGGTCATTAATAGTGAACCCTAGCCAAGAGCAATAAGATAGCTGATAACAAGATAAATTACTGATACTCACAACCATCAGCTTCTTTTTCTAAAATATGATCAATGGTATGTCTCCTGACCTGCTTATATTATATATATATATATATATATATATATATTATGATTAATTCAAAATATTCATTAAACCAAAGGAAGGTACACAACCGCATGTGCAGGATAATGCAAGGACCCAATATTTACATGCTTAAAACTAGGATAAACCACCTCAGCTGTTACATCATACAAACTAAATAAGATCAAACCCTACTCAATACCAAAGTATAATTCAAAATAAGCCTTGCTAGAGTAGAAATATTTGGAATGTGTTGTCCCAATGTAATGGAATTTCTTTCCCTCCATATGTAATAGACAGTTGCACAAAAACCAGATTCCATCTATCAATGAGCTGAGAAGATGGGGATTGAGAGAGACCATCCATACTCATTAGTGTGCATGTCTATCCAGTTGGATAATCCTTCATTTAGTTAAATAGCCTAACATTTGGTCTTCCTACTAACATACATGATACTTTTAATTACACTATTGCTAAATGCTCCAAGATTATGTCTCCATTGCTCCAACAATTGGATTCATAATGAAACAATACTTTAGCGTATTTTCATACTCCATCACAATCAATGGACCAAATCATAACCACCACAAAATTCATGTTCTCTTCTCTTAGATCTCAACATCTTCCACACTATACTTGCAGACCACCTAAATTTAGGAATTTTTTTTTTTTTCTTTGAATCAAATTTCCATCTCAATCATCTATGCTTTTTGGTTTAATCATGAAATATTTTACTCTATACTATCAATATAATTGCTTTTTCCAACTGAAGTATTGAAAAATTGTAATTCATAAAACAGCGAATAAATGCACAGACTTATGCATCCACACACTCTGTAACAATAAAAGCTGCAATTTACTTTTACACCTAAGATCAAAATAGGACATCTTGGTAATTGCAACTGACTTGGGATGTAGTCACCTGATTAATCGGAGAAGAGAGTGGTCTAATAGGCTGCTGAACAGGTCTCTGCTGAGGAATCCCACCTGGTCGCATTTGTGTAGCTGAACCGATCGAACCAATCATCCCCACTCCATGCATCCCCTGAGCAGGGGGCGGTCTCAACTGCTAAAAGAACAAACAATAGGCATGAATACTAAAATTCTATCAGCAGGATTACCAAAATTAAATCAACAGGCACAATCTGCAACAAGGACGGAACTAATGAACCATATACAATATATATCAATCCAAAAGCAATTGGTAAATCAGAGAACATAAAGATTTGTAATTTAAGGAATTGTAGACGCATTTGCTTTATGGAAGGTACTTTCTGAATTTGAAAATGGAAGACCATTTTCTGAGAGGGAAAAAAAAATGTTCTATTAAAATTTACCACCAAAAAAGGTTCAATTAAAATGACTTCCTTTCAAATGAAATGGATGGCCAGAAACGACCTCTTCAAAATAGCCACTTTCATAAAGTTCTCAAACACACCGTTTCTTCTACTGCTGTCAGCCCTTAGACCACTAAACCTTGTTACTAACCACAACCCCTCCCAGTTACTAATACTGAAATCACAACTTTCCTTGTATAAAATTTTCTTGCTCTTAATTGGTTATCCCCCCAAATGGACACGTATAATTATCCTACATAACAGGATGTGATTGAAAGAGATGAACCATATGTGCACTTCGCTAAATGGAATAGTTGTAATATAATAGCCACTACCAATAATAAAAATAGAGCTGTAATAGAACTAACACCGTTACAAGCCTGAAATGCAACTAAACATCAAAACAGCTGAACTAAGGTTATAGTGAAATTGCTATTATACTAAAATAAACGAGCAAGATAAAAAGGAAGAAACTTTGAATCCTATGATTCCAAGATAATTGCATTATTTCACGCAACCAAACATATGATTCCTCATTGACTGCTCCTAAAACAACACAGAACTCAGAATTTATCATTAGACAAGAGTCTCCACCTGAGAAGAGGCTGATTCCGGAGCTCGGGGATTACTACCAAACTGCTGATTAAAAGAAGGCGGGAACGGAGAAGTAGATTGAGGAGAAGGAGTGGCGGCACCATGATGCGTAGGAACTCCGATAGCAATACCACCACCGCGAGGGGGTATCGGAGCCAATGTGGAAGCGGATTGTGGTGGTTGTGGAGGTTGTTGCCAGGGCCTGGAAAAGGAAGGAGGAGGAGGAGACGGCCTCGGTTGTGGGATTTGTTGAGGTTGTTGCTGGGGTTGTTGCGTTTGTTGGGGCGGTTTGGGGGGATCGGCTGGGGTTGGATTAGCGTTTGGGTTTGGGCTAGGGTTAGGGTTTGGGGAAGGTTGGATTGGGATCTCAGGAGCTGTGGATACAGGTTGTTGTGGAGGGTGGGCCTCTGGTGGTGGAGGTGGCGGTGGTGTTGGTGGTGGTGGAGTAGTAGAGGAGGAGGTAGAGGTAGTAGTGCTGGATGTGGTGGTGATGGTGGCGGCAGCGACGGTGGTCGGAGTGGGGTTGGGAGTTGGAGGCGGAGGATCCTGCTGCTCCATCGAAGTTTTCCAAGTGCGGTTTCTCAGTCTGCTATTGGCACATTTAAAGAGCTGTTTTCTATCTTCATTTGAATATCCTTCATACCAAAATATGGGTCTGTTTTCATGGTAAATATTTTATTTATATTTATATTGAAATGATATATATAAATTTATTTGATTTGTATTTATATTTAATATATTTGATCATTACATGATAATTACTACTTTTTTATGTATATCTATTTCTTAAAAAATAATCTATTAAAAAAAGTGTTTGTATTAGTTTAAAAAAACCTAAACAAACAGATTATATAGATTTGTTATTAATTAGTAAAATTTAGTTGGCCTATTGTGGCATAGATTAGAATTTAGTATGATGGTACTAATACATCATATAAGTTCATTATTAATAGTATATAAGATTTTTTTTGCTTATTGAAAAAGTTAATTACCATAATAATGTTTTGTACAAATTCCAATTGCTACTTTCTTAATCGTCGGACACATAATTACATAGAATAGCTTCTAGTATATACAAAGTTTTATACTTATCATAGCTAGTATCTTTTATTAAGGTGATTTTGATTCCAATCACGATCTCCCTAATGGCTATTACAACTAGTTCTCTCCATGACTAAGTGAGTACATTTCCCATGATTATTATAGTTGTATGTGTGTAGATAGTGGCACTTTAATTATTATAGTATGAATTGGTTTGCTTAGTCGAGATTGGTTTATGCATGTTATTGTTGCTGGGTGATTGATAAAACATCTTAATTATAAGATAACCACTTGCTTATTACAATTAGTATAGTATTTGTCACAACCTGCCACCCTAGACTCCACCGCAGCGGAAGGGGCATCCCTAGGCCCTCAGGCCACCCTGAGCAGGGATCGTGATGCCAGGTACACTGGCTATCCCAGTGCACCCTCAAGCACAACCAGGATACGAGAGGCACTGTGTAACGACTTAAAAATCTACCCACTGAGGTATTGTCCGCTTTGGCCACACGCCGCACGATTTTATCCTTTTGGTGCCAGCGTTTCCCAGGGGGTCACCAATCCTGGGATTGCTCTACCCAGAGCACGCTTAACTTTGGAGTTCTAACAAACTCTAAGCCATTACACCGAAAAGGCGCCTCTGTGATTAAAGTTCCACTATCTATATTTGAGGGGTGTTACAGTATTATGACTGTTTGCAAATAATTAGTTTATCACCTTATATAAACTAATTTTATTTTATTTTAATTCATTAAAATGAACAACACGTTGCAAAATTTACATCATCTAAAGGTCTCCAACATCATACGATGGACCGAGTGTAATTATGGTTAGAGTGGTACACCACAGGCACTACTCTAATGACAAGGAACTATTTGTATTTGATAAATGCAACCTTATGCTTTGAGTTATTTTTGGAAAGTGGTTAAAAACATTTATTATAAAAAGCTTTTTGCTTGAGCTTACTTATATAGCTCTTAACCTAAATTTGCATGGCATTCGAGCTTTTTTTTTTTCCTCGTGTTGATTTTAATAAAATAAATCTAGTGTGGTTTTATGTTAGTCCTGGGGTGAAGGTACTTGAAGCTGACATGTAATGGATTTAATTCCTAACCTTAATCATAGAGGACACAACACCGCATTGTATACGATTTTTGGAGAATTGTATATATTTATTGCATTGACATGTTTGATAATACATAGCATATACTTGCTTGTATAATTACTTCATAATACGATATGAGAAAATACTCACTAAATTGGATGTAACAAAATCCCTATAGTGCTTTACTCTTGTAGAACAAGTTACAGATGGTTTCAAGTCGACAATAACCTTGCATAAGTTATAGATGGTTTCAAAGCTTAGGATGAGAAAAGAGAGTTGAGCAACTCTTATATCATTATTCCCCTTCTATAGAGACTCTATTTATATGTGTTGACAGTAAAGTATATAACCCCAAGCCTACTCAATCCCTTGGGCCCAGAAACCCTTACGGCCATCGAAAGCCCACAAACACAGCAACTCGATATGTCTCGACCTCAAGTCATCTAAGAGCATAACACCTCAACTGTGCGCGGTGATGCGGGATTCACTATCAAGTCCTTGTATTAGGACGGCTCTACAAGCTTATTAAGACACTGGGTTTACTAGCTCAACCTCAACCCAACTCGACCTCGGGTCCTCATCCTCCTTAGCTGTAATACATGTCCTGGTCACACCTCATGACCAGAGAGACATCAACAGCTCGACCACACTCTACGAAGTCAGGCTTACCAGCTCGGATACCATCTCTGCGCCTAATACCAAGCCTTGTACTAGCTGTCCTGGTACAATCATAAAACCCTATAAATACCCCCTCTTGCTTCCCCGACAAAGGGACAAGAAAGGGAATAGAAAAACATAGAGTACATACAGAAAAAGCCAATTGTCTAACATTCTTTTTGTATGAACCCTAATTCTACCCGCAGATTGTCTTAACATCGGAGTGGCTACATCGGGCAAGCCCCGATATTCCTTTGATCTATCTTTTGGTGTTTGCAGGAGCAATATCTACCGGCCTAGATTCAACTCGTGCAACATTTGGCATCATTTATGGGAATCGAACCCTTAAACACCTTCCCGTTACCTTTTTCTAGAAAAAAAAAATTAAAAACCCTAACCAGCAAAACCACTTCTTCATAATACCTAGGCTTCAACGGAGCAAGAATCAAGGTGATTCTACTCCCTTACCACCTATATCTCACCTTGTTGATAGCGAAGCATCCGTAACGCTGCGTCATTGTTCAACCGTCACTACTGACACCGGCCACATAGATGAAGGCTGGATTTTGCCTATGTTGGCACCTAGCATGCTGAAATATAGAAAATGAACGCTCAAGCGCCCTCCTACAAACTAGGATAACAGAGTTAGAGGGGTTGAAGGATGTGCACTTAGAAAAGTAGGCGTCCAATGTACAAAGAAACGCCTCTCCAGCCAGATCATTACTCAAACATAGTGAAGGGCTGATGGAGAGGAATCGTGATCATACAGCAGGATCATTACGAACCAGAACTCTTACCAATGAACGATCCTACAGCTCAAAACTATCATAGAGCATACACCGATGGGCTTGCACTTTGCGTAGCCTAGTGAGAGCATCCCATGCAGTGTCGCAAGGGTGCATGGCTTCCCAGCATTTGGGCCGAGCTGATGTAAGGCACTATGTCAACGATCAATGACCTAAAAGAGGGAGAACGGTAGAACCATAGCTAAGTCGAGGCTGCTAAAGGGATACCCCCACTCCTGCTCAAAAAGACACGTAACTCGGCTCCAACAAGGAATGCACCTTGGAAAAGATACATGACATGATGAAGAGACTATCTACCATTAAGGAGGGCTTAGAAAGTGAGCCTGTTGCAAAAGCACCCCTAGGTAAGATGCCCTTTGTGCTTGAAATCCAATCCGAAGAACTCCCCACAGGAGCTCGGCTGCCTACTTTAGAATTGTATGATAGAACAACAGACCCAGAAGACCATGTCACCCAATTTTAGTCCACCATGGCAATACACAATTTTTCAAATGTTATATGGTGTAAAACTTTTCTTACCACCTTTTAAGGTGTAGCTAGGGTTTGGTTCAAAAAGCTCGAATCAAGCACAGTGAGTTCCTTTTCTCAACTCACTGACCTCTTGTTGCACACTTTATGGAAAGCAAACCACCAAAGAAGAATGCTTCCTACCTTTACACAGTGCAACAAAGACCTAGCGAACCCTTAAAGGATTATTTGGCAAGATTTAATAAAGCATGCCTGAAGATCTCAAATCTTAACTAAGGTGTGGCTTTGGAATCCATTAAACAAGGAGTTCTTGCCAACAACCATTCTTCGAATCCCTTTCCAAGTGACAACTTACCACGCTTGAGCAAGTGAAAGAAAAAGCCCAAAAGTATATCCGATAAGAAGATACAAGGAATACTCGAAAGGAGGCCAAAAATCGATTAAGCCGAACCCGAGCCTACAGTAATTTACCTCTGGAAAAGAATCGGCCGAGAGACCACCGTGACACCAACCAAGTTAATAAAAACCGAGGCCTCAAAGATGGCGACAAGCGAAGACTCTCTCCACGTACGATGAGTTCACTCCCTTCAAACTACCAGTGTACACCATGTTTCTTGAGATAAGAAACCGAGGCCTCTTACCGCCACCATCCCCGATGAGACCAAGCCCACGACAAAAGAACTCTAAGGAATATTGCAATTACTGATAAAGTCATATTTTACTCAACTTTGCAATAATCAAATCATGTTTATCTATTATAGATTTTATAGAAATCGAATGGAAATGGTACGTAAGTATGCTTAAATTGTTATTTCTGGTCATTAAGGACTTATACAACAAATACAAGCAATGAGGAGAAGTTTCATGCAAATTTGGGAAAGAAATCAAGCAAGGCCAACCATGCAAGTATCATGACAATTTTGGCGATGTTTCGTTAATTCAACATATCTCTCTTATCCGAGCTCCTATTGAGATGATTTCAAATGCTACTGAAACCTAAGAGAGAGATCTTCAATTTTCATGTTTTGGGTGTGAATGAATTCGGAATGTATCAGCATCAAAATATGCCATGAAGTTACTGCTATTACAGTGATGGGGTGCATGTTTTGGAAAATGACAGATTTTGGTAAATTGCATATATATCTCTCATATGATCTTCTTTTGACGTGATTCAACCTCTGATGGAAAGATAAGAGATATATATACAATCTTCATGTTTTGAGTTTTTGCTAATTATGAAACAATGAAGGTTGAAAATCGTCTTGAAGTCACTGCAAGTGCAGAACATCAGTCAGATTTGCATATTGATATTGTTTTAGTAAAATTGATATATTTCTTTCACCTGAGGTCCATTTGATATGATTCAAGATTCCATAGAAATAGGAGAGAAAGATCTACAACTTTCATTTTATAAGTTTTGCCAAATTCCAATTAGATTAGGGTCAAAAATGGCCATGAAGCTTCTGTACATCAACACTGCTTAAAGGCTGTCATCTATCTTGCTTTGGAATTGATTTTACAATGTACACCGGCTACTGGAGATTCAAGGCTGCCAACTTTGAGCTAGTGTACATTAAAGAATGCTCTAGGAAATCAAATTTAAAAAAAAAGGCCGGCTAGATCCAAAAGTACACCGCCGGCATAGAGTGCCAGCGTATCTTTCCTGTAACTTTTCATATATAAACATCTCTTGTTGTATCTTTTGGAGAGAAGAAACCCTAGGCATGAAATTCTATTTTCTCTCCTTGCTCCTAAATCTAGATTAGGGTTTAGAACACTAAAGTGGTTAACTTTTCAATTTGATATTGGATTCCACACCGGATTCAAGTGGAAAACAATATTTGTGTTTGGATTTCAAGAACAGGATTCCATTAACAAGGTTATTTTGTTCTTTTTCTTATCCTATTGGATGTTGTTTGGTGCTTGATTCCTTTGATCTTAAATCGGTTTTGAGTTGTTGATCTGATTCATATGATTGATGATTTCTACTGTTGATTAAATCTTTGTTCATATTCGGATTGTTGATGATTTTTCAAAAATCATGTATTTTAGATTACATCTGGAATTCATGATGGATTAAGATTGCAATTGGGAAATTCTCTTCTAATTGATATTGTGAATGTCTAATTAGGATTTGAAATCACATAGGGATATGGAATTTGAATTCTATTAGGGTTTAGTAAATTACATAGATTTGTCAATTTATCATTTTCCTAGGAATAGGGAACATTGATTGGTAAATATAGGATAATAGTTCACTTTGGAAGAAGTGATTATTATCTGGTGTTTATTTGATTAAAATATTGAACCCATTGACAATTTGGATTGGCAATTGTATTTCTAATCAGTAGCATACATTAATTGATTATTCAAATCTTTTGGCTCATAACTTAATCAATTCAAAGGTGTTGGAAATCCAAGACTTTTTTGTAGGTTAGTCTTATAAAAGAAAATCTAAAAAGAGAAATAACTTTTGATTTGCCTAGCTATGAATTGGACTGATATAGTTAATAGCTAGTCCTCACTCCCTGTGGATGCGACTCGGTATTCACCGAAATTTTATTACTGCACACGCATCTGATACACTGTCGGTTAAAGATCTGCTCATTTAAAGGAAATTGAATATAACTAAAAAGAGTTTTAAAAAGTGTATATAGAAAAAGCGTGATCAATTACCGCGACTGTGGGCATGATACGAGCAACTGTTAGCAGCTCAAAAACACCATAGAAGACACCATATAGTTAGGTTGGCTGAAGCAATATGTAGATCACAACCTAAAGACAAAACCCTTGATGCAGAAAAGAAAGGTCAACGAACCCAAAAAGATGTCCGTCATCCAAAATCATCTAAATCACCCTCTTCCTCACCGGTTATCCCATGGCGAGATCAATACCATCATAGACAGGTCCCATTACTTCCATGGAAGCTAGGTTACCACCTAGCTTGGGTACATCTCGACTAATAATGAACGTAGAGCCTAAAAAATTGAAGGTTCATTCCATGATCTCATTTTCTAATGAAAATTACAAGGGAATCCAAACCCTTCACCAAGATGCCTTGGTTATTGCCACCCACATATTAGGATGGAAGGTTAAAAGGGTGCTGATTGACACAGAGAGCAGCGCCGACGTCCTCTTCAATCAGGCTTATGAGCAAATGAAACATGAACTAAAGCCAAAGTTGAGGCCTTATGAACATGAGTTGTACGATTTCGATAACAGACTCGTCAGACCTCAAGGTATTATCACTTTGTCTCTCGAGCTTGGGGAAGAGTCGTACAATGTTGAACATCTAATAGATTTCCTTGTGGTTGACTGTTAGTCTCCTTATAATGTCATATTAGGGAGAGGGAACTAATCAATATTCGCCATGATTGTCTCCCAACCCTACCTTAAGGCCAAATTTCCCACCCCAACAGGAACTGATATGTGCCAAGGAGACTAAGAACAATCTTGATAGCTATACATCAGAGTCTTGAAAGGAGATCGCGTATACTCAGTGAGCTACCTGAGCTCCGGGAGGAGGTTGCTCTCAATGACAGTCCTGACCACATGATCAAAGTGGAAGCGACTCTTCGCCTTAATATAAAAGAGGATTTGGTTGCCTATTTAAAGGAAAATATGGATTTCTTTGCTTTGTCACCTACTGAAATGACGGGCATAAGCGCGAGTATGATCACACACCAGTTCAATATCAACAAAACACAAAAGCCAGTACGATAAAAAACCCAACACTTCGCAATAGAAAAGGTAAGCCACCATTGAAGAAGAAGTCTAAAAGTTGCTTTAGGCTAGGGTTATTAGGGAAGAGAGATACCCCAAGTAGTTAGCTAACGTAGTCTTGTTCAAGACGTCTAATGGCCATGGTTGTCAAAATCGCGATTTTATTATTCATGAATCTATAAAATCGGTAGAATCATACAAAACCATGCAAAATCGGTAAAATCGAAAACATGTAGAATCGTATGCCTAAATTCATAATTCGATCTAAAATCTACACCTAATCAATTTTGCATCCATTGTAATTAAGAAAAAACATAGAAGATCATAAACTCGAAGAAACATATATTTGACTCTCTATTTTGACAACCATGCCAACGGCAAATGTGTTTAGATTATATAGACCTCAACAAAGCGTGCCTAAAAGATTGTTTCCCACTACCTTAGGGCACGAGCTCTTAAGCTTCATGGATGCTTTCTCCGGTTATAACTAGATCAAAATGAAGGACACGGAGTAGGTCCACACCTCATTTATTACATTATTTGGCATGTATTGCTACAAAATAATACCCTTCAGATTAAAGAACGCTAGCACCATGTTTTAGAGGTTGGTCATCGAGGTATTTGAACCCCAAATAGGTCACAACATGGAAGTCTACGTTTATGATGATCGTGAAAAGTAAACAAGCCAAAGATCATGTGTGTGACCTCCAGGAAACTTTCGACTGACTTCATTTTTATAACCTAAAGCTAAATTCGCAAAAGAGTACATTTGGAGCCTCAGTGGGAAAGTTTTTAAGATACGTCGTATCCCAAAGAGGAATCGAAGCAAACCCCAACAAAATCAAAGCAATCTTAACAATGAGCCCACCCAAGTCGATAAGAGAAGTGTAGTAGCTTGTAGGAAGGATAACCACACTGAGTAGGTTTCTTCCAAAAAATGCTGATTGCTGCTCGGAATTTTTCAAAATCCTTAAAAAGCCAGATAAGTTTGAATGGATAGAAAAATCCCAACAAGCCTTCGACGAACTAAAACAATACTTCTCTACACAACCAAAATTGAAAACCATGATCGCGGGTGAGACCTTGTATCTTTATCTCAAAGTGAGCAATTAAGCTCTATCATTCATACTAACACAAGCCGAAGGAAAGCAACATCAGCCGATATACTACATCAGCCATGTCCTCCAAGGTCCAGAGCTGAGATACAAAAGTAGAAAGTTCGCCTTGGTGGTTATGATATCTGCAAGCTGCTTACACCCGTACTTTCAAGAGCATCAGGTTGTCGTACTCACCGATGTACTAGTATGAACGGTCCTCCAGAAGCCAAATGTATATGGGAGAATGATGTAGCATGTGATAGAGCTTAGTGCTTATGGAATGCAGTACTAACCTCGAGACGCTATCAAAGCACAAGTCTTAATGGAATTCATGGCTAAATACATTGACCCCCCTAAACAAGAAGACAAGGAAAAACCTCAATAGACCCTCCACGTCGACGAGTCCTTGACACAAGGAGAGAATGGAGCTGGTCTTGTCTTAAAAGGACCTCATGGAGTCAAGATCAATTATGCTTTAAGGTTTGGACTCCCTGTGAGCAAAAATGAAGCGGAATATAGGCCCTAATAGTAAGATTCAGGATCTCTACGAATATTGGAATAGAAGCAGGGGACCTCAACATCTTCTCTGACTCCCAGCTCATGGTCTAGCAAGTCAAAGGCATGCATGAAGCGAAGAGTGAAGAAATGGCAGGATACCTGGAAGCGGTTCAATCCCTCACGAGAAACTTACCCTCATGGGACATAATAAAAATACTAAGGACCGACAACATCGAAGCCGATAAGCTCTCGAAAATTGCATCTATGATAACCTCCGACTTGATGAAGGTAGAAGAAAGGATATTCATTGAGTTCTTACCCAAAAAATCTATAATGATACGACCCCACGAGGTATTGGACCTGCAGAATGAGGCCCTGCTTCTAAGCTGGATGACGCCGATAGAAAACTATCTTAAAGATGATGATCTCCCCTTAGACAAAGTAGAAGCCAAGAGATTGATGTACAGAACGACTAACCATACCCTTATCAACGAAATTTTGTATAAAAGGGGTTTCGACTTTCCCCTTCTCCGATGTTTATGACCATAAGATGGACAATGAGTTCTTGAAGAGCTTCATGCCAGCGAATGCAGCAATCATGTCAAAGCTCAATCATTTCACACTCGAGTCGTGCAGGCTGGCTACTTTTGGTAGACTATGAAGACCGATGTGAAAGAATTCGTGCAACGATGCGAGCAATCCCAAAAGATCGCTATCACCCACACCCCAAGTGCTGATATGCACTGCCTCACTAGCCTGTGCCTAATCGCCATGTGGAGACTAGACATACTAGGACCTTTTTCCCCATCCATAGGTCAGAGGAAATTCATAATAGTGGGATGTGATTACTTCACAAAATAGGTAGAGATAGAAGCAGTGGCGAAAGTCACAAACACAAATGTTCAACACTTTATCTACAACAACATCATTGTTAGGTTCGAGGTTGCACATTCTATAATCATGAACAGCAGGAGGCAATTCACTTCTAAAAAAATCAAAGATTTTTGTGCCAAATACGGCATTACACTATGCTACACTTCCGTCACACACACACGTGCTAAGGGCCAGGTCGAGGCCATCAATAAAACCATTATACAGAGCCTCAAGGCCAGGGTAGATCAATAAAGTGACAAATGGGTAGATGAACTGCCTAGTATTTTATGGGGGTACTGCACTACCCAAAGTACCCCCACCGTCGAAACCCCTTTCATCTTACCTTCGATTCTGAGGCTATTATACCTATTGAATTGGAGCTACACAACATCTTAGTAGCATCTTATGACGAATCGGTCAAGGAGGTTAGCCTTCAAGCCAAACTTGACACCATAGAGGAGACTTAAGACATAGTAAGCAAGAGAATTGCTGCATATTAATAGAGAGCAGCATGCTACTATGACAAAAAGGTCAATCACAAAGCTTTTCTCCCAGGAGACCTTGTATGCAGAAAGCTGGAAGCAACGGGATCAGAAGAAGCCTACAAAAAACTCGCTCTAAACTGGGAAGATCCAATAAGGGTAAAGGAAGCCTTGGGACATGGAGCTTACAAACTTAAAACGTTAGATGGAGTGTACATTCCTAAGACTTAGAATGCCAACAATCTGAGACAATTCTACGAGTAGGCAAAGGTCGGTTTATATGTAAAGCGCAAAAAGAAAGCATTTGCAAATGAAATCAAGATTTTGCACAAAGAACATGCCATACTAATGCAAAAACCAACAAATTTTTGAAGAGGTTTATATGATTAAAACAACCTTGTGAGCTCGGGTAACTCCATTTTAAGGGTAACTCCCCTTACAAGCTCTAATGGATATTTATACCAATGAAAAATTAAAAAGGACGAGAAAAACAAAAATGCAAACAATAAATCAAGACCGCAAAATGATCTCTCATTGAACTCATTAATTTGAAGAAAGAGATTACAGTAGTTTTAACCGGCATCTTGACCATTACAATGACGTGTCTATGTGAACACGAGTTTCTTCGGGCTGGATACAACTTCGACTTCAAGGATCCTAATAAAGACCTGAACATTAACTTCAACTTCAAGGATCCCAACAAAGATCTCCCAGATCTACCCAATCACACATTGAAAGTGTGGGTTCGAGTCGATCATGACTTCACTTTCCTATCCATTGACCTGAGCTTGTACATCAAATAACAATAATAAATCTCAGCTAGACAAAAGCTTGGCATGACCAGGAGATCAAGGATTGGCGTCCATTCTCCCATTAAGCCCACAACCAATATGACAACACGAAACTGGGCTTAAAGGAGAAATCATTATCCTCCCACCACCAACGAACTCCATTTTCCACTGAGGATGGCATACCAGAATGGTTGGCAATGAGGAAAACGAATCGGATAGCCCTTCCATGATGACCTCGACCTCATGGAACCTCCTAGAAACTTGGTTGCCTAATGGAGACAAGGCCATGTTCATGCAAAGCGCACTACCGTATTCACCACAACCAAACCTAAGAGTAACAGCCAGCGGCAATTTGGTTCCAAGAACCGCAAAAGAGAAGCACGACCTTAGACTAAACAGCCAACGCATGAGGATGAAGTAAGCACCGAGCAACACGCCTGACACATTACACGACCTTGATGACCAATCTGCATAAATAGGGACCACAAGGCTTCCGATCCATCTAAACAGAGACAATAAGACTTCCATAACATCTCAACAAATGAAGCCCCCTATGGGCTCGACTTCTCAAGCCATCGAAGCATGGTGAAGATAGTTACCATGACTCCTTACACCTTTTCGAATGTATAACAAATATAAAGTCTACAACGTCAATATACGCAAACAAAGATGCTTCTCTGATGTAATAGCTCATAGCCAAGTGGTATTTATAGGGCGGAAAAAGCTCTAATAAACCTAACATTCAATGCCACCAAACTTTGAAGATCTCGAGCACAGCTCACCCCAACCGTTCGATTATGCCTAGGGAATCTACAAGTATCAGAAAGGAAAGTTTTTTTTTACATACGTAATCTCTCCAGCATAACAACACCATTCGCCTAGGAAAGTTGTGGCTACAAACCTACAGCTACTTTTGAAAAAACGCAACAAAACATAGGTAAAGCGACCTAATGAAAACAAGGTTGACAAGACCAACCAAGGACAACACGAAAGTATAGAGAAATTCCAATCATTGTGCAAAGATAAAGTCAACAAAAGATTCATTAATCAGAATAGGGCACATCAATTTAGATTACAATAACTCGTAAACTAGCTAAAAACATAGCTAAACAAAAAAAACTCCACAACAGTAAACCCCCAAAATTTCATATCACTCACCACAAACTCTAAAATCTCATCACTCGTAACGGGCTGAGGAATAGTACCAGCACCCTCGACTGGCCCCTCAAGAGGACCAACCCCGACCTATCCCTCGGAAGGACCCTCACCCTAAAGGATAGGAATGACGTCAGAAGCCGCCAATAATAAGGTCTCCTAGTTGAGCCCCTAAGCTAGGGCCACTAAAGTATTTACACCTTCACACTCTCAATCCCAGGATCCCCAGCTCCTTGGGTACTAACATCATCATCCACAGCAGTGACCCTAGCCTTACCACCCTCATCATTACCGCCAAAGTCTGCTTCCTTAGGAACTTCCCCCAAGCGAGCTGCCCAAAAGCTAAGATCCAAGTCAGGATATCTCTCCAGCAGATCCTTTTTTATCAACTTTGCAGTATCTTGAACAAGCTTGACTTGTACCTCCTTCCACTCATTACTCTTAAAAAGCTCTCTTAGTATCCATGTCTTGGTCACCTCAGGAATCAGGTGACCACTTTAAAATTTGCAACACAACCCTACAATGACAATGAGAAATCAAGTCAAACCAAAGATAGCACAGTCATGGTGATCGAGGCAATAAAAAATCAAATGACCTTACTATTAATTTCTCACGATCAAGACTCGATGCTCGCAAGATCTCCAATGGCTTCCCCTTCTAGCGAATAGCAAGCTCCACTTCCCTCCTCTGCGTTGCCATGGCAAGTTCGACATCACTCAGTAAATGAGAAAACTTATCTCGTTCCTCCTTTACACATTTTCATTTATCTTCAAAATAGCCTGACGCTACCACCGCCTTTGCAAGAGCTTGCTTCCTCCTTACTTTAACTGCATCAGATTGTGCACACATAATCTTGCCTTCCATCTCCACATATAACCTGTCACGATCATCGGTCAGAGCAATCGGCTCGCTCTTCAATCGTATCTCACTCTACTTCACCTCGGCAAGCTCTCTCTCCAGGCTTACCCTTTGCATCTCGAGCTCCATGGCACCCTACTTGAATAAATGGAACGTTAACATAAAAAAATAGCAAAAACCCGAGGTATAAAAAAATGAAACACAACATAACACCTCACGGTTTCTTTAATAAATGAAATGCCTTCGTTATTGTTACTAGAACCTACAAAAGAGAGAGAGAGAGACAGAGAGAGAAGGAGGAGGCAGAGTTAGTAAATATTATTAAGCATGAAATAGCTCGGCCTACCAAACACAACAAAAACGACAACACCTTTACTTTGTAAATCTTTCGTGTAGAAAAATCCACAACCAGATCTATTGTCGAAAGCTCCCCGTGAAGGGCCTACAGCCTCTTCTTATCTTCAAGTTGCCTAACCTCCTCAAAATAAGACCAATCTATACTAATGTTACTTCACTTTTAACACTTTCCCCTCGATAATATTGAGCAAACCACCAGCAACACCACTCTCGGGCTGACTTCCTCGACCACCGACTTAGGCCCTACCACCCAAGCTAACATTACTACTCCCCATAACATTGTCAAACTGTGCAGGAAAAACATGAGCTCAGGCTGACATGGGAGATGGTTGAGTTTAACGGTATTCCTCCCAATACGGAGCCAAATGCAGCAAACTCACCAAAACAGCATCCCCTTCAACACCACTAGCATTAGCACCAATGTCTCCAATATCAACAACACTGCCACCAATGTTACCTAAGCCGCCCTCAGCTTCAATAACACTATCCCAACTCCTTAGCCCTGCCCACCCAAATCAATCACTGGAAGATTGACTTCGATGGTGTTTTCCTCGACCTCGACAGGTTGCTGCTCAGCCCTCGGCTCCTTCATCGACGGTCTCATCCGCTTCTTCAAAAGACTCGTAAGAACATCAACTACGTTCACCACAACCATTGCAGGCTTTGCAAAACAAAAATACACAAAAACAAGTTAGAAATGCAATGAAAACACTTGCCTAGCCAAACTCAATAGCTCGACATCCTTGACCACACAAAACGCCTTCTCCCTAGAGCTCGACTCGACAGATGATTTTTTTTTTTTTTTTGGGAAGGGGGAAGAGAGCGAGAGAGAGGAGGAGGGAGGGTAGGGGGGAGAAGAGAGAGAGAGAGAGAGGTTAACCACACAAAGAATTATGCCACACCTCCATTGGTAATCGGCCTTCTACTCACAAAATTCCTCACCACGAGCGCAGCATTATAAGGTCTCCCACCTCGTGCTCTCATGGTGCCCTCCAACTCCACCAGCCCGCTAACGTTGCACAACATTAAAAGTTAGGGTTTCTCATGCCGAATGGGCTCGCAACACTCGATCAAGAAGTCAAAACCTTGCTACACACTTTCCTCAAGCATAACTATCTAGAACTCACGTTTCCAATCAAACCCATTTGAACTAGTGAGCCTAGTAAAAAGCTAGAGACTCTTAGGTTGCTTGGCAAAATAACACCACCCTTCCAGCGATCTTTTATAAAGAAAAAAAAACTAACGAAATCGGATCGAGGTGGGCCGTACCATGACACTAAGATAGATGGCCTTGAGTGCTACCGGTATCTGCTAAGCATTAGGCAGCAATTAAGTTGGGCATAAATGATGATAATTAAGAATCTTCTTCTGAAAGGAGAAAAGGGCATCCTCAGCCTAGATTCAAACGCCTTTTTGTACAAGACAAACTGATGACCACCAATGGGCATACGCGATCTTATTTTTTGGGCCTTACGATCACCCATTCCCGAGGAGGGTCGCATATCTCCTGCTTGAATATAGCTGTGACCTCCTCCCTTGATAGCCTACAAGGGATCCCATTTGGGCGATCGCTATTGGAGCAATCACCTTGAGTTGCCTTTAAGTCTAATGAGACGACTATAGTCTTTTTGAGGCCGTCAGAAGGATATACGTCCCTTGGGCACCGATGTACCTCGCCAATTAACTCAATGTCAAAAGGCACCAAAAGCACTCGACTCATCACCATTGACATCGAGGATCTATTTGGCCTCCCCTCATAGCTATTAATGGAAGCCAAGCCTCCACTCTCTGATCTACGTCTGTCGTTCGATTCTGAACCCCTCGACCTCGACATGGTATCTCCTTCTTCCCCCCCACCCTTGTGGGCAACTCATTGAACCCTGTTGATCGAGTCGAATGAAAAGGACTGAGTGTTAGAAGTACCTAAGTTTGAAATTGCTAAAAAACTTGGAGAACATGATTGTTGCCTTCAAGTGTAGATTTAAATTTATAAAATCCCGTTCTTAATTCAATATAAAGGTAATAGGCAGTACTCTTATTGATTATAGAATAGAATTACTACGAGTGTCGTCCTCTAGGATCTGGATATCAAGTACTAGTATTACCATTTCTCTACTATTTAACCTAACAATTTTGATGGTTAATTTATACTATTAGCTAATGATTATATCTAAATTACTTAGAGAAACAAATAGACAGAGATCATTAACAATAAGCAAGATTCAGATAAAACAAAACGACCTAGGTCTTATCCTACATCTAATTTATCATGCAGATCCTTGGAAACTATAGATTATATTGTTAAGATTTAGTTCTTAAGCTATTGAGTTCCTTAAGCAAAGTGATAATTCTCTCGAATCAATCAATTTATCTAAACCTAGGTTAATCAGTTAGGATCTCTCCTCAATTAATAGCAACCTAAGCTTGCTTTAAGAATGTGAACTTATAGGATAATCAACATATATAGAAGTTTCTTGCTATTCTATCTCTAGAATTACAAACAAATCTCATCAATTGCATAGATCTATTCATAGAAGCAATCTCTCAATTAGCTTAAATGAAAATTAGTCATAAATTTGCATTCCAGATATACAAACTTAAGAAACCAATAATGAACATGTAATTGAACAAAAGAACATAATTTTTTCATTAAGATCAAATCCTCATCACATGATAAAATTAGAGTTCAATAAGACCCAAATCTGGATTTTTACTCTTCCATAGTAATTAACGAGAACACATGAAATTCAAAATATAAATTAGAATCCATGATACAACTCGAAAAATGAAACTCAAATTTGTGGATCTTCAATCCAAGATAATCTTGACTTGTTGTTTTATCACAAATCTTCAGCTAATTCGTTCCTCAAGAATTCTTGTATTTTTTCTATTTATACTTTTTTTCTCTCTTGCCTCCTTCCTTTTTCCTTTTTGATTCTTCCCTCCATTCTTCTTTTATAATGATCTTCAAATAAATGAAAATGAATGTTCATTATGGAAAATGGAAAGTTACGGGTCTCTTGGCTTTCCAAAGTAAATCTCCTTTAATGCCCAATAGACGTTTCTCTAATAAATAAGAGGTTACTTTTCTGTTAAAAAGCCGTTTCTTTAAAAGTAATGGACTGTCATATTGACGTGTTTCGTGTCAGTGGGCATGTTTGGCCTTTTAGAATTTGACACAATCGGGACATGGCTTATCCTAGAACCGTGTCACAAGCTGTAATCCTTTTCTCTTCATTGACACGACTGGGACATGGCTTGTCCCAGGGTCGTGTAACAAGCTGTAACTCATTCCTGGAAATGACATGACTAACGACAGGGCATGTCAAAGTTATATCTTTTGCAAAGTCAAATTTCCAGATTGACATAGTTTGCGATAGGTCATGTCTGTTCAAAACTTAAGATTTAGCCCCTGATTATGCTTTTATTTGACATGGTTGATAGACATGGCCTATCCTTGTTGTGTTGACCACTTTTTGTCTCAAAATTTTTCATTTTTGACCCATTTTGCTTTCTTTTTATAAAATAACTCATTTAAAGACCTACAAACATAAATTAATATTTTTAAGTGTCAAATTCATAATATTTATCAATAAAATGATCAATAAAAGTCCATTTTGACATTCATAAAATAGGAATAATTTTGGTTTATCAAAACGCTTTGGAATAAGGGTGTTCATGGTTTGGTTAACTAGTCTGTGGTTCTATTTTATGATTCTAACCGTAATAATTGGATTTTCAATATCCTGATTCTAAACCAATCAATTATGAATGGTTAACCGCCTTAACGGTTTATCATTTTTTTGGTTAATTTTTTTGATTTTCGTCTTTTAACCGTTTAACATAATAGTTATGCAAAATTTGTTGTTAAACATATTTTTCAATACGTCCATAAAAAATTTAGAGTATTTTTTTCTATAATTATAATAAAAGCTATAAATTAAGAATGTAAGACGCGTGAAATAGTTGTTAATATATATTGGTGCCATTGATCATAGTAGCCTTTTGCTCTTGTATTCTTATCATTGTTAACAACCTTGATCGGTTGAGTTCAATATAAAATCTTAATCAAACACCACCATTCCAATTTTCAAACATATATGCATTTGTTTCTTCTCATCCCAACCATTCATTTCAACATAATTCATATTGATAATACCAAAAAACATAAAATAACAAAAATGCCTTCAAGAGTAAAACCACAATCAAATAAAAACATGGTTGTTCCAATAGGTTTATTTTCAACAAAACATGGTGATGGCGTTGGCTACAAATCAGTAGCACCAATTTGATTTACTTGTGTCACTCTTCCCTTCTTGAAGTCTCTCTTCCTTTATGTAGAACAAAAATGGCAAAATAAGAACTCATAATTCCACTTGTAATTTACTAATCAAACAAAAATTTATAAATATGGACTTGAATATATAATAGCAAAACAAAGCAAGAAAAAATACATTATAGAAATTAACTTATATTCTCTTCTCAATCATCAATTATGCAAAGAGGATGATCTTTTGTAATGTAAGATGTTTCTATAGAAAAAAAAAGTGGAAAAAAAACAAAGAATATCAATATTGAAGTAAAAGATCAATAAAACCAAAAAAAAAAAATGAAAAGTAGAAATAGTTCTACCTATGGATATCGAATCAAGTTGTTTTAAGATAGGCTCAATGTATATTGATTGACTTGAATTCCTCAACCAATTTTATCCGCAAATTAGAGCTTCCATAAGTCTAGGTGTAAGAGTAGTTCGAAATGAATCAAGCACACGACCTCTAGTGCTAAACGCGAATTCACTAGTAACTATAGACACGGGAATAGCTAACACATCCCTTGCTATCAAAGCCATTGTTGGGTATTTAGATGAATTTGTTTTCCACTAGCCTAATATATCAAAAGAAGGTACCTTCCTCTCACAATCATCATGCAAATATTTTTCTAATTTGCTTTTAGAATCCTCACTTCCTTCATCCTTACCATGTTTCATAAATTATCATCTAAGTATTAGGCTACATCTTGATATTCATCAACCACCATATATGTGTCCAAATCTTGTTGTTCTTCTCTTATTGGGATAGTAGATGTAAATTTGAAAGCACCATAAGACTCAAACAAAGAGTCCAAAACAAGTCTCACCTTTTCTTTTAGTTTGTTTACAATACCCATATCATAAAATTCACCAACTATATAATCAACATATTTTTTATTTGCATTTTGATTTGCACCTAGGATAAAGAACTAATGCAACAAATAACAAAACAATGATATTATCAATATTTGCCCAATACTTATCATACTTCTTGTTCATCTTAAGAGCCATTGCTTTCAAACTAAGATCTCTACCTTTTTCAATCATATCAGAAATCATCATGCCGAGACCATAAATCTTCTTTATATGTTCATTACTAGTGACATGAAGTGTGCCAAACAAGCTCAAAGTGGTGTCATAGAAAATCTTAAGAAAAGGCAATAATGATCTAGCATATTCCCAATCATCAAACATTGGCGTGCCTTCCTTCATAATAAGATCCATAGAATACCTACTATCAGTAACCTCTAACAAATCAAAAGCTTTTTGAAATTTTGAGCTTACCTCTAACATTAGATATGTTGAGTTCCATCTAGTCTCTACATCTAAGCACAAATGACTCTTACTATCAATCTTCTCTTTTTCTACACAATTTTTAAACTTTTGGTTGCTAGAAGCAAAAGATTTCACATACTTTACTGCATGCCTAATTCTTGCAATAGAGTCATTTATTTCACACAAACCATCTTTTACAACCAAATTCAAAATACGTGCACAACTTCTCACATGCAAGTGCTCGTCCCCCAAGACACTTCCCTTCCAACTATTTAACCTTCTTTTCAAATACTATAAGCCAAAATTATTTGAGGATGCATTGTCAACAGTTAAAGTAAACACCCAATCAATTCCCTAATTAAGTAAACACCTCTCAACAGCCATGCCAATTACCCTTCCCCCCCAGGATGACCAGAAATTCGACAAAAGAAAATAATTCTTTTGTGCATTTTCTAATCATCATCAATGAAGTGTGTAGTAAGACACATATAAGATAAATTCTTAATAGATGTTCATGTATCAGTAATAAGACAAATTCTTGATGACATTTTCTTAAAATATTTTTCAATTTTCCCATTCCCTCCTCATAAATATTGTAGCAATCTCTTCCTATAGTTGTACATGAAGGGATTTGAAAATGTGGTTGCATCACTTGACAAAAATCATGAAACCCCTCAATTCCATAAAATTAAAAGATAATTCATCAACAATGATCATCCTAACTAGATATCTCCTATATTCTTCTTTATTAAACTTCCAATTACTAATCAGATTTGCACAAGTCCCCTCATCGGATTTAGGTATAGGTTTAAAAGCTAATGTTGATTGGCTCTTGTCAACATTATAAGGATAATTTTTACATCTACTCAGATGATTACCCAAACAACTTGTTCCATCAACAGATATAAATATAAGAGACTTTGTGCAATGTTTACATGTAGCTCTAAGATCATTGGCATCATTTTTCTTCTCAAAATGTTCCCAAACCTAAGATGGCTTTCTTTTATGTACCTTTGAATTAGTTGGTTGAGGAGGAGGATATTTTGTTGCATTCCCATCACCATTTAAAGGTTGGGAGTTCACATTCTCATTAATTAAAGCTTGAGGGACCTCATCTGAAGTAGAGTTTGTGGTTTTTTCATTATCCCCAATGCTAAACATCTACAACAATATATATATATATATAAAAGATTTACTAGATAAAACTAAATTGAGTAAGTGAATCTTGGAGGCATAACAATAAAAAGAAAATTAAAACAAGATCTTATACCAAAAACATTGTACAATATAATTATTAATACAATAACTATGTTCCACTTTCTGTCTTTCTCCCCCCCTAAATGTTTCTACTAGCTAACACTGTAGTATCAATACAAACACGATACAAACATAACTTTTTTAGTTTTTTTCCTATTAAAGTAGTAAAATAAGGGATTCTAATATTGTTGATCTCGTTTAGAGAAAAAAATCCATTTAAAGCAATATATAGATTTTACTTCATTTGTAATGGATTTATACACTAAATTGAATCATTTGGTAGAACTTGAGGCTTGTTAGTGTATTCAAATTTCTTTTTCATTTAAATATTCCTGAGATTGTGGTATTGTATACTTTACCTATCACTACCTTTGCATCAAAAGGATATCATATCATCCATATAGATGTGTTTCATGGCATAACTTTATGTTCTAGAAAGTTATTGTGATGTAGCTTTATTTTCTTATGCATCTTAAATATGCATGTCTCTTTTGGCGGATAGTATATAGTGTTAGTGCATATATGGTTCAGTTATGGATTTGAAAAGTTTGAAATAGATTGTGTGATGGACTATTGTTCGAGTTCTCCATGCCCTACATCACCATTCTTGTTTGCACTGACAAAATCAGTGTGATTGCTATGGCATTCACACTTTAAAAAGGAGAATGGTTCTAGCATATTAATAGAAATTGCATGGCATAAGGATCATAGAACATTGAGAGCTTCGCCAAGAACACAAACTAATTACACCTTAGAAGTAATCCTATCATCAGTCTAATTTCTATTTCCTATATAGCATAAATCATCATCATCATCATCCTTTTAAATCACAAGAATTGAATGATCCTCCTCATTCAGAACTTATTTATTATAAAAATTACAACTCTACAATTACGAAAGTGATTATATAGCAAAAGCACATTGGAGTTGAAACTGTCCAAACTAGAAACCATAATTATATAATCCAACATCAACACAAACCATTCCCGATAAGATAGAACAAGATTCATACGTTATAGAAACAAACTTACTTAAGTTGTATCATTGTCAAGCTCACATATCAATTGAATAAAATGTTAATATAAAATCATAATCGGCGTACCTTCTCTCTAGGTTTAGGTTTACCAACGACAAAATTGGACCCAGAGAAGAGGCGGAGAAGATCGAGGCGAGACACTACAAATTGTAGAGAGGAGAAAGGGCTGAGGGCTGCGTTGCTGTAGTGAGAAAATGAAATAGGTTTTAGGGTTTCAATTCCTAATTGAAGTTAAGGGAAGGTCGAAGGCATAGGGGCTACGTGGTACGTGCAGCCAAGAAAAAGAAATAGGTATGATTTCAACTTTCAACATCCTCAATTGATATGTTTTAAAAAAGTAATTAAATGGGTACATTATAAATTATATATATTTATAGTTATGGATCGGTTAACCGAATCCATCGGATTCTAGTATCTAAAAACCAAAACAAAAATTGAAAACTGAAAAAATTAAAAATGCTAATCCTAAACCAAAATGATTGATCGATTAATCGTTTTTTTTATTGGTTTTCTAGTTTCGGTTCAGTTGTCCAAAACATTCGATTTTTTTTTTTCACACCCCTACTTCGGAATAGAACTCGAGAAAGGTGGTTGGTGACTCTTTCAATGAAGTATGGAAAATGATGAGAGAGAATCCTTACGGAAGATTAATATTTATAGAAGAAGGGAGGAAGCGCTAAAGCCCAGACTCCTTAAGACTTGCGAGCAGGCTGCATGACCCTGACGCCATGACCAATAGCTGCAACTGTCAGGCTCATACATAATTATTACCAGGACCTTTCAAATCTATAGGTCCTCTTGGAAATACCGTACTCCCTTGAATAACACGAAACGTATTAGGTATGACATCACACAGGAAACACAATGGTCCTCACAGCAAAATATCACTAAACGAGGATGCAGCTCAAACGGAAAGTGCAGCTCGCTCCGAGACGACCTTCCCAATCCAATGATCTCGTGGGTTGTACACTCTCTTTGCTCTCACAATGACCGGGGGGGGAGGTGTGGGGTTGTTTGATAATAAAGTATAACCTAGGTATAACCCTAGGCCCACTTGATCCCTTGGGCCTAGAAACCCTTACTACCTCGAAGGCCCACTAACATGGTAGCTCAGTACATCCTGACCTCAAGTCATCTAAGAGCACAACACCCCAGCTGTGCGTGGTGATGCAGGACTCATTATCAAGTCCTTGCATCGGGATAGTTCTACGAGCTTATTAGGAAGATGGGTCTAACAGCTCAACCTCAACCAGCCCGACCTTGGATCCTCATCTCCTCAGCTGTAATACGCGTCCTAATCACATCTCATGACCAGGGGAATATCAATAGCTCGGCCACACTCTACAAAGTTAGGCTCACCAGCTCGGGTACCATCTTCGTGCCTAGTACCAATCCTTGTCCTAGTATGATCTTAAAACCCTAGAAATACTACCTTTGCCTCCTTGGCAAGGGGACAAGAAAGGGAACAGAAAACCATAGAGTACAAACAAGAAAGCTAGTTACTTGACATTTTTTCTTTTTTGTATAAATCCTAATTTTACCCGCAGACCGACTTAAGCATTAGAGTGGCTACGCCAGGCAACCTTCAACGTCTCTCTGATCTATCTTTTGGTGCTTGCAGGAGCAATCTCTACTAGCCCATGTTCAACTCTTGCAACAATATGTTTTATACATGCTCAGATTACTTCCATTGCTATCATAATATCTTTTGGGGCTCATGACCCTATATATGTCTAGATTCATATATATTTAGCAATTGCATGATACAATGAAACTAATATTACTTAGTGATGTCTCTTGGTCAAGGGCATACCTTATAATCGTGTTGGAAATATTTAAGTGGCATGGATGCCAATACTAGATTGCTGTATGGTGTACAATGGATTGTTACATTTTAAGTATCCTTTAGTGCATGGCATAGGAAGATTGTGGAAGCCTTAGCCTCCTTAGCCAACTACATTACAAATCAAAAGTTGACATACGTGAATGATGAACAAAATATTCAAAGAAACTAATAAAATTGTTGTTTTTGTAGAAGTTGAAAAACATTAACAGTTGGTTCACTTGACATAAATAGTTATTAATTCTCGTTTTTTTGTTCAACGTAAAATTGCTTTTATGATGATCAATTGAGGAGAATGTTAATTCATAATGAATTATTATTACGTAAAATAATGATTAGCAATTCATGTCCTCTATCCATGAATTGTAATTCAATGATTTATTTTCTAACTTTATTATAAATATCCTTATTTTAACGATATCATCTATGCAATTAACCTCTTTTTGTAATAAAGATAACGGGTATTATAGATATTTTACTTTTTATTCCAATAATTATTTGTTTTATTTTTTGCACCCAGTAAATATTATTATAGCCATTACAACCCTTTTATATTCATGTTGAATCGAAATACGATGAAATGAACAAGCCATAAGGATTTAAATAGGAAAAAAAATTTATTGATTCAAATGGAACATTATATGATATAGAAGACTATTCCCTTTTTTTTTTTTTTTTTCTTTTTCCTACTATTTCAATGAAGAGGGAGATTTGAGTCATTATCATCCCACTGAAAAGAATAATAATACTATTAGATTACAAGATTATTGGAAATGATGAATACTAAATATGCATTTTCATATGCTGAAATACTATTATAGCCTAAGTATAAATACATGCGCAATTCACTTTGGTTTGTTTCACTTCTACAAACGAAAACCTCAGTCTAAACTATATATGGTCCAGCTGAGTATTTCTTTTAACAATAAAAGGCACCTTCGGTTTGGTTCATGGGTCTACGGTTCAACCATGAACCATACCCATTTAGTCACAAATAATAAAAAAAAAAAGGAAAAAGATTCAACTATTAGATGACCTATTATTCATTATTATCTTTTCTAATAAATTAGCTCTGCTTCATTTAATAATAGAAAGAAAATAAAAATCCAACTTATACGTGGTTCTACTTTTAAATAGGGTTTGCCTATTTAGTTTGTCTGATTCTAATCATTTTAACATCTTAATTTATTTATTTTTAAATAGATTGTTTGTTAAGAAATAAATATAGATAAAAAACAGATGTTTTTATTCATAAATAAATCAAACAGATATGATATATATCAAATACAGATAAGGTTATAGATAAAATACAGATAACAATCAAACAATCCGAACAACCCAATAAACAATACCTATGCTCATTGATATCCATCCTGCTATAATTACTTAGGTTGGGCAAGCCTTATTATCTATTACTACCACTAATAATAATAATTTCACAAGATTAAATACCACACGTACATAACATGAATACCAATAACTAATAGTAGGTTCTAATGTTGTTGCTATTATAATTGTTATTAAACATACAACAAAGATGTATCCAAAAATAGTTTTGAATAATAATATTATGTTACCTATTTGAAATATCATCAGCAAAACTCATTTAAACAAGGCTATAAACTCATATACGAACTCCACGAGAATGTAAAATATAAATAGGTAAAACTAGCTTCAATAAAAGATAGCCAAAATCGAATTCATTGTCAAAAATTCCAAAAGAAGATATGAAAGCTACTAGTTATGATGTCCAATCTTCTTCATGATCATCTCACATACATACACTTCTACCCTCTTGATCATTTTATTGAAATATTAATAGTTTTTCATTACGATAAAGACGTGTTAATACCGATAAATCTTTTTTATTTAACTATGTCTTCGTGATCTTTTTTGCAATATCGCAAAGGGGCTTATCCGTAGGTCTCATCAAGTTGTATACAAATCCTGCAACTACGGCTCCAAGTATTGGTCCTACTATGTAAACCCATAGTCCTTTAAAATTGTGCTTCACTATCGCTGGTCCGATGCTTCTTGCTGGGTTCATAGAAGCCCCTGATATCGGCCTGTCCAATCATATAAATACCCAAATGGAATTAAAAACTAAGCAGAAATTAAATTACTTGATATTCATATATGTATATATAATTCTATAACAGACTAACAAATTTATAAATTTAAATATGAAATAGTTCACAAGAAATTTGAATAAAAACGCTCAAATTTGCTTTACTACTTTATACTTATTGAAATTGAGGATAATTAAAAAGAGTGGGATATGCACTTTTAAGATATTGGCTTTAATTTGGTGAAATCTAAAACGAAGAACTACTATTGGGAAAACTAAATTTATAATTTTTTGTTTTATTTCATCCTTTCCTCAAATGTTTTAGAGAGGATTTGCCCATTTTAACTTCATATATATATATATATATATTTGGCAAAACAAAAAAGTAATATGAATATAATTTTTAATAATGTCAATTCACTTTAAAAAAAGACTTATATATGAGTGTATAATTCAGTTATGCTTTTAATATGATAATAATATGGTGATTATATTCTCACTTTTCCGTAATGATGTTCTAAATATAATTTCTCTTCTATTTCATAATTGTAACTGTTATTCCAATCATGACTTCTTCGTCTATATTTATTCATTTATTATATTGCATAATATTTTTAGATATATAAGATAAAGAACTATTCCAATCTCCATTAATATTTTAAATATGTTTTTACAAAGAAAAAAAAGAGTGGGTATTAAATTTCTAATGTAAATTTTTTGATAACTTGTCAATATTTATTTCCACGATTTTATAATTAATATATTCTTTAATTTTTTTGATAAATTGTCAATATTTAATTATAAAATTATAATTTATCATGAAATTTAAGTCCACTAGTTTAATATAACTAACATCACATTATTGATTCCACATCTTTAAATTTTAAGTTGCTCCCTGTAAAGTAAATCGGATTGAAAAAGGAACATAAAGCTGACATAAAAGATCGTAAAATCTTAATCATCACCAACATGTGAACTTTGCCGAGTGAAAATAGTAGTCTGGTGATTTTTCCTTCCCTGTAACATTTTTTCTAGACATAGCCCTTCGCGAGTGAAGTTATTGAAAATGTTTATTGTTGACAAAGTAAACAATATGAAGAAGAAAACCATATATATATATATATATATATATTATATATAGTAAGATTCAGAAAGATGAGATTACATCGGAGAGCAAGTAAAGGTAGGTTTCTCTTTAGTGCATTACTAACTATATAGAATGAGGATTTCCGACACCATTTTCTATACTAGGATCAAATTTTAAGATTATTTGCTATTGTGATGCGGATGACAAGCTACTATGCTATTGGCCTTGACCAGCTACATTGCTAGTCTTGACTAGCCTTTAAGCCAGCCTACTTTGTCGGTTACGTCATATGACTTATTTGTATTTATTACCGGTCTAAATTGTATTTGTTATTTTCCTTTTTTGATTTGTATTAGTTATTTGTCTTTATTATTAGGCAATACTGTAGTTATTATTTTACCTTTTTAGAATTTTTATGTAATAGTATAAATAGGCCTAAGACTAGTCTTTGTAGAAGAAAACAAGTAAAACAAGTGTTGTTGAGCCAGAGGAGAAGAAGATGGTAGAGTCAAAGGAAAAAAAGACTGAAGAAGTGCCAAACAGTATCAGGGGCAAATTGCAAGTTTTTTGATTGTGTGTTTTTAGAAATCATCTAGTGACATTGATTTTCTACCTTTATGCTTTCACGCTGCGTCAGATTGGTATCAGGGCAAGAAGAGTTCCTGCGAAGATGTCAGGAGATAGCAGTTTAGGAGGTGATCACGTTCTTGACAGTGTTCGGGATGTGGAAGTCCTACGAACCAAGCCACATATTTGAAGGGTGGTGTTGGGTAGCATGGATAAGAGATTCTGGCATTATGAGCATTGCTTTGATGACCTGATCGAGTGATCCGATACTAACAAGAATAGGAATAGTTATGGGAGACGACCAAGGGTAGAGTATGCACGTAGCAATCCCATTATCAGATTTGTTGCTATAAATCGTTGGACTCAAATTTTAGATGAAGACTCCACTGAGGAGGATGAGGTCTTCTATGAAAATAGACAACCGTGGAGGAGAGGCGGTGATGATGGTGGCAGATACCAAAGGAACTAATCAAAGAGATGGTGATAATTTCTGTCAAAAGATAGATATTCCATATTTTAGTGGAAATCTAGTGATTGAGAATTGCATAGATTGGATTTTTAACATTGAGCGGATTTTTGAATATATAGAAATTCCTGAAGAGAAAAAGTTTAAGTTGGTGGTTAATAGATTGAAATGTTATGCTTCTGCTTGGTGGTAGATGTTACAAAAAAAATTAAGTCGTGAAGGAAAACCACCAGTTAGAACGTGGTTTAAGATGAAGCTATTGCTGAAAATTGAATTCCATCCTCTTAATTATGCGGAAATCATGTTTCAACAGGAACAAAGATGTCCTCAAGAACAGAATAATGATTTGAAAAAGGAAGAATGTCCTACTCCAAAAGAGAATAGGAAAGAACACATTAAAAAAACTCCTAAAGAGACCTCATATGAATCTTCAAAAACTGTTCCTCTTAAAGTAGAAAAAAGCCTGTGGATGAGAAGGTTGAACATCCACTAGTTATTTCCCTTGAACGCGATGGAAAGGGATTTATTCATAAAGTACCCCCTGAAAATATCACAAAAGATGATGAGACTCCCGAGGTCAGTGAAAGCAAATTTGCGGAAACACCAGTACAAAGAAACTTCTAAGATTGCTCAAATCCATGTTACTATGGATGAGAATGAGAAAGAAGGAGTTTCAATAACTATGGATAAAAACTGTGACATTAAAGTTATAGAACAAGTAGTTAGCGAGAGAGAGTCTTGGAAAGGTTGAAGCCATAATTTATGACAAAATTGGAAGTTTTAACAAAGTTTTCATTGAAAAGACTAAGACTGCTCAGGAGATACAAGGGGGTGTTGAGGAGTGGAAAGAAGATAAATAAGTAAGAAAGAAGATGATGGAGTTAAAGGGGAGTGAGGTTTTACAGGAGAAAGTGTAAACATATCCGCAAAAGAGGCTCATATTTGATCATGGAGGATACTTGTGATTCCAAGTGTATTTTCGTTATTCCGAGGTTGAAAAACCTTTTATCCAAAGTCAACCTCAAACTTGAGGACAAGTTTTTCTCACATCAGAGAGAATGATGCAAACGACAAGCTACTATGCCGTAGGCCTTGACCAGCTACACCGCCGGCCTTGACCAATATTAAGCCGGGCTACTTTGTCGGATATGTTACACAATTTATTTATATTTATTATTGGTCTAAATTATATTTATTATTTTCCTTTTTAGATTTGTATTTATTATTTGTCTTTATTTGTTTTTATTATTAGTCAATATTATATTTATTATTTTACCTTTTTAAGGATTTTGCCTTTTTAGGTTTTTTATGTAATTGTATAAATAGGCCTAAGACTCGTCTTTGTAGAACCTATCATATTTTATACATTTTGAAATACAATTGAGAGAGTTTTCTCTTGAGAAAAAAAAAACTCATATCATATTTTGAAATTGAAACCCTAATTTTGAGAGTGTTCTCTCTAACTATTGCATTGAGTGCAATTGTTATATGTTTGAGATTCACTCATTGAGTGTTCTCGTTTATTTCCACACTAACTTGCTACCTCATATTATAAGTAGGTTTTTACAAATCTAGGGTCCTAGGTCCCCAAAAAGTTGTAATTTCTTTTTAAATTTTTACAAATGTTAGAGTAAAGAAAACATTTAAAGGAATTAAGCTTATAAATAATAATACAATGAACCCATAAACTTTAATATATATATATATAATATATAAAGAGCTTTTATGAAATACCTTAGGATAAATGAAGGGGGATTTTTAGAAAGTTGACACGATACTCGGCATCCTTGCTATTGTAAATGACCATTGTAATAGTATTTTGGGAAGAATTGTAGCTAAAGGAAGTAGATAGTAGGAACCGAGAAATTCTTTAAACACTTCAATGGAGAAAGAGAGAGGGTTATTATCATAAATGGTACCTGAACTATGACAATTATGCAATTAGGTATTTTAACTTTAAAATTGATGTATTTAGTAACTCAACTTTGAAATTGATCAATTTGGAATCTAAAAGAACTCTTTGTCAACGTCAACAATACCTCCATCAAGTTCTTTCATATACTAAATTGATTAATTTAAAAGTTTTTAAGGTGCTAAACTGATCAATTTCAAAGTATAGGTATTAAATTGATCAATTTTAAAGTTTAGGTACCTAATTGCATATTTTACCAAAGTCTAAGTATCATTTGTGACATTATCCCACACATATATATATATATATATACAAATATTTATTTTTAGGAAAAAGTACCTTTTGGTACTTGAACTTTAACGAAATGGATAATTAGGTAATTGAGCTTTTAAAAAGTCAAATTCCATAAATAATTAAACTTTTCGTGCCCCTTTTCACTACTCCTATTAACATCATTAACAACGTTATCTTATGTGGACTAGTGAACCAATAGTGGTCTGACACCTGTCCAGCATTAACTAAAGAGGTAAAAAAAAAAAAAAAAAGTCTTAGAATCCTTAGAGCACAACGATTGGACCTCTATACGAGTTTAGGTGTCAAAATCAAACCAAAAGAGGAATTCCAATTCGAGTATAGGTCAAAGTTGGGTCGAGCATGGGTCACCTTAATGGGTTTAGCAAGAAGGAGCTTTTTGTCTCATTCTCATTCTCTCTTGTTGATTTGACACTAAATGAGCAGTGATAGGCAGTGGTTTGACGATCAATTCCTAGGTTTTCTTATGGTGTTTTGATGAAATTGATGGGTTTCATGTGGGTCTCGATTTTTCGGTGATGATGGGTCTTCGGTGAGTGTAGGTCTGAGATGGTGTTCGTGGTAGTTCGAGATGGTTTGTGTTTTGGTATAGTGTTCATTTGAAAGTGGATTTTCGAAATGGTCAAGAAGTTTGGATAGCGTTGTGTTTGGTTTTGATGAGTGGTTTGTTTAGCGTGGAGTTGTGTTTACAGTGGCGATAAGGTAGTGGTTATGATGTGTGCTTGTGTTTCGAGTTTGTATTTTAGTTTTTGTGTGTGTTTTTAGGTTTGTAGGATTCAGCGTTTGACGTGGTAGGTCTTCGATTTTGGTCTTGGTGGTGTTGGTAGAATTGGTTCTAGTTGGTGCTTTATGGTGGTTGGGTTTGCAAGGGACGTGGAGGTAGGTGATTTGTATGTTTGAGATGGTTGTTGAACAATGGTTATGGGTGGTTGTTTGATGGAGTGGTGAGGCCTGTTTGGATTGTTGGATTTTTATCTGTATCAGATTTATATTGGGTTAGTATCAGTACAGTATTGGTATCATTTGATTCGGTCAGTTTATGAATAAAATTATCTGTTTTTCATCGATGTTATATATGTTCGGTTTGAAAACGATGCCAAAACGACAATTTAAACAAGCCCTAGAGATTACGGTAGTTTGGAGTTTAGTAAAGCCAGCAGTACGATTGTTGCATGGCTGGGTGAAGGTGTTTGTTTTAGTTTAGACTAAGAATTGTGCGAGATGAAAGTCGAGAAGAAGTGGATGAGCGAGAGAGAGAGAGACAGAGATCATGGGATCTATTCGAGAGAGAGGAAGACAAAAGTTAAAGGGGATGGGGAATTAAAGAGAGAGTTTCAAGAGAGAGAAAGAGTAGAGATGTTGGAGGAGGGCTCTGTTTGTTTGTGTAGAGAGAGAAGGCAAAGAGGAGCACGAAAGACTTTTTTTTTTTTGCCTCTTTAGTTAAAGGAGGATAGGTATTAAACCACTATTAGTTCACAAATCCACATAGGATAACATTGTTAACAGTGTTAATAGGAATAGTGAAAAAGAGCATGAAAAATTTAATTAGGTATAACACTAGACTTTTTAAAAGTTCAAGTACCAAACGGGACTTTTTCCCTTATTTTTAATAGAAAGTATAAACTATATGTTTAGGTAAAAATAGATTTTATTTAATATTATTAATTATTAATTAGTTAATAATTTTTATAGGGTGGTATTTTTTTTGGTAAATTATAGGATGGGCATTAAATAATTATAAAGTATATCTTTTAAGATTGATACAAATCTATAAAGATACAATATTAATAGCATTTCTTGTAAAAGAGCATTTTCTTGACAAATATATCTGAAACCTATCTTGTGACATTGAATACTTACTCAACATCTATCCGATTAATCCAAACGATTAGGATATAAGCTCCTATATAATTATCTACTCGTCTCCATTCATGTATTATTTTTCTTAACTGAGTAACTCTGTTGAAAGTTTTATTCATAGAAGATAATTGTTAGATAGTATTATTTCGTACTATAAATCAATTATAAGACATCACACAAGGTACAAGAAAAAAAAAAACATGGCGCGGCAGCTTACCCCGCAAATAAAACGTTTAGCATAATTGTCATTCCAACGACAATGCCTCCAAAGTCACCTTTCTGCAATAAATAAATAGTTAAATACACAAAAATCCACAGTTTAACTTCTGATTTAATTAATGGCAAAAAAAAAAAAAAAAAAAAAACTTCAGAGGTAATCATCTTCATAATGTATGTATATATATTTATGTAAACTTTAACGATATTGTCAAATTACTGTATTGCCTCTAATATTATAATTAAATTGATTATAGAAAAAGTTAGAATAAATAAATTAAAAGTTTTGATTATGGTTAAAATAGATACAAACCATTGGATGATGTGACGAAATCAGTCTCATTATAATCATGACAAGGCAATCGAATTTTCCTATTTTTATATATGTTTTAATGGTCTTTTAGAAGCGGATAATTATCTTAAAATCTATCTTTAATATTATAGTATGCTTTGATAAGAATTACTAACCGCTCTATTGTCCGTGGAATTTGATGAGACAACGAACATCAATAAGAAAGTGATCAAGAATTCCACTATTAGTGATTGGCCATTAGATCCTACTGGAACAGTTCCAAAGAAATCTTTTGGAGTTACATCCATAATTCCTGCGATTGTGGCACTTGCAAGGATTGATCCCAACAATTGCGAAATAATATATAAAGGAACCTGAGAAAAGGAAAAAAAATTAATAAAGTTCAATCACGAGAAAAGATATATATATATATATATATATTAGATATTATATGTTGCATATTATGTACTGTCATGTTATGTTTGGTATACTGGAATGAACTTGGAATGAAATCGTGATTCCGGTTTACATTATATTCCTTACATTTTGATGCGTTTTTAGAAGCATGAATCACGATCTCTTAAAATCAATAATTCTGACTTCAAAAGTAAATTTGATTCCACCTTCTCAAAGAGGAATAATTTTGACAAATATACTTCATAGCTATTTTATTTCATTTCATTCCATTCCATTCTATGTAACCGTCCAAACATATAAATGGATTTGTCATTTTGAAACTCAATTCCATTCCAAGCGTACCAAACATTCCATTAGTGTATAATTATGTATATATGCATTATTACATATAAAACATGTGATATAATTAGTTGTCTAAAAAATATTTATTAAAATTAGTCGAGACCCTTCAATTAACTATTTGAGTATTAGAATAAACATAGTTAGTAATATATTAAGTATATTATGGTGCAGCATGGTGGGATATAAACATAAGCTGTGAAATTATGAAATTTTTGGGTTTGGAAATAATGGAATAGGAAAGTGGGAGAGAGAAGAAAGAAACACTATATATGTCTACCATGTATTCACAGTATGATATAATTTTAAAAATTATTTTTACATAAAAGCATGACTGAAATTCAAAGGGGAAAGTAGAAATATTTACCTCCCAAAGGGGAAATCTGCGAAGTAAGGCCAAGGTAATGGTGACGGCAGGATTAAAATGTGCGCCAGAAATATGTCCGACAGTATAAATCATAACCATAACAATAAGACCCCATGCCGCACATATTCCTGGAAATGTCACTGATCCATATATCTTATTCACCGCAACAGAACCACATCCAACGAGGATCACAAAGTATGTTGCTATAAGCTCAGCAAGAACCTTAAAAAAAGGGAAAAAAATGAAAAAAAAAAAACCAAAATCTTGATGAGGATAGCAGAAAACTCAATAAGAATAATAATGTATTCATGTAAGCAACCTAGGATCCTTGCCTTTTGTGATGTGGTTACGACTAAAGGGTTTGTCCAAAAATCAGTGAGGTCTAGTTTGAATTTGGGTCGAGCTGCTGTGCCAGTGCCTTCTTCAATGTCTGTAGACATTTTTAAAGAATTTGAAATTGTGGAGCTCCTCTTTAACTTCTAAAATATCACTGGTTTGAGAAGAGTAAAAGGAAAAGTTGAAAGTGTACCTTTGGTTGTATAACTTATAAAATATCGCGGGTTTGTTATGATATTATCTTAACCATATCCAGTGACACATAAAAATATCTATATCAAGATTTCCACAAAAAGATTACTTAATCATTTGCATGATTATATAATCTTAGCTACAAATAATTCAGCTACTAATAACTAGCGGATGTGACACCCGTCTTGCTTGTACAAATTTAATAATATGAAGTCATAAAAGGTTAATTGCAAAATACAAAAAATTAAATAAAAAATCTTATATTTTTTTCTCATTATAAAATAGAAAAATCTTTTAGTATAAAAAACCAATGCACGTTTTGAATTTAATATAAATTATTTAATATATAATATGTGATTACAAAATATATATATATATATATATATGATATGTTTTTCTCTCTATTTTCAATTTATATTATAATGTGAATTTTCAAAGAGAAAAGAAAAAATAAGTTTTTTCTTTTTTAAGCAAACGAATTATAATTATTTTGGAGGGAGCAGCTTGTTTTTCAAAAAGAGATTAGTTGGTTTTTAGGGTAAGGTAGTTATTAAAAGATAAATATAAAAAAGATAATAAAATAAAGTAATTGATCATTGTACTTTAGCTTTTGATTTTTCGACACCAATGAAAATTATTTGCTTAATAATAGTATTAATATATAACGCAACCGCATTGCATAAGCAAAAAATTAAAACAAAAGTGAGAATAGTTTTTATTAAAAAAATTGAAAGGGAGAAAATAGAGAGAAAGAGAAAAGTAGAAAGTATAAAAAATAACTGCTCATAAAAATTAATATGAACAAAAAAAGAGATAATAAAGAAGATAGAAGAGAGAGAGAGAGAAGATTAAGGAGGAGGAGGAGAGAGAGTAGAGTAACTATGCATTTTTGTACAAGAATTAAGACTTTCACTTAATTTAATATAATAATATAATAGATAATAGATAGAGAGATAAGTAGTAGTAGCAGCCGCATTGCAATATTAGTACTATTGCTGCTGTTACTGCTGCTGCTGCTGCTTAATAATAATAATAATAATAATAAACATTTGAATGAAAGGGTTGGCACCCTATGAAATGGCCAACAACTTTGGCTCGATTTAGGGTCAATTTGGTTTAAACATGAGCTATTGCTACCAGATCAACTCAAAAAGACCTAGCATATATAGAAGCATGGTAGCCTAATCAACGCATGGATTTTTTTTTTAATTCCTTAATTTTAAACTCATAGTTGACAAAAAAAAAAAAAGGAAAAATGAAAATCTAACATTATTTTTTGTATTATGAGTTAATAATCTATCTATTATTATCTATCTATCTATTATTATTAAGCAAATTCACTCCATTTGTGTTAAAAATAGAAAACTAAAGTTTGACAATTATTTTTTATATTTATCTTATTGAATAATTACTTCTCTCTTTTTCACATAAGCAGTGTGGATACATGACATATTGTCTATTATCTATTATTAAGCAAATCCTTTATTAATTCAACTTCAAAAATCAAACATATAATTTTTTATACCACTTTATCCATATTAATTAACCAATTTTACTATTATTAAACGGATTTTAGTATTATTTTATTTGCACACACATAACATCTACTTTACTATCTGTAATGGCCATGATTCCCAATATCATTTCATATGTGTGTGTTTGTGTGTTAATAGTTTTTGCATATTATAATAAATAAATAACAAGCATGGCATATAGATCAAGTAGCATAGATTAATGCACGTGTTTGAGAAGTGTAAAATATGTGTGTTTGTATTAGTATAATATGTGCTTAATATTAATATATAGAGATATATATATATATATATATCTATTTGTATTATGAAGAGTTATGTTTTGTTGATGTTGTTGTATGAATGATGAAATGAGTACAATTTGATTAAGACAAGCTTTATTAAGTTCAAGTTATAGCAGAAATTTTAACCCATGAATAAGCCCATTTTTAGCCCAAATTAAGCCCTCAACTTAGCAGCCCCAAAAGTCAACTTTCTAAATAAGTACAAGCCTCATTTTGCTAAAATACACTCTCAATAATAGATCTAAAAAATCCATCCGAAAATTTCATCTTTTCTTTCTTTTATTCTTCTTCATTTCTTCTAAACAATAGCATCTAAACCCTTATCAAGGCAAGCTCTTAGGTTCGAGTGTTTTCTCGAAGCCAAAGCTTCTTCATGTAAGTTAATGCAAGTTTATAAGTTCTTTGTTTGTTCTTTCTTTTGATATGGATATAGAGTTCATGTTAGTATGAGTTTTAATGTTAAATATGAGTTTGAGTGGTTTTATATGTTAGTGAATGTTGGGTTGTGCCTTGATGTTATTAGAGTTATTATATGTGTTTTAGAAGTAGTAAGAAGTGTTGTAAAGCTTGAAGTATATTTTGGGTAGGTGGAAGCTATGTGAAGGGTGGAGGAATGCTTGAAACGGTTAGAAGTGGAAAAGAGTGTGACAATGTATTTAGAATGTTGTCTTGAGAGTTTTGAAGTATGGAAGTGATAGTGTTTACATTTGGTTTATGTTGGAGTTGAGTTATGGATTTGTGCATGGGTTATGGTTGCTTAAGAATGAGATAAGAAGTTAAAGATGTGAATGTGATGGAGTGAATTTAATTTGATGTTTGATGTATATGATGAGGGGAACTTGTGCTTTTGATGTTGTTTGAAGTGTATAATATGTTAAATGAAGTTTTTATTATGTTTAAGTTGCATTAGAACATGTAAAAGTTGATTGAGTGAGTTAGGAAAACAAGGAGATTCGTGTTTAAAAGCCGTCAAAATTTGTTCAAGAGTACACAGGCACATACATGGGCGTGTATGTAAGAAGGCAGATAAGATTTTAGCTTCTAACCACTTTTTTAACCTCTGCCCACCTTGTAGACGGGCATGTATGTGGTTATGCATGTCATAAAACCTTAAAAAACTCGTTTCTGACCACTTTTTAGTCCTTTACTCGGCCCCCGAGCACGGCCGTGTATCTAGTCGTGTACATTTCTTTATTTCGTAGGTCATTAGTGAATTGTTTATAACTTTTTCATCCAATCTCCAATTGAGGTGATTCAAGTTGCTATGGAAAGCTTAAAAAGAGATCTAGAACTTTTATGTTTTGAGTTTTTACAAATTTCAAAAGTATCAAAGCTTAAATTTTTTTTTTCAACTGATACAATTTTCAAACAAGGTTAAAAACTTATGTTCTCTTTTTAAATATGTGTTTGCATATGAAATGGATCTTTTTGGACTAAAATGAGGTAGATTAATGATATTTGAGGTGTAATAATGATTGAGTGATATAATTAAGCATGATTTAATTATATTTGTAGATTTAACAAATAATTGAATTTCCATGAATGTTAAGATAAATCTAGTTATATTGTATGTATGGATTGAAGTTAAAAATGATGATTTTGTGAGCTTGTATGATCTTGATAAATGTATAAATGATATGTTATGACTTTGTATAAGTTATATTTGAAGTCTTAAGTGTTCAGTTTAAGATTTGATTTGCTTGAAGTGTAATTCCAAGTATGTAATGTTGATTTGAGTTTGGATTATCTTCTGAAGGATTCCCGAAGTTCTATTTGGATTTCCTGCATAAGGTATGCAGTAACGTGTTTGTTTCCTACTTAGGATAGGCATATACTCAATCAACTTTAATATAGATAAACTTAAACATTGTTTGAATTGGATGTCTCTTACGTTGTTTAAATTCGTATCCGACCTGGATGGTAGATCGGTATCCGGTTCGGGGAGCAGCACCTTGCTCAGATTGGAGGCATGGTAGTTTAGGTGCTTAGGCTACCCCTGTTTTTTTATAAGACTTTCTTAAGTGGTATGGCAGGTAACTAATAGGGCAGACGGTACCGGTGTAACATTTGCTTAAGCTTAGAATGAAGTAACATGATTTAGTTCAAATGTTTATGGGAAAAGTTGGGCTAGGTGATGCTATGGACTAAGATAAGTGAAGTTGTGTAACGGCTGTTAACCCTAGATGAGGTTATTTTCTATTTTATGAATATATCATCTAGGAGATATAAGTATCCGAGTTGATTATATCAACTCCCTGAGTGTCGTGATCGTTACTCAGGACCTTCAGATATTCTTATTGTTTGGAGTTTGAATACTCTGGTGATGTTTGACTAATTAAAGATTATCTAATAACCAAATGATTGTCGCATTGCATTTTAGTTTAAGATCGTGTGCGCTATTACGCATTTATTTTTGTTACTTGTGTACTGGGCCTTTGGCTTATATTTTATCCTTTTTACGTGTGGATGACAAATTCTATACAAGCAATGGATATGGATTACATTTTGAGGAGTTCTTAAATGAGTAGGAGGAGTAGAGACGACCTTGACTTTGATGGAACCCTTATGTAATAGAATAGCTATATGTACATATATGTTTCGAAAACCTATGTATTAGTTAATAGGATTTTTGTTATCTTTTAATATATTTTGTAAATGGCTTTTTTACAAGTCCCATTTGTAATATGTATATATTCATATGGGTGTAATATATTTATATCTTTTATTAAGTATAAAGTTGGAGTTATGTTTTATAAGTTGTTCTAAAAAGGAATAGTTTTAAAGTTTTGTTTTTATAAGACAGTTAGACAAATAACTATCCAAACTGATCTTGGTAATCAATCTTACATATAATACTACAGATTATATGTGGTTAGGGAACTAAATTTACCTATTTTAAATATAGGGGTAAGTTTGGGTCCTTGCACTATCATTAAGGCAATATGGATTAATTCAACTCCAAAAATCCAAACATATAATTTTTTTTCTAGACCACTTTTCCATCTTAACTAACCAATTTTAATATTATTAAATGGACTTTAGTATTATTTTATTTGCACACATATAGTGGCTACAGCAACAACTAGTGTTTAAGATATGACAAGAGTAAGAAGAAGTAATTCCATAGAATTTGATATTTCAAAGATGTTTTACACACAATTAATTAAAAAATATCGCAAAAATTTATTGAAGACTTTTAAATTGAAGTTTAAGGTGATAGAATTTTTTTTTCAAAATAATGTAATATTAATATGCGACTCCAAAAGTTAGAAAAAAATAGTTACGTGAAATTGGATTTGTAAATTGAGTGATATATCATGTTAGACATTAACCATCTCGAAAACAAAGAATTGGGATTTTAACAAATAATAAATTAAGATAAAGTTAGAGACAAGTAATTAGACCAAGTTAGACAAGTAATCCTACTTCAATTTCAAGTTCCCCATAACTTTAACATAAATGGAGAAACACTTGGAGACAAGTTCATTAAATGTATCTATTATCATGATCATAAAATCTTTTAAAATTATATGAAATATGTACTTTTTAACAAGTTTTCGATTACGGTATTTAATATATGGAAATTTTTAATTTATTGTTCCATCATGTTTTTCGACATGATCAATTCGTTAACTATTTAATGGATTAGATTTATACCCAAATTGTACCACTAAATAATTAATATATAATTTACTATATTTATTTTAATAATTAGATATGATGAAATAATGAAAGTTGTTAATGGTGAATTTTCAGCAAGTCCTTACTAGGCTAAGGCCCAACAAGAAAAGGGATTTATATCCTAGCTTCAACAGGAAGTCTACCTTGCAAGGAGCTCACTAGACTAATTACTCCATCACCTAGGGGGACAGACACACTCCATGACCTCAATCTTGAAATGGTAGAGGTTAAGGTCTATACCCAACTAGGTCATAACTGCCTAGCTTAGAGGAGGTAGACCACAAAAACTTAACATGAACATCCTCCTAACATCTTGTACTTGTTTGGCCACACGTTGCACTCAGCATCGTTCTACTACGCCACAGGAGCAGGCACGATCCATGGCTAGTATTATAGTAGTCAGTGGCTTAGGCCAACTGGTGACCCAATAGGGCTTGCCACATCTAAAGGGTGTTTCCTTGATCCTCAAAAGCTCGTCGTGGCAACTTTTATCTTGGTTCAACCTCTTGATATTGGGGTAAACCATGTGTTCGCAGTATTTATCTAGGTTCACCCGCATTGCATGTGCAATGCAAAAGACATAGGTCTGGAGTTCGATCCTTGAAAGCTGCAGCTAGGGTCAATCTTGCTATGACATGTCAAGTGGACGAGCTATTAATAACTATTAATTTACGAAAACTAGATGCCATGTGTATATATATTCAAATGATTGCAAGAGAGGTTTTTTTTTTTTTTTTTGGAAGGGGGTATGAGGTATATTATTACCATAATTGTTGTGGTTGTTGGCATGCACTTTGAGCACACCTATCTATTGAGTAAGTCATTCATTAATGATTATTTTATAGAGATTATTTGATAAGGGTATTCATGACAAAATTGAAAAATAAATAATTGAATGACAATTCATAGGTTTAGGGATATAAATTGCTATTCATTATTTTATGAATTCATATTATATTACTATTCGCCTCAAGTAAACACGTAATAGCAACTTTATATTAAACGAGGAGGGAACAAATAGCTATTCATATTAAGTGAACAAGTTATTTTTTTGTCCAAAAAGTACAACATCTGTATTATTCTTAGGTGTACTTTTTTTACAACATTTGTAGGAATTATAAGAAGAAGGATAAATTAGTACAAAATGCCCTTAACGTGCTAATTGTTTATAGATTATGTGGTCAAAAAATATACTTTCAATGTATAGAGGTCGATCCACACTACCTTTAAGGTTTATAGGGTATTTTTGCAATTTCTTCCAAATTTTATGTATAACATATTAATGAAAACTAAAAATAAATATGAACAAAATGCATATATAGTGTATATAAAAAAAATTTCAAAAGTAATAATGCACAAATATAAAATGAAACAATAAATTTTATGACACAAAAAACTATAAAGTTGTGATACCTAATCTTGGAAATTAGAATAGATGAGTACATAAGAAAAAGAGTTTTTCAAAATTAATGTTTTGGAAGATAAAGGGTCACAAAATATTCTAAGTAAATAGAATACAAATTTTATTAATATAATGCTCATCAGTTTTAGCTATAGATTTCAAAAGAAATCTTAAATCGTGTAAAGAAATCTACATTGACAGAAGAGATGAGGAAAGCATCATCTCAGTACAAAACCGAACATCCCTATTTTAGTCAAAAAGAAGAAATATATGACTTTAGATGTATATTTTAGCAAAAAGTAAAATTTTAAATGAATAGAAGTAGTTTGGAAAAACTTTATAATGAACTTTATATGAAATTTTTTATATATTTGATGAATTATTAATTTATATTTTTGCTGGACTTAAGGATTTCTTTATAAATGATTATCCCAAGCATTTAGTTAGATTATTAATTTAGTAGGTTGGATCAAGTAGGATCGAAAGAAATCATTATATTATTAATTTATTAAATATTCATTTATTGAGGTTTGATTGTATCCTCTCTCTATAATAAAGAGAATAAACGTTATAAATATTTCTACTTTTTACTTCAATTTTAACTTGTTTCATTTTTTTTTTATATGTGAACAATATAATAGTCATTGCAATCCTATTATATTCCTGTTAAATTAGAATTTAATTCCCTCCTTATTCGAAATGATGAAGTGAATGAGCCGTAATTGCATTAAATATCCTACAAAGGGCAATTGAGAATGAGAGTGTTATTGCCAATGGCCTTATAGCCTATTGACATTTCTTTAGTCTTTTAAGTGAGAGATACTAGGTTAGATTCCTCCCTTCCCTTTTGTGATGTGAGAAAAAAAAGGTAAAATCAAAATGAGTGTGTTCTTCATCTTCCATCTACCTTGAAGTTAGAGCATCTCTTAAATTGTAGAACCAATAGCATCTATGCAAAGTTTAGGCAATAAGATAAAAGTTGCTTAAAATTAGATTTATTACTTGTCTTTATTTATAATATAGTAGTGTAATTTATTTATACGAAGAATAAAGAGAAAAAGACATGCTTCATGAGGTAACTTATTAATTATCCAAGACATTAAATTTACAACAACAATTTACTTACTATTGCAATATATATTTAGGACAATTGCATGATCTACACATCAACTTCACCTCATTTTGCAATTATACACTTGATGTCTTAAATTATCAAATTATACAACAAATTAGATGTTTGGTAATCACCATTTATATCTCATCCCTTTTTGTTAATTGTCGTTGTCTCTATCATCACAGTAGTCATCAAAATGCAACACATGTGGTATCTTATATTATATTAAATAACGATGTTGGTCAACCCTCTGCCTAGAACTAATCTGCATGTGCTTATTAATTGATTTACTCGTATGGGGTGGGTTTCCTTTATTTTTTTCTTTTGTGACTTGTAATTTTTGTTTCATTCAAATTTGTTAATTTTTGAAGCTCTTGGAAATGAAAAGCATTAGAAAAGTTATGGAGGAGAATATAATATAAGATATTATAGGTGTCGCATTTTGATTGGCTTCTCGTAATGATAGAGTTAGTAGTGGTTAACAGAAAAAGATAGGATATAAATGGTGGCAATTAAACATCTAATTAGGCGTACATTGTGACAGTTTAAAACATTAGGTTTATAATTGCAAAATAACATAAAGTTTAGATATAAACCACGACATTGTTCCATATATATATTTTTACTTGAAGAATATTCGTATAGCTTCAATAAATAAATAAAGTCTCGATTAATAAATCTACAATATTTGAATGTTATGTGTGTATATATATGTTCAAACTAATATTAACATTATTATTGTTTCAATAATGTAGCAACTTTTTTTGTCTAGAATGGTCAAACAATTTATCATAAAATGAAATACATTTCATGACCCAACTTACCACCAAGATAAAGGTGTGATTCCTACATAAACTCCTATTAGCTCATTTACGGTCTCAATGTAAATAAAACTCTTCACAAAACTCAACCATCACCATTTAAACGACTATAGTCCTTGAAAAAAAAGAAAAAACTTAAAGCTTAGAACATCTCTTATGATAAAGTGTACTTTAATAATTATTGACGAATGGTTCACTCAATAGATTGGTATCCTCTAGGTGCATGCCAACTACCCTTGGCAATTGTGGCTATGATCCCTATAAACAACCTGTTAGATTTTTAAATGTCATGATGGCTTTGTTAATGTTTCAAAACCTTAGTTTAACCATGTTGATTGTAATAAAAATAATGATGATGACATTTGTTTTTGTCATAATTCATTGTTTATAGTTTATGGTATGAATGAAACAATGTGGTAATGATGATGATTCATGCAAAATTATTGTTATTTCGACTATGACCTTACTGTGAGATTATAATCGATTTCATAAAAATTAATGTTATTATCCTTTCCTTTTTTTTTTTTATGTTCTCGTTTGAAATATTATATATATATATATATATATTCTACACCATGAAATAATGAAAAAAAAGGGAGATTTTTCCTCATTTAAATATTGAAAGAGGTGTTGAGTCTTTTCGCATTAAGGAATGAGCAGATGAATGAAAAGCTTTAATGAGATTCAAATGAATATCGATGTTTTCTATTTTCATGCAAATGACAATTGCCAATTGCTAACAACATTAAGCCCACTCCTCCATAAAGTATAACAGCTAAGGAATACCTTAAGTTTGTGGAAGAGTGCTTTCGTTCTACTGATAAAGTCACTTATATGGACACTAATGGTTGAACTCACGACTATGAAATATGATCAGTCGCGAAGCATGCGACAACATGTCCTTGATATGACTAATATTGCAGCAAGACTTAAGAGTTTTGGTATGATTGTAGATGACTCTTTTTTCGTGTAAGTTATTTTGAACTTGTTGCCTTTGAAGTATGAACAATTCCAAAATAACTATAACACTATTAAGGATAAGTGTGATGCTAATGAATTGTCAGTAAGCTTACTCAAGAGGAAATGAGGCTAAAGATACAAGAAATTCATATAGTGAACCTAGTAAGTTAAGGAGTTAGAAAAGTTCTCAAACTCTCTATGTACCTTCATTATCTAGAATTTTAGTTTCTGTATCAAAACTTGGTGCTAAGGGGTTTAGTTTTAAAGGTGGAAATGGATAATAAAGATAATTCCTTTATTGATTCTAGAATTGTTATTGATGGCTTATGCAAATTGAAACTTGATGTTGATTTCTCTACATCTTTGATGTGCATTCATCAAAATATGGGTATTAAGTGCAGTTTGGCAAATGAGAACTCTGCTTATTTGCAACATATACGTTTGGGTCGTTCATTCAAGAAAGATTAGAAAGATTAGTAAAGAATGAGATTCTACAGAATTTAGATTTTACTAATCTTAGTTTATATGTGAATTGCATTAAGGGAAAGCAAACTAAACATAGCTAGAAGGAGCCACAAGAACTACTTAGCTTCTTGAGATAATACACACTGATATATGTGGACCTTTCCATCCTTTAGTGGAGAAAAATATTTTGTCACCTTTATAGATGATTTTTCACTGCATGTATATATTTATTTGCTAAATGAGAAATCTCAAGCTATGAATGCCGTTGAGGTATTCGTTAAGGAGGTTGAAAGACAATTAGACAGAACAGTAAAACTCGTAAAATCTGATAGAGATGGTGAATATTATGGAAGGAATGATGAATATGGACAAAATCTTGGTCCATTTGCAAAGTTTCTCGAAAGACATGGCATACGTGCAAAGTATACTATGCTAGAAAAACCTCAATGAAGTGCTGTGGCAGAAAGGCGAAATAGAACATTAATGGATGTGGTCAGGAGTATGATAAGTAATGCTTCATTATCTAAAACCTTCTGGATGTATGCACTTATGACTGCAGTGTATTTGTTGAATAGGATTCCTAGTAAAGTAGTTTGTAAAACTCCTTTTGAGTTGTGAACTAGAAGGAAACCTAGTTTAAGACACTTGCCTGCTTGGGGATGTCTAGTAGAAGTATGAGTATATAATCCACATGAAAAGAAATTGGATTCTCAAAATATTAGTGGCTACTTTATTTGTTACCTAAAGAAATCCAAAGGGTATAGGTTTTACTGTCTTAACCATAGTTCTATAATTGTTGAGACAAGTAATGCCAAGTTCATTGAAAATAGTAAAGTTAGTGGGAGTGCTAGCAAATAACCTATGGATATTAATGAAATAAAGGTTGATGTTCCATCACCTATAAATGTTTTAACACCCATGGTTGTTCCAAATATTGTTCAAAAAATGCAAGAATAAAATGATGGTGAACAATATTTGAATAAAGAAGCATCTTATGAAGAACCTAATTTACCACCAGCTGAAATAAATGAACTACATGGAATAGCCTTAAATAAACCTGTAAGGGTTAGAAAGTGGGCTATTTCTTATGACTATGTAGTTTATTTACAAGAGTTAGACTTTGACTGCGACATTGATAAAAATCCTGTTTCGTTTTCACAAGCCATTAATAGTGATGAGTCTGATAAGTGGATTGATTCTATGAAAGATGAGTTGAATTTGATGGCTGAAAACAATGTTTGGGATCTCGTCAAATTGCCAGAAGGCTTCAAACTTGTGGTACAAGTGAATGGGTCTTTAAGACTAAATGCGATTCGAAGGGCAAAATCGAATGATATAAAGCTAAAATTGTTGCCAAAAGTTATACTCAAAAAGATGTTACTGATTATAAAGAGACTTTTTCACCTATTTCAAAGAAAGATTTATGAAGAACCAATATGGCTTTGGTAGCTTAATATGATTTTGAGTTACATCAAATTCATGTGAAAACTGCCTTTCTTAATGAGGATCTAAAGGAGGAAGTTTATATGGATCAACTCAAAGGTTTTTCCATCAAAGGAAAGGGTCACTTGGTGTGTAAACTTAAGAAATCAATAAATAGACTTAAACAAGTTTCTAGGCAATGGTATCTTAAATTCAATGATATCATCACATTTCTCGGTTTTCAAGAAAACACTGTTGATTAGTACATTTATTGAAAGATCAGTGGGAATAAGTTTATATTTTTGGTTCTATATGTTGATGATATCTTACTTGCTGCTAATGAAAAACAATCTTGGCATTGACTATTTAAAGGTTGTAAAGAGAGTTTTAAGGTATCTTCAAGGCATAAATGATTATATGCTCATGCATAGTAAATCCAATCAATTAGAGTTGATTAGGCATTTAGATTTAGTCTTAATTGGATGCATTGCTAGTAGGAAATCTACGTTTGGTTATTTGTTCCAACTAGTAGAAGGAGAAATCTTATGAAAGGTACCAAACAATCCATCATTACTGCATCCACTAATAAAACAAAATTTGTGGTTTCTTTTAAGGCTACAATTCATGCATTATGGTTATAGAACCTTACTTTAGAATTTAAGGTTACCGACACCATTATTATATCGCTGAAAGTTAATGATGATAATTATGCAACAATTTTCTTCTCCATGAACAATAAATACCTTAGAAGTGCTAAACATATGGAGTTGAAATATTTTGCCATGAAGGAAAAGGTTCAAAAACGAAGAATGTGTATAGAACATAAATATCTCATGATTGTAGATCCTTTAACTAAAGACATATAACCAAAGACAGTTAAAGCATTTGTTCAAAGAATGGGTCTTGGTTGTATTGATGATTGATTTTATGATGTTTTAACACTCTTGAGCTTAATAAAAGTTTTTTGACACATTGGCATTTTCTTATTTATTACAAATTTATGATTGTGCATACTTAATTATTATAATATTCTCTATAAGACATTAATATTGACCATTATGATATTTATATATCACTTATGAGACTTGACTTAATGAATTGCTAATGTTGTGGTATATGGAAGGGTTGGGGTAACTTATGGATGTGTTAAGAGATTTATGTATGACTGTTAAATATAGCAAATATGAATTGTTGGGCCAATTGGGAGAATATTAGAATTTGGCCTGAAAGTTAAGGGATACTCTTTCTAATTTGGTCCTAATTAGTTAAGTTGCCTATTTAATAATCAAAATAAATCTCAGCCGTTAAAATTGGTATTTGATAAAAGTATCAAATTAAAACAATAGATATATAAATTGGTCCTCTTTCTACCTATTAGGGTTATAGAGAGAAAACATAAAAACATATTAACGACATGAAAATGTTATTCCATCAAAATTCTTTGTAATAAAAGGCAAAATCAAGAGGGAGAAACGCATATGTTCAAGGAATTAATTGATCTTCTTAATTTATGGTGTCTTCTGCATTAGTATGTAATATCAATAACTAATATCTGTAACAAATTAATATATTTAATATCCTATCTTTATGGTGTTTCACAAAGGAAAAGTTAAATCTCTTTTCCATAAAGTCTATATCTTACACTACCAACTTTTGTGTAATCTCTTAAATATAACCTTTACCTATTCTTAAAGATAGAGAACCCCTTAAATTGTAGAATCAATAGCACAAAATCTAATACAAAGCTTTACCAATGAGGTAAGATTTACATTAAAAATAGATTTATTCCTTGTTATTTGTAATATAGTTGTGTTTGTTTATTTATTTATTTATATGGAGAATTAAGAGGAGAAGATGTGCTTTACAAGGCAATTTATTGATTGCCCAATTTAAACATGGATATTAAAATCATGGCAACGATTTGCTTATTTGTAGCAATGTACAATATTAGTAAAGTCTTATTTTAAGTGGATAACTTTCAAATTGAATACCATTACAATTGTCAAAGATGAGAATATCTGTATAACTTAGCAAATAAAGCTTCGATTAATAAATAATACTAACATATATACACCAACAATAACCTTCTAGTAGATTGCTAAATATTCAAACTAATACTAATATTATTATTGTTTTTACAATGTAACAGCTCTTTGTTTAAATATAGGCAAGTTATTTATCATAAACTAAAATACATTTCATGAGCTAACTCATCGATTGATCCATATAAGCCCTCAATATCAAGAAAAATTTATACTATAGTCCATATTGGAACAACAACACTTAGAACTTAGTGTTGGGTTTATTTTTAATAAATTAACTTATAAGTGAAAGTGTAGCTTTGGTTGTGTAGCTTATAAGAGCTTTGAGGATGGGATAAGGATCATTGGGTTTGTTATGATAAGATCATAACCATATCTATATCCATATTATTGACACGTAAGAATATCTACATAAAGATTTTTATAAAAAAAATTACTTAATTATTTGTATGATTACATAATCTTAGTTACAAAAAAAAAAAATAATAATAATAATAATAATATGCATGGATAGAGCTGCATGGGAAATAACTTACAACCTTAGAATCGAGCCAGGGTCACTTCGCTTTGAACATGTGCTTTCACTACTAATTCCAGCTCAAAAAAACCTAGCATTAATAGAGGCATGGTAGTCTTATCAAGGTATGGATTTTTTTTCTTTCCTCCTTAATTTTGAACTCATGGTTGAAAAAAAAAAAAAAACTTTATGATACTTTTTGTATTATGAGTTAATAATATTTAGAATGTAACAAGAGTAGCATGAAGTAACTCCATAGAATTTGATGTTTCATATGTGTTCTAGACACTATTTAAGTAAAAGAATTTACAAAATTTTATCCAGGACTTTTAATTTGGAGTTTAGGGTTATAGAAAATTCTTCTCTAAATAATATAAAAATTAATATGCAAGTAAAAAAGTTGGAAAAAATAGTTACATGAAATCGGATTTGATTGAGTAAAATTGCAGTCAATATTAATACTAAACTATATCATATTAAACATTAACCATCTCCAAAATAAAGAATTTTTTATTTTAACAAATAATAAATCAAGATAAAGTTAGAGTCAAGTAATTAGAACGGATAATCCTACTTCAATTTCATGTCCTCAATGAGTAAAGACTCTTCCCTTGTAGCTTCAATACAAATGGAAAGACACTTGGAGATAAGTTGATCTAAATGTAACTAATCATGATCATGAAATCTTTTAAAATTGTATAGACCATTTACTTTTTAACAAAGTTCTTGATCCAACATTTAATATAAGAAAATATTTAATTTATGGTTCCGTCATGTTTTTCAAGGAGATTAATCCGTCAACTATTTAATTGATCAAATTTATATCCAAATTATACCACTGAATACATAATATATCACTTATTATATTTATTTTAATGATTAAATATGATGGGACCACAAAATAACCTCACTATATTGACTTCTCATGCATTTCCATTTGCCGACATGGAAAAAAATAAAGAAATTGAATAACTTACTTAGGTTATTTTGTTGGAATACCAAGATTCACTTCATATCTAATATTAGTTGTTAAATTTATCCCATCAACTGATTTTCTTTATTATTTTCATAAAACATATACATATTAAAAGTGAGACCCACAATTGTTTAAACTTTTTAAAAATTAGATATGCATGTATTTTTAAAGGATTTAAGAGATGTCATGTAATCTACCAAAAAGATTATTATCTAAGAACATTATCAACCAATAACTTTTACCATCTCACGTGAATTTGAACCTGAGATATTCATTAGATATTAAAATTTAGAAAACGATATTTTTTTACTTAATTTTAACCTAAGGTACTTTTTCAAATCCTATTTTATGTTGAATCATATCCTTTCTTAAATATTAATATTTACAAAATATATTTAAATTTTGATGTTAGTCATTGATTGAATAACCCACAAAAATATTTTCAAGGAAGAATTGGATTAATTCCATTTGGATCTCTTCATAGATTTCCAATGTTTTCCTCCATTTAGGGTTTTAAGATATTATTATCTTGTGGATTATAAATAGCTAATAATCTAGATTAGCTCATTTTTTATAACATTATTAGAAACCTACTAATATGCCTAGAACTAAATCTAGTACTGAACTTTTAATTTGATATATAAACTTTAAAGTTATCATTTTAATAACTAATCAAACTTTTCATATACATTTTCACTATTTCTCTAACATTGTTTCTTCTTTTTATTTACATGGATGAAACAACCTATCAATAGATTTTTACTATCTCCTCTAATGCTGTCTAACATTGTCTAACATTGATGAAGTCTCTTCTCCATGCTAGCATACAAAACAAACAATCTTAGGTTGTAGCTTTTTGTTTGTTACTAGGGCATTAACCCCTAACCCTTTGCTTTCTCTTTTTAGCAGATCATGTTTATAGATCCTGAATTCTTCTCAAGGCCATGCTTTCATCCATAATAAAGAACTCTTTCGTCAAAAAAAAGAAAAAAAGAAATAAAAGAAAAATACGACAACCTTTTCTTTTTGTCTAGGAAAGATAAATATTGTATCATAAACTGAAATACACTTCATGAGCAACCCATTAATTAAGACAAAGATGCAATTTCCATACAAACTCCCCATTAGCCTCCTCTAAGCTCTCAATATCAACAAAACTCGTCAAACACTCAACCATCAAAACTTGATGAATTATGGTGTTTATTAGAGACCATAGCACTTCTCTTATGATAAAACATGCTTCGATAATCATTAACAAATGACTCACTCAAGAGATAAGTGTCCTCCAAGTGCATGCGAACCACCAATTACGATTAGATAATAATCACCAAAAAATAACTAACTCTTGTGCAATCATTTGGATATATATATTTGGCCTCTAGTTTCCTTACATTAAGTGCGTTAAATATCCAACAAAGAGCAATTGAAAATGAGTATGTTCTTGACCTTCCATCCAACTTGAAGATAGAGAGTCCCTTCAATTGAACTAGCAACAATCAAATTAAAACTTTAGGCAATGAGATAAAAGTTACATTAAAAATAGATTTATTACTTGTCTTTATTTATAATATTGTAGTGTTTATTTATTTATTCATTTATTTATATGGAGAATAAAGAGAAGAAGACATGATTTACAAGGCAATTTATTAATTATCAAAGTCCTTAAATTTATAGCAACAATTTACTTATTATTGCAAGAAATACTTGAGATAATATTATGAATGATACGTGAACTTTGAAAATGATCAATTTAGTATATAAACTTCAAAATTGATCAATTTAAGTTCTTTTGTTTATTTGTTTATTCATTTATTTATATCAAGAATAAAGAGAAGAAGACATGTTTTACAAGGCAACTTATTAATTATCAAAGAACTTAAATTTATAGCAACAATTTACTTATTATTGCAACAAATACTTGAGATGATGTTATGAATTATACTTGAACTTTGAAATGATCAATTTAGTATATAGATTTTAAAATTGATGGATTTAGTACCTAAAAGAACTTAATAGAGGTATTATTAACATGCACAAATAGTTTTCTTAAGTATTAAATTGAACAATTTCAAAATTCAGGTACCTTAACATTTCGTTATAGTTTAGGTTTCATTCGTGACATTAACCCTAAATACTTTTATCTTAAGTCTTCTTTTTTTTTTTTTTGGTTTTATTAAAGTAGATAGATTTCATATTGAATAACACTAAAATTTGTCAAAGATAGGATGGACACTAGTATTGCTTCAAGCCTCCCATTAATAAATACTGCATCAATTTAATGTTGTATATATACCAACAATAAACTTCTATTAGATTGCTAAATGTTCTAAATAATATTAACATTATTATTGTTTTCACAATGTAGTAACTTTTGTCTAGAAAATAATCTACCACCAAAATAAAATTGTGACTCCTAGACCCATTGGCTCATTAAAAAACTCAACCATCACCACTTAAACAACTATAGTCCTTATTAGAATAAAAAAACTCAAATCCTAGAACTTCTCTTGTGACAAAGTATACTTTAATAGTGATTGGGGAATGACTAACATGACAAATAGGTGTCTCCAAGTGCACCACCTAGTGATCTAATAAAGTTGTGGACTTTAAATGTGTTACATAAATATTGAGTATGAAATTTTATATACATGTGTAGAGACTAAATTATTATTTCCACTTTTATAATGGGTAGAATTGGAAGTGAAAAAAGTTAAAAGGCTAGTTGTTTACTTATTACTATATAAATATATCACATAGTCCATAGGATTAAAATGATTAAGAAAAAAGAAAAACAACATTAGGTCAACAACAGAAGAATATATTCTAGAAAAAAGACAATCTTATAAAGGAATGAGTTATTGTTAACTAACATTCATTAATTTTAATCAATTATTATAAGAAAATTTATGGTTACAAGTAAAATATTATTATGTTTTTTTCTAAAATGATTTAGTTCTACATAATAGTATGGTTTACCCCTCCAAACCATGAATTTACAAATTGGATCGGATTGAGAATTTTGTAAACCAAATTGTTTAAAAACTATATGTTGGATTTGATTTGGTATGGTTAACAAATTGATTTGATTTGGTTGATTTTTTTGCCTACACCTAGGTTAGAAAAAAAACTGATTGAATCCTAAATTGCATTACATTAGAAACAATTTGAACCATAAATTTGATTCCTTTTAAAACAATTCAATTTGATGATAGGAAAATTCAGATCAAAATGTTATGTTTAATAAAAGGAAAAAGAAAAAAAAAAAAAGAAACATTATCAATGTGAGGCAATTTTATAAAAATTTACACTACTCTCATCATTTGTTGATTGCTGATCAGTAGTTTTGCAATAAATCGGTGTCATCAAATATGAAATAACCATATTGTTTAGAATAGTCATTATCCATTTGGTTGTGAAATCAAGTATTGCTAACAATATTGTTGGCAAAGAGAAGAAGATGATGTGGAGAGGATCATTGTTGTTTTAAAAAGAAAATCTATTAGTTGATTTGCAATAATAGATCAATTCATGAACTGAATTATACCGTACCATTTTTTTTTTCAAAAAAATTATGAACCAAACTACATGATTAGGTTGGAATTTAAATGAAAAACCAAACCACATATTACAATTTGATTAATATGAAAGCAAACTAAACAAACCGTATTGCAGCCACCCCTATGTGATACCAATATTACATGCTGAAATTATAAATAACTTATTATAAATTATTCAATTTTTTCCTTCTTTTATTATAGATATTTTTTTGCAATTGAAGTTTTCTAAGTAAATAATATTTGATTGTATGGAAATATGTTAGATTGGGGATTATAACGAAATAATTCATCTAGTTCAAAAAATAAAAATAAGAAATTAAATGATATTAAATTGGATTAATGCCACGAATGATAACTAAACTTTGACAAAATGGACAATTAGTTACCTGAACGTTGAATTTAATCAATTTAATACCTCGACTTTAAAATTGATAAATTTAGTCATTGAAAAAACTTTTCATACACGCCAATAGTACTTCCATTAGATTCGTTCATGTACTAAATCAATCAATTTCAAAGCTTTTGTGTACTAAACTAATCAATTGCAGAGTTTAGATACTAATTGTATATTTTACTAAAGTTTAGGAACTATTTATGTCATTAGCTCTAAACTAAATGTCATTTGAAAGTTGGAGTGCTAACTTAAAAAAATTAAAACTTGAAATACTAAATTACCAAAACACGAAAGTACACATATAGCAAACGTAAGATGGAAATACAAGCTAAATTTTACCTTAAAATGATGGAAATCTTTACTTGATGATGCATAACTAAGCCGAGGTCTCACTTGTAGGAGCTATGGTTTCATTGTTGAGCATTTGGTATTGATTGCTGCTTGAAACTTCATTAGATGGCGCAACCTTTGGTTCCCTCTCCCTTGAAAATAGGCAAGCAAACAGATTGTGAAAACAGCAATTCTTGGAAATTGTTGATGAAGCTTTACTAATCAAGAAGTGAGATGCTATATGTTTTCAGGGTTTCCAATAACCATCAAATCATAATCAGTGTCCTAAATAAAAAGGGATTGAGATATGTTGGCTTTAGATATTATTTTAGTAGTTTTTGTTAATGGTGGTTCGAAGCACTTGTTAAGCACTCGACATTTTCTATTTTAGAACACTTACATTGTCGAATATAGGACCAGTCCAATTATGACAATTGAGAAGGCAAGAAAGTACAACCAGTCCACCTGAACAAAGGATATAGAAGACCAATGAAAATCATGCATAGAAGATGAATTATAAGATGATTTTATAACAATGTACCGTCTGGTGGTAGAAAAAGATTCGAACAACAACAGCCCACATATCTGATGTTAGCAATGACAGGTTGAACAGTGTGGCTCCACTCATCTGTAGAGCATTTTCTCATCAGATGGATACTTCAAAGTTCATTTGTCATAGCTACCTAGAATGAAAGTTTACAAGGATAGTCGATATAATTTATTCGATCAATTAAGAACAACCCTCAACTTTACTAAGATCACATGATCTTGCAAAATTTCACATGAGCTTTAAGACCAACAGTGCAGAGGGAGACCTTTAGTACAACAGGGGCAAACGAGTAGAATGAGAACATTGCAATAGCATAGCCAACAAAAGCTACTACCTGAGAAAAAACAAGAAAGCATAAAGAATCCATTAGAACTTGAATGTGTAATGAAAATGAAACAGAAGCAGATCTCATGAACATAAAGCACTCAGAAGCAAGAAACTTGTCAAAACATTTTTAAGGTCTAAGATCACCAACAATTTAGGCCCAATCTAGGAAGTTTTTACATATTAAATATCATATATGAATGGTACTGACAAAATATCATGATAAATCCTAAGGAAGTAGAGTTTGATTTAAGAGGAATCTGCCACTTACAACATCTACTGTCCAATTGATTGATTTTACACTTGACAGCTCGAAGATAGGGCTGCCCGGAATTAAGGAAAGCAAGAACAATCTTCTTGAATGTTTTGGATGCTTCCAAGTTCCACCAACATTAAGTTGGGTGGTATGGTAGTTCTATGGAAAAAAGCGTGTCAATCCCATGCTTAGGATACATCTCAACAAGAGTCACTAGCACTCCAAAGCAACCAATCATAGCCACCACTTCAACGCGATCCTTTTCCTTCACACAAAATTCCTGCAATCGATTGAGGAATAAGAATGGAAGATTTCAAAATAGCTAGAAAGCTAATTGAGTGGTAAAGCTGGTATCATATGATGATGAATGCAGCAGATTACCAGCATAAACTGACCTCACCAACGTTGCTCAGTGCAAAGAAAACTGTCCCTGCTATAACGAGCGCATCACCTAAAAGAGGTTTAGAACCACCTGAAGAAGAATCACCAGCTCAGGTTAAAACATCTTTGAGTAACAATATTCCTGGTATTCACATTGATTTCTAAAAATTTCTTGATTGTACAAAGAAGTTGAATTACTAAAACTAGTCCTTGAAATACTAAATTTCTTGATCTTACAACAGTTTCTGTGAGATATTTACCTCCTCCACCCACCCCGGCATCAGAGAGAAGCACTAAGCCAAGGCCTAGCACACAAAGTGCACAACCAAACAACTGCCATAAGGAGTATCTAGTTCCCAGGAAGAACCATGTCAACAGGAGTACCCAAGCTACTGTCCAACAATCCAATAATGTCACACTGGTGATCGATGCGTACTCATATGCCATATTCACTGCAGCAGAGGAAATTAATTTACTGTAACAAGCTAAATGCATAACATAAAACAAATGTGAGATTAGGTACAATGATTTCACCATTTCTTCGTAAAAAACTATTAACAGGTTGATGATCAAACGGAAATATACTCTAAGTGGGTTCACTTGTTTTGAAATTATGAAAACATTCCCATACTTGGTAGTTCTCTGGCTCGCCTATTGTAGGAGCACTATTTGCCAAGGTTGAATTATGTATGGCAAATCAAAGATACGATTCTAAAACTAGTAATCGGGTGTAAATATACTCTTAGCAACATCTGTGATATGCACCTATTTTCAAAAACTATTATAGGTAGAGGTGAATTACATTAAAAAGACATCAATATTTAGGATAACTTCATATAAGATATCAATGTTTGAAGTGATTAAAAAAGAGATCAACACTTGAGAGTAGTAAATTAAATGAGGTATTAATATTTTGCAAAGTTCATATAATATATTAATATTGGGATTAGTACGTTGATAGATGTACTTTCATATGTAATTTACCTGTAGACTTGTAAAGTCGTTATTTGAAAGTTTAAGCGATTTATTCATACCTTACCAAACTTTTATAATGTGAATCGAATTCAAAATTGTCCGTGAGAGACAGAGCCAGAATAGTTGCTGTTTCTTACCAAGAAAATTTCCTTGAACATCAACAAACCCCAGAACCAGATACCAGTACCAAGGAACCTTGATCACCACGAAAACAGAGAAAACACCATAAATTGTTTTCAGCGATGTAAAAAAATTCTCGCGAAAACATTTCAAATTGTCTTAACCAATTGGAAAATACCAGTAATCCGCGACGCCTGTAGATGAGGATGCTTCCGTATACCAATGCCAAGAAAACATAAGGAAAGAACATTAGAACAAGAGGTGCATCAGTACCTGCCAAAATCCCAACAAAAAGAAAGAAAACACATTACAAGAAAATCAAAACGAAAATAGATAGTTTTTGCAGAGGATCTATAAATTTTCATAGAATAGGCTGTTCTTATAACCCTGTCATGTTATTCTCCATCATTTGTCTTCTCAAGAAGTGACCTCAAGTCAAGCAATAACTAACTTGACAGGGTTAGTTAGTTACTAAAAACATCGAAATTCTTATCATTAAAAGCGGAAACGTAAATTTGATATTGGCTAGCTTACCAGACTTGGCTACAAGAGATGAAGTGAAGCTCCCAAGTGCCATGCTAAAAGATACCAACTGACCCAAAAACAGTAGGTAAACCACTCGCCAGGTCCCATGACTTGGGCACGACCAGTTCATCATGTAAAATCGAACTCTTATCAAGAATAAAGTTTGTATGGTTTTAAACTCACTGTCACTGATGCAAAGCTCTTAGTTTTTCTATTTTTTTTCGAATTTATCGTTCATGGTACAACAGAAGTAGTTTGTTGTATCTTCCAATATGCCCACTAAGTTCAAAGTTCGACATGACAGGGGTTGACAACGACCGTACAAGGTGATGCTGTTGCAGCTACCAGTCCTCTCCAATCATGTGTGTGCTCCCGTGCCACTATACCGGCTTGGTGACTTTCTGGTTTTTATTTAGGTTAAAATAAAAGAAATGATGATCTTTGCTCGAAAAAGCATCCCTTGCCTTTTAAAGTAATTAACAGATAAGCTTTTGAAAAGCTGACATTTAGAAATGCAACCGGGGCAGGTTTGGAACGATTCGTATAAGACTCGAACCCCCCAATTCCTAATAGGGTTTTCCAAACTCGCCCTACGATCCTACAGGGTTTTCTATTTAATACCCAAACCCGCCCCTGTAAGGTTTTGATCCTGATCCGTTTCGTCCCGCGACCCGCTTAATTTTTTTTCTCTTCTCAACACTTAGTTAAATTATAAAATTTAATGATAATTTTATCCTATAGGAGCATAATAGTTAGTTACAACTATGCTTGAATGAATTTTACAAGATATGCCCTAACTTTATTAAGAAATATAAAGGTTTAAAACTATCATAAAAAGATTTTCAAATGTAGATGAAAAGACATTACTTCACTTACATAAATATACATAATACATATGTAGGAACCGTGCCTTGTGAAGACTCAAGAATAGAAAAACATGTTTTCAAAAAATGTCGATAGTGAGAGGGAAAGCGAAAAAACAACAATGTCAGTGTGTAATGTGTTTACTGTGTTAGCTCAACGAGAAAATTCGTAAGGGCTTTTATATCTTAAATACAATGGAGGTGCAGATCAAGATGTTAAAAGTCAAGAAATAATAAAAATATATTACATAATTATGATTTTAAAATTTTAGATTTAATTTTTTAAATTATTTATATTATGATGGGTTCGGATTACTCGTCGGGTTTTTTTTTAATGATCCGAACCCACCCCGAAACCCTATAGGGTCAGCAAGTAATTTTCCAAACCCGTCCCGCGACCCTATAGGGTTTTTAACGGTTCGGGCGGGCTGGATACCCTATAATGACCCACCCTGGTTGCATCCCTACTGACATTAGGTGTAATGTATATTTATATATGTATAAATTACTTACAAAACCTATTCTAAAATACATGTGATATATATAATGAAAAATTAATTATACGAGGTTATTAGAAAAACATCTTTTTACTTTTAATATAAATACCGTCTCCTACAAGCACTTCAAATGTAGTTCCATTAACGGAAGCCCTTGCTCACCCTCAATAAAAAGACCGGCTTTTGTGCCAAAATGGTATGATTTAAAAAAAAAAAAATATATATATATATATATGAAAAAGGTCTTGGTTAAAAAAATAATACGAAACAAGGACTAATAAAGACGCTGTTAAAAACAATGTTTTTGTATTTATACTAAAAGCACTAGTCATGACATTGCCTTCAATGCTTGTATTTGCCGAAAAAAAAAACGAGCTGGACCAAAATGCACCAATGAAAATCTTCATCTTCATATTACTTTACAATATGTTATTTTGAAATATATTAATAAATATATTATAAATAAAATATATAGTAAGTTCATATTATATATTACACATCTATATACATGATATTTGATATGTATAATTAAAACTATATTTTAATCCTAATTATTTATATACGCATATATATAATAATTTAGTTTAGAGACAAATTTACAATAGAATTTAAAAAGATAAAAAAATGGTGCTAAAATATTATGTTTCTCACTAAAATCAAAGACAAATTTACAAAAGAAAAATTCTATTGCAAATCAATTTGTAATCTATCGTAAAAAGACAAAAAATTGTAAAATTATTCATGATTTATTTCAACAAAAATCCATGACAAATTTATTGATAATTCATTTTTTCATAGACAAAACTTTTTGTCGCAAAATTTATGTCTCTAATGGCTAGTTTTCTAGAAGTGATTATTCGGGTGAAACACGTTTCTACCGTCCCTCAGAAAATACACAAATATAATATAGACAACAATAATTACCTAAATACCATTACTATATCATATCTTGTAAATGCGATATATAATTTTACACTTGTATCACATATTCAAGATATGATACAATAGTGATACAGGCTCATGCAAGATGCGATGTATAAGAGTATCGCCTGTTGGACATACTAAACACATATATTATTTGTATATAGCATGTGCAACAACGATGCAAAAGAAATTTCAGCATCATATCTTGGACATGTGATACAACAATATTATTTAGATAATTAATTTTATCAAAACTATATTTGTATATTTTTTTAAAATTGATGGGTAAACAAAAATTAATCGTTAAAGATTCTCTTATTTTAAAATTGTAAACAATATAACATTACACAAATATATAAAACTTGATCTTTTCCTTTTTATAGTGGGCAACTGAATTTTTTTTTTTCATCTATCAAAAAGGAACTTATCCCCTTGATGAAAATGCAACTTTTTGGAATGGGCATTCAGTAGCGAATACAACTATGTATTCCATTACTTAGTTAACAAATTAAAATTTACTTTTCATCATTAATACAAACTTATAATTATATAAAATTGCTTCCAATCTTAAAATAATTGTTTCATTATCTCATAACAAATAATTAGTTCTAAATCTTAAAAAATCGACATAATCTTATAATATTTACTAAAATTTTCTAGCCGATCACCTTGTTTCTTTGATTGTGCAATTGTGTGCGACTTCTAGGTCTCTATATACAAAGATAGTGTTTATCCAAACACAAACCAATGTAACCGTCTCGTAGTAATTTTTGGCCACTTAATGTCATAAAAAAGTTGTGACCATAAACCATTCTAAAATGATTCTCAAAATAAATTAGACTCGATAAAACTTATTGTGGCTAATGACTATGAGTCACATTTATTCCAAGTTTCTATCTAAGAGGCCGTGGGTATCATCTCTCCATTCTAAGAGGGTGAAAAATTTTATTTTGACTTATTTAACATTCCCATTTGATAAAGCATCTACATATTTTTGTATTGTCAAGGGTGGATTATTATATATTATATACATTTGAAGAAATTACCTCTAATAAACATGCATATGTGTAAAAACGTCATATGTTTTATCTGATGATTTACTCTTTTTTTTTTATGTATATTGATTTTAATAACTATGTTTGGTTTTCATCTTTGTTTTTAAATCCACGTTGGTAAAACATTGCCGTATATATCAAAATTAAGTAAAGGGTCGAGCAAGTTGCGATTAATAATTCGATTTGAAAAAAATTATATGCATGATGTGTAAAAAAATATTGTCTGTGGTTTGACAATGACTTGAATAGGCCAAGTTTGTTTTAAAATAGTAGGTGATATGAGCCCACCAGAAGAAAAAATGACATGATATTTATTTATTTTTGTCTTTTACTTTATACTAAAGACGAAAGAGACACACATAATCACCTATTTCATAGACAAAGCGGGACTCGGATTTTTAGGGGATAATCATAGACATTTAAAAATAGGAATCTGCGTAATTTTAGAATTTTCAATTGCGGATTTGTGTAATTAAATATATATATATATATATATATCAAGTTTTATTCTCTTATCATAGAAATGTAATATAACATAACTGTCGTATTTACCTAATTTAATTGGTAATAGTTAAAGTGACGATCGGTTCCTAATTTATAACATTAGAAATTATTTCCAAAGCCTGGGCCAACAATAGTCATCACCGTATCATTCAACTATGAATAAACAATAGTCAAGGAAATTAAAAAGACCAGAAAAACCTATCATAATAAGATGAAAGAACCACTTTATGTCTCCATGCACGCTAAGATTATATATATATATATAAAGTAACTACAATTAGGGACGGTGGTCCAAAAGCAAATAGCTTTTGGCTTTTGCTCCAATTTATCTTACCTGTCGCCTAAAGCTTCTAAGTTCCTTTCAAAATGAAGGACCACAATTACATAACCATGACAAAGAGATAGAGAGACTGAGAGAGTGATTGTGATTCTAAGAGAGGAGGCGGCGGAGTGATTTTGAGCCGCATGAGCGTGTTGTGTTGTGTTGTGTTACTATTAGTGTTAGGGTTTCTTATTTCTTTTTTACCTTTATGTGCAGTGATGTTGTTAACATGAAAACTTTGATTTCAATTTGTTTTAACTATATCAAGTCCGGTTACTCATTGGGTCATGCATACAATCTAAAACCTAACCCTAAACCTTATAGTTTTTCTAGTGGGTTGGATACCCTATAATAACCCACCCACGTGCATTCTCATGTAACACTCATGACAATTTGTATTAATGGATCATATTTTGTATCTAGGTCCAAACAAATGACATCCCGCTAAAGTGTTGTGGTGGTGGTGGGGAGGTGCGCTTTTGGGGTTAGGGTTGGGGTTATGAAGATCTTTCTCTTGTGGTGATATGAAAAGAAATTAAGGAGGCTAGCGGTATTGAACCCTACTGAAAATTAAGATTCTATTATTTTTTATTCCTCTACTCTTCTCATTTTAATTCACACTCTAGTTTATTTGTTTGAAGTCATTACACTAAATAGAATGCTTATATATACTTACAGGCTAACTTTTGATTCTATTTGTTTAACAATTATATTGTTTACATACTAAGTTTTATCTTTTCCATCCCAAATTTATCATATTAGTAGAATTTTAAGCTATGATCTAACTTTCAACATTTGTTTAAATTATGCTTTGTTATGCATCTACTTTAAAGTCATATGACTACCAAACCTTTTGTGTTGTTTTGTTTATCTGTGTAGGGACAATTATTTAATATGAGAATTTATTTATAATCATAAAGTTCTTTTGGATTAATCATGACAATAATTAAAGCTTATTTGTAAGCATAGAGTTCTTTCGGCTTAATCATGGGAATAATTCATATTTATCTCCAAGCATAAAGTTATTTTGGCTTAATTATGGCTTTTTGATTTTTCAAAGTATATACAAGTTTTTTCCCCCCTTCTATTTTCAAAACTCAACTCATTATGCCTCCTACGGTTGTCTTAAAGTCTCAATTATATCTTATTGTCCCTTTAGCATTTCTTAGTTATGAGCATTTCAAATGCCACATTTAGTACTCATTAATTTAGACTCACTATTCATTAATGTATAAAAGGATGCATATGTAATGTATAGAAAAAAGTTTAATATCACAATAACATAATATTCATATTAAGTATATGATAGTATTTCCCTTAAATTCCACATTGCACGTGTGAAAGTGAGATTGGACAAACGCTTAACCAAAGTGGCTGGCAAATTGGTTTTTAATGAGCTGCACTCTAATAGCTAATAAATACATATTAAATTAAAACTTCACAAATGCTACCAATTTAAGCACAAAAGATATAATCTTTGCATGTTTAGTGAAATTATGTTGCATAAAAATTATAGAGGAAAATAGCATCAATATTGTCTTGGTTGATTTAGTAATAGAATAGATAGGAGCCTTATATATGACCTCAAGTTAGTAGAGCTATGAGAGTTAGCTTATTGTTTCATTAAGCACCATGAGGTGAGATTATGGCTAAGATAAATGGAAAATTGAGGATAAAGCGACAAGTGTAGTCTAGTCTATATTAATACATGTGGCCATACAAGTAGTGGAATGTTGAACAATAAGAAGCTCATTGAGAGGGTACTACAGGTGTAGTAAAGAACATGTTGTGCTCTATATAAGTGATTAGTATTCAAACATTCAATTTATTAGCTAGACTAATTGACCACATTTGTGACATTTGATAGACTAGTAATGTAGTTTTAAAGTGCATGCATTATTTTATGAATTTGTTATAGGGTTAGATAGTGTGGAAAGACCATAGGGACTAACCTCTTAGTAAAAGGGGAAAAAAGAAGGTATGTATGAAAATTTAATAAATAGATGTGCCCTAAATAGATTAGCAATGTAAGCCCCTAATGGTAAATAAGAAGGGAGTGGTGAATTATTTGAAATTAAAGTTTTTTGCATGAGTTATAATTTGACTTTGATTAAACATGCATAATAATAATTATGACAAATTAAACTTAATACTAATATGAAATTTAAAGCAAATAAACCAATAGGAATTTAAAGTGCGTAAAGTAAATGAGACATGAGATTTATAGATGTTTCTTTTTATAAGTTAAGTTAGTCCTCTCTTTTAGCTCCACTACTGAGGATGCAGTCGTCCACATTGGTCATTTCACTAATCCAATAAATCAAATGATATATCACAAACACCAATACTATCTTGCTCTATCTCATAAGCTTCACACTTAGGTTGATCACAAAATTACAAAGTAACTAAGTGTAATCCTCTCACAACTACCAAACTTAACTCTAAAAAATATAATAAAAATAGTTTCAAAGGGACACAATAGGTTATCAAAAGTTTAGGCACAAGGACGAAACAAAATATGTATGTAAAATGTAAGTGTAGGTAGCCTATGATGAGTATGAAAGTATCAAGTCTGATTGTATGATGAGAGTCTCAAGTTTGATTGTATGCATTTGTGTGTATCTTAAATTTGAATTTCGGCTTCTTTTATATTGTTAAAATATCTACCAACTGCCTTGAGTAAATCTCTTTTGTGTGATTGCTCTTACTCGTTGAAGAAGATTTGAAACTTGAATTCTTGAAAAAGATCTTTCTAATATCTTAGAGGTTGTTATATTGAGAATATAACAGATGATATTATTTTGTCTTCTCAATATATAAGCTCAAATATCGTTGAAAATATATGAAGCTTGATAGGCATAAATTATTCATGATTTCCTTAGTATATTAAGTGCAATTTAGTACTTATTTAGAGATCACTCCCCTAATGAAGGGTGTGATCGTCCCTGTTTTCCACTTTTTAAAGATTGAATTGATATTTCGAAGGAACACTTGTACGGAACATTTCTTTTTGGGGTTATGTCCGAATGGGAATCTTATCTAGGATATGGATAGCCTGCAACCTTTAAGACAAGACACCATAATTCATACATATTACTTCCCTTAGTCATTGGATCCATTGGAATTACAATCACGATAGAGAGAAAAGGGGAGACAAGTGAAATTACTGTATCTAAGTGTTTTATTATGTAATTTTCCTGGGAGAACTCAAGAGAGAAGACGGGAATTCGTCGTTTGTGTCATTGCAAAGACTTCCATTGTAGTAATCCAAAAAGGAGTTTTCTTCTATCATATTTTCTATGAGTATTCTGTTTATATTTCTGCATTTCTTGTTCAATTCCTGTTTCATCATCATGTATGAGTAGAAAATAGGGTTTGTTCATTAAATTAACATGAATGGTTCTTAATTGGATCAAGTAGATAATTGATAATTAGTTCAGTAAGTTAAAATGAATGAATCTAGGAATCAGTGTATGCATAACACAGTTCTTAGTAAGATTTCTTTGAAACGCATCGAGAGATGGTTCCATTGAATAGATCTAATTTACTGATGAATCGCTCATAGTGATAGAGATATCATGGTAAGATTTTTTGCGTTCACTCTAAGGAATTTAGTATGACATAATCCTTTATGCAACCATTAAGTGGCTGTTAAATTAGGAAGATATTCCAATTATACACATTTATGGTTATGTATGAATGATTCTGAGAAGAACATTCATAAAGATAATGAATTCTTGTAGATAATTAACGATTAAAAGGCTAGTAGTTGAAATTCATGTTAAGGAAATGAAAAAAATCTGATTGTTCAAATTGTATTATGTTATTGTGTTATGTTAAGTAAAGTAACTTACTATAAGTTCTAGTATTAGATTAGTAGTAATAATTCAGCTATTTTTTTAATCGATCTGTTAGATAATAAGAGAACTAAAAAGTATTAATGGTTGCATTCGTTCCTTGTGGAGAAAACCTTATATCCATTCGTACTAACAAACGATAGGTACACTTACTTATCAAATCGAGTGAGAGATAGAATAAATGTTTATAAATTTTAATACTCGGTAGCTCTAAAAAGAGGCACAATAATGTTGAATCTCTAAAACAATGATGATTTTTTTCATTGTAAAGATATTTTTGTGCTCATCCTTATCTGAAACTTTTTATTGGTGCTGGTGCTTATCCTTATCCTAAACATTTTAATAGTGCTGGTGCTCATCTAACGATTCTCGCCTATATTCTTGTAAAACAACCTATGAAAATCTTCCATTATTGATAAATAATCTCTTGCAAAATTATAAAAAGATAAACTTGGTTTTCATAAAAAACTTGTCTTAAAGATAAAGGGTCAAATTGAATAAGTCCAACTTAAATTTATCCCCATGGATTTTAAATACACCTAATAAGTGGAGCTGAGTCTTTATTCATGATGAAAGTATTCTTCATGTTGAAAAAGTTGACAATATTGTCCTTGTGAGTTGTTCTTGTTAGTTTATTGATTTCGACACTATTTTTAACATAAGTTCTAACAAGCCTTCTCATAGTGGATTTGCCATTGCTTTTGATCTAGCTTAAATTTATCCCCATGGATTTTAAATACATCTAATAAGTGGAGCTGAGTCTTTATTCATGATAAAAGTATTCTTCATGTTGAAAAAGTTCACAATATTGTCCTTATGAGTTGTTCTTGTTAGTTTAGTGATTTCGACACTATTTTTAACATAAGTTCTAACATGCCGTCTCACAATGGATTTGCCATTGCTTTTGATGCAGCTTCTAACAAAACTTCTAATACTGCTTTATCATTTTACCTATATTAGATTGTCTAATTTTTATCTATATTATATCTTCATCTATAACTTATCTGTATTGTATCTATGTCGTATTTGTTTAGTATCAATTTGGCTTGTTTATGAGTATTATTGTCAGTTTTTCATCGGTATCTGTTTCTTGACAAACATCAGATTAAAAATAACAAAAATAACTAGAATATGATGAAGCAAATGAATCCAGATAACTTTATGTTGAACTTGAGAATTCAATATGAATTTTGATGAGACAATTTAATGCATAATCAACTATTTATTGTAAACTACACTTAATTAGTCATATATATATGTACTTGCTTTGTGCATGTTTGTAGAGTTTTTCTGAAGGTTTTAGTAGAAATATAGGATGGTCGAGGACAAGTCAAGCAATCAAGACGTGACAAAGCTATGGTCAAAGCTTGACAAGCTTAAGTTTGCCCAAATAGTGGTCGAGGGGTTGGTCGAGGCCTAAACAAGTTAAGTGATTGATGCTCAACAAGTTTAATCTGATGCGCGACAAGCTAAAGAAGAGAATAGATTTGACAAGGGTTAAGTTTAGGGCTCGACTAGTACATAACAAAGACTTAACAAAGCTAAATAAGCAAACAGTGTTGTTGATGGTCGTGTCAAGGGCTTGACGTGTTGGAGTCTAGGGTATGACAGTTCATTTCTGAAGCTGGAAAAAACACACACATAAAAAGCTGTTGAGGGCAAAGTTTGGGTGTGACAAGTGAGGCGTGACAACTTAAAGTTTGAAGCTGATATAACAAGAAAAGAGCCGTTGAAGCGCATGAAATGTTTTGGTAGATTATAGACGTTATGTCTAACAGACTTTTGAATTTCAAAGGCTATTTATATATAAAGCCCAGAAGACTAACAGGGAAATGAAGTGCCAAATTATTTTATAAGCTCATTAATAGCGATCAAACAAATTCCTTTCTTTGTTCTCTGATACATAATATTCATAAATTATTAAGAGAGAGAAAATACATTATAATACTTAGTTAATATTAATTGCTATTTCTTTTAGAGCACTTGAGAGAGAGAGGAAATATTTTATTTCTTATAGGAGTAATATTGCTCATCTCGAGCCAACTTCTGAAATTAATTGAAATGGTGGTGAAGACCTTAAAAGAGGCATTTGGTGGATCATGAAACGTAGACAAAGGGCCGAACTTTACCTTATATTTGTGGCTTGATTTTCTCTATCCCTCTCTTTTATTTTATACATTCTATTTATTGTTTATTTGTCCACTTCAAATCCATTTATTTTTAATCTGCTGATTTCAAAATTAATTATTTCAAAATTTTCGACAAATACTTAATTCACCCCCTCTCTTGAGTATTCATAGTACATTTTCACTTTATTTCCTTTTTTTCATTATCAAAATGACTAAAGAGAGAACGTAATAGGTAGGAAGGGCATTTTAGTAATTTGTTGGAGTTGAAATTGAAATTGAACCTTGCAATCTAGCAAAGTTTTACTTCCTACAACTTTGGCTACACACCGCATAGTTTTGTCCTTTTAGTGTTAGTGCTTTCCATGGGGTTACTCATCCTGAGATTGCTCTGTTCAGAGCACGCTTAACTTTAGAGTTCCAATGAACTCCAAGTCATTACACCAAAAGGCGCATATGTGATTAGAGTTTCACCATTTATATTTGATGGGGTATCATATACTCTCCCACTTGTAGAATTGAAGTCCTCATTAGCTTTATTACACAGGTCCATAATCACATCAGGTAGTGAAGACACACTCGGAGACTTCCGGCTGGTGAGTTGTTCCGATATCACTCGCAACACCTCGGAACTTTGCCCACTGAGGTATTATCCACTTTGGCCATACGCCGCACATTTTTGTCCTTTTGGTGTTAGCGCTTCTCGAGTTGTCACCCATCCTAAGATTGCTTTACCTAAAACACACTTAACTTTAGAGTTCTGATGAACTTTGAGCTATTACACCAAAAAGCGTATGTGTGATTAGAGTTCTACCATCTATATTTGAGGAGTATCACAAATTCTTTTCTCGATCTTTTTTTCTTTTCAATGTAATCCCTCTCTCTCCCCCCTTCCTTTCCCCTAGAGATTCTTCTCTTATCAAAATCTAAGCTTTTTTTTTTTTTTTTTTTCAAGACCTTTCATAAAGGAGAGTGAGGGTTGTGGGGAAGACAAACCTTTAAATACTAGTAAGTATCAGCTTCCCCTTTCAATGTAAGTATTCTATCAAACTTTGGTATACATATTTTAATTTGAAGAAAACTATGGAACTTTAGTGGCATTATAGCTTTCATATTGTTATGGTGGAGACTTTAAAATTATGTTAAGGGTCAACAAAAGGTATACTGATTCGCTATTCTTATGTTATTAGTACAAAGTAGGATATGTATAAGTGAGGGTTTTGGGTTAATTTGCCACCTTACCTACTGTTAATTCAATGTTTATGTTATATAAGTATTCTACAAATTCATATTTTGTGGTTGATCGATGCTGCATACATAATTAACGATTCTTGAAGATACGATAAAAGATTTTGTAACCTATCTCATGTGAATCCTGGCCTTCGGGAAAGTAAAATGAGCTGGTCGTAATATAAACCATTCTAGAACTTGTCATCTACCATTTGGGCCACTTGGATTTGCTCTCACTGCACATGGCCAGTGGACTAGAAATCCATGCGTAGAGACATCGTTATTGGTATTTTCACAATTTAATTATTGCTAACCCAATTCATCCTAGCCCATTAACAATATCACCGATAAAAAATGAGATGTATTAGGTCAAAATAATGATAATTTACAAAGCAAATGGTGAATATTCCCTTTGATAAGTCCACTTATTCTATCTTTACCCTGTCTATATTCTGAAGGGGAAAGAAACTTTAAAAAAAAAAATAATAATGACTGACGTGAATCATGTAGTTTCCTAAATTAGAATGTCAACCCTTGTATCATTCATAGTTCATCGTTCGTTGAAGATGGTTGGGCTGTTTCAATATTTCCCATGCAATCTCTTGACTTGACCAAGCTATCTAGCCAGACCTCATCGGCGACATCAGAATTTGTTTCGTTGTTTCGACGCCACGTCCAATGTGCTCGGCTGTCATCTAATATTCTTAACCGACCATGACCAAAGCTTGGTTCACGATAAACAGAAAGAGATGAGGCTGGATTCTTAAATCTGAAAATATTACCAAGACATCAAAGCAAAATTAGATGAAAGAAGATCTGATAATAATACGAAATGAAAATTGAAAAATAAGTAACCTAAATTGATAAGTAGTAGATATGAAAAATCATAACTTCATTAAATCTTTGATATCAATTATCCAAATTAGCTCGTAAAAATCTTAAATCACTCATACATTTATGATGAAGGATTATTATACTAGTGTAGAATTATCCGTCCCCTATTACATTTTTCATGAATATTTTTTACTCAGTCCTATTTATGGCTATAAGTGCAATCTAGACAAGTTTATTTGCAAACTGCTCTAATTCAATGTGATCTTTCTTTGAACTCAATTTACTCAATTAGTTTATCTTACTGAGCTCAACCTTCACCATATTTGACTTGATTGATTTGTAAGCCTAATTAAGTTCAATCCAAATAAATTTATTACTTAAATTCAAGTCCAACATATACACCATTATTGTTGTTTTAATTAGAATAAGAATAATTTATTTATAAAGTTAGATAATCGAGTACAGACATATTAAGTATTATAATAAGTTAAGCATTATTTTATAATTATAAAAATCAGTTTGAGTTCAAATTAAGCTGAATGTTGAGTAGAGCTGAAATTATTTAAGTTCTAGCTTGGATGCTTAGTTCAGCTTAGAGCTAAGACCGATAAGTAGCAAACTACAATTAGCTAAGAGATTGAAGTACTAACTTCATTGCAAGTCCCTCTCTATTGCCTCCATCGCCAATAGTAATATGGATCGGCCCACACTTGTCTGCCTTGTTGTCGTATACCCTAGTCTGAATATTTACAAGACCATTACAAAGTAGAAATAAGATCAGTACTATAATTCCAGTAATGGCTACCAAAGATTACTTTCCGAAGACTCAGTAAATTATCACACTATGTCATGCATGTATTGTGCCACATGTCATGTTGGGGCAGATATAAAAAATTATTGCAGCATCTATAAGTTTAATCTTTTAAATTTGCATATGTTATAACTCTATAGAAAACATGATTTTAAAAATAAAAGATCATGAGTTGGTAAACTCAAACTCTTAAATAAGTTGATTATTAAGGTACTAATGCAAAACATGATAGAAATAAATATAAGAGTTTGCGTGTTGTTAAGGTCAAACCTCTAAGATCAAATAAATACTTAAAAATATATTATTAATATAAAGAAATCTATAATAATTGCACATATTATATACGTTTGCAAAATAAAATAATATATATATATATATATATATGTAAAGTCAAGTGCAACAACCAATGATGTAAGTGCAAATAAATACCCCTAAGCTCCAACGGCTACCCATGAAATAAAGTTGTAATATGCTATTAGTGAGAAATGAGATCAAGTTCAAATAGGATTTTCAATTATTCATTTTTTATTTTAAAGAGATATGTTGGAATAAAACTTCAATTCCAACATTGAATTGATATTTATAAAATTAAATGATGAATAGTTATATAATATTTTTTATATAATAGTGACTCTTATGGAATTGTAATTATAAAAAACTAAACATCTTGATATCTCTTTGTAAGAAATATCGTTATAATGAAATTGCTATTACGATAGAGTGGGTAGTAAATATATTACTCCACTTCTTATCACTTTTATACAAGTACATATGTATTGACCTATTGGTGAAACAATTACCATCTCACAATAGTTTGGGATTGACACGTAAATTTTTAAAAATAATTTAGTGATATAATTACACTTTAGGAGTTTTTAGACTGTATATTTGAGTCAAATTAATTAATAGTTTACGGAATGTGTTTATAATTACCTCAAATATATCGAATTGCTTAACATAAAATGAGAAAGGTAACGAGATACACTTACAAATCGCTCGTATGCATGGACATGTCCTGCAAAAACCACATCAACCCTAGCATTATACAACAACTCTTCCATGGCTTTCCTCATGCTCTCTCCCTCCCCTTGATGAGCCGTATTCGTATTATACCAAGGAGCATGCAAAAGCACCACCACCCACGGCGTCTTCCCTCTATCGATATTCGCCAAATCACCCTCCAACCAACTGTACTGATCCGAATCCACATCAAACTCGGCATAGGATCCAAGCATTATGATATGAACACCAGCAACATTAAAGGAGTAATAGAGGTTGGAGGTGGAGCCACTCTCTTCGTGCGGCATGCGCCACCTCGCATTGTAGGATTTGAACCCTTCGGGGTAGATGATGGGGAAGGCTTCAACCTCATGGTTGCCTTGAGTCACCATCCAAGGGCGTTGGCTGGCGTAAGGCTCGACCAGTCGACCGAAGGAGTCCCATAGTGGTTGTTGACTATCGGCGTAGGATAAGTCGCCTGGTATGAGGAAGACATCATAGTCCATGCTGTCCACATGTTGGAGGGTTGAGTTGGTCCATTCAGTCTGCCCTAGGTCTCCTGTACCAATTAAAATGGGAAAGAAAAATTTCAGTAGAGTATATTAAGCCGTTAATTAAAATGCTAATGGAATCTTAAACCTTTTTTCAGAAATACAATAAGGGTTTAAATATTTATTATTGTCTCACAATATAAAAAAATTTCCAAGTAATTGTTATAAATATAGCTAAGAAGATACTAACTATCTATAATATGGATTTGGGTCTCAACTGAGAATTAGTAGCAGTAAGTCTAGACCTTGGACTCGTTCATATGGATCTTGATCCATCAGTGGACTTGGTGGATCCATGGGTCAAGGCCAAGTCTCCTATCAAGATCCATGAATCCATCAGATTTGGCAAGTTAAATATAAATATATATATTTTTAAATTATTTTCATAACAATGGTAAAAATTTATATTTATTCATAATATTTATTGTCCAGGTCTTTGACCCATCCACATGGGTCTTTATCCATCCGCGGCCTTGGTGAGTCCACAAGTCAAGGCCAGGTTGCTCTCAAGATCCATATATCCATTGGGTTCAGCAAGTTAAATAAAAAAATAAAAAAATTATTTAAACTATATAGGCTTGTGGTCAAAAGTAAAATTTTATTTCTTAATAATATAAAATTTCTTTTTATTTTGTGGACTTGTTTATGTCAAACACTAATTTTTAGCCTCACATTACTAAATTTACAACTAAAGATGAATATGCTTGTATATGTATAAATCTATAATCTAAACAATATTTATAATAAAAGGAATAAAAATTATTATTTTTAGGTTCAATTTTATTTTAAGTTAAAACATCTGTTTTAGTTAATATTAATTTCTTTTTAATTTTTTTTAAATTTAATATTACCGGTTCAGCGGGTGTCAAACCGGACACGACAACAGGCAATTTTGTGGAACAAGTTAGGGGATATATTATCCCTTACTTGTGAAGCCTAGCGATCTCCACATGTACTGAAAGCCAATATTAGCAAAGGTGATGCGTCGCGATTAACTATTGAAAAGTCGCTTTCTCATTTTTTTTTCCCCCTTTAAATCTCTGTTAAAATTGGAAATTAGGCAGGTTAGGTCTCCAATTACATACTTTACAAGGAACATAACCCAAGCCCGTCACGCCAACTTTGAGTATTTCAGTAAATACATGGTCCCCAAATATAAAGAGAAAACTGAAAACGTTTTAGAACTAATAAAGTTTCGGTATACAGTAAGATAGGTAAATTCTATGATTTCGTCATTATTTTTAATAGATTGGTTTCATCGATTATTTAGTCTTAGTTTATATCTATTTATAATCACACCATTAAAATAGTTAATATTTTAATTATTATATTTATTTTATCAATTAGATAATTAATTTTGTAGTCCATCACATGACCTTCAAGAAGCTCAAATAATTGTATTTGTAAACATATATCATTCAGACTTAATATATATATATATATATATATATATATATCCATTATAAACTCCAAATTGAAGAGCCGGCCACACAGAGCCAGATAAATTTTTGCAGAATTCTCATTAATTGGTGTCACACAACACATAATAATGGGAATAGGTGGTGTGTACTCTTCGTTTTCTGCCTTTGTAATTTGCTTACGCTTAAAGCATCAGATTAAGGCCCGAACAAGCCAAAAAATGGGAAAAACAAAGGGCACCTAATTAATTAACAGATCCGTCACACAATTGTAGAAGTGCCCTAACATACGACACAGTCTTGAAGTGTTGATGGACCTTATACATTTGTCCATTCGCACAAACAAGAGCAAATTATAATTTTTTGAAGCATTTGCTTATCGTTTAATGATTCCAAACTATATATATATATATTATATCAGTTTTACTAATGAAATTTGAATGGGAACTAATGTTTAAAAAGCGTATAATTTCTAATATATCTAATTATATTATGACCCTTATAGTTAAGTGAGTAATGATTATACCAAAACCTTTAGAGAGCTTTTATCATCCCGTTGATGGGACCGTCAAGCAAATTATCTAACCATAGAATTTTTCAAACCTTTATAGTTAAGTGACAAGGATACTGGTATCCTAATAGGAAAAGCTTGACTTTGATATTTGATAAGGGGAAAAGAAATTGATTGTAAGTTACTTGATGAGGTAGAAAAATACATAAAAAAATTACATTTTTTTTATTAATACGATAAAAGAATCATTAGATATTATTCAATACGTATTATGTACAGATCATATGTATCTATATCAATGAAATCTCAGCACATACGGTAAAACCAAATAATAATTATGTTAGATATTATCTATTTCACTTCTATATTTATTGAAGTTTTATAAATGCTTACGCATACGTTAGGGGCATATCATATATTATATGTTTTTTTTTCCCCGCCTTATTAACCGACGTTTTTCATTTAAGAAAGTCATTTTGGCGTGTGGGAAGGTAGAATTTCCACTTTAATCTCATAGAGAAGTCCTTTGTGAAACCCATTTTTTTTTTTCCAATTTTCCGAAAAAAGAAAAAGGATATAATCAGAAGAAAGACATTAACACTTCCATGAAGAAATAATCATCATTCATGTAGCTTTTTATGGCTAGGGTAAATATTTGGTCGAGTTTAAAAAAATTAAAAATCATGTTTAGCTGTTTAATTTATTAGGCTGTTAAATGATGATTCATTAAGATCCTCTTGATAGAGTGAAATTGAGATTCAAGATCTGTTTGAATGGTTTATTTCTCATCTGTATCTATATCTTTTTTAAAATGATACGTGTAAATATATCTGATTTGCATTTATATTTTATTTATATTTGATTTATTTGATATTTTAATAAGAATTAACAAATTTTTTTATCTGTATCTAATTCTTTATAAATAATATATTAGAAAAAAGTTTGAAAAAGAGTGTCTGTATCTGTAATTTGCCAACAAACAAACATACCCATATACTTTGTGATTAAATGACTAAGATATTGACTAGCTAAAAAATTTTATAATTCAACCCAGTATTTTTTGAGTCGATTTTGTAAGCTATTATACGATTTGAATTTACATATAATTATAATTTGACCATTTAAATATATATTTTATTCATTACTTTCATCATTTTGATGAGTAAAAATTGGATGGTCCTTAGATTACCTATTTTTGGCAATACTACTAAGATCATAATAGTTCGATAATTTTATTTGTCACACTTGATATTCTACCACCGATATCTTTTTATTTTTTTTAATTTCAATAGGCAAGTAATAATTAACAGGATGATAGAAATAAGGATTATTTATAAGAATTTCTACGATCCAATGGATTATTTAGCTATTATTGATTATGGATGTGAATTTTCTATTATATTTTCATTCTAGACTTCGACAGACCTTTAGTTACGTATTTAGTATTTACTTTGCCTTTACTTACCAGTATCACGCAACTAAATTGCCACTTGTGGAAAAAAAAGAAGGCAAAGCCATAGATATGCAAGAAAAGAAAGAAAAACGCTTACCAGCAATAGCAAATTCTATAGGAAATGTCGAAGGTGGCGTCTTGAAGGAGAATGCAGGACCAGAACCACCGCACCTGTAGTAGTAAGTAGTTCCAGGTTCCAATGGCCCAATCTTGACGTGGTGTATCTTGCCGGAATGGTAGAAAAAATACGTGTAAGAAGTGTGCTCTCCGGTGGCCACCGAGTCGTATTTCCCCGGCGCCGTCCCGTACTCCACTTTAGACGGCACCCTCCTATGGTCGGTAATCCATGATACTCTAACATGGTCACTTCCGACAAGAGAAATATGTACCTGAAATTTTACAATTTCATATGATACATGTATCAACATAATGCACTCTTGTCGAATGTAAAATTAAAATCATCAGATCCGCATGGTACCTAATCCAATGCGTAAAAATATACCACGTATTATTAATTTGATTTTAATCATTCTATATTTTTTCATAAATGATAATAAATAACACATGATATATTATTATTTGTTTAGACAGCAATATGTCAAGTAAGGACAATAGCAAATATTCATTCAAACCTTAATACGTCGTCTAATATGGATTATACATCAACATTATATAAATATGTGTATATATATGAGATATATGGTGATCAATGCATGCAAACATATGGTGAAATATATGATATGATATGAAATTAACAAAAGAAAGACATAGAAGAAGAACAAAACCTGTTGGGGTTCAGAATCAGATCGACCGTGTTGAGTGAAGATGAGAGGACGAGGAGGTTGTCGAGAATATTCCTCTTGAGGGAATGCGTAAGAACAAGGGTTAAGTAAGAGAACATGGGAAAACACGAGAAAGAGTAAATAAGTGAGGGGACGAGGCCATTTTTTGCATCCCATGATGCTTTGTTTGTTGTTGTGGGTTAAGGAAACAGGGTTTTGATTTAAGGATTTCTTAAGAAGGGACGAGGTATTTAAATTATTATTAGACCGAATGAGAGAGAAAGGGAAGGGAAATTGAAACAACAACATCGAGATTTATAATAATAATAATATTAATAATGTTTAGACATAGACGATGGCGTCAAGTAAGTTCGTTGGAATAATTTATGATATGCCTTGGCCTTGCAGTAGTAGCTACGGATAGAGATAATAGAGATATTGCTTTATTTAGGCTTTCTTTTTTTGTCGTTTATAGAGACCACTCACTGTCACCGTTGGCATGCAAGTTGATGAGGCTTATGATTAAGTTTCCTCCATACATTATGATGCGAGGAAGGATAAGTTATATCCGATGATTATAAATGATAGGATGAATTGATTTATTCCATAAAAGCAAATAGAATTATTGGATCATGTTGAAGTTTTGGTTTTTAGGTTTATTTTTGAAATAATTAAGATTACTGTAAATGGTTTTATAATTTAAGGGCATTAATATTAGTGTTTCGAGTAGGATAGAGCAGGTTTTGATCCCTTTTCTTCTATTATAATAATAATAAAAAATTTAAGATTATTGTAGTTTTGCTCAATTACAAAGCTAAGTGGTTAAATCGGTGGGATATAACTTTTTAATGTTATAATAAAGAAAAAGAAAAAAAAGAAACCAACTTTTTCACATCCCTATCATATGGAGGTAAAAAGGATGAAGGGTGTATTGATATTGAAATATCTGGTATTGAGGATTTCAATGGAAGGAGACAAAGGAATTTCATTAAATATTTGTATAAACTTAAGGGATTTAAATGATTGAGTGAAACCGAAGAAGTTACTCAATTGGTGCAGCATTTACAGGACTTAAATGATTCGATAGAAATATAAGACGATTAGATTGAATTTTTCACATAGAACAAAGTAATGATGATTCAATTATGACTAAAAACGTAAATCACTTTCTCAACTTTTGGCACAAAGATGGACTACCCCTGCAATTTGAAATTATATAATGTCCATTTTATTGTATAGATTTCTTTACATGCATTAAAAATGAATTCTCTTTCTTTTACTTTCCTTTCTTTTAATTTCCATAGCTTTCTTTACATTTCTATTCAGTGAAGATTTATTAAACACAGCATAAAATTTGAGATTTCCTTTGAATTACAAATTAATATGGTTTCTAGGTGTATGGATGTATAGATTTGGGTAGAAGAGTAGTCATGTGCATATTGCTTGTGAATATTGCGTTACTTATGATTTGAGAGGCAGAGGAATTATTAAATATCAAACCTCATTAGTATTGTTGAATAAGCATTTGATTTGTTGAGACAGAAATTCGATACTACCTTAGTGTTTTTACTAAATTTTTTATTATTCAAATGAAGAGGGAATTAAGGTATTTATAAAGTTTGGCCATTAACATTATTCCTTGGATCATGTTAAGAATTGATAATCAAGATGAGTTCCTATTAATGCATGAACTAAAACGAGAAAGGTTGGATGATAGATAGGTCAATCTAACGGTCCTAATACTTCAAACCCACTATGCCAAAAACTTCCTGGACTATCCCAATGAGGATTAAACTCTTCAAACTCTATCGCTTGGTCCAAAAAATGAAGTCCTAATAAATAATAATAATGTTTATGGCCAATTAAATGACTATTGTTTTTGAGAGTTTGGAAGAAGAATGAGTAGGTTTTACAATATATTGTTCCTAACATGTTACGAAACTATTGCAAAAGTTGTTCCATTGAGACGATAATATTTAGATGGGAGAATATAGAGATGTATGCAGAGACACCCTAGTTTAAGAGTATGTAATAAAGGAAAATCAACACTTGAAGGTATTTTTTGTTGTGGATTTGCTATCATGTCCAATAGAAATATGCCAAAGAATATCCCTTTGATAAAGGGCAAAGAAAACCTAGCTTGTTTTTTTCACTTATGAGACAGCGTGGCTCTCGCATGGTGAACATGAAGCTGAAGTTTCATTTGTACACGAGTCTTCGTTTCCCACCTTTTATTATACTTGAAGGTGACATTATTAGACCTTGAATGTGTCCATAACCCTCCATCTTGAATCATAACCGCCACGTTTGCAATAAGACAATCCACATTACGATAATATTTTGGCTTTTCCAATCGCAAACCAATGGTTTATACCAAAAATGAGAAACACACGATAGTCGGTATATAGTGCAAACAGATCGATAACCTTGGCAATAACTTTCGCATGTGCCACATAAGAAAATAAGACCGTAATAATTTCATATACTGTCCACTTGTTTACATATACACTTTCTAGATGGTGTTTTGATGCCTCCTACTACCTATAATGATTTATTTCCACCTACTATTGGAAAAACTACCACCACCAACTACTAATAATAATATAGTTATTTCAGTTTATTTGTTTGCATTTTTGTGATGTTTTATTTGCACATTTTTCAAATACTGATTTAACAAAACGAGATATAATTAAATACAACATTACCATGCATTTTACTCTATTTAAACGTAAATAAAATATCTAGTAAATTACTAATGAAAGTATACTTATTTGACATGAAAGAATCATATAATTTTATTTTTTTTTAAATTTACCTACTCTTTTTTATTGAAAATAGATTTAAGAATGATACTAATACATTATAAGTTTAGATAAATGATAGATAAGTACTAGTTTTTCTTTTTTTTTTTTTTTTTTTTGGGACAAAATGGTGACAAGTATATAATTTTCATAAAACTATTTATATTTCATAATTTTATTAATACTTTTTTCTTGACCATTAATTTTATTGATATTTATATGCAATTAAACAATTCATATATTGTATTAGTGCCATTGAAGCTTTTGTACATTCTATTAGTACATCCACCTTGAAAGCAAGCAAATCTCTTATTTTTTTTTTATTGGAAATATCTCTATTATAGTGTCGCTTCTACTTTCTTCTTTTCATCGGAAAATGTAACTATCATTCATATAAAATCTTGTAAACATCAACTTCATTGAATAACTAAGCAAAATCAACGAAGAAGTCCCATTTTACTAAGTAAAATCAACTCAATAGAAAGTGATGGGAAGGACTTTGATTGGAATTTCCCTTTTGAAATCTTGGTATTTGGTGAATTAAGGAGATAGAAGAAAATAACGGAAATTTTTTCTATTTTATTTACCCAATTAATTAATTTGATTTTATGTTTTTTTCCTCAACTCCATTTATCTTACTTTTTTTTTTTCCTTATTAATAAAATGAATCGCTAATGAGATAGTGACTGCAGAATTCGGACCCAATTATTAAATTAACTTTTATAACCATCTAAAAAATATATGCATATATTGTTATTTTTTTTTTTTGTCGAAATATATATTATTGTATTTGAATTTAGGGTTTCCATGTAGAACTTAATAGAAATTTGAGTTCCGTCGTATAACTTTATATCGACCAAGTTCACCAATTAGAAATAAGCAGACTCCACGCAGGTAGACATATTTTTGGGAATATCCTAAGAATCATTTTGGGACTGCGAGCAAGACCAGATGACATGTCGAGGAAGGTGGCCAAAGTCCACCGTCCATAGTTAAGGGGAATCAATGAATGGAGAGCCCGATGCACTAATCCAAGTAATGAAAGCAAGCTGGCCAGAGAAGGAAACCACGTACAAATCATAATTATTGTCAGATAAGCTGGAGTTTTTGTAATTTAATATCAACACTTGCGATGACTTAAGAAACGGGAAAGTACGATGGAAATTCACTTTAAATATGGGTTAATGTTGAAGTGCACAATCGATCATACCTGACTTTCAAAATAGTTGATTTAATATTACGGCTATCTCAAATCCGATAAACTCAAAAATTATGAACTAAGTTTCATTTATTTTCCTTGAATTTTATAACACAAAAATATCTAAGCATTTAAAATCTTTTACAAAAAATATCTATAATCAAATTTTATTCTTTTTTTCAAGAAAAAGCTGACATAGTATCCAATATTGATATTGGATTTACCATCGGTACCTTTAAGGGACTTCCAAAGAAGGCGCCCTTTGTGTTGGTGCCTTTAGCTTTAACCCTGTAAATCACAAAAAAATATCAATAAGTGTTATCGGAATTTACAATATGAATACATTCAATCGAAAAACTAGCAAAATTTTTTATCTAAATTCTCAGTGGACCTACAATTCATCATATCCTCCATAATCAATCCACGCAGTAAACCTGCAATACATCATACATCATTCCATATTATCCCAACTCCAGTGACATCATCATATCCCCAGCACAACTCTATCGAGTTCAATCATAAGATAATGTAAATAGGATATTCTTATAACTAAACACCATTCACAAATTAAAATAAAGTTTAATACAATACATATCCAAGTGTACATGACATGTTTAGATAAGAAGATACACAAATCTGACAAAAAGTTCAATGATATGATTTATCTTTGCTTCCTTGAGTATCTTCGAAACCCCTTGAGCAATCCTTGATGCTATGGTTTGCTGACCTTGATCGGATGGCCCCTTGGCTAAAGTCGATGGTGGATTGAAATTAGGCTGTTCAACTGGGCTACTTGGAGGGGAAAGGGCACTAAATTAAGAAAGCTATGTCAATCCCTCACCCGTGTTCTGATCATCAATGGCACGTTTGCTCTATGGTGCAAGTGGAGTAGGATTTGAAGATGTACCACACTCCATGTACAGGGATGTGCTACAATCTAGAGCAGGAAGCAAATGAAGGTGGTATTGAAGAAGTATTGTGCCATCCACTAGATACAGATGGTGATCGATAGACAATACGGTGCTCCTGATTTGGATCCTCATCATCATCTTCCCCAGCTTCACCTTCCTTAGGTGCTACATGTCGGTATTTTGGATATAGATGATCGAGGACTCCATGCTCATCTACCCTCTCTATAGCTGCATCTACAATTGTGTAAATCTTAAGGATGTCAGGTATCAATTGTATACGGCTAAGTTAATCGGCCTGCAATACAATTTTGAAACACACAAAGTTAGAATGTAAAATGCATCACTATATTGTGGATAGATTATCGAAATCATTTCTTACCAAGTGACCTAACATATCTCTACTATGGCTGACATATTGTCTGGTAATATGCCTATACCAACATGCATAGGCTAGGTCTATGCCAAATGGACCCTCAATAGGGACTAAGCGATCCTGTCTATAGTTCCACAAATCATGGTTAGCAGCATGATGCACAAGCCAATTCGTGTCCACCTTCCCCCTCAAATCGATCTAATGCAATTGTGTATCGGCATTTATAGCTTGTGAAATTCGTTGATATCTACCAAATTGTCTCATGACACGATCCAGGCAATGTCACTCGATAATGCAAAAGCAAATGAGTGATACTCGTGCAATTCACACATCAACACCGGCTCTACAATAAGGTGGAAGCCTACTCATAATGTCATCCATGTAAGGCATTCAAACAACCTATTTTACAACTAAAGAAAAATGTCATTCTAGTTGGAGTCAAAATTATTATACGACATAAGTTGAACATGATAAAGGAAAAAACAAATATACTTGTTGAGAACCTAGAAGGTCAAAAGCTTGTAGATAGGCGGAAACAACATAGGATGGATGATAAGTCATGTCCCTAGCAATCCGCCATGGAGCAGCTAGAGGTGCTCCATCCTGCAATGGTGGGCCAAAATGAGCACGAGGCGCAACAATGGTAAATCAATCCCAAGCCCAAACCTGCAACAACACAGCTACTCTACCAATCTGACCAACATCCTAAGTAGATGCTCGACATAACTGTCGGTACAACCAACTCAAGCATGCAAACCCCCAACTATATTAGGCAGCACGTACCATATCCTCTAGTAAAGGTAAGAACATGACATGGACCAATGATTCTGATTTTTCAGCAAAAATACATCCATCCATGAGATGGAGGATGTACACTCGTGCATGCTTAATAACCACCTCCTCCGGTGCATTCTCAAGTAACTAGGAAAAACGATTACGTAGCCACTATAGAGTCAGACGACCCTTTCGTGTGGTACCTCCTCGTGGATAGTCCCCTTATAAATGCATGCAGAGTGCCGTATAACTTACTGGCAAAGAAGTGATACCCATAACATGCATACCATGAACTGCTAGGCCAAGCTAGGCCTCTATATCTTAAAGAGTAATAGTTATCTCCCTATGTGGCATATGAAAAGTATGGGTCTCCAGTCTCCATCACTCAACAAGTGTCGTAATTAGATGCCAGTCAAGTTGAATGAACGAGAGGCGTGCCATTCCTATGAATCCAGCTGGCTCTAAATAAGGCAAAAGGCGTTCATCGATTAGTCTCCTAACTTGCACGTGCCTCAAAGTCGGTTCTCTTCTTCTAATAACAAGAGCGATAGCTGAGGCCTGAAAAGTAAATGAACAAAGCATGATAAGCGCATTGAGTTAGATAGCTTTTACAAATGAACATTTGGAGAAGGTCTTATCTCATCCCTCCAGACAGCTGACGAACGGTGCCTCTTCTGTGTGTGTGAGTATAGAAGGATCAACTAGTCCTGGCTCCATGTGTCCTAGACATGAAAGGAACATTATTCGTGCAAGGATATATGATGAAATGCAATAATAAACATAAGTATGATAATCATTATGAAAAATCAAACATATGTCAAACCTGCATATGTTTTCCCTCTCTCTTATGGATAACCCTGCCTATTATGTGCTTCCTGTCTACATAGGCTGAACATATCTTGGTCAAGTCGCTCTCTGTAGTCCATTTCCATCGTATATCGCCTGGTCTTAGGATTCCTCTTTGGGCGAACAGTTTCTGGATCGAGTAGTACAGAAGGAAAGTTGGCTGGGCTAAGCCAATTAAGATCATCACCGAGTGGGAAAAAGTTGGTTCGATAGCACTGTACGTAATTAGTCCACCTATAACATAGGCAAAGTCCAGTCAATGTTGATGTGTCTTGCTGCTGCTGTCGCATGTGAACATGGCAGGTGGTGGATCTATCATTTGTTGCATGTGCAATTTTGCTTGGAAAAATCAACCTTATGTGCGCGATCGCCCCTATACCTCAAATCGTTCCATCCCCCAATTGAGACTTGTAACATGACGCAAATTGGCTTTGAAAGACCATAAATCCATTTTTTTTCTTTGCATATGTTGTGAAAACCTCTCTACCTTGATGTCATTGGTTGCAATATTGAGTCTCTCCTCCCAGTACATGACATAGTTATAAAATATTTTCTTCACTAGTGTCGTTACTAGCAAGTCTCTAGCAGCCTTCAGAATAGAATTGTAAGTCTCTGCAATATTGCTTGTCATGTAGTTGAAACGGTAAAATCCATCATATGTTAAGGTCCATTCGTCCTTTCACAAGAGCATATCACCTTTTAAGTCGGTCTTGTTAAACCAATCAATTATTTCTTCATCTATGTTCTTCAATAGCTCCACAAACTTCTCAAACTTTCGTGCTTGTGCTTAAAATGTGGTATAGGTTACCAAGTTTTTATACCTCTGATTCTTATATACTTTGTTGAAATTACTAGTGATATGCTGGATACAAAATTGATGAACTACGAAAGGTGGCTGCCAACCATTTGATTCATCATTCATAACCCCGATTATACTAGCTCTTCGATCTGAAATGAGGCATATGGTCTCCTCTCCTCTATGTCCTATTACTCTATACTTCAGCTTTCTCAAAAATCAAGACCATGTAGTTATGGATCCAAAGGTGCTATACAAAATGCAAGGGGTACAATGTGATTGTCGTTATTTATACCACATGCAACGAGCAGGACATGCTTGTATTTACCATATAGGAAAGTGCCATCAATGCAAACAACAAGCCTACATGCTTAAAAGCCTCAACACATGGGCCTAAGGTCCTGGAGACCCATTTAAAATACGCCTCATTAGGTTGGAGCGATCTTATCTAACCCCATTCAACTTGTGATTCAGGGTAAGTGGCTTTGATTGCGAAAAAAAGCTTTGGGAGTTCATTATATGATTTAAGCCAGTCACCATTAATAATAGCAATTGCCTTTCTCTTACCTTCCCATATTCTTCTATGGGATACCTTATAACCATACACCATCAAGCAATGTGACACAAGCTCCCCAACTTTGCAATCGGGATTTTTTCGAACAAAAGCAATGAATTCTCAAGCCATCAAATTAGAGTATGTCTAAAAGTGATCTTGCCCAATTATTGGTTTAGTGCATGAACGAGGGCTATCAAGTAACAAATAGACCTTTTAATTTTTCCTTATAAGCTCTAATCATCCATGAGGAACCCTGATCACTCTTTGAACAATGGGCCCTCTACACAATTTTCTTAGATTCATCAACACGGAATTTACAATATGTTCTTATGTGGAAAGCTTTAACTACTTGCATTAAGTCATCTTTTGTGTTGAACATCATTCCTCTGCATAAGACCTCACTGTCACATATGTTTCTACACATAGCGTTTTCACATTATCCTTATATACCACATAACCATCACCATCGTCACCAAAGTTAAAATAAGGGATTGCATCCCTTACAAGTCCTTGACTTGACATTTCCCTATGCTGCACTGGGCATTGAGGCATGTTAACCTGTTTTGTAACTTCATCCTTTTCTTCTCCGCATTCCTCATCTTCCTCAAAATCTCCAGCCTCTTCTTCCTCATCCTATTTTGCCCTGCAGTTAAACATCGGTGCCACTTCCTTCTTAACTCTATTATCAAAATCAGTTAACGACTCATTAATAGGCATGAGATCATATTCTTCGTAATTCATCGGTGATAATGGCACTATGCTTCTATCATGCGAATGTACATTAGAAGATGTACCAATATGGAAGTTTGAGTCCCCTGTAATATGTGAGTTCTGTACAAACATGTTAGAACCATGGTAAGAAGAATCCATATTCACTTCTTCGTAGGTAATATTGAGAAAGTCAATAACAACATCATGCAACCACTGGGAAGTTGATGACTTACAACTTGTTTTCATATATATCTCTTGAATTAATCTAGCACCCAACTTACCAACTATTGAAATAAGATCCTCCAGACTATCACCATCCAAAATTGGCATTGACATGTACACTACCCCATGACTCATATAACAAGATTGTCTGTGTATTAACTTGACTTCAAAGTTATTCCAATCAATACTAATATTCTTACATATCAATTCCTTGAATTGTTCAAAATTCACATTTGTACTAACCTTCACTTTACCAATTGGAGTTTTGTCATATTGCCGCCCATGACTTCCATCAACAATATGCCTATTTGAATAGACAATGAACCTTACGTAGTTGGCCATCTCAAACCTACTGACAACAAAACTATGCATGTTAATAATACCTCTCACAAATTAAATTGTGGAAAACATCTTCGATAACTTATACTTCAATGATGTTGACTCCATAACCTTAAATTTTGACCAGTGGGCTACCTATATGTAATTGAGGCATTTCACCAAGCATCTTGACTACTTCTACTATTTTTAAATGGATCTAAAATGGATTGGCAAATACAACTACATAAACATCACCAAAAGTACACATATTACTTCCATGATATGTGACATCTTAAAAACATCCTTCAAAATGCAATAATTTGGACAATTTTAAATAGCCACACATCTTCAATATTTGACAATTTTTTTATACACAACAAAATCTACCTATTTCAAAGAAAAAAAAACTAGCATTATATATTACCTGTTGTCGGAAGATCGGATTTGCCGTTGAAATGCTTGATCTGGTGCTCCAAGGTGGTTCTCCAAAGGGGTTCTCGTTGGTGGGTTTGGAGGGGATTTGGTTTTGAGAAAGAAGAGGAGAAGAGAGGAGATGGGTTTTCAATGGGTCCTTCATCTTTTTTTATTATTGGGAGTGGGTGGTGCATTATAAACGACGCCTATAATATGCAGCTTGAAGGCACCTATATTAAGGGTGCCTCCTTCTTCTTCACACTAAAGGCACCATCGCTTATAAATCTGAAGGTTTTGTCATAGACAGTGCCTCTACAACCCCTCCCTAGTATTTTTTTTCCCATCGAGCCTATTTCAGTACTTTGATTTTGAAATAACCTCAATCAAGAACCAAAACCTCTTCTTTTTGACCTAGCTCTCGACTATACACCATGGGAGCATGGTTTTGAGCTCTAGATTGTAAAATGAGCTCATATAGAAGTGGAAACGATAGGGATTGATTCCAGAAGGCAAATACTTTTAGAATTGACTTAATTAGCGTATTAAATTTAAATAAAAATGGGATTGAATGTGATTTAACAGTAAAAAAACTTGATCTTTGATCTTCGACTTTCCCATTTCTTGTAACATTTCAATCATAAATTTCAATAAATTATGGCCTTTAGGAATAAAAAAGGAGATTTGGGGATCTTCAATTTACACTCAACAAGATTGACTTTGCACTTTCTCTCTCTAGATCAAAAAACTTACGACCCAGTTTCTCTCCCTACAAGTCCACTCACACAACCCCATTATAGTCTGATCCACCGTCACTATCATTTTCTACATCCTCCCAACCACCCAAAGATGGATCTTTCTCACTCAAACCACTATTGGACTTATCTCTTCGGACAACAATTGATAAAGTCATAATAGACACACTTTTCATTGATCCATTCAAGCTTAAGCATTATGGATTTTATAGAAATCATGAGGAAATGGTATATATATGTGTTTATTGTGATATTTTAGGTCATGAAGGACTTATACAACAAGTACAAGCAATTGGGAGAAGTTTTAAGGAATATTGGAGACAAAATCAAGGTGGGCTAGCAAAAGTACTAAGTATACCATCGGTTAGAAGCAAAATTTAAATAGCCTTCATTCAAGCATTCAACATCGGCTCCAAACAAAGCAACACCACTAGCTTTTAGGCAGTATAAACATTCTAGGAATTTTTACGCTTGAACGTACGCAGCCATTTTTGGATTTACACCGTTGGTGTTCAAGCCAGCATAGACTTACACTGCTCCCAACGTTGCTTCACCACAAGCTGTGATCTTGTCTCTGAAAACAATTTTTTCTTCGAACACCGGCCACTGGACATTCTACGCCGCTGGCGTTGAAGCCACCGTACATTCATCTTTGTTCTAAAAAATCAATTTTTCAATCCAATGCTAGCTGGATTAAAATTTACACCACTGGTGTACATGGTTAGCCTATCTCCCTACGACCTTTCATATATAAATACATCTTTTGTTGTTGTACTAAAGCTAGAGACACAATAAACAAACCCTAAGCAAGAGAGATCTATCAAAATATGTCTGTGTTGATTTCAATCATAGGGCACTAAAACCTTATTGTTCTAGCAACATGTGGAGGTGATTTTAGGGTTTTGATACAATCAAGTAATGCCCAATTCATTGGGTTTATGGATTTGAAGACTTTGATGAATGAAAATTTCTATTGAGATATTTTCTATCTTTGTTTTGTTATGTTGATTACTTGATTGTATGATTGAGATGCCATGCTTAATTGATTTGTGACTATGCATTGATGAATTGGATCATTTGACTTATTTTGATATTGATATTTGATTATTTGGGAATTTAACTATTGTTGCTTGTAGTCTACTCGATTTGTGATTGGCCAACATTAATTAGATAGATAAGATTAGAGATACTCGAGAGAGATTCAATGATCTATACAAGCATATCTTGGGTTATGATTACAATTTTGGGTCACTTTAGCGATGCTTGATTTGTAATTTTAACTAAAGTAGTAATTTTGGTGTGAGTAAATTGTTTTTTACTTGATAATTATAGATAAATTGCATCGGCGGGATGATTTATTCTATAATTGGAATTTTGCTACTCCAGGAGGTAGGTGAGTTTCGGCGAGTTTGGTTAAATCCCAAGTAATCAATTTTAATATCAACTTGAGGCATCGATTCAATGCAAATGAAAATATAAACGCATCATTCTTGATTGTTTTTAGCATCTTCTAAACCTCGAACCCTCATTTGTGTTGTTAGAGCATTCGGTTTAAAGTGGTCAAATCCATTCGTTAGTTTAGTTTTTAATTAAATCACGATTTGATAGCTTAATTTAAAATCTGATCTTTGATAGCTTATCTTAGGGAAAAGTTCGAATATCTAGTAATTAGTCATTAGCTCCTTGTGGTTCGACTTGGTCTTACCAGTAATTATTGCTGCATACGCACCTGTTTTCTATTGGCTAGTTAATTTTATGCTTATAAATAGAGTTTAAAATAAAAAAACATATACAGAGGACACAGTCAGTGACTCACTGATTTCGTTGTGCATTGATTTTGGAAGATGGTGAGTTGACTCACTGAGTTTGTTGTGGGTTTAGAGAGAAGGATTTTATAGTGAGAAAGCTTAAGGGAGTGATAAGTGTTTTAGGGAAGAAAATCCATTCTTGTGTAGTTGTAGATTAGGATTGCTTACTTTTGGATGGTTAGAGAGAGAAAGTGGGAAGAAGAAGATGAAGTCCTTTTGAGGAAGACGGTGATGATGGTGGTAATAGGGATGGAGTTGTTGAAGGAAGTGGCATTGGTGTTGGTGAAATTAGGGTTTTCATTTTTTTTTTTTTTTTTGGGTGGTGGGGGAGGGGGAGGGAAGTTGAAGATATGTGGAGGGGGAAGAGAGAGAGGAAATAAAGATTAAATAAATAATGCCAATGTGGTGAAAAAAATATTTTTTAATCAATTTTGGATGCCACATCATCTTTTGCCTAGAAAAAAGGTTGGAATTCGGCTTTAGGTATTTTAGTTGAAATATTTTAAAAGTTCAAGTATTTTTTTGTTATAAATTATTTTATATATATTTTTGTTACAAAAAAAAAAAGTTTAGGTATCGTGAATGAAACTTACCCAAAATTATGCTTCAACTGGACTTGCATATGTTAGGCCTTAAAACAGAACACTGTTAGTGGTACACAGAGGTTTGGCCTAGCTTTGCCATATAGATACTTAAGTTAATAAGCATGTTTATAGAAGTATGGGTACTAATGGTGCTTAAGAGTTCATGTAACATTGTCATTCTCATAGTGTTGAGTGAGGTATTTTATAGTAGCTTGATCCTCGATGGTTATATGAGTCGTGGAGTAATAGGCAAGTGAGCAATTGGTAATTGTTTTCGTGGATGTGAGGCTCACCTATTGTTTCACATTTGGTCGTGGTGATCCCAAGTGGTTAGGAGAGGTACTTAAGTGGCCCAAGGTATGGGACCTATTGGCTATAACATCCAACAATTTGCTTATTGAGCCATTAAAGTTAGTGCCCTTGATAGGCTTTGGGTTTGCTAGAGTAAGTTGAACCTAGCACTAAGGGGTCGGCTGGACCTGGCACCAAGTGGTGTGGGCATGATTGGTCCTTAAAGGCCCGTGATCTATATTTGATTATGACTAATACTCAATTAAAATTTTTTTGTTCATTAATACTACCTCTATAACTCTATTAGTTGAGCTGATACATTCAACGAATAGGACAATGATACGTGTTACGTAACTAATAAAAAATTTGAAAAACTAAACAATTAGTTAAGCCAATTAACATACACTTTATCTAATTAAATAAGTAGGCATACTAACTTCTAGTAACTTTAATGTATGTATTAATTTGCTTGTTTAATTGTTTAATTTTCTAGTTTTTTATTGACTATTTGATACATGTTATTTCCCCATTGGTTGAGAGTGCTTGCTCACTGATAGAAGTTAACTCTATTTGTGAATATGAAAACTATAATTAAACATTAAATTGAAAACTTTAAAAATCTAGGTAGTTAATTGTGTATTTGGAAAAATTTCATGTACCAAATATCACACTAACCCTTTAAATATTTTCTTTCAATGCTTTCACATATTTCTTTAAATCCTAATTTATCTCAATGTTTAAATTATTCAGGCTACGTTTTTCATTTTTTAAATCAGTCATATATATAATTTCCAGTTTCTGCACTAATTAAACTCAGTTGGGGTTCACATACAATATATACAAATTATTCACATACAATATATATATATATATATATATAAGACATAATTATTCATTTAAGATATAAAAACTTTATTGTAAAATAACGACTAAGATAAGTTATACAGGATTTGATCAAACTTTAGCATAGAGATATAAGATTTTTCTTTTTCAAACTTTTTTATTACCATCACAACTTACAACAGGAGAGTGGGATTTCAACTTCGCAAAGAGGTGGCAACCTCACTGGACTGCAACATCATTAACAAGTATACTTAATCTTTAGAAATCAGAAATGGAAGAATTCCAGTTGGCCATGTTTTGGCCCAAAAATAAAATATAAAATAAAATACAAGCCGTGTAAATAGTATATCGGACGGTTAATATGCAAATAATTTAACTCGTCATAAATGTGCTGACACGTAGTAAGAAAAAAGAATCATCGGAGAAAGGAAAATTGCCGTGGATCTATGAGAACCTGGCACAAGGTTAGCGGCCCGACATCTCAGCCTTTGACAAACTACCAAAACTTGTTCCAACAAAATGATTATTGAAGATAATTTAGGGTTTCTAACTTTTGTTGGCCAATTCTTATTGGTTCTTCCGATGATGTTTAATGATAAGGTCGTTGTTTGATTGACGTCAAAGAGAGACCTGTCCACAAGAATTGTATTAGTGATATGTTCACACACGTAATATATACCAAATTTATATATCCTCTTAATTTATTCTATTAGATTATTATTATATATGATTAATGATTGAAATTTAAAACAGATGACAATGTTATAATAATAATTATAAGATATTTTCAAAGATTTAAATAGTTTCAATGACTAATCTATAAATGAAGGAAAATTGATAGAAGAAAATTTGAGGAGCACAATAAATTAGTGATATCATTAACTCTTCTAGATAAGTTGTCAATAACAACTTGCACATGCATAAGACCCCAATAAATTCATCATTGCCCTAATAGCCAATGGTATCTCCTCTCATCTCTTCATGAGATAAAATGTGGAAAAGAAAAAAAAAAAAAAAAGACAACAACAAATTCAAAGTCTTTAAAAAGAAGAATAGGAACTATAATTAGCAATAAATAAATAAAGTGAGATAAATTATCTTCCATTCATTTCCTTATAAAAGATGATATATCCATTGCTGGAGCAATTATTTGATTTGTTGTATTTATATTGCTATAATAACTAAGATGGATGAAGCATGACGAGCATAAAATCAGAGTAAAGCATATTTAGGGAAAAAGGAAAAAGGCTCCATACCTACAACTTGCCATTTTATGTAAATAAAATAAAATAAAATAAAATAAACGTTAACGAGTGATCTTTTATACACTTTTATGAAGTTGCATTCTTATAAAACCAATATTAAAAAATATGGCAAAAAATTTCTTTTAGCTGCTAATGTGTGACTAAACACATCTATAGTAATTGAACCCTTAAGAAGGAGAGGGGTGGAAGAACTCGATGAATACTCTTAAATAAACAAGTACTATTTTATTTTGTTCTCCAGCTCTGCATTTGCATCTTTCGCGTGCTTCCGACATGTGATTCCCCAATGGCTTGCTCTTTGACATTTAATTATAGACATCCAATTAAAACAATAATGTTAATGTGAAAAGGAATCATCATATAATCATGTTTGTGCTTCACGTTTTTGTAAGATAAATTAACAATCAGCAATTGAAAAAAGACCCATGAATTAATTGCTCTTTTTTTTTTTTCCCCTTCTTTCTATGCCAATTAAGTTAATCAATGAATGGTCTAGGTGGTCCGTTTTTCCATTTGTATCCGTATCGAAACATCTTACTAAATATATCTGATTTGTATTTATATTTTATTTGTATTTAATCTATTTGATCTTTTAATGAGAATTACAAACTATTTTTTACCCATATCTATTTCTTGATAAATAACTTGTTATAAAAAAAGTTTAAAAAAAAAATCTATCTCTCGAATCTGCCAACAAACGAACAAACTAGGAAATAGACATATATCTCAAAGCATTATTGAGATATTAATTATGTGATCGTAACAATTGATCAAAGGGCAATTTCACTTGATTTTCTATAAGTTGGTTCGTCTTATTATACTTATTATAGATCATTTTTTTATCATTTTCAAATAGATTATTTAAAAAAATATAGATAAAAAATAGATATTTTTACTTAAAAACATTTTAAATAGACTAGATGTAGATACAGATACAGATACAGATACAGATACAGATGAAAATCAAATAACCTAAAAAACAAAATAATTGATCTCTTCAAGTTGATATGGCTTGTATTTCCCTAGAAATTATGTAATATTAATTATAACCATGATATATATATATATATATATATTTCCTTTAAAGCAACGTAACATTTTGTTGCTTTCTCTATAAAGAACGGGGGCTTTTATGATCTTGTCAGTTAATTTGATGGGACCGGTCTCGTTAAGATTTAGACCTTTAATTTATTGAGATTTAATTATAGCCTTTGATCATATTAACTTGTAACTTGTTGTACAGGTCAAACACATGCCTATGTCTTTTTTTCTCTTCCTTTCAATCAAGATTATCCTTTTCTTTGCTTTTCTTGAATTTTTTTTCTCTTCTTTCACCCTTTTTTAAATTTTTTTATGTCTTTCACTTTTTTATTTTTTCTTTGCATCAAATTTTTTTTGTAACTTCATTTTCTTCCTATTAATCTCAATCTTACAATCGCTTTTATATATGATAGATTTGATTATGTATATTATATATTTTATTTTAAAGCATAAAATAACATATCCTATATATGTGTGTGTTTTTTATATGTTATAGTAATATAGGATATATTTACATATGTTTTTATATGTATTTAATATGTACGTCGAAGTAATACAAAATATTTATAAATGCACTTAGATGTTATATAAGATAAATGGTATGTATATATATATATATATATATTACAAGTCGTAGTAATATATAAAATTTGTATATGTTCTTATAAGTTACATAAGATGTTATATATTATGTTATATTAATATGTAAAACTTTTATACATAAAATTTGAATTGGTTATATATTTATATGTTATATAGAAATATAAATTTGTATGTGTTCTATATGTTATGTAGGATGTATATATATTATATGTTATATTAATATATTAAAATTTTATGGAAGAAATTTGTATAGTATATATATTTATTTAAGTCTTATATGTGATATATTTGTTTATGTGTATTGTATATTTTTTTCAAAACATAAACTAACATATCATATATATATGATATGTTATTTTGTGTTTTATATAGGATATGTCTCCATATGTATATCGTATATTTTCTTATATAATATAAAAAAAAAACAATGTGTGTTTATATATGTTATATGTTATACTGGATGTAAATATTTTAAATGTTATAGTAATTTATTAAATTAGGATATATATTATATCCTATAGTAATATATTAAATTAGGGAAATATTATATGTTATATTGATATAAAAAACTTATATGTTCTTATATGTTATTTAGGATATATATAGAATTTATATGTTATAGTAATATATAAAATCTTTACACATGAAATTTCTACGCTATGTGTATATATGATATGTTACATATGATATATACATGTGAAATGTGATATATAATTTAGATGCTTTAGTAATACAACATATATATATTTGTATATGTCTATCATATGTTTTAACATATAAGACAAATAAACATACCACATGTTATATTGAATATAAATACTTTATATGTTATATTAATATATTAAATTAAAACATATATATTTTATATGTTACAGTAATATATTAAATTAGGTTATATATTATACACCATATTAATATAAAAAATTTGTATATGATCTTATGTGTTATTTAGGATATATAATTTATATGTATAGTAATTTGTAATATCTTTATACATGAGATTTGTAAAAGTATATATTTAACATATACTTTACATCTTGTACATAATATATTTATTAATGTATATTATATATGTCATTTTAAAACATAAAAAAATATCATTTATATATATATTCTTATATGTTATATATGATATATAATTTAGATGTTATATGCATATATGTATTTAATATATATGTTATAGCAACATATAAAATTTACAAATGCTTTTATATCTTACATAAGATATATAGTATGTAAATATATTTTACACGTAACAATATTATATAAATTTTGTATATATTCCTATATGTTACATATGATGTATATATATTATGTCATATTAATATGTAAAATTTTTATACATAAAATAAGATATGTAATATATATACATGCTTTACAAGTTAGAGTATTGGATAAATTTTGTATATGTTCTTTATGTTACATTGGATGTATATATATTATGTTATATCAAAATGTAAAATTTTTATACATAAAATTTGTATATGATATATATCTTATATACTATACATGATATAATTGATTTGTATATCATATATTCATCAGATAAGATAAAAGAATATGTCATAAGTATATATATCTTATATGTTATATTGAATATATATATTTAAAATGTTATTGTGATATATTAAATTTGAATATGTTTAATTTATAGCAATATATAAAATTATTAAATTTTCATATATGTTATATAGGATGTTATTATATGTTATAGTAATGTATTAAATTCTTATATGTTTTTAGATGATACAACAATATATAAAATTTTTAAATGTTCTTATTAGTTATATATGTAGGATGTTAGGTAGGATGTATATTTATTTATATGTCATGTATCATATTTTATAATATAAAATACACATATCATATGTGTGTGTGTGTGTGTATCTTAATTCTGTTATAGTATATATACTTTATTTGTTATATTAATATATAAAATTTGTAAATCTTCTATTATGTTATATATAATGTATAAATATTTTTAAATTTATAGTAATAAATTAAATTCGTGTATGCTCTTATATGTTATATAGGATATATATATATGTGTGTGTGTGTATTATAGTAACATGTAAAATCTTTATAAATGAAACTTGTAAACTATAAATATATTTTCAATGTTATATATGATATATTTGCTTGTGTGTATTGTATATTTTATTTTAAAAAATGAAAAATATTATATGTTTATATGTCTTAAATGATGTGTATAGTATGTAATTTAGATGTTAATGTAATATAGGATATATTTGTATATGTTCTCATATGTATCTAATAGGTATATTATAGCAAAATATAAGATTTATAGATGGTTTTGTGTTATGGTTGTTGTAGTAATATATTAAATTTGTATATGTTTATGTTAGATTGATACATAAAATTTCTAAATTTTCATGTGTCATGCATATAGTGAAATGACTTAGATTTCAATTCTATTTAAATTTCATGTGTTTATTTAATTATTTTAAATTGTTGAATTGAATGAGCATGGTTGTGTTACTAGTACTCTAAGGCATATTATTTTGCATGTATACATTGAAATTAATATCTTTGTTTTATATGTAATAATGTGTGTGTGTAATAAAATTATTAGTTATGCCTTTTGTACATTAAGGTGTTAGTTAAGTTAGATTTATAAAATCAACTTTGGTTTTACAAGATTAGTGATGGAATTTTGTTTCTTTAATTAAGTAGTATTTATGCTCATATAAGCCCCAAATGAGACCCAAATTAAAGCCAAATGCACCCTAAGTTCATGTATGCATTAAGGGGTAAATTTGGAATGTGTTAAAGTCAAATTAAGCTAATTTGAACAACTTTTTGGGGGCAGCTCATTTTTATCCAAATTTTCCTTTTCTTTCTTTCTTTTCTCTTCTTCTTCCATTTCCATTTCCATTTCCAATTCCAAGCCTAAACTAAGATCAATAGCAAGCTTTAGAAATCAAGTTGTCTTCAAGGCAAAACATTTGTATGTGAGTTGCTTTAAGTGTGGTTTATGCTTTGTTTTCATTTCTTGTTGTAGTTTTGTAAAATCTTGGATGAAATGAGAGTAGTGTTAATCAAATTGTTTGTTCATGCTTGGGATGAGTTATGAATGTGTTTTATGAGTGTGTGAGTTTGTGCATGTATGGTTGAAGAGATATGAAGTGTTGGGAGGATGTGAAGAGGATTTGTGTAGGAAATTTAGAATGGATTGAAGTGGAATTTGAAGTGTTTAAATTGTGTTGATTTCATGATTTGAGTGGTTAGGATTGAGGATAGATAGGAGAGTATATGAAGTTGGAAGTGTAGTTGAGGAAGGTCTTGAAGTGTTTTAAGATGAATTTTTCAAAGTGAAAAACAGAGGATTTGAATTCTGTTGTTTAAGTCTGTTTTTAAAATGTACGCCGGCACCTGGGAATTCAATGCCGCCGGCTTAGAGGCAGCGTTGGATTCGGATTTCTTAAGGCTGGCTGAATGCCACCGGCTTTCGCTAGAAAAGTCGACCGGCGTTCTTTCCTTCATATTGTATGCTGGCAGCGGGAATCAAGACCGCCAGCGTATGTGTCAAAGCCGCCCGCGTATCTGGGTAAGCAGACGGCTTAGACCTCTTTGGACGTTTTTGAAAATTTTGGTTTTGGATTCTACGCCGGCTCAAGGCCGCCGGCGTAGGATGCAAAGGCTAACGGCGTACCCTTGAACACTGCCAGCGCTGGCAGTGTTGATTTTTAGAGTATTGAGCACCGGCCCAAAGCCGCCGGCTTTGGCTGCCAGCCTATCCCCTGTGCTTTTGAAGTTTAAAAACTTTTTCTAAAATTTTTCGAAGTTGTTATTTGAGCAATTGAGTATTTATTAAGCGATTTAGGATATAATAGGATGTTTAAATGCTTATTCATGACCTTGTATTCAATTATTTGGATTTTTTTGATTAATTGTGATATATGGATATAATATGTGTATAATTGTGAGAATGAAATCTATAATTATTGATTTATTGATTATTGTGATATTTCTATTTCAGTTAAGGATTCTTCGGTTAATTCATCACCGAGAGATCCTAGTTATATACTAACGGGTTCAGGTACGCAATAACTTGTATGATGATTGTTAGGAATAGGCATTTCTAATTTGATTTAAATCGATTTGACTTAACATTTGAATGAATTGGATGTCTATTACGCTGTTTAATCTTGTCCGAGGAGTAGCAAACCTGTCATGATGCAATAACATGTTAATTAGGCGCTTAACCAAGTCATGATGCAATGACTTTACCATGATGCAATGGTACGCTATGATGCAATAGCGATTCTTTTTGGTTAAATGGGTAGCCGATAGGGGGAATAGTATCTGTGTAACGTTTTCTTAAACTTAGGGGGAAATACCATGATTTAGTTCAAAGTTTTGGAACTTGTGAACTAGGCTCATGTTATGGACTGAGTTTAAGTAGAGTCGGGCAACGGCTTTTAAACCTTAAATGAAGCTATTATCTTCATGAAATAAATATAGAAGATATAAGTATTCAGACTGCTTATATCAACCCCCTGAGCAGCTGCTGTTACTCAGGATCCCTCAATTCCCGAAGCGTGACCGGGGTTTGAATACCCTCTTGTTGATTTGTGAATGAAAATGTAATAAAGATAACCACTTGTTCTATGATGTATTACATCAATTTGATGACTTGTATTTGCATTGGTTATTGTGTACTGGGCTTCTGGCTCACTTTTGCTGCTTTGTAGGTATTGGAGATTAGTTTTATGATGACTTGGGCTATGGGTCCGATTTCGAGAGATTTTTGGATGAGTGAGACGAATAGGATCCGATTACCCTGGACCTTTGGAAGGAACTTTTTGCTAAGGAAAAATTATGTATAGAAGGCTTGTTAGTTAAGCCAATTTTTGTAATGACATTAAGATCCTCTAGGATTCTTATGTTTTGAGAAAATATGTAATTTTTGTGGTGTCATGTATTGGCACTAAACGATGTTTATATGATGTAAATGTATGTATAGATTGCTTTTGTTAGCAATCTTGTTTTGTTTAAAAGTTCTTTACAAAGTTTATTGATTTTGATCAAACAATTTTCATAAACTGTTAGTTTTAGGACAACCTTACATATAATGTGAAAACGTTATATGTGGTTGGGGATTCGGTACTCTAAGTCTCGGGATTTAGAGGATCGGGTCTTTGCATATAGAATATATATTGTGTGTCATAGTAATATATAAATGCTTTATATACAAAATATGTGTTGGATTTGTATCATATATGTTATATATGTTATATGGGTTATATTTGTATATGTATATCATATAATTTCTTATATATAGAATCATATCATATGTATATACGTTAGGGGGAAATTTCCTGTTTTATGAGTCATTTTATCACACTAGGGAGGAATTCCTTATTCTAGATGTTCTTTTACAACACTATGAGGGAATACCTCATTCCTCATTTCGGGGGTCATTCTACTACACTAAGGGGGAATTCCTCGTTATAAGGGTTATTCTACCACACTATGAGGGAATTCCTCATTCTAAAGATCATTCTACCATACGAAGGGGTAATTCCTCGTTCTAAAGGCCATTTTACCACACTAAGGGAAAATATCTCGTTTTATGAATCATTTTATCACACTAAGGGGAGAATTCCTTATTCTAAGGGTCATTTTACTACACTAGGGGGAATTCTCGATTTGAAGGGTCATTTTATAACATCAAGGGGAAATCTCTTGTTTTAGGGGTCATTTTACCATACTAGGAGGAAATTCCTCATTCCGAGGGCAATTTTACCACACTAAGGGGAAATTTCTCGTTTCGGAAGCCATTTTACGACACTAGGGGGAAAATCTTCATTCTAAGGGTCAATTTACCATATTAGGAGGAACTCCTCATTGTAAGGGCTATTTTACTATACTGGGGGGGGAATTCATTACTCTAAGGGTCATTTTACCACACTAAAGGGAATTCATCGTTTTATGGGCTATTTACACACACTAGGGGGTAATTCTTCGTTTTAAGGGTCATTTTACCACATTAGGGGAAATTTCTCGTCCCAAGGGCTATTTTACCACACTTGGAGGGAATTTCTCATTTTGAGAGCCATTTTATCACACTAGGAGGAAATTTCTCGTTTTAGGGGTCATCTTATCACACTAGGGGGAATTCTTCGTGCTAGAGGTCATTCTACTACACTTTTGGGGAGGGGGGAGAGGGGGGGAGGATATTCCTCATTTTGAGGGCTATTTTACCACATTAAGGAGAAATTCCTTATTCTATGGATTATTTTACCACACTAGGATGGCATTCCTCATTCCTCATTTCGAGGGCCATTCTACTACATTAAGGAGAAATTCTTTGTTCTCAGGGCCATTTTACCACGTTAAGGGAAAATTTCTCGTTCCAAGGGCAATTTTACCACATTAAGGGGAAGTTCCTCGTTTCAGGAGCCATTTTACTACACCAGGGGAAAAATCCTCCTTTTAGGGGCCAATTTACCATATTAAGGGGGAATTCCTCATTGTAGGAGCTATTTTATCATACTAAGGGGAATTTCTCGTTCTAAAAGCCATTTTACCACATTAGAGGGAATTTCTTGTTCTAGAGGCTGTTTTAATACACTAGGGGGTAATTCCTCATTCTAAAGGTCATTTACTACACTAGGGGGAAATTTCTCATTTTATAGACCATTTTACGATAGTTGGAGGGAAATACTCATTCTAGGGTTCATTTTACCACACTAAAAGGGAATTCTTCGTTCCAAGAGTCATTTAACAACACTAGGGGGGAATTCATCTTTCGAAGGGTCATTTTACCACACTAAGGGGAAATTTTTTATTATGGGGAGCCATTTTACCACACCAAGGGGAAAATCCTCATTCTATGGGTCAATTTATCATATTAGGGAGGGAATTCCTTATTGTAGGGGCCATTTTACCATACTGGCAGTATTTTCTCATTCTAAGGGTTATTTTACCACATTAGAGGGAATTTCTTGTTCTAGGAGCTATTTTAACACACTAAGAGGTAATTCCTCGTTCTAAGGGCCATTTTACCATACTAGGGGGGAATTTCTCATTCCAAGGGCCATATTTACCATACTAAAGGGGATTTCTCATTCCATGGGCCATTTTACCACATTAAAGAAAAATTCCTCACTCTAGTAGCCATTTTACCATACTATGAGGGAATTTCTCATTCCATGAGCCATTTTACCACACTTAAGAGAGGGTGGGAGGAGGGAATCCTCGCTCTAGAGGCTATTTTACCATACTAAGAGGGGGGATTCCTCATTTTATGGGTCATTTTATCATACTAGGAGGAAATTCATCATTTTAGGGATCATTATACCACATTAAGAGGAAATTTTTCATTCTAGAGGCCATTTTACAACCAGGGGGAATTCCTTGTTTCAACTGCCATTTTACTACGTTAGGGGAAAATTCATTGTTTAAGGAGCCATTTTACTATACTATGAAGGAATTTCTCGTTCAATGGGCTATTTTACCATATTAAGGGGAAATTTCTTGTTCTATGGGCTATTTTACTATACTAAGAGAGAATTTCTTGTTCTAATATCTATTTTACCACAATTGATTGAAAATCCCTGTTATAGAGGTCATTTTACAACAAAAAGGGGAGTTTCTTGTTCCAAGGGACGTTTTTACCATAGTTGGATAGAATTCTTCACTCTATAAGCATTTTACCATACTAGAGGGAATTCCTCGTGCCCTGGATCATTTACCACACTAGGGTAGAATTTATCATTCTAGGATCCATTTTACCACATTAGGGGGAAATTCCTAATTCCATGAGCCATTTTACCACATTGGAAAAATTCTTCGTTCTGTAGGTCATTTCGCCACACTAGAGAAGCTTCATTGTTTCTGGAGCCATTTAACCGTACTAAGCTGAAATTCCTTGGTCAATGGTTAATTTACCACATTAGAGGGAATTCCTATTTCGATGGGTCATTTTAGCACAATATGGGGGATTTCTTATTTTAGGGCCTATTTTACTATACTAGAGGAATTTCTCGTTCGAGGGATGGTTTTACCATGCTAAGGGAGAATTCCTCATTCCATGGGTCATTTTACCATACCAAAAGGAAATTCCTCATTCTAAGGGGCTATTTTACCACAATTTAATGGAAAAACTTATTACATGGGTCATTTTAGCACGCTATGAGGGAATTCCTTACTTCAAGGGCAATTTTACCATAGTAAGAGAGAATTCCTCATTCCAGGGGCATTTTACCACATTAGGAAGAAATTTCTCCTTCCAAGGTCATTTTGACAAACTAAGATTAAATTTCTCATTCCAGTCTTCTAGGGTCCATTTTACTACATTATGAGGAAATTCCCCATATTCTATAGGTAATTTCGGTACATGAGGGTTTAATTTATCGTTGTAAGTCTCATATAATCATCATAATAGAGCACAATTCCTCAAATGTAAGGCTTATACCGCCAATCATACTATATTTTCATCATTTTATTATAGGGCTCATTTCACATGGCAAGCCCCAATTAATTGGTATAAGGACTATTTTGCCACACAAACTCTATTTTTTCCACGTTAGGGGCCCGATCTAATGTTAAATGGCACATTTCCTATACAAATTATATTCACCATAATATTACTCGTCTCCTTGCCATATTATCTTTTTCATTATTATAGGGCTTCATTTCTATGCATAGAGTTTACTTCACCACATAAGATTTATTCTTACCCCGACATACCTTGATTCTATTTTGTGATGCTTATTTCATCGTTTATATCATTTCCATCATAATAAGGCTCAATTCCTTTACCTGATGCTGATATCACAAAGTAACTCTTACCGCAATAGTGTGAAAACTCCATATTATTATGCTCATTCATAACATGACTCAATTACTTATGTTAAGGTATATCTACAATGCAACCTCTATTTTCACCAATATAGGTCTCAATTCCTTATTGTAATGCTCGTTTTACCTTTACACGGCTCAAATCCTCGTTGAAAGTTCATTCCACCACATAATTACCATTTTCATCATAATAGGATTAAATCCTTACTGTATTTCTCATTCACCATACATATATCATAGTTTCTATTTAATTTTATTTTTCCACAAGTTTCAAATAGTTAAATAATTTAGCGATGAAGTGAACACTTCAATTACATATGTTAATATTTTTTTAAAATTCTTCTTAAATGCATAATATATATGATGATTTTTCTTAAATTATATTATATTATTTATTTTAATTAGTTTAATAATCATAAGAACAAAAATTTTTCATATGTGTCAAAATTGGCTAATAAAAATGCTATTCATAGAGTTAATATGATATATTAAATCTGATTTATTTTATTTTATTTTAATTTTTTGGGACTTTTTTTTGTAGTATTTTTGTTCAGACATGTGATAATAATTCTACATTCTAGTTGAATATGCTAATTAATTTATTCCTTTATGAGTGTTACAAAATTGTGCAATTGAACTCAATAGTGATAATTTATATAGTTCAATAATTTTTTGTGGTAAACTATTAAATATGTAATTAAATGTATGTTAGAAAAATATATTATTCAATGTAGGTCGTTAAAGTGTCTAATTCATCTTTTTTTTAACCTTTGATTCTAATTGTACACTTAATAACTTATAATAAATGCATTAAACTTTTTGGCTTGTTTTTTGTTTTATTGATATTTAATGATAATAGTATATTTGAAAAACCCATGGCAATTAATTTGATTTTTGTATATTATTTAAATAATTATATAATTTAATTTGAAACTAAATATTTTGCTTAGACATGTTAATGATTTATCATTTCCAAAACTCTTCATATCATGGTTTTTCTACAATTTTGTTTTATTAACCTTTAATGATGACTATACACTTCAATGACATAAGCTACTTATTTTTATTTCCCATAAGTCTTAAAAAATTATATAATAATTATTTAAAATTGTACATTTCAGTTAGAAATGTTGATTATTTTATTTTTCCATGTGTCTTCATAAATTACATAGTTTATACTTAAATATATTATTAACTCTTATTATTTTAACATAAAACATATTATATTTGGCCATTAAAATTTTCTCTCTAGATTCATTATTTAATATTATGATATTTAATGATATTAGTACACTTGATGAAATAGCCATGGATTTCCTAATTTATATTCTAATGTGTTATTGAAATGATATATGATTTTGAAATAAGATATATGTGCATGAACAATATAATTAGTGCATGTGTTGAATATGTGTTATTTTGTATGTGTGTAGTATAATGAAATTAATATTATTGTATTATATGTATTAATGTGTGCATAGTGTAATGAATGTGTGTGTCTTTTGTAAATTAATATGTATGTGTTATGTTTAGAATTAATAAAATAACTTGTGAATTGTTTAAGAATTGATAACAGAATTTTTACAAAGTTTAAGCATACTTTTTAAGCCCAAATTGAACTCAAATACAATCCAAATTTAACCAAATTAATCCTAGGTCAAATATACCCCTAAAGTCAAACTTTGGATAATTATTGACCGTAAATTTAATCAAATAATGACTCTTTTGGCAGCCACATTTGTTACATCTGAATTTTCTCTTATTTCTTTTCTTTCTTTCTTCCTTCCATCTCAAAACCTTAAGCCCTAAGCCAAAATCAATCACAAGCCTTTGGATTCAAACATCACTATAAGCCAAAGCTTAATCATGTAAGTTAATGCAAGCCTAATCATTTTTGTTTTATTTTCTTTCTTGTTATTGGATGTAAAACTTATGGTAGGATTAATAGATGCCAATTGAGTTGATTGATTTATGTATTGATATATGTATTGATATATGTTAGATTTTACATTGCTATTGTGTGAGCTTAGTTAAGTGTTAGGAAGTTGTAAGGAGTGTTGATAAGTGGTGGAACTAAATTGAGTAGTTGAAGTGTGGAATTGAAGTGTGATTGGTGTTTGAATGTTGTAGTTGGGTGTTTGATGATTAGAAGTAGAGTTTATGTTGTTTGGATGGTATTTAGAACATATAACAAGTTTTGGAAAACTTAGAATAAGTTTGGAGAATTTTTGAAAAGAATAGGTTTTGTAAAGAAAATAGGGGAAACAAAACATTTTCGTATAGTTTTAATTTTGAGCGTACGTCGGCATCTAGTATTTCAACGCCGTCGGCATAGAAGCGGTGTTGAATGTGATCAGAACTAATTTTTTTAAAGCCGCTTGAAAGGCTATCAGTTTTCGCTAGAAAAGTTTGCTAGTGTTTTTTTCAAAACATACGCCGGCTATTAGGGTTCCAATGCTACTGGCTTTGAGGTGGTGTGGAATGAGAACAAAATCATAATTTTTAACGTCAGGCTTAAGACAGCCGGTGTAGGATCCAAAGCTGTCAGCGTGCATGGATACGCTGCCGGTGTTTGGGGTATTCACGGGCGTGGACCAACCCCGTGTAACTCTCGGAAATTTTTGAAAATTTAGAGTTGTAGTCTACACCGGCTCAAAGTCATCGGCGTAGATTGAAGGCTGCTGACGTATCCTTGAACGCTGCCAGTGTTGGCAAGTGTTAAGTTTTAGTGCATTGTGCACCGGTTCAACGCTGTTGGCGTTGAAAGCCGAGCGTATCCCTTGCACATTTCATTTTCAAAAACTTTCTTCAAGATTTCCCAAAGCTTGATATATGCTCAATTGAATAATTGTTAAGTATTTTATGATATAATAGGATGTTTAAATGCTTTGTTGTGACCTTGTAATAATTTATTTGAATTTCTTTGATTAAATATATTTGGAACTAGTTAATTAGTGCTTAAACTAAGTGAGAAATTCAATATTGTCTTGAACAATGATAGATCCTCACTCGGCCAACCCCATTAGTTCTCGAGCTATCTCAGGTACGCGGTAACTTGCTTGTTTCTTTGCTAGGATAAGCATGAAATCAAGTTACTCTAAATTAAGATAATTTTAATAATTGATGAGTGTTGATTGTTCTTGTATGCCATTAAATCTGGTTAGGAGAGCGGCATCCTACTCAGATTGGGGGCAGGGTACTTTCTCGTTATTGGATAGATTTATCTAGGAGATATAACTATCCGAGCTACTTATATCAACCCCCTGAGCGTCGTGATGCATTACTTAGGATCGTCTAGTATTACGGGCTACGCTGGAAGGTGGGACTGCATAGTCTGTATGAACAGTAGGGACCACTCAGGGAGGTGGACGTGATACTAGATCCTTGTTGTCCGGAGTTTGAATACTCCCATGGTGTATGACTAACTAAAGATTGATTAATAAATTATTTGTTGTTGCATTTTGCATTTAGTTTAAGTATGTGTGAATCACTTTGCATTTGTATTCGTTACCTGTGTACGTTACTTGTGTACTGGGCCTTTGGCTCATGTTTTAACCATTTCAGGTGATGAATCCGACGAGTTTACATGAGTATGGAGTATGGAACCGATTTCGAGGATTTTCTTGATGATTTGGAGGACTAGAGATGACCTTAGACTTGATGGAATCCAATTTTTATAATAGAATAGTTATGTTAGTCTTGTGGTTGTATTTAAAGTTTTAGATGGATTTTATATGTGTAATTTTGTTAAGGCTTGTAAGAAGCCTTTGGATGTAATATATGTATATATATATGTACTTATCTATGTACAACTTAAGTTTGCTTCTTTTGCGAATATGATAATAGTGTAGTGTGTTTTGTTAAAAGTTTTGAAAAACTATGGTTTCTATTATATTAACTATGTGGAATTAGATAAACAATTCCTCAAACAATTCTTTTAGACAACCTTACATATAATCTTACAGGTTATATGTGGTTGGAGAACTGTTATCGCCTATTTTAATTATAGAGGTGATAGCGAGTCCTTCCGCTTGATTAGTTAAAAAAAAATTCTATAACATTGTGTTACATTCACCTTTATTTTATTGATATATGATGATAATAATGCAGTTCAGGAACATATTCTAATTGATTTTATTTCACAAGTTTTAAATAATTATATAATTTAATTTAAAATCGAATATTTTAATTAGATATGTGAACAATTTATCTTTCCCAAAGCCCTTATAAATATAAAATATATGATTTTTTTTTCCTTCAAATATTTTATATAATAATTTTCAACTTTTTAATTGAAATTTACGGTATAGATGGAATCTTTATTAATTAATTAATTTTTTCCTTTCATGTTTTCTACGAATGTCGAATTGAAACGACGCTATTTTTTTTCCTTTTTATGTTTTACATATTGACAGGTTTTCCCATTCTTGTATGGCAATTACTTTTCCTGCGTTAGACTTTTACATGAGGACGAAATTCTATTAGCCATCCCATATTTACAGCCGGCTGTAGTCGGTAGGGCTGGGCAAAAAAACCGACCGAACCGTGAACCGAACCGGACCGGACCGAATCGAACCGAAATTTCGGTTATTTTTTGAAACGGTTCGGTTCGCGGTTCGGTTCATTGAAGATAAACGGTTCGTGGTTCGGTTCGGGACCATGAACCGAACCGTACGGTTCGAACCGAACCGAACCGTTTATATATTAAAAAAATTAAATATATTATTTTTACTCTTAATTTTTTTATTAATGGTACATATCTATGTCACAAATTTTAAAAATAATTAATTTTTTAAAATAAATTAATTGTTTTTAAAATTTTTTACTTAGATATGTGTTAGTCATTAGAATAAAATTAGATTTTTCATAATATGTTTCAATTGTTATATTATCTATAAGTAAGATAGATTTTAGAATTTAAACTCTAGTATTTTAACTTAAAAAAATTAATTGTTGTAAAATTTTCTTACCTAGATATGTGTTATTCATTAGAATAAAATTAGATTTTTTATAATATGTTTTAATTGTTATGTTATCTATAAGTAAGGTAGATTTTAGAATTTAGCCTCTAGTATTCTAACTTCTGCATATTTCTTTTCCATTTGTCTTATTAATTAATCTAGTTCTATTATTTAGTTACTTATTGATTTATATAATTGGTAATATGTTAGTTAGAAGCATACAACGAATTACATTTTATGTCTTCTATTGAGATAAAGTCTAGTATATCATTATAGTTCAAGATAATTCAAAAAATGAGACTAGTCATAGTTATAATTTTATAATGGATGAAATCTTTTCCTTCCTATAAGTTTTACATGTTTATTTGATAAATGATTAATTTTAAATATTATTGTTTATATTTGCATTAGTGATAAGAAATATGTAATTGAACTTTTTCGATAGAATATATTTTTTATTTTATGAAAAAACGGTTCGAACCGCAAACCGAACCGTTTTTTTTCGGTTCGAAAAAATTACGAACCAAACCGTATGGTTAGGTTCGAATTTAAAAGAAAAACCAAACCGTCAATTATGGTGCGGTTCGGTTCGGGATACAAACCGAACCGAACCGTACCGTGCACACCCCTAGTAGTCGGTTATAGTCTGATGGGATGGGTCCCATTGAAAACAGTGACGTGACCGTAGAAAAATTCATAGAAGTATAAATTATAATCCTCTTTTAAGTTTATCTGAGGTGTGTTTCGCCAAAATTGTTTATTATACCCTTTCAATATTTATACCATAATCTCAAGAGACTCTGGCTATAGTAATATTTTATTGTGACAACTAACTAATATTGAACGTGGAAGTTCATAGTCAATGACCAATGTTAGTGGTTAATAATTTTTTCTCAAAAAAAAGTTTTCTGTTATAATTGGGTCTATTTGTTTTGGCTTTTTTCAAGCAGATATAGATATTTTTTCAAATTTTTTTTTCTAATAAATTATTTATTAAGAAATAGATATAGATAAAAAAAGTTGACAGTTCTCATCAAAAGATCAAAAAGAACAAATATAGATAAAATTTAGATGCAAATCGGATATATTTACACATATCATTTTAAAAAAAGATACAAATACAGCTGAAAAACAGAAAATCCAAACAGACCCATTAACGAGAAAATATTAAAAGAAACAAAAAGGAACATATTATCTTAAACAAGCCTTCAAAGTTTTCCAATGATGCAGGAAGGGTTAGGGCTTTCTCCAAATAAATGGATTCAATATAATATCTAACCATTAAAAACTCTTATTTCCAGGCATCTGTGTACGTTAAAAGCCTATACATATACACGCTACTCACGTATATATCTACATATATTTTATCTTTTACCGAAACAATTAAAAGTAGATCCATAAGTACAGTGCCACATAACCTATGATGAGGTTTGAGCATTTTGACTAATAATGAATTGACGTACTTTTTAAGAAAAATTTTAAGTGCGTAACTCGGGGAAGATCTAATTACGTGAAGCTTTAAAATTATGACCTAAGGTAAGAATTGAATTCTTACAAGGAAATAATAGTTAAAAACAAAAAACTTTCTCTCGTAATATTGTTAAACATTTGGTATTGATTTGCTTAATTTCATTATTGTCGTAGTTTCAGTAATTCAGCTTAGCTTAACAATTCTTCTTTCCTGACATAAGATATATAGAGATAATGCAATTGTATATGCGATAATAATGTTGAAGAAGTTCCGAACAATAAGTAAAACCTTGTTTAACTTATGATACATGACCTAGCCTTGTGGTTACACTTCAAATTTTTTTCAATCATCTACATTGACTACTCGGTGAAGTTGCAACCAAGCCGTGGGAGCAGGGAATTTAAATTATATAGCTGGGCCTTTTTGGATTTTCAGTTTTTTATCAGTGTCGGTTTGGCGTCGGTTCAGTATCGGTATCGATTTAATATTAGTTTAGTTTGGTTAGTTTATGAGTAAAACTATCAGTTTTTTATTGGTTTCATATCAATAGCGGTTCAATATCAATTCGGTATCTATTTTACATCAAAACGATGTCAAAACAATACCAAAACGACGAACCAAAAAAACACTTAAAGTATACTACATTGAACATATAGGATCTAGTAAATTCTCACATACACATTGTAATTTAAATTTGTGGCGATGAAAAATATATAATGCTTTCTAATTGTTCATCTTTTTGCTCAAAGTCCTAGGAAGCCTCCCACTTTCCCATTCTAATAGAAAGAACCTGTTTGAATTGTTTGATTTTCATCTATATCCATATCTATATCTAATTTGTATTTATATCTTATTTGTATCTGATTTGCATTTGATTTGTTTATGAGTAGAATTATCTATATTTCATCTGTATATGAAATATCGATACATATCATCAGCATGCCAACAAACTAAATTTGACCTAAAATGGATTAACTCCTTACAAGTAATTCAAGGGCTGATTAATTTACAGGAAGCAGAGTGAAGAAGATTCAAGATAAGTTTATCGGATTATGCAGTAAGATCATAAATAATATAGATATTAATATCATTGGGGTAGTAAAGCTAACCGGCTGACTTGGGAATTGTGACAAAATCACAAATAGAGGAGGGTAGTCAAATAGACCAAGCAAAGGGTACGCCGATAGAATTGAAGCGATCAACTTAGGTAGGTTGACCGCTTACTACTCAATGGAGCTCAGGACAATACACCCGCCAAGCTTTGTTATTTTCCCTTTATTTGATGTTATTTAGATATATTTTGCAATATTTATTTTTGTAATTTAATGTGTTGAGGGACAAAGGTAAAAAGGGAGCTTTTACGATTCTATCAATTATCTAACCGTTAAAGTAAATATAATAATTAGAATATTAACTATTTTAATAGTTCGATCATGGTTGGATATTGTGTAAGTCATTAGATTTTGATGAGACCGATCTCGTCAAAATTAATGATGGGACTATAGAATTTTTGAGATAAAAATAGTGTTCATACTTTCAATTTTTAATAATTTAATATCTTAACATTTATGTTTTATGCTTTTTTTAACCGATTATTTTTCACAATTTAGTACTTGCTTTGCTTATATGCTTTCAATTTGTGTAGTGAGGCAAGGACTCTAACGTCCAAATAATTTTCGTATATATATTCTTTTATAAGAGACATAAGTGGGGAACGTAATATCTCTCAAGAACCATAAAAAAAAAAAAGGAAAATCAAAATACCTCTATCAAATGGAGATTGAAAAGCTGGAGAAGAAATAAGCTAAAAGAAAAGATCACATGTGACATGCTAAACACACACACATTTTTTGCATGCTAAAATTTAATCGAGAGATTTCTTATTATTATTTATCTATTTATTATACTACTTACATGAGAAAATAATTATAATAACATTCACTATAAGAAAATTGATTTTTAGATATAAGAATTTTACTATGAAAATTTTGATAACCAACTACAAGAATGCATTGATCAAATATTTAAATAACCGAATGAACACGACAAAATATGTGCAGTTGGTTGGCTTTTAAGAGGTCCTATATTATCCTAATAAGAAGATCCTTAACTTGATTGACTCATTGCTTGATTGACAATGTAAACTTGAAATTACATTATTTCGATAGGGTGATAAATATAGCCAGATGCTTTGCGAACCAAAATCTCTCATAATAAGATCCATTGCAGGAAAGCTCTCAAATAATTAATATGTTATGCAACATATAATTATATGAATTTGTGCATATTTGGTCAACTCTTGACCAATATATGAAACTAACATAATGTTACAAAGTCAACAGATTCAGACCAAAGAAACCCATAAAAGCCCACTTATCTATGATTTTGCTTGGCCCATAAAAATTAATTTAATTTCCCATTAGTGCCCCTTTGGCCTAAGTCGCTAAAAAAATATGTAAGCCCACCTTCCCCCCTTTTTATGTTCTTGCTATTTCATAAAAGTGTAATCTGTTGCTTGGGTTTGGCCGAAAAAAAAAAAAAAAAAAAAAAAAAAATCTGTTGCTTGGGTTTGGTATTTTCGTTTGATCAAATCAATTTCAACGTTTGGTTTTGAATATTTTTTAAACTAAAAAATTTCAGTTTAGTTTGATTGGGCTCAAGAATTGAACAATAATATATCATTTGTGATATATTATCTAAGGAAATTTACATAATGTGTAATCCTATATGACAGATACAAAATTTATTTAATACAATATACACTGTTACCATATAAGAGGATGATAAAGAGCATTTATGCATCTAAGGAAATCTAAATATGTATGTAACAGTTCATTTTATTCATAAAACTAATGGGAGCTATAAACCCTGGATTAACCTATATATATAGTCTAATTAATTATGATCATAAAAGTTAGATACATTTAAATTTCAATATACATAAACTAAAATATTTTTCATATTATGTTAGAACAAAATAGCCCTTTTTTTTTTCTCATCAGAACTGAAATATAGTTTGTTTCTTGTTGGAAATGATTTGGATTAAAAATTTTTAGTTTGATTTGGTTCTCTTGTCCAAACCAATCATTGTAACCTCTCAAAAGGGAGTAAATGATAGCCTATATAAAGTTCTCGCATCTTGTTCCCACTTATTATTATTTGAAAATTATCTTTATAAGTAAGAGATTATAAAGATTTTATTCAATTAAGTGATGATTACTTTAGGAAACAAATTTTCACTATTCACATAAAAATATTGTAAATATTTGTTTAGAATTTATAATTATTTTTGTAATTTTTTTTTTTTTTTTTTAGTTTTGTGACCTTGGATCATTTGAATCGTCGGTTCAAGCGGTTTTACAGTCAATTCTTGAACCAGCGGTTCACAAAGTGTAGGGTCAAGTAGTTTAAGAGGCTAATTTGGTTAGACCCCATTAGAACTAATGGGTTTTTGGCCAGTGTGGACCCACCTTCTTTGGATCGATCCCTAGTTTTGGTTAAGAACAGACTCATGATAATGTCTACAAATAGAAAAAATCCTATTGATTTCTATCAAAACTAAAGATATTGGTGTATTGAATTAACTAAGAAAAGCTATTAAGGATGATAAAGGATTTAAACAAGTGTAGACAAAGAGCTCACAATCCACTCTTTACATATATGAAATAATTATTATACGAAAGGCCATGCAAGAAAGCGTGTTAAATTATGCATCTAATGATATTAATTAAAGAGATAACCAAAGAAAAATAAGACACTAATCATATTATATCTTTTCTTTTGATAAATTTATGATTTAATTACAACTATTTAAATTACACTAAAAGCATCATTGCTTGAGAGTAGGTTCATTTAATATATTAATATGTGGATTGATTAAAAAGATAAATCAATATTCTACAAAGTTAAATGAATGAGGAATTCGTTGTAGAAATTTGAGGAAAAAGTTATCTAAACATTGATATTTTAAATGAATTTTGATGAAACATTAATACCCATTTAACTTACTTTATAAAACATTAATTCCTCTTATTATTTACTTAAAATATTGATACTTTAAACTAAAACATTAATTCCTCTTATTATTTACTTAAAATATTGATACTTTAAACTAACTTATCTCTAAAATTTATACATTATGGTATTATTTACTCAATTACTAATATGTAAATCCTTTTTAAGTAGTATGATACATAAAAACTTAGAGTCCTCTTAGAAGCATATAAGGACATGATGATGTAGGTCTAAGTTGAATTAAGAGAAAAATTATTCACATGATGCATTGGAGCCCTTCACAAGTAAGTTACTATATATTGAACGGGTGTACCATCCATACAATGTCCTTCATCTTTATGTGTTAGGAAAGTACAATTCCAATTCAAACAATAAAATTGGGATCGTTTTTATTCTTATAGCATTTTCATTATTATATATCAAAATATTAATTTTTTCTCCTTTTTCTCTTTTTTTTTTTTTTTTTTTTGTTTTCTATTAGCATCTAACTTTTAACTAGACTTGTTATGGGGAGTAATTGAGGTATTATGACCTCTTTTTTTTTTTGTAATTTTTTTCTTTAAAAGTTTAGTTGTAAATGTAAAGAAGAAAAAAGAACAAAATATTGGTAAAAAAAGGGGTAAATTAAGGGGAAGGTATCTATATTCTTGGATAGGTTTATTTAAGATATCAATATTTGAAGTGGTTAAAAAAAAAGTATCAATATTATGTAAAGTGAGTCATTTAAAATATCAATAATGATTTGTGATCGACACTATTAAGGGTGTTCCATTAAGAGTCACCTGTCGACAGGAATATCATTTTCATATTTAATTGAAATGCAGATTTGACCCATTGAGGGAAAAAATGAAAAGAAAAAACTAAAGAACAAAAGGCCAAAAAAAAAAAAAAACACCATTTCTTCCTTAACCTATAAACACTCTCAATCCCATGCACATAAAGAGAGAAGCTTGATGGGTTGCTAGGTTTAGGCTGGATTTTGGTTAGAGAGAGGTGAAGGATCAACTTAGTGAGGATGAAGATAGAGGTCCTAGTCTAGAGAGAAAGCTAAGGGAAGAGAGTGTGAGAGTCCTTATTAAAGAGATTGGCTTTCAGTGAGGTGTTTTTTAAGTATATTGGCTTAGGTTTTAGTGTAGTGGTGAAATGTTCAATGTCTTGGTTTGGAGATCTCTTATGTAGGAGTTTCCATGGGCTCAATGATTGTAGTTTGGAACCCATAGTGCGTGGTATGGTCGTATGAATTTAGGATGCAACAAAGCTGGTCAATATAAGGAGCTTAGTCTGTTCGACTCACTAAAAACTCTAAGAAGTTTGACCTCATAAGGTTGTTGGTCAGATCGTAGGTAATACTTGTAACTCGATGAGAAACCTAGCTCGATAAAATTTTTAAAATAAAAAATACAATTGAATTTTGTAAATAATGAATATAATTCAAGATTAATAAATTAAGAAAGTAATTATTAATATTAAGTTTTTAACCTAATAGAAACATTACTTTTTTTTTTTTTTGGTGTTTTTGAATGTTCTTATGGATGATAATATGAATATATATATAGGGGAAAATGTAAATGTAAATGTTGTGGACATGTAGATTCATTTGTCTTTTGATTTAATGGGCTAGGTTTTGGACATTGGAGCCATACCTTTATGTTTCACTTAAAAAATAATAAAACAAAAAGAATGAAAAAGGAAATGAAAAAAAAAAGAGTAAAGAAAAAATTAGGTTGGTAGGTTGAGGTGGTTTAGGACCATGATCTATAAGGGTGGGTTTGGGTATTGCACAAAAAACCTCATAGGGTGATGGGTTAGGTTTAGACAACCGTACAAATCCTTTCTATACCTATCTCAATTCCATCTGTAGTATGGTTTAGAGAAGATTTCAAAGATAGTGAGCCTAATAGGGATGAGTTGACTCTACGAGTTCAAGAGAAATGGTAGTGCGTTTTTTAGTTCTATTTTGCATGGTTAAGCTAGAGGGTGGAGGTGATAGGTACTTTAATGGTGATGGTGAAGGGGATGGGCTTAGAGAGATAGCAAGGGTGCTAAAAGGCAAGTGTATGCAAAAAAATCGATGAAACCGAAAAACTAAATCGAAACCTAAAAACCAATAAAAAAAATATGGTTAACCAGTTCATCGGTTTCGGTTTAAGGTTAGAATTTTTTTTTTTTCAATTTTTGATTTATAACTAACAAAAACTGATGATTTTGGTTAACCGATTCAAAATATATGTGTATATATAATACACATAAATAATTAATATTTTAAAAATAAAAATGGATAGAACTTATATTTTTACCTATGTTATTACTTATTGTGTTGTAACTTGAAATATGGAGAAGATATAAAGATTTAATATGTGTAATATTGGTATTGAATTTTTAAGCCTTAAATTAAACTTATGCCCTTGATTTATTGGTTTTATTATTATTTGATTTGTTGGTTTGCAATTTTTGAATGTAATTCTATTATTTGAATTGTTAATGTAAAAATTTTTAATGTAGTTATGAAACAAAAAAGGTCTAATTTTTATGGTTATAGCAGATGATTTGGTTAATCACAACTTTTGGTTAACCATTATACTAAATGATTAAAAATCGAAAAAAATTAACATAAAAATGATTAATCATTAGGATGGTTTATCATTAATAATAGATCGATTTCAAATTAAGATAGCAAAAAAATGATTATTTCGGTTTAATTTAAAAAAAAATAGACAGGTTAACCGAACTATGATCATCCCTACTAAAAGTTAGTTCTAAAAAGAGAACAGTGGGGATTTGAGAGAGAACAATGGTCTTTAGGTTTTTCTCCCCCCTCAATGGATTGGATTTGTAATTTAATTAAATCATGAAAGGTAGAATCATTATCCCATTTTAATTTCATTAATTGCATGCAGTTTAATTACCTTTTATCCGATCACATATTCATAATTAACACTTATTGTTAGGGACATTTTGGATAAATAGACTTTATGGTTATTCCATTAATTTCATTACATTCTATGTATACTTTTCTTTTTTGTGGGCCAATGCGGAAAGTCGAACTCGATACCTTAAAGATGAGGACCTTAACTGGATATCACTAGGCTATAAGGCCATACACTTCCGATATTTATCATTCTTGAATTGATTTTATTCCATTCCAAATCATTTCACGTATAAAACGTAATATTAATGACCAACTTGACATAATATTAATACCTTTTTTTAACCAATCCGAATATTGATACCTTAGATAAACTTAAGCCTAAAATTTGGTCCTTCCTCTGTAATTTTTCAAAAAGGAAATCAATGTATTTTCAAAAAGAAAAAAAAATTAATAAAAGGGAAAAAAAAAAAAAAACTGAAAGCGGCATTGTTAATTTATCAACACTTTAAGTCGTGGCGTATCATTTTATATCATTAAGATCACAGATTTGGAAGGAAATACTAGGAAACACAATTTCTATTTTCCAACCTAATTTGGGGGAAAAACATAACTAAATAAGTCAGATGTTGAATTAAATTAGATTCAATATATCCTTCTTATATCAATTCTTATATCCCTTATATATTATACTTATGAGGGAGAACCCGCCATGCATACCAAATGGTATATATATTTCTATATATAATAGAATATATATTAAAAGAAATGAATAAACTCGCACTAGTTGAAGGTCCAAAAAGAGAATATTTTACACTTTGTGTTTGTTTTATATAGATACATAATATTTTTTAAAAAGCAAAAAGTTCTTATATTGGATTTCTTAGAGCATTACCATTATAAGATCTTTAACATGTAAGATTCTATATGAAGATTCTAAAAAAATAAAGTTTTTTATAAAGATATATGAGACCCACAAATCTAAAAAGATACTTTTATGTAAAGAATCTTAGAAATAAATTGTAAGATTCTTTAAAAAAATTAATTTTTAAAATATTGATATAGCATTTTAAAAACATTCTAGAGATCTTACCGAATATGAATACTCATAATAAATATTTTGAATTTCAGTAAAAGAGTCTTATTTATTTATTTTCAATATAAATAATGAAAATTTTAACTCCACTCTACCGCTGTAAACCCTTATATTAATAACATTAGATTATAAGATTATTTAGCTTAATCATCTTCAATTTACATATAATTTATATAGAGAGAGACAGACAAGGCATAAGCTGATAAGTTCCGTGGCAAAGATGCTCTTTTCTCACCTTCGTCAATCATTCGTTTTCATCATGTTATAGGGTTTTGAATTTGAAGATTGGAGCCATGGCCACCGGAAAGTCGTCTTTCCTGGTGGCGGGATTTATAATTGCCATGATCTTCGCCGGAATTTCCCAGTGTGTTACGTCGTATGATCGCCCAAAACCACGCCCTTTTGTCTTCGTTCATCGCCGGAAAGATTTGGAATCTTCGTCTCCAGAACAGGTACGAATATGCACGAATAGATATTCTTCACTATCTTAATCTTAATGTACTAATAAGTATGAGCAAACTTCTGCAAGTATGGATTGAAAAATTTCACCACCTAGATGTTTGATTATATATAATTAATTGCTGAAGACAGCCGCATCGACACATTAAAATTGTGAGACAAGGAATATTAATTCTCGGAATAATATATGCACTGTCATAATTTAGTTATTAATTATCTTATTCTAATTCTACCATTTTGCTAATCTGGGTGTCCTTTATTGAAATTTGAGTATGTCCATACATTAATTCAAAATTCTTCCATTTTTTTATAACTTAATATGAATTTTTCCTCAGATGATTCAAGTAAATAATCTGTGTGCTGTTATCGTTTCACATATTTAGATTACCTGCAAAAGAAATTTCAAAAATAAAAAAAAGATAGAGAATCTATTACCCCCAACAATTGCAACATATAAATTACCATAAAAAAATATCCTCTTCAATCACATATATGATATAGACAATTAGTAAACTTGCTTGTTCTATCAATCATTTGTCTGATTTTTATCTGTATTGTTCTTATATCAAATTTGAATCTATAATTTATATATGTATCGTATCTGTTTAGTTTGTTTATGAATAAAATTATCAATTTTGTATATTGTAAATATCTATTTAAAAATGATAAAGATATGATATTAAAATGACTAAAATAAAATGAAACAATCAAGCCAAGTATATCTTTTTTTTATTAATTCTTATGCATAGGGAATGCGATTTATTTTCGGTATTAATACAATTAAATTATAAATATATTGGCCTATTCGTGGGGATTCAGATGTAATTTGTTTGTCATATATAAAAAGTCATAAAATGAAATATATAATATATTTATAAAAAAAGGATGGAATTGGTTTTACGTAAATAAATGAGTAGGTGAATACAGATCAGCTTCCTTCTTGTACGTGGAGACTATAAGAGGAGTTTGCTTTGTTTTCATCGAAGTTATCACGTAAGACCTGTCCTGTCGGTTAGGTAACACGGCATTCGGACATTGGATTCTCATTAATGTTCTACGCACACAAGTCAATTATATATATATATATATATATATATTATGTTAGCAGATCACGGGTTGTTTTTTCTGGCCTTTCTATCCATATTTTGGTGCGAGTAAATTCCAGTCTGTCCATTATCATATATTAATGGCATATAATATATATATATATATATATATATAACCATGTACCTAGTTGCTAGGAATATGTCTCTCTATTTCAATTGAGTGATATCAGAAGATAAAGAAAAATATTTTAAGTGAAAATCTAGATTTTTCATGAAATAATTTGCTAACCAGGTTGGGTTGATTTTGAAAAGTGAAATTATACACATTTAAGCGGGTTTGAGGAAGACACTTCTTTAAATTTTATATCCATTATTGCAGACTTAATAAACCTAACCTCTTCAGGTTGAAGGATAATTATATTCTCGAATCTGGAGTGAATATTCAATAGTGAAGTACAATCTCTTACCGGCCAAATAAAAGAACATTCTCTTGCCTAATCGGCACAAGGACGACGATACAACTGATCGTAGGTTGGATACGTAGAAATGGGCTGGAATAAAATTACGATTATTATTTTAAATTTATTTTTTAATATTTGAAATAAGTATTTTTAGAAGCCGATTCTATTGCATATATATATATATATATGATTACTTTTTTTATTACACATATTTATCATACATATATTTATTATCTGCATTTAATATGAAGAATATTTTTGATAAATCTGATTAAATAATCATTTCATTCTATTTTGTTTCGTAAATGTATCTAAACATAGGAATAGATTTCTTATTTCCTTATTTAATCCATTCCATTTTATTTTTACGATTTCAATCCATTATATTTCAAACAATTCTAGGATACCAAATGTGACATAAGTGTATGTTTGGATGACTTTTTTTTATCTGTATATGTATTTTATTTGTATTTGATCTATTTAATTTGTTTATAAATAAAAATATCTATTTTTTATTTACACATATTTCTTGATAAATAATCTATTTGAAAATGTTTGTATATTGTTTGCACACCAACGAAACATGCAGACCCTAACACTCTATTTGGAACAGAAGAAACACACTGAAACTGAAGGAAGGGAAGGAAAATCAAAGGAAAAATGTTATGTTTGGTAATATTTATTCGGTGAAAATGGAGTGATGTCAGTAGAAGTCAAAGAAAATCTAAATCCATTTGATTTTCATCCAACTTTGGGATGAAATGGAGTGAAAGGGGTTGAATCATATAAAATGACCAAAATGTCCAAAAAATGAGGGAAAAATTGAAGGTGAAATTAAATGTAACCATAATTTTGTCAAATAATAACCTTATTTTTCTTCTTTTCCTTCTATTCCTTCTATTTCTTTTCATCCACTTTTGTCCATTTCTACTTTAAACAATGATGCTAAACACAACGTAAGTTAGCACTGCCGAAAGAGATAAAGGAGAGCACATCCAAACAATTACCCCTAGAAGAGGGCAAAAGTATTGTGAGTTAAATTAATAAAAAAAAGATAATATATTTTATCTCAAATGATTACTTTCTTAGAAAACAAAAAGAAGAAAAAGAAGAGATAGGCATACGGGTTTGGCGGGTTGGTCCTTGCACGTTATATAAGTTGGGTCATTTTGGGCCACTTTTATACAAGCTAGAATTTTTAAGCCTAGGCCCGGCCTGCATTGGCCTATGGGCAAAATGGGTCCGCCTATAAGCTAAATGAAATTATTCTTTTTTTATGTTAGTTTATGAAAAAAATTAGAATATTTATATATTTTAGGGTTTATATATATTAACAATTAACTTTATTGCTATTTTGATTACTTATATATAAAAACGAGTTTTTTAAATGATTTATTGGATATCATATTACGTTTAAATTAATAAATATATACTTAAAAACATTATAATGCTTGTAATGTGTGTATCAATCTACCTTATTTCATAACGTATAATAAATATTCACTAATATGTTATTATATTATTATTAAATTTTTCTTTTATTTTTTTAATATTTTTGGCCCATCCGGCTCATCATGGGCTATCCCATTTTTGCCTGCGAGAGAAACAGGCCAGACCATTTTGGCTCGCTTTTAAACGGGCATAAAAAAATTGGTTGTGGTTCTTTTTTTATAAAGCGGGTAAACAGATCGGCCCACAAGCTACGACCCGAATGCCTAGCTCTCCAAACCACCACAATGGTTAGAACTAGAAGTGGGCAAGTAGGTTAAACAGGCCAACCCAACCCGGCCCAGCCCACTTTGGCCTATGGATTAAACAGGCCAAAAAATTTAACCTCTTTAAAAGCAGACCAAAACTTTTTGACCCTAACCCTACCTACTTTGGCCCATTAGTTAAATGGGCCAGCCTACTTTCTTTATCCTTTAATTTTTAACTCACTTATATATTTTGTGGGTTGAATGGGCCAAGTTGAAAAAAAAAAAAAACTATTTAACTTATTTATACTAATTAAATAAGATATATATAAAATAAAAAATGAATTTTATAGAGTTATATATGTATATTAATGATTAATTTCATTATTATTTTAATTACTTTTTATGTGAAAACAAGTTTTCTAAAATAACATACTAGATATATTTCATTTAAAACAATAATAATATACTTTAAAAAATATTATAATGCATGTGTATCAATTTCTCATTCTTTGTTATAATTAACACAAAAGTTTAATTTCAAATATAAAAGTCTCAAGAACAATGCTACATTAATAGATATTTTCCCCATAATTTTTTATTTTTATTATAAAAGTAGGTTAGCAAGCCAACCCACTTAACCCACGGGTTAACCCACTTTGGCTCACAGGTTAAATGGGTTGGATAAAATTGACCCACTTTTAAACGGGTTAAAAAAAGTTAGCAATAACACATTTTTAAAACGGGTTAAATGGGTCAAATCATGGGCCAAAACCCATTTATCTAGCTCTATTAGAACCAACGATGCGATCTAGTCGTACTAGTTTCCAAAGGATGGCTGACTCATGGTCTAGCCCAAAAAACCCGATGGACTAACCCAGGCCGATATAGAAAAATAAACTAAAGTGAAAAACAAAAGAAAATGAAATAAAAATAAATGTTTAAACTATTTTTGAGTTTTTATGTGAATAATGAAAACTTATCTGCTCAGATCTTGCTGAATATTTTGCTACTTGCAGCTCAAAACTAATAGAAAAATTACGATAATTCAAATTTCATCACATGGTCATAGGCAAATATACTTAAATTTATAATAGTATTATTATGTTGTGTTTTGGCTGTAATGGATATGTTTGAATTGTTGAATTTTTATCTGTAACATATCTAGTATATAATTTATTTGCATCATATCTGTATTATATCTGTGTAGTCTATTTATGAGTAAAACTATCATTTTTTTATTGATATTTGTTTATTGGCAAATAACTATTCGGAAACAATAAAAATATGATGTCAAAATAAATAGAATGTGATGAAACAAATAGATCCATAACCCTAACTCTACAGGGAGAAAAAGAAAAGCCAATTGATTTTGGTTGACAAAAAATTTGAACGAGTTGCGCAAGATATGATTTTTCTACATGATCATTATCACCCTTAGCAATGGAATTTGCATATTTTAGGTGCACTTATCATCTGTTGGAGAAGACAAGACGAGAATAACATGGATAACAAAGGATGAAGCCCCATCAACTGTAGAATACGGTACATCCCCAGGGGTATACACAAACTCATCAACAGGAACATCATCTTCATACGCTTATTCATTATATAACTCTGGTAAAATTCATGAAGCTGTCACTGGACCACTCATGCCCAACACAGTCTATTATTACCGTTGCAGCTCCGATTCAGCTCGCGAGTTTGAATTCAAAACTCCCCCCTCTCAGTTCCCCATCAAGTTTGCAATTATTGGTAATTTGATTGAAGCTTAGCCAGAATACTATCTAGATCATATACGATCTTTATTCGAGTATGGAAGAGTTTATGTTTGGATCTTTATGAATCCGGTCCATATATAAAGTTCCTCTCTCGAGTCCTAAATTGTTCATAGCTGAATTGATTGAGAATATTATGAATGTGGATAACATTATAACTATAGTATGATATGTTACATGGTAAACAAAAGTAGAGTTTGGTTATAGTACAGTATAAGACAACAAGATCAATAAAGTACAAGAAGAACACTACAGCAAAAGTTGTTTATACCATGTTTAAGTGCACTGAGGACGATATAAGTTCCTCATACCACGACTTGCTTGTGATATATTACTGAACTGATGGTCATAATGCAGGTGACCTTGGACAAACAGGATGGACCAATTCAACCCTCAGCAACATAGCAAAATCAGGTTACGATATGCTGTTGTTGCCAGGGGACTTATCCTATGCAGACTGCATGCAGCCATTGTGGGATTCATTTGGGCGGCTCGTTGAGCCATTGGCTAGCCAAAGGCCATGGATGGTGACGCAAGGAAACCATGAAATTGAAAAGATTCCAATCATCCATGGAAATTCTTTCACTGCCTACAACGCAAGATGGCATATGCCATTTGAGGAGAGCGGATCGAATAGCAATCTGTATTATTCATTCAATGCTGCAGGAGTTCATGTTGTTATGCTAGGATCATACACTGATTTCGATCCGGATTCAGAACAATACAAGTGGCTTCAAGCAGATTTGGGCAAGGTGGATAGGAAGAAGACCCCATGGGTATTGGTGCTAATCCATGCTCCCTGGTACAATACCAATACAGCTCATCAGGGGGAGCCTGAATCGGTCGATATGAAAAAATTCATGGAAAGTCTACTCTATGAGGCTCGCGTTGATGCGGTTTTTGCAGGCCATGTACACGCCTACGAGCGATTTGTAAGTTTCATTTATACTGCCGGATTACCGTCCAGTCCATTAACTAATCATTATAACCCCTGTTACATTGAGTTGTATCTTACATGTTCTGCTCATGCAGGATCGTGTGTATGATGGAAAAGCTGATAAATGCGGTCCTATGCACATCACGATTGGAGATGGAGGCAACAGAGAAGGCCTTGCCAAAGAGTATGTGTTCCATATCCTGATAAATTGTCATTAGGAGCCTTCAATCTATTTTACCATTAATTTTACTAGAACCAATGACTGACGAACCATTGTGAGGACAATAAATGAGTCAAACCCACTGTAAGTTTAGTTTTATATTTTATATGAGTTTGATTTAACAATCGAAGTAGAACTGGAACTATTTGAATAGTTTATTGATTCAAACTCAAAGTGTTATATAATGTTAGACTTAATTAGCTTGTAAGCTTACTTAAGTTCAAGCCGGAGAATAAATGTTAGTTAAATTTGATTCTAGTCTAAATATTATCATTATTATTAGAGAAGAAATGCTTTTTAGATTGAATTTAACTTAAATTGAGTGTGAGTTCATTTATTTGCAACATTATTGTATTTTCTAAAGAAATAGCAGATGATGGAATATTTTCAGACTATGCTCACAAAACATTTGTTAAAGGCATATAAAGAATAAAAAAAAAGAGTGAAAATTTTGTATATTTTGATTTCTTAATAAATGTCCGAACAACTGTTAATTTTTAATAAAATATGTTTAATTGTTTATACACACTGGAGACCGACTAAGAGTTTCTTTTTTACGGCAGGTATATTGATCCGAAGCCATCCATATCTCTATTCAGGCAGGCGAGTTTTGGACATGGGGAATTGGAGGTGTTCAATGCAACGCATGCGCTTTGGACATGGCATGTAAATGATAACGATAAGTCCGTCATCAGCGACTCGGTTTGGTTAAATAGCCTTTCATCTGAACCAACCTGTAAAATATAAAATGTTGTGAGACACAATAGATTTCACAAATGTTGTAAAATACCAGTAACATGAATGTTAAAATCATGGGTTAATTATATAGCTGTATAAATTTGGAATTTTATAATTTTTTTCTTTATTAAAATAGACATAGAAGCATTTCGATATATAATTTAGGTAGTATTGTAGATTTAGAGGTATAATTTCACAGAATTACCATTTTACTTATTCTATACAATTTTATATGATTCTATCAAATTTATACATTTCATTCATAATAGAATCATGATTTTAACAACCAAAATTAGAGACTATTTTATGTAGATTTTACGATTACAATAATTAAAAAAAGAAAAAGTGAACTTACTACATAAAATAATATTTGTCTATGCAATTAAGTTTGCTTTATGTTACAATTGCAATAATGCATTCAAATACAAACTCCTCTTTTTTAAGATTCTCTTAGGTCAGTTTGGGTATTGTATTTGTATTTTATCTATCTAATCTATTTATAAATAAAAATGTTTCCTTTTTATCTATATCTGGTTTTTAAGAATGGTATATTTGAAAATGATAAAAAAAAAAAAAAGATGCCAAAACAATCTAAAAACGATGAACCAAACAAACTCTTAATTGATGTTCTTTATCAGCTTTACCTAATCAAAATTTAGCTTCACAACCAAATTGATTGAAAAGTTTGAGTTAAAAGAAATTGAATTGGAAATAAATAATAATACTTCATTTTTTTTATTTTACAACACTTTTGTTCAAAATTATTATTTTAGAATACCTTCTTGAAAATTTTATTTTAGTAAAACTTTAGTTTTTTAAGTGTTTATACTTCTTAATTACATAAAAGTGTTGTTTATCTTCAAATGCTAATTGATGCTGAAGTACCTTTAAGGTTTTTAATTTTTGAACTTGTTACGGACTCTACATATTGCATAACTTATAAAATTAAGAAACTACCTTTTTTAGATTCCTTCCCACAATTTATTTACAATGAATATATAAAAATAAGATAATTTAATATATTACATGAAACGGTACATGTTATTATAAACTTGAAATTTAAGAAATTAAAAAAATTACAGTTTTCACATTATATTTGGTGTTGGTATCCTGTATAACCTTGTAGTTTTTATAAGGTATAAGGTGTTATAGGATAGATTTTAGATATAAAAATACTTTGTACCTTATAGGTTATGATACTTATACTTGCTCACACCTAAGATGTAATAAGTTCATTTAAGGCATAAACTCTGAGTGATTAAAAAATAAATAAAATAAAATCAACGTTTCATAAAGTAAAATAAATAAGGTATCAATATTTTACAAAGTTCATTTAAGGTATAAACATTTTGATTAGTTTTTAATTAATTTTTCTCACTTTTCCTCAATGATCTATTATGAGTACTCCGTTTGACTCACCTTGATATTGATACCTTTTAGTATAATCTATCTATTTAATAATGGAAGTATTTATTGATATGATCAAATGCAAAAGAAAAAAAAAGTTATTCTACTAATAATAATATGTAAAAACAAAGAGAAAAGAAGATATGTTTATAATACAATTAAAAAAACCTTAAATATTAACCTACTAGGGCTAATGGCAAGATGTTAACTAAAAATAAACACAACACAAGTAAAAGGATAAAAATGTAATAAAATATTAGTCATTTGGATTGGTAGAATGGCTATTCTCATTTGGATGATCTGTTTTTTATCTGTATCTGTATCGAAACGATATGTGTAAATATATCTTATTTGCATTTATATTTTATTCATATTTGATCTATTTAATATTTTTATAAAAGCTATCAATTTTTTTTATGTATATCTATTTTTTAATAAATAATTTGTTAAAAAAAATTAAAAATATATATCTGTATTAATAGAAAAAAATTAGTCAAACAGCCCTTAGATGAGCTAGTTGAATATCACGTCATTCATGCGTCACCTGGTGAGATGGCTGTATTGGATCGGTTGGACCACGGTAAATTTTCAAGGACGACTGGTCGAGTGGGAAGCAATGTCGTTTGAATGGTTGCTTGATTAATGATTATTCATCATCCTGTTTGGGCCGTGGTAACTCTTGAACCTCTTTAAGTCTCTTTTGGAGAACCTTGAGTCCTATCACACCGTGAAACCTTTGGCATGCATATACAGAAGTTTCTTCGTACCCCTCATTTGATATCTTGCGCACATCCTATTGAGTATCATCAAATTGTGATTAAATTTAGTGAATATGATAAATAATTAAATAACTCAAACAAAATTAGACTGGTTGGAAAGGTGACAATACTTTAGTAATATAACAATTCAACAACTAAGAGCAGCACTTCATAATGATGATATATTATTACTAAATTGTAAGCAAGGCTATTTGTATAACGTAATGGCCAAAATTGAAATTACCATGACACCTTGTCTCTTCGGGTGTGTTGGGTTTGGGTCCAACTTATATGGGCACATAATATAGTAAAAAATAAAACCCTAGATATATAAAAAGTCTTTTTTATTATTGTCTTAGGGCAAGGAAAAGAGAAGAGAGAAAAAACACAATATACACACTCCTAAGTCTAGAGAGAGATCTAGAGAGAGGATTTGTTGTGAATCCACCGGGTTATGGTGTGATTGAGAAAGCCACTAGTATAAACTAGTGAATATTGTGTTTTTATTCCATTATTGTGTAAGTGGAGTTTTTTCGTGCGCGGTGGTCCCATGGTTTTTCCCCACATTGGGGTTTTCCACGTTAAATCCTGGTGTTTATCGTCTATTTGATTTCATCGTATTTGTTAATCATTTAGGCAAGAAAAAAAAGAGCGATATTTTCTTAACAAAGTAGTAAATGAGCGATCTTTCCTTTAACAAAGTGGTAAATGAGTGATCTTTTCCTAACAAAGCGGTATCAGAGCGTCCAGGTTTCAAAAAGAAATTAGGTTTTTAGCTGCACAGGGTTAAGGTTTAGGTTTCTTCATTTCAGAAATGGCTGAATCTTCAGGTACGATGATCAAACTAAATTTATCTAACTATTCAATTCAGAAATCTATGATGGAGGATCTTTTGTATTGTAAAGATCTGTATTTGCCATTGGGGGGTGATACTGCAAAACCCCAGGATAAATCCGCTGCAAAATGGACGATATTACGTAGGAAGACTGTTGGTTATATCTGACAGTGGGTTGATCAGAGTGTGTATCATCATGTGGCTCAAGAGACTAGGGCTGATGTTTTGTGGAAGAAGTTAGAATCCATGTATGAAAGGCAAACTGCCTTGAACAAAACTTCTTTGATTAGAAGAGTTGTTAATTTAAAATACAGGGAGGGTTCTAATATGACTGAGCACTTGAACGATTTTCAAGGGCTTGTAAATCAACTGACAGCAATGAAGCTTGTGCTAAAGGATGAGATCCAGGCACTCCTGTTGCTGAGTTCCTTACCAGAAAGTTAGGAGACCCTAGTAGTATCAGTGAGTAATTCTGCTCCAGATGGGGCCTTGATACTTGCCATGGTCAAGGACAGTTTGATCAATGAAGAGGCCAGAAGGAAGGACTTGAGTATTGGTTCAAACTCAAGGGCACTCGTTGCTGATAAATCTGAAAGGAGAGGTAGAAGCAAGCATAGAAGTGACAAATCTGACAGATCTGACAAGTCCAAGGGAAGATCTAAGTCAAGGGGTAAGAAAAACCTTAAATGCTTTTATTGTGACAAGTTAGGGCATTTCAAGAAAGATTGCAGACTGTGGAAGAAAAAGCAAGGAAATGATAAAGGCGATGAGGATACCACTACTGCAACAGCAGATGGTGAGGTTGTGGTTACATGGGATGAGGGTTGTATTAGTTTTGTAGGTCATGACAGTAACTGGGTTGTGGATTCTGGTGCCTCCTTTCATGTGACAGCACATGGTGAGTTTTTCTCATCCTATGTTACTGGTGATTATGGCAATGTTAGGATGGGAAATTATGAAACCTCAAAGATTATTGGCATTGGAAATGTTGCATTGCAAACTAATACAGGTTGTAGACTTATTCTCAAGGATGCGAGACATGTACCGGACATCCGCCTGAATCTGATCTCTGTAGGAAAATTAGATGATGAAGGCTACCATAGTCAGTTTGGTGATGGGAAATGGAAACTCACCAGAGGCTCCTTGATTGTAGCCAAGGGAAAGAAATGTAATACCCTTTACTTAATGCCTGCAAAGTTAAGTAAAGGAGATTTGAATTTGACAGATGATGCTACTGTGGAGCTATGGCACAAACGGCTAGGTCACATGAGTGGAAAGGGCCTCCAGATGCTTGTGAAGAGGCAACTTTTACTTGATTTCAAAGGTACTCTATTAAAACCTTGCACTGACTGTCTTGCTGGTAAGCAACATAGAGTTGCATTTTAGAGAAATCCACCTAGTAGGAGATCTCATATACTAGATTTGGTTCACACTGATGTGTGTTATATGAAGGATTTGACTATAGGTGGTGCCATGTATTTTATTACATTTATTGATGATTGCTCTAGGAAGCTTTGGACTTATGCCTTGAAGTCCAAAGATTAGGTGTTGTCTGTTTTTAAATAGTTTCATTCTAGAGTAAAGAGGGAAACTGGCAAGAAGCTGATTTGTGTTAGGGCTAATAATGGTGGAGAGTACAGAAGGCCATTTGGGCAGTATTGTACAAATCATGGGATAAAACTGGAGAAGACAGTTCCCAAGACCCCACAGCAGAATGGTGTTACAGAGAAGATGAATCACACCATCACTGAGAGAGTGAAGTGCATGTTATCTCATGCCAAGCTACCTAAGTCATTCTAGGGTGAGGCCATGAGGACAGCTGTGCATGTGATAAATCTATCTCCCTTATATACTCTAGATGGAGATATACCAGAGAAGGTATGTCTTTGGTTGCAGGGCCTTTGTGCATATACTAAAGGATGAGAGGGCAAAGCTTGATCCTAACTCCAAGTAGTGCATTTTCTTGGGTATGCACATGATGAGTATTGATACAGGTTATGGGATCCTGTTGACCGGAAGGTCATCAGAAGCAGAGATGTAGTCTTTCTGGAAGAGCAGACAGTTGAAGACATCAAGAAGGCTGATGCGTCATCATCCTCAGGCCAGATTCCCATAAATGTAGATCCTGCACCTTCTATAGATACAACAGATGAGAGGACTGTAGAAGACACAGTGGAAGAGATCCAAGAGCCTCAGCAGCAGGTTAAGTTGAGGAGATCTTCAAGAGACAGAAGACCATCTGTCAGGTATGGTTCAGGTGAGTATGTGATGCTTACTGATGGGGCAGAGCTTGAATATTATGAGGAAGCAATGACTGATAACAAGAAGAAAGAATGGGTTAAAGCCATGCAAGAGAAAATCGATTCCTTGCATGAGGACAAGACTTATGAGTTAGTTCAGTTGCCTAAGGGCAAGAGACCCCTGAGTGACAAATGGGTTTACAGACTGAAAATAGATGAGAACACAGTCGAGATACAAGGCAAGATTGGTTGTAAAAGGGTTTGGTCAAAAGAATGGAGTTGATTTTGAAGAGATATTTTCACCTGTGGTGAAGATGTCATCCATCAGAGTAGTGCTCAATATTGCAGCTAGTCTGGATCTAGAGATAGAGCAAATGGATGTGAAGACAGCATTCCTTTATGGTAATTTGGAGGAGGAGATCTACATGGAGCAGCCTAAGGGTTTCAAGATCAAGGGGAAGGAGAATCTTGTATGCAAGTTGAAGAAAAGTTTGTATGGGCTGAAACAAGCTCCAAAGCAGTGGTACAAGAAGTTTGACTCCTTTATGCTTGATCCGGGTTACATCAGGACTGCCATAGATCATTGTGTCTTCATCAAACAGTTTTCTAGTGGTGAGTTCATCATACTTTTGATTTATGTTGATGATATGTTCATCATTGGCAGGGATGCTAAGAAAATCAGAGATTTGAAGACTACTATGAGTAAATCTTTCTCCATGAAAGATTTAGGACCTGCTGGCCACATACTGGGAATGAAGATCATTAGAGACAGAAAGAGCCAGAAGTTGTAGTTGTCACAGGAGAGGTATATTGAGAAGGTGCTAGAGGGATTCTAGATGAGAAAGGTAAAACCTGTTTGCTCTCTACTTTTTAGACATTTCAAATTGCATTCACTTCAGTGTCCTAAAAGTGAGGCAGTCAAAGAGGAGATGAAAAGGATCCCATATGCTTCAGTTGTGGGGAGTCTAATGTATGCTATGGTATGCACTAGACTTGATATTGCTCATGCTGTTAGTGTTGTAAGCCGATATCTCTCAAATCCAGGAAAGGAGCACTGGTATGCAGTGAAGTGGATTCCCAGATATCTCAGAGGCACTTCTAGGTTTTTTCTATAGTTTGGTGGTAGCAGTAAGCCTGTGTTAGAGGGTTTTTCAAATGCTGATATGGTAGGAGATTTGGATTCCAGGAAGTCTACTTCAGGTTATCTAATTACTTTTGCAGGAGGAGCAGCGTCCTGGCAGTCAAAGTTGCAAAAATGTGTTGCACTTTCCATCACTGAGGCGAAGTATGTTGCTGTGACAGAAGCCTGCAAGGAAGTCTTGTGGATGAAGAAGTTCTTAGAAGAACTAGGTCAAGAGCAGGAAGACTTGAAGCTATATTGCGACAGTCAGAGTGCTATCCATCTTAGTAAGAATCCTATGTTTCATTCCAGATCGAAACATATTGATGTGAGATATCACTGGATTAGAGATGTGAAAGAGTCCAAGCAGTTGAAGCTTGAGAAGATCCATACTAATGATAATGCATCAGATATGATGACCAAAGAACTACCAAAAGAGAAGATCACTTGTTGCAGGAAGATTGCAGGAAGATTGCAGGAGTGATGGAACTCCCCATAATAGTTGGAGGAGGAGTTTGTTGGATATAAATCTAACACATATATGTCTATATCCAAGGAGATCCTAAGTATAGGGTTTATACTTAGATGAAAGGGTGTGTAATTCAAGAAGATTTGATGATATCGAGTTATACACGGGTTGGATCGCCGCCTACATCGATTGCTGAAGTCGTACACATGTCACTCTCCCTATATGATTTGGAGGGGGAGTTTGTTGGGTTTGGGTCTAACTTATATGAGCCCATAATATAGTAAAAAATAAAACCCTAGATATATATAGAGTCTTTTTTTATTGTTGTCTTAGGGCAAGGAAAAGAGAAGAGAGAAAAAACACAATATACACACTTCTAAGTCTAGAGAGAGATCTTGAGAGAGGATTTGTTGTGAATCCACCGGGTTATGGTGTGATTGAGAGAGCCACTAGTACAAACTAATGAAGATTGTGTTTTTATTCCATTATTGTGTAAGTGGAGTTTTTTTCGTGCAGCAGCGGTCCCGTGGTTTTTCCTCACATTGGGGTTTTCCACATTAAATCCTGGTGTTTATCGTCTATATGATTTCATTATATTTGTTAATCAATTAGGCAAGAAGAAAAAGAGCGATATTTTCTTAACAAAGTGGTAAAGGAACGATCTTTTCCTAACAGGGTGTGTGTTTGACCTATTCCATGATCTAGTACTTAGAAGATAATTTGTTATGCAATCCTCAAGTTAAAGCATAAAATATACCTATGAATGAGCATAAACACTATAAGAAAAATAGAAACAAAAATTTTGTGATAGAAAGCTACTAAAATAAGTCAAATTTCTATAAAAACAATCAGTGATGATGATTTTTGCGACAGAATTTTATGTTTAGAAACGAAAATTTCATATCTAAAACCCGATTTTCTTGTAGTGAAAACTCTAGTCCATAAAAGATAAATATTGTTTCTAAACCTGCTTCCATCAATACAAGGTATTATAGCAAAACTGACAAAGCATAGCTTTTATTTATAGCAACAAAGGGTACTTTACATTCATAAAGTTTATATTATACTTAACATAACATCAACATAGCAATCCTACTTTTTTACCCCCAAAACCTTGTTGAAAACCCTACTCTTAATCCCCATCCCAAAACTCAATCTTCAAAACTTGAGATTGGATAAACTAATCCCTCAATTCATATTTAAATTAAGTGAGTACAAACTAAAAGAAATAATGATTTTAGAGCATATATATGTGTGTGTGTGTGTACACACAAGTATAGTATCGAACCCTTATGTAAAAATCATATACCATACTAATGCACATGATGACATACACTCGTACCAACATCCTATCCATACAAGTGACATATGGTAGATCAAGTGGATATTTTCATGAATTAGCTATTAAACTGTAAAGCTTAATTTGTAAATGCCATCCATAAGAATTTACGGCTTGCAATTTTTTAATATATAACAAATGCCCTCTCTCCCTTGAGTGGTGCCATGCTAGACCCTATAGGTAGTTTGGAACCTAGGAGACATGATCAAAGGTAGAAATGATCAAACCTCCTCGGGCCTTCATTGAAGGGAATTTTAGGAGGAATCCAAAGTAGGTAGTCAATCGCCTACATTTAGCAACCCTTCTTCCATTGAGTAGACGTCAAGTATTAGGAACTTAGGTTGATCGCATTTGCTTGTTAAACAATTGAAAGCCATAAAAAGGTGATTTTTAGATACCACTAAGTTAATAACCCTACACCACACTTTATTTTTCTTAAGTGCCAATTGTTGATCATGACAAAGAAATGAGCATAAACCATGTTGGTGTGATAATTGTGCCTATAAGAATTATTTTAATAGTATACCTAAACTATATTTGACCTAATTATAATGTTGTTTGTGGTTGATATCAAGACCAATTGGTAACCATTTCGAATAAATGAAAGATCATGAACTAGATAATTGTAAGGTGAACAGCATTGCTTATAATTAGGTAAGAAGATAAATATATTGAGTGAGTCATCAATATGGTGGAATTATCAATGCCACAGGCCTAAACATCTAGAGAGGAGTCATCGACACATACACAACAAAGTTATGGTATGTTAGGAATGGGTAAGTTTTAATGGGAGTACTTGAATATTTTGGTTTGTAACAAAATTATACCTAAAAAATTTGTATTGTAAAGGTACCCAAATTTTTTAATTGTTTCACGGTGGTACTTTTGCCAGGAATCTAACCAATTCTCAAACGACTCGCTAACGTGGAACCAAAACACACTGAAAAAAAAAGAAAAAAAAAACCTTCTCTCTATCCTAGTTAGCATATTTATCTCTATTTTTTATTTTTTATTTTTTATTTTTTTTTACTTTCCTAGCTTGCTTTCTCTCTCTCTACTATGTCATTGTTTTCTTCTCCACTTTCTTTCCTCTCTCTTCCTCTCTAAAACACACTAAATCCAATGTGGTACCCAAAGGCCTACTTATAGTAGGTGCTAAACCCCCACCAACAACATATACAATATAAGAAAAAAAAAAAAAAAGGTAAAAACCATCAATTTCTTTCATCCAGAAAGATTACAAATTAAAATGTGTGTATTTATTGAAATTAAACAAGAATGAGATTTTACTGTAAAAGTTATAAATTTGATATGGCAAAAATACGAAATTTAGGTTTACTTTTACATTGTATATAATGTTTGGGCCTTGAAGTAGGGGGGAAAAGTAACTAACGAGTTGTTAGGGAAGCCTTTCTAGTGGGATGCAAGCAGGCTATTATTGAAACAAAAACGAAAATGTACTGAGTCTCAAATAAATAAATAAAATAAGATAAAAAAAAGGAAGAAAAAAAAAAAAAGGAAAGACAACACAATTATTTTCTATTATATATATGTATGCACGCTACACAATATAGCAAAAGATGCAAAAGAAGCTTCCATTGTGTTGTTTATTTTCGATTATCACGATTCAGTTAATCGGTTTATGGTCTTATTTTTTGAATTTAACAGTAATGATTGGTTTTTTAATATTCCGATCCTAAACCGATCTATTATAAACAATTAATCGCCTTAACGATTAACTTTTTTTTTTCAGTTTTTGGATTGTAACCATTTAACATAATGATGCGATCTACAAAGAATAAAATAAAGTTTAGGGTTTTAAACCTTTAATATCTGACTATTTATATTTTTAACAAAATAATTATATAAGTATATAATTAATTATTTTATAATTATATTATAAATTATTTTATCTTAAATTTCCTTGGCAGGATCACATATTCATCCATAATATACACTCCCTCATTCCACTAAATAATAAAATTAACATTTTTTTTATAAAAAAAGATACAAGTTCACCGACACCTTCCTAACACATCATACAACTGGTTTATACATATTTTTTTGTCAATTTGGATATCATATACATATTTTTTTTTTTGTCAATTTAGTTCCATGTCAAACTAAAAAAAAGGTGTATTTAACTCTATACAAGTACGTCCAACAAGTTATAATATCCGAACAAAATAATTATATAAGTGTATTATAAATTATATATATAAATACGAAGCAATTAATCAAAACGGTCAGTTTTTTATTTTATAAACCAAAATCAAAAACCAAAAAAATTAGAAACTCCAATTCTAAACCGAAACCGATGAACCGATTAATCATTTTTTTGGATTGATATTTTGATTTTGATTCGACTATCTTAAACATTCGGTTTTTTTCACACTCTTAATTATTCCCGTGCTCATCAAGGACATATAAGGATGCAGCTCCATGTGCTGCTTGTAAGGTGCTAGTATCAGTATCACGCATTGGTTGGCCATTATCATCGATGATCGCTACAGTAATTATTCGCCCACTGCCAATTGCTGAAACATTTATAAATTTGTTCGGTTGCTCCCTCACAATCAACAAGCTTGGCTAATTATTGTGAATGGATCAGTTACAATTTGTTGCTTTTGTACATTTGGCAGTGTGGATAGCATAACTGACCCACACCCACTTATAACAAGAGAGAAAATTCTATAATTTTATATAAATTCTTAAATTTTACTAAGGTCTGTTTTGTTTTGAGAGAGAAAGAAAGCGAACGAAAGAGAACGATAAAAGATTTGTGAGATTTTAGGTTTTTTTCATTATTAATTTTTATTTATTTTTTATTTTTTATTTTTTATTTTTTACTTTTCGGAATGCTAAAAATTAAATTTTTAGATGTTGACCTGGCTTTGTTATTGGGTTTTGATTTGTTTTGAGTCCTTTTTTTTTTACCCCCTTTTATGGGTATTGGTCGGTGTGAAGATGGAGAAGAAGAAGAGCACAAGCAGCAGGAGAGAGAAAGTGAGGGAAGGAAAAGAGAAAGAAAAAAAAAAAAAAAAGGGAAAAAAGAGAATTAAATTCCTATTATTAGAGCTATAAATGAGTTAAGCTATTCTTACGCTATTTGAGTTTAAACTTAAACTTATTTAGCTAGACGCGACAGGTATGAGCTTATCTTTACACTTGTAAGCTTGCTCATAAGCATGTTCGTTAAGGGCTAGTGAGTCAAGCACATTAAAAACTTGTTTAATATATATATAATTAATATAATATTATATATAATTATTTATTTTAATTTAATATTTTATATAATTAAAAATACAATTATATATGTTAAACGAGCTCAGTTTATACGACTTTAGCTAAAAGAATCCAAGCCTAAGCTCAACTATTTTAACTAAATAAGCCAAAATGAGTCGAGCTCAAGTTGAAAATTCCTTATTGGGTTTGGACATGAGCCTACACATTCCATACTCGTTAAGAGCCCAGCTCAACTTGGCTCAGCTTGAGCCCGTTAAGGATTTAAACGGGTCGGGCCAGGCTAATGCCATCAAAAGCCCAGCTTTGGTTTGTTGTGCTTATTTGCATCCTTATCTATTATAATAGAGTTATAATGACTATTACAATATTAACTTGGTATAACAAATAAAAAAATAATTATTTGAGTAAAAATCAAATATTTATAATGTCTCTTGTCTTTATTATGAAGAGATGATAATTATGTAGGTAAATATTACGAATAATACCTAAACTTTGATAAAAAAAAAAATACAATTAGGTACTTCAAATATGACGATCAACTTAAAACCTAAATTTTAAAATTGACCAATTTAATACTTGAAAGAACATTTCATATATGCTGATCAATATTACAGAAATACTATTGGCGTACATAGAAAGTTTTTTCAAGTATTGAATTGATCAATTTCAAAATTCATATACCAAATTGATCAATTTTAAGGTTTAAGTACCTAATTGTATATTTTACCAAAGTTCATATATTATTCATAATATTAGCCCTAATATTCAGGTATCATTCGTAATATTAGCCCTAATTATATAGATAATATTTTTAAGATAGAGGTATTTATGATAAAAATTAAAAATAAATCATTGAATGAGTTTGGAAACAAATTATTATTTATTATTTTGTATATAATAATATATTTACGTAGAATAAGAAAGAAAGGGATAATTGTAATATTAAGTGATGCACATAGCTTGGCATGTCGTGTGTGTTCTGGTGATATGGCACCATTGTGCTGGTGCTGCTTCTGCACGCGATTAACCATATATGGCAACAAAAGAAAATAAACCAGAAAAAAAAAAAAAGGGGAAAATATAAAGATAAGGGGAAAAAGAATTCTTAGGAAAGTAGGACAGAAATGTCACCCTTCCGAATGGGCCATTATAAATACCGAAGTCGTAACGTATCAGCTACTATATCATAGTCTTTAAGTCTCTTGGATAGTTTATATATATTAAAAAAAATTATATATATCACTTTCACATAATTTTAAAATTTGAACATTATTGCTCTTGCAATTTCTTTAGTAAATGTGAAATGTACGTTGCTTCACTCCCACAATTTTAACTCATCCTCACTTCCAGAACTCAATAAAACTCTTAAATGGTGACTGTTCATATAAAGGAAAATTCAATTTAATTTTGTCTAACAAGTTATTTATTTAATTATCGGTCAATTTTTTTAAAGCTCCTGCAGGTCCATTGGTTTCTAAATATTAGGACCACAGATTTGTAAGAAATACTAAGTGTGACGGTAAGGATCTAATTATAGTAAACACGAGCATGTCACGTGATTATCATGCTATACATGAACTAGAAAAACAATATATATAAGGATGATAAAGAGAAAATCATATAGGAAGGAGGAGTAGACAGTCTTAATAGGCTCTAATACACTTGTGATAAGTGAGAGAGATAGAAAGTATCAGTCTCACTATAGATGACGAATCGATAACTATTATTGATTTGATTCATCAAGATGGAAATCCGATAGCACGACAATGTTTATCCAAGATTTCACTTATCTAAATGAGGTGGGGACTAGTGATATTTATAGAAAATCTAACTATCAATATCGTCTGTCAGATCAAATGGACGATCAACAGTTAGGATGAGTCTCTTCCATAATGGATATAGAAATTGACTCTCTTATGGACTCAAAGCCCATTACGGCTTTTATTTGTAATGTGAGTGAGTTAATTTAAGAAATATTGGAATTGGATAGGCCAATTGGGCCCTATTTCAAACCTATAATGTCCTTTAATCATCCCAAATGAGCTAGACTTAACTCTCTAAGCCCTATCATATCAACTCAGAAAATTAATCCTAAATAAAAATTAGGCTTAAAGCCTTTATAATCAAATTCAACATAATTTGTTTTTTTCTAACTTAATTTGGGGAAACATATAACTAAATAAATTAGATCTTAGTTGGGCAAAATAGTAAAATAAAGTAAATAAATAAGGTCGATCTTGCACTAAATTAGATTCATTCTTCTTGCTGCCATTCTCATATAATTGGAATATATTTCGCTTCCAACGAGTCAGGCATGTAAGAGAACCCACCACGCACGCTTACCATACTTCACATATAGAAAGGGATGTGCATGTATAGCTAGCATTTTATTTTGTAAATTTTTACAGTATTAAAAAATATAAAATTTATTCTACTATATTTGGTTCATAAAATAAATATAACACTTGATAAAACTTTTCTTATGGTATGGGCTCAACTTATGATTATTGTCATTTCCTATTTTATGATATAAAAATATTAAAATAAGATAAAATAATACCTATTAACAAGATGTCAAACTAAGTGGGAAAAAAAAAAAGTTGTCGAACTAACACTGCCAGTAGTGTTTCAATTTTTGTTAACTCTAACCTTAATAAATTACCACCGCTGCCACTACTATTACCATTACTATTACGGATGCAACCGGATGAGGTTTCAGATGGGTCATATAAACCCAAACCCCAACCTACTATACTATAAGACATACCAAACCTGACCCAATAATGCTGTAGTTTTTTTTTTTTTTTCTATATCCAAACCTATCCTACATAGTTTACTCTAAAACCCGTCATCGGTCTGATTATCAACTCGATTACTCGTCCGACCACCTGCCCGATTATCAACTCGAACCCACCTTGCTTTTTTTTTTTTTCAATAGATTCAGAAAACTTAAGCCAATAAAATAATAGTTTAATAATATAGCAATTCAATTTGTCTTTGCCAATTTATTTTTAAATTTAGCCTATTACTATGTTTACATTTAGTAAATATATTTACATTATAAATTTTTTTTTATTGGGACTAACGGGTCGGGTGAGTATCTATCAGGTTTTAGTAGTATCCAAACTTGACCCTAATACCTTGCAGGGTTTTTTACCTATGTCAAAACCCGACCCTATTACTCTATAGGGTTCAACCCTATAAGGTTTTTACCAGGTTGGATGAGTCGAAAACCCGTTAATAGCCGACCTAATTGCATCCCTAACCACTATCGTCCCTATTGCCATTGTAATCATGGATCGCCACAAACATAATATCAATAATAATTTGCCATCACCATCATTGCATTATTACCATTATTTATACTATCACCAATATTAATTGTAATAATTGTACATGACATATAAAATATATATATATATATATAAAATCTTATATTGTACTTAGCGTGCAAAATATAGTATAAAAAACTTGTACCGTCCTATTCTCTTTGTGTTGTATTGTGTTATATGTTCTCCTTATCCCATTAGAAATCAAGGAAACTTCGATAGTCCTGAGATAAAATTAAACCGTATGTAATATTATTAAATTGATTAAAAAATTAGTATAAAAAGATATTAGGGGTTTTAATCACAATCGGAATATAGATTTGAATCGCTTAATAATTTAAAAAAAAAAAAACTTTTCCCGTTATAGCCAACATGGACTATAGAATTTTGTAGAAATCAATACTATAGAAAGATAAAAGGAATATATAGATTATGCCACACTTCTTAAAGGTTAAATGAAAGAAACATTTGTATATCCTGCATGCATATTTTTCACTAGTAGTATAATTATTTTTAGAAATGCCAAATGGTTTCTATTTATGTTTGCTAATTAACTAGTATTTAAACGTCCATACTGGGGACATTTATAAAATATCAATGATTGAACTGTATAAACCATTCCATATATAAAAGAGAGGTGGCAAAGAGTGTCTTTTCTCACATTCGTTTATTATTCATATTCCCGATATCTTAGGGTTTTGAATTTGAAGATTGGAGCCATGGCCACCGGAAATTCATCCTTCCTGGTGGCTGTATTTATAATTGCCATGGCTTTCGCCGGAATGCTGCAGTGTGTTACGTCGTATGATCGCCCAAAACCACGCCCTTCCGTCTTCGTTCATCGCCGGAAAGATTTGGAATCCTCGTCTCCAGAACAGGCATGTATATTTATTTTTCCGATGTTCTAGTGGTATCTCGACCAAACAAAATCAAACAAATACGTAAGCGGAACAAACTTTTATGATTACGGATTGATCCTATCTCCTATGCTTCTTATTATTGGTAGAAACACAATCGAAATGTGGAAGTTGAGAAAGCGAATATCCCGCAAAATTACGCATTATCATAGTTTATTTATCATTGTATTGATCTATCATTTGGCTGAATGTGTCCATACATTCATTCAAATTCTTCAATTTTTGTAGTTCAACATGGAATTTTCTTCACATATGCTTGTTTTGATAAAATGTGGATGTGAATACACAGTTCATTTATGAGAATAATCATAAAAACAACTAGTGATGATAATTTTTATGATAGAAATTTATCTTTAAATATAAAAATTTCATTCCTAAATATTAGTTTTCTTATAGTATTTTTTTTCTTTTATCTCTGAATGATTTAGTGTTTGTATTTTCAATTTGATTGTAATTAATATCTATACTTTAAATTTGATTAGCAATTATTGTCAATTTTTTTACTAAATTGCACAAATAAAAGTTTAGGCGTTAGCATTAGATTATCTGCAAGGAGGGGGAAAAATGGATAACTCCAACATTTGCAATATATTACCATAAAAACAAATCATCTACTACCAAGGAAACCGGTTTGCTTTTCCAGTCAGAAAGTTTTAGGATTTAGGTTTGTAATCAGGCACTTAGGATAAATTATATTCGAATGCAATAATTTTTTTTTATACGTATAAGGCTCAAAAACATATATAATAAATGAATGAAACATGAGATACAAAAGAAAAAAAAAATTTGCAAATTGAAATTAGGTTTTGCGTAAACAAAAGAGGAATTCGTTTCCGTGGAGACCAATAAAAAAGAGTTTGTGTCGTGTTTCCATCGAAGTGTTATATCATGCAAAACTTGTCCTGTCGGTTCGGTTCATATTATTCTGGCGCACATAAGTCAAATTTATGTAGTAGTATAGTAGGTCACGCCATCACCGGTTGTTCTCTTGGCCTCATCTAACGATATATTCCGTACGAGGAAATATAGGTGTATGATATCTATGGGATCAGAATTTGTTGCCTCCATGATGCATCTCATTCATATTTCGGTAAATGGATATTTGACACGTATACAAAAATAAAAAAATTAAAAATAATACAAATAATATTTATCATTTCAAGATACGTATCAAATACTCATTCTTTGAAACAATAAAACATTATAGAGACAATAAATGTGTTTTCATATCTAGATATGTTATCGTATGTTTATATATATGTGTGTATATAAATATGAATTATCTATATGTTGAATTAGATCTGTTAATTTGATGTAAACAGGGATGATCTAGGCGAGGGCCGAGAGGGGCTCCGACCCTCCTTGCTTGGGAAAAAAACTTGATAAATATATATATTTAAATAAGAAAAAAAAATATGTTATGCTTATATTTGTAATAAAGTAAATTTGGTCCTCCTAATTATATGCTTCTGCATTAGTCCCTAGATGTAAATAATATACAAAATAAGTTGATAATAGCCTTATAACCTAGTGACATATTTCTTGATCTTTGAACTGAAAGGTATCAAGTTTGATTCCATACCTCATTATTATAATGACCATATAATATATATATATATATATATGTAAGAGCTGATTGGGGTAAAATATTACATAATCTTATTATCTCCATATTATAGGAATTTGATTATAGTTGTTACAGATTAAAAAAATTAATGACGGTGAATTAAAATTCCACGATCTGCCTCTAAGTCCATGATTGGAGTGTATAGTTTATAGTTAATAATTGGATCCCGTAAATCAAGCATCGATTGGCTAGGGCATATGAATGAGGAAGAGAATATGCTGGAATTTCTTTCCCGTTTAAGAAAAAAAATGCAACTCCGGCCACTATCATTGGAGGGAATATCCATGTATATTTATATATATTTAACCCAAACAAACAAAGACGTAACAGTCCACGCCAAGGGATGCTATAAACAAGCATGCATCTTAATGGGACACAATTAGGAAAGTATTTATACCCCATGTGGATGGTGTTATGGTAGATAATTATGCATAAAAAAATAAATTATTTGGGAACTTGTAATAATTAGTTGGCAAACTTGTCCATCTTTTGTCCGACTTTAATTAGGATAGAGCTCCTTGCAGATCTTCTTTTGGCAAAGATTCATAAGAAACAGGTTATAGTTGTACTTGGTAAACTATTGAAGTTACATCGACCATGGATTTTTATATGGAGCCTTTACATAGGTTACGGCTTTTAAAATATGTTAATTCTATAAAATGTCTCCTAAAATTGACTACATACTCAACCTTCAAAAAAAAATTTTGGGGCAAATCTCATCTCATGATTAAACCACTAAAATACTTATTATTGTATTATTTTATAACTTTTTTAATGATAAAATATTGAATAAAACAATCCCATTAACTAGGTTGTAAAAGTTTCCAAACTTTTGAATTAGGTTGCATTTGTAATTGTTTATTTATTTCAAATCGTATTTAGGTTCTTCTTAACTCATCTAGTGTCAATCGTTAATAGGGCATATTTGTTAATTAAATGGCTTCAAAATGATTGAAATCTTTCATATTCTATAAGTTATGTTAGGGGCAAATATTTAGAAGGAGAAAAAAAGAGATTCATTGCAGTCCTTTTATATCACATTTGGTGTACAAAAATTATTTGGAATGGATTAAAAAGAAATGAGTTCTAGAATAATAAAAAAAAAACACCCATTCTTGTGTATTGAAGTGTTCACCGAATGGTGTTGAATAAAAGATGTACAAATTATTTAATCAAAAATATCGCTGGCAATAAGTATAAATTATAAATATGATAAGGTAATGGTGGAATCGAATTTCTTTGGATAGCGGAATCATCCATTCTAAAAGTCACGATTAGTCTAACTTCTAAAAACCCATCAAAATATAGGAAAAACCTAGAGTTACAATTCTATTGAGGATTTATTTGCATGTACCAAATGCAGCATTCTAAATTTTAGTTATTAGATTTATATGGATATAATAGAATATATATTTCTACAAAACTATTACTGCATTTAATTTGTTGCAATTCTACAAAAATTCAATTCCATTGATGAGTAATGAGTATAATTAGGATGGGTTCCTAGGGATAGAATACAGAATTATGAAATAAAATTGATGTAATCCTTCTTTACAAAACTAATGCTGCATCTAGTTTACTGCAGTTCCACAAATTATACATCCCACCAAATAATCTAGAATTGCAAGTCCTATTAAGACTAAAGGGATAGTTATTCTTAATCTTCTTCATTTTATTTTAATATTTCTTTATTTTATCCATAAGAACTTATCCTATCACCCATTACTCGTCAAGTATTGCAGCAACAATATATTGGTAACACACACACACACACATATATATATTTCTAACATATGATTAATATCATTTTAAGTGTAACCAAACAAAATATTAATTACTAGCTCTTGATTTCATTTATTGATAATTTCAATTCCATTATTACTCTATTCTATTCAGCCAATTAAATTGATATTTATAATGTGATTTTTCATATGCTAATCCTGATAAGATCTTATGCAAATTTGCTATTTGCTTACAAGTATATACATTTAATAGATATCCATGTGTAGAACCAGTCTTTCCGTAGTTATACATTGATATAAAAGATTATCTCGAAGATTTATTCATTTTTTTTTTTTGGAAATTCTCTTAGCTGTAACTATATTTCAGCACCTAGTATGAATGAACCATGTGATCAATATATATATAAATGATTCCTTAGTAATGGAATTGTCACATTCCAGGTGCACATATCATCTGTTGGGGAAGATAAGATGAGAATAACATGGATAACAAAGAAAGAAGCCCCGTCAACCGTAGAATATGGTACATCTCCCGGGGTATATACAAACTCATCATATGGAACATCATCTTCATACACTTATACATTGTATAAATCCGGTAAAATTCATGAAGCTGTCATTGGACCACTATTGCCCAACACCATCTATTATTACTGTTGCAGTTCCGATTCGGCTCGCGAGTTCAAATTCAAAACTCCTCCCTCTCAATTCCCCATCAAGTTTGCAATTATTGGTAATTTAACTAAAAACTTTGACTGACTACTAGTTAGCACCAAATCAGATCTTCTTCCAATTGTAAAGTAGTTTATGATATAGTCTTTATAAACTCAATTCATATGTGATATATGAATTTTCCCTCCTAGATGTTGAATTGTTTTTAGTTGGATTGATTTAGAATACCAAAGACTTAAATTACTCTATACTAATAATGTAATATGTATACAATAAGCAAAAGTAATCTTTAATTTCCATTACAAGATGGGTGGTTCTTGGATTACCTAATTTTGACAATATCCTCCATTAAAAGTATGCTAAATAGTATTATGGGACCATTTGCAATACTACATGTGAGACCGCAAAAGTCCTACAATCTTATTTGGCACTAACCACCCATCTTTTTTTCCAATATAGAATGATAAGAGTAGAACAACACGGTAATAGAAATATAGGACAACACGAGTTCTTCCTACCGTGTTTGATGTTCTGGTTATACATTTTTATGATTATGTTGTTTATTTTCATGTACTAGTATATGCTTGAATAGCGATTTTGGTAGTTATACCATCGATACTACCATATATTCATTTTTTAACTATACTTTTGTCTTTGCATTACCGTCAGCACCATTGCCATTGCGCCACCATCACGACTAGCTTATGATATTACTGAATTGATGGTCATAATGCAGGTGACCTTGGACAAACAGAATGGACCAATTCAACCCTCAACAACGTAGCAAAATCGGGTTACGATATGCTGTTGTTGCCAGGGGACTTATCCTATGCAGACTACATACAGCCACTGTGGGATTCCTTCGGGCGGCTGGTCGAGCCCTTGGCCAGCCAAAGACCATGGATGGTGACTCAAGGAAACCACGAAGTAGAAAAAATTCCAGTCGTCCATGGACATTCTTTCACTGCCTACAACGCAAGATGGCATATGCCATTCGAAGAGAGCGGATCGAATAGCAATCTGTATTATTCGTTCAATGTTGCAGGAGTTCATGTTGTTATGTTAGGATCATACACTGATTTCAATCCGGATTCAGAACAATACAAGTGGCTTCAAGCAGATTTGAGCAAGGTGGACAGGAACCTGACCCCATGGCTATTGGTGCTAATCCATGCTCCCTGGTATAACACCAATACAGCTCATCAGGGGGAGTCTGAATCGGTTGATATGAAAAAAATCATGGAAAGTTTACTCTATAAGGCTCGCGTCAACGTGGTTTTTGCAGGCCATGTTCATGCCTATGAGCGATTTGTAAGTAATCTTTTGGCTAGTATAGATTCATCATTAAGAAATGCACACCTATTATGGAAGTATGGAACCATCCAATTTATCATTACCAGATTAAAATTCCTATTGTATTAACTCATGCAACCATCTCGATGATCAAATGATGGATTGGACGGTTTTATATACAAATAGCAGAAGTCTCCAATGTAGGTGGATATCATTGTGTGTTACATTTCTTCCTCTCTCGCAGGATCGTGTGTATGATGGAAAAGCTGATAAATGCGGTCCTGTACACATTACAATTGGAGATGGAGGCAATAGAGAAGGCCTTGCGAAAGAGTATGTGTCTAATATCCTGACAAATTGTCATTACTTGCATTCAATCTATTTTAGCATTGATTTTACTAAAAGTAATGACTAATTTGCAATTAATAGGTAATAAATGAGCTAAAGCTACTTGCAATAAGCTATATAAGTTCACTTCATATTTACTTGCAATAACAAGTGTGCTGAGGTTGAACTTGAATTAATTGAATAGTTCATCGATTAAAACTCAAGTTTTATATGATATTTGCCTTGATTAACTTGCAAGCCTACTTAAGCTTAAGTGGGATTTAGATATTAGTTAAGTCAATTCAAGATTAAACTTTGTTATTATTCATTTTTTTTAATTAATTGAGTTGAGTTTGAGTTTTGAAATTTTGAATAAAAGTTCGAGCTGTTTGTATATATATTGATGGATAAATGGAGAGGGAAAAGTGGGCACTGGCTAAGTTTGCAGTATCTATGGAATTGGTAGGTACAGACAATCTCTTAAATTTTAAGGGGGAAAAAGGAAAAAAAAAGACAAGGTTGTGGAAAGTTCAATTGGTGTAATGGCTTCATTGATTCATGTTTCCATTAGCCAATTGGTGCGTCTACTTCCGGCTCCCTTTCTCTAACCATAAACCAACGGTGCCCATGTTTACGAAGAGCACACAATTTTAGTCTTTTGACATAGATTCTATTCTAAGACCTACCTTAAGAGAAAAAAATAATGATATTCATATACCATGTGTCTAAGTAAGTAACAGAATGTTTCAGAGACAATTGTGGTAATGGTATATAATTTTTAAAAAATTATTTGCATATTATAAAATTACTAATATTTATATAATACTAATCAATTCACGTGATGTGTTAGTACCATTGAAACCTTTCTCTCCTTAAAAAAGTTTTTGGTGTTTTCGAGTACCATTAGCTATATCATTTTTTTTTTTAATTTTTAACAAATGTTAGAGAAAACTAATAAAAAATAAATACATAATAATTAAGATGTTAAATGGAAAGTTGAGATACTAAATAAATGATGTTTGCATAAAGCGTTCCTAAAGAAAAAGCTTGCCAGAGAACTAACTTTAAATAAGGATCTTCTTAGAGACCTAACTTTGAATAAGGCTCTTGTGCATGATCTAAGAGTAGCCTTTTTGCGGCAGGTACAGGGATCCGAAACCATCCATATCTCTTTTCAGGGAGGCGAGTTTCGGACATGGGGAATTGGAGGTGTTCAACGCAACGCATGCGCTTTGGACATGGCATGTAAATGATAACGATGAATCCGTCATCAGTGACTCTGTCTGGTTAAATAGCCTTTCATCTGAAGCAACCTGTAAAATATAGAATTTTGTGAAACACAATAGATCTCACAAACGTTGTAGTACTAGAATGTCTGGTTTTGTGTAAATTTTACAATTACAATGATAGAAAAATAAGGAACTTATAATATAGAAGTAACATCTGTGTATGTAATTAAGTCCGCATAGTGTATCTTTCACCATTGCAATAAATGTAACAATACCCCATTAAAAGTATTCAGAAATGGCTATGGTTTAAGATTTTCTTGATTTTATTCTTTTAGCTTTAATAAATCAAAATTTGATTCCATAACCAAAATGATTAAAAATTTTGAGTTAATAGATATTTTTAATTTCTTCCCCCCTTGACTGTTTAGCATTCTCCACATTTATGAAGTGTGGCTCCTAATTAATGGCTTATCAATTGCATCACTAAAGTAAATATTTATCATTCTTAGTTCATATTTTAATATTGAGTTGAATTTATTTTTACATAGATAAAAATTGGTTGTTGAACATAAAAACTACAAGAAATCTGGGCTTTAAAGATAAATTTTTATCTTCAAAATTAAATTCTTATAGCAAAAATATCAATGTGTAGAAATATAACTTCTTTTACTAATTTTTCAGCCTAAAATTTGAGTTAATATGTACTTTGGATACCTTCTTGCTTCATTGTTTAACATTTCTCCACATTTATGAAATGTGGCTTCTAATTAAGGGCTTATCAAGTGGGTGATTAAAGTAAATATAAATAAAACAAGTGATGCATTTCTGGTTCAAATTTTAACATTGAGATGGGTTTAGTTTCACATAGATAAAGATGCATTGTCGAACATAAATACTATAAAAAAATGGGTTTTCGAGACAAAATTTTTATTTCTAAAAGTAAATTTATACAACAAAAACTATCGTTGTTGATTTAGTTTGTAAAAAATAACTTCTTTTACAAATTTTCTATTGTAGAATTTCTATAAGATCAATTTTCTTATAGTAAAATTAGGTGGGAAGTGCATTTGGTTCTATCTAACATAAACTAGATAAGCATGTACATAGACAAGTACTATTTTCCATTCGTTGTGTACTAGAAGAGTGCACTATGCATTTAAAAGCGAAATATGGTCAGCTCGTCCGAACTCTATACAAATCAATACTAAGAAGCATGCGCTTCTCTCTCTAGTAATAGCATTGAAGATAAGATATAGAGTCCTAATGTCGTTATATATGGTTAGTAGACAACAACTATCAATGCAAATTGTTTACATATCACTTTTTTTCTACATGAATGGAATCGGTGAAGTTCCTGTAGGTTTTGTGATATCCATAGTAGGTGTCACGAAATGCATTTTAATTTAAAATTTTTAAAAATTTCTCTTGAGAGTTATAATACAACGCATCATCTCTTATCCATTGTGATGAGTTTTGGATGCTTAAAGTACAATCGTCAATGGTATTTTGGGGATTTATGATAATAAAGAAAGGATTATGAGCATTTGGGTGCCATTGGAATTATGAACAATAATAGAAAAGGATTAGAACGAATTATCAGGTCAAATTCTAATCAACAACTTGAATTAGGGATTTAAATCCTTTGGTTGATATTATACATAACCAAGACATTAAATAAAGAGGATCAATGGACAAACTGATGCTGTGTTTATCACACTCCACCTAATATAGCATAAATATAGTGATTCTCTATTAATGATGTTTTAGAACTTAGGTTTAAAAGCCTCCCTTTGGACACTCAAAATCCCTATCCTATAATTCAAGCTATCTTTATCCCTGATACTTGTAACCCCTAAACTAAACTCTTCGTTCATATTTAAATATATTTTCAAATCATGTCAATTTAGCTAATTTTGAAGACAAAGAATATCAATTTGGACAAATGCAAGTAAACCTAAAAGACTAAAGCAAGCTAGAAGATGAGGTCAAACTGCATGAAGTTGAAGTGGAGGTAAATCGATTTAAAGCAATCGATTAAGTTAATTTCACTAGGGACTGGTTTAACTAGCCTACAGTGGTCGATTAGGGCTGGTTTCTTAAGATGTTCATTTGAATTTTCCTTAGTTATTTGTTTACTTTTGGTTATCTCCCAGGTACTTAATTTCCTGTTGTCTTTCATTTGTTGTAGTTATCATGACTAATATCCTAGTATTATATTCTTTTGTTAAATCACGTAACTTCCAAGTCCATTGAAAGATTATTCTTTCTCCTTTTTGTTCAGAACTTCTAAAGGTTTCTTTATGACCGTAACTATGCCAAGTATTACATTGAATAACCATTTAATATGAATGAAGTATCAATGCTTGTTTCCTTTGAACTCATGAATAGTTTTAATCATGATGACACTCATTACTATACCAAAGGATTTTTATTCTTTAAAACATGTAACTTTCAAGAACCTATCTTTTTAAGATCCTTCAACTTTTTGGGGTTCATTTCCTTTTTTTTTTAAATTTTTTTTAAATGTCAAAGTAAACCAATAGAAAATAAAGAGAATATTTAAAGTATTAATGAAATCAAAGGACCAAAAAAAAAGAAAAAAAGGGCCATGAATAAAGTAAAAATATCTTTAAGAGATAGAGGTCATTAAAAAGCTAACATAACAAATAAGATCCTTACCATTAAATTATGACCAGCAAGTTGAGGTTTATTTGATTAAATTATGCCAAAGTTCTAGGGATACTTAACCTAGGGGTCATGTTTGATATATGCATTCAACTCAAGTTCTTTTTCTCAAAAGTCCAAGGTCATCGTCAATCTGAATTTGGAGCGCATACGTTCCTCATAATCCACCATTTGGCATCAAAGCTTTCGGGTTTAAATTTTTTTGTTTTCCTATTCGCTTTGAAATTGGTAATTCATATCTAACTTCAAATTATTTATTTCTTCTTGGTTTACATTTATCATAATTGAATAAAGAAAAGAAAAAAAAAAGTATATCATCTTTGTTTATTTCCTTTGTTTTATTTATTTGGATATAAGTATAAAGTTAGAAAAGTCTCATATGGGAGATATATAAATTATATGAAGAATTTATGAGACGAAAGACCCATTAATTTATTACTTTAAGGTTTTCTGTTATATATGTTTTCTAACCTATTAATATATTCCTCCTCTAGGCTGGGAAACTAGTTGGCCCTCCATGTGGAAAAAGATCCATGTGGATAGAGGAGTTTTGTGATGGTAATTCATGTGATAAAACTCATGATATCAAGGAGAGCAGTACTCACAAAGCAAATTTAGCGGAGTCAATTTAACAAACTTTTATTAATACTATGAGCACGAGAGTAAGTAAGACTTAAGCCTATGGTATCTAGCTCATTAATATATTTCTTTACAAGATTTATTTTTAGAATTTCTCTCCTAAAGACTTCCAAAATTGAATGGTCACATGAGGAAGAGAAGTCACTTAATGACACAGGCAAGTAGGTTGTTGTGGATTTCGAAGCCAAATTTCTGCTTGGAAGTAGGCGGTTGAAATTGTAAATAATGAATTCGATTGAAATTGTTGAATCTCTAAGGAAAGAAGTTAAAGAATTCTAATTTGAGATCATAGATATTATAGAATAGGTAGTGGAAGGACCACAAATGGTATCAATGGTTGATGATACTGCTGAAAATCTACAAATTAAGAAGAATCTGAAAGAATGATGTAGATGTGATCAAATTCCGGAGAAAGATGTTGAGGAAGAAATCCACTGCGAACTTGTTGAAGTTCCATAAAAGATGCCACAGATAAAAAATGTAGGATCTGTAAGTGACAAAAAGGTTAGAAACCCAGACGTTTAAGAAAATTAAATTATCTAGATTGTGCGTACCGAAATCAAAGGGTCAAAACAAACCTACAACTATACGAGCCTGAGATTTTTTTAATTGATCTACCTTGTGATGATTCAACATCATCGGCTATGTATAACATTTAATGTCTTATGTCAATCCAATCTTATAAGATGCATCTAATTTTGTTGTATTTTGTTGAAAGGTTGCATGATGTATAGGTCATGATACTAAAATTGCATGTTCGTATTGGTTTTGTATTATTTATATAAGCTTGGTTTTTCATGGGTTGAATTTTTATCCATGACATACCAATAAGATTTAAAAACCAATCTTTTCACAGAAATGGTGTACGATGTGAGCATGGAATCAAGTCTAAGAAGTCACAATTAAAGGTTCAAGCCATCTTTCAAATCAAATCAATTTAGCTAATTCTAGAGCTAAAAATTATCAATTTGGACGCATGCAAGTGGACCCAAAAGTCAAAAGGAAAGCTAGAGGACAAGACAAGCCGCATGGATGGGAGCCCAATCTACCATGGGCAGTCTCTTGGGGGCCGATTTAATCAACCTATGGCTGCCAATCGAGGTCAACTTTTTCGGTATTCTTTGTTTGGACTTGCTTAATTATATGGTTTATTATGGTTTTATTAGGAGATTATTTTGTTTCTTTTTATGTCAAGATCTCTTATGGTTTATGTCTATAAACATTATTAGGGTACATTATAAATAATTGACCTTTTGGTGTTTATGCAAATAACTAACTCAAGTTTTCAATTTTAACAATTGACTCGTATTACACACCATTTTAGTTATTTAATACAAATTAGCTATTAATGGGTCACATGTAAGTCACCTGATCGAAAAGAAGAAAAAAAAAGCATAAGTTCTACTCGCAATCTCAGGGACACAAACATCAAACACCCTAATCTCATTTCACCATTAGAAACCTAATCACATTCCACCATATTTCACCAAATGAAAGTGTTCTCCCCCAAATACAAGAAGCGATTAGTAATGAAAATTTATTGATTTTTATTTACTTTTGTTTTGTTTTCCTCTCTCTCTAAGTATAAATACCGAGAGGAAATTAAAAGAAGAATATAATGAAGAATACCACCAACAATATGCAAGTCAAAGAAGGGTAAATGGATTGGGTTAGACTGCGCAGGTTCGATCGAATCAAAGTCTCCACAAGGATTGGGTTTGGAACTTGAAAATTTGATATGGTCTTCTTCTCCTCCACTTACACATGCAAGGTGCAAAAGGGTCTTCTTCCTTAGTTTGAAGCTCATTGAAGATGATAGGGGTGTTTATGGTTCGGTTTGGTTTGGTTTAGGGATCGAATCGAATCGAATCGAACCAAACTACATTTGAAACGGTTCAGTTCAAACCCTTAATGAACCGAACCACTTTTAACGATTTGGGGTTTTGAACTGAACTATTTCAAATGCGGTTTGGTTTAATTTAGTTTGGTTCGAACTGCTTTTAAAAATATTTAATTCTAATAAATAATATTAATAATCATTTGAGTTCTCAAGAAAGAAAAAAATGTTTAGATTGAGGAATGCTATACAATAATTAAAGTAACTTATCATTATGTTAGGTTGTGTATTTAATAATTTTAGATATACATATTATCCCCTTTTAAAAATATTTTTCAATGTGAATTTAAAGTAACATATATTTTTAACAAATCTATAACACTAATTAAAGAAAATCATTCTCTTGCACATATTTCTAATAAATGTATAACACTAATTAAAGAAATTCATTCTCTTGCATTAATTTTTTATTTGTATATAATATTCTTCTCTTATAACGTATTTGAATTTCCATTGTACCATTAAAATGATTGTGCATGCTCTAAACTCAATTATATCATTTTATCTTAATTTGATGCGTGTCTACTAGTTCTAGGAAGAATTTAAAATTAATAAAATAGGAAAACATACTATGAAAGTTTTGAGATGATTAATAGATTGCTTGTTTAATATTATTATATGTATAATACATTTAATGGTGTATTATGTAAAATATATAATACGGAATATATATACAAGATTTATATTTAGAAATAATATTAATGTGGTTAAAAATATAATTTACATTTCATAAATTGAAACAAAATCACAATTTTTCCTAATAAATCTATAAATTGAAATCTTAATTAACTCCCTTTTAAAGATGCATATAAATACAAAAATGGTATAAGAATTCAAAATTATGATTCCATTTCAAGTCTATTTTAATATACTGCATACATAAATGATATTAGAGTGAAATGTCATATGTGATCATAATATCTAATATTTAAGAGATATAGATAAATAAAATGGCTCTTATTTTTTAATTTCTATTAATATGAAGCAATTCAGTTCGGGTTCAAATGGTTTGATTCAATTCAACCCCTCGAACCAAACCGCAACCGTTTAGACTTTTCTAAGTCGAATCAAAACATGAAATAATCGTATTTTGTAGTTTGGTTTGGTTCAATTTTGTTTTCAGTTCGGTTCGGTTCAATGAACAGCCCTAAAAGATGGTTAAAGACGATGTCAGCATGCTCCTGTGGCAATGTTGGTCGCTTTTGTAGTGAGCTCTCTCAGAGTGGATTTGTATTTTGTAATGGGTTTTGGTGATGGATTGTATATTGGAGAAGACTACTAAGTTTGAATGCATTTCTTTCAATTGTCGGTTTGTTTGATGTTGAAGATAATTCGACTTGATAATCGAGTTGACTCAGCATGGCGTGGATTTGATTTTGTTTGAAGTTGTGAGTTTACTATAGGTAGTGGTTCCATGCTGAAATGACCTTGTTATGTTTGAAAGGGTGGTTATATGGTTGCAATTTTGGTGTACTGTGCTCAATTTCAGCTATGGTCGCTTTGGGGGCATGAATTAGAAGTGGAGGATCAATTGCCAAGGGAAGAAGTTGGGCTTTCTTTTTCCTTTCTTTCCTTTTTTTTTTTTTTTTTTTTTTTTTGGACAAAGGGGGAATTGTGGATACAATGTCTTGAGATTTTTTTTTTCTTTTTGTCAATGACTTACATGTGTCCCGTTAATAGCTAATTTGGACAAAACTAAATAGGATGTAACACTAGTCACTTAATTGTCTGTATTTAAAATCCAGACAATTATTTGAAAAAATACCAAAATACAAGAAGTTATTTGTAATTTAATCATATTATTATGAGTTAGAATATTACCCTTTGAGTCTTTCGAATTCATATTAAAAAAAAAAAAAAACTGTGACATTCCATTTTGTATCAAGATCTTGAACACTTGAGAGTGAATATAAAAAGACTTCAGGGAAATTTAACTTTAGAGCCACATGTTAGATTTCTCTATAAATCTAAGGATAACCTTAATCTAATTTAAGCATCCTTAAGATCCACATTCTCAAACAATTATTATGAGAGTTTTGCCTCTTCGCGCGCTTGGTTAAAATAAGGCAGAATATAATATGTATTAATTTTTGTATGCACTTGAGCATGGCGTATTGGGGAAAAGCAAAGGGGGTAAAAAGTAGTTGATCGTTTGTGACTTTTCATGTTAGGGCAAAATGATGCTCCGCTTCTTAACCCATCGCCACTCACCACCACTTTAGCAAATCGGGATTTGGAAACTTGATATAGAGCCATACATGTCACTTATTTAACCATATAGAGTCCCATCAAATGTAATATATATTGTCTTAGCAGAAAAATAAAAGACTAACGTGCTGTGCTATAATTATTAATAATAATATAAGGTTGGTGTTCCCAAGCAAATGCTTGCACTTTTATATGTTTTCATAAGTGATAAAACAATGCATGGTAATTCCAAAGTAGATCACTACTTCTTGGGTGGATGTTGGGATAATTACAATGGCTGAAAGTGCTCATCTTTTGTCTACATTTTTATTAGGGTTAATGTCAGAGAATCTATACATGATATTTTGTGATTTTTCAGTTTTATACTTTGAACTTGAAAACTTAGTCTTCATATGCAATTAAACTTTTTATTTGTTGATATTTTATATAATTTAATATTACTCACATTTAACTTTACTTTGATAATATTAAAATCACCACTTGGTGTTTAAGTCATATTTCAATTTTAAACGAAAATTTAACAATGCCAGGATGCTATGCCCTATTAAACTTTACTTGTTGAAATTATTACTAAGTTTATTGTAATTGTATTATTTTACTTATGATACTTTGCTGCTCATCTTTTTTAAAGATGTTAGAGGTAGTATAATTTACAAATAAAAGTTCATTTTTACATATAAAATTTATAAAAACTCTAAGCTTAAAACTATAATTTTTTTTATAGGTACGGATTTTATTGGATATGATATTCAGTAATTTTAAATTTTAGATATAAAATTAATATTAAAAAAATGTCTTACTCTATTGAACTTCAATAGTGTTTTTACTTCTCTTTGTTAATGTACTATGTGAATACCTATTCCCTACTTATTGTCCTCTATTATATGAAGGTATTATTCATCGACCAAACTAGAATTGAGATAAACCAAAATTAACTTGAATCGGAATTGAAATTGTTGGCTTCAGATCTTAAAATTGAAAAACTAATATCTTCGATCTAGTTTTGGAATCCCAAAACCACCAAACCTTTTTTTATATTCTTTTAAGTTAAAATTGAAAAAAAAAATGAATTGTAGTTTTAAATAAGAGAGATTTTAAATTTTAAATGAATTTATTTAGAATGTATATTTATTTATATGCAAACATACCCAACCTTTAAATTACATCTATTTGTTGTATTGTTAATAATAGCTCATTTAAATATTGTAATTAGGCTTTAAAATTATATAAATATTATTATAATTTATTTGGGTTTGACTGTTTGACAGGGTTTAAAGAGTCCAGTCGTCATTGTGATAATCAAGAAACAAATAAATTTTAATAATTATTTTTTTTTTTGTTTTTTCTTCAATTTTTCCTTTTTTTTTTTTTCCCTTCCACGGAACTAACTAGAATTGATTATTCATAAAAGCAATTCATGATTAAGAGGCTTATTAGGAATAGGAAGAAGCAACATAATCGAGTTCATAGATTTACCTAATTTAGGTTATAAACCGTTTGTTTTATGCAATTCTATGCTTCGAGACTGAAAAATCGATAGTTTACCAACTGGTTCTCAAACCGATCAATTAGTTTGGTGATAGTTCCAATTCGAAACTGAGCCATTAGTTGGAACGCACTTGGTCTTGGTCAATGTTGAGAATGAAATGTTTAATTGAGTATAATATAATATTGTTAAAATTCTCGTATGAACTTTAAAAGCAGAGGAAAAGAAGGGGGGAAAAAAACCCTAAATGCAGATATCGCACTATTCATTTAATTTTCCCTTCCGTTCTAAAGTCTGTTTTTTTTTTTTTTTTCTTTTCCATATGTTATGTGATTTAGAAACTACATCCGGGAAAATCAATTCTTGCTTTAAAAATTTTTGTAGTATATTTTTCAATTTTTCAAAATGGGTCCATGTTGCAGAGAAAAAAAGGATATAAGGAAAAATGTTTTCGTTTGGGGAACCTTTTCTATAAACGATTTAGAAAACATATATTCCACTTGAAAAAAGAAAAATTATAAAGCGTCCCATCTATCTAAATTGGAGTCAGCATTGAACCGGAGCTCCAAAGCTGAAGACCAGAAATCTATTTATTAATTCCACTAGACAATAGAACACATACCTCTCCCTGGGCAAGGCAAACATATTAGTTTCTTTCATCCTATTTAACATAAATAAAGAAAGAATGACAATATATATTATATATAAAGAAAGAAAGAAAGAAATATATGTGTGTGTATATAGAAAGAAAAAAAATATATATATATATATTTATAACATTTTCATTGAATCTATTCCTACACAAATATTTTCAACATTAATTTTCATTTATATATATATATATATATATATAATTTTTCCTCCAGCTTCTCTTTTTCTTACTTTTACTTTTACTTTTTCTTGATCCAATTTGATCCACTAGATCAACCGATTTCAAGTTAAGACCCAACTTAAGCCCATAGGCCTAGTGGTCTCCGACCAAAACCCATAAACCTAGCAGGTGCTTGTTAGGTATAAAGCCACTATCATGGACTGGATCATAGATCGTAACCAACATTTACGGTAATCTATATGGTAATGAATGTCGATACATTGTACACGTATTAGGGAAGCAATTAAATAAGCCTTTTCATGTTTCCATATGGTTATCTTTTCTAAAATATATAACCATATTAAAGATTTACAAAATTTCTTGCTAAACATACTTAAACAATATCCTACGACAAGGTTTTCAACAAGTAGAATTAAGAAAATATAGTATTAAGGTCAAACTTGAATTTGACTCAAAAATTTAGAGTTTCAGCTCAACCTAAGCTTGGTCAAACTTAGAATTTTGACTTGAAAAACTTGACTCAATGCAATACTAAACTTGACTCGACTAAGTTCATTCAATATTTGTTTTTCCTAAAGAAAATGTATGTTTTTATTAATTAAAATAAGAAAACCTCAAATATCAATGAAAAATTAAAATTTTTTAGTAGTTTAAATAGATTATAAAACTTTTTAGCCATCCAGAGAAAGGATGAATGTTACGTAAAATGGTGTAAATGCAAGATGACATTATGTCCTTAGTGTAATGCCTTTAAATGTTAATGACATGATAGGTTAAATGAACAAATGTTAATCCTTTGATGTGTGATCTTTATCCTCTATTTAAACTTGATCTTATTATCCATATGTACTGTTTTGTGAAAGGTCATTCTCTATTTACACTATCTTATAAAATGTTAAGCATTGATGAGAAATATATTTAAGCTTTATCTAAATGCCCATTAATGACTTGATACCTTAAATACACAAATGTTGTAAGTTTTATTTTCTTAAGGTGAAATCCAATAATATGTTTAAATTTGATTTGAGCTTGATAGCCTGATTGTAACTTAGTCAAGCTAAACTTCTTAAAATTTGAGCTCAAGTTCGCATAATTGACAAGTAGATTTGAATCATTTACATCATTTGGTGAGGGAGGTAAAAATCCCAGAAACCACCACAGCCACAACAACAACAAAAGTGAAAATAAAACTCACATTGCGTTCACAATTGAGGTAACCCTAGTTACATGGTAGCAGAAAGTAAACTAGGAGAATTAAATAAAGACCGTAAATGGACAGCAGAAGGTGGGGTCAAAAGATGGTCTTCTCTACTTTTTTTTTTCTGTGTACTTTGAACTGGGCAGGCGATCCCATGGCAACCATGAGTCTAGGGTAGAAATAATTATAAAACCTAAGCCTCACGTGTAGGGCTCAATGCACATAAATGCACTTAAGCGTAATAATGGAGAAGATCCATCATTATGCACAATGTAAGGAAAAAGGAAATTGTCATTATTATGGGAAACGTAATGATTGATGACCTCATAAATCTAAAGTCTTACCGATACACTTGAGGAGGCCATGCATGGGCTTTGATAAAGGTTACCATGTTGATGAATCATATTGAAGTAACTTGTTCGCCTTTGGAGTCATGCAAAGCCAGCCCTACTAGCCAGTTAGATTCATCATAGGTTCACACGTGACAAAATGGGGAAAGAGTTTTTCACATTGCGTTTGGTACTAAAGTTCCTATTGCTATCATTGTTCACTTTGCTACATATAAGTAATTTAATATACTATAAAATCTATATCAAATATATGTAACTAGTAATTGGGGTGTTTATGATTTGGTTCGATTTGGATCAATTTGATTCAAGGGTTGAATCAAATTAAATTATACTTAAAATAGTTCGGTATCTTTAGTGAGCCAAAATGTTTGATTTAGTTCAAACTATTTTAATAACATATTGTTCTAGTTGATACTACTAATACTATGGGCGTTCGGTATGATTAGGCAAAAAAAAAAAAGCAAAGATATTTGTGGTCCAACATGATAAATTAATTGCATATGCAATTGATATGTTACATTTTCATTTTTTTATACTAGATATTTTAAGATTCAGGCATATTTATAAATATGCTACTTTCCTATTTTTTTTTTTTTTAGATATTTTAGAAGTGAGTCATATTCTTCAAGTGTCTTATTTTCATTTGGTATTTTATTATTTAGCCAATTTCCATGTATATTAGGTCTTATCAGGATTGAAATATATGCCTATGTATTGGTTCGATCTTATTATTTTGATAATAGAGTGGTGAATTTTATTTTCTTTATGAGACTTCTTTATTTTGGAATATTGACTGATATTTCTATTTACTCATTGTGGTGTTATTGAAGTGAGTTGGTGATCTTATTGTACAGGGTATCCACCCATACTCTATTCAACCAGGTAGGGTCTAGGTAAGTTTCAAGGATTATAGGATAGGATACGAGTAGTAAGGATCACAAGGAAGGATATGGATATAAGTTTTCTGAAACCTGCTCTTACAAGATAGGATATAAATATGATTCTTCATATCATGTACCTTCCTTGTAACCTATACTTTTATATAGAGAGAGAGTAGAAGTTCCAGTAAGATATCATGTATATATCACATTAAATATTATAAAATGATATTAATACATAAGATATAAATGAAAATACTCTATTTTTTATTTTGCAATCACTTTCGTTCAAAATCATTATTTATAAACTACCTTCAACAATTTTTATTATTAAAGAACCTATACTATTTTCTTTTCGAAAAACTTATTATTTTTATTTTAAAAGAACTATGGTTGTATTTATACACTTAAACTCCCAAATTATATAGAAATGTTGTTAATCTTTATAGACTAATTAGCACAAAGTAGCTCCAAAATTTTTAATTTTGAAATTTACTATTAGTTGTATAGTTTTGTTTAATATCAAATAAACAAGTTTTATAAATATTTGTTACAGATTTCAAAATTTATACATAAATAGACTTTGTGTATTTGAGAATTTGTGATATTAACATATTACTTTCTATATGTTGTTTATAGTGGATATATAAGAATAAGATATTTTTATACATTATGTGAAAATATATCAAATACTATAAACTTGAAATTTAAGAAAGCAAGAAAAATATATAGAAATTTTATAAAAAAAAAAAAACAAAAAACAAAAAAAAATCTATAGGTTTCACAAGGTACCTTTATACCCTATGGATCCTACAGGGTGTAGAGTATAAGACGGTTATAGGTGCCACAAGGTAAATTTGACTACAAAATTTAATACCTTATACCCACTCATCCTAATTCTTATCAATCTTATTATAGTTTGTGATAAAGGTATTAATTGATTCCTTTATACTTTTAACACCCATGGTAGCTTTATAATATTAAAAACCGGTTTGCTCGGCATCTATCAAATGTTAATGACATTCATATCCTTCAATTTTAATTTTTATCTCATTAATCATAAAAACATAAAAGACCAAATCTACAAGCACGCATCACGATCCAACATTGATGTTTAAACTGAAGAACATTGTACAAGAATTTCGAGCTATATAATACTAAGTCATTGTGAGATTGAGGTGATAATGGATTTACACGTCTGTATGAGAGATGAGGGACGATGACGAAGGAAAATGAGTGAAATGTGGAGGTTGACGCTGAGACAAGAGACAATAGAAAAGAAAAGGTAAATAAGGTTACACTGAAATGTTGGTAGGCTTTAAAACTAAAAATTGTCAATTTTTTTTTTCATTTTTCAATTAAAAATGAGTCGGTTTAAGTTACATTAAAAAAAAAAAGCCATAATGTGATACAAATGAAAATATACCCGAAGCATAAAATGCTTTATCATTTATAAGAATTTCATTGATGAATTGCTTAAAAGCATTTGTTAGGGGTCCTAAAAGAATATTTTAATACTTCTAATAATCATTACACATTTCATTAAAGAATGCTTATGAATGTATTAGAATTTTGTCTAATTATTGGCATTGAATCCGCAAATGAATGAGTTAAATCAAGCTGAATTGAGGCTTTCAAGGTGCAGGTTTAATTTGTTCAAATCAGATTGAGCTTTTACGGAACTTGAGAATTATAGACCTAAGCTCAACTTTTCTTGAACCTGAAAATTACATACGTAAGCTCAACTCATTTAGCCAAAGGAGTTTTATTTTTAGTATAAGCCTATCTAGCTCATGAAGTGCTTGATACGTGATTTTAAATCAATTCATCAGCAACACTAAAAATATAAGATAAAATTAAACCCATGAAGTTAGATGTACAAAATAAATATATAAATTAATAAATAAATATTGTATAAAAATTGGATTATATATTTATATATATTATAAAAATAAGTTGTTGTCTTTTAATATAAATATTATATGTAGGAGGCAAAAAATATTATATTATATTATATTATTTATAAACTTGCTTGTGATAATTAAACAAGTTGGCTCATAAGGCAAACTTAAACAAATAGACTTGCGAATCTAAATAAAAACTTAAACTCAACTTATTTAGTTAAATAAATTTTATTTTGAGTTTGAGCTTTTAGCCTATTTGTTTATAAAATTGAGGTCAACTAACCCATTAGGTATTTTGGTCCTTGGCTTGTTTGTAAATTGCAACCCTAATCTGAGCCTATTATCATGTTCCTTTTCATAATATCTTCATGCTTAGCGATCCCTTAAGTATACACATCAAATAGGACAAGTGATTTTGGATTGTTCTCTTTATAATTTATAGTTATATCTTGTTCATATTTGCTCTATTTGATTTACAAATGTTTAAAACTTTCCTTTTCTTCTTTTTTTTTGTTTTTTTTTTTTTTATTAAATTGGATATAACGACTTTCATTTTATGAGGAAAAAAACAAAAAGAAGGTTATTAATATAAGATAGCTTTGTTGTATGGTTCCACAAATTCATAGTTCTTTCCCATGCGTACCATTGATAATGATATAACGTAATTTTATAAAGAAAAAAATTAAGCAGAATTCACCCTATATTAGGCATTTTTTTTCTTTTGGAATTTCATCAATCGAATATAAATTTTGGAAGAATCATGCAATTTTGTCGAGCAATTTCTAGAACTCTCAAAAATCTCTCGCTCAGATTGTCCATATCTTTAGTGACTAAACTAGTACACTCAAATCTATAGTCTTAGGGTAAATTTTAAGATTACATGGGGCAGGGTGGAACGTCTGTGGGTAATTTTATGAGAATTAGAGTTAATTTACAAATATTTTTAGGAACTTTACTAATTGGGATTAATTTTACAAATTAATATGGACCTATGAATTCTTGTAAAACTTAGACAATTTTTTTTAATATTCCTATGATTTCTTGTTCGTAAAATCATCAAATATCAATTTTACTTAAAGTTTGTTGAAGTATCTAAAATTTCATAAAACCTTCTAAAAATTCCCCATGCTAGTTCATAAAATTACTCTTACTAAGTAAAGTTATTCAAAACATTCATACTTATCTATAATGCTCATAAATGTATTTACATAAGTCTCACCCATAAAATTTTTTAAATTCTTTTAGAATTATTAGTGCCATCACAACAAGGCCAACTAAAGTTCTTAACAAACTTAGTATAAAAAGGTGTAGTTCTCACAAACAAGCTAAGAACTTGCTAGCTTTAAACTCCAATTAATTAAAGCTTAATTAGACTTAGCTCAAGTCTAATTAAAACCCATTTATTTAAACGAACTAAGATTAAGCTTCAGTGAGTCTCTCAAATAAGTCTGTCTAGTCTTAAGAATAGGTTTGCAAGCAAGCTCACTGGCAGAATCGTGAGTATATTATATTATATTATTAAAATAGACAATTAATCTTTATTTAATACATATGTATAGATATATTCCGCAGCCCTTCCTTATCACTTTTAATTTTAAGAAAATCAACAAATGAAAAATTTAAATGGGAAATGAGTCAAGTTCGAACTTGAAATAAACTTTAGATTACAAATTCCAATCTCGATAAATAGTTAAAATTAATTTGAGCTTGATTTGTAAACAAGCGAAAATCACACTTGAAATAAAGTTTATTTATCTAAATGAATCAAAATCAGATCTAAAAGCTTGGCTCGAATTTGAGTTTAAAAGTTTGATAATTTTTAAACAAGTCGAGCCCATAAAACCTTAAATGTTGAGCAAGAATCAAGTCCTTTGAAATTTTATTCTATATAAACACGCCCATCATACTTTCGAAATAACTTAGTTTGAATAATTCATTTATTTTTTTTTTCAGAAATCGTAACATTAAATTTAATTTTAGTTTCTTTCTCTTTCAACATATTTAAGAAGGTTTGGGACCAAAGATACAAAATCTGACATGAAAAAGGAACAAGTATACGAAAACAAGAAGCGGTTGTGGGCTTTCCGTAGCAAAATCGCTTGGTTGGGCTCCAAAAGTTTAGTGATAAACCGACAATTTCAAAATGGTAATAGACCAACAGAAGACACTTTTATGAGTACAAATGGGTCTTTTGCTGTACTTTTATGTTCTCTCAGACAACTCCCACTGTACTTTTCTAGCAAAAAACGCCTTCGTAGTAAGTACACAAAATAAAATAAATTATATATAATTTATTAAAATATATGAAAAATAATTATATTGGGCTTGCCAATAGTTTTTTAATTTAATGATGTTAGTATTATTCTTTCGATAGCATAAGGTTTTTTTTTTTTTTTTTAACCAAAGATTGAAGGGGAAAAAAGAAACCCATGTCATTCTTCTTTCGATAGCATGAGGTTCAAATCTCCTTTTTGTCCCCATAATAGTGAAAAAAATATATATATTGGGATTGATTATAAAAATTTTGGTGAATTAGGTAGTTAAAATGTAAATAAATAAATAATAAGAAATGATTTTTTTTAATTTTATGTATTATGCTTTTTTAAAAGGATGTGACTGTCATAACGTATCATCATATTTAGTATTGTAATCGTAATTATAGGAAAAAAAAAAACCACAAATATAAGCTCTGAAAATGCTAGTACAATATATAAAACTCTATTTTTTTTAAAATAAGTAAACAAAAAAGATTTAATTGAACTTTTGCGCAAATATTGAATTTTTGCCATATACTTATGCTAAAATGAGACCAACATAATATCCTATGGAACCGTAAAGCAAAGATTTATGCACCAAGCAGTCGAATCATTGAATCATATTCATCATTACATGCAATAAAATAAAACAAAAAATGGGTATATAATCCATAAGCTGTGAATAGTAATTAATTTGAATATTACCAGGAATAGTAGGCAATGTCACCCACTAGCCTATCCAAAAACACAGTGTCAGCTATGATGTCTCACGTTAACGCACTCATAACCCGTGAAGCTGGCCCCATTCATAACCCTAACCCTAACCTTCACCATTATTACAGCTTGATCCTACCTACACTTATAGCAATGAGAAGTGCTCAAAAGTCATAACTATGGCTACTTATGTGCCACTTAGAATCATGATTTTATAATTAATAATGCAAAAACAAGAAACCATCAATTGTGACAACGGTGGATGGCCAAAGGGGTAATAATCTTGTCAGTCTTTGCATATGCATTGGTTTTTGGGTGTTAATAATTTATCTTATTCCCTACTAAGTTTAAAAATTACACTAATACTTCTAATTTTTTGGATTATGTATTTTCCCTCTTACACATACAAGGTTTTCATTTCTTTGCACATTTATAAATGCACAAATGATAGAAAGGCCAATGTTAAGAAAAATGAATAAAAAATCACTAAAAGTATGACAAAAAATGGGAGATATTTTTTAGCAAAAAAAAAAAAGGACAAAAGTCAAAAGATAAACATAAAATTTGCACAAGGAATAAAGTCATGTCAAGCCTCAAGTACAATTACATGCACCCTTGCCTACCATCTCTACCTTTACAATTATCAATATCCTTCTTATTTGAGAAAATACCACCATTCATACCATCAATATCACATCCACACAAAACACTACCATCACACGTCTACCTCTCTCTCAAAACTACCACTATGAGCCCACCATTTCAATTAACACCACCATTATAAACGTCTAACACTACCGTTGCCGTCGTCATTACAACACTACCACAACTAGCATCATCATCACCATTGAACGACTACCCTTATAAATAACACGATGGTGTGGCGTTGTATAGTGTTTCTAGGTGTAAATGATGGTAATGGTGCTGGTAGCAGTAATAGTGCAAAAGTTTGCCATTAATGCATGGTAATAAAGCAATACTAGCAAAATAGTAATGACGATGGTGATGCCAGTGGTAGGGTTCTAATGGTGATGATCTTGGTGATGGTAATGGTAGGAAAGATAATGATGGTGGTAATCCTACCAAAGGTGGTGGCATAAGTTATAGTGGTATGATGGCAATATAATGGTAGTGATGGTGGTGTCAATATAGAGGAAGGCTAGTGGAGATACAATAACATTGTACAATAGTATTGTAACACCATTGATAATAGCAATTATGTTGGTAGTATTCATACTAGTGTGGAGGGAACTTAGTGGTGGTATAAGGATAATATCAACGATAAGTTTTGGTAAGAACAACAATAGACTTATAGAGATGGTTGGCTGTTATTATGGAGTTGGCAACAACGATAATGATAATAGTATCCATGGTGCAAACATGGTGGTGGTAATATAGGTGTGGTGCTAAGATAGTATTACAATGTTTATAGCGGTAACTGTGTAGAGATAGAGTTTATGACGATGGTGGTATGGTATAATGGTGAAGGAGGCAACAGTGACAATGATATTAAAGACAGTAGTGATGGTTTTGATAGTTAGGGTAATGATAATGGTAGTAGTGTATTGGTGGTGTAATTTTGATGAAAGTAAAATTGTTACCTACTGTTAAAACATTTAATGTCCAAAATAAGGTTATAATTATTCTAGATGTTGAGTGGGGAGCTTCCACAATCATGTTGACAAAACGATACAGTTATCATCAAACCACTAAAATAAACAAAAGAGTTAATGTAATTGATATTATAATGGTTCGTTCATGGTTGCTTATAAATATGAGTCCTTTAAATTATTTGTAAGATCGGTTCCAAAAAAAAAATGATGTCAAATAGAATTTTCCATGGACGTAATGTTATCTTATAAAAGGTAATGGTTATGCTATATGGAGATGGATGGCAAAGTATTTGGAGTAGTATGTCTCGATTAGTTTCAAATAAACAAGGTAATAAGAAAAACGTTAGAAAAATAACTTCTCATTTCCCTCTCTTTATCTTGAAGTAAACTAAGAGGCTTATTTTTATTGAACCAAAAGTCATACAATTTTCAAGGGTTTATTCATAAATCATCATATTAATTATTTCCTCTACCTAAAAACTAGAGGGGTGTAATACTTTGCTCAACTATAGAGGTTCTTGTAGGTATTAAAAGTTATAAGGTAGGTTCTGTATATAATATTTTGAAACCTGCTACCATATAGGTAGGTTGGACAAGGATAAGAAGTCTTTAAACCTAAGTATAAGTTCCAAGGTCCCTAGAAAGATTATTGACTACTAATCATTAGGGGTACAAACGAGTTGGGACAAGCTTGGCTTCTCTACAAATTAACGAGCTTGAGCTGAGTTAGGCTTCTAACGACACTATAATGTATATGCTTGAGCTTAATCTCATTAATGGTTCAGGAGTTTAAGCTTAGGCTCATTGCTCGAGCTTGCTTAGGTAAACGAGCATGAGCCTAGGCTCGTTTAAATAAATAATTATATATAATTATATTTATAATATTATATTAATCTATAATTTTATATAATACTACAAGGATAAATTACATCAAAATATCACAACGTTTGGAGATAAGTTCATTTTAGGTTACAAAAATTAAAAAAGTTTAAAAGAAGTCATAACACTTGGAAAAATGTCTTATGAGATTTAATTAAATAGTTCTTCTATAGATACATGTCAATGGAACCTTAAAAAGAAGGGGGGGGGGGGGGGGGGGGGGGGGGGGGGGGGGGGGGGGTGGGTTTAGTTTTAATTAAATATTTTTCCTGTTGGCACATACAATAGTGACCTCAATTGACCTACTTCTATAACGTTATGATCTAAAATAAACTTACCCAAATTTTGTGACATAAAATAAATTTACTCACTAAACGTTGTGACCTTTTTTGAAATTTTCAAAATATTGTGACCTAAAATGCACTTACTCTCAAATATTGTGATCTTCTGATATATTTATAAATATATTAACAAAAATAGTTATGTATAATAAAATAATATTATAAAAATGTTTCACAAGCTCTTAACGAACCTGTTTACAAGCCTGCTCAGTGCTCATGAGCCCTCAACCAGTGTGTCCCCAAGCCAGGTTGCAATCTTAATTAAAAGCTTAGGTTCGACCTATTTAACTAAATGAACTTCATTTTGAGTTCAACTCAGCTTATTTAATAAATGAGGTTAAACCGATCCAAGTCTAAGATGAGTCGATCTTGAGTCAATCTCAAGTTAGCTACCAAGTAGCTTGACTCATTTGCAGCCCTACTAATAATTATTGTAATATAATATTGTATTTCTATATTCTTAATTTTACCAAAAAGAAGAAAAAAATGGACATATAGGCTAGAACCCACACTCATCATCCCTAAGAAATCCTAAACAATTTCCTACTCCATTTATTTTACCTCCTTATCTCATTTGTATGTTTCAATTTTCATTCTTTTCTATATTTTTTTTAAGAATATAATATGAGTAAGATTTTGATAAATAACATGTTATGAAAACATGTTCAAGTTCCAATTACCAAAAATTTACATAAAAATTAATATTATTAAAATATAAGAGGAAATAAGGTTAACATTATAAATAATACATAAACTTTGTCATTGATCAATTTAGTATCTAAAAGAACTTTTCTTACATGTCAACAGTACCTCCATAATATTGTTTAGCGTACACGAAAAGTTTTTAGGTATTAAATTAATCGATTTCAAAGTTTATGTACTAAATTGATTGATTTTAAAGTTTAGATACCTAATTATATAATTTATCAAAATTTAGATACCATTCACGATATTTACTGGTGTAAATACGAACAAATCTCATTAATTACTTATAATAGAACCTAACTTATGTGACAGCCTGGGGAATTTAATTAATTAAATAAATTATTGTAGATAATTAAATAATGTATCATCTCATTACTAAGTGTCCTTTAGCTACCAATAATACCTAAACGGGTAGTGTAGTATTAAAAAATTGAAAAAAAAACCTAGGTTAAGAATTTTAAAAATACTAAAACACTTGATGTGTATTTTCTCATTAATTTTTATTCTTTTAATATACCATAAAAAACCTTATTTTTTTTCTTTTTTTTTCTCAGAAAAGATGAAATTTCATTTAAAAAAATAAAATTTCATCAACCAAATAGATTGATACAAAATAATTGATTGACGAAAAGGTTAGGGTACAATGACCCATCCGATTAAATAAACACATCTCTTCAAGCATCAAAATGTTTCTCATAAGGGATACAATATTTGTTAGAAGAACAAAATTCGTCCTTTAGAAGAATGAAACAAATTTCATTTAAGGGACAACATCATCCCACATATGGGATCAGAGAAAAAAAGAAAAAAAAACAACAAATACATTAAATCCACTTATTTTAAAATATTATGACCAACAATAATAAACGGTTCTCCAATTAAACCATATCTAAAGAGAAGTGGACTTATAGTGATGGAATCATGATTTTAATAGCAATGATGATAAAAATAACAAATGAATTGGACGGTTTTAGATCCAAAATAGTCTACTTGAATATACAGATATCAATAGTGACGATGGATAACATAATACCGTAACTTAAAAATATTTTTTTATTTTGTGGGTAGCAAAGCAAGTTTATTTAAATTCATTCCCAATTCTTTTTAAAACAAAGAGAATGGAAATTTTTTTTTTTTTTCTTTTGGTATAACAAAAACATTTCTATAGTAGATCCACATTTTATTCACGGGACTAAGCAGGGGATGAAAACGTGAATGTAATCGCCTTCCTCCTGTGCCTAATTCCTTTTTCCATCCCAAAAACATAGACAATGTCTGCTTTTTTCAGCAAGATTGTCTGAAAAATCTCACCCTCTTACACTTTGGAAAAATAAAAATAAGAAAAATTACTTGAGGAAGTCTCTCAAAAGAACAACAAATTTTCCACTATGCACACATTTGCAGGGTAATCAATTGAATCTTCACCCACTGCAACACCAACCGAAAAGAAAAAAATAAACAAAACACCATGCAATAATTAATCCCTCGGTAACTCCAAACCCCATCATCATTAGAAGCCAAACAACATTAACTCTTCTAGCCCCAAACCGGCCGCCTTCCATGCTTCCACTTCCATGATTGTGCTGTCAGGGAAAAAAAATTAAAGAAAGAGAAAGAAAGAAGAAGAACAAGAAGCATGTCCCCTCACTTTTCTTTCTATATATAATTCACAAACCTTCTTCATTCTCTTTGTCCCCCCACCCACTCTCACACTTATCACCTACTCTACACATTACACAACACACAAAAGAACAACAGCAACAGCAACCTCTGTCTTGTTTTGCTATTTCCTTCTTCCAAGGTATATTCTTGATTTCTTTCTCCCTGCCCCAGCTACCCTTATAAATGTGATCTTCTTTGAAATATGAAAATAAAGAGATATTGCTACAGACCCCACATTTTCTTTTAAACCAATTCTTACATTTTTCACATATAAATTTATAACTTTCCCTGGTAGAATCCTAGATTTGCTGCCTGCCCCGACCAATAAAAGGGAATGCTTGGTTAGTGAGTGCGGGGTGATGCCATTTTCTTTCTTTGTTGCGGCAATGGACTTTATACTTTCCTTTCATGTACGGTTAACCGAAAGAGCACACTTCTAAGTTTTAATGGGGACATGGGCGACAACTCTTGATCCTTGTCTCCCTCTGTGTCTGTCTTCTTTCCATGTCGGACTACATGAGCTTATAAAATATCAGAGCCTCCATAGCCCAAAAAAAAAAAAAAAAATTCTCTCCACCTACATTCATATTTATTAGTTTCCACTCCCTTTGTCCTGCCTTCTCTACTCTCCTAGTAATAAAATAATAAGTTTTGTCGACAGGTCTGTTCAGTCTACCATTTGCATTTATAAATTTATGACTCGAATGTATGAAATATGGCTTGGTTTTGTCTTACTATGTCAATCTAAGTAAGGAAAAATCGTCTGGTCCATCATTTATCCTTTATTTACAAATTTAAAACTCAAACATGTGAAATGTGGTTCATTTTTTTTTTTTTTTATTATTATTTTGTTTTAAGAAGGAAAGACCATCCAGTCCATCATTTATTGTATAATTATAGCTTTAATAACCTAAAGGTATGATATATGACTCGGTTTTTGTTCTAATGTTGTGTTCTAAGCAGGGGAATAAGATAAAATGGAGAGATTGAATTCGGAGCTGTATTTGAGGAACTGTTACATAATGCAAGAGAATGAGAGATTGAGGAAGAAAGCTCAACGTCTAAACCAGGAAAATCAAGCGCTTTTGTATGAACTGAAGCACAAGCTATCAAGACCAAATGCTTCCAATGCGATCACTCCTGGTCCAAATCCATCTAACCCTAGCAATAATGCATGATTTCCAGAATTCAACATTGCCTTCAGTATCATCCCGCAAGAAGATTTAACTTTGGATACAGGGTCGTTTTGAGCACTAGATGTATCGTTAGTGAATATCTTTTATTTCGGGTTTATTTCAAGAGATAATTGCAAATATACTCCAAAATTATTATTCGAGCATGGTTAGAATTTTAAAATTTTTGAGCGTATTTTACCTTCTTATAACTTTTGAAATGCACGATCAATACATTTCGGACTTTTAGTATTGATCTAGCACATTTTTCGAAGTTAAAAGAGGGGATGAAAAATGATTTCAAGAGTTTAGAAATCTATCCATATCTAATGGATTATTTTTGGAGTGTATATGTAATTTATCCTTATTGTAATTCTTAAAAGTTAGATGATTATTAGGTCTATGCAGTATTTTCCTTTTTCTTTTTTCTTTTTTTCTTCCTTTTTTTTATTGGTTTCGGGATGTTTAAGGCAACTAACAAAAATAGCAATATATATTATCATTTTATAGCTTTAATTCCATCTCTTATTTTCTCGGGAAAAATTTATTCAAATTAAAGTGATAAACAAGTTAGTTATAATAAATATATAAAAATCTTGCACGTGCTAATTTTTGTTTTCGGATCAAATAATATAAAAAAAAAATTAGACATTTATTAAAATTTGCAAAAAGACAAGTGGCCTATAGGAATAAAAGTTACTACCCATTACGTATATAAAAATTTTCAATATGGATTATTTTATAGTCTTATTAAAGATCCATACTAAAAATTTGAAAACCCATTGTATGATTTTATAATTGATAATCAATTATGAAATAATGAATTTATCCCAACAAGATGTCTATATCTTGAAAAAATTTTCTTATATCGATACCACATTACTAATGTTTAAATCAATTTAAAATTAAAAGTGTCAAAGACAATAGACTGATTGAAGTCGAAGTCAAACAAGAAGAATCTAAGGCAGAATAATATAAGAGTCCAACTGAAGAAAAGTAAATGTATTACCCAGGGTCCACTTTTATGCATTCTTTAACTTTTGTACAGATTTTAAGCAATCAGTCATGATTGATCAATATAAATATACATATAGATATACGTGTATCAACTTTTAATATATATTTTCTGATTATACCCTATGGCGGTAATAGCTGTGGAGAGGGGACGCGTGTTTCCATTTTAAATATATATATATACACACAGAGAGAGAGAGAGAGAGAGAGAGATTGAAATCTATCTTTGGTAGAAAATATTTATTACTTGAACCTGCTATTTTTGAGGTCATTATAGTCAATACAATTTTATACAATAAAATAAATGTTGGGGAATATTTAGGAAAAGGTAGATTATATTACTCGGAGGAGCAAGTAACATGAGAAAAGGGGGACAAAGTGGGGAGATTACAATCCCTATAATTTTATTATTAAATTAATTATAAAAATTAATACAAAATATATTAAGATTAAGTTAGAATTGATTTAAACTGCTCAATTATATAATGTGTTCAATTCCAATAAAACCACCACAAAACCATAAAATTTTCCAAATCTCATTAAAGACTTCATAGTTTAACTTGTTAAGTCAGAGAAATGTTTTGATATAACTTACAAATTATTGATTAAAAAAAAACACAAAGATTCATTTTGTTTTTTACTTTTTTTTTTTTTATGCATGTTGTGACTGAAATATATCCCGTGTGTGCTCTAGTTATATGCCAATTATCTTTTTCTTTAAGATACTCTAATATGCCATTGCACCAACTACTAAACGTTTGTACTCAACATCACCGTGTTAAGAGTAAAACATATTTAGAAGCTTAAATTCAATCCAATATTAACCCAAGTTCAATTTTACAATAATCAAAGTAATTTTGAATTTGAACTCCAACAACTTAATTAATTTATTGAGTTGAAATTCATAATGTTCAACACGACTAATATGCAAAACTAACAGAGTTCTAGCTAAGCTTTAACATCAACCGAGTTCAAGTAAAATGTGGAATCAATATTGTTTTAATTAGAAAAATAAATATTTTTATTGAGAAGTTGAATCCAAACATATTTAATTAAGTTGACTTCAAGCTTATTAAGTACCACTTTGAGCTAAGCTCAAGTGCAATTTATTTGTAAACCTACTCCATACATTTAAGTTTTATCATACAAGAAAAATACTATGATCTTATAACCTAATTGGTAAAAGCACTATCATCTCATTCATGTGAAAGAGGTTTGAATGCTCCCATCCATTACAATCACAAGAGGAGGAAAAAGATAGGTGGTGGTTTAGAAAAGTATAGCATGACAAAGAGGCAAATGGTAGGTGCTAGATTTGGTCACAGCACATCCTTATACTATTGAGGTTGAATAAAAGATAGGTTGACTCTTAACTTATTTATTTTTAGTAATAACCTACATTGATAGTATGCCATAAAAAAAAAAAGGATAACAATGTCTATTGAGAATATGTCACATAAAAAAGTTGGACCGCATATAGGACTGCATCAGTACGAATGCCACCTATTTTTTTCCATTAAGGTTTTGGGTTTTCTTAAGTTAGATTCTGTGACAGAGTGATAGGAAAATGAGAATCAAGTGAGGAAACGACATTAACAAATAGCAGATCATTGAGGAAATACGAAGAAGTAGACATCATCACGGGACGGTTCCGAACCGGGAACCGCCCCAAACCGTCACCGGCGGTTCTTGACCCGGGAACCGCCCCGTCGGTGACGGTTCCGAACCGTCTAAAGACCCGCCAGAACTGGAGGGTCCTAGCGGTTCACGTGGTGGAACCGGCGGTTCCAACAGGTCCGGAACCACCATATATTTTATTTAAAAAAAAAATGAAGACATGCAGGTTGTTTTCTGGGCGTGGGGATTGTTGGGGTGGGGGGGGTAGGGAATAAGGTTTTGGTTTTTTTCATTTATTTCACCAAAAAAAAAAAAAAAAAAAAAAAAAAAAAAAACCTGTTCGTGGAACCGGAATCGGAACCGCCAGAACCGACGGTTCCTTGGAACCGTGAACCGCCCCGGCTCTAGCGGTTCCGGTTCCGGTTCCACGAAATGTGGAACCGTGAACCGGCGGTTCCGGTTCAGGTCCGGAACCGACCCGAACCGTGCCGATGTCTACGAAGAAGGAATGTTCACATTACTAGCAGCATGGTTAGACAGTGTTTGCATGAGAATGCTAGGAGCAGCTACCAAGAGATCTCTAGGGGTCCAGCAGGCTCCGACACAGTGGGCTTATGTAATCTAAATCCGAAATTTAATTGCCACTTAATCGTAATTTAGTTGTTCGACTTTAAAAAATTACCACCCAGTGTAACCTAAATGCTATGCTCTGGATTGGTAACATACTTAGCAGAAAGAACTATAATACTGGAAATGAATAACCCGTAACTAAAGGTTTTGGGGGATCGAGCCAAGCCGACTCGACTTCCTTCTTGAGTGGACAACACACGACTGTTCTTCGCTGGGAAGAAACAGCCCCAGAAGCTTTTGGAGGCAGAGTGCTGGCAAGCAGCATTCAAAAACACTGTTTCAGAAAATGTAAAATGCTTCTCTCATTCACCTGAATTGAGTAAGTTTGGTGATATAACCTCCTTGCCCCGGTAAGTAGATTTCCACAATGCTTCATGTGACAAATGACAGTGATTTCAACAAACATTGAAGGCAGACCAAGAGAATAAGCCATCTATCTCACTGTTAATACCTGTCCTGAGCATAATATACATAGATGTGGAAGAAATACCGCCAATCTCAAGAATCGTTTAAATGATCACATACCACATTGGCTAAATAAAACCCATACCCATGAATCAAAAATGGGATACAGATGAAAGATAGTGTCACTGCTTGTGGCAAAGTTCTTTAGGCCCTCCTTTTCTCAAGTGAATCATTTGTCTTCCATATTTGTGTTCTCGTATCAAGTAAGTCCCTTTTCTAAATCTCTTCTTTGATGTCTTTAAAAGACTTTCATATGGCACCCATAATTTCGACCCAGCATGATGACAAGATCAACAAGCAATTACAAAATTATCAAATTTAATCAAAACAGGTCTAGTCAAGGTTAAAAACTAAAAACAAAATATTAAATTTGGTACCTGAAATTTACACAAAAATTCAATTTGATATCTAAACTTAAAAGTAATTAATTTCATTCACAATCAAACTTTTTGCAGCTATTTCTATTACCTTACCTAGCACTGGTTGCACTATTTTCTTATGTTAAACAGACAACCTATATTACTAGATGATGTTAAGAAAAGTAGCAAAATTTCAATAATTAGTTATCTCCACCATATCAGCAAACAAGACAAAAAGTATTAAGGAGATAGTAAAAATAGCTATAAAACATTTGACTAAATATCAAATTGGTCACTTCAAAGTTTAGGTATACAAAGTTGCAAATACCATATTTGACATTAACCAAAAACTAAACTCCCTAAAAGCTTATATTTAGTTTTTTCCAAGTCAACATGTCAGATAGAAGTTGTAGGTGCCATGCCAACATTTTTAAGATCATAAAGAAAAAACAAAGAGGGAAGAGCTTATTTAGTGCGTGAACACAATTTAGAGAATATAACGACTCATAAGAAAAAATAGAAGCTTAATTGAATTTTGATACAATTGTAGAAGACTATCAAGAACAGACAATTCTCACAATAAATCCACCAATGCTTTCCGCAATGCTCGAGTGACAAGACACCATAGCCATAAAAAGTTGCTATCATCAAGAAACACATCACCATGTATTCACTTGTTGCTCCATTTTTTCCATTTTCCTCTGCTGCATGGAATTTTGGACAAGAACCTTTCTACCACTTTTCCTTATTTTGTTCAACTCCATGAACAGTATCCTTGCCAACATCTACAATTGTCTGTCCTCTCATTATATATGTCAGGTCGTGTTATTGGGAAAAGTAGCCATGGAAAGCACAACAGGCCAGCAACAAATGCCAAAGTTACAACCCCTGGGAAATGCCAGTCTACTATTCAAATTTACATCCAAAAATTTTAAATGACAAAATTGAGCAAATGTTAAATGCTTAATTGCAAAACAGGAAGGGACCAACATCTCCAACAGCTAATGATACTAAGGGTGCATTTAGTTCATTGGATTGATGTCGGTTTGATATCTATTTCAATTAAACTATTTGTCAAAAATAGATACAGATAAACAATAGACATTTACTTATAAACAAACCACAAAAATAATATACAAATGTAGATTAGATACAGATGAAAAATAAACCATTCAAACAGACCCAAGATGACTGCAAACTCTCTTCACTTTATCCATGATTACTCTTTCTTTTTCTTCTGTTCCCCTTTTTCTTAACAGAGTCTTTGGATGGCTTATCTCAAAGATGTGTAATTTTCTGCCAATGAGTGGTTGATGTTGTTGGAATTCATTATACTTGTTTATTGCAATGGCTGTCTCCCAGATTTATAGAAAAAATTCTTCATCAACTTATCATGTTTTCACAATCTTATCTCCCATATAAAGAAAATGTAATCGGCTCCACAGGCCAAACGCACGTTTCATAGTCTTACATATTGATGGCACCCTAAAAGACAGGATCACAATGTTTTCAGAACAAAAGGTTAAATGTGCAGGCATATGCAATAAGGCAAGGGGAGACAAGAGGTCAACAATCAGCATAAGCTATCATATTGATCAGGATGTAGACCCAAATCCTTCTCAGTGCAGCAAGGATATATTGGAAACCAACCTCTTTCACATAGACCTTTCTCAGTGTATTAAATAAGAGTAATCCTATCTCTTCTCAGTGAAATAAGCATGCATTGGAAACCAACACCTTTTATATTGGAAACCAACCTCTTTCACATAGACCTTTCTCAGTGTATTAAATAAGAGTAATCCTATCTCTTCTCAGTGAAATAAGCATGCATTGGAAACAAACACCTTTCACATACCTTTTGTCCGTGAGAACAGCTTAGGCAACCCCATATAATTGCAAAACATGTGAGCAACTAAAGGTGAGAGAAGGTGTCCTGCAGTAAGATATTCAACAAAATGTCAAAAGTTGAATACACTAATGGAAATATAGATGGATTGAGAAAGAAGCAAGAGAAAGTCACTCTTCATACAGAGAAAAGCACGTTATTGTGTGGGCATGACCAGAAGAAAAACAAATCAGGCGCCAATTTAGGCAAATTCTTGTATCAATAGCTTATAGCTGAACCAACTCCATAAATTTGCCTTCTTTGATTTCCTAATCCCATGCCTAGGAAAGAAGGATATGGCAATACCCACAAAAAGAAAAGCGTAGATGTAGTAAATCAAGATTCTTTTTGAACTCCATAAGCAATAAAATCCATGGCTTAACAATCTTCTCATTAAGTATGATTAAAAAACATTGAAAAGAATCTATGTCTTTTGGGGAATTATAAGAAGAGTTACAGAAACCAATTATATACATTATAGCAATGTTACAAAGAATGAGAGGAGCATGCCACTCTACCTGTTCTAAGAAAAAGAAATGATGCATATGATCCAAAGACCACAGTATAGCCAAGTTGAAGACCTGGAAAGAAAAGGACTTGCTCTAAAGATTTAAATCAAATAACAAAAATACTGGATAAAGCAAAACAACTTAAGAGGAAAAGATGAAAGAATATCTTCATAATCTACAGAAATCGCATTCATCCAATGAGATTTTCTCCATACCTATAATCATCAGAGCTTTAGACAATACACCATTTTGCTGGAAGTAAATCTCCATGAAATGGTTCAAGTGTGCTGTAAATTAAGGATAGAGTATATTTAGACAAGAATGGGAACAGCTTCAACTTAATCAAAACTTGGATGCAGAAACCATGCAAACAGAAAGGGTAAAAAATAAACTGAGTTATGGAGTAGCATAGTTCAAATCCCCATTTTTGCACAGCAAAATAGCAACTGAACAAGCAGAGAAAAAGAGATACAGATGAAACTCAGACAACGAGAAGCAAACAGAGTGACTATCCCAATGAGTGTGGTACATGAGTCCAAGCAGTAAATCACTAAGTAGTATCATTTTTCAGAAGTATAAATTCACAAAAGAACCGTTCAATTACACAAGAAATATACAATTATAGGGTGAATAAAAAGGTGGAAAAAAAAAACAAAAAAAGAAACTGTCCAATTAATAATCCAAACATCTCCAATTCTGGATTTTCCCCAAAAGATCTCATGCACACAACTTTGATTCTTCAAGATTTCATCCTTCCAAATACACCAAAAGATACATTGAAGGACAACAGCCAAAGTTTTTCCTCTTTAGTTCCTTTTTGAAGAATTTCCAACCAGAGAACAATTGAAACAAGGAAGAAGGCACAGCTTACGCAACATTAACCGAATTCATCACTAAGTTCCACAAAACCCTCACGCCTTTATAATGCAAGAAGAGATAGTCTGCATCCTCCTCAACAGCTCTATACAGAGTACATCGATTGACAAAACGGAAGCTCCTTTTCTTTAATTCACTCTTATATATTGTATCATTAGGAATCTTCTAGTTCTTTTAGATTTCATTTAGCAGCTGGGGACAGTATGGTCTATGGTGAAAGAGAGATACAGCCTAGGATGATGATTGGATTTAACCACAGAAGCAGGGATGCAGACAGAACACTTGGCCTCAACTAATATTGTCACAATTTACAACTAGGCAACAATTAAACTTTAGTAACCTATATATCTTTTGAACAGAATGATAACTTCAGTAATCTATAAGTATCAGAAAAAACACGGCTGACCAATTAGTTTTGGCTATAGGAATGTAATTTGATCACTTCACTCAACTAGACCAAACTGGTTCAGATGAACCGACACTTCGGTTTCTTTACCCCATGGTTCCAAGTTCCAAGTACATGACAATAGAAACAAAACCAGCTCCCACGGTTCCATTCTAGTCAGAGAAACTGCCAGGCCAAAACCTGGGTCTAGTTTGAGAACTGGACTGGCTATAACGTATCAAGAAATTTTTTTTTTTTTTTTAACAGTTCCCATTTGCTAGACCAGCCCATGGCAGGGTGTGCACTCCATCCACTACCATACTTGCCATATCCTGATGAATCTAGCAAAAGATATGTGTTAATGACATTGAAATTACAAACTATGCATGTATTTAAGGTAACACTGCTACCAGCAGATGCCTCCAGACTTACCCAAGCTGAACAGTATAGGGCATAATACAACGATAGTCAATTTCTTGAGTCCTCCACAAAGAAGCAAGGATATCATACAGGCTCTAAAAACCAGTTCCTCTGTCAAAGGTGCCTGTTTAGTAGAAGAAATGCTGCGCAACTTAGAAATGAATAGAAATTGAATACAAAATATTCATCAAGGACCTCTAAATCATTGGAGTAAAAACTATCTGACACTAGGGAAAACTTTCCATTATGTTCACTGTCAAAAGGAACAAGCTGAACGACGATTTCAGTTAAGATCATTGCAAACTTGGATTAGTAAATGCAAACAAGAGTGACCAACCAAATACTGCACGTGACATCGGATGAAGTTTTGAAAGGAAAAGACATAGGAGAGCATGCATTTTGCAGAACTGATAATTACTGACATGATGTGCATCTAGACCATACTCAATGGAATTGAATTTTCAAGCCACCAAAAATCAAGAAGCAAATTGTTAAATTACTTACCACAATGAAATTTCTCCAAAACAAAATTTTTGATGCACTGGAACACAGCCAATGAAAGAACCTCTGTGGTGCGCTTTTGATACAATCAAAAGACATGCAACCGCCATATCTTTCTTGTTCCTGGCATGATTTTTCCAACGACAAAAGCTTGTGGATGAAAGACCCCATGTACATTAGAGAAGTCAAAAAGAGAGGAAACACCATTGCCTGCCACTGTTTCATATAACAATAAAAAAGTCTCATTTCAATTCAACAACTTTCAATTGTCACATCATTCATGCTATATCAAACTGTTAATTAATAAAACATACTAATTATAAACCATAAAGATCCAAATTACTTTAATCCAATACAGAAGTAGAACCCATACAACATTGATTTTATCCCAAGAAGCAAAATTAGAATTTTACAGAAAATATGCTCTTCCATTCTAAAGTTTTTAGCACAAATACAACATTGTTGATTTCAAGAGTAGGTGGAAGTTTCCATGGTAACCACCAGTGCTTGGTAATCTTATAAAGTGAAAAATAATGAACAAATTTAGTTTTCAAAATTGGGAATAAAGGGCACCAAAATAGCAATACATTTAGGAGTTTTGGCAGCCTTAGACCCTAAATGCACCTTTTTGGAAGTTCCAACACACTTTCGCAATTAACTACTCAAAGTTTAAATAGTGTTTGGTTGCAAAAATTGGATAGAATAAGAAAAATCTGAACAACTCAATATAAAAAATACTGGATAGCACAATTTAATCGTACCGCATCTAGTGTGCATGGAACTGGACAGGGGTTTTTATACATAAGTACAACATTAAAATATTATAAAAGATGTAAATCACCTAGTAAATTTGAGTTATCTAGTGGAAAGAGGACTTGTTTTACTCTTCATATGGTATTATTTTTCTTCAAATTTGTCCAGTACTCTTACAGCATGCTATCAAGTACCAAAGTTTATGACAACAACCAAAAAAAGAATCATGATTTTTGCCTAATCTGGTCCAATAAATTTATACAAACCAAACGTCTCTTACAAGTATTGACTAGATACTTGAATTATCTTCATTTTTACAGTTAACTAAGTCATAGTCCTATAAGTTACTTTAATTACAAGTAAGTAAGCCAATACTTTAAACTTTCATATCTAATTATAAAAATGGGCAACGTTCAATACCAAATGTGACAATTACCCTTTTTTTTATATCAAATTAGTACCATTAATCAATACCAATTTCACCAATGCAACAGCATTTTGGAAACCGTAATGGCAGGCAGCACACCGGATTCGATACAATCGCAGCAGCAAATCTTTAAAACAAAAGTAGCATTACACACAAATGATACTCACAACGTGATCCAATCTGATGCCGTAAACACGAAACACTTCCGAAACATCCCAGCTTCTTATCTAGCATTCAATTGAACCACGACATACATAAAAAAAAGGAAAAAAAAAAACATCTTTAAGAACAAAAACTAATGTAGAGAGAGAAAGAGAAAGAGAGACGTTTAGGGAGCTCACAGGAAGAATGAGAGCAGAGAGAAGGAGAGAGAGAAAGGAGGAAACAGTGGCGCATATGAAGCGTCTGATCATGAAGCTCTCGAAAGATGAGGGAGGTGGAAGACGGAAGACGAGTGTGGGTGCATAAAGCGTGGCGACATACAGGAGTGCCATTCCGGTGCAAGCAATCAGAGCCGTTGGTTTTGAGATCATGGTGGTACTGTGATCCTCCATTTCCATCATCATGATGATCCCGACCTAAAACCCTAGGCGGTGGTGGGATTTTGGTACTAGAAAAAAGAGTTGTTTGCTTTAGGAGTGGAAGCTGAGAGTTGTCTTCTTGACTCTTACTTGTTTGTATTCACTGAAGTTTCATAATAATAATAGGAAGAAGAAGGCGAAGAAGAAGAATAGGGTTTTTTTTTTTTTTTTTTTTTTTTTTTTTTCTAAAGCGGAGTTTGAATTAAGTTATTTTTTTCCCCAAAAAAATTTGTATATATCTTTAATGGGAAAAATAAAATACAAAGTAGTTTTACTTTTATCTGATAGTATCGGATTGGGTTTTTTCCTTTTTTACCCTCTCATCTTGTTACTTGCCTAAGTTTTCATTTACGCTTTACATTTGATTTGCTAGAATAAAATTCATTGATAAATTTGGTATAGTCATTATATTTTATGATTAAAATATCTTTAGAAAAAAAAAACTGTATTTTATGAGGGAAAAAAATTTCTCTAACAAACAAAAGAAATAAAAAGATTCAATTTATTTTAAATTATATAGAATACATATTCTTTTAATACAACATTTTGCAATCATATGAAAATAGTTTCATTTTAGCAAATCAAACATAACAGCATTGAAGGGGTGTTGGTAAATTAGTTAGTGGTAAAAAGGATACTACCAACAACATTGTCTAAATTTTGCAGGTAAAATTATTTTATAGCCTAAATTTATAATGTTTTTTAATGTGATACTCAATTAAAATTTTAATTATATGTTGCACTAAATTTAATACGTATATATTTTTTTAAGTTAATTACAAAAACATAACATGTATTTTGGTCAATTTATAAACACATGACTTGTGATAATTTTTTTGACAAATAGATTATTCGAGTTTCATATAAAAATATCAATATTATTTAATAATTCAACAATAACACGTGCCAATATTTTGTTTATCATAAAAAATAACTTTGTTTTTTACAATTCTATCTTTTTAAAAAAATAATTTGTAATATTTTTATTTAATAATATTTTTTACTAATTCTATTTTTTTAGACTAATAAGATTCTAATACATATATCTCTAATAGCAATTAATAATATTGACACTTTTGTATGAAACTCAAATAATTTATTTATCAAAAAAATTATCACAAGTCATGTGTTTATAAATTGATTAAAACATAAATCATATTTTTATAATTAATCTTTTTTTTTATTCTTGATATTTTCTCCAACCCACTATACCAATGCTTAATAATTAACATGATCCTTACGGCTACTTTTAACTTCCTCAAATTAGTCAAGGAGGTGGCAGTGGTATAAATTAATCAGTTCCACAAAAATTAAAAGACGGAAATAAGGGAAATATAAAAAAAAAAATAAATTAAACCCCTCTCATATGTTGAAAAAAAAAATTTATTGTTAAAAAACAATTCATGAGTTATAATTATTATAGATGGTCTATTTCTTTTGGGATGACCAAAAACCTATATCTCAAAGCACATACATCCTTTGAACTGTAAGCCATCTGGGAACAGGAATTAAACAAATGATCACAATCGCGCAATGAAGAGATAAGAGGAGAAAGGTAAAGATAATAAAAATTAAAAACCAATAGACAAAGCTTAGAGAAAAGCGAAAAGGGGAACAAAGGAAATAGGGAACTGTCAAAGGAATTAAACCCAAATATATCAGCAGGACAATACAAAGCTAATAAAAAGTTTGAACCTAAAAAAAATAGTAGCCCTAATTTCTAAAAAGGAATAGATAAAGTGGTTTCAAGTTTTATGGAATGAATAGTTTTAATTTAAAAAAGAAGTTATGCCGTAATTTAATGTAATAGATTTAATAAAATTAAATTAAATAAATAGAGTTAAAGATACCAAATAGGCTCTTTGGCTTTAGTGATATAGATTATTTAAAAACAAATGGCAAAGAGAAGCCTAGAGAGGCTAGGAAAGCTAAAAAATTATTTTGAACCCTAAAACGATTTTCATATAAAATTGGTACCAATCCAAGAAATAATTCTAGAAAGAGAGTAGTTATCAGACTTATTTTCAATATAAGCATTAAAAAATTGTTTATAATAGTGCCTTTTAATTTGTACCAAATGATAGCTTCTTTAGTATATATAGTTATTTCAAACAGATTTTTCTAAAGAAGGCTATTTGAAACAACACCTTTAGTATAAATAGTTATTTTATCATTTTTTTTTTTTTGGTCTTTTTAAACTTATACTGAACAGCGCTTCTTTAAAAAAATCGTTTTTATTAAAAGTAGTGTTTTTAACTGTGTTTTTAGTATAAATTAAAAAAGTATTGTTATAACCAACACTTTTGATAGCTTAATTTCATAATATTTTTTAAAGTCGTACTATTTTAATTTTTTTTTTTTCTTAAATCCGTACCGTTTTGGTACGGAGGCAACCTAAAAGAGATCACGAAATTGAAGTTGAAAGCTTAAATCAAAACTTACAATTAAAAACTTTAAAGTTCGTACTATCAAGCCAATAGGACATCACCCTTTTAAGAGATTCTTCTAAATAAAAGGGCTGGATTATCTTAAACCGAAAAAGAAAAAAAAAAACTAGTAAAACTTGAGTCAACCTACTTTAATTTTTTCCATGGCTCTTCACTTGTAAATTGGAATGAATAAAGGCGCATTCTTTCGAACCCATATACTATTCTAGAAAAATCAATGATTCCACCATTAATTTTGACGGGATCGATCTCATCATCATCCAACAGCTCACATCATATCTAACCATGATCGGATCACTAAAATAGTTAATATTCAATTTACTATATTATTTTGACGATTAGATTCGTAGAAGCTTCCATACTATACCGTTTGTTACAAACTTTTAAGAAATTAATAGCCTACTACAAGTATAAATAAAGATTAGATAATGTCAAAAATGGTACTTGAAATTTTACAAATAGTTTAATTAGGCACCTGAAGTTTGATTTTAAACAATATGATACTTGAAATAAGTTTTTGTTGACATTTTTACTACGTAAAGTTTGATTTTGACAAATTTGGTACATGAACAAAGTTTTTATGGACTTTTTTCGTACTTGATTGAACTTATTTCGGGTATGAAAAATGATCGCGAAAACTTTGTTTAGGTATCAAAATTGTTAAAACGAACCTTCAAATATGAAAAAGTTCACGAAAACTTTGTTCAAGTAACGAAGTATTCAAAATGAAACTTCAAATATGCAAAAGTTAAGGTGCTATTTTTGTCATCTACCCAATAAAGATTAATCAAATTAATTAATATGTATCACTTATAAAACAAGCCATGTTTCTTGGAATCAAATTTAAAAACAAGTATAATCCTTAAAATAGTGAGAAACCCGCTTAGACTAAACAATTTAAAAAGTGAGATGTTAACTCCTTAGTATCAATTTGTCAACATGCATGATGTTTTGGCTACTAATTATACTGCCTCTAGTTGATCTTCTTCCTTTTTTTTTCCCTTTTTCTTTTTTTTTTTTCATTTTTTTGGCCGATGGTTGATCTTTTGGATTGTCTTGTGTTGTTTTGCTTTTTGTTTTGACACTCACTTAACTCAATAATGAGCTGAAGAGTTAGTTTTTACCACCCTCAATAGGTAATGAAAGGAATGTTTAAAGCTATTTGCATGGAATTAGGCCTCAGATTAATAGCATGGCCGCTTGATTTTGCAGTAATAATAGATGATATAGCCTTTTTGCTACAAATCGATGTATAACGTTCCAGCTTGCCTAATTTATATGTATTTTACTTTAGTAATATGATTGTAACACTTAATATATGGTATTTATATAACACTTGATAGTAGACAAGTATTGAGATGACAGAACCATGTACTCTAAAATAAGATGATTCCAATACATATTTTGTTTAATGTTGCGAAGAGCAAGAATATTAGAATTTTGTAAATTTACCTTAACGATAACGTAAACATAATCGGCTCTTAGGTATCATGAATGAGAAAATAAAAAAAGAAAACAAGGTGAAGTAAACACCTTTAAAAGGCAGGGAATGACACTTTTTAAGCATAATCTTGTCAACAGCTAACACTTTAAGTTGTTTAAGTTGTTTACTCCCCCTTTCTTTTGAAGCTCAATCTTGTTAACAGGTCTTACATTTTAGAAAGTTTGACTCATTTAAGTTGTCTGGCCCTTTTTAAGCCTACTCTCGTTAGCGATAAACATCCGCAAATGTCCAAACCTATTTAGGTTATCTGACCCTTTTTTAAGTATAATCTCCAAACTAGTACCTTGGGTTACCAAATTTATTTAGGTTATTAGCCTTCATTCCCCTTTCAGGTCCAATCTCGTTAATAGTTGGCACATTAGGATGTTCAAATTCATTTAAGTGAGTTGACCCTCTTTTTGATGAGTGAAAAACATGCGTGGCAATTTAAAAAGAAAATTACAAAAGTAAAAATTAAAGAAAAAATTATCAAATTATTATCATTGCATCACATGTAGGAGATGCGATATTAAGATTTGTATATGCATTCCATGTGCAACATGCAATATAGCAATATAGTCTAAACATGTATCTCACGTTGGTTATAATGCCATAAGTTTAATTAAGGCATTACCGCCATATATAATACTTTATGTATTATATGTTTGGACTTCCTTGAATAATATGTTTATTTCAAACATTACTAACCGATTTTAATTAATGAAATCGTTTAGTTATATTTCTAAAGCAATTGGATTTAGTTACAGAGAAATGAAACTTAATAAAAACATAATAAAAATATCTACTCCAACTAAAGTAGACCTACTTTCTAAGAAACAAAATTTTATAAAATCATTTTAATATTTGCTCTCAAGAATAGATCAACTTTCCCCAAAACAAAGCTTTTAAAGATATTATAAAACTTATGGGCTTCTCAACTAAGCTCTTAAAGGAATATTGCTAAATGCAATGCAACAAATAATATTTTATTATCTTTCATTTAAATAAAGCAAGCAATACGGGGGCACTCACACTCCGGAACAAGCCACTGGGAATCTGGGACTTAAGTAACCGCACGACACTCAGAAGGTAGATATAGGTAGCCCAAATACTTGTATCTCCTAGATGATATAACCAATAAGGAATAAAAGTGCCCTCAAAGGTTCACAGCAATTACACAACTCTACTCATCCCAGTCCATAATATTAAATAGTTCAACTGGTCCCATAAACATGAACTAAAACTTGTTACTTCACCTCGAGCCTAAGTAAACATTACATCGATATCATTTTCCCCATCAACTATCGATCGAGTCACCTACAAATGTCATTGCATCATGATGGGGATGGCTTAAGCGCCTAAATTACCGTATCCGCTCAAGCAAAGTTGCCGCTTTTCGGATCGGATTCAATATTACACACACAAAACAACACTCAATACTTAGGCCGTCTTTAAGTTATTAATCCATTTTAGATGCCTATCCTAATAATCATCACACAAGTTATTGCATACCTTATATTTGAAATCAAACCAAGTTCAGAAGGTAAATCAGAAGCCAACTCAGAAGATAAATCAGATATTCATATTTGTAGGTTCAAGAAGTGAACTCATATAAGAAATTATACTCATTATCCATTTATCTGAAACTTTTATTAAAATCCTATTTTATCATACACTAAATAGGAATCCTGCTATGACTGCGAATATCGCCCTGCCAAAATACAGACAGTTCTTCTTTGTCTATCAAAATATTTATTTTCACTTTGATTATAGTATTTTATTAGAAGAGCACCAACAAAGCATTCATATTCAAAAACATTCATTTCCAAAGCAAACACACATTTGAAACAACATATTCCCTATGTTATTTATGGTTTGTCCTAATTCATTAACTTAAGCCAATTATCAACTATTAACTCATTTTAACTTAATCCTAGCGAAATTGATTAAAATTGATCATTTAATTCAATGACTAAGCCAAGGTGATTAAACTTAATCAGCCAATCCATTTTAGCTTACTAAAGTCTATTTAGTCTAGTTAGACTAAGATTGATTAACTAAGTTCATTTTATATCTAAGATTCATATTAACTTAAGTCTATATTAACTTAATCATAGAAAAGTTGATTAAACTTAATCCATCTAATTCATTTTAGTTTATTCAAGTCTATTTAGTTAAGTTGAACTTAGGTTTATTAGCTAAGTTCATTTTATACTTAACTACACATATTTAACAAGCAAAAACAAGTTTTTAACTTTGTTTGGAACATATGACAGCTGGAATCAATCAAAATTTAGGGGTTGATACTTTTAGAATTTGCAAAAACAAAAAAAAATTAAATCTCTTTTTAAGATTTCCATAGCATTTTGAATCACCTCAATCCGAGGTCGGATGAAAAAATTATGATTAAATTACAAAAACACTATTACACTGCCAGGGAGCTTATTGTGCCTGTAATGGAGGAAAAATGCATGATCATAAGCTATCACACCCTTGATCACGCCCATGATTATTTATCAGACAAATTTTTCAATGATCCAAGACCATCATGGGCTCCATTATGCCCGTGATGAGTGCCCTGGGTTTGACTTTTCACAATTTTCCTTCATTTTTCCTTCAAAATTCAACTAGTTTCCCCACTTGATTTACGTTACAAACTTAACATACTTCATACCAAACATAATTGAAACAATATACAAGTTAATATTAAATTCAAACAACATTCCTAAACATATTTTTACTATAGTACATCATCAAAATCACTTCATCAACTTCCTAACTTCAACATAACAACTTAGTTTTAGTTATATGTTCATATATCTTTAGTTTACAAGTTTTGTTACAAATTTTACATAACTCAAATATTAATCTATCATGCCCATATAATAATAACAATCAAAACAAAAAAACTTATCTTTGTAGCAAGCGATGAAAGTTTATTTTTCCTCTAATGCTACTCCTTCTAAGTTGTTGTAGTTGTTACATGCATAATTCCCATGTTCAATCTTATTTCCTATCTTTAATTTCTTCATAAGATTTGTTGAATTTGAGATCTTGATTTTAGAGAAAGAAAGAGAGAAACGCAAGAAAGAAGAAGAAGAAGAAGAAAGAACATAGGAAAGAAAAGAGAGGCAGGGGAAAATTGAAAAGAAAAAGGAAAAAGAGATAAGGTTAAAGAGATTTTTAAGAATAATTATGGGTAAAGGATTTAGTTTAAACTTTTCAGATGATTATCTTTAGTTCTGAAAGTGTTTAGGAAACAATTTCAGAATCTATATGTTTGAAATTATGAACTTGAAATAGGGTTTGGTTTAGGAGCTTAGTTTATAAATAAATTGATATTTAATTTGAGTTCGGGTTTAAGAACTGATATTTTTATACAAGCAGATGAACTCAAATTTTATAAGGGTTAAGGAATTAGAATTTAGGCTAAAGTTTAAGGGTTTGGGAATCCACTAAACATTTTAATAACATGTTTAGGGGTTTAGGAATTTAAAATCTCAAATTTCAACTTGATTAATTATTAATCTAATTATGTCAACTTCTCTAATTATTTCCTATACTTTATTTGATTTATTTAACCTATCTAAACTCAAATTCTGACTTAGATGAAGATTTGAGGTATTTCACTCTTCTCATCTTATAAGAATTTCATCCTCGAAATTCACTTAAATATTTGTTGATAAAAGACATTTCATTTCATCTTTGGACTTTATTACTCAAAAGATTTTATTCATTTTAGGAAATTTGTTTTATCATTAAGCTTCTACTACGCACTCTGATTATTTTTCATTTGATTTTTGTTATTACTTTTTTTCTTTAAAAGAAATTTTGAATTGTTAGGTAAACATTTATAGATTTCAACTGATATATGGCGTATATGGTTATTGTCAAATAAATTTCTAAATTCTATTTGATGTTTCTTACTATTTGTGAAGCATATCGAGATTTGGTATCATTTTAGAAATTATTCATATGATTTAGATTTATCTATTGGCATGCATAGGTGCATTATTTTCGTCATTTTCGATTTTGTGAAACAAATTGGGAATTTGTATCATTTTTCTTTGATCACATGTATTTGAAAATTTCTTGTCATTTTCATTGTCATAAAACATATTGGAATTTGTGTTGTTTGGGTTTAATGTCTTTTCTTGAAGAACATTCATTTACTTGTCATTTGTATCTTGATTTCAAAATTTTGAAATCTTTCAAAACATCTAATATTCCATACAATTTTAGTATATATAGAACAGTAGGAATTAGTTTAGCGATTTTAACCTTCATTTACTCGATTTGAAGGAGACTCAGATTCAACCAAAAACAACAGACGACTGTAACCTAATGTGTCTTTCACCTTGAGATGACACACGACGACATGACATAAAAGACAAAACAAAACAAAACAACTCGACAATGAAGATTATAAGCTCGCTATTCCATTCTTACCTGCATATATATTACCACTTGCATATGAAAATACATTATTCATATTCTTTTAATCATCAAGGATTTTGCATTTGGTACTTATCTTGATTTGGTTGAGATCAAAATATCTCATTTTATTTTCGTCGTGTATCTATGGAATCAATTTCATTTTGGTGAAACATATGGAAAGATTTCATTTTGGAATTCATTCTCTTTATGATATGGCGTAATGAATATGATTTGCTATGTTGAGTCATGAGTTATATTTCTTGTAATATTACTATGGTTTGTTATGCTGCTGTCATCATATATATGAAAATTTTTCATTTGAATTTCATTTCTTACATATTATGATATGATAAATGTGATTTTTATATTTCTCATGATTTTAAGGATTTGTCACTATGTGTTCATCGTGTGTGTGTGTGTGTGAAATCAGTGATAGACAGGTATCTATTCACTGGTTAGAGTCTCAATTTTTTTGTTTCTGTTTGTTAAAATATTAATTTTTGATAATTATTCCTTAGCACTTTTGATTTTTGATATATTTGAGATATCTCTTTAATTGTTTTAGTAAATCATTTTGTTAATATAGGCAATTTGTCTTTTGATTTAGAATTTTTATTTTGACAACTCATTAGATTTTCGATAGATACATTGTCGTATTAGTATATTTGGATAGGTTGAAATTTATCTCCCCATCTACTTGAAATTTTAGATATTCTTTTCATTTTGAGTTTTGGTAATTCATTTGATTTTGAATGCATATTTGGCACATGTACTCTTGACAAGTCAAGGTCAAATTGGAAGTTTTGAATTTTCTTTCTATTTGATTCTCTTTGTTTTGTTAACATATCAACAAATAGAATTTAGAGGAAATACCCTATTAAAATCTACCATTTTATTAAAGCATACATATTCAAACTCTTAAGAATTTATTTCTGATTTTAAAGGATTCAGGGGAAATCCTAGTTTTCATCTAAGTTATTTGTGCTCTACTTACAATTAGCCAAAGTTGAATTAGGTTCAATTTACAAGCAAGCATTAAACATACACTCACAAATATACCTCAAAACAAAATAATGTAAAAGAATACATATGCATTAAATAACATAATGTTACATAAAAACGTTTAACAAGAAAAAATCACACAAACATTCAACAAAGCATGCAAATCAATTCAAACAATACTCCGGTTAGTTCCATTTCAAATATCAACGGAAAATAAATTTAAGCTAAGTTAATTAATTTAATGTGATTAGTTAATTTTATTAACTATTAACTAATGGTTTATTAAACAACATCAAACAACAAACAAACAATCAAATTCCCAAGTCTTCCCCTGTTCTCAACTCATAAATTCTGAACGTTACCTAATTCATTATATGAGAGCAAATGTTCGGAATAAACATTCGCTCTGATACCATTCTGTAATGCCCTAAATTTAATTAACGTATTACTGCCATGTATAATACTTCATTTATTACACGCTTAGGCTTTCTTGAATGATATGTTTATTTTGAACATTACTAATCGATTTTAATTAATAAAATTGTTTAGTTATATTTCTGAAGCAACTGGATTTAGTTACAAAGAAATGAAACTTTATAAAAATATAATAAAAATGTCTACTCCAATTAAAGCTGAGCAACTTTCTAAGAAACAAAATTTTATAAAATCATTTTAATATATATTCTCAAGAGTAGATCAACTTTCCCAAAAACAAAGCTTTTAAATATGTTATAAAACTTATGGGCTTCTCAACTAAGCCTTTAAAGGATTATTACAAACTTAAAATATAATTCCAGCTCTTTAAACAAAAAAAACTAAAGACAAAAACAAATGAAATCTCGGGTCCTAACCCCACTTTACTCATCTAACATTGCCCAAAGATCGAGCCAAGCATCATCACCATCAATCATCATCAACAACATCATCATTTCATCACATTTATCCTCATCATCATCAAAATCATCAATCATCAAATCAAGACCTGGAAAAAGAACGACAATAACAATAACAAGATGAAGTTCAGTACACAGTAACACAGACACACACGAAATGGCACATAAACCCAGCTAAATGCAATGTAACAAATAACAATTTATTATCTTTCATTTAAATAAAGCAAGTAATACGGGAGCACTCACACTCTGGAACAAGCTATTAGGAATCTGGGGATCCTGAGTAACTATAAGACGCTCAAGGGGTGGATACAGGTAGCCCGAATACCTATATCTCCTAGATGATATAACCAAAAAAGAATAAAAGTACCCTTTAGGGTTCACAGCAATTACACAACTGTACTCATCCCAGTCCATAATATCAGTTAGTTCAACCGGCCCCATATATATGAACGAAAACATGTTACTTCACCCCGTAGAGCTACAAATAAAGAAATTCGGTTGGTGGTGCACTGGAGGTGGTCCAACGTGGCCATTCTAGTGCTTAAATCAATTGTGAGTTCTTTGAAGTGAAAGAAGGAGAAAGTAATTAAGGTAACACTAATATCAAGAAAAAAAGGGCATACCCTTTGTGTGCAGGCCTTTTATATGATGTGGCCATAAAAAAATTTAGCAAACATAAGGTATTCTCGCTCTATGTAGTGAATTCCCAAAATATGTTAGCTGGTCTAATCCGCAATGCATAACTATACCAAGTGCATAACGCAATCGTACCAAGAGTGGGGTATGAATATGTTAGTTGCAAAGGGTGGCCAATAGGCGCAAATTACCAGGGAGATGTGAATGTTAAGTTAGGGTTGCGATTAACTGGATCTCATCACCATAGGCCTCAATCCAAGGAGTTGTGATCAAAGTTAAGGACCTTGGCTGCATGAGGGAGTCGACGTCTCCATGGGACTTAATCATGAGGTTAAGCGTGTCATACAAGCCTAAGGCCCTCATCAACTAAGCCTCTCAAAGGGCTATTAGTGGGCTTGGGAAACTGCTAGCCTAGGATTCTAACCTAACATATATCATGGCTAGAAATCCCCTATCAACAAAAAGTACTCTTGATATTCGATTATTATAATAGATCAACAAATCTCTTCAGAATGGACTAGGAAGTTTCTTTGAAAAATATCATTACTAATATGAGGGCATTTGCTTTGTTATTCCATGGCTATAGTACTTAATAGTAGAGGTGGAAAATGGCATCGGTGATATAGATTGTATGGTGAGGTTACTGCAGCTAGTCGATCACGTGCAATAGGCATGTTGATCAACTTGAGAATAGTCTTGCAATGATGACATGTGTTTCGATGTTGTAGAGAGAGGCATGGGAGGAGGAATGAGCAAACCCAATTTCTCAAGCATACGAGTGTGACAAAAGATCAAATCATCTATACTTCATCGTTTTTCACTAGTTCTTTAATGATTATAGGCTATGATCTTTCGTGGAAGCGTTTCGTTAGAGTTTTCATGTTGCTCTTAATCTTAGAAATATACAAAATGACTTGAAATGAGAAGAGAAGCCTCCTATTTATAGTTGTTGAAAGCTAATGCTAGCTTTTTGATCATTTCTAGGAATCTAACGACTGAAATTGAAGCCTTCTTTTCTTTAGTAATAAGTTGGGCTTGTAAATGGGCTTTGAAAAGAGTCTAAGGGCATTATAATATAAAAAATTTCATTGTTCTTTTAAAATAGCCCATTTTTTAATATAAAAGGGCTTATTGCTTGTTTTAATCCATATAAACCTTATTTTCATCAAACGAAGTCCAAATTAGAATAAAAATATATTTTTAGAGTCAACTGTTCACATGTGAAAAAAATGAATAAGTCTGGAAGCAAAATAAATTGGTCCAGCAATCCTTTCGCACCTACCAAGCCGAATTTTCCTATGACATCCCTTATTGGACCAATCTTCTGGAAAACTTGGCATTATGTTGGGCTTCATGCTCAATTCTCGAAATGACCTTCTATAATCAATGAAGGACTAAATAATAATGTTTATTAAGAACAATATTTGACATTTTTTTAAGTGCTTAGAAGTTCGAAAATTAAGATTGACTTATATTTTGATTAGGGTGAATTTGAGAAAAGCGATCATAGTCTCTCATACACTAAGGACTCAAATTACCTAAGGATTTATACTTACCTCCTTGGAGTTATGAATAACGTTCTTAAGAAATACAAAAGGTTGTACCAGTGGAATGAAAAGAAGTTGATAAAAATGAGAGAGAGAGAGAGAGAGAGAGAGAGAGAATGGGTAGGGTGTTTTAAATGGACTTTAAACACATTTGAATTTCATATGAAAATAGCAAGCTCTAAATAGAAGAGGCAATTGGACGAGTTCAAGAGGCATACGTACGCCTCGAGGCTAGCTTCATCTCCTACACTTGACCAACAATGATGATAAGGAGACAAATCCTAAAGTTCTTAAGTTTTTTTGCAAAAACAAGACCAATGGAGTGTTAATTGCAAAAATAATAATATATAGGTGGCTAATTGTAAATTTTGACAAAGTTTAGATAGTTTATTGAAATAACAACTAAAATTTAGAAATAAAATTAGCACTTTAAACTTTATATAATTAATTGTAAAAATAAAGAAAGTTGAGGTACCTTTTATACTTTCACAACTAGAAGACCTGTGTTTTTTTTCCTTTTTTCTTTTTCTTTGACAAACAATTAACCTTACGTGATAGTCAAATGCCAATTAAAAACGTACAGAATCGCTAGAACAAAACACTTTTTTCTTCAAAAGCCCTTAGTCTCGCTCCTGATAACCATGTTCATGTTGATAACTATGAAGCAATGAATGTATTCTATTATATTTTTTTTATCCAATGTATTCTATTAATTGCTAAGAGAATATTAGTCATCAAAGATGTTAAAATTGATAAATAAATGGGCATAAAAAACCAAGGATCCTTATAGTGACGTGAAATGCAAATTGATATCTAACTTCACTACTCTCCAACAATATCTAACTTCACTACTCTCCAACAATAAGTTTAATTAATTGATTGAAGACATATATCTCGCCTAATCAACCAGCCACATCTTAACTAGAGGGGTTTACTTAACACTCTGGTGGAGAGAAAAAGTAAGAGAAAGAGATAAAATGTGTTTGTAAAAGTGCAATCATAATTGTACGGTTAGGGTTTTTTCCTTAAAAGAGGAAGGAAGGGTTTTTGGACAAAAAAGTGTCTTGCTTTGGCAATTCTACGTGTTGTCAACTAGCCATGACTATCACGTGATGTTACTAACGGCCTTTTTCTTGTAAAGGAAAAAAAACAAAAAGAATAATACAAGTCACCTAATTGCAAAATCCTAAAAATATAAAAAGTCCCAAAAAATAGGAGAAAATATAAGCTTAAAAAATACAAACCCAGGAAAAGAAAATAGAGGAAATATAAATTATACATATCCAACTTTCATAGACTCACTAGAACCAAAATCTATAGAAGAAATTACAAAAGAAGTAGAAAGAATGATAGAAGGAAATTCTTTAGCAAATACAAATATAACATACACTAAAGAAGTAATAGATTTAATGGAAAGCACATTGTAGTCCACATGGAGGAGGAGTTCTTGATACTATAATAGATAATCAGAGAATATGGAAACCTCCTAGACTTTCTTGTACTGCCTATAGAGAGTTGAGTTGGGACAGAACTCCATTAGGATAAAGATTGCCATTAGAAACACAGATAAATAAATTGATAGGTTAAGGAATTAGAACATAGATATAACGTTGAGAGGATAATTATATGAATAGATTAATAAGAGTAAGTGTTGACAATAGAATATAGTTATCGGCCCACTCGGCTTCTTGGGCTCAAAACCTTATAACACCTGCACTCTTAAGAGAGGCCCACTACTTATGACATCCCAACCATGGTTGTCAAACTCGCGAGTCTACTCGTACGTTTCTACGAGTTTACGAGTTGATGATGATATTTCGATTCAACTCGCATTCAAAATCGTTTTTTGAGTAAACTCGTAAGTAGAATCGTAGAATCGTGAGTAGAAACGGTAGAATCGGTGGTAGAATCGGTAGTAGAATCGTAGTAAAATCTTAAAGTTGTAATTTTACACTTTTTTTTTATTTGAACTTTAAAAATGCAATCAATTTAATATATTTAAATTTAGGGTTTTTGGGGTTGATTCTTGATATTTATCTTAATCTAACTTAATTTTAGTTTTTTTAATATTTTTTTCCTTTTATTTCCTTTTTTTGTATTTTTTAGAGAGTTATTTTCTTTTAGGTTATATACTATGATATATTTTGAACATTTTGAATGAAAATTAAACTAATATATACAGTGCTATGTTTTTCCCTTTTTTAATAATTTTCTATCTATAAATATATTTGCTATAAATATAATGATTTTTTTTGCAAATATATAGTGAACATGAAAATATTCATTACTACACAAAACAAGCTACTCACACATGATAATTTAAATGATTTGCAATACATCTTAATAATTATAGATTATGAATTATTATTAAATAAAAATAATTATTTTAATTATAAAATTGCAGTAAATATATTAATGACAGTATGTGAATTATGATTGGTAAAACTTAAATTTTGGTTGTACATAATTAATTTAATACTAAATTCTTTATTTTCATAATTTATTTAAAGTTTTATTATTTCAGTAAGTACATCAATAGTTTTTGTAAGTAAATTTACATTAGTTGTAGAATCTTACGATTCTACGTTTCGATTTTACGTTCCGATTCTATGGACCCCTTAGCGATTCTAGGTAGAAACTCGAGTTTGACAACCATGATCCCAACCTCCCAGGAAATCAACCAGATCGAAACCCCCACTGTGTGCTATGGCACAAGGCCTCCCTTGAAGTCCTCACCCAAGAAAGACTGATCGAGCTAATGAGCTCGATTAGTCTGCCAACCCAGTCTTGAAGCCTCATGACCTACAACCAAGGCATACGCCCTGGTCACACCTCGTGACCCAGGCAGACACTAACAACTCGGCTACACTCTAAGGAGCTGTAACTCCCCAGCTTGGGTACCTTTGCCGAATGGAGTATTAGGTCACTTACCAAGAAGCAACCTGCCCTGGTATGACCCTAACATGCTATAAATACCCCCACATCCTCTTTGGGAGGGAGAGGGGAAAAAAAAAAAAAGGAAAAAGAAGTCTCATATATCTTGAGGGAATATCTATACCCACAGACTGACTTAAGCATCAAAGTGGTTATGCTAGGTAACGCCTAATGCCCCTCTGACCTATCTTTTGTATTTGCAGGAGCTATATCTACTAACCTACATTTAGCTTATGTAACATTTGGCACCGTCTATGGAAAAATTGAAAAATCCTAGTTCTTTCATTGAAAAACCTAGTTCTTTTCATTGAAATACCCTAGCTCTTTTCATAAAAAGAAAAACCCCATAGCAAACAACCCTACCCTCACACAATGCCTAGACTGCAATGAAACAAGAATCAAGTTAATTATGCTCCACTACCGTACACGTCCTATCATGTATATGACGAAGCCCCTGAAATGTTGTGTCCTTGCCTAACCGTTGTCACAAATGCTGGTCTTTTAGGCGAGGGTCGTATCTTGGAGTGAGAACATCTATGCAGGCACCTTGTACATAGAAATGTAGAAAACGAGCCATCAAATGCCCTCCTGTAGGCTAAGATAGCAAAGTTGGAGGGCTTGAAAGACCTACATCAAGAGGAACGTACCTTGACTGCACAAAGGAGTGCCTCGCCAATTTGTTCACCATCCAAACGAGACGAGCAACCTGTCAAAAGGAACTATAAGTGTATCGTGGAGTCACCGTGGGCTAGTGCTTCCACTAAGGAGTAGTCCTATAGCTCAAGATCGCTCCAGAACATGGATTGGAGAGCCCACGATTTCAAGAGCCTAGTAAGAGCCAACCAAAGCAACTAACAAGGACACATAGCCTCACGATAGTCTGCTCAAGCTGCCACGAGATGCTAGGTTGATGATGACCAACCTAAAAAAGGGAGACTAGAAGATCCCAATCCAAATCAAAACCATGGGAACAACACCCCCACTCCTGTCCCTAAGGGCACACAACTCGGTCCAATAAAGAACGAGCATTATGAGAAATATGAGATAAGATGAGAAGACTATCCGCTATCAAAGAGGCCTTTGATAGCAAGCCCACTACCAAAGCATCCCTAAGAAAAACACCTTTTGTAGTCAAGATTCAATCTGAAGTACTCCCTACAGCAGCCTAACTACTGTCTCTAGAATCATATGATGGAACAACCGACCTAGAGGATCCTAATTCCCTATTTCAATCGACCATGGTGATACACAATTTTTCGAACACCATATGGTGTAAAACTTTTCCTACTACCTTATGAGGTGTTGCAAGAGTTTGGTTCAACAAACTCGAACCCAATATAATAGGTTCCTTCACTTAGCTAACCGACTTCTTTGTAGGTACTCCATGGTAGGCAAATCGCTAGAGAAAAACGCCTCTTTTCTTTACATAGCACTAAAAAAACAAGGAGAACCCCTAAGAGACTACTTGGCAAGATTCAACAAAGCATGCCTAGAAATACCAAACTTTAACCAAGGCATAGCTTTAGAGGCCATCAAACAAGGAGTTCTTATAAACAACCCATTCTTTTACTCCATCTCCAAATGTTGGCTCGCCATGCTCGACTAGGTGAGGGAGAATACACAGAAATACATCGGCCAAGAAGACACAGGAAATGCTAAAAGAGAGGCTAAAACCAGATGAAGCCTACCTGAGCTTATGATAACCCACCTTGAGAGAAGAACCAACCAAGAGATCACCGTAACTTCAACTGAATTGACAGACACAAAGGTCTTAAGGATGGTGACAAGCAAAAACTCTTTCTGACATACAACGACTTCACCCCTCTAAAACTGTTGGTACACGATGTGTTCCTCGAGATAAGAAATCGAGGCCTCCTATTATCGCTACCCCTGATGAGGCCCAGCTTGCGACATAAGGATTCGAAGGAATATTGCAAGTATCACCGTGACTAATGGCATGATATGAGCAATTGCTAGCAACTCAAAAGCACTACAGAGGATGCTATACAACTTGGTTGGCTGAAACAATACATAAACCATGACCTCAAGCCAGAACCCTCGACACAAAAGAGAAAGGTCTACAAACTTGAGAAAACAACGACTGCCCAAAATCACCTCGATTAACCCCATCCTTGCCAACTATACCATGACGAAATTAATACTATCATAGGGGGGCCTATTACCTCTATAAGGGCGGGGCTACCACCATACTGGAGCTCATCTTGGCTAATAATGAACATAAAGCCTAAAAGGGCAAAAATCGATTTCGCAATCTTCTTCTCTAATGAGGGCTACGAAGGGATCAAAACCCTCACCAAGATGCCCTAGTAATCGTCGTACGCATCTTGAGGTGGAAGATTAAAAGAATGTTAATTGACACAGGAAGCAGTGCCGACATTCTCTTCAATCACGCATATGAGCAAATGAAGCACGAATTAAGACTAAAACTCAAGCCATAAGATCATGAGCTCTATGTCCGACCCAAGGCATTATCACTCTGCCACTCGAGCTCAGAGAAGAGCCATGTAACGTAGTACATCAAATAGATTTCCTTGTGGTCGATTACTAGTCCCCTTACAATGTTATATTGGGAAGGGGCAGCCAATCGGTGTTCGCCATAGTCGTCTCCCAACCCCATCTCAAGGCAAAGATCCTTACCCCAATAAGGATAGGTGTGTGCCAAGGAGACCAAGAATAATCTCAACAACTATATATCAAGGCCTTACAAAGAGATCGTGTGTGTGATTGATGCGGAATCAGAGTATAACTAAGAACATTAAAGTAAACTAACCGAGTTGGCAGAAGAAATCATCCTTGATGACAACCTCGAGTATACGACTTGGGTAGGAAAAACCATCCCTCCCGATATTAAAGAAAATTTAATCACATTCCTACAGACAAATAAGGATTTCTTTGCATGGTCACCTGTTGACATGATAAGTGTAAGCTCGAGTCTGATCACGCACCAACTCAACATTCATAGAATGCAAAAGCCAGTTTGCTAGAAAATCCGGCACTTCACCTTAGAGAGACAAGCTGCCATTGAAGAAGAAGTTGAGAAATTACTTCAAGCTGGGGTAATTAGGGAAGAGAAATATCCTACCTGGCTAGCCAATATGGTTTTGGTTAAGAAATCCAACAAGAAATGGTGGATGTGTATAGATTATACTAACCTCAACAAGGCATGCCCTAAGGCTTGCTTTTTGCTGCCACGAATTGATCAACTTGTCGATAACACCTTAGGACATGAGCTACTAAGTTTCATGGATGCTTTCTTTTGTTACAACTAGATAAAAATGAAGGACACAAATGAGATCCATACCTCGTTTGCTAAGTCATTTGCCATGTATTGTTGCAAAATGATGCCATTTGGATTAAAAAATGTTGGTGCCACCTTTCAAAAGTTGGTCACCGAGGTGTTCAAGCCCCAATTAGGTCGAAACATGAAAGCTTATGTCTACGATATGATCGTAAAGAGTAAACATGCCAAAGATCACCTATGTGGCGTCCAAAAGACCTTTGATCGACTTTGTTTTTAAATTTGAAGCTCAACCCACAAAAGAGCACATTTGGAGCCTCGACAGGAAAATTCATGGGTTACGTCATGTCCCAAAGAGGAATCGAGGCTAACCCCAGCAAAATCAAAATAATTTTGACAATGAGCCTACCTAAATTAATAAAAGAAGTGCAATAGCTCACCAGTAGGATAACAACACTAAGCAGATTTCTCCTAAGGAGCGTAGATTGATGCTCATAATTTTTTAAGATCCTTAAGAAGCAAAACAAGTTCAAGTGAATAGAAAAATCTTAGCAGGCCTTTGATGAGCTAAAAGAATTCTTGACGACACCACCAGTACTCAAAACCCCAATCGCGGGTGACATCTTATCCCTCTACTTCGCAGTAAGCGATCGAGTTCTGTCATCAATGCTAACGCGAGCTAAAGGGAAGCAACATTATTCCATATACTATATCAGCCACATCCTCTAAGGCCCATAGTAGAGGTACGCAAAAATTAGATTGTTTGCCCTTACAGTTGTGATATCTTTTCCTCGTCTACGTCTATATTTTCAAGCACACCGGGTCATTATACTCATTCACTTGCCGATAAGGGCAATTATTTAGAAACCAGATGCCTCCGAAAGAATAATGAAGTATGCAATTAAGCTTAATGCTTACGGCATACAATACCAATCTCGTAAGGTAATCAAGGTACAGGTCGTGGCAAAGTTCATAGCCAAACAAACTAGCTCCCCCGAACTAAAGAACAAGGAAAAACCTACATGGACCCTCCATGTGGATGGATCATCCACATAGGAGGGGAATAGAGCTGGCTTAGTCCTAAAAGGACCCCATGGAGTCAGGATCATCTATGCATTAAAGTTAGGGCTCATCACGAGCAATAATGAAGTGGAATACGAGGCCTTATTAGCTAGACTTAGGATCGGTACGAGTATTATAGCAGAAACGGGGGACTTAAAAACCTTCTCTGACTCACAGCTCATGGTTCAACAAGTCAAAGGTGCGTACGAGGTAAAGAACAAAGAAAGGGTCAGATACTTGAAGGCAGTTTGATCTCTCACGAAAGAATTATTCTCATGAGACATAATCAAAATATCAAGAACAAACAATGCTGAAGCCAATAGAGTTTCAAAACTTACCTTCATGATTGCTCTTAACCTAAGAAAAATTAAAGAAAGAATATTCATTGAGTTCCTACCATAAAAGTCTAACATTAAAAAAGCCCATAAGGTGCTAAATCTACAAGAAGAGGCCCATCCTTAGCTGGATGGCATTAATAGAAAAATACCTTAGGGATGACACTCTACCCTAAGATAGAATAGAAGCCAAGAAGTTGATGTATAGAGCAATTAACTACACCCTTATTAATGAAATCTATAAAAAGGGGCTTTAGCTTCCCCCTTCTGCAATGTTTACAACCAGAAGACGAACAACGAGTTCTAGAAGAGCTCCATGCCTGCAAATGTAGTAACTACATTAAAGCTCAGTCATTGTACACCTGAGTTGTGCGAGCTGGATACTTCTGGTTGACAATGAGGGCCAACCCAAAAGAATTTATGCGACGATGTGAACGTAGCCAAAAGATTGCTCCCATCAACTATACCTCAAGCACTGACTTACTCTGCCTCATTAGCCCATGGCCCTTCGCCATGTGGGGATTGGACATACTTGGACCATTTACTCCATCCATAGGTTAAAGAAAGTTCATAATAGTAGGATGCAATTATTTTACGAAATGGGTAGAAGTTGAGATAGTAGCAAATGTTACGGATAAAAACATTCAACACTTCATCTACATCAATAGCATCGTCAGGTTTGGGGTCCCACATTTGATAGTAATGGACAATGGGAAGCATTTTAATTCTAAAAGAATCAAAGACTTCTGTACTAAATATGGCACTACCCCATGCTACATCTCTGTTGCACACCACTAAGCTAATGGCCAGGCAGAGCCTGAAAGCCAGGGTAAACCGATAAAGCTGCAGATAGGTTGACAAGCTGCCTAATATTCTATAGGGATACCACACCACCAGGTACATCTCCACCAACGAAACCCCTTTTCACCTCACCTTTGGCTCTGAGGTCATTCTACCTATCGAGATAGAACTGTAAAGCAGTTGAGTACAATCATATGACAGGTTGATCAATGAAGTCAGTCTTCGAGCAGAACTTGATGCAATAGAGGACACTCGAGATATCATGAGTAAAAGAGTTGCTGCCTACCAACAAAGAGCAGCCTGGTATTACGATAAGAAGGTCAGACACAAAGTCTTTCTTCTAAGAGACCTCATTTGCAGAAAATTGGAAGCAATGGGGTCCGAAGAAGTTTGAGGAAATCTTGCCTCAAATTGAGAAGATCCAGTTAGGGTAAAAGGAGTCTTAGGAAACGGAGCCTATAGACTTGAGACACTACATGGTAAGCTCATTCTTAGGACGTGAAATGCAAATAACCTAGGAAGTTTTTCGAATAGCTAAAGCTAACTTACTTCTAAAGTGTAAAAAGAAAGCAATCACCAATGAAATGGAGATTTTACATTAAGAGCGTACAACATTCATTTTCATCTTAGGAATCCAAAAGATTTTCAACAAGGGCCTTGAGAGTTCAAAAGAATCTTGCCGAATAAGCTCAAGTAACTCCCTCTCAAGGGTAACTCTCCTCGTGAGCTCGAGTAACTCCATTTCTAAAGGTAACTCCCCCATGAACTCGGATAACTCCCTCTGTAAACTTAGATAACTCCCTTGTGAGCTTAGTCTTCCCTAAAGATGACAATCTCTTAACAACAGATGACTTTAGATGAATAAAAATAGTACTCGACAACTCAAAAAGTAAGAACATCAAACACACAAAAATTAGGAACCAAGGTCGCAACAAACAAAATTTAGTTCAATACCTACGTATATGAGCTTGCCAAAAAGAAGGAAGAAAGAAACATATAAGCTGTCACACAACATATCAAGGTTAATTTATTCCATCAATAAGAAGAAAATTATAACAATAGTTTTGACTGGCATCTCGGCCAGGATAGTTTTAACTGGCATTCCAGCCAAAGAAATACAAAGACGAGTCTACTCAACTATGAAGTTCTTTGGGTTAAACACGACGTCGAGTTAGAATTTGAACCTCAAATTAGGAGAATTCTCCCACAACCAGCTGAACACACCTAAAAAATGCAGGTTCAGGCTGAACACGACCTTGCTTCCCTAACCACTGACCTGAGCTTATCCATCAACCTTCGGAACAAAAGTGAATCTTAGCTGAATAGAAGCTTAGCATAACTAAGAAAACAGGGATCAAAGCTCATCCCCCTATTAAGCCCACAACCAGCAAGCCATCAGGACATCGGGCTTAAAAGGGAGATCATTACACCCTATCTCCAATGACCACCACTCGCCATTGAGGATGGCAGAATAAAGTGCTTGGAAATGACGATAAGGAGTTGGACGAGCCCTCTACGAGAAACTTGACCTCAGGGAGTTCCTCCAGGGCATAGTTCGCCAAATGAGGATAGGCTCCTGTTCATGTACAACACTACCGTAGTCACCACAGCATCCCTACCATGTAATAGCCAGCATCAATTTGGTCTTAAAAGCCACATAAGATAAACATGGCTTCAGATCGAACAAGAGGGAAGTGAGCCCCGAGCAACACGCGCGATGCACCATGTGACCTTGGTGATTGGTCCACATAAATAGGGACTGCAAGGCTCCCAACCCATTTAAACAAAGGCAATAAGACTCCTACAGTACCACAAGGATTGCAGCCCCTAAGTGCTCGACCTCTTAAGCCATCCGAGTTTAATAATACTAATGTCCATGATTCCTTAAACCCTTTGGAATTATATGGCGAAAGAAAACCCCAAGTCCATGAAATAAGAGAGCTAAGATAGGTTCATGAAGAGACAATTCATCAAACAACACTATTTATAGGCCAAAAGGAACTCTAGCAGACTCAACATTTAATGCCACCAAATCTTGAGAATCTTAAGAGCAGCTCATCCCAACCATCTGATCGTACTTTGGGAATCTACGAGCATAAAAAAGGAAAGTTTCCTAAGACACACAACCTGCAGTAGAATAACATCATCCACCTTGAAAAACAGTACCTACAAACCTACAACTAGCCAAAGAACAAACCAACAAACTCGAAGTAGAATGACCTAAAAAAAAGAAGCTCAACATACCCGACCTCAAAGTGCACGAACCAATGGTGCGGTAAAAATTAAATTACAAAACAAAAATACAGTTAAAGAGAGAGACAATGCATTGATTAAAAAAGAGTACAAAGGCTTACACCAAAATTACAAAAGCCTACAGTAGGCTCATTCACAAAACGAGCTGAAAGAAAAGCACGTAAAAAAAATTCTGCAAAATGTTTCCTCGATGACAAAGGCCAGAGATCAATCAGCTTTGTAGTTGCTAAAAATCTCCTCGCTTGTCATTAGTTAAGGGGCAACAACCACCTCAACCTGCCTCCCAACAAGACCTTTGTTCTGAGGGTCAACAACGATGCTAGAAGCTACCAACATCAAGATCTCCTAGTTGGGCCCCTACATTATGACCACCGGGGCTGCCACACCTTTGGCCCTCTGAACCCCAGGACTAACGACAACCTCAATCCTATCTCCTTTGCCTACTATAATGACCCTAACATCACTAACTCACTCAGCTTCATCCTCATTACCATCATCTTTACAAGAGTCTTCTTCTAGAGCCTCGTCCTCATTACTATAAACCCCTAATTTTTAAGGTAATATCAAGTTCAAACCCTAAACCGGAAAGTCAACCGGAAGCCTTAAGTCAACAAATTCCCATGAAACCCTAGCAGTTTAGATCCGACAAACCCGCATTCCTAAACCATGGAGTCAAAATACGAGTGATGAGTATAGTTTGGTTCGTAATAATATTAAGGTGCTTAAAAAGATCAGATTAGCGAATTTTTGACCTAGTTCGAACCCGATCAAATACAGACCTTGAAAAGCGTGTCCTGAGACTCGAGATATTAAAAATATGGTATTAGTACCGTTAGACTCGTAATTTCATAAGATTTCTAAATATATCAGTTATAGAATTTTTTGGGTTATAAAAGTTACAGTTTAACCTTTTTATCGTATTTCCATTACTATCGGTACTTTAATTGTCTAATCTACTTTTTAATTTCTTTCACACTCTTCATCAAGTACAACCACCATACTCTACTACCTACATCCTTACAACCTATCTCTTACATCCTTACATCCTATTTCTTACAATTTACTTTTCCAATACAATTTTATTACTTAAATTATTTAATTTAATTTTGAAACTTACACAACACAACACAATTCTCTCTCTCTCTCTCTCTATGGAACCAACATCCCCTATTCCCTCTCTCTCTAATTTTGTTTCATTTTTCTTTTATTTAATTAAAGCAAATCCTAATATCATTTTCTATAAATACCCCTTTATGCCTTCTCCATTTCACTTTCTTTCTTTCTTCATTTTCACTTTAGAAAATTTTTTGCAAAACTTTCTCTTCCTTCTCTCTAAATGTCATGACACTCCCTCTCTCTCCACACATACACGCTTTTGATTTTCTTCAAGTTTCTTACTCCACACATCTATTAGGTAATAGATCTACACTTATCCTCTTAAAAACATGTAATGGCAAGATCATTCATGTGTGATTTCACTCAAAAATCCTCATGAGCTCTAAGCTAGGGATGTGGAAACACTTGAACATGAGATCCTTGTCATCACAATGTTATAGATCTTGTTATTTAAGTTATTTAGCTATTACCTTGTTTTATTACTAAGTTATGTTGTTATTATTAATGTTTTGTGCATGTATTCTTCATTCAACCATATCCACATAATGATCATAATGTTCATGCATTTATGGCTAGTATAATAAACTAGATCTAGTTGTTTTGAGTTCATAAATGCCTTAGGCTTTTGTTTTATACACATAAATAACGTGTAATAGTATTATAATAGTAGGAAAACATTAGAAAGCTCAAGATCTACTTTAGTTTCAACAAAAATGATTTTTGAAAATTCGGATAAAAAAGGAACCCTATTTAGAAAAGTTATTTTCAACTTCAAAATGAGTATTTTACATTAAAAATGAAAGGCTTGGGGAATAGATATCATAAATGAGTGATCTTGATAAGTAAAGCTTAGATCTACTAAGGAATATTTTCAAAACAAGGAAAAGTTTACAAAAGTTATATTTCAATCCTAATAACAAACTTGAAATTTGCAATAAGGAAAGCTTGAAGTGTAAACACCTATTTTTCAACCCCAAAACAAGATTTTTATTAAAGAATGAGTTTTACAAAAGAAACAATCTCAAATGGAAATTTTAAAATTCGGATTTGAAAATGATCACTATTTAAACACCTATTTCCAAATGCCAAAATGATAATTTTTATAGAAAAATAGAAGTTCTAGGGGATACATGTAATAAAGACCTAATTTTGACAAGGATAAAAGAAGTTTATCAAAGTATAATCCTAAAACAAGGAATGGTTTCAAAGAATAGATTAAACAATGTCTTCATTCCTCAAAAATTTTGTAAAATTCGTAATTAGGTAGACCACCTATTTAAACATCTATTTTCTAACTCCAAAATGAAGCATTTTATTAAACTAATGAAGGTGTTGGGTACATAGGTCATCAAGATTAAGTTTTGATAAAAACAAGTGTGATTTTACAAGAAGAAAAACTATTTTCCTTAAGTCTAGCAATTTCAAATGTTTTGCAAATCAAAAGTTTTCCAAAAAGAATTTTTGATATCATATCATTGAGGATATACATATGGATGGGTCATCTCATAACATTCATGATAATGACTTGTAGGTAATACATGTACATATAATGCACTTGGTAGAAACAAAGTTAGTAAAATAATATCTTTTGCATCTTATTTGGCATTATCTAAGTACATGAGGAATTAGATTTAACAAAACCCATGAATCATGCATGATAATGAGTCATATATGTATATAATAGAGTCTTATAAGATATAATGATAGCTAAGTATCTATCAAAGCTTTTGATTGATGCTTGGTTTGAAATTAGGAGTTGAATTGTGGGATGGGAATTTTGTATAGCAATTTGTACCCTAGTGTTCATGGTCCAAACGACCTTGTTTGTTGGAAATAACTCTAGAAACAGATAGCTCTAGTCAAATAGGTAGAAATTGGTATATAATATGCGAAATTCCGAGTTAGAATGACCAAGTTATGGTGGTTTTAAATTGGAATTTCCTCTAAGACGAACTTTGACAAATTTGATAGAATAGAATTCATAAGTTCATTCAAACTTCATAGAAATACTCATTGGAGTTATTTCTTTTAGTTAGAAGACTTGGGAGATAGACTAAACCTTCCCGATGACTATCATGATTAAGTGGATCTTCACGCCATGGCAAAGTGAGTTCACTATCTTTAAGTTATATGCTTATGCTAATGCTTGTGCTTGTAGTGATAGTGGCACTAGATTAGGGCAAGATAAAATTGGAATGTGCATGTGAATTCTAATTGATTGAATCGATGATAAGTATATCGGAATGGAATTGTTGTAAATATTATATGATTTAGTATAGAATTGGAGTGTCTGCAATATCTGTGATCAACCATAAATTGTTAATTAATATGCCATGATCTTATAATAAAATTGACCATACATATCATATGTTGAGTCACATTGCATAGGTTATTATACCTTTGTGGGAAGAAGGCATAATAGTTGGGCAACGAGGGGCCTGTAAACTCGAATGTTGGCGTAATGGTCGAAAATTGAAATGGTAGTGGTGTAGGCACTTGTATCAACTACAAAATTATGTGTGGGTGGGCACCTATATCAACCACAATGTAAATGAGAAAAATTGAAATCTATGGTCATATAGGCTTGAAACACCCAACCCCGAATAGAGGGCGTAAATCCATTCAACATAAGACTCCTGGAAAGTCTTATGTATTGTATGCTCACGTGCTTGTGCATTTCATATGGTTGTTAATATAACTTGACTGATATATATTGCTTGTTGAGTATTTAATTTTGGAAGTGAAACTCTCTAAGCTCGAAAGCTTATACCCCTATAGTTTCCTTTTGTAGTTCGATTATCTATGGCTATCCTCGAGAGATAACTTTCCTTGGGTACAGCTTATGGAATTTAAGGAGCTTTTTGAAGAAGTCGGGATCTAGATGTTAGACATAGACTTCTAGTTGAATCTCCTTAAATATATATATATATATATATGTTGATGTACTAGACATTTGAGGACCTAAGTACTCTTAATATTTTGACAGGAGTATGCCCCTTAGTTCATGTAATAGATTAATCTTGATATAACTGTTATGATTTACATTCTTATTGCTATGTATGTCTCCTTAAGCTATTTCGATTCAAAGTATGGTTCCCTATATGTTGAACATGAGCCTTACACCCTATGTTTAAACTCATGGGATGATTAAGGTTGTCATACTTGAATATAGATATCTAGTGTGGTGGACTGTCGCATTTAGGGTACGTTTTAAGGCGTGACAATTACCACCATCTTCACCAGATTCTTTTTCTGGAGCCTCCCCCAAACGAACTATCGAAAAACTGAGATTTAAGTTAGGATACCTCTCTAGAAAGTGTTTTCTTATCAGCCTCGCAATATCTTTGACGAGCTTCACTTGCATCTCTTTCCACTCCTTACTCTTAAAGAGGTCGCTCAAGATTCACTTTTTAGTTACTTTAGGAATAAGTCGACCACTTTGCAAATTCGTGATGCGAACCTGTAATAATAGCAAAAATTAAATGAAGTCAAAAGATGAGCAACAATAGCTCACCACGAAGAGGCAAATCAAATGACTTTACCTTCAATTTCTCTTGGTCCAGATTAAATGATTGCAAGCTCTCCCTTAGTTTTCCGACCTCCAAAGAGATGATCTCAAATCCCTCTTTTGCCTTGCAATCGTCAGTTGGGCATCACTCAACAAACGAGAAAACTTATCTCATTCTTCCCTCATACTCTTCCACTTATCCTCGAACTTGGCGGCCGCCGTCTCTGCAAGGGAATGCTTCCTTCTCGTTTCAACCATGTTAGCTTGACTGTGCAAGATTTTTTTCTTCCATGTCTATGTAAAGCCTCTCCTAATCACCGATTAAAGCAATCAGATGGTTCCTTAATCGCAACTCGCTCTACCTAACCTCGACAAGCTCCTTCTCCAAGCTCGCCTTCATTGCCATGAGCTCCTCCAAGTCCTTCTTGAGCCAACGATAACATCAAGGTAAAAAAATAATAATAAATAATAATAAGATAAAAATAAATAAAATAAAATAAATAACATACCACCCCCACGATTCGCCGTAAGCAGACAGAAAGCTTCAACAGTCGTCACCAAAGCTTGAAAGCAGATAAAGCAAGAGTCTTTAATAAATAAGAAACAATTAGCACTACTAATCAACTCCATGAGTAGAACAACACCTTCAACTCATAGGTCTTCCGTGCCGAGAACTCCACAGCTAGATCAACTGAGGAAGTTCGCTATAAAGAGCCCTTAGCCTCTTCCTATCATTGAGGTAACCTACCTCCTCGAAAGAAGGCCATTCCACTGCTACATCGCTCTATCTCAAGGCCTTCCCTCTAATGAAATCAATGGGGCCCCTAGCAACACCTCTCCCGGGTTGACTCCCATGACCCTAACTACAGCTTGACCAACGGCCTCTACTATTGGCAAAGGCACACTATGAGCTCGGGCTGGCATGGGAGAAATATGAGTTGAACTCAGCTCTTCTCGAGATCAAGTAAAATAGGGTGAACTCACCAAAACAACATCAAGTTCACCACCACTAACCTTAGAGCCAACATCTCCAGCCTTAATAGCACCTTCAACTTCAATAGTAGTACCCACAATCTCAATAGCTATAGTTTCAACTTTGATACCAGCACTACCTTGGTCTCGCCTACCTAAATCAACCACTGGCCTATTGACCTCGACAGCTCGACCCTCACCTTCTATGGGATGCTTCTCACTTGTTGTCTTCTTCTTCTTCTTCTTCAGCGTATTCCTCTTCCGCCTCTTTGATGAACCAGCAAGAATACCACCCACATCGACCACAAACATCTCTAGCTCTAAAAAAAAGGATGTCAGCAATTGAAAAACAAAACACTTTCCTAGTTGAGCTCAATAGCTTGGAAACTTCCACTCCTCCACATAAAACCTCCACCCCATAACTCAACTTGATAGGTAATTGAAGGAGAAAGAGAGGGGGGGCCAATCGTGTGAGGAACCAAGCCCCACCTCCATTAGTAATCAACTTCCCACTTAAAAAATTGCTCACCACGAGGTAACATCTTAAGGCCTTCTAACTTGCACTCTAAGGGCACCCTCCAACTCCATCAACCTACTAGTATCATGCCCCATCAACATCTGGAGTTCAGCAGGACGGACGAGCTTACACCACTCGACCTAAAAGTCAAAATTCTACTGCATGCCTTCCTTTAATATGTCTATCTAGAACTCGTGCTTCCAACTAAACCTATTCGAGTTGGTGAGGCTGGTGAGAAGCTAGGGACTCTTGGGCTGTTTGTTAGCATACCACTATCCTTCCTTTGATCTTTTATACAAAAATAATTAATGGAACAAGATCGAGGTAGGCCATACCATAACACTAAGTCAGATGGCTTCAAAAGCCACCAATATACGCCAGACATTGGGCAACAACAGAGTTAGGCATAACTGATGGTAATCGAAAAATTCCTTTTGAAAAGGAGAAAAAGGCATCCTTAAGCCGAACTCTAAAGCCTTTTTACACAAGGCAAACCATCAGCCACCAATGAGATATACTCGATCTAACTTCCTATGCATAGCAACCTTCCAGTCCTGTGGAGCACCTCGCATCTGCTGCTTAGAGAGATTACAACAAATCCCATGAGGAGCATCACCTCGGGTCGCCTTTGTGTATAAGGGGACGACGGCCCCCTTCTCCAAGCTGTCAAAAGGATATCTATCCACTAGTCGCTGATAGACTTGGTTGGCCAAATTTACATAAAGATGCAAGTTTGAAACATTGTGCCCCCTTGCCAATAACATCAAGACTTCACCAGACCTTGCGTCACGGCTGCTTATAGAAGCCGAACCACCGCTCTCCAACCTATGCCTAAACCTTGACTCTGAGCCTCATGACCTCGACTCTACTTCTCCTTCATCCCTCTTCACCTTGTCAGCGAGTTGCTGTACCCTACCGTCTGAGTCATGAGAAAAAGATTGGGTATAGGTAGTACTTAAGTTGGACATCTCCACAAACTTCGAGCACACGGAAAAAACTAAAAGCATAATGAGGATATACAATAACTCTCTCGATGGAATATGAAAAATGTTGTGAGCAAATACTTGTGAAATACAGGTATTTATAAAAGAAGGAGAGAGGCGTAAAAGCCTAAGCCCCTCGAGACGTGTGAGAAGGCCTCAAAACCCTGACATCTCAATAGTCATTAGACCTAATAATAATTAATACGACCTTTCAAATCCATAGGGCCCTTCAGGAAGGTTGCACCTCCTCATTTGTACCAAAGCATACTGAGTACGTTAACCAACAAGAAATCTAACAGTCCTCACAACAAAATATCTATAAGAAAAGGATGCAACTCACATCAAAAGCGCAGCTCGCTAAAATGATCATCTCGAGCCAACGACCTCATAGGCTACATACTATCTTTGCTCCCACAATGAGAGTTGGGGGGGAGGGGGGAAGGGGAATGGGAACAAATGTTGACGGTGGAATATAGTCGTCGGCTCACTTAGCCTATTGGACCCAAGTCTTAAGAGTGGTCGACTACTTATGATAGCCTAACCTCCCAAAAAGTCAACGATATCAACACCTCGCTGTGTGCTATGGCGCGAGGCCTCCATCGAAGTCCTCACCTCGGAAAGACTAATCAAGCTAATAAGCTCGATTAGTCCACTAGCTCGGTCTTGATGCCTCACGATCTATAGCCAAAGCATACGCCCTGCTCACACCTTGTGACCCAATGGGACACCAATAGCTCGACCACACTTCAAGGAGCCATAACTCCCCAGTTCGAGTACCGTCGTCGAATTGAGTACGGGTCACTTACTAGGAAGCAACCTGCCCTGGTATGACCCTAACATGCTATAATTACCTCCACCTCCTCTTTGGGAGGGAGAGGAAAAAAGAAAGAAAAAAGAAGTCTCATATATCTTGAGGGAATATCTATACCCATAGACTGATTTAAGCATTGGAGTGGCCGCACCGGACAACCCCCAGTACCTAATTTGACCTGTCGTTTGTGTTTGCAGGAGCTATCTTTATCGGTCTAGATTCAGCTTGTGCAACATTAAGGACAGATTAACAATTGACTACGACAGACCTCATCCAAAACAGTAAATGGCTGCTAAAGATAAGACAAGAGATTGATATCCAAAATAGTGAATGGCTACTAAAGACAATAAATTGACAATGACAAATATAATCCAAAACAATGAATAGCTGTTGAAGAGAATAAATTGATAGACAAAGGCAACTAATGCTGCAGGACTTCAAGAACTCTATAAATAGAAGCCTCAGACTTCACTGAGGGACACAACAATAAGCATTTAAAGCAAAAGCATTAGGCACTCATAAACACTCCCTAACATCTATCATCCAGCATCCTTTTGTTTTCTCTCTAGCAACTAGCATCCTTTTGATATACTGCCTTGGACACAACAGAACTAACTCCTGTAAAACTATCATTGTAATAATTTCTTTTTACCATATCTCTACCTCCATTGTAGCCATCGTTTGTGGATCAATAAAACTTTTATTTTCACTGTAAGTTTTCTTTTAAGTTCTTTTTTTTTTTTTGTCTTATCTTTAATTCTTTTAAATTTTATCTTATCTTTTGTTGTGGACTTAGCGAAAGGGAACAAAGCTTGTTACTTTATCTAACATAACTATGTTTTGTTAGTACCATTATATTTTTTTTCCTCATGATCTTGTCTTTCTTTTATTCTAACCTGGTTTTCGATCCTTTTTCCTTTATTTGGTAATATTCTCCTTCTTCATCCAAATTTTTTTTCTTTTCTTAACTGATTTATTGCCTCTTCATGATTTTCCCAATCTTCTATTAAAAATCTTCCATTCGTTGGATTTTTCATTATTCCAAAAAAATTTTGGTCTTTGCTTACTTGATTCTAACATTTTTTTCTTCATGTATCTCATCATTGTCGGTATTTTTGTTGTCTTCTAAATATTCTAATGTTTTATTTTATAGTCTAAAAATCTTATACTATATGTGCCATCTAGATTTCTATATATCAAGCTCTCTTTTGGTATTCTGCTAGTATTTACATTTCCTTTAATATGTTTTGATATTTCTCATTCTACTCCCTTTAATTCTTTTGTTCCTATTTTTATTGGGCTAATAATTCCTAAACTAAATTTTTTTTATTTCTTCTTCACCTGTTTTTGTTTCTTCTAAGCTTTCTAAATATCTGTCATCTAAAGTAAATATTAATTTTCCTTTGAAAATTGGTCTTCTGTCTTGAACTATGTATTCCATATGTCCAACATAGACATGTTTCCATTGCTATTTTATGTTTTTCTAATATCTCAAAATATTCAAAAATTTGTCAATCCATCTGTTCTACTTTTACGCATTTATCTTTAGGTACTTTTGTAATTAAATGGTCTGGAATCATCTTTCTATCTATAATATTTCTTTAGACAAAGTAACAAATTCCGTTCCCTTTCTCTAAGTCCACAACAAAGATAAGATAAAAATAAAAAGAACTTAAAAGAAATCTTACAGTTAAAACAAAAACTTTATTGATCCATATACAATAGTTACAATGGAGGCAGGGATATAGTAAAAAGAAATTATTACAAGGATGGTTTTACACGAGTTAGTTCTACTGCGTCTAAGGCAGTATATCAAAAGGATGCTAGTTGCTAGAAAGAAAACAAAAGGATACAGGATGCTAGATGCTAGAGAGTGTTTATGAGTGCCAAATGCTTTTGCTCTAAATGTTTGTTATTGTGTCCATCAATGAAGTCTGAGGCTTCAATTTATAGGATTCTCGAAGTCCTGTAACTTTGGTTGTCTTTGTCATTTTGGATGGTATTTGTCATTGTCAATTTAGTGTCTTTAGCAGCCGTTTACTGTTTTGGATGTCAATCTCTTGTCTTGTCTTATCTTTAGCAACCATTCATTGTTTTGGATGAGTTTGTCATAGTCAATTGTTAATCTGTCCTTATCTCTTCTGTGTTTATGGCTTCTTCTTCTTCTTCTTCTTCATAAAGTTCCACTAGTTTAAGGTATTCAATTTCCACATTAGGCTAGATTATCATGTAGCTTGAGGAAAACATATTATATATCTTATTTTAGTAAATAAAAAAACAGTCATGCGGTTGTTCTATTGCGTGTGCTCTTTCATAGGTAATCCATTTTTCCACCTGGATATCTATTGAAATATTACTTTCCAGTTTTATCCATTTAGGAAATTTTGGACTGTATTCGGCTTCCATGATAATTTTATGTACAATAGGCCTTATATCATATTTGAACCATTCTGGAGGTATAGATTTTATCACCATAGTTATTTTTAGACCGAACCTTAAGCGTTATTCATGGAGATAAGATTATTTACAACTTCTTTACCTACAGTTGTTCAGTGAACCTATATCTTTCAATCATTAAAGATTCAAAATATTCAAGATTAATATTAAACTTATATATACAAAAGTCCATTTCTCCTTCTTTATTTCTGTGAAAATCTATAGTAATACTATAATTACTGTCTTTGTTATTTTTTGCATATTCCTGCATTCCTCCAAAAGTTTTTTACTACAAAGAAATCTATTCTCTGTCTAACTTTGAAGGGCATTTTTCTAATATATTTGTTTATATTAAAGAATATATATGACCATGCACTTTCATAAGCTTCTTGATTATCTTTATCATATTCTATGCAGTATGTGGGGTTCAATTGTTTGCAAGTCTTCCATTCTATAACTCTGTTGTTTTTCAGTGATTCTTTTTCTGCTATATTTTTTAATCTTAATTCAGGTATCAAGCATGGCTCTATCCCAAAATCACTGTGTTGAAGAATGCTCTTAAGGACCCTTAGCTTCTTTTATAGAATAATATCCCTTCCATTGAGGACCAATAAAGTTCTCAACTTGAGCTTTAGCATAAGCCCATGTTTTATAGATTCCATGATTAAAACCATTTATTACAGCATAGTAATGGAATCTAGTGTTTGTCTATCTAGATAAAGAATTGGATCCAGATTTTGTGTTTGTTATATGCAGATAGTAGCATAAAGCTATACAAACCACGTAGATTCTAGATTACATTAGCCAAGACTTTATGCTCTTTTTGTGATTGTCATTGTTGGTAATTTATTATGCTTAAATTCATTACCTGATCTAGTGTCCAGTTTTGAACTAAATAACCACTACCAATTAGTCTATATTTTTTCTAAAATATTGGAGCTCTTGAGAAAGGAAAAGTATTTACATGTAAAAAAGAAACAGTGTTTGAAACACCAAGATATTTCTTTTGATTTATATAATCTATATGGCATTTTTTGATAAGTATAACCAATATAATCCATCCGTATAGTTTGCTCAGTCTATTTTTTCTATATGAAAGTCTATCCTTCAAATCTTTATGTCATTTATATATCTGCTCGGTGTATCTACAAGATCATTTTCTTTTTGTTTAATTTGCACAATTCAACATTATAATCATTATTCAAAAGAATATCTACAAATGTAATCCATCTTCTCTATGACATGCTTTCTTTCATTTTTACTTTTATAAAATTTTACAATTGCTTCATAGTTTGTTCTTACTAAGATTTCCTTTTTTGTTTATTAAGAATAACCTAAAACTGTTAAGCTAATAAATTACTACCAGTATTTCTATGTCTAAGTTGCTTTTCAGACTGTTTTCTTTGAATACACCACTATTATATTTGCAAATATATATATTTTTTTTTTCATAGAAGAGTATTTATGGGGTTTTCTTTTTAATATTGCTCCCTAGCTTTTTTCACATCCATCTGTACTAATAATTAGATAATCTGTATCTAATGGTAATCTTAATTTTGAAAGATCTTTAACTAATTCTTTTATTTCTTTTATCAACTTAAGTTCTGCTCTGTTTAAGGCTGAAACACTATGAGTCTTTTTATAAAGTGGCTTTGTAAATTTTCCTAAATTTTTAATAAATGGTCTTGCATAATTTACCAATCCTAAAAACTGTTGAACTTCTTTTTATCATAATCTTCATTAAACTCTAAAACTTTCTTAAATATATGAGGCTAAAGTTTTATTTTGCCATTATCTATTTCCACTCCTAAAAATTCAATGTTTTTTATTTTATAAAACCGAGCTTTCTTTTTACTTATTATGATTCCATTTTGTAGAAATTAGGACTATTTTTAAGTGGGATGTATTTTTTTTTTATTTAGAAAAAAACAAGTATATCATCTATATATACGCAAAAAAAATAATATTTACCAAAAATTTGAAAAACTAAGGGTGCATTTTTTAATCCAAAAGGCATTATCAACCATTCACAGTGTCCTAAAGGGCAAGTAAATGCCTTCCATGGAGTTGATTCTTTATGCATTTTTACTTGCTAAAAGCCTTATTTACAATCAAATTTACTAAACATATAATTTTCTTGAATTCTGTTAATCAAATATGTGTTATATGGGATGTTATAAGCGTTTGTTTCCATATTATTATTATTTAATTTCCTATAATTAATAGCCATTCTATTTTTGGATCTTCTGATTACTCCTAATTCTAAAAGTACTATTTGAAATGTTGGAAGTGGATCCTATTTATAGGTTACCATGGTTAACAAAAAAGCAAATAGAGCTTTTGATTATGAATGCAACCAAGCAGATTAACACAAGGTAACTAATTCGTTCGACCTACTATATAGAAAGTAACAAAATATAGATACATTGTATGGTGCAAAACCTCATATTAAGTTTACAATTTTTTAAGGATTTAATGGAACTTTTATGTTTAGTCTATCATTTGACCAATTATATAGCTATAAAACTAATGTAATTAAAATTTGGGTGTTTAGTTAATGAAACCAATTTATCATTTGATAATTATATTCTTGTCCATTTAGTGAAATGAATAATAAACTCTTGCTACAAATTTTCCCTGATGCTCACCAACTCCTATACATTGATATTTATCCACATTAATTTTTTTACGAAGGAAAATTACCAAAAAAAATGAGTGATACATAATATGTTCATGGAAGAAAAGATTACAATAATCATACTATATCATAAAAAGTTTATTTGGCATTGAAAAATAGTGAAACAATCGTTACTTTTATTTCACGGGAAAAACAGGAAAACAAAAGGAATGAAAAAGGGGGAAAAATTATAAAGACGAAATCGGGTTGAGAGGGCGGGATAGGTCAACACCTTGACCCTATAAGGGTGGGTATGGGTATTATATAGAAAATCCTATATATAAGGTCACAGGTCGAGTTCAAATCTTATATAACCCGTTGCAAACCCATCCCGATTGTATCCCTACTTTTGATCCCAAGCAACAAGAAAAAAATGGAAATAAATAAAGGAAAAAAATAAAATTGACTTTGAAGGCTTTAGACATTGTAAGAGGGGAATTACCTATATTAAAGCTAAAGATGAGTTACCTATTGACTAATCATGATTGCATGTAATCTAATGAAAGCCATGGAAAGGTTATCTCATCCGTCAATCTTTAGACTCATCTCACAATAAGATGTGCTCCTAAATCCATACATAAATGCTCCCTTCCCCTCAGTTAAGATAATTGAGAATCTCCAAACAAATGTCATTATGCTATTGAAGTCTTGCACTAAGATCAAACGGCCTATCATGTAATAAATATTTGATACCTACTCAAGAACGATGAAATTAAGCCTTTAAGCTCCTTTCCTGTTTGCATTACACAACTACTAAGATCAAAGATTGCTTATTACTCCTCTCATACTCATTCTTAATTACATCCCTCCATATATTATCAGATTAATACTTCTCCATGATCATTTAAGTGTAAAATGCACATGACCAACATTACCCCTATATTGTTACTAATCATAGCTTAAACTTACTACTTGAGTACATTGCACAACATAATCAGCAAAATTCATAATGAGACTAATTTCTAAATGTTTTAGCCATGTGATGTGTCAAAATGCGGTTTTAGATTGATCCCATCAATGCTTTATTTAAAAAGTTTCAAGATGTAATTAAAGATGAAATTTTTAAAGATATGAAAATAATGAGAATCATAGCTTCGACTATTATTTCATTAGCAAGATCACCAATAAGATGATTCAAGACAAGCCCAAGGGTTGTAAGGTCGTCTAAAAGTTTTGGGGGAACTCATGTAGATCTATTGAGAAAGGGTTAAGTTAGCTAGGATTGAACTAGTAATCACTCGATTTATCATACTAGATGACTTTGAGCATTCAAATGTCAAAGACTAGATCCGTATCTACTATCTAAATTTAAAAGTGTCTATATGCTACTCACAGACTTTTTGAAGTCATTTATAATACCTAGATAAGTAATTAATTGTAAAAATGAGTAAAGTTCAAGTAATTAATTGCAAAACTTGATAAAGTTTAGATAGTTAATTGTAAAAATGAGAAAAGTTTAGATATTAAATTAACATTCTTAAATTTTAGATATTTAATTGTAAAAATATGTAAAGTTAATGTATCAAATATGACAATTAAAAGAAGAAGAGGAGGAGGAGGAGGAGGAGGAATAAGAAGAACTCTCATCAATTTCATGACTACATAGAGGAGTAGTTCAGTAAGTGAAGCATTGGCATGATGGAGGGGGAGGTATAACGAGCCTATGTGCTGTGTTTAGTGTTAGGCATCTGCTTTGGAGGATTCAACTTTTCTTCTCAAACTTCCATTCTTTTAATATATTAATTAAATTTACCACATCAAATTTTTTGCCATGACACTACTTTGGTATATGCAAAATTATAAATCCCAAGAGTGCTTGATGAGAGTTTAAGCAGTCATTTAAGAAGATCAGATTCATGAAGATAGTTCAAAAGTTTCCAATGATAGTCAGCCTGATCTATCCAAAGTTACCATGAGTTTATAACTTAAACCACAGCTTCTAAAAAAATATTATTCTAGATAAACTAAGGCTCCAATATGAAAGAGATTATAAGAGCATTCCTCAAACTATTTTTTTGACAAAACATTCTAGGTTAGGATAGCATAAATGTTATGCACATCAAAATTAATATTAATAAGATTATCCGGATGCGAAACACACTAATTCAATGTCGTTCCTGAGCATTCATTGGATGAACAAAGAAATAATATGTGAGGGCATCTGTCAAATCAGTAGTGTGACAAGTGTATAATACAATTAGAAAGGTGATCCTAATGATATATATAAAACTGATATAATATACAATCCGATAAATATGATTATGATGCGGATGAAAAAGCACAAGTAGGATATAAATACATTATTAATAATTTTTATTTAATTTTAAGTACTTTTCATTACCGACAAAAATTAAATATGAAATGAGAAATCAATTTTGTCTGGCATCAAGCTTTATCACTCTAAAAGCATTTTTGAACGGTCAACTCATGGAAAAAGATCATAAGCATCTACATATTACACTCAATAAGTAGCGAATAAATATCAATATATTTTAAATAAATGATAAAAAATTACACATAATTTTAATAATACTTTCGGTATAAAAAAATCTTATAAATATTTATATGTCACTAATAATTTTTCATGATTCCGGGTATTTTTTCTAACTCATGACACCTGGATGTAAATATTAAATTAGAATAAATAAATAAAGAAGCTGCTTTGTGCTATTGGTCATATGGAAATCTCTCCCAAAGCGAAAATTAGAACCATTCTCGACAATTCTTTAGAATTGAAATGACTACTGCACAGCACCAACATCGTTGCCACTGGGCGGGGCTTTCTTTATGCCCTCAAAAAGAATCTCTGAAAATAGTAGCTGCTATAGATTCTCTCGATATATGGATGTATAATATTGGAAAGTTCAAATAATCATACTCATTATATTCAATTCCTTTTTCCATAAATGATAAAGGTAATGAACTTCTCTTTACCAGTCTACTAATGTTGTTACAATATTATTCGTGAAGAAGAATCCTACGATATTTCTTTCTCTTTAAAAGAGATATGAAATTTGATTAACATGATTCCATCCTATTAAATATTATAAATTTATTCGATTATAGTTATAAATAATACATATAAGATGTAGAAAGAGTAGCAAAAGTAGATTTTTTTTCGATTAAGTATTTTTAATTTTAATTTATATAACGATCTATAATTCCATATATCAAGATATTATCTGCTTTAACTTGATACACCATATAGTTTTATTCTTATGTTAATTGCCTTACAAGAGGTTACTTATCTTGAAAGTACTCCTTATTATGCGTGCTTAATTTAAAAATTTTGATGAACTCTTTATTATTATATCAAAATACACATGAATGATTAGAGTGCCATCACTTGGCATTTAAGGGAATTACAAGCTTCCCGCTTTGACAGAACTAACATTCCTATCAGTTTCGTTACATAAATCTCAAATTGTACCAAATAAGGATAACTCTAAATGTGCTCCCTTATAGACTCAAAAGATGTTCTTATCATATGACACTTTACCCTTTGTAGCACTTAGCTTTATCATTTATGGTTGGAATATTGTTCTAATACCACTTATAGTGATCTAGAGCTCTACTCATTGGAGTATTATCCACTTTATTCTTAATGTCAACTATTTCTAAGAAGGTTTTCCAAGGAATACTCCCATTAAGCATCATTAATTTTAGAATTTTAATGAAATTTAAATTATTAGCTACTTAGGCCGACCAGTTAAGCTAATATCTTGTTCATATCAGTAATGACTTGAAGCCTCATTGGGATACCTTTTACCTTGGTTCAATGGACCAACCAAATCTTGCAGCATGTAGTTGGCCCTGCACTCAACGTCTCTTGGAATATTCTCCTTAGCTGGGCTTGACACATGTAAACGTGGATTAATGGGTTCACCCCGCACCCATCATAATTGTCGTCAACTGGCCACTCTCCTATGATTCTATTATGTACTTAATTGCCAAGGATTATCTGACTATAAATAACCTTCTCTCCTCGTTGAGAACGGTAATGTTGCTTGAACTATCTCTCTTTAACTCATCAACTACTTCTGAATCAATATGCATGTTACCTTAGGTATCGAAGTGGTTGTGTCGAACCCAACCTTAGCTAACCTCTAACTGTGTTCTGTTTTGCAGGCATATCATCTACCGAAGTCTAATCTAGATCATCTATGCTCAACTTCTACTGGATTATAACTAACGACACCATTCAATATGCAATCATATAAAACATTATAAGATAATTTTATCATATATTTATATTACACACATCCATCTATCATGCAATTAAACTTAGATTCCACTTATACTAGTAATTTTTTTAGCACCTAATCATTACATATGTGCATAGACCAAGACCCAATGGATCTCCTTTATTTTCCAAAAAGTAAACACTACCTTATTATCCTCTAACTCGATTATAGACACATCAACAACTGCTGTACCCCATTCATTTCAAATTTGGCATTAGCTCCCCTTCTTAGAGTGCTATACCTCATGTAGACCTTTCGTATATAGTGAAGACATATCATATCTAGTCTATAGACTTTCCTCTTCAATTGTACTCAAATATCAATCAAAATATAGAAATTACACATTCTACAACCTCAATACCTTTGGGTCCTATGTTTTTGTTTGATTGTTCTTTTCCTAATTGATTTCTCCTCACCTTTCCATCGACAAACCATCAACAAACATGGAGGTGAGTATAGAAGTATCAATACCTACTTTGAAATATCGACATCATAAATTTTCAAATAGTTGATTAGGGATATGAATTTCGAAACGCCTTGATTTTATTTTGTAAGCGGTAGCTTGAACAATTTGGGATCGGACAAATAAAATGAAAAGCGGTGGACCTATTTTGATCTGATTAGGATAACCTACAGGGGAAGGGTAACAAAAGAATATATCAAGATGTCTCGTGTTTAAGAGAAGAAGATTGTAAAACCATGGGTAAGTAAGTAAAATTCCCACATAAATAATTACTTTAGAGTCGGGACATTACAAAATAAATAGAGAGAGAAATGAACGACATCCTTTGGTGGGCAAGGAATTTTCGTCCCATACAAGTGGACATATATATTATTAGCATTTAATCCACGCAATTTGGCTGGTTTACCCGTAAGAAAACACTATAAATACGAGTGCGCACGCTACATGGGCTTTAACAGAACTAAGAAGCATATCTTTGTATTATTGTCTCTCTACCTAGTTTTGTCTTGTTTGACAAAAGACTTTTAAGGCACTGGTTTGGTCTCGCTTCTTTTGTCGGTAAAAATGGCATCTCGGACACTGGAGCCTCTGATTGTCGGAGGAGTAATTGGAGATGTTCTCGACACTTTCACTCCCAGCATTAGAATGTCAGTCAGCTATAGTGGGAAGCAAGTGCTCAATGGCCATGAACTTTTTCCTTCCATGGTCACAGCCAAACCTAGGGTTGAAATTCAAGGGGGTGATATGAGATCTTTCTTCACATTGGTACGTACATACATTAAATATATATATATAATCTTTTATATATACTTACAAGTATTTGATGATCTTTGTTTTACAGATTATGACGGACCCGGATGTTCCCGGTCCAAGTGATCCTTATTTGAGGGAACATCTTCACTGGTATGATATTAGAAAGTTGTTCATGTGCTCTGTGTCATGACTTTTTAGGGTTCAAAAATTTTATTCACCAACATATATTTACAATTGATATCATGATTATTATTGGTGTGGCAGGATTGTGACAAATATTCCAGGCACAACGGATGCTACATTTGGTAATTCTACTCCACACCACTTTTATGCATTAAATTTTCTGTGTGATTGTACGTAACGTGTAATATCTAATAAATCTATTTTTAGGCGTGCATCAGGGAGCACTGACTGGCTAGTTGATTTTCATGATTTACGTAACAGGAACGGAAGTGGTGAGCTATGAGATCCCAAGGCCAAACATAGGTATCCATAGGTTTGTCTTTGTTCTGTACGAACAAAAACGCAGACAAATCATCAATCCTCCTCCTTCAAGAGATCGCTTCAACATCCGAAATTTCGCCGTCGAGAACGAACTCGGTTCTCCGGTTGCTGCTGTCTACTTCAACGCTCAGAGAGAAACCGCCGCAAGACGCCGCTGAATATAATTATATATTAACATATATATAATAATTGTTTGAGTTTGGGAGATCTATATCCAGGAAAAACAAGAGGGGAACCATGATATGATGAAATATATATACATATATATATATATTATTGCATGTAAAGCCCTAGTTGGAATACCACAACTAGGGGAATAATGCTAAGTGAGACGTGTCGGTGTGTGTGTACTATGTTGTTTTTTTTTTTTTTTTTTTTTTAACTATATTTGCTATTACTGTAATGGATGGACTGTTATTGTTTATTTATCTATTAAAGGCCAGTGTGGGTGCTTCATTTTCAACAACGGAATTATATGGACTCACTTGACTGCATATTGACTGCAACACTGCAAAACAAGCTCCATGCGGATCAGATCTGAATTACCTAAATAAACGAGCAGATGAATTTTTTGGCTCGGATATCCAACCATTACCATATTATCATGTTTACTAGCACAGCATATGATCTTATCATGGGATTATTATTATTATATTATTGTTAAATTCGCATGATATGTTTATAAGATGGTGATGAAATCCTATACTTAGATTAAGGGGAAAAGTGGACATTAGCTTTTTAAACTTCCACCTAAGCATGAGTTTAACTCTTAAATTTTTAAAGTGTACTTTTGAATCCACTAAGAGCAACTTTATTGGAGTTACTTGACATGAGAACCTATGCTAAGCAACTCTTTTATGAGTTGCTTAACCAATAAAGTGGATTATTTAATTTTAGTGAGTTGCTTAACCAAGTAACCCAAAAAGTGAGTTGCTTAAGTTTTTTTATTTTTTATTTTTATACTTTTGATGTTAGAATAAAAGTTTAAAAAAATTATATTAACTTTTGAAATAACTCACGGATAAAGTAGTTAGTTCCTTAGTAAGGAGAGTTACTTAATTAAGATACTAATGTGTCATGTTAAGTAACTTGTTAAGCAACTATTGTTAAAGATGGTCTAATAAACTTTATAAAATTAACAAGATTTTAGGAGAGTTAATATTTTCTATTAAAACAAAACAGAGAAGGAATTATAAACTACCCCTTTGAACCTTTACATATATATAGATCTATCTCCTAAACTTTCAGTTATGTATAAATTTATCCGTCCTAAACTATCAAAGTGCACATTTAAAATGTTAATTATCTTTAATAATGTCAAATGTTAAAAGTTTAGGGGATTCAGAAGTATATTTTCAGAGTACAAAAGATAAATCCATACGTTGGTAAAAATCGAGAGGGTAATTTGTAATTTTTCCATAAACTTATCAATATAGCATTAGTACTTTATTCTAAACATTTGAAAGTTTGATAATCTATTTTAGGCATTTAGTATAATAATAATATTGACGATTCTCTATTTTAGCAATTTTAAAAGTCCAATCCTCCATATGAACTAATTGAAAGTTTGATTATATATTTAATAATTAAATATAATAATATTAATTGGGTAAATTATATAAGAATGTCACATCGTTTGAAGGTAAGTTTATTTTGGGTCACAATTTTTGAAAAAGTGATTCAATTCAGGTCTCGCTAGATACGTGTCAACTTTTCTTGGTGATAGGTTTCCATAAAGACCCTAATCGAATCATTTTTTCAAACGTTATGATCCAAAATAAATTTATCCTCAAACGTTGTAATCTTTTTTTTAATCACTTAAAATGTTGTAATCCAAAATAAATTTATTTTTAAATATTATAACCTTTTGATGTAATTTTTCATTTATCTAAAGACTGTTACAAAAGTTATAATCTTTACGATAAAAGAATCATGATTTATTCTAACAATCTAAATAATTTAATAATTTAACTTCAATCATAAATGCCATGTAATTATTATTTTCCCTAGATAACTGGTCCCATCGAAGTATTTTCCTAAGGAGAAAAACAAAAGTGAAAAATAAAAAGAAAGTTGCACATTGAAAGAAAAGGTAAATCAAGAGTGATGCAATGATTTCTCTGTCAGGGGGGACGTCCATACCACGTGCTAGGTACAAAAACAAAACGCCCAGCGACCAATAATTGAAGGTGAACGTGAGTTGACTCAATTTTGTTTGCTTTCTTTTGTTTTGTTTTACATTTTATTTTATTTTTTACTCTAATCGATCCAAAAATGAATTAATTGGTGATCCTCCGGTAATCAGAAACAGAAACTAGCTAGTACCATCTCAATGTAATCAAATTATTTTCACCTATATGTTCGCTCCTTACAAATTATGTGGGCATAGTAAATTATAGGATTTTTTGTGGTCTTATTACAAGATTGCTCTATCTATAGTATTATAAATAAATTGATTATGAAAAATTAATATAAAATATAAATAATTTCGATAATTGTTAGAATAAATCTAAATTGTTTATGATATAACAAAACTGATTTCATTATAACCACTACGAAACGATAGAATTTTACATCAACATTATAATAGGATGATGAAAATTTGCAGACTCGAGAATACTATTTTGTTTCTATTCCAACAAATAAGTATTTGATATATGTTATAACTATGACTTAAGACTCGACGCTAAATCCTATAGGGTCATAAAATCTTTCTCAGACCTGTCTCAAAACTTTATAGGGTTTTAGCGTATCGGGTATCCTATAACGACTCATCCGATTACATCCCTACTATCATATCCCAACTCTTATGTTGACCGAATTGCCAAATACCAGTATGACTATTTTTGCTAGGTAAGCTACAAACTGGGGGTCATCCACCACTACCATCATTATATCTTCCCCTCTAGCAGTGTTGATGGTCAACAAGATAGTCAATTGTCTTATTCGCCAATTTTTCTAAAACGAAGTAATCACATTTTTCTTTTCACAAAATTCCAACATAATTATCAATGTATTTGCATTATAATTAGTGGAATAATAAATTATGTTTTATTTCTTCATTTAGTTTCAATTAATATTAATGGTAAAATTTATTTGTCATATTTACATTGTAAATTTTTTAAGGTAATTTCCATAATTTAAAATCGGATAAATGTTGGAAAAATATGCAAATTTGAAAAAAAATATATATAATCTATGTGAAACTTAACTTAAGTAATGGCACACGTACGTCATGAGCATAAATAGGCCACATACACAACACGTGAGGGAAAGTAAATACACACGAAGCACTTCTCATAAGCATGAATAGGTCGGACATGTTAAAGCATGCTAAATGCAAAGCACACAAAATTTAACGCTCGAACAACACGGTGTGACATGATTACCATACCTTCCATCCACTTTAGGGATGCAATTGAGATGGTTTTGGGACGGATCATGTAAAACTTGAACATGACTCACTTCCATCTATGGTCTCTTAAACCCGATCTAAAACCCGACCTATTAGGTTTTCATTATCACACCTACACTTGCTTTTATAAATTATTTAGTTGACCTGGCATGGCCCTATAGGTCCTCTCAATCTGCTCTTTTTTTTTTTTAAGGTTATTTTTGCATGTTCTTGATTTTTTTCAAAGGATTTATGTAAATGTGGTAAAACTTTAGGAATTACTCATTTAATATTAATGCTTATTTTAATTGAAAAAAAAAAGGAAAAAATTATGCTAGATGATATTTGCAATGTACATCACAAAATCTCAACTAGTATGTTCCATGAAGGTAACATCAACTTAGAAAATATATATGCATGGATTGTTCAAACATATAATCAAACTATAAAAATATCATCTTGATAAATAATCTATACATTTGTTTTCTACTAAAATTATGTCTCGAGAGATTTTGCTTCTTATGAATTTTTTTTTTTTTTTTTAGTTTGAATTGAATTTTTTATAATTATATGACGCATCAAATTGCATTCCTACTCCACTCTCTTGGTACCGATTCCAAAACCCCAAAGCTTCTTATGCCACCACCTCTCCCTTTTTAATCTAGGGTCGATCTACGAGATGTATTTCTATTTCATCATTACCGTCACTTATTAATTAAACAGAATAACAACAACAACAACAACAATAATGCTGTTTCTATTGGTATGTTGTAAAGAAAAGGAGATTCTATAAAAATTTAAAGAGAAAAAAGCTCTAGCTTGGAATGTTAACACTTTGAAAATCTAACGATATGGTAATGGTTTTATAGCTTAAAGGCATTATCATTGATCTTCCAATTGTGATGAATCAAGTTTGAATTCCACTCTCCGGTTGTAATGGTTAAAAAAAATCCTAATAATATAATTCCAAGATAGAAATAGATCTTTAAAAATTGTGATTTATTAAAAAACGGGAGTTAAGATAACACACTTTATGTAGAGACTTATTATTGTATGGTTGTAATTAGGGGTGGGCAAAAAAACCGACCGAACCAAACCAATCCGTAACCGAACCAATCCAAATCAAAAATATGGTTTTTTTTCATGGTTTGGTTTGAAATTTTTCAAATCCGAACCAATCCGTAAGTTTATGGTTTGGTTTGGAAGGTAAACCAAACCAATTCGTAAAACCGAACCAATCCGTTTTAGAAAAATATAATAATATTTTACTATATGTTTATATAATTTCATTTGATATTTATTATTTGGTGAATATTAAATAAAATCAACTTGTCCTGTTTAAAATTTTTTTTAAGTTCATGATATGTAATTTTTTTTATGATGAACTATTGTTTTTTTTAATAGCTTTTAATTTTGTAAAGTATGAAATTTATAAATTCAGTTATAAACTTTCATTATGTATTAATTGTTTAATATATTTTGTCAGTTGATCATTTTATTCATTGATGAATTTTGTTGATAGATGATTTTTTATTTTAGCTAAATTATTGGTAGATAAATGACATGATGGTTATATTAAAAATCATAAATTATGACTTACCATGCATTGGTTAATGAATATATTTTATTGGTGGATAATTGATTTTATAGAGAATTATAGATTAAAAGTATGATGAATTTATAAAGTATTTTATCGTGGTTTATAATATCAACTTTGTAAAATGATATAAATATTTAAGAATCTACACAAATGTGAAAAAACTAAAACAAGGAAAATTTTTAGTTAGAATAACTAAAAAATTTGATTTAAACCGTAATCCAAACCGAACCAAACCGTTATTTAATGGTTTAAAAAATTTATAATCCGAACAAAACCATTACTTAATGGTTTGGTTTGAGATGAAAAGAAAACCAAACCGTAAATTATGGTTTGGTTTGGTTTTAGGAAAAACCGAACCAAACCGATCCGTGCCCACCCCTAGTTGTAATAGGCTATCCCAATTCCCACTCTGAGTTTCAATGTAGATAAAAAGAATCATTTTACAAAGATGTATAGGTCATAGGGATAGTGATACGTATAAACCGCCATTCTACCAATCATGTATATGCATACAATTTGAAATTGCAGAAATCACTGGACATTGAATTGTTATAAACTTGCGATTTTTTTCATTTTAAAAAGAGTACTCGAAAAAAGAATTTTGAAAAAAGAGGGAAACAAAAAGGAAAAAGAAAAGAAAATGGTCTTGCTTGTGGGCATATATTTTAATAGGACTTTGAAAATTTGAATTGGTTCCAAGCAATTTGTTCGAATGGCTTGAGGTTTCCTTGATGGCCAGTAAGCAAATTAGTCATCGATCGGATGGAGCTCTTAATTAGATCAATCGGCTAGAGCTTGCATTCAGTTTGATACTATGATTTTATTATAATATTTCATGAAAAACCTTAGGTTCAGTCAATCCTACTTTACTAAGAAAGGGAGAAATTAAAGAGTTTTCTTAGCTAGAAATTTAGTCTTGATATTTTTCTCCATCTTACATAAACAACCAGTGTTTATGGAACATTATCATATCTAATCTCTACTTAAAATATCTTTGAAATCCCGACTACTAATGATAAGTTGTTTGGAATTTAGCTATTATTTTTGTGCTCTATGTCCGATAGCTAAGGAAGTTAGCTCTTTCTGTCTTCACCTCCAGCTTATGCCTGCTTACCAATGGAATGTGCGCAAAAAACTAAATACTTCCACACACACACATATATATATAGGGTTAATATCATAAATGGAACCTAGACTTTAACAAAATATACAATTAGGTGCGTGGACTTTAAAATTGATCAATTAAGTACTTGAACCTTACATAAATAAGCTTTACACCATCTATAACTCAAAACTATTAGATTAATGGGTCTTTCCCCTTATAAACCCTTCACATAAGTCCCATATTTCTCATGTGAGATTTTTCTGACCTCACACTTGCACCCCAACAAATCTCTTTCTTAAGTGTGAGTTTCCACAATGGGCTAAAACATACCCCCCAATAAGAGTTTGTCAAATTGACTGTACTAAACAGCTTTTTGTGAGTGATCTGCTCCCTACCTACTCACTATACATGAAGGGTTTCACAAACTTATCATCAACATAAAACTCTTATTTCCATATAGAGGGCTAATCATGAAAATTTTCCAACCCAATTGTTATGATTCGATTTGCGAAAAACAATAGCAAATGATCAAGCAGTAAAATAAAGAACACCCAAGAATTTTATGTGGAAAACCCAAATCGAAAAAAACTACTGGCATAGGAGGAGAAATCCACTATGATTGAAGTTGCAGTACAAGATTAAGAAAATACAACTCAAGACTCTCAAAAAACTCTAAAAGGAATTTCGTGTGTCTGATGTGTTGTTAAAAACCTAAACAAAACACACACACACACACACACACACACACACACACACACACACACACACAGATGTGTGTGTGTTATGACCCTTAAATATGTAATGAATAAATAATAAAGGCCTAAATTATGACCGTTAAATGTATAATGAATGAATAATAAATACATAGTCAAATATTCATTAATTATCATTTAACTATGAGAGTCGATTATAGAAATCGGGTCAAAAACTCCAACAATCTCCACCTCGACACAAATTCTAGAGTAAAAAACATAAAATCCAATCTTCAACATAAAAAACAAAATACTCTCCACCTCTTCCACAAAACCCCTAAAGGGCATCAATCAGCAACGAACATTAACCAAGTCTAAGCAATGCTCAAACTTGGCTATAGGAAGGGCCTTTGTCAACATATCTACCAGATTATCTTCAATACCAATTTTGCTCACAGTAATGTCACCACGAGCTATAATATCACGAGCAAAGTGATATCTAACATTAATGTGCTTCGTCCTCTCATGAAACAATTGATCCTTGGTGAGGTAGATCGCACTCTAACTGTCACAATTGACTTTAATCGTCTTCAGATCATCACTAAGTTCTCCAAATAATCCCTGCAACCAAATAGCTTCCTTAAAAGTTTCTGTGACGGCCATGTATTCGGCTTTAGTAGTGGATAGTGCTATTATAGCTTGCAAAGTAGCGTTCCAACTGATAGCACAACCACCAAGGGTAAAAATATACCCAGTGAGGGATCTTTGCTTCTCTAAATCTCCAGCAAAATTAGAATCCATAAAACCAACTAGTCCATCTCTAGCTCTACTAAACTGTAGACAAACGTTAGTAGTATCTCTCAAGCACCTGAAAATCAACTGAACTGATTTCCAGTGATTCTTACCAGGATTTGCTATATATCTGCTAACCACACTTACAACATGAGATAAATCTGGGCGTATACAGACCATGGCATACATGAGAGATCCTACAACACTAGACTACGAAACTTTTGACATATAATTTCTTCATCTGAATTTGGAGATAAAGCAGAAGAAAGTTTGAAATGAGCTGCTAAATGTGTACTCATAGGCTTAGAATTCATCATATTAAACCTAGAAAGAATCTTCTCAAAATACCCCTTCTGACTCAGATGCAACGTACCTTTTGTTCTGTTTCTTATAATCTCTATACCGAGTATCTTCTTTGCTGCTCCTAAGTCTTTCATTTCAAACTCCCTGCTCAACTGAAGTTTAACTTTCTCAATCTCTCCTCTATCCTTTGTTGCTATTAGCACGTCATCAACGTACAGGAGTAAACAAACAAATGATCCATCTTCACATTTTTTGAAATATACACAATTGTCGAAATTACTTCTCCTAAAATCATGAGAAGTCATGAATGAATCAAACCTCTTGTACTAATGCATTGGCGATTGCTTCAAGCCATATAAAAATTTCTTCAACATGCACACATGGTTCTCCTTTCCCGAGACCACATAGCCTTCATGCTGTTGCATTTAAATTATTTCATCAAGCTCTCCATGCAGGAAAGCAGTCTTGACATCTAACTGTTCCAACTCAAGATCTTATAAAGTTACAATACCTAACAATTCTCTGATTGAACTATGTTTTACAACAGGAGAAAACACATCTGAGAAATCAATACCTGGTATCTGACTGTAGCCCTTTGTAACAAGTCTTGCCTTGTACCTGGGTTCTTTAACACCTTGTGTTCCTTCTTTCTTCTTATAAACCATTTACAGTAAACAATCTTCTTTCCTTTAGGAAGCTTCACTAAATCCCAAGTGCCATTTCTTTGAAGGGATTCCATTTCCTCCTACATTACAATCATCCACTTACCAGAATCATCACAATTTACAGCTTCTGTATAAGTAGATGGCTCAGAATTTGAATCAATATCTTCTGCAACATTAAGAGCATAGGCAACAAGATTTGCCTCTGCATATCTCTGAGGAGGCTTTACTTCTCTCCAAGGTCTGCCTCTAGCAATGGAATACTGTTCCCGTGGTTGTGTAGAGATAGGACAACCCTGTGTCTGAAGTCTAGTCTAAGAAGTAGTTTTTGAAGTAGTACCTGAATCAATCTAGAACTCCACCTGTGTAGATGATTTCTACTGGACTTCATCAGACGATGAGTTAGAAGACAAGTCATGTAACATGGATACTTCATAAAAAATAACATCCCTACTTAAAATGACTTTCTTCAATTCAGGATACCATAACTTATATCCCTTAACACCACGTTTAAAACCAAGGAATATATACTTCAGAGACCTAAGCTCAAGCTTTCCATTATCAATACGAGCATATGCAAAACAACAAAAAATTCTCAACTCTGAATAGTTAGCAAGAGTACCTAACCATAACTCAAGTGGAGTCTTCTTCTCAATGGCTGTTGATGAAGACCTATTAATCAAATAACATGTTGTCGAGGTAGCTTTTGCCCAAAATGATTTTGGTAACTTTGCATTTGAAAGCATACACCGGACCTTCTCCATGATAGTTCTATTCATCCGTTCTGCTACCCCATTTTGTTGAGGTGTTCTAGGGATTGCTAAATGTTTCAAAATTCCCTCTGACTTACACAGAACATTAAAATCATTAGAACAAAACTCAAGACCATTATCAGTGCAAAGATACTTTACCTGTTTACCAGTTTACTTTTCAATCATTGTCTTCCACTCCTTAAAAGTGGGTAATGCAACAAAATTTTGCTTCAAGAAAAATACCCAAACTTTTCCGGAGAAGTCATCTATAATAGTCATCATATAAACAGCACCTCCGCTAGATGGAACTCCAAATGGTGCCAAAAGATCAAAATAAGTGCACTCTAAAATACCTTTTGTATTGTGAGTACCAGTGGTGAATTTGACTCTTTTCTGCTTTCCAAACATGCAGTGTTCATAAAATTTCATCTTACTGATGCTTTGCCCATCAATAAGGCCTCTCTTAGACAATTCGGCCATCCCGGCTTCACTCATATGCCCTAAACGCATATGCCAAATTCTAGTAGAATCTTCATCTGATAAAGATGAAGAAGTGACGGCAACATCTCCTATAACAACTGAATCCTGCAAAACATACAAATTAACAGACTGTCTCTGACCTTTCATCACCACCAAAGATCATCTGCTAATCTTCAAAATTGCACCTTCACCTATGTATTTGTAACCCTTAGAATCAAGAGTACTAAGAGAAATCAAATTTCTCTTCAAGTCAGGAACATGTCTCACATCTCCTAATGTCCTGACAACACCATCAAACATTTTTATTTTAATTGTGTCAATACCTACAATCCTGCAAAAAACATTATTTCCTAACAGAACAATACCCTTGGAAACCTTCTCATATGTTGAAAACCAATCCCTATTGGGACACATATGAAAGGTACAACCAGAATCTAAGATCTACTCCTGGCTAATCTATGGATTATCAGAAGCAACAAGAAGATCCCCACTGCTATGGTCTTCAACAACATCAGCTTCACCCTGCTTTTTCGGTTGTTTCCCCTTTTGATTATCAGCATCTTTCTTATTCTTGTTTTGTAGTTTTTAACACTCAGACTTTATGTGGCATTTCTTCTTGCAATAGTTACAGGTTTTATTTCTATTTGTTGACTTTGATCTGCCTTTAGAATTTCCACAAGAATTGCGATCCCGACTCCTACCACGAGTAACTAAACCCTTAGCTTTAGGCTCAGATGCTATAACTAGATGTTTCATCTTCTCGAAAGATGCCAATGCATCATAAACCTCCTCCATGGTAAGAGTATCGTGGCTATACAAGATTGTATCCATAAGATTTGAATATGATAGAGGTAATGAACACAACAATATTAAAGTTAAATCTTCCTCATCATACTTTACCTCCATAGATTCCATATCTGATACAATCTCTTTACACATGGTCAAATGATCCTCTAACGTCCCGCCTTCCATCAAACGGTGTGAGTATAGCCGTTGCTTTAAATGCAATTTACTGGTTAGACTCTTCGTCATACACAACTGCTCCAATTTCAACCACAATCACGCAACAATTTTCTCCTTCAACATATCCTGTAAAATCTAATTGGACAGATGCAAATGAATTTGTGAAAGGGCTTTACAATCCTTGCGTTGTTTTTCTTCTGGTGACCAAGACGCAGGTATTTTATCAAACCCTAGCAAGGCATCATCCAGATCCATCTATGTGAGAACCGTTCGTATCTTAACCTACCATAATGAAAATCTTGTACTCCGATCCAATAAAGGAATATCATTCTTGATGATTGCTATTATAGAGAAAACAAAAAATCAAAACTTGGCTCTGATACCACTTGTTATGATTTGATATGCGGAAAACAATAGCAAACAATCAAGCAGTAAAATAAAGAACACACAAGAATTTTATGTAAACAACCCATATCAGGAAAAACCACGGGCAGAGGAGAAGAAATCCACTATGATTGAAGTTCGAGTACAAAATTGAGAGAATACAACTCAAGACTCTCAAAGGAATTTCGTGTGTCTAATGTGTTGTTAAAAATCTAAACAAAACACACACACACATACATATATATGTCTGTGTGAGTGTATAAAGATAACCGATATAACGGCCTAAATCATGACCCTTAAATATGTAATGAATTAATAATAAAGGCCTAAATTATGATCGTTAAATGTATGATGAATGAATAATAAATGTATAGTCAAATATTCATTCATTAACATTTAATTATGGAATTCGGTTACAGAAATCGGGTCACAAACTCCAATACCAACCATCAGCTTTGATACCAATTATTAGGAGATGAGGAAGCCTTTAATGGGAGAAATTATTCAAACAAACCTTATGAAGGGATAAGCAAATAGCTTTGACACCATCTATAACAAAAAAATCTTAAGGTATTTGTAAACGTATGGATTTCATTATAAAGGCTTTATGCCTGATTTGTTATCTGGATTTAACTCTCTGGATTAAAGTGACAGGGCTTAGAGAGTTAGGCCTGACTTATTGGGATGATCATGGAAGTTTTGGCATGGTAGGCTTGGATGAGGGCTCGTTGGAATTGGTCTGCCCAATTTCAACTTTTCTTAATTGGCTCACACACATTGCAAATGAAGGCCTTATTGCGGGGTCCACAAGGAAGCCCATATCCATATCCACTTTGAGAAGGACTCATCTTAGCCATTGGTCGTCTGTCGTATCTGATAGACGATATCGACAGTTAGATTCTCTATAAATACCCTTAGTCCATACCTCATTTGGATGACGTGAAATCTTAGAAAAACACTTGATTTACTCAAGAACATACACGAATTCATAGTACTTAGTGAGATTGATTCTTTTTGGCTCCCTCACTTGTCACACGTGTGTTAGAGCCTATTGAGACTGTCTACTCCTCCTTCCTATATGATTCTCTCCCGATCATCCTTGTACGTGTTGCTTTCCTAGGTCACGTATAGCACGATAGTCACGCGGCACGCAGGTGATCGTTGCATCCGAAATCACACCCACACAGTATTAAATTAATGTGTCTTCTCTTTTATAAACCCTTCATATAAGTTTTATATTTCTCATGTGGGATTTTTCCGATCTCATACTTGTACCCTAACAAATTTAATACCAAAATGCATGCCAACAATACTTCCATCAAGTTTTTTTAGGTATCACATTGATCGATTTTAAACTTTGGGTAATAAATTGATCACTTTAAAAGTTCATGTATCTAATTATATATTTTACTTAAATTCAGATACCATCCATAAACATTAATTCTATAAATATATACATGGGTTTGTTTGTTTATTTCATCATCTTTTTATCATTTTAGCTTCATCTTTTTATCGTTTTCAAATAGACTATTTGTCAAAAATAGATACCGATGAAAAATAGATATTTTTACTCATAAACCAATCAAATAGGCAAAATACTAATGTGAAATAGATATAATATAGATACCGATGAAAAATACACCATGCCAATAGCCCTTATATATATAAGTGATTAGCTAATGTTTTTTTGTTTGTCATATCTAATATGAGATGAAACTACTCATCTAGAATTGTTGGCCTAAATTAGGAAGCCACAAAGCTGATATTTTGAAAAATTATATTTTATCCACAATTAAAGAGATTTTCTTGGGTCATAGAAAAATATCACGCCAACTATCTCGAGGGAAAAATAAACTAAAAGATGATAGAGTAGATGTATTTTCCAACATGATAAGTCTATTTTTAATTGTTAAAAATTGGCTACAATGAAAGAGATCGTTGGTTCAAAGAAAAACTTTATGACAACTATTTTAATGCAAAAGGAAAAAAGATTGAGTATGTGGATGTTTCTAGGGTATACAAACTGCTAGGAATGTAAACAAATTGAATTATTCATATATAATTTATTTACATTCGATTTGATTTAAATTTATTTTAAAATGAGTTCGATTTTGTAAATAAGCAAATTTTAACTTAAAATAAAATTTATTCATTTAAATAGTGAAGTTCGAACTTCTATTAATTTTCATAAACTAGTTTATTTAAACTCATAAACCCAACTCATTTATGCTTGTGCATAGGCTCATAAGTTATATATGTGTGTGTATATATTATACAATAAAGGGTAAGCAACATGTAAAAAAAAAATATTAATAATTGATGGCAGGTTTAAATAAAGTATTAATATTTCAAATGGTATAACAAATGAATCAATGTTTTAAAAAATAAATAAGTTAAATAAGCTATCAATATTTTAAACAATTAAAAAATATCAACAAATAAGAAACCTAACATCATCAATCAAATCGACATTCGAAGTATCGTGTCGTTCTAACATGAATAATGATTTATTCTACCCAGTATCTTATACACGTGGTATGAAAATTTTTATAACATTAGCACATTTACAAATATCACATTTGCATACACGTAATATTTAATACAAAAATAAATAAATACTCATTCAACTTTTTTGGGATCACATTACTTGAAGTTAAACTACACTTTAAACGTCCGGGGAAGGAAGTTTAAATTACAAGTCCCAAGTGTTCGGACAAGACGGATAAGATGACAAAGGATAAGATATAAAAATCCAGGCATCACCTTTTTTTAAGCGAGGGACACCACTATAGATTGATGTAATCGCATGTGCCACAAGAGAGATCTAACTTCCTATTGCAGTGTCCTTAACCATTCAAAGCTAGACACACCCATTTATCGTACTGTAATTCAAGGTTGTTCATCACTCAACTATTCACCTTATAACTGTCTGGTGTTCATCACCTACATGACATTTTCGAATGATGAGCAACTCCGGGAAGCTAACACATTTTGACAAGGTTTAGGAAAAGACACCCGGATGTTAAAAACAAAAGCTGGTAATGCTCCCCTTGTCGTCAAACCTTTGGGGGACATTGAACCATTTGCAACTCGACAGCAAAGAAATGGAGAAAATGAAATGACCTAGATGTTCCTTTTTTTTTTTTTTTTTTTTTTTAAATTTGAATAGTGGTATACAGCAATGATGAGATCACTCAACATTCCAAGCACGATTTATGTACTTGGAGTGATGTGAATTTGACATCAACATCCTTTTAGGAACATGGTCCCAATAATAAATAAGATATAGCATCAAATTGCCTTAGATCATTTTATCAATAAATTACTTCTAAAGTGTTTTAAGATGCTACATCAGTATTATAAAAAACTTTTTCCAAATCAAATTATTGCGCATTATTGAATAATATCAAATATCATAAGACTTGAGGAAAATAATAATAAAAAAAAGTCATGTTGCTCTAACAAACAACTTCCATCTCTTAAGCACCTCCACTTAACTGGTTAAAGTTATCTCAAGTGAGTTGCTTTGAGAGCTCGCTCTGCTGTTAGGGGTGTGAAATTGTTAGGAATTTATTAGAGGGATGAGCTTTAACTTAAAGTAGGTATTCATCCAACTTGTGATAACATTTTTTTTAATCAAATATTTTTTTGGTAATAATGTTGTCATGGTAATAATGATGTTGCATTAATAATAATTGCAGATAACTAAAAACTTTGCCTTTGATATTCAATTTTACATAAATTTTTTTAATAAATCACATAAACTTTTTAAATGTCAGTTGTAGTACATAATTGAACTATGCCATGTCATGTTTGCATATATATCCTAACTCTTAACAACTGTTAGATGATGTGGCATCCTTGATGAATGATAGTGCAACACATTTTTTGTATATGAAATGAAATTTCTTTAAAATCTAGCTAATTTGCACATGGCATTTTAACTCATTTAGCACTTAACAAAAAATTGCACATTTCCTACTAATCTAGCATATTATCCAATTTAAAAAAATGGAAAAAGGAAAAGCAAATGAATCCTCCCATTTAGCTTCTCTCAATTTTTCAATTTATTATCTCAAGATTTTGTCACATATTATTGATAATGATTGAGACATAAAGGAAAAAGAAGATTGACATCAGAATGATGTCACCAAATATTTATAATATCTAACAATTTTAGCCATTAATTTATAATTTGAGGGAAATTGAGAAGAAAAAATAAAGCAATCTAAATCCAAATAATAAATGAATGAATGAATAAAAGTAAAGAAAATAAAAAAAATAACCACCAGGATGAAGTTGCAGTTAAAGCTACTTTCTCCTTCATCTTTCGCATCCCTCTCTTAAAAAAAACAAAAACACCCTCTATTATATAGAGAGGTGACTTATACTAACTAGATGAAACAAAGCACAAGTATTTGGGTTTAAATGTTATAATGAGATGGAATAGAAAATGTATAGGTTTTTTTTTTCAAATTTATTAGGAAAAATACAAATACCTTACCTGTGTGTTGATATTTTTACAAATAAGTGGTATAAGTTTTCATTTTTGAAAAATATATATTCTGTGTTTTGATATTTTGGCAAACAAATACCTAAGTTTTATTTTTTACAGATATCTGACCTATGTTTTGTACTTTTGCAAATAAGTGACTTGAGTTATGATTTTTGATAAATACATGATATGTATTTTTCATGTCTCTTATCTATTATTTACACAAAAAAAAAGTAATGTCTTTGTCAAAAAAAAAAAAAACAAAAATTAGGTCACATTTCTCAAAAAGTGCAAAAGACAATTCAGGTATTTGTGAAGAATAAAGCCCATGTTACTTGTTAGTCAAAATGTCAAAACATGGGTTATATATTTGTCAAAAATCAAAACTTAGGTAATTTATTTGTAAAAGTACCAAAACGCATATAATGTTCTTGTAATTTTCTCATTTTTCAAATAAAGTTAATGTCACAAATAGTACTTGAACTCTAACAAAATATGCAATTAAATACCTAAACTTTAAAATTATTCAATTTAGTACTTGAATTTTGGAATTAATCAATTTAATACCTAAAAAAACTTTTCGTATGCATTAATAGTATCTCGTCAAGTCCTTTCAAATATTAAATTAATTAATTTCAAAGTGTTTCATATACTAAATTAATCAATTTTAAAGTTCACATGCTAAATTAATTAATTTTTAAATTTAAATACATAATTGCATATTTTATCTATTATATATTTTGTCAAAGTTAAGGTAATATTTGTGATATTATGACTTTTAAATATCTACTTTACAGCTTCCTTTAGGCCTACAATCTTCAATAACTAGTTCCATCACATATTAGGTATGACAAACAAATAACAATTAGCATAACATTTGTAAGCCCCTAGATTTTTCAGTAAATATAAGTAAACCCTAGAACCGGAAGTCAAACCGGAACCCTAGAGTTAACCTAATTCTATGATTAGTCTAGTAGATCTAGATCCGGCAATCCCGTGTACCTAAACCCTAGACAACAAAATTGAGATAATTATGGATAATGGTTCGTAATAATATAGGAAAGCTTATCAGATTTGTAATTTTCTAGTGTCTTTTGGATCCAAACGGGATCAGTTTTCACAAATCGTGCCTCGGTGCACTGGATAATAAAAATATTCTAACAACACCAATAGACTCGTAAAAATATAAGGTTTTCAAAAATATCAATTTTAGAATTTTTCGATAACTAAAAATATCATATATAAGTCATTTACGCATTTTTTCTTTACTACCGGTATTTTAATTGTCTAGTTTACTATTCATAGTAATATTTTCACTATTCATTACTATTTCACTATCTCTACTTTTTCTTACACTCTATCATACCTACACCTTACAATTTACCTTCCCCATACAACTTTAATCACATTGTACTTTACATATTACTTCTTTTTATTACAAAACAACAGAATAAATTAATTTCTCCCCTCTCTAAAAATTAATCCGACGCCTCCCCTCTCTCTCATCTATCAATTTATTTTTCTTTTTCATTTTATTTTATTACATCTAATTTCCACTCAAAAACTCTATAAATACCCCATTCCTCCTTCATTCTTTCACACAACTCATTTCCTACTAAAACTCTACCAAAATCACTCCGCAAACACTCTCTCTGAAATTACCTCCCAAGTTCTCTCTTCTCTCCATAAAACCATCTTCCACATATTACTATAACCCATTCTATTCCTCTTCAACAAACACATGACCTTAGGTAAAAATTTCTTACATATACTCATCATATTCATATAACTTAGCATGAGCTTAGTGTATGTTTCTTAGACTCATGAGAGTTAAAGAAGCACCAATATGTTTATATTTTATTTTTGTTCATATTCATATTTTATATTATGTTATTATTGCTATTATTGTTATTTACTCTAATCTAACTTCTATATAGTATTATGTATATTATGTATATATATTTCTTTATAGCATATAAGCTCACTTGTTATTTATTTGTTTCTATGCTTGCAATTTATTTATTCATTTCATGTTATTATTAAGACCAGTCTTTCTAGTCTTAAATTTGTCCATATCAAGTCAAAATAATTTTCTTTTCTTTTCTTTTCTTTTCTCTTCTCTTCTTTTCTTTTCTTTTTGGGACTAGTTTATTCTTAGTCCCGGAATATCTTGATGAAGCTAAGATTCCTAATACTTGATTTTAATATAATGCTCTTATTTATTATTATACATATTTTATCTTATTTTGTGATATTATTATATTTCTCATAGTTAGATATCCTCATTCATGCATGAACATGTTGATATTGTCTCAACAACTATGAAAAAGAGTTTTCTTAAGTAAAGAAAAATAAGAAATCTCTTTAACAAATCTTTTCCAAAGTTAGAAAAGTTCATCACAAGTTTCTAATAATAATAGTACATGGGATTTCATCCAAGTATACATAGAGTAAAATATCACATACTCTCTTTTTAAAACCAATAAAATAGAAAAGTTTCTTTGAAAATTAATATTGTTAAATTATTGATCAATAAAGTTTTTCTTAAACTCATTCATCAAAGTTTTCACAACACTCTAAAATACTAAAGTCTAGACAAGTTTTATAAAATTATCAAATAATAACCTTTCTAAAGATAAGCCTTACTTAGGAAATAAAAATAGTAAATAACTTAAAAGATCATTGATATTATTTACTTAAAGTGGATCTAACTTTAGGAAAACTTTAGAACATATAAACATGACTACTTTAAGAAACTTTAGTCACTACCAAGGAATATTTAGAAAACTACATTTTCTAACCACTAGAAATAAAGTTGTAGGAATCTTAAAAGATTAAAATTAATTTTTGAAATTTAATTATTCTCAATAACTAAAAAGTTGAGTTAAAAGAAGGAAATACTCACTTATGATAATTTAAAAAATTTTCCCGACTAAAAAGAAATTTCTTTTCAAGTCTTAGCATAATCTCACTTTTAAGACACATTGTTTTACAAAAATTATTGTTGAGACAACACCACTAAATTCATGCATATAATTTGAGTCTATATATATATATATATTATATATTTAAAGGATTTTTCAACCATGCAAATAACTATATTTTTGCACAAGAATTCTTGAATAGAGAAAAGTTTGAAAACTTGAGTTTCAAATCCGGAATTTTCGCAAAAATTCTGTACGTCATTATTCTGAGACCCAAATGACTTCTTTTGATAAAAATAACCTTAGAAATGGATAGATCTTTTCGAATAGGTAGAAAACGATATATAATATGTGAAATTCCGAGTTAAAATGAGCAAGTTATGGCTATTTTAAGTTTGGATTTCAATCCATGCGAATTTTGACAAATTCAATAAGATAGAATTAGAGATTTTAAGTAGATTTTGGATGAAAAACTCACTTCAGGTATTTTTTTTTTTGTTTAGGTATGGAGGACTAAGATCTTCTCTTCCTCGAGGATTACTTCGACTCATAGAGATCGCTATGAACGAGTGAGTTTCATTTACATTTATGTATTCGCGCATGTGCTTCTAGAATAGAGCACTAGATATTAAGAAAATATAAAATTGATATATATACGGGTTATCATTGGAATTATGTATATGAATTGTTATGTGCGATCAATGAACGATAAGTATATCGAAACCTGATCTACGATTGATATAATTGTTTCTAAGTATGTATTGCTATGTGTGCAATTATTGTTTGATCGCTTTAAATAAATTAATGTCAGCTTTGAGTCCCCATAAATAAATTGCTCATGCATATCACTTATAATATCATTTCGAAATTTTGCTACTACTCCTCAGCGTGGGACCGGAAATGTAAACTGTCTAGCTACATCTTGAGGATTTAGGACATTCGGGGAATACGGCCTCTAGTTGTACCCTAGCCGGATCGATCGCTTTGGGTATGGAAAGCCCGGGGACTAGTAGTATGGTTTGTTGGAACCTATAGACGCGTGCAAACTTTTATAGAGGTCATTTAGGGCCCACTTCAAATCATTCCCTAACCACCAATGGAGGGGTAAATCCATCATACATACGAAACCGGATAGTCGTATGTACTGATTGATCATATGGTTATTGCATTTCATATGCTTGTTTAATGAACTTAGTTGAATGTCTGTTTTGCTTATACCCTTATAGACTTTTGATATTGCAGGATCGTTATTTTGCACCCGAGACCATCTTGATCATCCGGGTATAATCTTTATTTTGGAAAGCTTTTGGAGGAACTCTGTTTTGAAGTCTTAGAGTAGATTTCTTCTAAAATCTTCTAGCTTTCGTTATTTATCTTAGTAAGATCATGTTGTTATGAAAATTATCAGCAGAATGCCCTTTAGAAATTGTAAAACTTTATATTTCAATGAAATACATTAAGTGTTGTTTTGCATGTTCCGCTGTCAATATCTTAAAATGCATTACTTCACCAGTCTCCCTTTGATGTGAATGTACGCCTTGTACGGATATAGAAGCTTTCGAGTGACTGAGGTAGTCATTCTTGAGTTTTAATATTGTGTACAGCGGGCTGTTATGTTTAGGGTACTCGTTGGGACATGACAAGATTTCCATGGAAGTAGGATAAAAATCATGTTTTTGGTTTTTTTAAAAGAAATTATTAAAATATTAATTAGATTAAAAGAACTTATGCATGTGATACTACGTTTAATGATTGTTGTATCACATTTAATATATACGACACATATTGAAAATGTAGTATCATATACATTAAATACGATACTGCATAGATATTTGTTTAATTTTTTTTGTGTAATTTTTTTTTCAAGTGTTCTGAAATAAATAAGAAATTATTTTGATGGAAGTTTCTAGTTTTGTGCACATTCCACTAGTAAAGAGGCATAAGTAGTAGGAGAAGTTAGAAAGAACTTCCTTAGCTACCGAACACAGGACATAACTACATTAGTCATAAAACCTAAATTCCAAACAACTTATCATTAGTAGTATAGGTGTCAAAGATATTTTATGTAGAGATTAGATATGATAATGTTTCGCAAACACCGATATTTATGTAAGATGGAAAAAAATATCAAGACTAAACTTTTAGCTAAGAAAACTTATTAATTTCTCTTTTTCTTAGTAAAATATAGGATGGACTAAACCTAGGGCTATTCATTAAGCATTTTGGTACAATCATAGGATCAAACTAAATGCAAGCCCTAGCCGATTGGTATAATTAGGAACTCCATCTAATCGGTTACCAATTTCTTACTAGCCATTAAGGAAACCTCAAGCCATTCGAACGAGGTGAATCACTTAGAAGCAATCCAATTTTTCAAAGTCCTCTACTGTTTCATGTCCATTTACAAAACCCATTTCTCTTTTTCCAAAAAAAAAAAATTAATACTCTTTATAAAATAAAAAATCACAAAGTTTATAACAATTTAATATCCAGTAATGTCTGCAATTGCAAATCGTATGCATATACATGATAGGTAGTAGGACAGTTTATACGTATCTCCTATGACCTATACATCCTTGTAAAATGGTTCCTTTAGCTATAGTAATTGAAACTCAAAGTGGGAACTAGAATAGCCTATTACAACCATACAATGATATGTTTATAAATAATTTAATATATATATATATATATATATTCTTTTATCCTTCACACTTAATAAATTATTAGTCAAATTTTTAAAAAAATGTTCACTGAAAAATATACTAAAGAAAAATAAGCAAACCTATCTTTGAATTTAGATTATCTTATTCAAGTTGTATGATTTGTTGCGAAAGATGGAAAATATAAAAATTCAAACGTTAAGTACTTGAGGATAAACTAACTAAAATACAAAAAAATAAGGTAGTAAGTGTAGGTTATTTTATTCTTTTCAGCATTTTAAATATAAAACTAATGCGGCACAATTTCACATTATCTCCCTCACATAAGTCTAAAGTCCAACAACTATAAATTAAGGTGTCAGGTTATCTAGCTAAACATTTACTTCATACCCTTAATTTTAATTCATATTAAACCCAGGCTTTTTTTCACCCGTGTGTTTTATGTTGGTTTAGCATCAATTTAGTGTTTGTTTAAATATGTATATTTGGGGGAAAAAAAAAACTAACAAGAAAAATATTAAAACTTGACTACTTTTAAACAGACCACAGAGAATATATAAGCAAAAATATTAGTACAGCTTGCATCACAGTGTAGTTTAGGTCAAATTTTCAGGCAGGCTTAAGTAAAACTCAATTTCAACAAGGATCTTGGACCAAACGAACAATGGGGACGTGAATATTTGCTTTATTTCTCTTTAATTCAACACAAATTCATGTTAATCGATTTTTTGTCTTAGTTCTTGTTCTACAATACTCCTTATGTATCTTTGCAAACATCTTACTAGGTCTAGTTTAAGTCCACCACGACGAGTTTGCCTCAAGATTCGTCTGGCGGGGCAAGTCTGACCTAGCTCCTAGAACCACTGCAATTAGACATCTTCCTGGATCGCATCTGAACCAAAACCCACCCCAGCAAGACAATTCGAAAAATGCTAGGGAAACTCGCCAGCCGAGTCTACTCCTTGGACCCGTCTGAACTAGCTTGTCCAAATGGGTGCAAGCAATTTTTTTTTAAATAAAAGATGGAACAAAGTTTTCTTCTTTTAGAAAAGGGTCAAACCCGTTGGACTTGTCCCATGAACTGGCAAGTCCATGGGTCCAAACTATGCTGTTATCAAGACTGGACAATTCTGGGTTCATGTTCTAAGGATCCAGACCTAGCAGGTTGGGTCCACAGGTTAGACTCAACTCGCCCTGGGAAGATGTATAACTATAGTTCACGAGTCCTGGTTGGGTATGTAGGCTAAATCCGTGGACTTAGCGGGTCCAATTTAGAAAAATTAAATATATTTTTTATCAACAAAATAAGAAATAAAAACAATTATTATCAAAATAAGAAATGAATATAAAAATAGAATCCAAAATAGTAGGAAAGTTGAAAAAAAAAAGTAAATAACATATAATGTTTAGATTATTAATCATGTGAATATAAATCATGAATTATGTATTCATAATATTTAATATGTTGTTTAACAACACATATAATGTATATAATTTAAAATCTTGTCTCATACTTTATATAAAGTTCTATTAAGAGAAGGATCTCACATCTAAATAATGCGAGACTTCTTTTTCTTTCATAAACTCTAACATTTTAAAACGTTACTCTAATTCCGTATTGCTAATATTTCAACTTAATAGGAATATGCTTGTGTATAAATAATTACATATCCTTGATACTATTAAAAGAATATGGGCTAAAGAGTGCTATATTCTTAGACTCATATTGTATATTTAAAGTTTAAAATTCTATTATTTTAATTTAAAAAAATTTCTTTCTTCAACTTTTTATTTTATTTTTTTAAAAAGTAATGAATTCAAATTATTTAAGGGTTGAACCCATCCTGTCACCTATAAGATGTGGCTATGGATTCATCAAAATGGGGTTCCAAATCCGCCAAATCTGGGCCAGGTCATGACCCAATTAGGCCCGAGGACATATCTATTCGCAGCATCAGATTTCTTTCAAGGAATGTTAAGTTGCTTGGAATTTGGTTAAATCAGATTCGAGTGTATTATATGCCTTCCTTTAAATTCGAAAAATCAATCTTACTTTTACATATTTCATTCCATATATGAACCTAATTTTTTTTTTCCTTTTCAGTTTAGTTGAATATTGGCGATGATTTAAGTCAATTTAAATCAAGGCAAGTAAGATTTGCTGAAAATTTAAGCAAAATCAAATTAGATTTAAAGCCATTGTATCGTAGCATCACACGGAGAAAAAAGACAGCACACATATAATACATGCATGGTCTAAAAATCCACGTGTGTAGTACTTGTGTTACATGAAATATGAAACTAAATAATTTTTCAAAATGAAAGAAACTTCCTTGGCCTGGTAAATATTCAGTTAATAATTTAATCATTAAAATAAATAACATAATTAATATATTAAATATTTTACCGATTTGATAATGATTAGATATTAGTATAAATAATAGGCAGATCGAACCGATCCCATTAAAAAAATTACAATCAAATCATACCATTCTTCGAAACAAAATCCAGTAGAACATGCAAACTTGAGTCCCTTACTCTGCAATTTTTTTTTTTTTTATTAATTGTCTTTTCCTAAGCAGTTGGTATTCCTTCCCTTCGTCTCATACTCCAATCAACATCAACTTAAAATTTAAAATGGCATGGGCTGATTCTAGCCTAAAACGGAATTTGGGCTGAAATTAAGCCTCTTTCAGCCAGCATGCGCAAAAAACATACATACATACATATATTTGAGTCAAAACAAAATCCATTTAATGGATTTTTGAGACTCAGCTCCTTTTGTGTGCTTTGAATTGTACTTGATTTTTGCATACAATAACCATTTAAATCAACTGAGGCACCATTTGAAGTTTCGATTTTCTTAAATCTATCTTGTGCTATGTTTTATTGAAAAAAAAAAAAAAAAAACCTGAACTAGGTTTGAAAATATAAATCCTTAAGAAAAATAATCTAATATAGGTTGTGCTACTATATGTTTAATATAGGTTGGGAAAGATTTACTACAAAATGTTTTCGGATCTATACTGAGTAGCAAATTAAAATCATGCAGGCATCATGGTTCTTTGATTTCGAATGAAACTAAATGATGGATTAAAATTGTGAAAGCTTTTCTCTTATGATCGAAAAATTTTGAGAATATTAAAAATTTGGGGACTTTGAAAAAATGCACAAAATGGAAAAGATAAGCTACTTTGTGGACTTGCGAGCATTTAAAAATTTTGTACAATTTGCAAATGCTCAAAATGTGGTAAATTTTGAGAATTATTGGAGTCTATATATCACTCAAATTTTAACTATGACATGTGATTTTTGGAGTAAGGTAAGTTTTTGTAAAAATTTTGAGTCAATAGTGAAAGTAAAATTTCACAAATTTATTATAAAAAAGCAAAAGGAAAAAAAAAATTAATTTTGCGGTTGCAAATTACAATGACTAAATTAAATTTACTAGCCCGACATTGATTATTCAATGCAGCGATATAACTCGTAGGAAATTAAGGGGAAAATAATTTGTGCTTGCAATGGGTACAAATTAAAATAAATTTGCCAGAATGGCAAAAAATTAAAAACCTAACCTTGCACCAAATGAAAACTGAAAAGTAATATATACATATAAGTGATAAAGACAAAAAGGTGGGTAAATAAACTGATTGAAGCAAACAAATCTATAAACCAAACTAAACTAAACCAAAAATATGGATTTTTTTTTAACAAATGAAAACAAAGGTTTTTTTTTTTTAATTAGAATTTCGATTTAATCTATAATCCACTACAAGGTAGTGCTTACGCAAGCGGTATGCATCAAAGAGAGTACACCACTACAAGATAGTGTTGATAGATGTAATATGTCAAGACTTTCGTAGGCTTGGATTTAAGAAAGGGATGTTGCATTTGATTGGATTTGCGAAATGAAGAGGCCAATCTCTTATGATGCAACATCAATAACAAGAACATATGTCAGTCAAGGGGATTGCCCTTCAATTTGATTGTGCACGCCTTTGATAAGCAATAAGGTTTGTCTTTTACACCAAAAAGATTAATCTTTTAGTTTATTTTTTTTTCTTAATTTCATTGAAGAAAGCACTTGGCAAGTTAGTGTGATAGATCTTCCGCCATCAACTTCGTGGCGCTTTCTTTTGCCCCAACATTATTAGTTTCCTTTTGCCTCTTCCTCTTTCATATTGAGTTCTTCTCCCTAGGTTCTCTCTAAACAACATATATGAATGATCCTAACCTAGAAGGCATTGTAATGAACATTTTCTTTTTTGTCCATGTATATATTCAAATTAGTTACTTTAGTAAAGTAGGCTTTGGATGCATTTCAAAGGTTCTTTGATGCAAAAATAACAATATTTTCTCTATTTTAGTAACATTTCATGCAACACTTTCATATTGATATATTATGTTGTAACTGTGCAAATACTTCTTTCCTTTAAGGAAATGATAAGAAATGGGTCTATCAATCATGTGAAACAATGGAAACTGTTAATAAATATGATCCCAAAGTCAACATTGACATACTCCACTATCTCTATAAAAGAATTAGCAAAATTTTGCACCATGATGAGTTGTTTACTTAAGTGTCCAATAAGGCTGCCAAACTCGTGATTCTATATAGAATTGTTAAGGGGTGAGTAGAATTGGAACATAAAATATATATAAGTTTCTACAACCATTACGAAATAGCTTTGAAAAACTATTTATATGCTTACAAAAGACATGGAAAACTTAGAATACATAATAGATATAAAAAAAAAAAAACAAAGAAATTAAGTTCATTTTTCCATAATAATTCTTAATTCATGATATAACATACATGAAAAATGAATAGAGTTAAAATTAATTTATTTTCTATTATTTTGTTTGAAATAAGTAACAAATTGAAGAAAACTTAAAAATTTCAACTTGTTAAACTTTTTACTATATAAATAATTAAATAAGTTTTCTTGTAAATTTTATAGCTATAACTTGACCTGAATGAATTCCATAAATGTAAAATAGGAATTTTTGGGGGAGGGAGGAAAAAGATAGAGAAAGAAAGTGTGGAAACCAAATAGAAATGACAATAAGAAAGATACATTATCCTAATTTATAATAGTTGATAAGGTTGTAAAAATATATATAGTTGTACTTTTTTTTGTTTTAGCTTATTTGACATGAATTGGTACAATCGGTAAACTCGGTTAAAATCGTAAGATTTTACCCAATTTATATGTAAACTCGGTTGAAATCATAAGATTCTATTAAAAAATGATTCTACACATGAGTCAACTCGGAAGAACCTCCTAAAATCGTAAACTCATAGAATTATAAGGGTAAAATCGTAATTTTGACAATTATGGTGCCCGATATCTATCTTTATACCCTTAAAGGTGGACATTGACAAGACACTTTGAAAGAGGCCATTATAATTCAATATCCTCTTAATCATGTAGCTAACAAGCCTCTCTCCACATATGATGGATAAGATCACATTCTCATGCACCCAAGACATTCTATGTAGCATTGTACTCTGCATATTAATCTTGTAAGATCAGCATGAGAGCACTCATTGCTAAGAGCTTTTTGTTATTGTAGGCCTTGTCTCCTTATTTGAACCCAAGTAGATTAGATCCTTCTAACATTCAAGGTCTTCAAGTGAGTTGTAGCAACATTGGAGCTCATGATTCTATCATTCTCAGTATGCTTATTATCATCATCATATGTCTCTATGAGAAGCATGTGATCTCTATTCAAGGCCTACACTTGCATGCATTCATTAGGATATCTACATATGACATATTACCATCACTTTCTTGCATTGCATTTAGATTATTACGGTTGTCATTCCCTTATGATGCTACGTTTTAATGAAGGGAATCAATATTTGCCTCGAGCTCTTGAGATCTGTCATTAGTTGGACTTCTTGACTTCTTTCTCAGAAATGTCATCAATACACTATCACGCTTCTCCCCCAAGATGAATCACCATAACTGTAGATGCATGGATCCTTCAAATGCATGCACATGCGTATAAATGATATGGTATTTCACATAACCTTAGATGGGTGATATAGCTTATGATAACAACTTGGACTAACATATATAAGGCTTCAAGAGGAGCAACGGGCAGTTCCAATAGAATCATGCACTTGTGATTAGCAAAGGAACTTGAAAGAGTTGACTTCGCAATTCTTAATCCCCAAGCAAGAATAGCTAATTTGCTTAAAAAATTTAGAATTTTTGGTCTATATTTAATTTTTAAGCTTAAAAGCTTGACAAATAATTCTTGCTTACAGCTTGTCATATCATCCACGCTCTAAAAGTGAAGAGCTAGCAGAAATATATAGCATTTAGTGCTAGCCATCAAATCACATTTAGAGATTAATATATAAATTAGCCAACTCTTTTTTGAATCCTTTACAGGTTGCTATGAGTTCAATACAATAACATATGGGTGATCCGACTGAGCCCCTTGTTAATATGTATAGAATTTGATGAGACCACCTTTAACGATCTCTTTTCAAATCTATCACATCAAATCTCATAATCCCAACATCTAGGCTTGATTATGTGAACTCTATCGTTCAATCTAAGTAATCAATACAAGTGATTAAGAGGCAAACCCAATTTAATATAATCATATTTTTCCTCAATCTTCCATTCCACAGCAAAAAAATAAATAAATATATTGTTTACGCTATGTAGATCGATTACATGTGTTACACAAATTTGTAAAAAGTATAATATAGTATATCTAGCTATCTAACACATGATATAGTTTCTAAACATACGGCTCCAAATATAATATATACATAACCACATAACACTTGAAGTTTTATAGATAGACAACAGTTATTATGTAATTGTATTATGTATAGTATGACATAGAATAAAAATGTTCTAATAAATATATTAAATGTATAACAATAAATCACCTAATTTACGTAAAATATCATTACATTTTACATCTAAGTTATTTATAAATTCACATGCTATCTGTACAATCCAACCAAAGGGAATCAAATCATTTGCTTTTTTTCCGACCAAGAGATGGGTTTGATTTGAGGTTTTTCCGAACCAAAAAGTTTGATTTTCCACCAAAGTATATCCGGTACATTATACCTACTCAGATGCATCTGCTCAGAATAACCAAAGAGAAATTGCCAGGAACAATAATATTGTTCGGACCAACAACAGTTGATAAAAAGCCAAAATAAGAAACTTTTCCAAAGTTTGATTACATACTTTATGCAAAAATAACAATTGTATGGAAAGGTAAAACAGTGGCTCCTTCATTCTTCTAGTAACCGAGACATCCACAAGTGCTTTTACATTTAAATTTTAGCAATGTAGCATCTAAAATTTCATTTTTTTGACAATTTAATACCTCATACGTTATAATTATGCTCAAATTAGTACCTCTACTCTTTACTTTAAAATGAAGTTTGATTTAATGTTTCTAAAATACTAAACCGAACTTCATTTCAAAATAAAAGCACTAAATTGCAAAAAGTGAAACTTTAGATATTATATTGTCAAAATCTAAAATTTAGACACTTGCATTACCATTATCCAATTCCATTATCATAAATGTAAAACGACTCAGAAATGTATAAATTATATTCATTAATATTTATTATAATGCACAGATGTAAAAACGCAATAGAAATGTATAAATTATATATAAACACATGTAACTAATGGTGAAGGGAATCATCTCAATTACCACAACCAATTATTACATCATGACAAATGAGGTAGAATAACAGAAGACTCAATCCAGTTTGAACACGACTCGGACAATTTACGTATGGGCATGGTAGTTGTTATGGTGTATTTATAGTTAGGCTTTACGCCCCATAGTCTGCTCTCCTGGAGGAATCATCACCACGACTGGTTGTGCTTGGAATCCAGGATGAGGCTGTCGACGGCGAAGTTCACGGCCTTCCTGACAGAGAGCGCATGGGTGGCAGAAGACATGAGTTGCTAAGTCACATGAAGACTCGCATAACTCACGATGGACATCGTTCTCCACAATAAACTCACAGCATCCACATGATCTGTGAAGTGCCTCACAGCTACCCTGCTCACAATTCCGTTAATTAAATGATCAACAAGCAGTTCTTTACATGGCGTGATGAGATTTCCTCAAGGAAAGGAAAAAATAAAAAAGGATTGTCTAAAGTCCTACAACTTAATGGAGTGCATGTTAGTATTAAATCAGCACAGTTAGAGGGGTAAGGGTAGCACCATGTCTTCAAATGTTAAAAAGTATCCATATGATTGAAATTATCAAACATACTCCAAAGATACAGGAGTATTGAAACAAAAAGATAGTATTCTCCAAATAGCCGGTCACCACCTCAATTTTGCTGTTTCAATTAAATATTGACCAATCACTGTGAATCACATAGGCAATAGAACTAATAAGCACTCATAAAAGTTTGTTTAACCTACTAGCGTGTGCGATTATAACTGGCTGGGAAATCCATCTATATTCCTCCTACTATCAGAGATGAAGAAAATCTACTACTAAGCACATTGTCAAAATTATTTTATGAGAACAGTCACAGCAAAAAAAATCCATTTTTGTGATTAAGGTTTTATTAACTATTAAATGCAACACATTTCTGTACTTAAGTACTCACTAACAAGATAGAGTATCTCACTATGAGTCATATAGGGTTCTTAAGATGATATTGAATTATTGATGCTCAGTATCCCTCACTGTAGTTTAAGATACTGTTCAATTTAGCTCCCTGTCCTTCCAATATTACTATGTTTTTCAAAAGCTCAATATTCAGTTTATTTCCCACCAAGCTGTGTCACATGCATGCTCAAAGAAGCCTGTGCAAAATTAACTGAATAATATGGTTCATAAATAAAATGACCATTCAAAACAGTTTACAGATAAATTAAACACAAGGCAGAAGTTTTAAGATCGAAATTGTACTTATGATGGGAAGAGTAAGAGCTAACTATACACTCATGCTTTGATCATCAGTAAAATGCTTAATACTATGCCGTGTTCTTCAAAAATCAGAAAAAGAAGTTAGCATGATATATAGTGAACAGAAGTCAAAGCTAGATGAAAACTTGCAATCATCAACAAGACTAGATCAACACAAAAGTTGCGATGTTGACAAACGTATGCATGCCAAAGTTGGAATGATGAAAAGGTAATTGAAAATAATAAAGTGGGAACACTGTTGAACGAAAAATTCATATATATGTTTACTTGCCTCTAGGTTGAATTTTTTACGAATAGCTGTACGGTCATGATAGGAATACCAAGGTGCAAGGCAATTCCATCCAAAAAGCGCATTTCCCATAAGGTAAACAGCAGAGTATGGCAAACAGTGACTTGCGAAAGTCCCAGGAGCAGAAGCAAGTCTTTCAGCATTACTTCCATAAAGCACACAGGGTGCAAGACTTCCAAGAAGACCTAGCCAAGACAGGATAGTTATAAAAAATGAAATGAACATTAACCACAACCACAAGCATTTAAATCACAGCGGTATAGATAAATTCTATATCTCTTCTAACAACTGACAATCAATTAATTCCACCTAGAAAGCAAGAAAGAAGACATGATCATACCTAGATGCACACGCACCTATAGGGCGAAAGGGATAATCGTTACATAAAAGGATACATCTTGCTGATAAACATAGCACATTCTGGTTGCATCATGGCATAAGAACACTAATATGCAGCAGGAAATTTATTCAATAGTGAAGCAACAGGAAGGTAAAGAATTGCAAAAATATTTGCTACAATAGACCCTTCATCAGAAATACAGCAAACGATCATCTGAATCTCGACCCATTGTATGGCCTATCCATACCCTATATTATTGGGTATTATATGCATCAAACCCCTCCTGCTCTTCAACATGATAATTTATCGCAAGAATGCCAAGTGCTCATCTTAAATCACGGCCTACCAATATCCAACACTATTTAGGCATTAAGAATATCAAAAAAGTTTATCCCCTAAAATTCCTTCTCCTCAACACAATAATTATCACAACAACAATGGCAACTGCAACAACAGCAATTAGCACATCTACAAAGTGCAGTTTCCAGTTCATCATCAAACCGTTTCCCCAATGTACATGTTCATGCCCAATGTTTCAACTCAAGCCCCAATGTTCTGAAAGCTATGCATGATGTGTATTCTGCAAAATCCATGCTCTCACCTTGGCAATAGCAACTACAGAAGCAGTTCACGAATTCAGAGGAGTACCTTTCTCGGTCTTTGATCAGCCAATTTAAGATATTCATAACCAAATCATCTTTTCCTCAAAAACACACTTAACCAAAGGTTAATTGCTATAAGCCAAATCCCTCAAACATCAAGCCATTATTCGCATTGACAGGGTTTTGCCCTTTGATGCAGCACGCATCGATAATCCGACATAATCCTTGCGCATCAAAGCCCTCATTATACCGTTTATGACAGAACCACCCATTCTCAAACCCTAATATCTCCAACCAATCTTAGCTTTTAACAATTAATTCCGAATTCAACAGCGAAAATAGATAACATTCTACCATCAATCAGATACGAAATCACCAAATATCATCAATCGCATCGCCGAATCAATCATCAAACACCTTGGAGCTAATTTCACGATACAGCATCACGCAATCAATCCATAAAAAACAACAATGCAACGACAAGATATCTGAATATCTCTCTAAAACGAAGCCCATAATCGAAAAAATTAAGATAAAATGTATCGTTTCGAACTTACAAACTTCAACATCGCTGCTGCAGAACTCATCGTTACGACCAAGGCAAGCAAAGAGACTAGAGTTCCAAGGAGACCTTTCCATCGGCTCGCCGACAACACTGCCGTGACCAAGCGGCAGTCCATCGGCGGTCCAACCTCCATTCAGCTCAGATTTCATCGGAGGAGCCTTTTCCGGCGAGGGAAGCGATGGTTTGGCCACGAGGACAGGTTTCTCGTCTTTCTCCATGGCAGCTTGATTGGACAGGAGAGGGCTTGACTCGTCGTGATTGGCCGTGTTATCGTCCTTAGGGTTCGTGCTCGACATTTCTGGAGAGAGAGAGAGTGGGGGAAATGGAAGGGAAAAAGTCTGTTTAATAGATCCGGAATTTGAAAGGGATGGGGAGGAAGAAAATGGTGTTATATGTACCGAGTCCACTCGGTTAGTCGGTATTGTTGATGCGTTGGGTTGTGCATATTTGGTTTATTACACGGATTTTAGAGTTTCCATAAGATTAGGTCGAAAAATGGGTAATTGAGGAATTCCAAATACCAGAACACGCGTTATCTTGACGGGCAGGAAAGCATTGGAAACTTCCATAGTTATAGGTCTCTAGTAGGTCGGTCCGGGTTAGTAATTGTAAATGGTTTTACAAATATAAATATTATTATTTGCATTTGGGTTCGGCTTGTAGATTAAATAATAGAGCCTAACAATTTCGGATCAATTAAAATGACTTAGAGTGATTTGACTTAGTAGTCTCGAAAGAGGATTATTGCACTAGTATGCTGCATCTATCCACCTCTCTATCCACTCTTAGGTAGACACATACATACAAGAAGTGACTATTGGCCTAAACCTATGAAAAGTTCCATTTAAGATAACTATAAATTGAACTTAATCCATCTTATTCGTCAATACTAAGTGCATACAAATATTTAGCCACTCCTCATTTCAAAACTTTTAGAGAGGAAAGATAAACAATTTTCTGTAAAAGAGGTTTTCGAACAACTATTACTTCAATTGCTCAAGAACTACAACGTTGATTCATGAAATCTACTCAAACTCCCTTACCTGTCACTATATAATACGGATTAAAGAATCTGCATGTTTAACGGATCAAGCGATATAACGCAATCTAGGGATTTATAATATATTTTTTAGTTTTTCTGATTTAGGCTAAAGTGAAATTTAAGAGATATGAACAATCTATCTTGTATATGGTGCACCAAGAAAAAAATAGAACTAGTAGTTCCACTATGCACGATTAAAAGAAATAACAAAAAATAAATTTGAGAAAAAAAATCAATATTACCCAAAAGTAATTAATCATAATTAATGTCAAGGTAATAAAAGATGTCAACAAACAATCAAACTTCAAAACACGTCGTGGCATAGTCGTGGACCTAGGCATGGTCCAAGACATAGGCGTAGGAAAGGCCACGCTAGCCTGTGTCTTCTAGTTTCTACGTAAACAACATGCACATGACATGTAGATATGATTGCGCCTTCACGTACGATCTAGGACACGGGCATGCTAAAGGTCGTGTATGAGTCTATGACTTCCTTCACTTTCTCAATTTCAATCATTGTCTTTGTCATATGCATGATCTTCAAAACTAATGAATTTTCCTTTATATTTTGTCTTTCCTTCACACTTAAACACACTAGATCATATCCAATAGCAAAGTCTATGGTATAACCTTGCAAATATTCCATTCACCTTCATTCGATTCATTCATGAGGATTCGTTGAGCTAAGTCCATCAATCCTCTAGCTCTAAAATGAGGTTCTAAGACCGTATGAACCATGATTCCTATCATTGTGCAGTCGAGATACTAAAGTTATATGTTCCTCTTCCTCATCTTTTCTCTTAGTCATCACCTCATCAAGTGTCATATTCTCATCAATAATCTAAAGTCGCATATAAGACGCAAGGTCCATGTGACACGTGTGTAACTACCCTAATAAAAACCTTACATGTACATTAGTTAACAAATAATAATAATATTTTTTAAGTGTGTATAAAATAATTCTAGTAATGTTGTGTTGTTTTAGATATTAAACAAATCAAATGATTAAAAAAAGGGTTGACTGCAAAGACGTGACCTGTGTTTTGGCCAATTTACAAACACATGACCTATGTTAATTTTTTTGACAAATAGGTGATCCGAGTTTTATATAAAAGTATAAATATTATTTAATAATTTTAGAATGACACATGCCAATATATTTATTGACTATAAAAATTAATTTTACTTTTTTTTTTCACATTTTTAAAAAATAATTTTTAATATTTTTATTTTATTTTATTTAGTCATATTTTTTTATTAAATTTATTTTTTCTAGTCCAATAAGGCTCCAACACATATCTTTTTAATAGATATTGAATAATATTGACATTTTTGTATAAAATTCGGATCACCTATTTGTCAAAAAAGTTAACACATGTCATGTATTTTCAAATTGGTCAAAACACAGGTTATGTTTTTGTAATTAACCCTTAAAAAAATGCGGAATGTGTGGAGTTAGACAAATGGGCCATGGTCCATGGGCAAACTTGTTTAATCCATTTAAAAATGATTTAAAGCTGGCTTTTGTCAACCCATTTAAAAATTGATCAATTTTACCCTACACGTTTAATTTATAGGCCAAAGTGAGCGAGTCAGTATCAGGCCGAATGAGCCCGTTTTAGTCCACATGTTTAAAAAAATAAAAGAAGTAAACAATGGATACTTTTTGACTTGCTAAAGGAAATTATCATGACAAATTCATAATTTCCCCATAAAGTTATACGCGTTGAAAATCCTGAAGTTATAAAATTGAACTTCATAATCTCTTAAATCCCTAATCAGTCAAGTCAATTACACAAGCCTAACACAATAAGCATGCTCCGTAACCTAAGAATTCACATGAATCATACACATAACCTCAAATTTATGAACTTTCACATAAATTCACATCAAATCATATACAAAGAACTATAAAATGTTTCAACTTCCACGCAAATTAATTTTAAAAAATAAAAATTAAAAAATAAATTTACTTTGGTAGCCCAATGTTACTGAAATATGAAATTAAGTATTTAAACTTTAAATTAATCAATTGAGTACTTAATTAAACTTTTCATGTTCATCTATCCTACCCACAATAACTCCATTATCTTTATTAGCTAACATGGCATCATCAATCAATAAGAACGTACTACAAATCAGTTTATGTGCAATTTATTATTTTTTTATGTATTTCATCATTATACTTGTTATTATCATCATTTTTATCTTTATCACCATAATTAGAGTTATTTTATTTATTTATAATAATTTTTAAAAAAATCATGAGCTTACTTAAAACTCTATACATAATAAGCCAACCATGTTGATTACATTAAACCCATACGTATCTCATGAGTCAACAAAATTTGGATTCTTTGCCATGTATTATTTAACCCTATTTATACTACTAGTCGAATATCTACTAATTACTATATTATTACTAATAATTACTACACTTATAATTATATTTACTATTGGCGTCGTGGACGTGTGATATATCCATTTATCCATTTTATTTTCTTTCGTGACATTTAAAGAATTTGACTTTCCCTCCTGTAATTGTATGCTCTGAAATCTTTAAATAATCCAACAATTGGGTCGGGAGGAGCCACAATAATGTCGTCCAACCGAGATGTATTGACAGCAACAATCATTGATGTCCGACCAAAAAGTTGAACAAAAAGCTGTTAGATGGGTCTATTTAATATCAACCATCACAAGCAAAGATGATCACCACCATTATCATTAAAAGCAATTAGTTATGGCAACTATATATGATTATTTATGGCTTATTCACTTTGTTGTATAAAATAAGAGGAAATTGAATTATAATTCAAAGAAAATGTAATTAGGATTACAATGACTATTATTATGTTTACTTGGCATAAAAAGTAAAACAAGTAATTATTGAAATAAAAAGTAATATATTTATAGTACCTTGTATTTATTATAGAAAGAAGATAATTGTAAATGTAATATTTTCAACATAGAGATATTTATAATAGAGTTGAAAAGTAAAATATTAAATGGCAATATATGAGGATGGGACATGAAGTGTTATTCATCATTTTAAGTAATAGTAATTCATTATGAATTGTCATTCATCTCAAATGAATAACGAAGAGGGAATGAATAACTATTCATGTTAAGTGAACGGGCTATTAATATAATATCAACCATGACAAACACGCAATTAGTACAAAAATATAAATACGTATATATAAAGAACGGAGGGTGTGTTCAGATAGATAAATAGATAAATAGAAAACCAGGGTTGCTCCATACATAGTTTTAAAAGCATAAACATCCAATGTTTATCTAGTCCATTGGTTATATGGCCAAGAACAAGTTGTTTTATTATTATAAAAACATGACGAGAGATCAACCATGGTGTATTCTATATACATGCTAGAATACATATTACAATGAAAGAAGAAATTAAATAAAAGCAAGAGCAAAAGCAAATCCCCATCACGACCACCTCCACCCCTTTCGACCCTCTCATCGCAGAGATCGAGCATCATCACCAAGATAAGGAATAAGAGAGACGATATGATGAACATTCCCACCCTACTTTTAATAACTTGATACAAAGATAATATATACATTATCGATATCGCCAGGTTCGAAGATTAGTAGAAGGGAACTGGAGGAGAAGAATCATAGATGGTGGTTACTAGAGAGATCGTCGTCGTTTTATGGAAGGAACCTGACGGTGTTGGATGAGGCTTCGGCAATGCGTCAACAGCCGTGGGCGGTCCCGGACTTGCAGATCTGGTTGCTGCTGCAGTGGCGAAGTACGTGAAGGAAGGGATGGCAAATTATTCGCAGTTCAGTTTGGAAAGTAAGATATACATAAACATTTATAATATAATGTGTGTTTTTGTAATTTGGGTGAAAAAACTGGAGGATAAAAGCGACAACAACTAAATTAAATTACAAATAATTAGCCAAATGAAATTAAAGAGGATAATCCCTTATGGATAGTTATTTATTTGTTTATATATTTGGTTTGATGTTTGTTTAAGAGAGTTGTTTGGCAGTTAGAGAAATGATTACATAAAAGAGAGTTTGTAGCACAAACAACAAGCCAAGATCCATTATTCCACATTAGCAAAACTTCATTATTAAATCTTATCTATAAAAATAGTAGGAGGAGACATTTTTAAAATGCTATAAAAGCAAAAGGCCTGTGTGGGCGGGCTTAAGTTCAAAATTGTTAGGTAGAAGATCCACATCATTCAATAGAATTAATGGACAAATTTATTTAGATATCAAATTAATCAATTAAAAGTTCAGGTAGTTAATTACATATTTTGACAAAGTTCACGTACCAAATATGACATTAACCCATGAAAATACCGTGCCGCTTTATAATTGGGTAGAGATCACACTATCATTCTAAATTTTTTTTTCCTTTTGTACATAAAATACACGTTGCACTTTGTTAATCATTAATTATGGAATTCTCAAGGATACCTTGGTAGTAACACATATATTATGATACAGTCTGATGACCCAGACAGTATCACATACACATGTTATTACTAGATCTACCTTGGAAAATGACATAAGTTTAACAAAACAGGGCCTTTTCAGTTGCTTGATAAGAATGATGAATACAAATAAAAATACATCACCATAAATAAATCTTTCTAACTATTGTCTGAATAATAAAATATTACAGACCATAATATATAACTGAAGTTCCTAAATGTTAAAAATAACATTCCAATATCATATGGTACATATAACTAGGCAAGACTAAATGACCTATTCTAGAATTCTTCTAGCTTTAGAAACTTACCGGTATTAAGCTCTTGGAAGCAAAAAACCAAGGTCGAAGAGTCAACCTGTAAGGACTGTAGGAGTATGAGCATAAACTACCGGCTTAGTGAATAACCAGAACATATCACACAGTGAGCAAGTTATTATCAAACATATATAATGCAGCATTCAAGTGTATGACAAATACAAGCTTGGACAATCCGAAATCCAAACAGGATGGATATTTATGACCCCTCATCGGGGTTGAAGGAAATCCGATCTATGATCCACCTACCCAGGAGAAACTAAGTACATAAGAAAGCCAAAATCCTCACAGTAGTTATCTCTTTATGTTAATTTTGTCTTAAGCACTCATTTACTTAGAAACTCCACTAAGTGTTAGACATTTCACAGCGATACCATGAGCGGCGTCCTTCATTACCAGTTAGTTCTCATGGGACCAATAGAACAAAGGTTACCTTGTATAGAACTAATAGCCTCTTGCCTAGAAAAACCAAGCATTACCAGATAATCGAAATTCTAATACGTAGTAGGCTATCACATAATCATAATGCAGTATATGCAATTTATGCATTGCATGTTTATTTTATTTATGATACCAATAATTTTTAGTCAGGTTAAAAGTGCTCAAACTTCATTCAGACAATCAACATGTTACACATACAGCAAATTCACAAGCATTCCATTATCACTTTTATTTAGTATAGTTTAGCAACCAAGTAATTCAAACAGCAAACAATGCCCTTAACCCCAAATACAACACGAGTTCATTATTATTATTATTGTTTTATAATGCAGCTAAACTACAAACACAAACAATGTAATAAGCCTGAGTGACTCAACAGCTGTAGGCGATCCTGGACTTGCAGATCTGGTTGCTGCTGCAGTGGTGGAGTACGTGAAGGAAGGGATGGCAAATTATTCACAGTTCGGTTTGGAAAGTAACATATACATAAACATTTATAATATAATGTGTGTTTTTGTAATTTGGGTGAAAAAACTGGAGGATAAAAGCGACAACAACTAAATTAAATTACAAATAATTAGCCAAATGAAATTAAAAAGGATAATCCCTTATGGATAGTTATTTATTTGTTTATATATTTGGTTTGATATTTGTTTAAGAGGGTTGTTTGGCAGTTAGAGAAATGATTACATAAAAGAGAGTTTAGCACAAACAACAAGCCAATATCCATTATCCCACGTTAGCAAAACTACATTACTAAGTCTTATCTATAAGAATAATAGGAGGAGACACTTTTAAAATGCTATAAAAGCAAAAGGCCTATGTGGCAGGCTTAAGTCCAAAATTGTTGGGTGGAAGATCCACATCATTCAATAGAATTAATGGAAAAATTTATTTAGATATCAAATTAATCAATTAAAAGTTCAGATAGTTAATTACACCTAATTTTTTTTCTTTTGCACCTAAAATACACTTACTCTTTGTTGATCATTAATGATGGGACATAAGCTTCTAGCTCCCTAAGACCAGTCCAATACATTCAGGGCTTTAGGCTAACCATTTGGGCTCGAGTCTAATCTATTCTAAGCCATCATGAGTTCTTGAGAGCATCAGTCTCTTACTTGACTCGGTAATCCACATTTTCCACAACATCGACAACCACTCTCAATACCCTACTACTCCACATTTTCCACAACATTCATAACTGTCAGTAATCCTTCTCCTATAAATATTTGTCAACATGCTCTAAAAGTATTATGCCACATTAGCAACTCTTACATTTATTGTTATTTACTTGATAGCTTAGATGAACACTAACTTAACCATTAGAGTGACTACACTGGACAAACTCCCGATGCACACTCGCAATGTTCTATTTATTAGGTCCCATTTCATGAGCCAACAATCAAGCCCAACTGCTATAAAGCCTGCTGGCGATTTTGACCTAACAACATTTTGGAGTCATCTATTGAAACAAATCCTAAAGTTGTTCCCTTGCTTCATCTTTCTTTTTAAATACTTTGCGATTATATTCTCAGTATTTACCATCCTTAATGCCACCAAGGTCTAAAGGAAAGAACATGACCCAAGAGTATAAGCCCCATAATCTGATTGACTTGACTTCAAGTTTTAGCAACCCCCAAGTGCCTCTAGATTCTAATTTAGGCCCCAGTACTTTCTTGCTTCTAACTCCTTATAATATCAGGAACGCCTCAACAATTTAGAGAATTATTTGTTGAGCAAGATATTAAGTTGATAAATCATAACCACTAGATGGAGCAATGCTTCAAAGATTTGGAATTGACAACTAATGTCCTCCAATTCTAGGAAAGTAGAGGAGAAAACCAACCACCTCATTCTCAAGTGGCGACATCCTAGCTACTTGCCAAGATACCACCACATAAGCAATTCTAAAGCCTGAACTCAATCTCTAGTGCAAGTTAACCCTGCAATTTCCTATACTTAAGGTAAATTAGAGGATAAAGTCTCTCATAAGGCACCAATGGTCTCTCAAATAAGTATGTTGATAATTTAACTGCTACTAATTTCGCCAAGAACTAGGGGAAACATTTGAAGATTTAATGCCTAAGGAAATGGGAGAAGGGATATAAGAGGGTACTAGAGATTAAGGAGAGCAAAAAAAGTGCTTAGACTCCAAAAACATCATTGGTGACTATTAAAACCCCCTTCACGCAGTTTGTTATTGAAGAGTCATTCCCTTTGAGCATGAATCTATCCAATTTCAAACTATATAATGAAATTACTTACACGGATGAACAGTTACGCTGATATAAAGATCAGATGCTGGTGTTTAACTTTAATGATGTAATCTTTTACAAAGTGTTCCCAGAACAATGGAGAAGGTAGTTCATAGTTGGTACCATCGATAATCTATTTATTCCATTACTAATTTCAAGGAGTTGACAACCACCTTCAGGAATCATTTTATAGCCCTTTATTTAATAATATTATTCCATATTTAGCTGATGCACTTTACCACAAAAATCAATGTGTTTCAAAACACATCGTACTCCTGCAAAAATATATGAGCGTCAAAATCCCCGCATCTTATGAGAGAATGAGACAATTTGGTGTTCCAAAAGCAAAATCAATGACAAAGTAATTGGTGATTGATAGTTTTTCAGCCAAAAATTGGTAATTTTTTTAATAAAAATGTCAACCTGGCTCTAACTAGCTCCACACTAAGTTCATTTTAGCCAAAATTAGGGTTGCTATTGTGTTAAATTGAGGTAGTACAATACTGAGTTAAAGTTCGAATTCGACTCAAAATTTAAAAATTAGAGCTTAGCTTAAGCTCGATTGAGCTTTAAAATTTGAGCTTGAGCTCAACTCAATTAAGCTTACGTAGACTCAATTGACTAAAAATATTTTTTTAATTTTTATTAAAATAATATTAATGCTAAATTTTGTTTGAACTCGATTAATACTAACATAAAATTGAGCTTAATTACACTTGTGAATTATTTCTGAATTGAACTCAAGTAAAAAGCGATCAGAGTTTAAGTAATTTATCAACCGATTTGTTATTTGCGCCCCTAACTGGAACCGTAAACTAGTGTTCCTGAGCCGGTTTGGAGGTGTAACGGTGAAATTACACAATCAATCGTAATTTTTGACATGGAATTAAATTATAATAATATTTCCTACAAACTTTTGTCATCGCTATCTGAATACCTCTATTTTTATTTTTATATTTATTTTTTTCTAATTATAGACTTATACCGGAGTTATAAATGCACCCGTACATCTTTGAGGCTTTTTCCTCCCGTGCCATTGCTAATAATATTTCCTAAAAAATGGTCATAAGTTTATGTTTTTTGACATAGCTTTTTGTATTGTACTTATTGGGTTGTAATTTCGGGTTAGTATACATTTTGGTAGTTCGTTTCCTCATTTCGGAATTTTTTCATTTTATACAAGCGCAAAACTTGTAAAGCAAGTATCAAGGGAAATGTAGAAGTTCCCATGTACCTTTAACTGGAGGTAAATGTAGAATTTAAGGGAAAAAATGTAAGGGAAAATTTTACCATTTTAACTTTTAATACATTTCAAGAAATTTTTTTCTTTTTAGAAGATTTCCCTTTTAACCAAATTTAGTTGATTGACTATTTTGGGATAAAGGCAAACCAAATAGATATACTTTTGATTTTTGATAATTTAGTATCTCATCTTTAAATTTTGACAAATTAATATCCGTATTTTCAAAATATATGTGATTCAATATTTTTGTTAAATAATATGACAGATATGTATTATGATGATAAGATAATGACAGATACTTGGCTAAAGATGCAGTACTAAATTATCAAAAAAATATCATAAATTGAAAGTATTGGTCTATATTATCTTATCATCAAAATAAATATCTATCAAATATAATTTAACAAAGATACTAAATTACATATATTTTAAAGGTACAAATACTAATTTATCAGGATCTATATATGATACTAAATTACCAAAAATTAAAATTACAGATACTAAAATCGCAATGATGAATTATTATTGAGTATTGGCCCAACTTATTTCATTGGCTTGGCAAGGCATCACATGTTATGCACGACAATCACTTACTCGGCTTAGATGCAAAAAATAATCATTAAACGCACCATTCTAAATAACTCATGACGAGGTTGTGAAAAGCTTTTCAGTAGTAAAAACTAATCAATATGATAGATAAACGAATCAGACTCCTTTAAACACTAAGTTAAACATATATATATCAGAGCGTGTGTTTAGGATATAGGTCAAATGTCTTTGCTTTTAATTTTTTGTAATTTTATATTTCATTTTTATAGTTCATTTGAATCGTGTGTTTATCATCTGTATCTATATATGTATCTAAATTTTATAAGTAAATGTGTTTGATTTATAGCTATATTTTATCTATATTTGGTTTTTTTATGTTTTCATGAGAACTGCTATATGTTTTTTTATCTATATGTATTTCTTGATAGATAATTTATTAGAAAAAATTTTAAAAAAGTTTCTATCATACCTATGTCAAACGGACCATTAGATTTTATCAATTTAGTACCCATAATTTCAAATTATGTGCAATTCAATGCCTTTGTTAAATAGTATTCAACGGACTTTAATTTTGATAATAGGATAATAATAGACCAACTGCATATACTTTTATTTTTGAAAATTTGTAAGTGTTTTAGTATCACATGTTTAGATATTAGCAATTTTTTATCATGCACCTACTATTATCATGTCATTAAAATAAGCATTGTACACTTGAAAATACGAACATTAATTTAGTGAAATCTAAATATAAAACACTTAATTATCAAAAATTAAAAATACAGTAACTCCGATTGCTTTATCTCAGACTCATACTCACCAACCATTTAATGTTAAGATTTTTTAACAGGTGCTCTACATTATAAGAATAAATTCTATCCTAACTCTTGTTAAGATGATTTTGCCCAACTGGTAGTTGGGTGTTTTGAGAAATCTAGTGTCGATAATATCAATTATTAGAAAATACATACACCATTCTATTATTTCTATTCTTCTAACAAATTTGTACAGTTTAATCCTATTTCAATATACAACCATATAATTTTAATAATTCACTTTTCCTTAATATCCAATCGATTTGAACGATTTACACCGTCCCTTTTATATCCAATGGTGATCTATTTATTCATTCATTAAACTTTAATAATATGAAAATACTAAAAGATGTCTAATCTCTTCAACGTCATTTCTTATCTTATTTATATTGATAATTATGTCTAATCTCTCTCTCTACCCCTAGTGAAGTAGAATTTCATGCATTAGAAAGAAATTATATCATTCAATTACATAAATCAATATAAAACTAACAAAAGATCCATTTATATAAAAGGGCACATCTCTTCTATAGTCAAAATGTCTCACATAAGGAATACAATTGTTTCTCCTAAGAGAATCAAATCTATCCAATTTGAGAACACAGAAAAGGAATAGCATAGTCAAACAAAAATAAAAGCAAAACTAACAAATACATAAAAAAAAAAAAAAATCACTTATTCTAAATGCTATTAATGGAATATTTTTGTTTGATCTACACAATTTTCAAACCACCAAGATTTGTTGACATGACTTGTAGTGATAGAAACGTCAAACGAATATATCAAATTTGGTATATAATACCTAAATCTGATATTAGATGTGGTAGATCTGCAAATATTGAGATTAATGATGGTGGATCTACAAATTTAGATGATGAATGATGAGAAGAGATTTAGAAGGAAGGAGGTGCCAACTACGAAGTTGCTCCTATATACTAAGGTTTATGAAAGACCTTTAAGAGAGAGAAGGAGAGAAATGATATGTTGACCAAATTAGTTTCCTTCTCCTAACCTTTTTTTTTTTTTTTTTTTGTCATAAGGGTTTTTTTTTATGGAGATTGTTTTATGTAACCATACTAGATAGAGAGATAACAAATTTACATATACGTATATAGAAGTATCAACATAGTATGTTCTTCATGTACCAAATAAACGGTTAAAATTTATTTCACTATTAAATAGTTATTATGACCAAATGGGAATTATTAGTTGTCTGAACATAACTAAATTTGTAATTTACTACCTCAACTTCTCTCATTTTTATATCTAACTATCTTATCTAGATATTATAAATAAACTCAAAAAAGTTTGCAGGCAATAAATTGAGATTTTTAAACTTTAGTAGTTAATTACAAAATTGGCAAAATTCAGGTAATAAATATGACATTTACCTATTAATAAATAAATAGAACTCAAATTAAAAATAAAATGTGTCATCTAAACGAGTTAAGCTTGAACTCATATTTAGACTCATGAGCCTACTCATTTTGATTCACAAGCATACTATGAAATTTTGTTCATATATCATATATAATTATAACAAAAAAAAAAAACTTATCTATGTATAATTTTTTTATATATTATAAATGGCCTAAGCTTTATTCATACTCCATTCATCTATTTATTGATATCAAAATTAGCTTCTTAAATTTGGCTTTATCTCATATTTTAGGTCACACACATATTAAGCACTAGTGAGCGACCTAAACTCAATTTAAGCACAATATGGAAATGGATGGAACTCAAACTCGAAATAAGTCATTCATTTAAAGAAATGGGGTTAGTTCATGTGTTTCACGCTTGATAAAAAATTCAGCCAAACTCGAACTTGATAATTATTTAAATGATCTGAGTTTAAGTCACTAAAAGCTTGGCTTAATTCACCTCATCTGCAATCCTATTGTTTATTTAATAAACTCAAAAAATATGCTAACATATACTCTAGGTTATTTTGTAATTTAAATCGGATTCAACCTTGATTTGAAGCATGTTTGTTGAACGGATCACAATTTATATGTTGATTTTAAGCACAATTAATACATAGGCCGGACGTATTATGCCTGAGACTATTGAATACAAAACAATGAAAACTCAAACACGAAACGCCATCCGTTAATATGTATCGTTGAACCTTTTTAAGGTATCGACCAAGCTTCAATGCTGTTGGCAGATTTTACCTTCCATCCATTACATATCGAGAAAAAACCATGGTTGGTGGCCTGGACAGCACCCTCCATCGAGGGTGTATCAAATAAGATTATAAAATCTTTGTAGTTTTACGTATGGTACATAATGGTGAAGTTACTTAATATAATTTTTTTTCTTTTTTTCTTTTTTTGAGTTGCGATTTTCAATTTTTTCGGAAAAAAAATATTTTTTTTCCAATTTAAAGATGCATTTGTAACAGTAATTATATATGTATGTCCATCACATCTCAATCAGTGTAGTTAGAATTTTTGTTATGACATTACTGTAATAAAAGGAATCTCTCTCTCTCTCTCTCTCTCTCTATATATATATATATATGAAAATATGAAAACTTATCGTTGTTTTTATAATAATAAATAGAAGTCATATTAGATTCTTTATTCTTAAATTTAGTTTTTTATCCTTTTTTTCTTCCTATTTGGTTTGCCATGCTAATATAGGATCTTTTCTAGCTAGAATCATGGGTCTCATTTTGCAATGTACAGGATTTTTTTTTAGGTCAGTACCAACTATATTTGTTATTTCTATTTTCGAACAAAAAATATTTAGATTCCATTTTTTATTTAATTATCGGTACCTTATAAACTTAGAAACTTTGAGGATTGATCAATATAACTGATATAATATAATGTCATAAGTATTTTTATGATCCAATCTCATATGCCTATAAATCAAATTTATAAAACTTTAGAATTTAATGTTTTCCATATATTAAAATATTTATGTGTATATGAAGCTTCTAAGATCTCAAAACCGACTAATCAATCATTTCACTGTTAAAATAAATACAGTAATTAGAATATTGACTATTTAATGGTTCAATTATAGTTAGATATTGCATGAGTTCTTGATTGATTAATAGAATCAATCTCATTAAAATTAATGACGAGATAATAAAATTTTTTATGCATATAAGCCAAATCGAGGTAGAGTTATCAGGAGGGTAAAAAGAACAAAAACAAAACAAAATGAAAATGCATTTATTGTGGTTCAAAACCAACCCAACAACTCCTAAGGTTCCCCTTTTAGGAACCCAATCTATATCGATAGTTACACGATCCTGTCAGGTACTATGCATAGACCACAATATATATATAAATATATAGATATATATGTGTGTGCATTTTTTTTTTTTTTCTTTCCTTGGTAAGAAATTGATTTCTGATCTTTCACCGTATAGGAAAAAGAAAAAGAGAAAAACTAGTTTTATCTTTAGTAACACCTGGACTATAACACCTTCTGTGTGTGAAATAAAAATATAATATCACAGTAGCCTCATATATAGTTTCGAAAATTTTGCATTTTTATTTGTTAAAAATAAATAGGCTAAGGCTATAATTTTAATAATTAAAATACTAAATAGTTTTTACATGGCATACTTTTGAACCACATGTTTGGTTCGTGATATGAAAATTATTGATGTATAAAATATACACCCAACAAAATAATCTATTACAATAATCGACCGATTTTATGGTTTTCAGTACACACACATATGTCCTCATATACACAGATTACATATCACTAAAAATACATATAACATGACATGATTTTATAATTCACTAAATTTACATGGTCTTTACACTGCAAGATCAAACTTTAAATGAATGCAATTCTTATAGCAATTGACATCATCAAGCTAAAAACTCAACCCCCTTCTTTCCCTACACTTAATATTCATAAACTTCTTTAATCTTTGAATCCAAGAAGTTCTTCAACCTGGAAAAAAAATTAAAAATTAAAAATTAAAAGAGCAATAAATACTCAAGATCTAAACATTAAGACACATTAGATATAGATAAAATAAATCTATTCAACAATATTATCATTCATTAACACAAATCCAAGTGATGATTCCTTAAATAGGCTACTTAATCACATAGGCATCATGTTCTTATTTGTCAAAATGATGAATACAAGATACAATCATTTTTATATATAATCCGTCTTACCTAATAATTTTTTGCAATAACAAGTAAAAGGTATGTATGTTTTGCAAAAGAGATTCCTCGTACACATCCATACCTTGTTTTTCAATGTTGATGTTCTTTAAGCCCTTGGATTTAGGAGGCGGCTTATAGATGGCACTTCTAGGGAACCATGGCCTGCCATGAGAATGACTAGGAGGAGGCAGCCCAGAAGAATGAGTTTCAGGTCCTCTATAATCTATCTCATACACTTCTGTCTCCGATCCAGCAATAACTCCTGCAAGATGAACCAAAAGATTTTAGTAATCATACACACAAATGGTGAGAGAGGTTCAATTTCCAATGGAAGAAAAGAAAAGGAAAAAAAGAAAGGACATCCTTAGATGGGGGGATAAGATGTAAAACCTGTTGAAAATTGGGGAGAAGAAAAGAGAAGAAAGAGAAGAAAGGTGGTAATTATTGTACTCCTCAGTTCCATGGCATTTGAGTTAAGAATGTACAAGAAAAACAGTGCATACATGGAGTGGGACTATATAAGGGAGAGAGAGAGAGAGAAGTGACAAGTGATAATAATGGGGAAAATATTGTTCGGGAATTACAGGTTATGTGTATGTATTAGTTGTGGATAAGTATCAATTATATTTAAACACGTGATAATAGTAATGAATAATATTTTACAATAACAATTATAATTTATGTATTAAAAATATTTTTATATGATATAATTTTATTAGTATTTATTCATCATCCATTCGTACTTATAGATATAATACTGATGATTTTCTTTCCAAATTAAAGGCAGAGCATGGGGGTAGGGGTGTTCATGGACCGGTTAACCGGTCCGTGGCCTTATTTTTTGAACCTAATCATAATTATCGGTTTTTAAATATCCCGATCCTTAACCGGTTCATTATAAACGGTTAACCACCTTAACGGTTAACTGTTTTATTCGGTTAATTTATTCAGTTTTCGGTTTTTAACCATTTAACGTAATTGTTTCAACAAATCAAATTGATAATTTCAAAAAACCTTTTTTTTAGCCTTTATCATAAAGTTTTTCTTTAAATTATTATATATTACTAGAGCTAAAAAAAAGAAAAAAATTAAGGAAAAGGGGAAAAATGAACCTTTGAATGTATCATTATCAATAAAATCAAACTAAATCAATTACCATATTAACTCCATTAATCATAGGACAATAGTATTTTAATCAAAATTCAAGGAATTTAACATAGGTAAATTATATGTATATGAAAATCATATGTATATATATAAAAAAATAATTATTTGTATATGTAAATTATATATATATATTTATAAATACTGAAACGGTTAACCGTTAACCATCGGTTTTTTGTTATTACAAACCGAAACCGAAACCGAAAACCGAAAAAAATAAAAATCATAATCCTAAACTGAAACCAACGAACCGATTAACCATATTTTTCGGATTGGTTTTACGATTTCGATTTGATTTCTTGGTTTCATCGATTTTTTTGCACACCCCTACGTGGGGGTGGGTCATGGAAGAAAACACTAAAAAAAGGGCAGTTGGAGGGTGTAATTCATGTTCAACTTTTTGGCAATTCATCATTCATCAATTGAAACTGTCAACATCATCACAGCAGTAAGCAAGCTGCCTATGCAGGACATTTGAATTGATGGCATGTCAATGTGCTGGGTTGGAATATTTATTGCCCCGCAACTGTATTATATGGGGATAAATGCATAAAAGGATCTAAAGTTTTTTCTAATATTTGTTTTGGGACCTAATTTTTTAAAAAATTTATTCAAATCTTTGTTTCAAGACCTCAATCAAAAGAGGTGCTATAATGAAAGAATTACAATTCCTCAAATAAAAAAAAATATTAAAAGATGATGTAAGGTATAAGTATGGAAAGTCCGAAAAAGTTTCCTTGTTTATACTCAATCCAGGTGTTCTTAATGCATTCATCCATAGATCTTTGATATTTGTAGGAAAGTATATAATATAGGTATTTTGATGAATATGTTTGAATAATTTCCTTTTTTATACCCGTATCCATCATTTTGGATGCAATCATCTATATGAACCATGATATTTTAGACTTTTTCAATATTGGTTATAAAATTCACAAAAGAATAAATGCAAAAAAGATGATTAAATGAAATGATTATCATGGTTATATAGTGGTAGAGAAACTTTTATAATTTGAAGACGGACAATGCAATCATTAAAATAAATATATTAAGTATTTCATAATGCAATCACGGTTGGATATGATATAAGCCGCCAAATATCTGACGAAATCCATACTAAAAAACTTACATTCTTTTTTTTTTATTTAAATCAATGATTTATTAACAACCAAAAAATGTGAAAAAACAACAACAAACGTGAGAAAGAAGTCAACCCCAACATTTGCATCACTAAAACTAGAGTAAATCACTCAACATATAACACATTATTAGACACAATCAAGCGAAAGATTGGATCATTGCGTAGAAGCAACATGTGAAGTAAGGTTTTTCCTCAAGTGCATAAAGTTCTTTACCCTCCACATATAATAAATTGAAGTAGCTATTGCAATGCAATGAACATGTAAGAGATAAAGACTGGAGGTGGATAGAAGTCCGGCAAAGTTAGCTTGTCATAATGAGGCACTAAAGGCATTATAAGAAAGAACAAACTTCTAGCCATACTAGAGAGAAGCAAGGACATTGAAAAAATAGGTAGGCATGGCTTTCAATAATGAAATCACAGAGATAGTAGATTTTTCTTTTGCCAAATAAGACAAAGTTTCATTTATCTTCAACCACTGTCACAATCATTATAAGAGATATTAATTCTATCAAAAACATTGAAACGCAGTAGCTTGAAGAGAGGAGACAAGATCGAGATTCACTAATCATATGAGCACATTCTCTTCCTAAAGAACGAAGCTATTCCATTTGCAACAAATTTACATTTCATTTAAGTGATACAAAAGGAACTTTAACACATATAAAAGTTTCAACACAAGTTTGGCTTGTTCATCAAAACACACAAAAGCTTGTATAGTAGACAAAGTAACCCTGTCAAGACTATTCTTTTCATGTAATTAGGTTTGCAACTTAATCACCATCAGCCTGAGATTAGGGTTTCTACAACCATAAATGGATTTGGATCGCTCTTTTTAAATTATCCAAGCCAATTCAACAAGATAAGACTTTGACATTTTACAGTTTTGCTTGGAAGGCCCTTTCTCCCTAATTACATTAGTCCATGAGTCAAAGTTGTAATCATTTGTCTACCAACCTCAATGCCTACAGCTCCAAACCATACATATATGAGTCTAAGAAAAAAAAACATGCATGTTTTTGGATTTCAACTTCATTACAGAAAACACAAAAAGGAGAAATACAATTTTGCTTTAAAATAAGATATACAATGTTAAGATCGAATTTGTGAGCACTCTTAACACAAAATGATGCACTTTTGGTAAGGTATTAATATGCCATGACATTTATACTCTAATTCATTATAATTCATGATACCAACTTCTACCAAGCTGTATTAGCTGCCTTTTCTCATGTAAAAGATGATAAAAGAATTAACAGAGAAATCCATTGTCCTATCGAAAGGCCATACAATCTGATAATGTATGCTTCTTATGGCTCTAAATTCATTATTAGATAAGAAGGGCATGATTCTGTTTAAATCTTAATCTAAATTCTCCACATTTATAAATCATAAACCTTCAAATTCATATCCATATACACACCTCTATTAAGTTATCTATTCTGCAAAACTTAGACAATGCTAAGTTCATCCATAGTCTCAAAACTATATTTTGAACAAGAGTAAGAAGTATTTTTTGGCCTAAAATTGAAAAAAAAAAATCCCAACAAGAGTAGAGTTCTAGTATTTAACCCCTTTTTCAACTATTGAAGGAAATGGACGAACCTTAGGTTTAGGCCCTTTTGCAAAGAGTAGATAATAATTTAGTTGAAGTTTAGAATCAAACAATGCTCAATCACCTTAGCATAAGTTTCAACAAAAGATCTTGGTTTTCTTAGGGAAGGGTTCTTGTGTACTCCCTCTTAATTTTTCCCAAAAATATATTTACACTATATGTTGCAATTTTAGCAAGAGTAGAAATGGGCAGAAATATGTGAAAGGAAAAGGGTAGAAATGAAAAGAAAGAAAATATTGTTTCCAATTCTTATATGGATTTATAAGTTAGAAAATGAAGGAAATGGAATAAAATGAAATATCTTTTTGACTAAAATATCCTTGCTTTATCTTTTCAACTTTGCTATTAAGGGGTATTCTGATAGTTTTGTTTTGTTTCCATCTATTTTTCACCATCTTCTCTTAAAAAATGGAAGCCCACTCGATTGAAAGTGGAAAAGCTTCCATAGATTTCCACTAGTTTCCATCATTTTCTACTATCATTTTAAATAGGGTTAATGTCATAAACGGTATCTGAACTTTCTTGAAAAGTTCAATTAGGTACTTGAAATTCAGTTTTGAATAATTAGGTATCTAAACTTTCGCAAAAAGCTCAATCAAGTATTCAAAGTTTGATTTGAAACAATTTGATACCTGAAGCAAGTTGTCGAATACATTTTTCGTACCTAATTGAACTTACTTTAGGTAGGAAAAATATACATGAAAACTTACTTCAGTACCAAATTATTCAAAACCAAACTTCATGTAAGAAAAATGTGCATGAAAAATTGCTTCATGAACCAAATTATTCAAAATCAAACTTCAGATGTCTAATTGAATATTTTTATGAAAATTCAGGTACCATTTTTGACATTATTCCTTTTAAATACCCAAACATCATGTTTCCATTTGTTTTTGTTGATTTTCTCATTGCCAAACATGATGCCAGCTCATTTGATATGGTATTGCCAATAGGAAAAGAGTCCACAACACCACTTTTTATTAGTGAAGAAAATGTTTTATTAGAAAGGCTAGGAAAGAGGAATGACCTCTTAGACCATAAAGCTTAAGATTACCCTTTTCATGTAGGTCTAAAGCTTTGAGACTATTCGTTTAAAAAGTTTTTTAGAATAATAAAAACTTAAAATTTTGTATTGTCTAATAGGGATACAAAAATCTTATCATTAATCTAAAAATTTATGAATTATCATGTTAGCATTTTATAAGTAAAAGCACAATATGCATTATAAGAGGGTTATGTTGTGTTGTCATGCTCTATACCAAAAATCAAACACCACACATGTGCAAAGTACCCATTCACAGTACTTTCCACTCATGTGTAATGTTATAGGTAGCGAATCCATATTTTCTATATTGTAAAATAAAATATTTATATTATAATTTATTTATGATTGTATCATAGTTCCATTTAAACCCTTTTATGTTTTAAGTGAAAATTTTAAAAATTCTTTTATTATACAAAAATTTGAGCAAGCACCTAAATTTCTAGATCCTTTAGGGATATCACATATTAACACCTCTCCATTCACCTTCTGAACTTTTAAAGTGCATATTAGACCTCTTAAACTTTCAACCATTTTCACAATTAAGGATAAATAAATTTTTTTGTTAAAAAAAAAAAAAAGAAACTACAAATTACCTCTTAAAATTTTACCTATGTGTAATTATCTTCCAAACTTTAAAGTAACCATGGAAAATTTTAATTTTTCTTAACTGTGCCAAATGTTTTATAATACAGGAGGACTAAATATACACTTTGAAAAATCCAAAGAGTTAATATGCACCTATGTAAAAATTTGAGTAGGTAGTAGTATAATTTTCATTTATTTATTTTATCACTATTAGTCATGTGCTTTATAAATTATAGGAAATATATATTTTCGACCTTACTTGCAACAGCAACACAAATATTAGAGGTTTAAACAACTCACTTGATGTTATGAAATTTGAATGAAACTTAGTTAAAAAGGAAAACATAGAATAATTAATGAAAAATGTTAATTGTCTTTAAGTGTGCTAATTTTACAAAAGTTTAAGGGATCAAAAGACGCATTTTGAAAATTTAGTTTAAAAGGCGAATACTTACCTTTCAAGGTGTAATTTACAATCCTACCATAATTTTTGAAGTGCAATATCACTTCTTTTGTACTGCTTGCCCTCAAACTTTAATTAATATTATGTGACCACACAATTACTGGCCCACAACAAATACAGCTGTGTGTAATGATGGTTTAGAGTCTGTTATAGATTATTTAATTTTTATTTGTATCCAATTTGTATTTGCATCTTGTCTGCATCTTATCTATAACTAATTTGTTCAATTTGTTTGTAAGTAAAAATGTCTGTTTTCTGTCCGAATCTATCTTTTTAAAAAATATCTATTTAAAAATGATAAAAATAAGATGTCAAAACCAAAAAAATAATAACGAAGCAAACAGACCCTAATGCTATGCTTAGTGAATCTTGCTGATATATATACACCACATGTGATCATTAGTAAGTGAATGTGTAATTTACCATTTGTGTTATATATATTTTGATAGCATATAACCAATACTGTATGTATGTGATTACTGAAATAAAAATTTTTTTATGTATATAATTTCTTCTTTTTCTTTCATAAATAAATGTGCCGGTATAAATTGTGTGAGCATAGATTCCCAATGCTACCCTTCTTCAACATACATAAGTTTTATTGTATATTTATATTATATATTTTAAGAAGGATATTATATACGTATATATAGAGAAAGTGAGAGAGAGAGAAGGATGTGGTTTGATCGGGACAGCTTCATGTGTGCATTATTGTACATGTCTTAAAGAGGGACATCCAGAGCTTGGTTGGCCGGACACATCATTAATCGCTTACCAACTCCTTCATTGGCCCTTTGTTTTCGCCATTAAACTATATGAAAATCCTCGTTTCCTCAAGGTAGAGTTAAATCTATTCCCAAGTGATTTTAATTTTGAAAATTACTTAAATTGTATATCAAGTTCAATTTGAAATTCATAATGTTTTAGCTCAAGTAACTATTAAGTAGTTAGAGATGAGCGGGTCCAAGATAGATGGGGTATAAAGTATTACCCATACCTTATCCTATAAGATATATAGTATTAGATTTTATACCCAGATTCTATCATGTGGCTTTTTGTACCTATCCCATATCCTATAAAACCTATATATATATTTTCTTAATGAAATCTCTATTTTTTTTTTCTTTTTAAAACATAAAATGTATAGTTTTTGATATGTTTTATGTAATATGTAATACCATCTTGTTTTCATATATTCAATATAAATAATATGTGGAAAAAATTAAAAAAGTAATTTCGTAATATCACAAGCTCTACCATATATAAAATTTATTCATGAATGAAAGTTGAAACCTATAACAAATACATGTGGAACTTATTTACATGATATTAAATAAAATTATAAAACTTGCAAAATTTGCACCAAATTTCAAAATTAAGGAACTACTTTTACGTATTAATTGGTGTTACAATATAAACAACATCTCTATATAATTTGAGAGTTTAAATGTGTATATTCAACCATAGTTCTTCTAAAATAAAAATAACAAGTCATTCTAAAATAAAATAGTAGAAATCCTTCTATAATAAAACTTTTAGGAACGTAGTCTATAAATAATAATCTTGAATATAAGTGATTGCAAAATAAAAAATGGATATCATTATTTATTATATAATATTTAATAAGGTAGACACATAATATCTTGGAACTTGTACTTTCCACAATATAGTATAGATTTGAGGGTGGGTACATAGTGTGATGACATCATAGTTGTACCTTACCCTATGAGTGTAGGTTTTTAAACATTTATACATGTACTCTATCCTATGGCCTTTAATACCACTCGAACTCTACCCGGTCGAGTAAGGTTCGAATGGGTACCCTATACAAAAGAATTATCTACTCACCCTTAGTAGAGATAGCTAAACATCATTGAGCTTAAGTTGAGCTCAAATACCATATGATATTGGGTCATGTTTAAATATTATTATTTAAATAAGAAAAAACTCTTTTTTTTTCTTTCAAGAAAGCTAAACTTCAAATGAGTTTAATCTAATTACATTTGAAATTGTTAAATATCATTTAATATGAAATTAAAGGTCAAAATTTTAAACTCAACATAAGATTCGAGTGAAGGTTAAGCTTGAACTTTTAAGCCCAACCCCAGAGCACCTTATCACCTCCCCTTAGTTTTTTTTGGAATTTAAATCTATCGTGTGTTTTATAAGGAGTAAATCATTAATCTTTCACTTCAAATTCACCTCCAAATTCAATATTCTTTTAAATATAAGTCCAGCATGAATAATAAATAGGAAAATAAATCTCCATTTTACCTACATATGATTTTATAATGAGGTTTTATTTCTTGATTTTAAGTTAAACCAGTGTTTTTCCTTTAATTTGTAAATAGATGTTTTTTGGTTACTTACAATTACATTTATTAATAAGTTTAACTATAATCGTAAGAGGACATCTCTATGTTATATATAGTCTAATTCTATAACTCATGTGAAATAAAATATATGGGTTTATTTGAATTATTTGATTTTTTTTATTTGTATCTTATTTGTATTTGATTTGCATCTATATTTGATTGGTGTTTAGTTTGTTGGTCTATTTATAAGTAAAAATATCTATTTTTCATCTATATGTGTTTATTGATAAATATTTTGTTTGAAAATGACAAAATATCATTATGTATATATATAGTTAATCTATACTTTATCAAGAAAAAATCCCAAAATTTTCGAATTAAGACATGCCATATGACATCTAACATGGACTCCGAAGCCTGCTTGACTTTATAGGATCTTAGGGGCTCCAAGAGCCAAAATATTACTGATGAACATCCAACAAGGGCGATGGCCCAAAAAAAAAAAAAAAAAAAAAAAAAGGAAAGTCCAATGAGGGCCAGATATATCGTCGGCTAAGGGCTAAAAGACATAACTGAAAAGAAATTGCGTTGAACAAATTATTGAAGTGATTTTGTTTGTTTATGGAATAAAAGCCTTAAGTGCAAAAGTAATAATACAAAGATTTGTGATCTGTGTGGCTAATTTTGGCGTTAAACGCGTTGTTCGCTTGCGTTTAGATTGCATGATTGAAAAGGAAGGTCACGAGATTTCCGTCTTATGAAACTAAGCTTTTGTACGTCGGAAAATTTATAGTATTTTTCAACGGGATCAGTTTCGTGCATGTTTGATAATTCACCTTCATATTTAGCTGTCACCACATTATTAAAATATTTAATATGTTACTTATTGTATTTATGTTAATGTTGAAATGATTGTCTAGATGTCCATCCACTGGATTTTGTAAGTGGTGCAGACAATATACATATATGTTATGCAGTCAATACACATGGAAAAGTTAATGAGTACTCTAAAAAGATCATTATTGGTAAGGATCTTATTAGGGTTTTTATAATGCTAATATCAATATTATAAGAAAATTTCACTTATAAGGAAATTTTCATTTTATTTCTAAAGCTCATAAAAGGAAAAAAAATATTTATTTGTATTATTTGCATAATATAATGAAATGAAAATTATACGAAACTGATTTAAAAAAAATAGAATCCTGTAAATGGGCTTAAAATATAAATATTATTTATTTATTTAGGCTTGACTCACAGGCTAGGTAATAGGGCTTGACGAGTCCAATTCAATTATTTGGATGGCTTGAGGAGATTTGGCTTAGTGGGCTTGGAACAGGGATCGTTGGACCGGTCTGCCGCATCCAACATTTCTCAGGTAGGCTCATGCACACAGGAGATGATTACTGACATTGGCCCATGAGGAGCTCATTTAGGATAAACATGAATTAAGCATACTCCATCGCATCTGTCAATGATTGAGATGATCTAACGGTCATCATTCGTGCTAAGTGCCTATAAATACACAATCATTATTCTTCATTTCTAACTTTTGGATAGAGAAGACAAACATCACCTTATTAAAGAGGCTCTATTCAAAAAGATCAAATAAGGCAACTCAAGTGATTTCTACTTCAATTGCTCAAGTACTGCAAAGTTGACGCGCAAAGTTTACTCAAGCTCCTTTACTTGTCACTTGTGTATTTGAGACATTGAGATTGTTTGTTCCTTCTCACATGTCATTATCTCCAAGTCATCACGTCATCAAGTGTTATTTCCTCATAACACTTCGTAGTCACGTGCTAGGCGCGAGATCCACGCGATACGTACGTGACCACAGCTAATAAGAATTCCACATCTACAGATCCTTATAAAGATTCCCAAAGGGTGAAGAGAATCCAGCTTTATAATTCAAAGACCCCATAAAGGGGTTACTTGTCAAAAACAAATATAGAAATTTTTATCCATTTAAATATTTATTTTTTATATAGAATGTATAATTAATATTCAAAGAGTTTAATATTTTATTTTTAATAATAACAAGTGTCTCAGAACGTTGATATGATAGGAAATAATGAGGATCATGATTAATCTAGGATTACAAATTGAATTCTCATCCAAGCTGGGGAAAAAAGAAAAAAAGCTCACCTGAAAGGGTATGCATTGGTAATTAAGGTCTTAGTCCGAAATGTTAGGAGATTCAAATTGCGTGGCAAGCTAAATGTGGGAAATTCATGGACGAATATAAATCTTGTTATTTGACATAATTTCTTCTTTATCAATGTGTTAAAAAAATTTGTGTAGGTATTAATTAGACAAAATTTCCATCAAAGTATCACATCTATTGTATGTAACATGTCAATTTGTATTAAATACAATACAGCAGAGTACTAGAATTGCTGTATGGCATTACATTCATTAAAACTGGATGTGGCATCTAAAAAATACAACATTACAATAGTATTTATGTAATTATCTTTACATAATCAATATTCTAATAATTTTATTTAAGATAATGGTAGGCATGATTTTGATCCAGTTACTTTTGATTTGCTATATATAGTTACCCATCTTTTCTCCCCATCTAGCCATGGTTTAAGAAAAAAGACAGACGGAATTCTTACTTGGAAGAATTTGTTGATTCCATGTCCTGGAGTAAGCATTTCATTTATACCACAATTCCAAATATGATAAAGGGAGATATTGCATTAAAATTTCAGTTCATTCTATATGTTTTTCCTTGCTTAAATTTGGACAAAAATGTTTTATAATCAATCACTAGATCGGTCAAGTTTCCCTCATTCGTGTCTCAACTTGAGCCTTCGAACCCTATTGAAAGTTTATGTTTACAGCTAAACAAAGCACGAGCCTTTGAAAATTTAAGCTCAGTTCTAATTTTAGGTAGGCCTTCTAGCTCTTTCCCTACCAAGAAATGTAATTTAGCTAGGGCAGGTATAGTTCCACTTGCCCTATGAACTAAGGTTTCGTTTGTTTCATATTTGTATGATCATTTTGATATTTCAAACAAATATTTATTAAGAAGCATATATACTGTAAGAAGATATTCAGAATAAGGGGGGAAAAAATCATCATCAAAGTTCACGTCTCAAAAAGCAAGATTTGAAATGATATTAACTTCTGAGATTGACTAAGAACGACAAGACCAAAAATGAAACTAAATAAATAAACTTTTAGCATTTACATATTGAAGGAAGACAGAAAATTTTATGGGTTATATTTATTTAACATTTAAATCTTGAAGTGGTATCTTCTGGTCCTTTATTTTTAGTAGTTAAATATGTTTCTATGCGCATCCGTGTACAAACTTTGAAAACATAATTATTGTCTAACGAGATTCGTTTTAGATTACGATTTGACTTAGTTTCTTATTCCTACCTTAATTTCAACAAAGAGGATAACCGATAGACCCCACATCTAGCTAATTTTGCATTCTGTAAATGTACAACTGGATAGGATGGATTATGATTGGGATATCCCTTATAAGGGATTTATCTCTTTCCTAGTAGATATAATTATACAATAGCTATTCTTGCAACAACCTTTAATTATTTTAAGCCAATCAATCTATAACATGTATTTCAAGCTTAATAAAACAAACTCAATTCAACTTAAATTCAATCATTTTTGAAAGAAATCAAGCTTAAATCTTCAAAACTCCAACTTGTTTACAACCCCTACTTTTATCACATGTGTACCACTATCACCTTAGAATATATTGCTCTAAACCTTAGAAGCTAATTGAACTACTGTATCTTGGTGATCATTGATGATTACCCTTATGTATGCACTCCTAGATGAGGAGTGAAAGAAGAACATTTATAAAAATTTTGGATCACTTCTATAATGCTTAAAATTTGGTCTACAATCTTCAAACATTTTTTAAATCAATTTTAAAGAAGAAGATTGCATCCACCAACAAAAGGGTACAACAAGTTTGAAAGGGTTCTTTTTCAATTCTTCCAATCTAAAGCCCCTTAAAATCCATTACCTATTGCTTTCTTGATTGTTCTTGATAACATGAATGTAGCACTTTTGAATAGGTATGCATATAACGACTCACATGGAAAATGTCTCAAGATGAAGATTGGCTAATCAAGAGAAAGTTCAAGATGATTAGCCAATATCTTGGTAATAATCTTATAAGCAAAATCAAAATATTTATTAGGCTAAATGTATCAATCCTAGATGCTTAGATGCCTTAGGGATCAACATAAGACCAATAAAATTTTAAAGAAAGGGGAAGTACCAAAATTAATGACATTGTATACTATCTTCAATAGAGAAGCTTTAACAAGATCCCAATATTTTTATAGAACACAAAAGGAAAACTTGTTAAATCCTACAAACCTATAGGTTTCAATTTTAAAGAGTGTCTATTATCCAAGTGCAGAATTTTAGTACACTGATACTTAGGAGCAATTATCATGGTGTTGATGAAGCATAATTGAAGGTTTAAAAAGTTGTAGCTAATTACTTCATCTATTGAGTAAGAGAGTATCAAAGATAAGTTACATGAGATCCATGAATGTTAAGGACTAAGATCTTCAAATTTAAAGTGAAAGAGAATGTGGAAAGGAGATTTTGGTTAGAGAGTTAAGTCATCATACACTAATGGTGAAAGCTTTTAACTCATTGGCTTCTATCTCCCATCTCCACTTGAAAGAAGAAATAAAATGCTAACAAACAATGCGATCAACCAAAGCATTATTTAAGGTTGTAAACGAGTCAAAGTGCTTATGAACAACTCAAATTTAGCTCACTTTAAACTCAGCTCAGCTCGACTTAACACAATCTACAAATGACTTAAGTTCAAACTCTTATTTAAGATTGTAATCCTATTTATATAGGCTCACAAGTCAGTTTATCCATGCTCATGAGCAAAGTCATGGTTTTATACATATTATATATAATTAAAATCTTTATATTTTTATAAATTTTGTCTATATAGCCTTTTGGATTTAACTTCATCCCGTATCTTAGACTGCAAACGAGTCTTTTTCAGTTCACAAGACTAGCCACTCGTGAACTATACTCAATCTTTACTTAACTAGAGTTCAAATTTTTTTTTTAAAAAACAATCCTAGTTTGAGCCTTCAAAAGTTTAGCTCGACTTATTTCATTTACAATCTTAGCTTCATCCATGGAGGAGAACATAGTATGATTTATAAGAGATTGTTAAACTATAAACACATAAGGGAGGATCATTAACAATTACAAGTACCAAATGAGTATATAGTCAAGCCGAGATCACAAGAAGTTGAAGGAGCAAAGGAATAGTCGGGTTTCAAATTGAAATAAACCAAACCACTTATGGTGGACTAAAACATTACCCCCACCTACTTTGGTCAATCAAACCCACATTCAACCCATCATTACCATTTTTGTGAAAAAATGGTTAGGTATGAACATGTTAGATACATGTAGCATAATTAGTAAATAGTATCTCTTTCCAAAAAGTAAAAAAAAAAAGTTTTCTTTCTTTTTGTACTATTGTGCTCCATGCAAAGAAAAGTTTTTGCTGCAAATGAACACGATATTGTGAAATTGCCCATAATATGTGTCATATCCACATTAAAAAAAAAAAAAGATCTTTTGTTACAGTAGATTTTGAAGAGTCTGGATGATTCAATAATTGAAGTTGATTTGCTTTATAAAAAGGAGATATCAATGAATTTTAATGAAATGGTTTTGCTAAATTCAGCCAATTGTCTTGACTATTGGATATCATTAAGAAATAAGAATCCATGTTATCAAAAGATTTCCAAAAGTTTTTTATAGTATGGAATGAGTCGTCATCACTTTGACATTAGTGAAGCCATCTTAGCAATAGCAATATGGTTTCAACATAAGAGAAAGCATCATTGATCTTTTCTACATAGAGACAATCAACTAAGCCTCACTTATAGTTAGTCAACGATTAATCAAGCATTGAAAACAATTGACTATGGCACCATAGGGTGCAATTTCTATTTTCCTATTTTATTTTTTTGTTGCATATTTAAAATTTACCAATTTTATAGACTTATGTCCTACTTTAGTTGAAGGTTATAAATAAGTGTTTTTGGTATGATTCAAAGTTGGCTCGATGCCAAAAGAGTTGACTATGTACCTTAGCCTCAACTAGAGAGTTTGATGTGTTTTTTGCGTGACCTCATTACTAACTCTTCAAGTTCATTAGAAGAGATATGCTATCTTCATAACTCTATGTGGATTCTACTTAGTGGATTTGGTTCAACATTTATGAGTGAGATTGTTGTATTCCAATCAAAGATTTATATTTTATTCTTTTGTACTCACCTATGATTAATAATGAATCACTGTTCTTTCATATATGGTTCTTACTCCCATACTGGAATTTTCCATGTGAAAATATATGCTTAATCTTTTCTCTCTTACTTTTTTCTTTTGTTTGTTGTTTAGTGTGATTTGATTTTGTCTTCTCCCGCTGCATACCCTAACAAAAGGGTTCTATTTCTATATGTTTTTGCAAAAGGCATCTGCTTGGGAGGGTTTGTGTTAGCGTTTTCTTGTTGGTAAATTGAATTAGTAATTCTAGCATTAACAATGAATGTTGACATTTGACAAGATGATCAAATATAAGTGGAGATGCGAGTAGACATACTTGTACTTTTAGTTTCCATTGAAGGGTGTTGTATGTAAAGAAGATGGAGTTTAAAGTTTTAAATCTATGGTGAGAATTGTGGAGAAAGGCGTTGTTTTGCTAATAGGATTGGTGCTTTGGTAAAATTCGATACAAGGTGGAGAATTGATGAATATGACTTAAGTTGTTCAATGCTAGTGAAGCTTGTTACAAAATATAAACGATCCCTTCCAAGTAGAGGGTGGCCAACTTAATTAGCACAGGGCATCCAACCAGCCCCATCCATGGTCAACATTCAAAAAACAATTACCTAAGCCTTGGAGGCAATCAACCTAGGATTTGGTTCAAAATAAGCACAACATTGTAGAGATGGCTTTTAACCTTCGGCGATTGAGTTGGTTTGATTCACAATAGGCCTAATATTGTAGAGTTGGTTTTATCTTATGGTCTCCAGCCTATAGAGCTGCTAAGTCTATATATTGGAGCCCAGGATTCTTTTGGAGTTCACGATATAATAATAAGAAAAAAAGAAATAGTAACGAAAAAAAACGAGATTACAGTAATATCATAGGTATTTTAAGGGTAATTTTAACTATAAAGTTAAAGGAGGAAAAGAGAATTGAAGAAAAATAAGAAAATGACTGTGGAGATGATGATTTTCTGCATCAAACATTGAAACACTAAGTAATGGCTTTCCAAGAGGGAAATAAGAATCGATCTAGCAGGTACAGAAACAAGTCGTTCTTGAAGTAACATTGCTGAAGGAATTAATTAAAGGGAACCATCCAAAGTGGTCTATCCTGAATCCAATAGTAAATTTCTAGCTATTATGGATATAATATTAGAAAATCGAAAAGAGATTAAGGTGACAATTAATTACGTTGAAACCTGGATAGAAAAAATAAAAAGAAAGAAAAATTATTGAGTAGCACATTTTATAATTTTTCTAAACCAATTAAGATTCATATCTTATAAATTATTATTAATATTTATATATAACCTATATACATAATTCACGACATAAAGCTTTGAGTTGGAGCCGGAAGTCCTCAACCACCTGTTAGAGATATTAAAGGATGTCTTTGGTTTATTAGTTTGTCATCGATTTAAAATATGTTTCATGTTTGTTTTAATCAAATTATTTATCAAAAATAGATATAGATAAAAAAACAGATATTTTTACTCATAAACACATTATATAAATTAATTATAAATATAAATTAGATATAGATAAGATATTAATAAAAAATAAAAAAACCCATATGAACCCTAGTTAAATTAACTTCTTCCACAGTTGTAATCGAAAAGGGAGGAGGGGGGAAAACATATGCAAAGGTGGATTGTACTATTGCACCCTAGGGCATAGTAGGGATGACCACACATGGGTCCAAACAATCATTGAATTCAATATTTCATCTTCTTCATTAACCTAGCCTAGGCTATAATATGATGTCATCCATTAATTTGGTTGATATGTTTCATTATCTCATGTTATATGATAAACCCATCTTACCAATAAAAACAGACGACCAAACAGAAATTATTTCATTATATTGCTTAGACTCAAATTTGCATTAGGACTTTAATTCTGACTAACCACATCAGCCCTAACAAACCTTAAATTTGATAGAATGTCCTTGCAAATACAACTAACAAAAAGGGCAAAGTTAAGAGATTCGATTTTTAACCTAAATCAAGTATGCCAGCATTAGCAACATTAACCTTAATCGCAAGAAATTATTACGGAGGAATTGACCAAAATACAACAAACAAGAATGTGGGTCATCCTAGGATGGCTTCATCTTTTTATAATTAAATAACTTCTCATCACTTTTCAACAAAATTCAGAAAGTTGGTCAGAGTATCCAAAGAAAGTTATAATATTTTCACAATTGCATGACACCCATAGATCAAATAAATTAAAAGAAAAAGAACATATCATATTGGAGTTCAACCCTAATCAAGTCAATAAACTGAAGATTAAAATATACTCCTCTATCATAAAGAAGATGCTTTACTCTATGAATCCTTTTAATTTACTTTGTATAAATTTAAGAAGAGTCGAATTATATTTATAATAATGATAGAAAAAAAAACTAATGTAATTTTTAATTAAAAAAATAATATATATATATATATATATAACAGTTAACCCAAAACGGTCTCGTAGATAAAACCGTAAATATAAACACCCAAAAACAATACAATAATATTAAATTCAGCTGCCCATGACTTAAGAGGAGTATCTTCAGAAGAGAGCAGATCAGGGTTTGGCAAAACACAACACTTTCTTTGTTTCATATATCAGCGTACGGCCCTCCATTTTGCAACAGCTTTTTTCCTTAAATTAACCTTATTAGCCATAGAGATTCTCTGCTACAGCCCAAATCTAAAAACCAAAAAACTAGAAATAATTAAAACCCAAAATAAAATATTCAATGGTGAAGTAATTATTTAAGTGATTTAATCAAAAACCAAAAATATATATATAATATAATGTAAATTTAAATTACAATTAATTTAATGAAATAGCAAGTGGGGAGAGAGAATCTGCAGACTCCAACCTTCTCTTCCTCAAGAAATTCAATTCTAGGTCAAGCTTCTTTTCTGCTGTGCTTGAAGGTTCTGACTTACACCTAGTCAATATCAATGGTCTTCTACTTACACTTCCACCTTCTTCTTCTTCTTCTTCTTTTCCTTCTCCATCTTCCTCACATCCTAATTTTTTATCACTTGTTGACTTTATCATCCTCTCCCTTATTGAGCTTTCTTCTCCATCTTCATCATTCTCCATATCTTTCTCTGAAACCGGCTTCAAACCCTCTTCTTCATCTTCCAAGTTTGAAACTTTATTATCATTGACAATAGGTGGTGATGGTGATACTTTTTTTCCTTGTTCAGTTTTTCCTTCATCCTTCAATGGTGAGTCCCAGAATCTACTTGCTAAAGAAGAAGACCTATAAGGAGCAGATCTACATCGCGTCAATTGAAATGCATTCTTCGGAGGTGTAACACAATACGATGTCTCATAAACTCTAACTTCTTCTTCTTCTTCTTCTTCTACTAGCTGGTCGGGTTCTTCTTCTTCAACTTTTTCTTCTCTTTTAACTTTTAAAGTATGATTATTACCAACCTCTTTATTCACAAACTCCAAGTCTTTCTCTTTCCTCATCGAGTCTTCTCTACTTTCCACTTTTCTCCCCGACACGGCACGACAACACGAGACACATCTGAACCACCCCAAAAACGAACAATTGGGTTTAAACATTTTCCACCTAAAATTGACCGGACACAACAAACAAGAGATACGAAAGCATGGCTTTCTAGGCAAGCAAGATGGTTTCCTAGTCGAAGGGGGCTTCTTCTTCTTCTTGGATCGGGTGACCCGAACTTGACCCATGCAAGTGACTTTAGGTGAAGTTGGCTCTTGTGTTTCAATGGCAGCGGCAGTCTTGTTATTGCTGTTGTTCTTCTTCTTGAAGAACATGGGGGTTGACTTTGACCTTCCCCTGCTTCTACTACCGACGTTGGTTCGTAGGAACCTCATCAATGGCGGCGGGAACTTCTCAGCACGACCCGGACTGGAAATGGGTTTCGTGGATATCTTCATTTTATGTATGAAATTTGAAAACTTTATCTTCCTCCTTAAGCCAAACCGCTGAGTTTGTTTACATAGAAGATGGCAGAGAGAGAGAGAGAGAGAGAGATGGAAGTGTGTAGGTGAAGAGATTAAGATTGGTAGAGAGAGAAACACAGAGAAAAAGAGAGAGGGGTTAGTTTTATATGTGTTGTTTTTAGCTTCACTTTTGCACGGATGGGTGAGACTGAGACTGAGACTGAGACAGTGACTGAGGAAAGAGAGAGAGAGAGAGAGAGAGAGTCGCCCGTATCGATTTTAAGATTTCGAGGTTTGTAAGGTTGTGTTTGGCTTGTGCGTGAATTTCATACCTGTACCCAATCAATTTATCTTAAATTATTTGAAAAAATTGTTAACCCTAAATTGGGAAATTTTTTTATTTTGTGAAATGTACAGTTAATAATGAAAATGTGTAATAAATTTTATCCTTAAGTTGTATTTTACAATGCAAAAAACCACTTTAGAAAAGCTTAATCTGTGGGCGGCTGATCTCATTCAAAGATTTCTTTCCTTTCTTCATTGTGCTAGTCTCATGTTTAGCATGTTCCAATCATTTGAAATATAATTAATTAGAATAGAATAAAATGGGTAAGCTTTGAAATGATGATTTATTTCTATATTTGGAAATGGCAATAAAATGGAATAGAGTAAAATGTGTGGAAAATTTTATGATCTCATTATATATTTTTAATAAGATAAATCGCATTAATTATTTAATGGCTCATATATCATACCGAATTATGATTGCAATGGTACTTCCACAGTCACATCAATAAAATAATCTATTCCGTCATCTAAACAACGAGACCAAACTCATTAAAAAAAAAAAAAAGAAAGTAAACTTAAAAAAATTTTCCATGTGAATGAAAATGCTATTAGTAGAAATGTAGATAATAAAATTATGATATGATAAAGAAGAAATTAGATATAATTGATGGGGATACATATAAATTGTAATTTAGTTTTCTTAAAAGTAACATCCAATTCCTTTTTAAACTCAAAGCATCCATTCAAGAATCACAATTCCACTTTCAATAACCCTTTCAAACATGGAAAAAACAAATAGATTTTGTATCTTCTATCGTAAGTTTATGCCTACAAGCGTAGTGAGTGTGAAGAGATTATGGTGATTAAGATGTTGGTTTGTCAATAATTTTTTGATAAAGTAGCTCTTTTTCTTTTAATTGTCGTATTTTATGTGAAATAGTGTTATCCATTCTATCTTCTATGGAACTTATTGTATTTGCCATTTAGGTTGGTTTGATTAGCTTAAGAGAGTAAATTGAAATTTGAAAAGATGTATATGTTTATTAGATTGGCTACATTACCCTTAACAATCCATTTATAAACCTTTTTGCATCAATCATTGGATTAATGTAATGAAAAACATTATGTCTCATCACATTTTCTCAAGTAGATCAGTATTGTTGTTTATTTAATGGCTCAAATTTAAATCTAATTATGATCACACTACTAAAATAATGAATATATTACTTATTTTAATAGTCAAATAATTGACTCAACAATCTCTCATCATAACACCATACTTTTCAGTTGGATGAATCATTCATCTTTTACTTAAAAGGAAAAAAAATGAAAAAGAGAAGAAAACAAATTGAAGAAGACAAACTCCATTACAATTCCTATATGGCAATAGCATTCGTATTATATTTAGGATACAACACTTTCTTCTCTTTCTTTATGCATTATTTAGCAATGTTTTTTTTTTTTCCTAACCTATGACAGCTATTAAAGAATAACTATGATTTATGTTTTGAAAAATTATAAAAAGACGAAAACACATCTAAAAATTCAAAAGGGTTTATAACTTGGGATTTATTTTTAATTATACTATAATTTAAGGAATAAATACAAATATATATAAAAGAAAAGGATAAGACAAAAACAATTGATTGTAACCAATAATGATATGTTAAAAAGGTGTATGGGCAAATGCAAAATACGTGTCACACTTAATCTGAAAGGAACCTAAGCTACTGAAAACCGTTTGATCCGGAATTCAGAGGTTTAGGTTTGGACGTGGTCCTACCTGCTTTACTCGAATTTGGTGCTAATATAAATATTATTCGAATAAGCGATGGGTAATTATTAATATATTTTAAATAAATAATATATAATTTTTATAAAAAATTTTATGTTAAATTTTTTTATTAATATTTATAGATGACTAATCAATTTATGTAGTGTATTAATGTTATCGAAACACTTCTTTTTTGCTCTGGGGCTCTCTAACTTCTTGTGTAGAGAAGTCTTTTCAATTCAACATCCATTTATTTACCATTTTTTTATGGTGTAAAAGCTTGAGATATAATGTGTAAGATAGCTTCACATTTTGGGCAAATATTTATTTGATTTTCCGTTTTTCTCAATTACAAATACATAGATTTGTGTGCTCTTACAATCAACTGTAATATTAAAATTTTTTATAAGTACATAATTTAAATGGTCTCTTGCAAAATGCATAGAAAAGTGGTGAAAATTTAACAATCTTAACAACAGAGAAAATTTCTTATCTTATTTCAAATATTTCATTTGTTGTTTCGAAATCTTTTTCGTCTTCTCAGGATATATTACTAATATTTTTATATCCTATATTTGCTAAAATAAAATATAAAAGCATAAAATTTTAGTCCATGGGTATCTTGAGTAAATGATATACAAAAATATATATTATTTAAAAAAATTCTCAGAAGTAGAGCCACTAAAAAATGGGGCACTTAAAATCGTATTTATCAAAAAAAATAAATATAAATGAAAAAGAAACATTTTTACTCATAAACAGATTAAACAAATTAGACACATATCAATTACAAATAAGATACTGATGCAAATAAAATATAGATATAAGATATAGATGAAAATCAAACAATCTAAAACAGAGCCCTCTATTTGGTTACTTTGCATGCCATTAGGTTCAAACTGCTTATTAAAAAATAGATATATATAAAAGATAAATATTCTTACTCAAATAGATCAGATACAGATTAGATGCAAATAAGTTATAAAACAGATACAGATTTAGAAGAGGAAGAGGCTACTCAAAGTTCATAAGGAGAAAAAAAATGATATTTTAAGGTAAATTGTATAGCATTTTTAAGTATGAAAATTAACATGAGCATGCTGCAAATTTTTGAGATTAGCTAAATTTTAGGTCACTAGACATTTTGAAGCATACCCTAAGCATGTAAGTTAGAGATGAAATGATTTGGAACACTGTTAAGTAAATTAAGCTACTACACTTAATCCTAGTGTTAGAAATTTGTAAATTTTTATGTGGGTTTGTTTGGAGATATGTAAATTGGAGTGTTAGGTTGATTTTTAGGTATTATAGTTGCTAAAAATTATAGATTAGGATCTATAAACACATAGACCTTAACCTGTTAATCCAAATAATAAGAACAAGAGATGAACTTATTAAGATTAATTAAGACATTATCCTAATATAAGTCTTTAAACCCATAAAAAGTTATTATCAATTGAGCCATGGAAAAGAAGAAAAGGATTTGAGGTATATTATTAGGCATGCAGTAAAAGCATGCTGCTAGTTAAGATAAAAATAAAAACTGAACTAATACCAAAACTCATCTTGGTAGTTGTTGGTTGTTGCATAGCTACTTGCTTCAACAACTAGCAACTTTAGACTAAGCTACGAACCTAACCACAATTTTTGGACCATGTAATAGTTTAGGCGCTTAAATCAACATGAAATGTGTGGTATTGCTCAATGGGTAATCAATAAGGGAGCTTTGAGATAAGATGGTTGGTTAGAGTTGGGGCGAAGTTGCAATGAGTTATGTGGGGTTTATCGGATTGTGTATAAAGCGTTGTAATAGATTTTTCTCATTGATGACTAAACTTTAGGAGTGAGATGGATGAAACTACCACTTTTGTTTCACTATTATCACAAGTTCTAGAGTCCTGTCAATTCCCCGATTCTTGATTCAAATCCATTCTGTCCCCCTTATTTATTTAGTGGAAGTCATATTGACTACTCATGTGCTTATTTGGTATTTTTATGATGATGGAAATACTTGGTTCCTAGCTTATGTTTAAATATATTACATTGCATTAGAATAAGAACACGTAACATGCATGAATGTGATTGTTTATTATGTATTAGACTTCACTGTTCACTTTTGATCATTTCAGACACTATCAATGACTTGTGTATGGATTTGTGCTATGATTCCATGGATTTAAAGATGAGGATATTGAGTGGGCTTATGGATAGTGTTACAATTATCGCAAGACTTGAAGGTACTTTTTCTTTAGGATGACTATATCAAACTTCATTTCTATATATTTATATATTTATACATTTGATGGACTTATAGATCCCACATTTTTTATGGAATGAACCATGTTCAAAAGTGAAGCAAATGTCAAGTCCTTTTAATATCAAATGTTTTTTATGAAATTATCTTTTAAATATGTATTTTCCATGTTTATGAAATCATTCACATCATGATAAAAACAAAAAAGACTCTAACAAAATTCTTATAAAAAGTAATAAGAATTTCTTAAATAAAACTTGATTAGAAACTCAGTAGTGTCTTACATTTACTGCTATTGGCCCAACTAGTATATTTTGTGCGCCTAAGACATGACATTTAAGATCGAAATAAATTTTATTTTAGGCTCGATAAAAAACTTGAATTTAAAATGAAAAAAATGATGGTAGCTTATAAATAATATCATTTATATTTCCATTCAGCTGTCTAAATAAAAAAAAATTAATAATCAAATAATATAAGTAATTATTTTTGTTTGATGCCATTAAATAATCAAGGAACTATTGTTGTATTCTTACCTTTTCTATATCATAAATTTTGTCATGTTTAAAAGGTAGAGATGATTTGGAATGGAATGGAATAAGTTTCCAAATGACAAATTTATTCTCATATTTTGGAAGTATACATAGAAAGTGTTTGTTGAAAATATCCCTAACATTAAATACAAATTATGAACACGTGAAAAGACAAGAGGGTAACTATACTACACAAAATTAATAAAGTTGGATTGGAATCATGATTCCCAAAATAGAATTTTCCTTCAAAACAAGAATAGTCAATTTTAAGGAATCTCGATTTCAGTTTCTGAAAGTGCATCCATACCTGGGAAATGGAATGGAACCCGGCATGGCAATCCTATTTCGGGTCTCCTCCTGGTACTAAATATGATATAAGAGAAAATCTATGATCCCATCAACTAGGGATGTAAACGGGTCGGGTTCGGGTCGGGTCATCCTGTCCCAAACCCGACCCGATTACAAATTGGGTGTCCCAGAACCCGACCCGATCCGTTTATTTAGGAACCCGCCCCGACTCGAACCCGACCCGTTTAATATATTACATAATTAAATGCATCATTTTATTATTTCATTAAATTATTATTGTAGTGAGGCATGTTGAGGAGGGCAAAAATTTCAATGGAGTTGATAAAAATCCTAATTTTTATTTAAAAAAAATTAGAAAACGTTAAAGACAGGTAAAAAATTATTAAACATGAAAATTGAATATATAAGATAAAGTCAATAACTCAAGACATGTCATTGCCTAAAATTATTAGAAGACTTACATATCTATATATATATATATATATATAAAATACATCCAACTCATAATAATAATAATAATAATGACACTACACGACGATCTATATATTCTTGATTTATTTGTCATTATATATATATATAATATCTATTTTTTCTGAGAAAATTAATTTTTATACTTTGTTGTGTTGCATGGAAAAGAAATGAATTTTGAAAAAGTGGGGAAGGTTGCACATGGAAACCGATTTTCTCTGGATAATTGGTCAGTGATTATTAATTGTAAATATAATTTATATCCTATCATGTGACTCAATACATGAATAACAAAATAATTATATGAAAAGCATCATTCAACTAATGAATAAGTAAATTCCTTAAACTAAAATTTTTAATTTTTTTAAATTAAATCGGGTCGGGTTTTCCCAACGGGTTATGAGTACAACCCAAAACCCGACCCTAAACCCTATAGGGTCTGACCCTATAGGGTTTTTAGCGGGGCGGGCGGGCGGGTACCCTATAACGACCAGCCCCGGTTGCATCCCTACCATCAACAGGACCATCCAACCAATCATCTGAATATTATAATAAATATAGTAAGTGATATATTAATTATTTCATTGGTGTGATCACAACTAGATATCAATCTAAGTAGTAAATTAATCATTAGGACCAGTTCATAAAAAACAAGATAGGACTATAAAATTTTCCCATAAACCGAATAAGCATTGGTGTATAGATGCTTAATACCTTATCTTGTACTTTTTGAACTTTAATTAATATAGTAAATGTAATATACCCTAAAGTTGCAACCTCTATTTGACCATTAAAAATAAGTATAGTAATTAGTTTGCTAAGTATATCAATAATTTAATTACTATTTTGTATGAATTTTAACCATTAAATAAGAAATAAAACTAGAAATTATTTTCCTTGCAATTTTTGTACATTCTTGGAAAATTAAAAACTTAGGTCTATTTGTTTCATCATATATTGGTATCTTAACATCATATTTTTGTCATCTTTAAATAAATATTTATAAAAAAAATAGATATCGATAAAAAACTAACAATTTTACTCATAAATTAACCAAACAGATACAATATAGATATGATAAATAAGTTACAAATGCAAGTCAAAAGTAGATACGAAACAGATAAAGATCCAACAATCCAAACAGATACGATATAGATATGATATAATTAAATTACAAATATAAATACGATACAAATAAAAATCAGACAATCCAATCACATCTATCCAAAATGGATCAACTTATGTTTTTAACCTACATAATTTCTCTACCTATTCTTTGCTTTTAATTTTCAACCTATGACTCTATCCTTATTCATTTCATGACTTGGAAAATGGTCATTTTACCCAATTTCAACAAAGATGTCAGCACATACAAAGGTTCACACAAAACATCACATGAAAAGGTCAAACATTTTATGCACTAGGTTTTGATGTAGAATCTAAGCAATATTATTTACATCTATTAAATCAAAATTTAGCATATAATGATTAGATAAGTTTTCAAACATGAATTTTTCAATCGATATAAATAAAATAAGATATTATTTAAAAAAACTATCCAAATAGAAATCCGATCCATAAATTGAAATGTTTTCTTTAAAGAGAAAAAGGATAGGTAATCGAATATGGACAAAATAATAAACTAGTTCTTTTTTTTCATTTTTTTTTATGTTTCTATTGTTGAAACTTGGCATCATTTTTGGATTTAATTGGAATTAGAATATTAAAACATAATATTAATAAGATTTTCCAAAATGAAAATATATATTAAAATGAAAATTCAGGCAATATTGGGTAATTATAACCCTCATCTACCATTAGCCACAACACTTAAGTCAAGCTTACCCTATTCCCATGATTTCTAATCTAAATGTCGTACTGGTGATTATGAATGTAAGTTGAATAGATATGCAATGGTAATACTATTGTTAAACATCTCTATAGGCCAAGATCTATCTTATACCTACTAGGTCTGAGTCCACAAACTGGGGACCTGTAACCACCTCGAATTTACACGAGGGTGGGTCTAAGCTTATGGACCCATTAAGTCGAGATAGGACTAGTTGGGATTGGTCAAAACTTATCTATTTCTAAAAAAAATTAAAACTTCAAATATAAAATGTGCCTAATAATATACTATTTTTTAGCTCCTATTATTATAATACTATTAAGGATGTGCAATTATTGATAGATAAACATATTCCTATTAAGTTGAAATATAAACAATATAGGAATAGAGTAACATTCTAAAGGAGTAAAGTCTACAAAAGAAAATGAAGAAGAAGTCCGACCAAGACTCGTGGATCAATCAAGCTTGATTAGGTTTGCTTTAAATAAAATAAATAATATTTAATATTTAGAAGTGGGAGTCTTCTCTGACTTTATATAAAGCATGAAACATATATCTAAATTGTATTTTCAACAATGCATTAAGTATTGTGAATAGATAATAGGGTTAATTACAAAAGCATGACATGTGTTTTGACAAATTTGCAAACATATGGTTTGTGTTTTTTTTTTCGATAAATAGGTGACCCGAGTTTTATACAAAAGTATCAATATTATTTAATCATTTTATATTAACAATTATCAATATTTTATTGGTCATAAAAATTAATTATATATTTTTTTTCAATTATCTCATTTTTAAAAAATAATTTTTAATATTTTATTTAATTTATTTTTTTGAAAATATTTTTTATTAAATTAATTTTTTTAGACCACTCTCTAATAGCAATTAATTATAACTTATTTGTCGAAAAGAATAACATATGTCATGTGTTTGCAAATTGGTCAAAACACAGCTTATGTTTTTATAATTAACCCTAGACAATAATAAATATTGGAAAAATAGTTAAACACTATTTGTTATTTACTTTTTTTTATTCTTTATTTATTTTAATTTCTTATTTTGATAATAAAACAACATATTTTTTCTAAAGCGAACCTAGTCAAACCTGATAGGTCCACAAGTATGGTTAGAAGACCTGACCAAAACTCATGGACTAAGGTAGGTCCAACGATCCAGTTAGATTAGGTCCTAGTTCAAACCAACCTAAGAAGATGTCTAACTATAGCTGTGATTAAGGCTACAAACGAGTCAAATCAATATGATACAGTACTGAACTCGTGTTTAAGCTTGACTTGATTTCAATTGAGCTTAAGTTCTAAACTCAAGTTTAACTAGAAGTAACACTATATAATCTCGAGCTCTATTTTATTAAGCTTTTTTAGGCTTAATATAATAAAAATATATTTTTTTATTCTAATTAAAATAATATTAATATCCAAACTCAATTTAAATTTGATTAATATTTATACCTAATTCAAGCTTAGGCTCACCAGCTAATCTAGTTAAATATAGGAAGCTCGTGTTCACATCAACAATCTGCTTGAGTAGCTTGAATCCAAACCCAACTCTAATTATTCTCAAATCAACCTTGAATAAATATTTGGTTGAGATCAAATAGTTTTTGAACAAGCTTGGTTTGTTTGCACCCCCAGCTATGACTACCTAGTAACTGCATCCACTTATTTTAATATGAATATTGTTTTACAATGGTTAAAAAAGTGTAAAAAGATGAAAATAAATATATCTCTTTTAAAGAATATATTAGTAATTTGTAGATTTCAAAGAGTAGGTAAGTAATGATATTGTCCTTCACATGTAGTATGTTTTTGCTTTAGAAGGGAAAAACAAAGAGTAATCAATTGAAAAGCCTAAAGTAGGTTCAACTTTAGCACAAGTTATGATTTCCTTAAGAGCCAATGGCTGAATATACCGTTAAGACAAGTCCTATTTTTATAGTTACCATGATGTTGTTAGATATAAGACTCAATCATCATTTAACTGTTGAAATCTATTGCATTAATTCTTATCTCGATGGTTGGATATCTCCTAACAGGACTAAAGACACCAAAATTAATATGGGACAATTGTAAAATCTATCAACTATATTACTACAATGTACATCGGTGGGTTGTTTGATTAATTTCATTTGAAGAGACAGCATGACTTAACAAAGTGGATCCTCTACTACCCCATGTTTCTACTCATTTATGGTGTAAAAGAGAAAACGGATTCCATATTTATTGTAAAACCAAAAGCCTACAAATATGCAGTTCATTTTTCTATCGCTCTTTGCCATTTTTTTCGTATCTATTGTCTTGGACACGCCCCAACTTTAGAGATGATGAATTGGTGTTTGACCATATACATTTAAAATATTCAAGTTAGCTATAAAAATATATATATATCTGGACATTTATATTACATGGAGTAAATTTTCACTTTATATGTATATATATATATATATATCTTTATTTGTAAGTGTACATGTTTGAATGGAATGGCTACGTGCATACTGTGTGCAAATTGCGCTACCCGGGGTCTAAAAAGGGAGTGACACATGAGGGTTCATCCGCTGCATATATATAATATATATATATATTAAAGGCAAATTCTTCCAACAAGTGTACTAGGTCAGATCAAGTAACACAAACTGAATGGAGTGTCGATCCCATGAGGATTAGATAAGTACTAGACTGGTATTAGAATCTATTAATATTTAGGCATTCAAATAGAGAATATTTATTATATATAACTAATTAATCTACTTTATCACTAAGCTGAGAGAATGTTGTTGAAATCAAATATCAAATGAAAGCAGGAAGTTAGAATCCACCTTAATTTCACAAATCAGATTGATGTCATGTTATAATAACCATTAGTTATGTGAATATCCATATGACATTGTTTAAGCAAACCACATGTTAATCCATTAGCTTCCGCTATACAAACTAATAGTGGAATCCAACCTACAATCATAAACTTCCCAATTCTATGAATGTCTTATAGCCTAAAGCAATCTCTCCTAATCCCTTAGTGATAAATCATTTAGAAATATTGCATTAATCTTTTATAACAATTTCAAATCAAGGTTAAACAACACCGCTTCTGCAATCGTTATTTACCCTTGAATACAAATTGCAATTGAACCCTGATTTCCCTTCCAAGTTATTAAGGTTCCTATAAACCTAATTCATTCGATAAATAAAATTTATTATTGGAATTACAATATGAATATTTTATATACCTAATAATTCTATAACATGATTGTAATCATCCTATTTATTACCATACGGTTTCATCAGACTCCAACCAGAAAACATAAAACATCATGGGGAATTTCATACAATTACAATTCTTAAGGAATATTGCAAGAGAATTCATTAGAAAAATTAAAAATTGAAATTGAAATTCCATGACAATAATAGATCATAAGTCACCAATTCAATCTGCAAATGACAAACAACTCAGTTGCAAAACTCCAACACCCTAAATCTTTGTTTCTTTAAGATGATTACAAGTCTTCTAATTTGATCACACAATAAGCCTTAGATCAATCTCTCTTTAAACTAATATTGATCTCCAATGTGCTCTAATGGATATTTGATATATATTTTTTGTGTCTTTCTTATGCCACAACCCTAGGCATCGTATAGGAAAAATTCACAAAATTTCATTCATTATGCTGTACACCGGTAGTTACAAAACATATGCTAGCGGCGTACTTAGGCAGTATAGGAGTAGGTCGATTGCAAAGCTGGCAGTGTTGATATCGGCTTTAATGATTTTGAATCTATGAAAGTTCAACACCAGTCCAAAGCCGGCAATGTATAACTCTTAATAGCCGACGTACTTACAATTTTTCAAAGGCTGATGAAGTTCCTTTGTACATTAGCGGTCTTGAAGCAGGTGCTTAAAATTTTGATTTTGCACACATGTAAGGCCGGCTCAAGGCCTGCGGCGTTGAATCTCAAATTGCCGACGTTCGTTGAAAATTCAGAGGCTGGTTGAAATTTGTCTTTGAAAGCTTGTGACCTTTTTTATCTGTTTGAAAGCTGCCTTTAGTACTTGTGAAGGCTAGCAGCTTACTTGCTTCAATGGCCGATCTTCATTGAATTCTTCACCAACTTTGCTCAAATCTCCTCTATAATTCATGCAATTGCTTTCCAAGTATATTCGAAACCTGAAATATCAATTTCAACACACTTCAGTACCATTTCTTTTTATTTCTATAAAATCAGTAATGATTAAGCACAATTTGCTCAATGAAAAGTGTATAAAATATGACTTTATCAAGGGTGATTGAGAGGGAATAGTGTAAGAAGGAGAAATAAGCAATTTCAATAGGTTCAAACACATATAATGATGGACGAGGATGCTAGAGGACATCAAACCTCACTAATAAGGATGAAATGATATGCATTCTTAATTTAAACAAGTGTTTGATTATTTGAGAAAGAAATCCGGCAATTTAACAGAATTTTTCCAACATTTTTCCTTGATTCATGTAATAAAACTTAGCCGCCGATGTCATACGTTAGATCATGTGGACAATCAGCAATCAAGCTTTTGTCACTAATGAGTCTAAAAATAGACTTCTTTGTGGACTATAGCTAAAGTCAATTTGTATTGCATAGGCTTTATTGAGAAAGGCTTGAATTAAAAAAGCCAATTCAAACGAGCCTTACCCCAAATCCACCTTACTAATTATCTCATGATCATTACAAAATAACCAAGTTTGACTTCTAGACCTTATTGCCTTAGCCTTAAAAGTCAAATTCAAGTAATTATCGAGTTTAAAGCTCAAAATCATATTTAGTCCTCCACACTTTCATTGTATCTTCCTTGTTTACAAAACTTAAGCTCTTTGGAGCTTTTAAATTATGCATATGTGTTGTCATTTTCCATTTATACAAGGTTGTCAAATCAAAAGTTTATTACACATTTTATTTTTACGCCTTTTTTTCAGGCTCTAATGATGGTGATGGATCTAAGGTTGTCTAACTATTAAGGTCATCGTGACCTAATTGTATCAATATTAGCTTTCCAACGAGATGGATTAAGTTGGATTCTCCTCTTCTCCTCTCCCTTAACAATTATAACGTATATATAGTTGGCCAAAAAATTATGTATCTAGAAAAGAAACAAGTACGTGCAAACTTACTTAGGGTTTTCTAAATGAAAGACATGAAAGCTTTTTTATGTAGTGGAAAAAAATGGTACATGTATTGAAAAAAAAAAAAAGCAAAATCTTGAATATGTTTTCTTAATTTACCCATAAATTTATAAAGATATATAGTATCACAATAATTCTTAAAATTATATAATAAAAGTTATAACATTCATTTATAAGCCTCAACTAATTTTAATTTTGTTCCATTTTGACAAGTCTAGCTTACCCTATGCATCGATAATTTTTTTTTTCCTTTTTTTAGCAAAGCATTGATAAAAGTAAAATGGTAAATAATACACCTTTTTTAATTAGCTTTAAAATTTGTATAGAATTGAAGATTAAAGGAAAAAATCGTGACATAATAAGGCAGGTGAAAAGTCTAGATAATTTCAAACATTAAAAAAATTAATAAAAATTGAAGGGTCCAAAATAGCGGGAACCCACTTCTAAGTTCTACAAATTTTATAATCATTGCTATAATATAAATATAAATCTAATATATGAACTTAAAAATCCAGAAGAAATTATTAGGTGAAAATGAAAAAAGAAAGAAAGAAACGGTTGAATGAAAGAAAGAAAGGCAAATCCACAAATTTTAAGCATATAATAGAAAGAGCTGGGATCGATATTGTTTATGATGGGTAGTGCCAACAATAAAATAAATGTGTCCTGCAGTGTTTGTTTGGGTTATATGGATGCATTCACGAGGCTAGACCAGACACGTTAGAACCATTTTTAGACTCTCTTCCCCCAACAACTTTCAAAGGTCTTTCATCTAAAATTCGTGAAAATTATACGAAAAAATTGATGTAAGGAAATAAACTTAAATAAAAAATCAACGTTTTCTTTAATCAAACAGATTAAATATAGATACAGATTCAAATTAATATCGAACAATCCAAACAAATCAAATAAAAGGGTTAAGTGCCTACTATAATTCTTTTGTGATAATAGCCTTTCAATCAGACTCTTTAAGAACCCTATCTTATACGAAAGAATCAACATCATTGATTAAAGGTATCATTTCTTAAAAAATCTCGATGGAACACTGGAACTTATTTTCTATAGGAGTGGAGACAAGGTTATGGAAAGATTTAATAGGTTTCTCAAATGACTTAGGTTTCTAAAGATAAGGAAGGTGCTTGGAGTTTGCACTCCTTGAATCCAACTAAAGAAAGGTACTTCGGAGTCTATTGTCATGAATCTGATCATGCTATGCTTACCAATTTAAGAGAAGGGTTGCTGAGTTAATCAAAGTTGTTTTACTCAATCGTCTATTTGGATTTGTATCCTCTTCTCATTTCAGTTTCAATCAATTTAACCCTTAAAATATAGCCACATGTAAATTATAAAGGAAATAGCAACATTATAATAATATTACAAAGTGTTAAAAAAATTAAACAATTTTAACCATTAAGTTATAAGTGGAGAGACATTAAAGCTCCTTTGGCACGATGAAATGAATTAGGAAAGAAAAAGTATGGAAGAAATGAAATTGGAGGAAATAAATTATCAGAAAATGTAAATCCTTTTGCATGTTCGATAATGAATGGGAGGAAAATGGATAGATTCTTACTTATTATAAAAAATAAAATAAAATATAACAGTGAATTACTTATATGCTCCTAAAAGATAATAAGTATTAAAAGAAGAAGAGTAGAAGAGTAATTTCAAAAAAAAAAAATTCTCTCTCTCCTTTTTACCTCTATTTTGGAGGGGATAGAAAAAATGGTAGGACTTAGGAAAAGTATTAAATCTATTTTTTCCCCTCGTCTTTCCATTCCAAAACAAATAAAGGAATAAAATTTGATTCCCCCATTTTGTCTACCTATTAATCATTCCTTCCTAATTCCCAGAGGTTATACCAAACACAACATAAAAGAAAAAAAAAATGAGAAACCCATATCCCAATTAGCTAGATGTTATGTCCCAATTTTATGCATGTAATTGCCTAATTCATAAAAAATAGTGGTACAAGCTTTAGTATTGGCAGACTATTAGCAATAGTAATTTAAAAAGGATAATGTTATGAATAGTACGTGAACTTTAGCAAAATATTCAATTAGGTAACTAAACTTTGAAATAATTAATTTAGTTACCGAACTTTGAAATTAATCAATTTATTATTTGAAAAACTTTGAAACTAATTAATTTAATACCTAAAAAAACATGATGAATGTACTATTAACGTACATGAAAAGTTATTTTAGGTACTAAATTAATAAATTTTAAAGTTTAGGTATTAAATTAAACAATTTCAAAGTTCAGGTACATAATTACACATTTTATTATCATTTGTGACATTAACCCAATTATTAAAGCACACTTTTTTTCTAAAAAGCTTTGTTGATAATGGAGAGTATGTCTTTTCCATTACTTTTAGTATCTAGTTTCCCTACATTATTTAGTTTTATTATAGGAGTTCACTTTTTCGAAAAGAATATAAAAATAAAAAGTATATTTATACACCAAGCACATGATGTATATAGCATATTAAAATTTTGAAATTTAACCATAGTGGATGTACAAAATGTTGGTGAAAAATAAATGTAAGCTGTCTCCAACAATGTAGTCTGATAAATTTATAGGCTTGTCTACAAACTGATTCTTCTCAATGATTTTTTTTTTATTATTTTATTATTAGTCTTCTAAGTTATGAATGAAATAGTAAAGCACTATTATATTATGGGCTTTTGAGGTGATGTAGATAGTTACACCTAGTAAATAATAGGTACCATGTTGTATTCACCGTAACAACAATGAAAATATTAGTGTAAATTTGTAAAACAATAGATCCCATGGATTGGGTTTGTATTTTATTCACCATAAGAGTTTTATTCTTTTTTTTTTTTAATTCATCTACATCCTATTATAATTTTTATAATTGAATTATTATTAAGAAGAAATGAATAAGAGTTGTAATAAATTTTTAATTGTAATTTCTTTATCTCAATGAAATTTAAAAATAATAATAATTCCAGTATTGAACTATCATTCGTAGTATTGATTGAAGAATAAATATTCAATATTTTTTATAATAAAAATATTTTTATAGAATCGCTATTACAGTACAATAAACACTACAATAGCTCTAATACAAAGAAGGCCATAATAAAATTATTATTACATGAAAGTGGACGAACAGTTAAAAAAAAAAAAGAATTGAATATAAGTTAATCACATTGAAAAACTAGTGCTTATGCCATTTTGCTGCAACAAGTTTAATAAAAGAATTAAATCTAAGTTAATATGGTTGAAATTAGGGGTGAGTAAAAAAACCAACCGAACCGAACCGAACCGAACCAATCCGTAACCGAACCAATCCAAACCCAAAAATACGGTTTTTTTAATGGTTTGGTTTAAAAATTCTCCAATCCGAACCAATCCATAAATTTATGGTTTGGTTTGGAAGATAAACCAAACCAATCCGTAAAACCGAACCAAACCGTTTTAGAAAAATATAATAATATTTTACTATATGTTCATGTGATTTCATTTAATATTTATTATTTAGCGAATATTGATTTAAATCAACTTGTTCATTTTTTTTTTATTTTTAGACTCATAATATTGTATTTTTTGTTAATGATGAACTATTTTTTTTTAATAGCTTTTAACTTTATAAAGTATGAAATTTATTTACTCAGTTATAAACTCTTATTATGTATTATATGTTTAATATATTTTGTTAGTGAATTATTTTATTTGTTGATAAATTTTGTTAATAGATGGTTTTTTTTTATTTTAACTAAATTTATTAGTAGATAATTGACTTGATGGTTATATTAAAAACTATAAATTATTACTTACTATGTATTGGTCGGTGAATATATTTTATTAGTAGATAACTGATTTTATTGAGAACTATATATTAAAAATATGATGAATTCATAAAGCACTTTGTCGTGGTTTATAATATGAACTTATAAAATGATATAAATATTTAAGTATGTACATAAATGTAAAAAGAAACTAGAACAAAGAAAATTCTTAGTTAGAATTTTGATTTAATCCGTAATCCAAACCAAACCAAACCGTTATTTAATGGTTTAAAAAATTTCTAATCCGAACCAAACCGTTATTTAATGGTTTGGATTTGGATGGAAAAAAAACCAAACCGTAAATTATGGTTTGGTTTGGTTTTAGGAAAAACCGAACTAAACCGATCCATGCCCACCCCTTGTTGAAATACCAATCTTCATATTATTCAGCGGTTTGACTATTTCATACCAAATTTAATTCTTAGATATACCACAATGGGACTATACACACATGAGAATGAGTGAAAGTAAATCATATCCCAAAAATTTATTTGACTATTAATGACTTTCATAATTACCAGGCTTGCTCATGTAATAGCCAATACCATGGGGTCCTCCCAGTAAGTCAAAAGCTAATTCCCTTCAACACTGACGATTTTTGCTAAGACCCACGTATAATAATACCATATTTTTCCATGGAATCAACGGTGGCATTTTTTTTTTAAATCTTTCTTCTAAAAGGTGACTCTACTATCTGTTTAGTGTCTATCTATTTTTCATTTGATTCGTTAATTTTTCATCTATTGAGCATTTGTTCGGTGTTTATTTGAATCAGGTGTGTTAAAAAAAATCATACAAATCAAATATAAAGATACCAAAAACTTCATCCGATTAATTACTCTAATCGTTATCTTAACAATGCTATAGATTTAACAACGCATATGATTCCAGGACCTCACGTAAATCCTACGTGATCCAACATCCGATTGATGTTTGCTTTTGGTTAGCCACGATGTTCCTGTTTGTGAGCAGATTGAGGAGATAATGGGATTTGAGTATGCCTTCCAGGGCACTCTTTAAGTGAAAAGAAAGGTGAACAAGACAGAAAAATTTGAAGTGGGAACACATGGAATGGGACCATCCATCAGTAGTTTCCTTGGATGGGAAAAAGGGCAATCAATCTATCACTCAAAGTGGTTCCACCTGCTCTAGAATCAACCACCACCACCCCTATAATTAAACTTTTCAACCTTCTCTATAGTTACCTTTTCCCTAAAGTGTAATTAATCTTAAAAACTGAAAAAACATATTTCCTCCTTAGGAATATGATGTTTAACAAGCAAGTTGGAACACTCCATAATTCAGACCATATTGAGTGGCCCAGAGAAACTATTTTTGTTCTCCCAACAAAAAACACTGTCCAAGTCAACCAGGTTTCAGGCTTTTCCATTTTGGCACTCAAACAAAAGCTTGACCACAATGCAAGTAGGTCAGTGATCAAAGTCAAATGGGGCATCACTACGTTATTAGTAAAAAGAGTCACATCATTGGACATTGGACATTATTAAATTATATAGATACTACAGTTTCATATTATAATAACTAACGCCAAAAAACTGGCACTACAGCTACAACAACAAGGTTGCTCCACAACATGAGGGCCCAGAAATACACAGAATCAGTTGACATTAAGGGTCTCCTTAAAATCGAACAACTATAGGGGTATATCATATTATACTACATCAAGGGACTACTTTAGTGCTTCACCTCTCTCACCTTCCTATTCATTGAGAATAAGCTTCTTCTAATGAACGCATGATTTAGGAGTCGACTGGTCTTTTCATTCCAACTACAGGCCTCAAGGGCTCAGATTCCACAGTGTCTTTCAAGTCCCACTTGCCCGTCCATTCCTCTCCTTCATGTGCTTCCACTTCATCATCTGACAGAAAATTTAAGATTCGTGAGACAAAAATATCCATTTTGCATTATTAAATGCAATGTTACTAAACTAACTTAGTATGACAATATAAAGAAACAATCTTGTTCAAATCACAACCCAAACTTGGGTTTTTAAAATTTGACACTTGAAGCTTGACGTTGTAAAATGCCATACTTAATAAAACTTGTTAAATTTATTAACGTTGGCATTTCATTAGCAACTGTCATCCTATGACTAATGAACATTTGCCACCATAAATTTCTCAAAACAACATAAAAGGAAAATTTCATCAGTAAAACTTCAATTGAGCATGATTTTTAACAATTTCAAATTTTAGAAGCATAATTTAAAAAGCATAAGTTCAATTGAACATGACATTTACACTGTTTCGCAATTTTGTGTCTGAGGGAAAGAGACGTAAAGTTTGAGAAAAGGAAAAGAGTAGAAAGAAGAGAAAAGTTGCTTATATTTCTTGTTTGAGTTTCAAAGATGGAAACTGAAGGAAATAGATGAACATAGGCTAAAATACCCTGCTACTTTACTCTTTCAAACTTTGATCATAGGAGTATTTGAATAATTTTGCATCATTTCCACTCACTTTCTTCACTCTCTCTCCAAAAGTGGAGAGGAAGTTTATGGGATTAAAGGTGGAAAAGTTTTTTCCAATTTCCTTAGCTCTCTGTCCATTTCCATAACTTTCTTCCAATTTCCATGTTACCAAACACAGCTTAATGATATCAAACTTCAGGTGTAAAAATTGATTATACACTCAAAACTTCAAGCAGTGAATTTGATGCAATCCCCACAAATAAATTTGCATAAGTAATAACATGTGAGGTTGATTATCATGCCTGAGAGAGATGACAGAGAGAAATTAGTTAATCGTTTAACACAGTCCTTCAGTGCTTGAAGTTCGGCTTCCTTCTCTATAAGTTTGGATTGAGTAGAATGCAGTTCAGTTTCTAACTCTACAATCTGGTTCCCTTGCTGTTCAATTAGCACATGAGATAGTTTGTGCTTGAGCTCAAATGGTGAGACCCCTTTAAATTGACCAGAACCACGAAAATCATCTCTAGCTTCATATAAAGTCTGCAGAGAAAATGGCACGTTATTTAAGACACCTGCTCCTTTTCATATTGTGAACAATTGATAACTTGAAAAAGTTAACCATGCATTTTGACCCTCCCAACATAGCATAGCAAGCTCGATAAATGCTGTCTTGTTATAATTAGCATCACTATCATAAGAATTTGGTAAGAGATGGTAACAATAAAATTGCGTGCACGAATTTTGAGTATCAAATCTGAATGATATAAAAGTGGCCCCTTATGTGAATCGTATAGACTGGATAATTGACAAACTTTTGTGTAAGAGATTTACATCTTTTTTTCTCAAAAACTCATCGGAATTTTATTAATAGAAAAAAACCAGTTATTTCATGCCAGTTTGAGAAAAAAAGAACAAGAAGGTACACTTTGTGATATGCAACAAACTTATGATGCCATTCATGCATTAAAACACAATGAGGGACAAAAATAGGCTCACTTGTTTTAAGTTGTAATTCACAGAAGGATCTTCTGCCATGCACCATGGAAGTTTCTGCAATTCAGATTCAAGCTCTGCTTCTAATTCATTAATTTCTAAAACATCTGGCTCAGGTTCCTCTGTAAGAACACTGCTTGCATAATCACCATCATCAAGAGCAGGTATGCCAGTTATCTTAGAATTATTAGAAACAGTGTTGTATGTGCCTGACTGCTTCCTGATGATTCTACCAGAAGTGAGATATGCTTCCCTGGAACTCGAAAGTTGTGAATTCCTAGATGACTGTCTTCGATATAGCTCATTTTTCAACTCATTAACAACTTTTACAGTCTCATCCACAGCCGTATTCAACTTCCTGATTTCAGATTTTCCAGCTGACATCATGGACATGATTCCAACACCAAGACCCCAGTTAAATAAGGAGCTATCTACAAAATCAAAACACGGACTACATCAATCAGGGCTTCCTAAGATGCAGAGAAAACCAGCCTTGCAATGAGAGGTTAGATGTAATCAAGTGAAAAGAGCACGTGTTTAAAACTTAAGGCACTATTGTGATAGGCACGTGTTCAAACTTGAAGCACTGAAAGTCCAAAACAGAAAGGCAGGACAAATCTTAATCTCAAATTCAAAAAGAAAGTACAAAACCAGAAAAGTTTGTCTGTCCGGTTGATTAAGTTTTTGATACAATAGCTGAAGCAGGAGATTGGACATGTTATATGTATTCATTCCATGGAAGTAAATATCCAGGAGTTCTTAGATATTGGCATGTACATGATGGTTCCCAATGCAAGGTTAAAACTCAAGCACTGCCTTGTTAGTCATATCATGCTTGTAAGCCCATCGATGTCTTAAAACAAAGAAAACGACACCCATTTGGTGGTCAACTTGAGAAACAACAAGCATGTGCTTATCCAGTTCTAGTTAACTAAAAAAGAAGCTACACAAAAATACAAAGCCCATGATAAGAAAATTGCACAACAAGTATAGTATTATATCTTGTGGTGAGTAAATTATATCACTGAGACTAATAGGTTATGAGATATACAAAATTCTGGTGGTATAACAGAATGCTATCCAGGTACAACGGTTGAAAACTCCAACTACCATCATGCTAAAACTCATTTAGCTTTTACATTAAGTCATTGACTAACTGTTGCTTTTAGAGAATATAATGCAATTTACTTGCTTGTCGATGACAAGGACCAGAATGTGATGTGATAATCCAAAAAAGATGCAAATTCAGATTTTTTTAACTCAGCCCTCTACTGCAACTGAAATATTGATTCTAATGATAATTTGCTAATATAACTTGTTTTCCACTTAGAATTTTGACAACGACAAGACCTTCCATAGTTTCAGTCCTTGAACTTTCCAGCACTATCTAAGTGCCAAGAATCAAATTAATAATCTGAAAGAAGACCTCAAAGGACTTTCTATCAATCCCAAATTGATGTCTTCAATACTTCCAAGATCTATTGATTACACTCCTGCAAATGACCAAAGGATACAAAGAGGGAATCCACATTTTCCTTGAATAAAACTGCATAACCAGGCTCACCACCAACCTATACAGGAATCCCTCTCTGTTTCACTTTATTTTTATCGACAAACATGGCAGCAACAAGAATAGGAAATTAGGAATAGATATCCCCAGAAGCATAAGGACCATAGGTTTTAAAAACTGACAAGTAATGTTCCATGCCCATTTTTTTCTCGGACAATGATTTTAAAAGATTCGATCAGATTCCTGTGTGTCACCTTCTTCTTCCTTCTAGTAAGGAAGCAGATTTATCTGAGCTGAATGAACTGGTAATGGACACACCAAACAAAAAATTCAGTTTAAAAAAAAAAACAAGTCCTACATTTATCAAACATATGACTGTCGCAAAACACTGCGTTACCTCGTATGTGACTTTGTGATGAATAGAGAAAATTTATATAATTTATTTTAGTTTATTTATTTGTAGTTAAAATTTAAAAGCTTGCTTCCTTCACGACTAAGTTAATGGAAGGGAAGAGTAAAGGTGACATACAAAAAAAAAAAGAAGATGCTTAAAGATTGTATGGATTGCATTTGTTTGGAACAATGTTAATTAGAATATGGAATACGTTCTTATCAGTATCATGATGTTCAACTTAGAGTGAGAGACAGAAATCTTATGACCAACTGACCAAGAAGCTTGAGTGTTGTGCGGTGCGATGGTAAGAGAGAGAAAAGGTTAATTTTCAGAGCAATCAGAGATGACACCAACAGGTTCTAAGGCTTCCAAATTAGCTGGGGATTAAGCTCTACTTATGACAAATTACCCCAAAATATTACTAATTACTACTACCAGCAGCACAGCAAATTGCATAGACAATTCAATTCGATTTTCGGCCAGGACGAAATGATTTGGTCACATTCAAATTGCTCAATTCTGAATCTCATCTCAGCATCTAATGTCAAGAAAAGTCCAACACTAAACCCTAAAGATAAAAGAAAGAAGTTCAAAAGGCAAATCATGGCATGATCACCAAAAAAAAGACACCAACACACTGATTGACTTCACAACGAGAATGAGTTCAGTATATGGGACCCAAATCCGAGTAAAAGGCAAACACTTAAATCCAAAAATCCCTCTTATTTTCTCCCTCTCGCTATCTCTTTCTCTCAATTATATTTTCTCTAACTAATAAAATCATAACATGCAAATGGGTACTGAGCAAAAAATCAAAAAATTTAAATTAATCAAACCCCACATGAATAAATTAATTAAAAAACTCCAAAAGCAAAGACCTTTAGAAGTGCAAGATCCACATTTAGCAGTCAAATTCGTCCCAGTCTTCCTTTTCTTCAAACAAACATGAAACTTACTCCCTCCACTCTTCTTCTTCTTCTCGAACTCATTAGCACCTCCTCCTGCTCCACCACTAGAAATCCTAACCCTAATCTCTGATGCTTTCATCTTCTTCTTCTTCTTTTTCTTCTTCCTTGAACTAGATGGAGTCATTGTAGCATCATTAGCAGAGACCGAGCTCGAAATTTTAAAAACCCTATCATGCTCCTCCTCGGAAGCAGCGAATTCGTCGATGGGGTGGTTTCCAGGAGGTGTAAAGGGAGCTTCTGGGACGTTGTCGTTTTGGGGTTGGTTGTTGAGGTAGTGCTTGGCTACGAATCCAGTGGATCCTGCTACTGCCGCTGCTAACAGCACTTGCCACATTGAGAGTGGTTGATAGAGAGAGAAAGAGAGAGAAATGTAAGGTACAAGCAAAGAAGGAAGAAGAAGAAGAAGGGCAATAAGATTTGGTTTGGCTGTGAAGTACTAAGGTTTGAAAAAGAGAAACGTCAACCTTAGTTTTTTGGTTTTGTAAGGACAGATCACAAGTTTCCCGCTTTTGCTACTTTTCTTTTAGCAAGTGCAACTGTGCAACGACACATTTACGAGGAACACGCAGAAGGGTGGCAATTCATGTTGGTGGTAGTGGTGTTTAGGTCGTGGGTTTGGAATTTTCAAACATGTTAATTATTTTAAATTTGGTATTTATCAACAAAAGGATTTGGGAAAGATAAAGTTTTAATTATTCAAATGCATCCTACCTAAAAAATTATTTATATTCAAATATAGGTCATATATATACAGTAATTTTTTTAATCTTATTCATATTTATACATCATGTTGTTTCAATAATCGTTAGCCATAGACCAATTGAATTGTCTTACCTTCATATATATTTTATTTGTATTTGGCTTGCATCTTATTTTTATCTGTATCTTATCTGTTTGATCAATTTATGAGTAAAAATAAAATGAAAGATATGTCTATTGTTCTTTAAAAAAATACAAAAATACAGATTGTGTAAATAAAATTATCAAATTGTCACGCCTATATGATATAAAGAAGAAGAGATATAAAAGTTTCTATGCATATCGCATGTTTGGGAAGAAATATAATAGCGGTACTAAATCAAACTTATAAAAATAGTTGTATCACATATTAGAGAATACATATAGGTATAAATATGTATTGCATGCAATGTTACCTATATGAAACTTGCATTTAAAAAAAAAATTACCAAAATATTATCATTGAAGTATTACGTTGCCAACGAAGATTGACTCAGTTAGTAAAGAATGAGACTTGGGAGGCTTTTCGATCCAAGTTTAAGGCTCTCTATCAACATAAGAACATTATTGGTAGGTCACTTATCCCACCTAATTGAAAGGGCAAGCATCAAGGCCAAAGCAGATTCTTCAAGGTGTGGTTGAAGCCAAAACCATCCAAATTTTTTTATTGGTAAAAAAAAAAAGCATCGCGTTCACATGTTTGTAATTGAAATTTAGCAATAGTAAGAAAAATTTTTATTACAATAGCAAAGTTAGTTGTGAATTCGAATTGAGATCACAAGGGTAACAAGTCTAGAAATCGATAGTCCAAGCCCCTAACGGTACTTCTGTGATAAAAGGAATATAATTTAATACCATCAATATCCACTGGTCTCCTAATGGTGTAAAATCTACAAAAAATATATATATATTCTATAAAATCCGTTGTAATATATTATTTTAAAAAAAATTATTTGGTATCACTTCCTCCTTTTTGATATTGGCACTTTTTCATATCGTCAATAAATTTATCTTTTCGAATTGGTACCTCATCAAGTTACATTTTTATTTTGTAATATTTCATAAGAAACAATAAATAAAATAATAATAAATATACAAAGCGAAACAGCACAGCAGTTTAAGAAGAATGGTAGATAATAATTAGTAATTATCATCTTCCACCTTACTTTTATCTTTAAACCTTAAAATCGGCCCTCTACTAATAAATAACACACCGAATATAGTATGGCGAATAACTTAGGTTTTTTTTTTAACCTTTTGATTCTTTTCAAACATTACATCTCTTATGAAGTTGGTAATTGTATATTAAATAAGTATTGAAATACCCCAAACTTTCACCTAGATTAGAAATTGAGTTTAGATAGATTAAATTAATCAAATGAAGTATATAAAATAATTAGACAAGCTGACATAACTAGATTAATAATTAACTAAGTCAAATTTGAGGTTTGAAATCTAAATTCTCTAAACAAGTCATTGAAATGTTTAGAGGATTCCTAAACCCTTAATTCTTAGCCAAAACTCTAATTCTTAAATCCCCACAAAATTTGAGTTCATTTACTTGAATAAAAATATCAGTTTTTAAACTCGAACTCAAATTAAATATCTTTTATCTAAAATAAATTCATAAATTAAGTTCTTAATTTCTAACCTAATGGTTCCGAAATCATTTCCTAAATATTTCTAAAACTATAGATATCGATCTGATAATTCTAAAACTAATAACTTATTTTGAAAATACCTTTATATTTATCCTTTCCCTTTATTTTGTTTTCATTTTTCCTTAACCTGCCATTCCTTCTTTATACTTTACGTTTCTTTCCCTTTCTATTCTTTCCTCCTTCTTCTCCATTTTCATTACCCTCTTTCCTCAATTCATCTCTCCAAATCTCAATTTCAAGGAAACTAGAAAAGAAATCAGAGTAAGAAATGAAGATTGGAGAAGAGAAATCAAGTAGAAAAGCTTCAACAACATGAAGAAGAAGGAATTGCATGAGTAAGCTTAAAACTAAGTTTTCTATTTCTATGTCTCTTTGTTTTACTTGTTATTTATAATTGTAACTGATGAATTGATGTTGAATTAAGTTGGAAGTGCTGTTTATATGTGTACATGTTGGATTAATGTTGATGGAAGTTGAGTGTTTGATGTTGTTGGATGAAGTTTGAAGTGTTACAAGTTGTTATAGGTGTTTATTTGATGTTAGAATTGATGTACGAACCTTAGTAGATGATTTGAAGAAGTTTTGATAAGAGTAAAGTGTAAAAAACGATGTTTTCAAAAATCTATTCTATCGTCAATGCCGCCTCCTAACGCTACTGGCATAGAGCAGGTGTTGAAGTGACCAGAAGGCATTTTCTTAACGCTGCCTCCAACGCTGCCGGTGTTAACCTTCTACGCTGGCGGCGTTAAGCTTTACACCGCCAGTGTAAAAGTGTCGACATTCATTTTACAACGTTGTCCTATTTCGTAGCTTGATCGTATTTTTGTCATAACTTTTTCATACAATCTCCGATTGAGGTGATTCAAGTTGTTATAAAAAATCTTATAAACATATCTACAACTTTTATGCTTTAAGTTTTTACAAATTTGAAAAGTATTAATGCTTAAATTTTACTTCTTTCCAGCTATTACATATTTTCAAACAAAGTTTAAAACTTGTTTTTGTTTGTTAAATGTGTGATTGCTTAGGAAATTGATCTTTTTGGACTAAAATGAGATAGATTAATGATATTTGATGTGTAATGATGATTGAGGAATATAATAAAGCATGATTTAAGTATATTTATAGATTTAACAAATAATTAAATTTCCATGAGTGTTAAACTAAAACTAGTTATGTTGTATATATGATTTTCTTTGCTTATTTTATGATATTGTGATGACTTAGTGAAATTAAATGATCTTGGTAAGTATATAAATGATGAGTTATGTATTTATATGAATTTTATTTGAATTTCCCTTGATGCTAAGTTTAAGATTTAGTATGTTTTAAGTTGTGTTTTTCTTCAATCGTTTTTTCTTGTTTATTATTTGTTCTTGTGATTAACTATTGAACTTAAATGAACTTGTTAAGCATATAAATGTTAAGTTAAGCTTATGTATGAATTATATTTGAATTTTATGAGTGTTGTGCTTAATGTTTAAAGCTAGGTATATTATTTACATGATTTGAAGTTATAGGTGATGATTTTATAAGTTAATAGGATATTGTTAGATGAATACTTTTTAAGTTATACATTTATGTAAGTTCTCTTTGAAATCCTTAAATGTTGAGTTTAAAGTTAATTATGCTTATGTGTTATTCTAAGTATAAGATGTTGAATTGATTTAAATGTTTTGAAAGTATATGCCTTGATGATGCCTCGTCAATAAGAGATCATAAATAAAGTGAAAAGAAAATACTTTGATAGACAAAGAAGAATTATCTATATTTTGACAGGGCAATATTTGCAGCTATAGTAGGGTTCCAAATTAGTGTCTGATCAAATAGTATTATAAAAAAAGTTTGAGATGAGTGAATAATAGATATAAGTTCTTAGACGAGTTTTATATAAGTGGGTTTTTATTAGATTTCTTATAGAGTATAAATTGCTAAATAGATGTTTGCGTTTGGCTTCTAAATCTTCCAGATTATCTTCTGAGTGGGTACCTGAGCTTTTATTTGGAGTTTTTATATAAGGTACGTAGTAACTTGCATGTTGAATGTTAGGATATGCATCTTAAATGGACTAAGAACTTAAACTAAGCCTGATAATTATTTGAATTGGTTGTCTATTGCACCGTTTAAATCCGTTTCTGACCTGAGATAGCAGTTCGATATCCGATCCAGGGAGTGGCAACTTGCTTGGACTGGGGTCAAGGTAGTTTTAGGTGCTTAGACCACCCTTATCATTGAGATATGACTTTCATAAGTGGTACAGCGGATAGTCAATGGGGTTATCAGCATCGGCGTAACATTTGCTTAAACTTGGAGGGAAATCTAATGGTTTAGTTCAATGTTTATGGGAACAATGAACTATGTTCATGTTGCGGACTGAGTTTAAGTAGAGTTGAGTAACGACCGAGAATCCTAGATGAGATTATTATATCTTGTTTATGAATATATCATTTATGAGATATAAGTACCCATGCTACTTATGTCAACCCCCTGGGCATCGTAATCATTACTCAGGTTCCCTCGCAATCCCTGTTGTCCGGAGTTTGAACACTCATGTGTTGTTTGTTTACTTTAAAGAAAATATAATAAATTGTTGTTTGTTACATTGCATTTAGCTAAGTTCGTGTGCCACATCACTTATGATTATGTTACTGTGTACTTGGCTTCGACTCATTCTTGTTCTTGTTTTTCTTTTTACAGGAGAGGATGAAGATGAGTGATGATATGATGATTTGATGATGATGTGGAGTATTGTTGTTGTTGTTGTTATTGTTGTTGATGATGAGATGTTGATTGTGATGATGTTGTCTCAGGTATTGGGCGCTTTAGTTAATACGGAAAGGATGAGGAGGAGTTATTGGAGTTAGGGCTAATAGATTAGTTGTACGTTGTTTTATTTTATTTTGTTTTAGCTTCAAGTGTTGGATTTATTTTCCGAACTTGTAATATTCTTTTGATGGGGCTTGTTAATGCCCATATGTTTTGTAAATGAAGATCTACCCCTGAGAGTAGATTAATAAATGTTTTTATAAAGTTTCGTTTCTTAAAAAGTTGATTTACTCTTAAGGGAGTAGAGTTTTATTAAATTATTTTTATAAAGCTATTTCTTCGCTGCTAAATCCAGTATTTGAAAATCTAATTAAACGATTTTACAATTCTAAAAATAGAGTAGCGATGTTCAACATAAACAAAAATCTTTTGAAAGAAAGCCTTAGCGTGTAATACTTTAGAGTATTATACATGGCAGTAGTGCCTTAAGCTATTTAATTAATCAGATTAAATTTTTTGAGCGTTGCATATGTAAATCATACAATTATTCACTTCTGAAGTCCTTTATGTCTTCTCATTATTTTTTAAACACAATTCTATTCTTCAATGCTTATATATGGAATCAGAAGATTGATTATTAGTTCCACCCAATTTAATCTTGCTAATTAAGTTTAGTCTTATTTATATGATGTATTTATAATTGTTGATTGGTTGTTGACATGAGTAGGCATTTGTTTCCTTCCATGTAACCCTTTTCCATAAACAAATTTTTATGCCTTTTTAACAAATGGCCTGGCTTGCAAATTTACATGTGAACATAATTTTTTCCCATAAATCAGATAATCATTTTATTTTATAATAGTCTTAACATTTTCTTTTTCACTATTGTTCGTTCAATTCGCTGTAATTGAAATTTCTTTACATCCTTATTCCTTATGAATAACTATTACGGACTGTACTAGCGATTCCATAAGGAATCTCTATTACAAAAAACATCGAATAGTTATTCGTTTTTCAAACTAATCCAATGTTGGAATTTTTTTTTTTCAAAATACCTCAATTTAAATGAAAAAAATAAAGAAAAATTTTATTATAACTTTATTCAATTCTTCAATAATAAAAATTCTATTAAAACATTATTCATTCAGCGAAGTGAACGAAAAGTATAATAGGCATTAAGTGTTGGATATAATTATCTGAAAAAGCGAAGTGAACGGGAAGTATAATAGAAGTTGAGTGCCGAATATAATTATCTAAAAAAAAAGTTGATTTATTCTTTAACATTTGTTTTTAAGGGCATAAAACAAGGTTTGTTATGATTATTTGTGTTTTCCTTCAATAATTTGTAGTGCTTCTCGATAAATTGCTAAATTTTAATTGAAAATTTTAACTTGAAGTTCTTATCTTACAAAATGTTGAGGTAAGTCAAAACAACTTTTTTAGTGAAATAATGTCAATATTATAAAGATGTTCACTTAATTTCGCTTAAAATTAGTTTTATACTAATCCAATATTTAACATAGAATTTAAATAACTTTAAATTTTAGCTAATAAAAGATGGTTTTATAGTTTTATTGAAAAGTCTTTTTTTTTTTTCAATTTAAATTCTTTAACGGATGATTGTTTACTGGACTATACATTTTTAGAGTTATTGTAGTCAATGCTTTTTTCTTCTCTTCCTATTCTTTTTTTTTTATGTCATATCTTCTCCAGAAAAGGAAAAAGAAGATAATATTTTATAAACAATTACAAAAATATCACTAAAACAAAAAAGAATCCCAATTTTAGACAAGTTAAACTCATCTCCTGAAAGGACGAGTTTTTTTTTTTCTTCCATTACAATAGAAGATGAGGCATTCTAACCTAGTGTCTCTCATTTGAGAGATTAGGGAAGATGCCACTAGACTATAATGCTATTGCTTAAAAGACAGTTTTATTAGTGACTAAAGTCATCTCTTCAAAAACCGAGTCTAGAAGAAATAAGATAAAATCTCTTGAAAAGATAAGATCAATATTATGTTGACATCGTCTTTTCAACAAACAAATTCTTATAAATCCATCACAAACACAAAAACAATTCCACACACACAGAATAGTTTTAGAGACCAGTTTGTTCTCATTTTTCACTTCTTTCAATTTTCACCAAACCCAAACCAAAGTTTCACACACACGGGTGTCACTGTCAACTAGAAAAGAAGGTGCAACTTAGGAGAGATTGCCATGTCCATCGTCATCATAATAATTTTCATTTTACCTTACTCATCATCGGTTGATCAATGCCTAGTGGTGAAATAATTTTTATTGTCAAACATATAATTTGCTCGACTCAGATGATTTGATTAACTCTTCGTAATAATAACTTCTTTGGTTTTGTTTCTTATATTTGCTTTGTCTCTATTTCCTAACATTCTTAGGAGGAGCTCTTGAGTAGCTACACCTTTCGTGTGGCTCAAAGTAACACCAAGAACTTTGCCAATGCTCGGTGCTTTGCAACTTTTCCTAAGACAAAGGACCAAACATGAGGTCCTTTTATGTTAGGGCTAGTGCTTAAGAAAATTTGTGGTCCTTTGACAATAACTACAACTATAAAGCAGTTTTTTTTTTTTTTTTAAGTATGTTGTGTGTAATTTTTATTATATGAGACCTTTAAAATTATAAAAAGTCATGAAAGATACTATGTGAATGACTTTTATACATTTTAAAAAGAAGTTCTCAAAATGTTGATTTGGTTTCCTAAGGTTCTGGAGTTGTGCAAGCAGGCCAACCATCCCACCTTGCTTTAGCCCAGAGGTTATATGGGCCAAACCATTTCAGCTTGCATTATAAAGGGGGCCAAAATTTTGACCCGCCTCTCCGCTGTGCAAGTTGGCAGGTTATGCAGGCTAACCCACTAAGATTTTTTGCTTTTCCTTTTTTTTTTTTTTCTATTTTTGCAACTAGTAACATTACAATGTAATCACATTAAATGTAAAATTTATTTTTAATAAAAATTTAAAAATATATATATTTATATATGGGATGAAAAATTGATAAAGATAATAAGGCACACATAAGATTAAGATAAAAAATTATTATTTAACATTGACGTTTTACTTTCTTATTCTTTTAATATGGTTAATTTTTCAATACACACTTATACATAGAGTTGTTTACTACTATTAACTTTCATGGATCTGCTTATATTACGAAAGAAAAAAAAAAAAACTATGTAGGTTCATAGGCCAATTGACCCACAAGTGGGTTGGCCCATAGGTTATGCGAAGTAGGCTAAAATGAGCCGCATAGTAAAGCGAATTGAAATTTTTAATCCAACCTTTTTTTTTTTTTTAGAGTTAAACAGGTTAACTTACGTAACCCGCCCCACTTGCACATCTCTATAAAAGAACTCGTGAAGATCCTTAGGAATATGGATGCTCTAAGTAAACACTTGGAAAATGAAAGTTCACGTATGAAGTACAGTACTAGGTGGTGATTTTAACTAGGGGACCGATTAATTTAGAAAACACACCAAAGTTTCCCTTTCATCCTTTATTTGCTTTTACGGAACTCCTACAATCATGTTACAAGACCATACCATTAGTATTACTAAAATTAAATTGATTATAAAAAGTCAATCCAAAAAAAATTTAAGGGGTTTGGTTACGATTGGAAAAAAGATATAAATTATTTATTAATGTGATAGAACCGGTCCCCCACAAGATCATAGAATTTTCCTTTCTTTTAATCTACAAGAGCATCAAGATTATGGTTGACATGAGGGAGACTTGATCTTTTAAGTTTATAAGAACTTTTTTCTTGAAAAGATGAGTTGAACTTGCCAAAAGCTGGGATTATTTTTGTCCCAATGATATTTTCATAATTATTTATTAAAATATTATTAATTTTTCCTATGTCTTTTCTTCCTATTCTAAAATTTATTTGAAGGATTAAATACTTTATCTTAACAAATAAACAAGTAAAATGTCATTTTAAATTGAGGGATTTGCTACCTCTTCATTTTAATAACTCTCAAGTCACTACTAGTAAAATTATTTTTGCAAATTCATTTAAAAATTCCAAGTGTGTATGCTTTCTCTTTTTGTCTTCTTTTATGTTTTTTTTGGAATACGTGTTTATATTGATCAATGTTAAAAAAAAAGTTTCATTTTTTTTTATCATGTTGTCCTAATATTTTGGTGAAGGACTTGTATATGATATACAACTCATTGGGTTTTGAAATTCTAAAAACACGTATCATTTTAATAGACTTTGAATTTGTACTCTTTATCACATACCTTGCGGTGTGAAAAAAACAGATGAAAACAGAAAAATCGGATTGAAACCAAAAAACCAATTTGAAAATATGGTTAATCGGTCTATTGGTTTCGGTTTATAGTCAAAGATTAAAATTTTTCAGTTTTTTATTTTCGATTTAGGTTTGTAACCAACAAATCGATGGCTTCCGTTTGTCAATCCAAAACATGTGTGTGTGTGTGTATAATATATAAATATAATTAATGCGTCAAAAATATAAATAGATATAACATACATCTTAAATAAGTTTTTTTTATTATTGTGTCATAATTTGAAATAAGGAGAAGACATAAAATTATACTATATAATATTGGTATTGAATTTTAAGTCTTATGAACTAGAATTAAACATATATTTTCAATTTTTTGGTTTTATTGTTATTTAATTTGTTGCTTTGCAATTTTCGAATATAATTATGAAACAAATGGGTCTAATTTTTTGTGGCTAAAACTAAAAATGCGGTTAATCGTAATTTTTGATTAACCATTATATTAAATGGTTAAAAATGAAAAATTAATTAGAAAAAAAAGATTAACAGTTGAGACGGTTAACCATTATTAATATTCAGTTTCAAATTAATATATTAAAAAACCAATTATTTCGGTTCAATTCACAAAAAGGAGTGATTGACCAATTAACCGAACTGTATCCACCCATACTTTTTCCATTATAATCCTATTATGTAGCCTTGATAAAGTAGAAGTACTTAGTTGGTTATATCTTATATGTTATCTGTATAGCATTAACTTATATTTAAAACCTTCTAAATTAATTATAATTGCAACAAAGTAAAGTTTTGCATTTCTTGCAATGATTCATTTTCAATATTTCATTGGTTTGGTTTTGAATGTGTTTACCCAGTGGCAATAGTAATGTATGGTTTCATAATTGTTTAGGTTAAAATCAAAGTAAAAAAAAAAAAAAAAACTAATTAGGTAGAAATATATGTCAAGGCACTTTTCTAAAATAAAAGACCTTTTATGAGCCAGCCGTCCAAAGTTTATATATTTAGTTTCTTCTATAAATATATTCTTAACAATATTAAATGACCAAGCATGTAATCAAATATAATCCTTTTTATTTTTAGAGTAATTTTTTAAGTTAATCCGGCTTGTAAAAAATGTTGAATTTGATTTAACATATATAGGCATATAAATATAAATATATATCAGTATGTTGTATGAATATCGCCACAAGGTGGACTAATACTTTATTTTAACAAAAATATCATGTTGTAAATATACACTATATTTTACAAAGACCTGAACTTCTTGCAGGTTTATACTTTTTCACTTGGAATTTTCAAACCCTTTTCTACTTTTGCATCTTTTCAATTTAAACTATCTACAGATTGCTAATCTAGTAAATTATATATATATATATATATATATATTGTAAAGACCCGACCCACTTAACCCAAATATTAAGTATACTAAATCTCTCGACCACACGTAATACTCAAATATTAGGAACAATATTCAAGCATTATACATAAGGTCGTTTGAAAAAGAGATGTTTGTAATGGTTGCCTGTTTAAAACAGATATAACATTCACATGCTTTGAATTAAGAAACATTACCACTACATAAGTATTAGGTCATTACCTATATACAAGTCATACATCATATTTATATATACATTACAATTTCCCAATGATCATATAAACATAGAAATCTTATTTACAACCCAACTATATTACAAATACAATTCAAACCAAAATACATTACAAGGCTTAACAAATAACCCCAAACACTTTATAAAAATTATAACAAAAGAAATCCTAAGCATATACTAGGTCTCTCTCTCCTAGTCAGTTCCATAGCCCATATCGTCAAAGGGCTCGTCGTCAAAGTCACCTGCAAAATAGCAGCATGAGCCAAAGGCCTAGTACACAATAGTGTAAACAAATACATATGCCATGCTCACTTAACTAAATACAACTCAATAAATCACCATAACTTCATTATCTTTAGTTAAATGAATAGAACAACACTGGAGTATTCAAACTCCGATTCAAGCTTGGTAATTCTGGGGGTCCTAAGTAACAGCAGCTACTCAGGGAGTTGATATAGATAGACCGGATATCTATATCTCCTATAGCTAACCGATAAAGAATATTAATAGCATCATTTGAGGTTCACACTCCTTTATACACTCCACTTATCCCGGTCTATAACATCAACTAGTTCAACGATTCCATACCTGTGAACTAAAACATATTATTTCCTTCTGAGCCTAAGTAGAGAATATACCGATATAGTTAACCCTATTAGCTATCCACTTAGCCAATAAAAAAAACCACCATTGCATCATGGATTTGAGTCATTGCATCATGACAAAGGATTGGGCTAAGTGCCTAAACTACCGTGCCATTGCATCATGACAAGGTTGTCGCTCCCCGGTTCCGGATTCAATGACGTAAAGCACAACCAATTTCAATATCTCTTATTATTCTTTGATTAAGATCAAATTGGTATATACCTACCCTAAGCAACAATCAATCAAAGTACTATGTACCTTGTTTGATTTGGGAATTGACGAGAATCTCTAATTGAGTATTTATCTCTATTCCACATAAATCAATTATATCACATTACTATCCTAAGTCAAGCTTATATTCACTAGATTATAACTTACGAAAATTATTGAACCTTATGTAAAAACAATCCAAAGTCATCACATAACATATATATATGACAAATCTTTGATAAAAAAGTCTTATATCATGTATTGGAAGATGTTGGAAGAAGTTAGAAAATTTTGAAATTTACAAAGTTCACACCGACCATTAATGCTGGCAATGCAAACCTTAACGCCGGGGGTGTAGGACCATACGCCGACAGCATATAAGGCGGCGTTAAGAAGTATGCATTCTGCATAGAACCTTGGAGTCTTTACGCTGGCAATTTCAATTCCAACGCCGGCGGCGTTTAAAAAAAATTTCAAAAGATCAAAAATCGGGATTCTAATGTCGGCAAATTCCGACTTCAACACCGGCGACATTTAACATAATTTCCAAAAGATCGGAAATAAAAACTCTAACATCGACATGTATGCCGGCGGCGTACACTACAATTCGCATTGCAAATTTCCTCTGTTTTCAAAATATAAAAATTTTTACATTTTAACTCTTCCAACTCTTTCCAAATCACATGAGAGCCCACCACAACCTATCTATAACATGTCAAGCATTCTATCTAAAGCTTTCCTAATCACTCTACAATATCTCAACAAGAATTTAGTATATCAACTACTTGTATTATACTACACATGCATATTTCATGGATTAAGAGGAAAATAAGACATCTCAAACATCAAATAAACTTACCTCAATGTATATATAAGGCTTGAGGAAGGATTTTTGGTGTGTTGAGTCCAAGAAAACTTAATTTGGGTGTTGGAAATTGTTGGCCTTCTAGAGTTACAAATTTTCCTCTCCTTTTGTTCTGTTTTGGATTGTTTAATTATGCAAATATACTTTGATGTTTATTCTAATCTATATTGACTTTCGAGGGGGGGGGGGGGGTGGGGGGAATGGGGGAGATTTGGAAAAGGCTTTGGGCCTTGATTGGGCTTGGATTTAGGCTTAAATTTGAGCTTAAGAAGGCAAAAAATCTGCTAAGTTAAAGACTATAAACTTAGCTCAAAACACACTCAATTCATCAAACATTAATTACTACAACAACCACTTCATTAACATAACAATTGAATAACATGAATAAACTACCATTCTAAATACATTTACCAAAGACTCATATTTAGTTATTACTTCCTAACTCATACCACAATTCACTCTACACATACATATACACACATGCAACAATCAATCTACATGTATTAATTATAAATCAACTTTGGGTCATTTCATATATATATATATATATATATTAATTTCCAAAACTTTTTCCACTTTATATTATGATTGTGCTGTAAAGACAATATATTGTTGTTGTTAGTTCCAATTGTATTTTGAAGAATGGGCTTTATAATCGCACATTGTGCGGGCTCCTAACTATTGCTTAATAATTCTTAAATCAAGGGTAAGATTTTGGTATATAATATTAAGTTATTGAAAACTTTATGATGTTGTCTATATTTTTGCATAACCAAACCTATAAAATTTTTAAGATTTAATTTTATACACAATTATAGTCTAATTATTGATATATTTATTTTATTAACCCTTATAGTTATTTTAATAGTTGAAACAAGCCTTTAGAAGAACTTGAATTATTTTAATAGTTGCAAATGATCCAGAATTATTTTAATTAAATACTGGTTTAACTCGTTAGGTTGAGTGACAATGTTAAGGCTTTAATTAATTAGTCCATTTGGATTGTGTGATTTTTATCTGTATCATATATGTATCAGATCTGCATTTGTAACTTATCTATATCGTATCAACCTCATATTTTTTCAGTCTGTTCATGAGTAAAAAAACCGTCAACTTTTAATTGGTATCCGTTTTTTTAACAAATATTTGTTTAAAAACAATAAAAATATGATGTTAAAATAAGAAGAATATGATGAAACAAACAAGCCTATAATGATTGATGAAAGAAAAATGACAAATGATGAGTTAGAAAATTAAATGATCCAACTATTACTAGTAGAAAATTGGCCTTTAGAGATATATATTTTACAATAGAAATTTTTTTTCTTTGAAAATATGAATCAAAGACAGATTTGCGACAGATTTTATATATAAAAAAAATAATGACATATTTTCTAATTTATATATGTTTTCCAACATGATTCGTGACAAATTACGAACAAACTTATGATAAAATTCCTATTGTTGCAAATATGTCTATGATTTTAGCTGGAAATATAATACTTTAGTGCCATCTTTTTTCATTTTCAAATTCTATTGCAAATCTATCTCTGGTTTTAGTGGGAAATATAATATTTTAGCACCATCCTTTTTTTTTTTAAATTCAATTGCAAATCTGTATCTAAAGTAAATTAATATATATAAATATACATATATCATGAAATACATTAATGATATAATTTTACCTATACATATATTTATTTATAGCATATAATATGACTTATATATAGATATTGATTAATTTCTATCTTAAAATATATTTATAAATACAACTAATATTATATATGTTTTGTATTATATTCTATTTGTAATAAATCATTTTTTAATATAATATATATTAATATATCATATATTATAAATGGTAGTTGAAATAAATTTATCATAATAAAAATATTATTTTTATCTTTGCGATATCATTTTTTTTATGTAACAACACATTATATAAAAAATTTACAATATTCTATTAATATTACAGTGCATAACAACAATCTAATATATAATATATAAGAAATTACAAAAAATTGATGTATTACATTTTATAATATCTTATATGTAATTAGACATCATATAAAAAGGTATATGATACTATTTAAAGACACAAAATATTTCAATATATAAAATTAAATAAATCATGTAAATTTTATATTAAGTACTTTTATATATTATCAAATATATATTTAAGTATTAATATTATTTACAATATATTTATTATCTATATTTTGTATAATCTATATTTATATGTTTTATACAACATCTCTGTAATAACAAACTTTATAAAAAGGATATAATATATAACTCAAAGATATAATGTTTTCAATTATATAATATACAATATAAAATAAATAATGTAAAATATAGAATTGTTACATATAAATATATCATTATATATATTCATATAATACATATTTCTTATAATACATTTATTGTATATATCTTATATAAGTTATATGTTTTGTATAAAATAACATATTTGCTAAAAAATAATAATTTATTTAAATGCAAAGTATATTTTAATAATAAAATTTATAATTAAAAATAAATTTTACAAAATATAGATCTATCATATAGATGAAACATATGATATATAAGTACATAAATATTACAAACTTTTTAATTAATGTATTATTAGTGAAAAAAATAAAAAAAGGTAAAATATAACTAAAATAATCAAATTAGCTAATCAAGTTAATATTTATCCATTAAAACAATGTTAAATGTTTTGTGTAACAAAATTTTAAACATGTGATATTTTTAAAATAGAAAGAGATCAAACTTTAATTATGAAGAAAGTAGTTGATTTATTAGTAGAATCTCATGCAAATTATATAGTTAAGTATGCTCATTATATAGCATTTCATGATAGATGATATCCGAAGAAGTATAAAACCATTTGTTGCATCCTACCAAAATGAAAAAAATGACAAACAAATCAGAATTGTAATGAGAGTAATATAATAGTTAGGCAATAGATAACTAAATAAAAAAATTAAATTATAATTAATTCGGTAATACCTTAATCCCAAAACAGAGATAGATTTGCGATGGAATTCGTTTAATTACATGATTTTGTCGTAGTTTATAAAGATAATATACTACTTGAAAATATAGTATATTTCAATAATTAAATATATAATATAAAATAATTAGTATAAAATATAGACTTACCATATATATGAACATATATAAATACGTAAATGTTATAGTTTATTTTAATAAATTTATTATTAATGAAAAAATGCATCAAATTGGTAAAATATAATATATTATAATATTAGTTAATTAAGTTAATATTTATTCATTACAAGTATGTTAAATGCTTTGTATAACAAATTTCAAAAAGTTTGATATATTTCAAATAAAATGTGATCGAACTTTATTCATAAAGACATCAATTGGTTTATTGGTTGGGAAGGACAAAAAAAAATTGTGTTATAACTCACTAAAATAAGCAATGTTAAACAAATTAGAGAGCAATGAGAGATTGAGAGCAATATACTAGCTAGAAAAAGGGGAACTAAATAAAAAAATTAATTATAATTAGTATCTTAATTGCAAAACATAGATGGATTTGCAATGGAATTAGTTTATATATATATATATATATGTAATTTACAAAGAATTAGAGACAATTTTATGATGGAATATTTTAATTTTGACTTTATAATATGTAAAGAATTAAAGACAGATTTTATCATCATCAGAGACAAAAATCTTGTTGCAAATTTGCAACGGATAAAAAATATATATATAAAAAGGAATTTGCAATGGAAAATCTATCTCTAAAGGTCTTTAAAGACAAAATTCTCCGTCTCTAAAACCAAAATTTTCTATAGTGTATATAAATGACAAATCTTTTCTATAGTCAAAATGTTCCATAGATGGAATAAAACTCAACCAACTCATGACTACATCTCATAAAAGTGATAGCAAAATTCCATGTAGGCCATGAAGTTAAAGTGAATAACAAAAACAATAGATACATAAGAAAACTGTTTATTCTAAAGGTTCCGACATAATGATATTTACTTGATCTTGATCTCCACAATCCTTAAACCATCTAGATCATTAGTGATGATGGAAATAGTAAATTACAACCTGAATATGATGTTAGCAATAGTAGATTTACAACTATTGAAATAAGTGGTGATAGATTACAAAAGATGGAAAAAGAATTAGAAGAGAGACAACCCATTTGCACTAAGGTTTGTAAAAGGAGTCACTAAGAGAAAGAAAGAGTTTAAAGTAAACACAATTGAATCATAAAATTTTCCTATCCACATACTGTTACCCACCTAATATTATTCATATTTGGTGGTCTAAATTTAGTGTATAATCTAAGTAAAATTATGTACTATAAAATGCTTAATGATTCTCTAATCAAGGATAAGATTTGGCTATACAACAGTATGTTATTCTAACCGTTAATAGGAACGTATTGTTTATATATATACATATATATATATATATTTTTTTTTGGTAGTTTATACAATAGAAGAAATAATTCTAATTTATCATTATCTATATTTTGTGACCTTGAAATAGTATAAAATCTAAATAAAAGATGTGCATTAAAAATGGTTACCATAATTATGGTAGATTATATTCAAATATTTTCATTTCTTTTTAAATCGCTAATATGAACATACTTTCACATATTTGATTTTTGCTTTAATCGAGTGGATCATTTGTGCAACAAACCCATTCGAATGCACAAAAAATGGCACTCCTTTTGGCCCAAAAAAAATAAATAATGACACGGCGGAAATACTAAAATCAATATATTTTATGCACCATTTAAACGGTTATCGGAGGCAATTCGGAGTACCCGTTTGAAAAACAATAGCTTTACCGCCCCTTCTCCTCTGCTGTTGTTCATGTATTACATGAAAAGTACAAGAACAAATAATATTTGAATTGGCCTGCGATAATTCACCTAGGAAGATTGGGTCAGTTCGTTTCACCATTTTCTAATCATTTTATTTTTATTGTTTTCAAATAAATATTTATTAAGAAATAAATATAAATAAAAAATAAACATTTATACTTACAAAAAGATCAAACGAATATCATATAGATAAGATACAAGTATAAACGATATACAAATAAAATATAAATGAAAATCTAACAATTCAAACAAACACTCGTACATATCAACCTATAATAAAGCATTATATCTCACCTACAAAATGAAATATATGTACAAAACATTATATCCTATATCCTATATATTATAGATGCGATGCATGTATGATATGCAAACTCGATATCCGGTACAATATATGTAAAAAAAAAAAAAAAACATTATATTACAATCTTATAGTCCCAGTTTTAGAGTGGATTTTGGCAATTATTTTCATCTAAGCTATACTTTAATAATTTTTTCAAGTGCTATAGAAACAGTTGTTCAGTCGTTTTTTTTTTTTTTTTTCCAATGTATAAACTTGGAAAATCATGTAAGATTCCTTCCTCTTTTGAATTTATCTCAAGATATTGTGCATGTACGTAAGAGAAAGCACATAATAACATCAGAATGCAACTTAGTAGATAACTCTACTTCCTGTTCATGTAACTCCAGGTTTGCTCACTACGAGCATACCTGCCAAAGATCAATGAAATAAACTTATACACTATGTTGCTATATGCAGATCCCAAATGAGCTTAAAAAACATTAAAAAATTTGTAGTTTTCTTGCTCACTTCTGCAAGATGGACACAGTAAAATTACAAATATGCAATGTATGTTCTCCAACGCGGTTCCAGCTACAATAAGGTCAATCTGCAAGCTGCTTCCAATGTCCAAAGAAACTATCTAAGAGCCCTTTTGAAGCACTCCTCCACCTAATCAAAAGAAATTAGGGAAATGTTTTTTCAGTAAAGTTAATCAGGCAAACCTTTAGTATATTTTCAATTGTGTGATGTAAACTTAAAAGTTTCCGAACGCCATATTTAATCAATCCAACCTTGGTGCATCTGTTTATCGAATCTACTGCGAACCAATCTTTTAGAAAGATATGATCAAAGAGTTCAAAGTAATGTATCATTGCATCATATGAATTCACCTCAAAGTCAAGTAATGTATCATTGCATCATATGAATTCACCTCAAAGTCCAATCTATATGTTGACAATACAGTAGACACAACCATGCAACAAGTACATATGTAGCCACAAGCATTTTAAATGGAAACAGCTGTGCTGGCAGTTAAGAACACTGCATCTAAAACATCAGCAGCATGTTTGAGTTTGATCAACTACAGATAGGGATGAAATAATATAGCTATTCTTCTGCAAAGCTCGAATGAATTGAAAGAAGCATACCGACACTTTAAACTCAGAAGAGAGTCATGAAAAACCTGCTTTACAACAAACATTTCTTTCTGGTAGGATGCCCCTGGCTCATTTCTTATGCATTGACAATAGGTAATGCTACTAAGATCAGTTCTAAAGTGTGTATATTTACTAACAACCACCTACACAAACAGGTGAACAGCACATCATCTTTTGTGGATGAAATGATACAATTAACAGAATAAAATTGCACAGCGACTCAACATCTCGAAATAATAACTTCCCTATCTATCTCCCCTGTTTTTGGTACTTGTCACAAAAAGTTAGTTTTACACAAAAGAATCAGAAAAAAACGAGATGAGAGGTTCAAAGGTGCTAAATATGATAAAACGCCACATCTAAACTTAGTTTTCCAGCTTTATAAGGCCACAATTTGACCGGTTCTTCAACTAATCTAAAAAGCCATGCTACTATAACAACATCATGATAGCCTTTTCCCATGCTTGAAAGCAGAATAAAAGTAAATATATCATAGTTATTCAAAACTAGAGTTTAGACAACAGCATTACAGGAAAGATGAGACCACATAAGTGTATCATTTCTAAGAAGTTTACTCTTTCAACAACAATTAGGATCTCCCACTTCCCATACATCATACTGGAGATGAAAAAGGGAACAGGTATAAGATGCAACAGCTTCTTAAGTACATTGCGTCCTCATTCACAAAAAGCACTTTGATAAGAAAGGCTAAATATAAATGCAATGATGTCAAATCTCTCCTGTGCACAAAACTGACTATAGATAATATAAAAGGAGGCGCATCACATACTGGGTAGCTAGCTCCAACTATATAATTGAGCAGGAAGAAGAAAGAGCACACATGCCATCCAAATGTGAGAAGCAAACTCTTGGTATTATTCTCCTAAAATGGGGCAGTTAGGAGGAGAGTAAAAGCCACCCGATCAAGTGTGTACCTTAGATGAGCAGTCCAAGATTTCGAAGCAAAAGATTATAAATTTATATCATTTATTGGATTCTATAACTTAAGTGTTCTATCATGGGTACATACAACCTGTAAAGCAATCTACAGAGACAATTGACAGGTATCACATAAAGTGAACTGTGTACTCATAATTCGACATAACAAAGGGTGTGTTTGTTTTGCAGCAAACGTTTTTGGAACTTTCTTTGACATTTCTTATAATTAGAATTTTGCAATTTTCGAATATTATCATAATAATCACGAAAGATAATAAATACTAGCAGACTTGAAGTGCTAAGTGGTGGCAGAAGAACTATGCAAAATAAGGATGAACAATTATTTCCTCATCTTCAAAATAATAGTTATTTTCCATATTTTCCATCAACATTTTACAGTGATTAACCAGCAAGGCTATCTACGGCTGCTACCTACCTTCCCCTATTACCATTATTGCAGCTCTAAACAGCTAATTTGTGCGACCTCCCAAGTTATTACAAGAATATTCAACAATAATAAAGCTATCATTATGACAAATACGGGGAAAAAGGCCAGGAATAAGATTTTTGCAAAACAAACAGAAGTGCATCCTCAAAAGGCAATCTTTATATCAACTTCTTATGTATTACGTCAAGAAATCGCAAACACTACACGAACAAGAAGAACAACAGTACAATTATAAAATTATCAAACTAACACCAAGGCCAAATAGTCATACATTACCATATCAACCAAATCGGTAAGAGCATGTATAGATGAAGAAAAGAGCCAGCAAACACCAACCTAAGAAACAAAAGGACCATCTGATCAATCAATTGGACTTTGAAGCCATATTCTTCCTAGCAGCCCTTGCATTATCATACTCAAACTTCAAAACATTATGAATATGAGAAGTATCCTTCACATAGAACATCCTCCCAAAGGCACTTTCCTCAATAACAGGAAAATAATGATACAAATGAGAATTCACCACCCAAAACCAAACCCCACCAAGAAAAATCCCCAAAGCAGCCCCAGCAAAGACCTGAGCAACCGTATGATACCCCAAATAAACCCTAGACCACATGGTCAAAACAGCCGAACTCCATGGCAAAAACACACCCCCAAAGAAATTCCTCTTGCCCCAGAAAGCAATACCCTTGTAAGTCAAAAGACTAAAATAAACAGCAAAAAAGAACATGTACTGCGAGTGACTTGAAGGCCAACCATGAGAATCACACATTTCTAGGAGGACACATGTCTCAGGTCTGGCTTGTTGGACAGATGTTTTAATGAGTTCATTGATGAATTGGGAAATTAGAAGACCTAACGCAAAGAACATGCCCTGCAACTCACGACGGAATATGAAATGTGTGACAAAACCACCTAGGCTAATGAAAACAGGGACTAAGGAGACCCAAGCTAGGAAATGGCCAATTGGGTCTCCTCTTTGGTACCTAACATGGGTTAAAGTCACGGCCTTTAATGGTGGGTGCGCCATTTTTGCGGTCTTGGAAGCAGAAAGTTTGGAATGTCGTGATGGATCTGAGGAAAGAAAGATGGCTGGGTAGTCAAGTTGTGTGCTTTTGGTAGGCGATCTTAAGAATGAATAAAGCGTGTGAGGATGAAAGGAGTGTGAATGGGATATAGGAAAATGATAAAAGAAGGGTGGGAAGAGAAGGAAGAGGAGAGGACAAGAAGAGGTAAGGACACGTGGAAATGAAGACTGGATGAGGAGGAAGGGGAAGGTGTGTTTTGTGGGATCAAGGAGAAGTCATATTTGAGGCTACAGGGCTGTTGGAAGCTAAAATGACTTGAGCAGGGAGATTGGTGGCATGGCAGTCGGCAGACCGAGGACTAGCTAGTCGTAAGGAAAATTATGCTTAAAAGAGAGTAAAATAAAGATAAACTTGTCATGGCCTCATGGGTCCATTTACTAAAGTTAGGCGAGCATATGCATAAAGGTTATAATATTTATATGGAATGTTCACTTGAAGGAATGGTCATTCCTCTTTTATTTTATTTTATTTTTTTTCCATCCCGTAAAGTTGTCACTATAGTAATGGGTTGTGTTTGTTTCATCCTATTAGAGTTATTCTAGTATTATATTTCGATTATTTTTAAATAAATATTTATAAAAAAATACATATTAATAAAAAATTAATAATTTTATTCATAAATAAACCGAACAGATATGATATAAATGCAGATAAAAGTCAAACAATCCAAACAAACAATAATTTTTAAACACTAAAGAGCAATTATTTTATAAATTGTGATTATATAAAAAAATTTAAAAAATAGATAATAATTCATATCATCATCGTATAACTTATTATTCGATGGTTTATATTATCATTTTTATATAACTATCCTTATATTAGAAATTGCACACCGTTAGACATGTGTCTATAACAAAATAACTATTTTGATTTAGGGCTAATTATAAAAGCACGACTCATGTTTTAGTACGTTTATAACTTGTGTTTACAAAAATGTGACCTGAGTTTTTATTTTTAATAAATACATCACTTGTGTTTTAATATTTTGGCTATTAATTGACCTGGGTTTTATTTTTTGACAAATACATAACCTGTATTTTGCGATTTTATAAATAAGTGACCTAAGTATTAAGTTTTGACAAATACATAACACATATTTTATCACTTGTGTTGTGTTAATAGTATCATTCAATTGATTTAATTAACCAATAAAAAGAAAGCTATGTAACCATAATCTATTATTAACATAAAATGACAAAATACAAGTTAAAATTTATTAAAAGTGAAAACTCAGGTTACTTAATTGTAAAAGTATAGATCATGTATTTGTACAAAATAAAACTCAAATTGCTTAATTGCTAAAGTATCAAAACATAGGTTATGTATTTGTTAAAAATAAAAACTCAGATCACTTGTTTGTAAAAATACTAAAACCTTTAATTTATGGTAGGGGTATGTCTATATTTTACTATTATTTGATATATTTTTATTTTGTCAATTAAATATTGTAATAATCTTATAATGTTTTTGTACCTTTATTATATTCTTATTGAACATCAATTCGATTCCTTAATGATTCCATAGATAAAATAAAAGAACCATACTCTATTTTACAAGGTGGAGATTTCTGTATTTTAAGTTTGAAATCCATGGATAATCTTTTATATTGGGTTTGAAATAAAATTGGATTTGATTGGAATAAAGGTTAGAATGATAAATCCATATGGACTAATTAATATAGAAAATAAATAAGTAATGGTATAAAATGGTAATTAAAGTAGGTATATTTTACATTCACAAGAGCAAAATCAAATTTCCTTATAAAATCACAGCTGTTTAAAATTAGCAATTCCAAACTTTATAAAAATGTTACTGATCCTAAAGGGAATTTCATTTTGAGTTCATTCCCATGTATTAAAGTTACTTTGATTGATAAGAATAGAATTGATGTTTTGTCTTGATTACCATGAAATAACTGTTCTCTCATTTAATGATAAAAAAACTCCTCCTTAATGAATGTTTATTCCATATAACGTGTAATATATAAGGAATATACATGATTTCTTCTCCAGAGAAATTGTTATTCCTTATAAAAAGTATAAGTTTTTTCCATAAACACTCTAATTGTAAAATAAATGAATTATTATTATTTTCCAACCTTAATTCATTCATTCTAGTAAACTAAACATTTTTCGTCTTCTTGTTTGTTTTCAAAGGGAGTAAAAATGGATGTAATATTTTTCTTAAGTCCCACCACTTTTTGTCTCCTCCAAAATGAAGAGAATTAGGAGGAAAGATATTTTTTTTAAAAATTACTCATATACCCATTTTTTGAAATTTCTTATTATATTTTAGGAGCATATAAGTAATTTACTATTTATCATATTTTATGTTTTATAATGATTAATATTTTATCAATTTTCCTCTCCTTCGTTATCTAAACAAATAAAAGGATTTAAATTATCTAGTAATTCATTCTTTCCACTTCTGTTCCTTCCACGATCTTTTCTTCGTGATTCATTCGATCATGCAAAATAGAGTGTAAAGACAAAGAAGAAATGTTACAGGATGTTGATGACCTTATAACCACTTTAGAATTTATACTTTATAAATCTTAAAAATACGAGGTACCTTATACAACCTAAAAATTTCCCTTACCTTTTCATAAAATTTATGAATATGTAATATTAAAAATGTTACACACACACACATTAGTGGATGATTGACCGGCACTACATGCGCAAAAAAAAAAAAAAAAGGAAAGGTGAGAACGATTTTTGTTAGAAAGAGTAAATAAGGAGGAGAGAGAGAGGAATAACATTGAGGGTACTTTATCATAGGATGAGTAACCATTTAATAAAATAAATACAAAAAAAATTACTATCATGTTGTGGTTTATTTATTATTATTATTGTTTGACATGAATGAGATGTGAATTAACTTAATAATGATAGATGGATACATGTATGTAATTTATAAAACCTAACGGAAAGACCCAAAAACTTGTAGTAAAACTTGTAATATTAATAATAAATAATTTGTTACATTTTTACTATTTCAAGTTGTAAAGGGCATATTGGTAATTGGACATTTGGCCCAATTTAAGGCCACAAGTAGGTCTTCTAGGTTAGTAGAGAACCGAGTCCAACGAGAGACATCATAGAGAAATCCGGCTTGATAGGCTTGGAATGAGGATCGTTGGACGAATTCATTTTGTTATCGGCCTAATTCGGTTTTCTTATGCATGAAAAGTAGACTCCAAAAATATATTTATGGGATAGTTTGAGACAAAATAAGTCTTAAGCCCTTTTATATTGAAAAAAGACCATTTTAAATAAATAACAGGCTTCTTTTATATTATAAAAGTCAGGCTCTTTCCAAGTCCATTTGCAAGCTTAGCCCATTACTAAAGAAAAGAATGTTTAAATCTCAACCATTAGATCCCATGATCCAAAGACTAGCATAAACTTCTAATATCTATAAATAAAGAGGCTACATGTCACATTAAAGAGAGAATTTTGTGTATTGCTAAGATCGAGAGCAACGTAGAAACTCTGCTGAAACATATTTAACAAAGATAAAAGCACCTGTTCTATGAAGAACAAGTTAAGAACACTCGAATCTATCTGATTTGATCTTCTGTTGCACTCGTGCACTTGAGAAACTAGGTTTGCCTATTCCTCCTCTTACGCCTCTCTCCATGACATTTTATATGTGTCATCAGTTCAAGACTTCTCTTAGGTTAGCCATGACGTCTATCTAATGTGATCAGCCAGCTACAGTAACCCCACTACACATAAGTTTATGTAATGCAGTTAAAAAGATAAACTACAAGACTTATAAAGTGGGAAAAAAAGAAGTGAAAGGAAAATGAGAATGGGAGAGGGAGCTTTAGATTTAGCTATTTAAAATTACTAGTTAAGTCTTTTCCCTTTTACTTTATTTTTTTCTCTAAAGTATTTACTCGTCAAAATATATAGCGTTATTATTTTCTTTTCCTTTACATATTGTTTGCTTTTTTTTTTTTAATAGGTTGAATGCTTAACATCTTAGAATCCTAGTATTGCTACATTAAAGTATAGATTCCAACTTCAAAGTTAGGTAAAGAGAATAACAATCTCATACCGTATGCCATTTTCTTAGAGTAGGCTATGGAAAAAATGAATGATGGGAGCAGGGACGGACGCAGAGTTGGGTAGTGTTCTTTCTTTAAGTCCGTATTGGATTTATACATATTACAAAGTTATTTATTTTTATAATTATACAACATATCATGGAATAGTATTTACTAATTCATTTGGTTGAAATTAAATAAAATGAAAAAAGAGAAAAACATAACACGTGAAAAATTACTAACATCCTAATTATATAAAGTTTTATATTTTCATGAATGTTTAAAAACTCAATAGAATACTTTATAGAAAATTTAATTTTATTAAATGTGATAAGAAGGGAGTCATTATTTGTATGAGACAACTGATGAATGATAAATATCTATATTTAATGACATTTCTGTTATTGAAGGAAAAATGAGTGAGAGTCGAAATCCCTCTCCGAATTGTAGTGATTTGTCCCCATTTACGTTTTTACACAAGGTTGGATTTGTATGATAATCAACTAATGGCAAATTTTTAATTACGGTTTGAAAAAATTTTCGTGTTATTTTCTATACTAGTAACTTTGCTCTCATAAAAAATGTAAAAAGTAAAATATGAAATATTATAAAATACATTGTGCATATGATAAAAATTATAGGAGATTACATTGAAAAAATTAACCTAAAAAAGTGTTTGAAAAAAATCGTTTTTATAATGTATAAGATATTTCATTACTGATATTTTAAAAAATTCTATTGTTTCAACAAGAAAAGTTGATTATCATTTTAAAATATCAACTTATTAAACACAAAAAAAAAAAAATTGAGGGATTAATGTCCTTCGGCGTTTAGCCTCTCACAAATTAATTTGTAATATTTAATAATATCAATCAAATTATAAGTAATATATAATACCATATATTATCTAGATAGCATTTTCTTTTTTTTTTTTTTCTAATGGGGGATCCAAAAAGTTGCTACCCATTACTTAATAACACGAAAGTACAAAAGCAAGGACTTGATCCAAGAACAAATGACCTGCGAAATGAGACATGTACCGCTTGGATTTGTCCATACGCAGAGTGACAATGAAATTAATCAAGTTGTCTAGAAGTAGGGGATTAAAGAAATCCCATATTGAGTGGGAAAAAAGAAGAAGAAGAAGAAGAAGAAATCTTGTAATGTAATAGTTTTGTCTTTTTTATATTAGTTGTTTGAATTTGTTAGAAATTACCATTATATTTGTAAATTTTAATATGTTTTTAATAATTGTTTAAGTAAATGATGATCTATTATTTGTAAATTGTAAGTGTAATATTTCAGCTAAATATAAATATAATATGATCTATCATTCGAGCTTCATTTTAGTTGAATTTGTTGTAATTATACTTCAACTTGTTACTTTGCATGCCACAAATTATTGTAAATGTTTAAGACTCATATTTACTCATTACCTCCCTCAACATCCTTTCTCCACCTATTGATAATGGTCATTTCTTTCTTCTTCTTCTTTTTTTTTTGCCCAAGCCATTTTTTTCTATTGATTGTGATTTATTTTGTGGCCATAGGCAGTAACACTTTCCTCATCACATGTTTAGACTTTGTTTCACTACATCCTATTATTATTGCATTCCTCTCTAAATTGTATTCTAAGAACTACTGGTTTTGATTAAGTGATTGATGATCAATAAGGGATGCATGTGCTGCCTTCCCACCTTGACAATCTCAAACTTCAACTCCATAACAAATTGCCTAGAAAATAAGTAAAAAATGGTTAAACTAGTTATGAACAAACTAAACTTAAATTATAAGTCTTACTGGGCTAATAATAAAGCAGTGGCCCATCTGTAGCCCATTTTCTCATCTTGCAATTTTAAATTCAAAGGTGAAATAAAAAAATGCCTACAATTTCTCATCTTGTAGTGCATTAATTGCACTTGCATAAAGTAAAATTAATTTGATTCCAATTGGTAATAAAATATGGAAAACTAATACATTAATGATTAATGTCCTTTCCGAGTGCTGTTGTGCTAATGAACCATGGAGACTTGCAAGTGATGGTAAAGTAAATGTTTTATGTAAATTGATTTATTTCTAATTCTGTAAATTCTAAAAATATTAAATTTGAATATATTGATTTCTGTAATTATAGTATTATGTTTTAAATTTATAATGTTTAATAATTTCTTTATTTTTTTATTCATCTAATTAAAAAATTTAAAATATCGTAATTACACTAGATTAGTTTAACATTAGCTAATGTATTCTAATTTTCCTTTTTCTATGGATAAAAACAAATACTATTTTTTATTTAAGTATATTAAAATTTAGCTTTAAAAATATTAAATATTATGGTTATAGGATATCTTAAAGAACCTTCCAAGAATTTCTTAATGATTTTCTCTCTCTCACTCGCTCAATTTCTTTCTTTCTTTCTCTATATTACATATTGAAAAGCTAAAGTATCCTTTTCAAGGCCCAAGAGCAAAAATTACTTTTCAAGAGTTAAAATAAAAGTTACAATCAGATATATTAAATTTTTTAAGATTGAAATACCACATATAATCATCATATAAACGCATATGTTACTATCACTACTCTTATCCATAACAAGTCAAAATTACAAATCTTTATTAGATTTGTTATTTCTTTTTTCTTTTAATTTTTGGTATTTTCTTTATTCTATTTTTGTCGTGAGAGGTTTTTAATTTAGCTTTGTAATTGCTTGTCATATTATTTCATATATATCACGTACCAGAAACTCTAAATGATAAATATTGTATATTCTATATAATCAAACATGAAACATCATCTAACTCTTATAAAATACCACCTATATATATATAATATATATATATCAATCACTTATATTTGATATGTTTTTTAATCTATATAACAATTGTCTTATGATTCATATAGAGATAAGTATTGTTAAAAAAATTGACACATATTCCATCATAGATGGTTTATTATGACATGAAGAGTAATGAGTTAGAGAAGTATGAATTTCTTTTTTAATTAGACAACTATAGTTTTTCCTTTATATAATAATAATAACATGGAAGTGGTTTGGTTATATTGGTTACAGGGATGGGATTTGGGTCAAGTCACCTATGGGGAAGATGCAAAATCCACCGTTGGATCTTGCAATAAAGTTATAGATTTGTTTAAAACATTATAGGTGTGATAAGTTGTAGGTGTAATAGGTTATGTATAAAAGTTGTAGTTTATAGGTTGTAGGTTGTAAGTGACTTGACCTGTCACGCCCCGAGGGTATTCTAATAATAACAATCAAGAACCACTTGATTATCATTATTAGGTTACCTTCTAGGAGTGACATGATTTTCAAAAACAGGATATTTTAGTTGCTTGGATGGAATAAACAAACATACATAAGATGTAAATTAGTGAACAACTATTACAACTACTATATTACAGATTATATGCTTCAGAATTCCTTACAACCTTAACTGATGATTCTAATGCACATTACATGCACCATAAGACTACTACAGATATAGATATTCTAATTCTATACTAAACTTTAAACTTCTGGCTTCTAGTCTCTTACCGGGACCATGCTCCTGCTAGTAATGAGCCACGGTCGCAGAGTGAACCTGAAAGGACTGGGGAGTGTGAGCTAAAACACGAGCTCAGTGAGTAACCAGAATTTATTACACATAGCATACAAGTTATTTAACAATCATATGAAATGCAGCAATCACACAAATGAACATTACAAGCTTGGATAACCCGGAATCCAAACAGGATGAAGATTTACGCCTCCCATCGGGGTTGAAGGATCACAATCTATGGTCCACCTACCCAGGAGATACTTAAGCTTTCAGGAAATAACAATCTCAATTTAGTTATCTCTTTATACTTATCATGTTTCATTATTTATTTCCTGTTTAGCTTTAGAAACTCCATTAAGTGTTAGTTATTCTCAAGTAATACCATAAGCGGCGTCCTTCGTTTACCATGTAGTTCCTATGGTATTAACAGAACAAAAGTAATCTTGCAATTAACTACTAGCTCTCTGGCCTAGATAATTCAAGCATTACCAGAGATCCGAGAATCTAACACGTAGTAGGCTACCACTTACTCAATGCTTTTTATGCATAGTATGTAATGCATGATTATTTTTCATTATGGTACCGGAGTTATTAGTCAATTTAGGGGTGATCAACCAATACAGACAATTCATTATATACTACAAACATTATCTAGATACAGGCAATTGTGTTATCACTTGTTTTAGAGTGACATGGCAATCAATGGAATACAATCCACAACTTTCATATTTTAAACAGATCATCAATTTTCATTATCTTTTTATTGAAGGTTCACTACTAGTACAAGCACAACCAATGTAATAAGACTGAATCACTCACCTGCCCATCCTAGTTAATCGTAGTAATCTTCAGGTAGGTCCTCCCCAATACCCGAGTCACCTATTGAGATAGACAATATAAAGATTAAAAATTCCTAGACTATATAATTTAGTTTCTAAGAATACTTAAATGTCCTAATGGTGGGTTGGGTATTTGTTTTATTCTTAGCTAATTCTTTTGAAATAGCTTTAAGTTCTAAATCTTTGCACCACGGTTTTATTGTATTGGTTCTGGTTGGATATGTGAATCGATCAATTGGGTATTTGAAAAGTTAATAACTTCATTAATTCATTTTTATTGCCTAAATATATCAATTTTCTTTTAAATTACTTAATAAATTTTTCTTATAGATATAGATACTTCTATGCTCACAAATTTGGAGTATTTAAATTTCCATTGTTATCTGTTTTCATATAGCTATTCTAGTATATACTTAATATTTACTAACTCATAATTTATACATATATATCTTTTTATGAAAACATATTCACTAATAAAAGAATTTATTAACTTAGTAATAACTATTTTTGAATTTATTTTCCCCTTTTCGAAAATTGTAAAAACATTAATAATTAACATCAATAATAGTACTAAAATAATTATACTATCAATAATACTAATAACAACAATAATAACAACAATAATAACAATAATAGTAATAATAATCAATAATAATAATAACAATATTAATAAATATAATAATAATTCAATTTCCGAAAATAAATTGGATGGAATAATTATATTTTATCACATTAAGAATTATACTAATGGTCTTATATTTTAGTTAAAGTAATTTTGGTCTTACCTTCATATTATTTTTAATAATATTTTCGAAAATTTAACAAAAATTCTTTTAATAATAAAAAGATTATTAATAATTATAATTAGAAACTTATTATCCAAAATTACTTACTTAGGTAATTTATATTTCAAAAACTTCTTTTTGGATTAATAATAATAGATTAAGTATTAAAACATTCTACATTTAATAAAGTCAGAAAATAATTTTGTTTTTGGATTTAAATAAATAAATAAATAAATTCGGATTTATTATTATAATATATTATTACTATTCCAGAAAATGAATAAATGCAGGAAAAATATTAAAAACTTCAGAATTACTTATATTAATATTTATTATATATTTATATTTATTTAGATTCGTTTTTTTCTCTTCTTTTTCTTTTTTTTTTTTAAATTTGGCCGAGAGGTACACGGGGTGTACACGCCCGTGTACCCAGCCCGTGCTCATCGGGGGAGCACTGTTCATCGTCTTCCCGATGAGCCGCGGCAAAATCCAGCGAATCCCGACGTTAGAACGTCGGGATTTTGGTTCTAAACTACTCCTAGGAACATTAGAAGCCTAAATATCCAAGAAAAACTAGATATAAACAACATGTTCATCGTAAATTTGGATCATCGAGCTCGGCTAGGGTTTGGAAAGATTACCTTCGTTGTGATTCCGATGAAATTCGAAGCTTCAGCTACCTTGGTTAGCTTCCTAAGATGTCTAAGAGTTAGTAGTAATCCTTAAAACTCAAAGAAAATTCGTGGAATAACATCACTTACCTCGAGCTCGTTTTTCACGCGTTTTCTAAGGTTTCTGTTCGAAATTTCGAACTGGGTTGATGCGATGGTTTAAAAATTGGTTCCTGGCTTTGTTCGACTCCTAATAAGCTAGGGATGAGTTCTGGAAGGTTTGAGAATGTTTGGAATCGTTTGCTTCTCCAACCGAGTTCGTTTGCATAATATATATATACATAACCTAGTGCAACTTCCAGCCGCGTTCCTTCTTCGAATCTGAACAAATTGCCCTTGTTTTGTTGTCCATTTGATCCTTTGTTTGTTTGTCATTAAGGCATGGTGATCTGTCATGTTTTCATTTGCTTTGGAGAAGATTTGTATTGACTTTTACACAAATAATGGAGGAAATTCGGCTCACCAAATTCAAGGAGATCTCAGCCCTCCAAACACATAAATTCGTCTCCAGCAAGCCAAGGTTATATATATATGTATATATATTAGTTAAATATTATTTAGTTAGGTTTTCGGGTAGTTTATTACACTATACGATATATTTTAGCTTATATATGTAAGTATATATATACAAAGGTCTTTAATGAATCCTATGAAGTGTTTAGTTTAACAAAAAGTACAAATTTAAACTTTAATAATACGTATCTAATTGTTTAAGAAAAATTTATCCCACGCGATTTGAGTTTGAAAAGCTTTTCGGGTCAATTTTCGTTTCAGACTCCAAGGGCTTTAGAAAACCCTAATTTGGTTATTGGTATGATTCAATTCTATATTTGAAGTCTAGATCTCAAGTTATATATCAATTTATGTTTTTATTGGGTATTTATAATCCTAACAGTTTATCCTAAGAACACAATTTTCCAACTACAACTCTATTGAATCATTTATGTAATAAAGCTACTAATATATAGGCTATACTAGTTATACATTTTAGATTTGGATACTCACTATGAAATCTTATCAATGTAGTTTATTACTAACTAATATTCTCAAATTTTAGGGTTCCAATGCAAGTATAGGTTCATTACTATACCTTGGTTTAATTCCAAAGCTCTATTGAATACTAAGATAATCACTTGATATTCATATTTAGGTTTTCCTATATATCCTGTCTGTTTGACAAAGATTCGGGTTTAGGATTGGAAGTTTCCTTTGATTATAACCTGAATTATTAACTCGGAATACTAAATCTTGTTTTTGGAATCACTTGAGGTCAAAGAGTTCCTTTTATAAATCTATGAGTCCTAAACCGATCAAATTTAAAGTATCTATCTAATTAGAGTTTCTAATTAATTCTTAAGGTTACTAGTCAACTCATAATTTCTAATCTAGGGTTGTATCATATGATGGAAGTTTTCGGGGTTTACATGACCTAAGCAATAAAGTTATAGATTTGTTTAAAACATTATAGGTGTGATAAGTTGTAGGTGTAATAGGTTATGTTATAGACCCTCGAGTCATTTAATCTTGCATTCATCCCTAGATGGTATATTCATTACATTAAACATTTGAAACACTTATAACTCCTCCATTTAATCATCATTGCTTAACCCATTTGCCTCAAATATTGAAATTTCATCAATATCTCTTACTTATAATACTCTTGCACAAATCAACTTTTACACTAGCTTCTCAATTGTCACATATTAGCCTTTAATTCAACAACGTACAACTCTAAAAAGTTTGCAGTAAACATTCATAACTTTATATGGCAAAAAAAAAAAAAAAAACATTCATAAGTTTAAGACTAAACATCACTAATATATTAGTAATCACGAACCAAACTCTACAAACCAATTCCCTTAAAGTCTATAAGTCATATTGCTTTAGTATTGCTAATTCAAGGTCTCTACTCTTCATGCTTGCTTATACTCTAATACCAATTGTGCTATGTCTGGATACTTAGTCAATGACAGCTGCAAAAATTAAATGATAAAAGAGCAAGTCCTTTTGGTATCTTCGAATTAGAACCGATTATAGGCAATCCCAACAGATAGGAGATGATATGAAGAATAAACTATGATCTTTTAAACTTGATGTGCATGCAAAGTGAAGGTTATTTGATAAAATAATGACGTGAAAATGTCAAATTTGACTTCTAAATTTTGCATCAAATTTCAATTCAATACTTGAATTTTGAAGTTGTTAATTTAATACCTAGTCAATTTTTTCATGGATATTATTATATAAACATCATTTATTTTGTTTCCTAACGTGAAAAAAAGGTAGTTTATTAGTATTATATAATATTAGAAAAAATAGTAAAAATTCAATCATATGTTGCCTCTTTCAAGTTAGTAAACAAAGTAAATAATGTTAACGAGATTATAAAAATAGTCACAAAATGTTTGATTGGATATTAAATTGAATATTTTAGAGTTCGTGTAATTTTTTATACAAAGTTCAGATACTAAATTTGATATTTAGCCTAATAATGAAAAGTAAAAACTCTCATATGATTATTATTATCAAGATTATATGAATGTAGCCGGGTACATTTGGTTTATTGGTTTGGCATCAATTTTACATTTTGTTTCATGTTTATTTCAATTGAACAATTTGCCAAAAACAGATACAAATGAACGATATATATCTTACTCATAAACAGACCATAATGATCAAATATAAATAAGATACAAATGAAAAATAGGCCATCCAAACAGACCCATAAAGACCCTCTTGAGTCATTAAAGGCAAATATACAATAACTAGAACGATTAAGAAAAAAGTAAACTTGCATAATAAGGTAAATTACATTGAAAGGCATCAACAGTTAATGGTAAGTTCATTTAAGTTATTAATGTTTTGAAAATTTTTAAGGTATCAACATTTAAGAATAAGCTCATTTAAAGTATCAACATTTTAAGTGGTTAAAAAAAGGAATCAATGTTTTACAACGAGAGTCAAATAAGGTATTAATAATTGAAAATTGATGAAAATTAAAGAAACATAATTGAAAACTAATCTAAACATTGATATCTTAAATAAAATTCGCAAAACGTTAGTACCTTAGTTGATTCACTTTATGAGACGTTGATTCTTCCTTTTAACCACTTGAAACGTTGATAACCGAAATTACCTTACCCCCAAGCATTGATACTTTTCAATGTGATTTTCTCTTACATAATACAATGGCTCTGTTTGACCGCTTTATTGGATTATCAAAATAAGACCAAAAGCTATTCAAATGAAGTAAGATAGTAGCTAACTTTCTAATTCAAATGGACTTCATTCTAATGCTTTGAAGGCATGTTCAAATGAAGTCAAGTAGTTATCAACCTCAAGGTCAAAGGGACACTTTGTCATACCTAAAGTGTATTTGAACAAATCGACCTTATAATAATCCATAACCTTTTTGTTAGATTTCATTTGAATGTCACAATGGACATGTTCGAGCGAAGTGACCCTAATGATATGTCTTTGGTTCCAAAAAATTTTTAACTCAAATATACAAGGCTTAAACTCCCTAATATCATGAAATATGATGAATGAATTTTCAAATACACTCGAATTTCACTAGTTAATGTCTAAGATACAACTATTAAGACTAAATAAACCAATTCCTATGCCCAAACCCGAGGGATAAGATCAATAGACACAAAACTTCTATTAACAGGTTATCTTTTCAAAGGAAAGATTTATTTAGTAAATTCAAGCATTACACCATGAAAACCCTTGCACCTTAAATAATATAATTTACTTTACTTAAAACAGAGAGTAATCACACAAAAACTTTTATGATGTTTTTTTGTTATATAAATTTAACTAAATGATCTAAATGTTACTCAATCAAAGTAAATTCACGACCCAATGGGTTATTTCAAAAGGTGGAACCATAATAGCTATGTTTAAAAATAGGTTTTAGGTCATAGTTTTTAAGCTATTTCACATAGTGGATATGTATTACAGGGATCGAACTATTGTAGTCATGTGCATGTAACATGCATCTCTTGTTGCACGTAACCTTATAGAAGTAACATGGAGATAATATGTGGATAGATGAATTTGAGAGAATGATTAGGATAGGGAACTAACACTTCTAGAGTCTTAAAAGAAAAAGTAACAAATAAGGAAACTTAGGGTTTTAGTCTTGTAGTTCTTAAGTGATTGAACTTATTATTTATTTAAGTGGCTGTTTGATCTATAAGGGTAAAGTTCCTATAGCATAACATTGTCTTCTTGATCTCTTCCAAGGTGTTAAACAAAGAGAAACTCTTAAGTATTAATGGCATTTGGCTATTAATGACGTCTATTGGTTGTACTGATATTAGACATTTGAAATAAGTTATACTTTTTATTGATCCCTTCATAGGCTCCTATTGAATCCAAGATCACTAACAATTGTGTCAATTTGTTGTAATTATGCTTCAACTTGTTATTTTGCACGTTGTAAATAATTATAAATGTTTACGACTCACCTTTACTTGTTGCCTCCCTCTACGTCCTTTCTTTATCCATTGACAATGACTCTTTCTTCCTAGTTAAATTGTCCTAATTAATTTATTATGATTTATTTTGGGGCCATAAGTAGTAACGATATCTCCTTTCACACCACTTATTTAAATGTTGTTTCACTACATCCTATCATTATTGCGCTCTTCCCTAAATCATTGTGTGCTAAGAACTATTAGTTTTTTACTTTTAATTGAATGATTGATGGTCAATAAGTAATGCAGCCTCTCCAGCTTCACCACCTATTTGGTTATATCTTCCATGGCAATATATTACTGTTACCCAACCATGCTAAATATCTCAAACTTCAGCTCCATAACAAATTGCGCTAATGTTTGCTACGATGGTATATTCATTACATTAAACATTTGAAGCATCTCTAACTCCTTCATGTAACCCTCCTCACATAGCCCCTTTGCCTCAAAATTTGAAATTTCATCAACATCTCTTACTTATTATACTCCTACATAAGTTACCTTTTACATTAGCTTCTCAATGGCCAAGTATTAGCCCCTTTCTCCTTGTCTTTACGCCTCTGGTTCTCAAGTTTCCATACCACGAGCTTATATATTTGATAAACCATATTGGCACAAATAAACTTCAATACATTTGTCATAATAATACACTTAAAACCCTTCTTTATTTGATGTGCCCAATCTAAAAGCTCCTCTAGTGAGCCACCACCTTATGATTGTGGAATGCTCAATTTGATTAAAGTGATGTTTTTATTCAAATAAGTTTGTTTCTTATTTATCAAATTTCAAATTCGTTATCCTTTTCATTCATATAACTTGTCAAGTTCCCTATCCACACCTACCTACCTCCCTTCACATCACTTCTATACGGACAATTAATACCCATGTTTGCTCATTCAAATGTGTTAGAATAGTTTATATAAACTTGTAACTCATTTAACTATTATTCCACAAGCATTATCATTCCCTTAACATTTTGGATGTTAACTTGCATCCTTGTTGTTTACACTTTCATTCATCAACTTACAGCTCTAAAATGATGATAGCAAACAAAATTATTTTACGATTAAACATCATCAAGATATTAGTAATCTCAAACCAAACTCTTCAAATCAGATAAGCTTGGTCGGGGGTTCGAGTCGCAATGGCTACAGACACGCTTATGCCCTTGACCAAACTATGATGTAATATTGAGGCCATACAATGCCTTTGAGTGCCTGACCGTTCAATTCGGGAGGGGGGCTTGTGGTACTCCCTACGGGGGTACTGGCCATCACAACGCCGTCGCCTGAGGGGGCGGGGTGTGATATAAAAAGGCTCCTTTTATGTCACGCTTCACAGTTTACCGCAGCTTATGTAGCTGACGTGATGCCAAGACCACAACCATACAGGCATTGACTTCGGGGGATCACCGTAGTGAATTCCCTTATCAGCATAAGAAGGTATTGTTAACTCCAGCTATAACCTTGAGGGATCGAACTCATCACCTGAGGCTTTTGTTTGCTCCAAAGGCAACGCCTCTCACCAATTGAGTTGCAGCAGCTCAATTGGTGAGAGGCGTTGCCTGTGAGGCAAACAAAAGGCCTTGGTTAGGGGTTTGAGTTGCAATGGCTGTAGACAGGCTTACGCCCTTGACCAAACTATGATGTAATAGTGAGGCCATACAACACCTTTGAGTGCTCGACCGTTCCGTCCGGGAGGAGGGCCTGTGGTACGCCCTGTGGGGGTACTGGCCATCACATTATCGTCGCCTGAGGGGGTAAGGTGTGACAACTTCAAGTTTTTTATGCAAAGTTTAGCTATTAAATTTGACATCTACCCCAATATTGAAAGAGTAAAAACTCCATTATATTGTTATTATCATAATTAACTGAATGTGGTCAAAATTAAAACACCCTCTAAAGATGGGTAATTAAGGGAAAATATTCAATAAATAGAATGATTGAGAAAAAGTATGTTGCATTATACAATGACTTTGTTTAAATAATACTTGACTTGGCTAAATAAAATTGACTTTATGTTATATGGGCTTAAGTAAATACTAGGGCTGATTGAGCTATTGAGTATAATGGGCATAAGAACTTACTTATGAATAAAATTATGTGAACTAAGCAATAATAAGCTAACTAATTATTAAATTAGGGATTGACAAAGGTTTATACCTTTTGCATATTAAATGCTACATTTTTGCAAGTAAACGTTTTGTTTATCGATTTGTGTTCATGGAGCATATAGGTTTGTAGTGACTTTGCACATCGGTTGTACTTCTTAGATATGAGCAATACACAAGCTTTGATAATAATAACAATTTGAGTATTGCTTGTACATCATTGTACCTTCGAACTCATGTCTATGTTTTCAGATGACATGATAGTTAATTATTTAGACCATGGTATACCTTAAAAGGGTAGTTGATAGAACTATGGTTGATATGGTTAGTAAAGCAAATGTTATATTATAATGACCATTGTTGAATTGTGTGAGAACTTTGAATAACGTTGCAATCTGTCAAACCCATTAATGGTAGATTTAAACCAAGGGTCTCGTATGAGACTACTTTTGTTTTTGTTTTTGGATGTAAAGATTCAATCATCCTGCCACCCCCAAAATCTCCATACTTATGGAATTTGCACCTCTTTATTCCCAGTTCAATTCATGACAAAGTCAAGATTAATTCAATATTTCGAGCCATTAGGTTGCTTGTTTGTATTTAAAATCACAAACAATTAAATTTTTGTTGCTACATTATAATCAAGTATGTGTACAAGTACAACATTGTGTATGTTTGTGGTTGTTCATATTGAGTTCATTATGACTCACTCGTTTCTATCACTTTTAAGCGATGACTCTTACATTGATGATGTCTCTAATGCGCATGACTCTTTAGGCAATGACTATTACGTGGGTGATGCGTGGATGACTAATTGACTCTAAGCATTCTAATTACTTCCAGATGATTCCATTGATGCTTCACTTTAAAACTATTTAAATTATTGTTTATGGGCTTTTGATATTTGGAGTTTTGTTTTGGACTTTATAAATTATGTCAAACTTAATGGACTTACCTATGGTTTTTGAACTCGTGAATCTTAGAAATTAATTCCAAACTTAGCTAGCGATTCTAAACATATAATAATCAATCAAAGAGGATGATTAATTAGAAACAGATAAGTTCTAATGAATTGGCTTGTTGCTACTTATTGCTTAATGCAACTGCCAATCCACAATGGTTAATAATACAGATCAATAGTCCATTATAAAACTTGAAATGATGAGGCTTTAGTTGGCATTTAACATTCCAAGACATGGTTTTAATTCTATAAATAAAATAAAATGTTTCATATCTCATACGACTTTTAATCTTCTAATTCAACTTTAAATTTTTAATTTTAATCTATACACTCTACTCCATCACAAAAAAGTCAAACGCTTCAGGCAATATAAAATAACAAGAAAGAACAAATAATTTGTTGTTGTTTTTTATTTAAAAAAAACTAATAACTGGTTTAATTTGGATTATTCAAGGCTTTATTTGATTCATTTGGATTCTTAGCCAAGTAAATCATAAATCGAATTATAGAAGATTACTCCTTGCCCCTAGAAGTGTACGTTTTCGCTTTTCATTTGGCATAGTTGGAAAGAACGAAATTGCTGCTGTTTTGACAACTGCCCATCGTCAATGCAGTGGATGAACATAGCACGAGCAACTGCTAGTGAATTATGGGCGCTTTCTCAGCCAAAATCACACGACTTAGACACTTCTAGGGCGTCTATTGTTCCAAAAGTTAACAAATGTGATTATACTATATTCTGTGATGGTGCATTCAAGGAGACCGCTGCCTAAGGGGGTTTTGCTTCGATTGATCACACTAGACACTGCAAAGGAGGCTTCTTGGGAAAACCTCATGCACATTCACCGTTAGAAGCAAAGCTATGGAGTATACAGTATTTTTTGGGCATAATGCTTAGCTGTTGACAAACAATTACTCTGATGTGTCATTTTTAATGATTCCCAAGAAGTTATTAGCGGGATTACTAGGGATGATGTACAGTTGAATTACCTTCCCTCTTTTCTTGTTCGTTCCAGGGACTTATAGGAGTAGAACCCGATAATGAAGTTGGCGGGGCGGTGCAGGGAAATGAATAGAGTGGCATACTCTCTTGCTGTTGTGATATGGAAGTTGCCCTAGGGCAAAATGTTTATAAAATAATCTAAGTCAAACGTTGTTATTCCTCATTCCTTCTTACATGAGGATATCAGGCTTTTTGTTTTTGGACTTTTGTCTGTTAATGTTTTTAGTTCTTTTGTTCGGCTTCTTTTTGGGACATTGCTTCTGATGCCCAACTCACTAAAGGTGCTTTGCAGACTGATGTAAGCTGTTGTTCTAGGTAGCAAGTTTTGATACAATGCCATGATCTTTGGTAGTTTACCCAGAAAAAAAAAGTTATAGAAGATTCGCATTTCATTGTTTTAGGTAAATTTGGTTAATTAATATCCTTCAGAAAAGGAGTAACCATCCTTCTTTATCATCATCATCATCATTATACCATTGAACTTAGTTGTGCCAATGCAAACACTAACTCGGCATGAAGCATCATAGTATGAAAATCTACATGTGTAGTGGGATTTTCCCTTCTTAACTAAATAAATAGATGTTATTGTTTTATATGGATGTAAAAATAAAAAATAACAAAAATTTTGTTTTATCTTACTTTGCATAGCTTTACTAATAAAGAATAAATAAAAAAAATATAATAATCGTTTTGCATCAATAGCTATAAGATGGATAGGATACATGGGTTTACCAATCATATGCTAGAAGTATCATGACCTATTTGCTTGGACATAAGACATAGGTAAGGTATGTCTCAATGATAGTACTACTAGTAATAAATTATGAAATAGTATATTCCCACATTGATTTTGTCACTCCTAAAAAAGGAGACCTAGTAAGATTATCCTGAAGTTATCATATCATATGTGCATCCATACTATGAGAATCGCCTTACAAGTCAGAGTTTGCAAAGCTCTACTTAATTGCTCGCTTTACAAGTTTCAATTGTATAAATACATATTGATAACTAAGGAAATCTAATTTCTTACAGTTCACCAGAACCGCAGAGGATATGTATCTTTTATGAAATGGCAAAATAGGATAGTTAACCTACATAAAACAAAATCTCATTCAATTATACAATCAATCTAATTTCTAAGTTTATTTTACATAATACAAAGTTCCAATTAATTATGCAATCTATCTAATTCTTATTTCAAGTTCATCTTTTTGTCTTCAAGTAGTCCAATGAAGAAGCACTCTTCATGTAATCCCAGCCTACTCCCAGCTTGAGTTATTCTTGCATAAAAACTATAGGGGTGTGAGCTAAATCACAATTCAATGAATAACTAGACTAGACCACACATAGAACAATTACCAAGCAAGTATAGTTAGCAAACATATGAAATGCAATAATCAACCATATGAGACATGCATAGTTTGGATAACTGGAATCCAAACCATTAGAAATTTACGCCCTCTCTTGGGGGTTGAAGGAACCAGAACTAGTAATTCACACATAGGAGAGATTAAGAACTAATGAAGGGGAAGTTCTTTATAAACTTATTTATTATTTATATACATAAAAGTAACATAATTTCAATTTCATCTTAGAACTTAGAAACTCTACTAAGTATTAACTATTTCATATCAAAACCACAGGCGACGTCCTTTGATGCCTTTTTAGTTCTCGTGCAATTGATAAAACAGTGGAACCTTGCATAGAATTACGAAATTTTAATTTAGAAAAACCAAGCGCAACCAGAGAATTGAAATGTTAATAAGTAGTGTGGTTACAAAAAAATGCATTATATGCAATCGTGCAATGCATGATTGTTTAACTAAATAACCAAACAATATTAAGTTCATATATTAAAGCAACCATTTAATTAACAAACACTCATTGGCAATAATAACTTAATTACTATAAGCAATATATGATCACCTTTATTTTAGTAAGTTAACAACCAAAGCCATCACCAAACAGCAAATAAATACCTAATCCCCACGCGTAGCCAGTTATGTTTATACTCACATATATGCAACTACATCACAAATACAAACAATGTGGTAACGTCAGAGTTACTCACCTGCCATCCTAGCTATATCAATAATCTTTAGGGAAATCCAAAGATTAATCTGTTCCTCCTATGAAATAAAATAATAATCACTCATTACCTTTCTTAATGTATACTTTGTTAAATTTTAACATTCAACTCATTTTTAATTCATTATCTTACACTTGGTTGAAACACAGACTTATATTTATTTTCATTATGCATCTTTTGATCATATTTTAAATATATATCTTTAGTTAATGCGATTATATTACTCATAATTTCTCATGTTTTATACTAATATGTACTTCTTATTTTTATTATCTTGTACATGCCAAAATTCGTGTCTATAGTTCCAAAAGTGTTTCTTAGGTTTAATCTCTTAACTACAACCTATATCATTATATTAGCTATTAAGTATTTAATTTACTTAAGTTTTGCTCTTGGAATTCTATTCTTTCTATATATATGCCGAAACATATATATAGACTTATTCTTGATTTTTATTTATCAAATTCAAGGTTGGATTTAATATTGGGATTATATCATATTGAACTTCAAAACTCTAATTCCTTTAAGTAAACTGAAACCTATATATGTATTTACAGTCGTATTATCATAAGTTTAACTACTAGATTTAAAGTTAAAGTATTATTTACTTCATCTAATATTTAGATTATATTAGGTTGTATTTTCAAAATCTTAATTCTTTTATAAAAGTCAAAATTCATATATGTATATATGTATTTATGTTTTTATGACTTTAACTATTAGATTCAAAGCTAAACACCATTGATAAATTGACACTTGGATTTTACTAAGTTGCATTTATAAATTCTAATAGAATAGAACATATATATCTATCCATAGTTATCTTCTCGAGTTTAATTATATAATAATCTACTTAACTCTCTATTAATTTAAGTATGTGTCTTTTATCCAGTTCAAACATGGATTTCTTACATTATATGCTAAGGCCGAAAGTCCATGATAAGATATAGACAGTTTTTCATTGTCTGTCAATTCATCCCTTTTTCTTAACTTAATAGTCATCTTTTATAAAATCATCATCATTTCTTATTATTCAAGTAAGTATTTAAATAAATTATGATTTTTTATGAAATATGCATTTTTCTAGTAACTACACATTTGAAAATGATATACTCTCTTTATTATTCATGGCCTAACTTTTCGTATTACAATTACACTATCTCTAAGCAAATTGCAAATTATTATGTTTATACCAACTTAAATTAGCCAAAGTTGAATAGGATTTATCATTCTACCTCATTTTAGTTCAATAAAGTCCATTAAGTCGAGTTGAACATAGACTCATCAGCTAAGTCCATTTTATATTTAGATCCCATGTTAAATTTAATCAGTTATTAGATCTATTAATCCATTTAACTTATTCTTAATTATACAAGTATTAACATGTATATATCGTTTTATTTATTTATTTTTTTTATGAAAAGTATCAGAGGGTAGATCATGCTCGTGATAGAGGTCGTGATGCTCATCATTGGTCTCATTACGCCTGTGATCGTGGGCGTATCATAATGCATAAAGAACTAGAGGAGGTCATGCCCTTTATCACGATTGTGATCTAAGCCATGATGGGAATCGTGGTGAAGTTCACACCTATGATCACGCCTGCAATTACCTTTAAAACTTAACTTAGATTGTATTATGAGTATCATCATGCCCGTAATTAGCTATCGTGGGCTTCATCACGCTCATGATGGCCCATAAATTTTAATCCCACTCTATCATGGGCCATACCATACTCGTGATGGATAGGGTAATACCTTATATGTTTTCCTTAATCCATTTTCCTATCTTTAACTTATCTATCTACTTATTTGGTTACATCTTTAACAAAAACACCTCAATATCATCATACAAGTCATATTCATGTGCAATAACAGTCTTACACATTTTTTTTTATAAAATATTGCCTCAACACATATCATCAAACACATACTCTACACAACTATATACATATCTAGGTTTTAACACATATATGTGTATATTACTAATTTATCTTTGTTATCATAATTTCTACATTATATACCTTCGTATCATTTCATTTACTTCTAATCTACACATGTATAAACGTACCTAAAATTTAGCATACATGTCTACATAAAACTAGTTTACAAATTTTATCATAAACCTTACTTATTCTCAAAAATACTTTATCATATTCATATATTGACAACAATTAATTTAAAGAAATCAACTAACTTACTTGTTTTGCAAGTATAGGCTAATTAGCCTTCACTACTACTACCACCACTTCTTAGTTGATGGAGCTTCTCCTAGCTTGATTCTCTACTTCAATCTTGTTTTCTATCTTTAACTTTTACTTGAAATCTTGTTGAATTTGAGATTTGAGTTGATTATTGAGAGAAAAAAGGGAAGAGAAACGAAGAGAATAAGAAAGAGAAATGTAGAAGAAAAGGGAGAGCAGATGGGAAAAATGAAAAGAAGACAAAAAGGATAAGGTTTGATAGATATTTATAGAGGATTAGAGGATCTGGGCTTAACTTTTTATTTGGGTTGGGATTTTTATTCTAAAGCCTTAAAAACTAAATTTGACAAGATAAATTAGAGAATATAAATTAATAAGTTGAGTTAGACATCTAGCTTAGAAATTTAATTAGTAGAAATTTGATATTTAGTTAAAGTTTAAAAATTTAAGACTTAGAAACTGATATTTATGAACAAGCAGTAAATTCAAAACTTTTAGGCTATTTATAATACTTTTTTTATAGTTTTAAATCATCATACATGTTTTTAATCTTACATGATTAAGTTACTAAAAATTAAGCTTACAAAATCAAATATTAAGGGTTTAAGTTTACGCGATTAAAGTTTTAGAATTTAAAGGTTTAAATTATAACTTATCAATTCTATTCCGAATATTGTCTTTCATCTCATGATCATAATATTAAAATATTGATTCTAACCATCGTCATGAGATATGACAAAAATTCATTCTATTATTAGAGTCTTTATTTTTATAATCTAATTTATTACTTATTGATACATGTGAATACTATATTTGCAAATTACTATTTTTAATTACGATTTCTGATTGTGAAAATTTTATGGGGTTTACAAGTTACTAGTTGTTGTATAGTTCCTTTAAATCTATTAGAGTATCAGTAATTTCCTCATTAGTTCATTTAGTTATTATTAATCCTTAATCGTGACAAATTTCAAGATATTGTATTTTGAAATTTTTATTGAAAACAGTTCTAACTCTTAAACTATAATTAAATTGTTTATTATTTGTATGTCCTCAAATCATAAAAATTGGAGAGTGATCTTTACGACTTTTTTAATATTATATACTTGGTGATTATCATATTCAAGTTGTATAAATTAAGGTGTTTACTAATTTTGTCTTTTAGGGACCAAAAACACACTAATTTTGTCTAGAATTTTATTAGTAAGCATTTACTTCAATTTATTAATAATCGAAGTATTAAATTAGGAATAAAATTACATATACCATTATAGTGAGGGCCTCCGGGTGAATTTTTATATCCCCACTCCATGCTTATATTTTTTTTATCCATACTATGGGCATCGTTTAATATAAATTAAAATTATGAAAGAGTGAGGATTTATTAGGCTTGAAAATCTTTATACCTAATGTGTCATAATAAAATGATTTGAAACATGACTATTTATAAAATAGGAAAAAAATGCCAAACTTAGTATTTGAATTTTGTTCAAAAACTTTAATTTAGTATTTAAACTTTAAAGTGGTCAACTTAATACTGTTGCTATATCTACTAGCTTACTGTCACCGTTTGCTCTATTTTCTAATGTGAAGTAAACAACCTATTAATGCAATACAATGATAGGGGCATTAATAAAATTTCAATGATAGGGTGTCTATTTTATGTTTGTAAATAAATCAAATGATATTAAGAAGTTAATAAAAATAGTCTTAATAAGATTGATTGAGTATTGGATCGTTCACTTCGAATTTTAGGTATTAAATTAATTTTTAATGTAAAATTTAGGTACCAAATTTAACATTTACCATATAAAACAATTATATTGCATAACATAAAAGTATAATATATCTTGATGCTTCAACTTATTTGGTAGAGTATCTTGAATTTAGATCTTTATATTAATGAGCAATAGGTCAATGATCATCAAGGAAGTGTCCGGTGCCGCTACTCCAATAATAAAGTTAGAACGATGCATGAGAGAATAAATACAATAACACAATAACATGCAAAGGTTACTAAACTTATCATTGGAAGAAAATCGGGTAAGATTTTGTAGATTATCTTAGACAATAATTATCTATTTATAGAGTTTGTGGAAACCATGAAGGTTACATACTTAGCAATTGAAGAGTTACTAAGCTACGGTCAAGGAACACAAGAGACTTGGTATTGTGGTACAGATGGGATGTAATAAAGTTGGCTAATTGCTAAATGTCTTAGCAGTGTAGTGAGACTAATTAAAAGAGTTTGAGAAAGCCAAGTGCACCTAAGGTGGCAAGCAATATAACTATTGAGCCAACTCATACTTTTGTTGGACTTTTAAATATAATAAGAAATAATATTTATTTTATATTTTTTTTCTCATTACAATAGATAGTTATGAAAAAAATAATAATTATCTTGCTATATAACAGTTTCTCCTTTTGACATTGAATCTAGATCAAAATCATTGCAACCTAAAAAAATGAATAATATCTCTTTAAGGGAGAGAAGATGCTTGGAAGAAGAAGTAGGGAAAAAAAACTAAAAGAATATTATTTTAAGTTAATATATATATATGTATATATAAACATTGTAATGGTTTAGAGATGATCTATTAGGGATAAAAAAAAAAAGAAAATACCAGGGAAAAGGAATAAAATATTATTATTTTTTAAAAAATTACAAAATTATCATCAGGATGAAATTAATCTCGATTTTAGGCAACATGATCTCATCTCTTGAAGAGATGAGGTCATTAGTGCTTGACCTTATCTCTTGAAGAGACGAGGTCAGGCCAAATTCCCTCACTTTCCATTTGTTCTTTGAAAAATAGATCCTTTTTACAGTTATAATAAAACCTGTCAAAATTGTAAACCCTGGTATTCTTAGTAGTTAAGTAAACCCTGGGAGTTGAAAAGCGAAACCCTAATCCAGCCAGTTTAAGTCTAGTGAGAGAAGCTTAGGAGCCCTAAATCCGGCTTTCCTTCGGTTTCATAATAAAAGAAGTTTTATAACGTAAATGAATATGAATTATTGTTTTAAAGTATATTTTAAACCTTAAAAAGTTTTAAATTCGGGAATTTTTCAATTCCAGGCCTTCCCGAGCTCAATTATGGAAAAACGTGTCCCGGGACCACAAACTCAGAAAAATATTCCGGAATATTCATTAGAACCAAAATTTTATAAGGATTTCAAAAATATCAATTTTATAATTTTTCGGGCTATAAAAATTATAGTTATAGCCTTTTTCTCGTATTTTTGTTACAACCGGTAAAATAGATGTCTTGTCTACTATTCACAAGTACAACCTGCACTATACACTACCCATACCCTATTCTTACATCCTTACAACTACTCATTTCAATTTTCTTTTCCAAGAAATTTTGTTTCCTAAATAATTATTACATTTTATTACATAAATTACAAATTTTATCAAAATTTCAAATCCCTCTCTCTCTCACCCCCTCATGGCCGGCGCACCCCCCTCCCCATTTCCCTATCATTTGTTTTATTTTTACTTCTTTATTACAATTAAAACCCTAATGCATGTAATATATAAGCTCCTTTTTCTCTCTCTCCCCTTATTTTCACTCTTCTAAAATTTTACAAAAGTTGAAAACCCTCTCTTCTTTCTCTCTATATTGTCGTGACCCCCTCCTCCCCTCACACTCACACACACAAACTCATTTCCTCTTCTTTTCATCTCCACATCTCCATTTAGGTGATGATTCTAAGCTTTATACCTACATTATCTTGTAATGACAAGATCATTCTTGAGTGTTTTCCACTTTTAATCCCAATGAGCATATGCTAGGGACATGAAAACACTAATACAAGAATATCAAGCAATCACAAGAAGTAGATATTGTGTTTAAATGAGTTTTTGTTGAGATATTACCTTGTTCATGCATGTAAAGTAGAGATCTTGTATAGAAATTTATGTTCATGCCATAAAACTCATGATTCATGCACTATATATGATAGATCCAGTGTTTAGACATTCGTACCTTCATCTACATTCATGTTCATATAGTTATCTTGAACTTTCATATATTAATGATTATATAAGCTTTGCCTTGCATGTATATATATATATATGTGTGTGTGTGTGTGTGTGTTAGATGATAGATCTTCATGTATAGAAGGCAAGAAACTTGAAAAAGAAAAGATTTTGGTTAGAAATGTCATATGGAAATTCGGATAATTTTGGAACTCTATTTTAAAAACCACCAAAACCACTTTAAAACTCATATTTTTCATGAAAAATGGAAGGTATATGTAATAGGTATCCTTAAGGAATGATTTTTATAAGTTTAAATGAGTTTAGACATGAGTAATATGTAAAACAAGTAGAGAAGTTGGAATGGAAAATTATGAGATAGTGATTAAATTGCTAAATTCGTATTTTGGAGTAATGCCTACATAAACAATTAGTGTCCAAGCTCAAATTGCATGTTTTATGAGTTAAATGAAGTCTTTAGGCAATAGATATAATAAAGCTTCAATTTTTGATGCATTAAACAAGTTTTATCATAGGAAAAATGCAAGAAAAGAAAATTTCCAAAATTCGGATTTTTGTGAAAAGCTTGTTTAAAAACATATTTACCAAGTGAAAAATGTGAATTTCTATGTATAAATGAAGATCATGGATAGTATAGATGTTAAGAACTCATTTTTATTTAAATAACGAGTAAATTCCAAGAATAAAATCCTAAAAACCCTAGGGAATGTAAAGTTGGAAAGAATAGATTTTTAGAAGTGACCATCATGGAGTTTTATGATAATTGGGAGTTCATAAGAGTTCATCATCAAAAATCATCAAGACCATGCATGTATTGAGATCATTACATGACATTCATACTAAGAATTCATTCATATACTACCTATACATGAATCATCAACTAGAAACATTTTTACCAATTGCAAAACAATTTTTCGGAAAGAGGAAAGTTACAGAACAGATCTGAACCCACTGTTCCGTGACCTTAATGTTTTCAAAACTTGAAAATAATATTAGAAATAGATAGATCTTTCGAAGTAGATAGAAATCGATATAAAATTTGCAAAATTCCGAGTTAAAATGACCAAGTTATGGCTTTTTAAGTTGGAACTTCCGCAAATAGCGAGAATTCCGATTTTGTGTAGTTTAGATGCATAGCTTGAATTAGTTTAGTGATGAGATTCTTATTAGGTTGTTCTTATTTGGTAGGTGATCCCGAGCAAGACGATACCCTACCACCCGACTACTACTATTAAGAGACCGGCGTACCATGGCCGAGTAAGTATTACTTCCGCTCTCAATTATTGCTTGTGATTGTATTGATAGTGGCATTAGTTGTTTAGGCAAAGATAAAAACGATTATGCATGATGGGGTATATGGGAATTATATACTTGTCTGTTGTTGATATGTGAAGTTGAACTTAAGGAATATCGAAACCGAGTGTCAAGCTGTTGCTGGTTTAGCGAGAATTTATATTGATTGTCTGCGAATAATTGTTGGTCACCTAAAAGAATCGTATTAATCTATAATGGACCTCAATTATAATTGGACTCATTCATTTCACGATGGGGATGGAGCATTAGCATTTGTTGGTTTTTCGTGACCCATAAAACGAATATGTTGGTTAATCGTGATCCATAAAACGAAATTGTTGGTTAATCGTGATCCATAAAACGAATTATTGTTCAGTTGACAGTGAGCTTAAACGACGTCGTACCGCATGATTCGTTAATCTGCTAACCCGGGATGGAGGGCGCAAGTCCATCCACATATGATTTCCGGTTGGTCATATGTTTATTGAACTCATTTGCTTGATGCATATCATTTGTTTGAGTAACCACTTGTTTGAATGATTTGTCTTAATTACGATATGGAAGTTTTCACTCACTAAGCTAGTTAGCTTACGCCCCTATAGTTTTTACTTGTTGTAGCATGAATTCATTTGGCTTAGGCCAAGGCAGGCTACAGCTCAGGTACCGGAGCTAGGAGTTTCCCTTAGAAGTTTATTTCGATTTTGTTTAGACTTCCGTTGGAAACTAAAGGACTCTGGATGACTGTAATGGACTTAATATTATTTTGCGGGGGAATGCCCCTTAGACTTTGTAAAGTATATATGTGTTTTGGTTTATTATTTATGGCTAATGAATGCCACATTAAACTTCTTAACTTCATTGATTGAGTATTCTATTGTTGTAAGGGGACGCTTTACATCTATACAAGACTCCCGAAGGGCTCGGATAGAATTTCGAGAGTCTTATATAGTATGTAGCGGGCTATTACGTTTATGATACCCTATAGGGCGTGACAAAAATCATATATAAACAACTATATAAGCCATTAGCCATCCTCCACTATGGCTAAACAACTTCCAAACTTCAGTAGTATTCCCAAACCCATTCTAATTAAATGCAGTCTCGATCCTAAATCATTCAACCACAAAAGTATTGCTAAAATTTTCTTCACAAACATAATATAGAACTCAGAAAATATAATATGAAATCAATGGCCAATTGTTTCTTTTCATCAAATGTATAAGAGAAAAGGAATATAATAATCATAAAAAACTAATAATCTATATCCAACAATCAGAAAATGGGAAATTCTACTATCTACTACTAGTGGTGTTTGCCTCACTTCCCTCATCCCCGTCTCACAAATGTCTGGGCAAATGGTGTACGTTGATGAGGATATTGTGTAGATGGATTAATTTGTGTAACTGTGCCATCCTTTTCTCCACCAGCAGCATTGTATGGATGAAATGAGACAGGGTCTGGCTCTACCTGTGTGAGTCTGTCCCTCATATCATATGATAGTGACGGTCGTCTCTTTTGTGGAGTTAGGGGGATATGGAACTTTGTATGACGGGTCTGGCATAGGGGTGTCCCCCAGATGAGTATGGGATGGTGATGATGGGCCAACCTTGTGAAGAAAGAATGGGGAAGAGCCAGGTTGATCGAGTGAAGGTACATGGGACGACTCAGGCTCGTCCTTGATTTGTATACCTCGAGCACGGCCTTGCTCCTAACCTCGTCTCCACCCACGTCCACGCCTCCTTCTATGTGGATGTCATCTCTGAATTGCCTGAGGCTGTGGGTCATCCAATGCTGGTGCTGGTGCTGGTGGCGGTGGATCATTAAAATTGAGTCCCATAAACTCATCAACTACACGATAGACATCTCTTGCAGTGAAATGAGTAATTTTTAGAGGCATGTGTGGGACTCTATAAATGAAATTTACCTGCAAGCAACAGAAAAAATGTATATTGGTGAATAACGAAAACACAGTACATTTCTTTACACAGCTTATTGAGTCAGTGAGCTTACCATATAGTGTATGATAGCCCCCGTGCGATTGATTCAACATCGGATGATCGCTTAATACCATTGGAAGTAATCATCAGATGTATCGATAGGCATATATGGCATCTCAACAATGCGATCACGCCGACCATCCCATTCAGCTATCCACCTAGCGTGCTCTATGTGCCAGTTCCACTCGGAACGCCCCCGCATGTCAATCTCTTGGAGGGCTCTCATGTTGGTAGGCGGGTGTGGGATCCCCTGGAAGCCACCAAATTGTTTGAGCACCCCATCTAGGTAGTAGTGCTTGACTAGATGGAAGCCACCAAATTGTTTGAGCACCCCATCTAGGTAGTAGTGCTTGACTAGATGGAAGCACACTAGCGGGACTCGTGCACTCCAAATGTCACAACCCTCTTGGTAGTATGGAGGCAGGGAGTCCATGATAGGACTGTAAGGGTTCCACACAACCTGTTGAAGGGAAAAAAGTACACTACCAATTAACCAAACATCAAAATGTTGCAATTTGAAGGAAACAAGACATTGAAAATCAATTTTAAGGAAATAAGGCAATGAAAATCATACCTGATGCTCGGTCTGTCGATCTAAAGATTTTTGATACTCAATTAGCAAGTGGGTGGATACACTGGTCACATCAAAAGTCGTACCCCAATGGCTGATGAGTGGGTGCCCCGCAGTAACTGTTGTAACCTGTTGACGAATCGAGGCAATATGAGGGAAGTGCTCCCATGCCCATATTTACAGGACAACCAAGTGTCTCACAATATCCCCCATGTCCATGTGGGAAGCCAAGCATAGCTGCCTATATAGCCATGTCAAACAGGCTACTCCCAACGCGTACTGCATGGCCCTCTCAAAGTCCTGGAGCAGCTACAAATACATCAGGTGGACGTTATTTAATGACTTGTCCGCAAATGTAAATCCACTTAGCAGCAACAATATATACGCCCTAGTGTAGCGTTTGATCATGGCATCATCTACAACATCTAGTAATACTTTGTAGTGAGTATCTAACCACGATATCTTCACACAACTACCATCCATATTTGTATCGGGCACGGATCGGAGTCCTAACAGCTCCTTACATAATCCAGGCCAATCTATTTGAGTCGTGCTCGTAACTGTGTTGCCATCTACAGGTAGGCCAGTCAGGATAACACCATCCTCCAACGTAACAGACCATTCTCTCGTGGTCATGTGGAAGGTAAGGGTCTCTGGCTGCCATCTCTCAACCAAAGCCGAGGTGAGGTGCCAATCCAGCTGAACGAATGGCATATGAGCTGCCCAAATGAAACCCGCCTGGGATAGGAATGGCAGTAATCGATTGTCTATCTGCGTAGGTACGCCATGTTATTACCTCAACTTCGCCTCTCTATAACGACAATGCAAAATCACATGTAAAGTCCACAAGTTTGTAAGAAACATTAATTACTTGTTATAAGGTATGGATTGCAAAAATAAACTTACCTGCCCCTCCCAGGCTAGTCTCGACCAATGAACATGCTGCTCCGTAAGCATTAAGCTATCTGTCGGTCCAGGATCCATTTGTAAGAAGAAAGAAATGGATATTTTTAGTAGAGGCATAGGTAGATTAAAACAAGCAAAGCAAACATAAGATAAAAGCATGTCACATTAGTATAGTAGAACAAAGCATATGAGAACAAAGAGTTACCACTACGACTTATCTGGGCCATTACCGTTCTACTAGCTAACCCCCTATTTGGACAACTTCGAATTTTATGCCATGATTGCCCACATGAATCACATGAGTAACCTCGTGGGTCTTCTCGAATATCCATATCATTTTGGAAGCAGTTTTCTCTAGGCTTACCCCTTTTCCTAATAAGTCCTGGCATAGGGTGTCGTTTTGTTATGTCCAAACGAGTCCAATTAGCCTTATCGGCTGTAGGTATGAAGGAAGGACCATACCCGAACTGTTTTAAGATATTCAGTTGGAGGTCCTTTGCCCTTACATTTGGAGAATTACGAATCTCCAATATGATGCTCCTAGACATGCTAACGGAATCCAACTGAGAGTGATCCTGTCCAGTGATTTCATCCAAGCAGGTATGGGGTCTTTCATACTTAGTGATGTGAAACCACCCACCATGTTTCCTATAACTGCCTTTGAGTTTCCACTTACAACCTCTGTTATGAGCATTAGTACATTTAACTGCCCATGATCTTGGGTCTGAGTCCACCACCTTGAAATTATAATGGTTCGTTATGTGCCACATTTTAACTGCCCGTATGAGATGATCTTTTGTCTCAAACCGCATCCCAACCTTGAATTCATTGCTGAAGCTCCAATTCTCAACACTTATTTCCTGCTCATCATTATATGTAGCATAAGTACTACCAACTTCAGCATCGAAAAAGGGTATTGGCACTGAGCTCCCTACTACATTAATGTCAGTAGGAGCAATGAAGCAGTGTCGGTCATTTCTCATTGGTTGTACCTTGGTAAAAGCATATTGTTAGGGAAAAGCTTCGACATTATGATTTTCATCATCATCATAGTCGTTACTTGATTCACTTGCCGAGGAGTCTTACATGGCATCTGTATCATGTCCACTTTATCGAGGTGGGTGCACACATTTCCACCTATGCGCTACCTATTACCTGAACTAGAGTAGAGTTTGAGTCTACTAACCCTTCTCTCCCAATATTTCTATCAATGCCCATTTCCTCTGCAGGTGCCTGTGACAATACATTTTCGAATATCTGCACATAAGCAGCCACTGACCATTCTGTATACACCAACATCTCCTGTGCAGCATCATCATCGGTCATTGGAATAATATCATAATGCGATGTTCTATCTCCAATAGCTACCCTATGATATAGCTTCACCCGATATGTACACCTATTTACCATTAGTTTATTACAAATGATGTCCAGTATTTGTTCCTACGTAGAGTTCTTACTAACATTGACCACAACAACCAACAGCTTATCAGAAACCAAAACCATCCTCCATTTGGACAGTGTCGCCATGAGCGTACGGTATTAACTTCGCCCTATCCATTTCCTCACCGACCCTGCCATCTCATAAAAAATAGCTTGAATACATGAAATTTGCAACATCACATTTATGAATTGAACTCTTGTAATATTTAACATAACTCCTAATGCTACTATATATACCCCTATCTTGTAATAGTATATGGACATAGTGTATGAATAAAATCAACGGTAAATATGAATGATATGACTAGATTTTCAAAGTTAAAATTAAAATTTTCTAATTTATAATCTATTTTATTTGTATCACTTTATATAAAATTAATTTCTCTTTTGAAACTAATTACAATATTAATTCTATATTTGACCTTAATTTTAAATGTTGATTTATATTACGTAAAATTTTTTCTATTTTTGAACAAACCTATGTATCATATTAAATTCCCATAATTAATATAGAACACATACATATACAAAAAAAATAAAAAATAAATTGAAATTTGTGGAATCATACAACCAATATTCCCATAACTCACACAACCAATATTCAACAATGTAACATTAATAATTCAAAAAAAAAAGAGAGTAAAATTTCGGAATCATACAACAATAAATATTCCCATAACACATACAACCAATATTCAACAATGTAACATCAATAATTCAAAAAAAATTTCAAAAATTACGCAATCATATAACAATTCATCGGCTTTCTTTTTCTCCTCTTTTCTCGCATGAAGCTTCTTCTCTCAACGAAATTGCTTCTTTCTTAACGTCAAGTGATCCAAAATTCTCAATATTCGGAGCAAATTATCTTCAATCAATTAGAATTTGGGGGTTTAGGGTTAGGGTTAGGGTTTTCGATTTGGGAATTTGAGGCTTTTGAAGTTTTGCGGAGAGAAAGAATGAGAAGGAAGGAGGCTGGATGGGGTTTTAGGTCCGCTAACCTCGTCTCTTGAAGAGACGAGGTTGTGCCCATCACATGACCTCGTCTCTCGAAGAGAGAGGTCAAGTATTACAAGATGATTTGATCTCTTAAAGAGACGAGTTCATATTACTTAAAATCGAGATTAATTTTATATGGGTAGTAATTTTGTAATTTTTTATCCCTTTTTCCAAATTACCGAACCGTATAATTTTTTAGACAATAACAATAATATTTGTCCTTCTACTAAACCCTAAGCATCAGAATTCAGACATTTTATTGGGGTTTATGGGTCATCTTCTTCCTGCTCGTCACGTCTAACTACTCTCTCTCTCTCTCTCTACATCCACACTCCTCTGACCCCTTCGCGCCTGATCTTCATCGAACGAACGTCTCCGTAATATTACTCAGCACTCACAGCTTTTTAGTAATCCTGCTTTCGATTCATTATACGAACTCAAGCCAAAGCCACTCTTATCTCATTGATTTCCATAGACAATGCAGAAAGATCCGTCCTTTCTCTTCTCCGGAATCCATTTCGACCGTAAGAAGTTCGCCAACGATTTGGCTCGCTTTCAGGTGATAATTATAAATGGAAATTACAGACGAAATGTTTTCCTTTATTTCCAAATTTGTTTAATTTATGGTGACTTGATTTTTTGGCCTTCATGCAGGAGAAGAAAGTGAGAGATGATTCAGTGAGTAATTCGAGTTTATCCGAGACAGTTGATGAAGTACCAGAGGAAAAGGTAGTGTCTTTTAAGGAAAAGAAGAGAAAGAGGAAGGCAGCGATTTCAAGTTCAGGTGATTTATCATTCCTTCTTATTAGAATTATTACCATTATTGAGAATTGTGTTTTATTAAGGCTTATGGAATTGGTATCGCATAGATATGATATTGTAAAGAGGCTGAAATCCGTAGTTTTTGTACGACAAAGTTTCCGTGACCGGTCCGTTTTTCGGCGTTCCCTCCAATCACGAGTTGATATGTACATTCAAAAAAAGAAAAAAAAAAACCAGAATCCCAATTAAATATGTTATTGGATGTGAAACAGATATGGATGCATTGCAGACAAAGAAATTGGTGCATTTTCAAAGCATTCGGTGTTGTGTGAATGCCCTGTTAAATTTGAATTTAATAGACATATTATACTGGAATTAACTGTGACATCGAGAGCTCAATTCATTAGCATCTAAAAGGCAGAAATAGCACTGTCGCGTTTGGTTGTGATTTGGTAGTTAATTTCAGCTAATAAGTTGCATTTTTTTTTGCACTGGGGGCTATTTTGAATTCCAGATGTGGTGGAGGGTTTTAGTGTCTTCAAAAAATCAAAGTCAAGACCTAAAACAGAGGAACCTCCAAAGAAGGACGAGGACAAGCTTACAGAGGAAAAGAAAGAACTTCATAGGCAAATGGAGGTTAGATCCTCGAGATGCAAATCATGGTTATATATGTTTTGCTTTTCTGTCTCATAAGTGTTCTCAGTGGTCATCTGTTTCCTTTTTTCTTATTTGTGGTGCCAGCGAGATGCAATTTTTCGCAAGAAATACAGCATTCATGTTTCAGGAAGTAATATTCCGTCCCCTCTTCGGAACTTCTCAGAACTAAAATCTAGGTAACATTCCTTCTACTTGGAGGTGTCATGGTGGGCTTGTGGGAGCACTTTCGGATACAACTTCACTTACCTTATCAATGTTTTTTCTAGATGAAAGTCAGATATATTACCTTATTAATGCTGTAAGGACATTGTTTAGGTTTTCAGCTTCTAATGTGTTGTTGATAAAAGCAAGCATACATAAGAAAATGTCAAACAAGCTGTTTATGATCGCAATAATGTAAGCTGGCTAGCTGATCTTTCATATATCAGTATCACTAGCCAGGATTGACCATGTTCATGTTTTCTCGCATTTTACGCATGATTACAGTTCTGTAACTCTTCTTTTTCTAGGTACGGATGCAAATCTTATGTATTACGTAACATCTCAGAGCTTGGTTTCAAGGAACCCACCCCAATTCAGAGGCAGGCTATTCCAGTCCTTTTATCTGTATGGACTTTATTTTGTGATGCATGATACCTTTTAATATCAATCCACATTTTCTTATATCCCATTTTTCGTATGAATGTTAAACTCAAGGAAGATATTCATTCTATTAGGGTCGGGAATGCTTCGCTTGTGCTCCTACTGGTTCTGGAAAAACGCTGGCATTTGTGTGTCCTATGCTTATGAAACTTAAGGTAGAATCTCAATCCCCTTTTTTGCTTCATTTCATGCTTGATATAAGCCCCTGATATACCTTCATATGTTAAGAAAGCAACAAAAAATGGAATTCGTGCTGTTATCCTTTGCCCAACCAAGGAGTTAGCTGCTCAAACAACTAGAGAGTGCAAAAAGCTGGCCAGAGGAAACAAATTTCGTATTAAGCTGATGACTAAGGCACTCTTAAGCAATCCTGACTTGTCCAAACTACGCTGTGATGTGCTTATATCTACTCCTCTTCGGTTGCGGGTAGCTATCAAGAAAAGGAAGATGGATCTGAGCAGGTACTTTCTAGTGAAAGCAGAAACTTTTCACATATAGAATCTCCTTTAAAAAACCATATGTGGGTTTTCATATTATTTTAGACAGCTCCAGCTGTAATGAGGGCAAAAGAATCATGCCTTTCTGGTTAAATGTCTCTATTAGCCCTCCGTGCGCGCCCCCCTCACCCCCAAAACCACTTCTCTCCCTCCCACCCCACCCCCACCCCCCCCCCCCGCCCCCCGGGCCCCCAGGCCTGGGGGTCTCCCTTGACTTTCTCTTCCTTGTTAAGAGGATAGATCTATTCAAGTGACATGTTTAGGGTTTGCATAAGATAGTTCCCTAATCCATATGCAAATAATACATCAGCAGCCAGCATGACAGTACTATATTTTAAGTGCAGTGGAGTATATTCTAATATAGGATACAGAAGTATGAACAGTGAACTTGTTTTGTACATAGTGTTCTACAAATTTTCCTCCTTAACACTGATGCTACCTATAATGGGTAGTTTCTCTTTCCATTCTGTCCGTTTTAATGGAATTACTTGAAATAATTAAAAAAAGAAGAAGAAGAAGTATGAGCTATCATGTTTACAGCAAGTTATTGTTTTTTATTCAAAAAGGGATAAATTATTGAGAACCATGTAAAAAGCACATGCATCTTTTATTTGACTGCCTCAATAGTTCAATGATTGCCCTTCAGGTATCATATAGATGGTAGCACTAGCTTTAACGAATCATTGGGATTCCATGTAACTTGCATTTTTGCTGATATACAGGGTTGAGTATCTCGTCTTGGATGAATCAGATAAGCTGTTTGAACTTGGCTTGGTAAAGCAGATTGATGCTGTTGTCAAAGCATGTTCAAATCCTTCAATAACTCGTTCATTGTTCAGTGCTACTTTACCTGATTTTGTTGAGGAGCTTGCTCGCACAATAATGCATGATGCCGTCAGAGTTATTGTTGGGAGGAAGTACGTGATATAAATTTTGCAACATACTCCCCCCTTTTATCTTGTTGTTCATCATATCATGTGCTGTTTGACAGGAATACTGCTTCTGAAACGGTCAAGCAAAGGTTGGTTTTTGCTGGAAGCGAGGAGGGGAAATTGCTTGCTCTACGCCAGAGCTTTGCAGAGGTATACTCTGTACTGCTTATATATGGTAAATAGAGGGTATACGGACTAAATTTCTGCATGCATTTTGATGATTCCCTTCATGTGCCCTGGTACTTACTAGAAAACTGTTTGATCAATTTCTTATACTTTTCTTCTTTCTTAGGTTTGTGGTTTAAGACAAATCTGGTTTGTTTCTGCTCACTATGGTATATATTTTGTTTTGTGGTTTATGGAGATCGAATTCTTGTTGCAATTTGAGGTCAATGTTCACTGCAAAATCAGCACGGCTTTATTACAACTATTTAGGATCTGGAATCCAATAAGAAAATTATATCTTGAGCATCATATGCCAACATGTAACTTGGTAGTTAGCTTTTCACTTGCTTGACATCTGATGGTGTTTGGCCAGTAAGTTCTTATTAAACTTGCAACTTTAATATATTAAACTTTGCTACCCTTTAATGTGTGTGTAGAGCTTGAACCCACCTGTTCTAATCTTTGTGCAAAGTAAGGAGCGGGCCAAAGAACTTTATGGGGAGCTGGCATATGACAATGTCAGAGCTAGTGTGATCCACTCTGATCTGTCACAATCACAGGTGATCTACCTTTTTTTATATATTTATCGTTCCTTTTCTTTTAATCTGACCTTACCCAAAAAAATTTACTTTCTTTATTATCTGTTGCTATGCCTTTGGTAAGAGAATGAGGAGGATGGTATGGGAAGTGGTCCTGATTGTGCTGTTGAATACAATAAATATTGTCATTTACCACATGGGAGTCACAAACTTCAAATGTGTTTGAAGTGGTCATCTATTGAAATTTGTATGATTAAGGAATGATGTTCATAAAAAAATTGTATTGAGGATGCTCTGTCACAAAGATCTCTAGTATATGGATTCCAGGAAATCTTAGTCTAGGTGGAAGCTTATGTGCATTCAGTTCAAGTAAATGTATTAATCGTGGGATCTGCATCTGCTATCTGCATGTTTCATGCTTGTCAAGAGATACCATCTTTTCACTTACTCTCTTACTCTTATGCAGCGGGAAAATGCTGTCAATGATTTTAGGGCTGGAAAAACATGGGTTCTGATCGCCACTGATGTTATTGCTCGTGGGATGGACTTCAAAGGTGTCAATTGTGTCATTAATTATGATTTCCCTGATTCTGCAGCAGCTTATATTCACAGGATTGGTATGTTCAATCATTTTCAAATTTTATTACGTTTGTATCATACCATTACGCGACATATCTTTGGAGTTGTTAAGCCCAGTCATATTGGTATGATGATGCCAGTCTTGTGAGAAGGTTGAAGCCCCCCTCTCTCCTTCCTATCTGGAAAAAGGAAAGAGTAAATCTTGAGAAATATGCATCACTGATGTGAAAAAATGGTTCCCAAGCATTAGAAATTAACTTAAGAATGTGAAAAAATGGTTCCCAAGCATTAGAAATTAACTTAAGAAACCAAAGTTCCTTGTCCATATAACATACTCAATAGTTAACCATCAAAAAATCTTTTCTGTGTATGCAAAGTTCATTTTAAATGTTTATGAAACATAATGTGACAAATGGTTTTCTGCCTTATGTGGACAGTTGATGTTGAATTATTTTGATAATTTGTCTAAGTTAAGATACAAGTGTTAAGAATTTTTGTGTGTGTATTTTTTATATTTGGAGAGAATTGTGCCAAGTATTAAAAAAAAATTTGTGTGTGTTTTACTTTTTAAGAGAATTGTGCAATGTGGTAATATCTGAGACTATTCACAATGTTGAAACTATAAAAAAGATTGGTATTTTTTCTTGAGGGATTAATTATGGCAGGCAATGTTTGAGATATACATCCTTCTAGATCTTATATGTGGTTTGTATCAATATTAATGAAAATTTAACTACTGCTGTGTGTAGGTAAGCAACTACAAATTCACATGATTTTTGGTGTGAATGGATAGTTGGATGTATAATTGAATCTTGGATTAATTTCAGGAATTTATTGAAAATGATGCTGGTATTTTCCTTCCGTACTGTTGCTTAGACTCAAGACTAGAATGTGACCAAGTTTTCTTGATGCATCGACAGGTCGATCTGGCCGAGCAGGAAGGAGTGGAGAAGCTATCACCTTTTACACGGAAGATGATATTCCATTTCTGCGCAATATAGCCAATGTAATGACCGCTTCAGGGTGTGAAGTTCCCTCTTGGATAATGTCATTGCCGAAGAAGAAGTGGAAGAGACATCGGCCACAAAGAGATTCCATTTCAACCAAACCAAAAGATGACACAGAATGAAAAGGCCTCTTTCAAAAGCTTACTAACTGATCTCGCCTTCTTTCTAGATCGACCTTGATCAATTATACACTTGTTGGGGGGGGAGGGCATCTCTAAATGTGGCGAAGTGCCCTTCTCTCTTCTTTAAGCGGAATCTGCCTGTCTTTTTTTCCCCCTCTTGCAACAAGTAGGCCCAGGGCATTACTTGATTTTTGGCTTTCTCTGTACTTTGCGTTCTGAATTTTCAAATTGCAGTTCGTGAAGTTGATAGCTTATAGGATGATTCCTATTCCGTCCAGGCATTAAAAGACGGTGATTTGTGTAATGTCATCGTATATTTCTGTTTTAAGGTCCTTGCGTCTGTCGGCAAATTTCATACTGAGAAACTAGCCTAGAGGCTTGAGCTATGATTATTAGTATTCAAATTATCAGACCACAGTCGAGTGGTTTTTACTTACTGCAGCATCCAGCTTTCGGATCACAAAATGTAATAAAACTTAAATTTTTTTTGTTATTCTTTTATTTTCAATTCATATTTGCTTGGCTTGTATGTAATGGTGGAAATCAAGGGGGAAAAGATGGACTAAGATTTTTTCAAAATATTTAGTAATTCATGGGATAGACAGATAGAACTCATAGAAGTTGAAGTCTTGAAGATGATTTGCATCTTCTCTCTTTTTGATTCCACTTGTCCATACATAATAACATCAATAATTTGTATTACATTGAGCCATTCGAGCATGCATGCTTTTACTGGAATTTCATTCCAACGAACATAACCTGTCTCAATGTCAGTAAGCACGGCATCTTGCTTTTATCTTCAGCAATACACCTGAAGCTATCCGTTCATTTTGAGCTGCAACGGTTACCGGAGATCAGGGGCCACTAGGATATTCAAGGTGCACTGGGATGGTCTGCCTCTTCCTTCACTACAAGAAGACCCTCACATCCAGTGTCATTCTATGAAAAGGTTTAAATAACAGAATGCAATCAATTCAGCGCAGCATTAGGGTGCTTTGGGTGAAGCATCGATTCAGCATAGCATTAGGGTGCCTTGGGTGTGGTATACACTGGCTTCAAACTTATATGCAAAGCAATTCCAATTTCCAGGAGATGACTGTTTTGAACATTTTTAATATGCATTAATGGAGTCCAAACTTCAGGCATCGGTTTGGTGAGGCATCTATGGCTATGAACTTATGGATCTGATTATGATGAAGCTCTTGTATGTTTGAAGATACTCCCGATGTTAGAAGTGGGGTGGATGAACACTTGTACCAAAACCATCCAAGGAAACATCGCCATAGGTGATTTTCATTTTCCTAGAGGATCAATTCTCTTTCTTGATATGGCAGGATTAGATCTATAACAGGTGTTTTCTTGCAGGAATAAGTTCCGGATTTTTGAGACCAGAAAGTTCCCAGTCTTCACTGCTTGGCCTCTCTTGTTGCCCAACGTAAAGAAGCCACAGGCACTGATAAACCTAGGCCACAAAAACAGCACAATCTGACCGCACCCACCATATGCCACGTTGCCAACAAACACACATCTGTCAGATGCACCAAAAACCCAGCAGATAAAAGATAACATAAGCAGAGACAAGGGAATCCATGAACGCAAAACCAAAATAATAAAAAAGGAAATCAAGAGGACATGAGATTACCTGGACCAGATGGTTGCCTTGAGGGTTGAAAAAGGCTTGAACGGGATTTTGTGGTAGAAGGCAGCAGAAAATTTAGCCCTGTATAAAAGTGGCAATCAGAATGTCTAAGTTCCCACCCCCCAAAAACCTCTAAATTCCTTTTCGTTTTTTTTTTTTTACTTTTAACTTACTTTGAATAGACGATGAAACACACAGACATGTACAGGTGATGCGTTAACTCTTGAAGAAAAATCAGTCCTTTGCCAATCCTAAGCAATAATTTCCATGTTCTAATGAAGGATTTATTCCTAGTTGGTGCAAACCCAAGATAAGAGAACTTTTCCTCACCAATATATATGCCCATATAGAAAACTCAAGCTAACCCTCTACCCAACTGCCTATGGGTGCTTTAAAATCTACATGTCCTCGGATCATGATTGACCGTCTCATATATACAACATATTTGCAGATTTACAAGTGTGTTGCTACTAGTGTTTACCTCCCGAATTGTCCTGCATGTTTCTTTTATTGTATTTGGCATTAAAAAAGTAAAAATGCTGAAAAAAGCTAATCAAAGTGATATTCAACCCAAAACAAGAAATGGCCAAACAGCTAACAAATAGAAGCATACCTTCATGTCCAACCATAGCTGTCAATGAAATCCCATTCACATGGACTCAGGTGACCTAACAAGTCATATTTATGCTCGAGAACGACAATGTTACAAGTTGTCACATTCATGTCCCACTAGCACTTGTCTGTGTAATTGTTGATCTTGAAACGGGACATATCCATTATCAAGTAATTGTAGCCATAGCTCCTCCATCACTACATATATTTTCTCTCTTTCAGGATGCAGATTGTCCTCAGCCAAGAATGCATGGATCCGGTTTTGAACTTCAATCCAGCTTTGGCCAGGAACTTTTCTCACACTCTGGTCCTTCATAGTACTTCTCAATCTTGCAAATTCTCTCCAGCTGCCAGAAGAAGCATTTATGTTGCAAAGTAGCACATGAGCTGCAGAATTGGAGGGATCAAGTCTCAAAATATTTTCAGCAGCCCATTTTGCAATCTCAACATTTTTATGGGTCTTACAGGCTGCTAATAGAGCCTTCCACATAACAAGGCCACCATCATATGGCATTTGACTAATGAACTCCTTGGCTTCGTATAAATAACCAGCACGAGCAAGCATGTCAACTACACAAGTACAATGCTCTTTAGTTGGTTCAATCCCATGCTTCATTTTCATGGTTCTGTACAGTTCCCACCCTTCATCCACAAGCCCCACATGACTGCACGCTGTTAGTACCCCAACCATGGTAACTTCATTAGGCTTTATTCCAACACTTTGCATTCTTCTATAAAGATTAATAGCTTCCTCAGCATAGCCAAACTGTGCATATCCCACCATCAAGCAACTCCAGGAAACAACATCAGGATTTTCAATAGAATAAAAGAGGTTCTCAGCAATTTTAAGGGATCCACATTTTGTATACATGTCAATAAGCCCATTTACAACTGAAACATCATGAAACAGTCCTGTCTTTATTGTGTAGCAATGAACCTGCTTCCCCATTTCTAAAGATGCCATATCAGCATAAGCTGTAAGTATAGTAGTTAAAGTTATGTAGTCAGGTTTCATTTTGGAAACAAGCAACAATTTGAACAGTCTGAATGCGTCTGTCGGTTGGTTGTGCTGCATGCACGCTGCAAGAATCAAATTCCATGTAACTAAATTTCCATCGTCCCTCATCTCTTCAAAGGCTTTGAAAGCTTCAGAAAGGTTTGAACATTTGACATACATTGTGAGCACTGCATTTCGCACTGGAACACCTGAATCTAAACCCATCTTAATAAGGTAGCAGTGCATCTGCATACCCTGTTGGCAAGAAAGAGAATGCGTAAAACAAGAAAGTAAAGAGATAATGGTAATCTCATTGGGAGACAGATTCATATGCCTCATTTGAGAGAAAAATAACAGGGATTCATTACTATATCCATAATTAGAGAATCCGGCCATAATGGCATTCCAGGAAACCACATCAGGCCTTTGTATTTGAAGAAACGCTGTCACTGCAGCATCCAAAGAACAGCATTTTGAATACATGTCACAAAGTGAGCAAGCTGCAAACTTGTTACTTCCAAGTCCAAATTTTATGCACATCCCGTGTATTTGCATTCCATAGTCTAGCTGGTGTAGTCTGCTGCAAGCACTGATGACACTACCAAATACAAACTCATTTGGCTCGTAAACCCCCTGTTTAAGCATTTCTTTAAAATAACTCAAAGATTCTATCTCCATATCAAGCTGAGAAAACCCCGCAATCATCGATCCCCATGAAATCAAATCCTTCACCACCATGCGAGAAAACACATTCCAAGCATCACCAACTAGACCAAACTTAGTGTACATTGCTATAAGAGCATTCTGTGCTATAAGGCCCGAACCATGATCCGACTTAACAACATGGGCATGTAGTTGTCTTCCCAAACCCGCATCCCCCAAACCCGGGCAAGCTTTCACTACACTCCCAAAAGTAAACTCATCCGGCACAAAACCCGACATTACCATTTCATGGTAGAGCTCGACCGCACCGAAATTATGAGAATTGTGGGAATACCCAGCGATCAACGAAGTCCAAGACACCAGATTCCTCTGGGGCATTTCATCAAACACCTTCCTTGCATCAACCAAGGACCCGCATTTTCCATACATGTTGATGACATGATTTTCGAGGATGATGTTCTGTTGGATATTGGAAGATTTGATGTGGTCGTGGACTTTGCGTCCATGCTGTAACGATCTTAAACTCGAGCAAGCACAGATTAAGTGTACATAAGTTGTGGGGTTTAATATGGGAGTGTTGTTGTTGCTGACAAGAGTCTCGAATGTTTCAAGGGCTTCTCTGTAACGGTTTTGCTTGCAAAGGGAAGCGATTATATGTTCGTTGTCGGGAAAAGGTTGTGGGTATTGAGTTGCTACGGAGATGAATTTAGGGCTGATTTTGAGGAAATGAAGGTTTGGTTTCAGGTTTTTGGTGATCATTTCTTGTTGACACTCATGATGCGCTTGGGGCGAGCAGCATATTGGCGTGTGAAGGCCAATCTAACTGAATTCGAAAAATTAATATTATTCCTTCATATCTTTTCCCTTTATATTTTTTGAGCCAAATCGAGCCAATTTATTTTAGTTAGAAAAAACCCATGAGCTATTTTTTTTAAGGAAAAAAAATTGAAAAAAGTTACCAGTCGAATTGTTTATTTTTTATAAAATCATTGAGGGAAAAAAAACACTTGGATAGTAGTATACCCATTGATTTCAAGTTTGAGTTAAACTTGAAAATTTAAATTTAACTTTAATTTTGAATTCAAGCTTGAATCAAAATAAAACTTAATATGGTTTAATTTGGTTCAACTAAACTCATTAGAAAAAAAGGATAAAGGATATTAAAAAAAAAATTTAAAAATAGGACCAGTTGAATAAAAAGAACATTAGGCATTTGAAATCATGTCTTGTATATTATGAAGTAAATGTGAAATTTGGTATTTGAATTTTTTTATAAAAATTTAATTTTGTACCTAAATTTTTAAATAATTAATTTAATACCCAATTAAACTTTCTATATCTATGTTAAATATATACTTAATAATTAATATCGTTTGATTTGCTTTTTTATACGAAAAGGATAGTCTATCATTAAATTTTCATTACTTCTCTTAATACCTTTTAGTATTTGTATGGTGGGGTTGCTGCAACTAGCCGTCACATACGATAGACGTGTTGATCGACTTAAGAAAAGTTTTCAACTGATGACACGTGTATAGATGTTGTAGGAAGAGATGTGAAAGGAGGAATAGGCAAGCCCGGTTTCTTAAGTGCTCGAGCGTGATAGAAGATTAAATTGGATAGATTCAATTATTTTTTACTCGTTCTTTATTGATTGTAGGCTTTGATCTTTCTTGGAAGAGTTTCAAGAGAGTTTTTTACGTTGCTCTCAATCTTAGTAATACGCAGAATTATCCAAAATGAGGGGATAAACCTTTTATTTATAGATAGTGAAACTTAATACCAGCTATTGGATAGCACTTGAACGAACGGTTGAGATGAAGTGCTGCTGGCGACTATTGGATTATTTCCTAATGATTCAGCGGGTGTAATTGGAGCTTCCTTTTTCTTTTAGTAGGAGGCTAGATTTATAATGGGCTTGAAGGCTTTTATAATATAAAAGAATCCATTATTCATTTAAAATAGTCAATTATTAATATAAAAATGATGAAGACTTATTTTAATCTATATAAGCCCTATTTTAATAAAACAAAGCCCATATTAATATAAGACACTTTTTTTGGAGTCTACTTTTTGCGCATGAGAAAACTGAATAAGGCCGAGAGTAGAATAAACCGGTTCAATGATTCTTATTCCAAGCCTACCAAGCTGTCTTTATGATATTCTTTATCGGATGAGGTCTCTAAGCTCTGTAACCAACATATAATATCAGCATGTGGTATTAAATTAGGCCAAGAGTCCAATTACTGAAATGACCCTCTACAATATTGATAGATTGCCTTTTCTACGTCAAAAAAAATAAAGTAAATAATGTTAATAAGGTAGTAAAAATAACAAAAAAAAATTTAACAGTGCATTAAATTAATTACTTTAAAGTTTAGGTATAAATATAATTTTTGTTCAAAGTTCATGTATTGAATTTGATATTATCCCCATATAATAATCATGTATTTTAAACATAATTTCAATAGTGACGTAGTGGTAAGCCTTATTGTTTTTATATGGGAAATCTGGATTCGATTTCTAGACACGACAAAATGCTACAATTCTTTTTTTTTTTTTCAAGACAAGAGATATAAAAAACAAGTTTACATGGAATTGAGCCCAAATCTTTATTCCAATAATAATAATACTCATATGTGGCATCATTCTTATAATATTTTAATCTTATTATCAGTTCAGAACTTTTTCTGGACAAAAAGAAATAGTTTGATAAGTGTTAAATTGCATAGAAAAAAAAATTAATGATTTATATAGGAAAAATTAAATAGGTTAAGAATTGAAATAAAATTTCACATTGAATATGTTACGTACTTATTATTAATGTTATTGAAGAGATTAAGATTTTGATGATATTCTTATTTAAAGGGAATTTATAAGAGTTATTCCTCCATCCAGATAAGCTTTGTTATATGAGTTAGTGATATGAATATTTCAGGAAAAAAAGGATTATTAATTTCGTAGCTTGTTGTAGGGTAAAAAATATAAAGAAAATTCTTATTTTAAAATAAAAATCCCAAGCAAATGTATTTATAGTCTAATGACACCTTTCCTATTCTCTCAAATAAAAGGTATTGGCTTTGAATCTCTCATTCCTCGTTTTTTTTTTTTTTTTTGGCCTCTCATCCCTCATTGTAATAGCAATAAATAAATAAAAATCTCAAAAATAGGACCACTCTTACCTAATGGTAAAAAATACTTAACACAACACTACTGTAATTCGGCTTATCTCTATCCAAAAACATATAAAAATATGTAAGAACATCATACAAAATAGAACTCCTAATTGTTCAGCAAGACTCTTTTTGGCCAAAAAGTAAGTACGATTATTGAAAAACCTACTAATGTCAATCATGCCTTAGTAACTCCAAAATGCTTGCAAAAAAATTAGAATTATTTTGTATAGCTAGAACTTGACCAATTAACTCAACAACTTCTTGAGAATTAACCCCATAGTAATGTTACAATAACTAGATTGCTATACTACTTTCAATACATTAGCACACCTCAAAGCTTAGCCTCCAAGGGTTGACAATAGCCTAAAGCCTAACTAAAACCAATAAGCTAATTCCCACTACTATCTAGACCACCATACACTACCTGCTAACTGGATTCAACCGAGGTCCATCAACATTCAAAGTTACCCAACCATTAGTTGGAGCACTCCAATGATGAAGCAAAGAAATAACATGCCTCCCATTGTTGCAATTCCTCAAACATTTTATGTGCATAATTTCTTCCGTACGCCTTCTGATGATATGAATAGGTGCTTTCCCATTCCAACAATCTAGCTACTTCGACTCTCTCTTATAGAGTTTCCCAAATATTATTTATATTTGAGTTATTGCGGTTTGTTATACTTCAGTTATTAAAATTCTCAATAATATTGTTTATATGATATTTGGCACATTTTTATATAAAATAGTAATAAATTTAAACGAGTTTTTATACATATAGAAAGGTTATAACTTCTATTATTTTTCAACCAAAAAACATGTCTTTTAAAAATTTTTAAGATTACATATTATAATAGATAAACTTGCCCACATATAAAAGAACAAAATATATTTAGTTGCCAATGGAAAAAAAAAATTTTGTAAATCAAAGGCAAAATACTCAAATAAGCCTTGAAACTTTGTATTTTGGTCAATTAAGAGCCTTAAGATTCAATTTGATCAATTAACCTGTAACACCCTAAGATTTCATTTAGGCGATTACTGCAACGCATAACATTTTTATGTCATACTAAAGTAGAAGATTGAAATCGCTAAACCAATTCCTACTGTTCTATATATACTAAAGTTGCATTGAATATCAGTTGTATAAAGTTAAAGAAATATTAAAAGCTTTCAAAATTTTGAAATCAAGATATAATGAGAAGTAAATAAATGTTTATGAAGAAAAGATATTAAATCAAACTAACTCAAATTTTAAAATGTTTCATGAAAATGAGAATGATAAGAAACATCTAACATGAATGATAAAGAAGTGGAACAATGTAACCAAATATGAATGTTTGACAAATAATTCAAAAATTTCTTTTAAAATGAAGTGTAACAACAAAATTTGAATAATGATCAGAGTGCACAATGGAAGCTTAATGGAAAAACAAAATTCCTAAAATGATGAAAAGCCTTTTAGTGATATAAATTTAAAGATAGTATGAAATGTCTTTTATCAACAAATATTTTAGTGAATTTCGAGGATGAAATTGTTATAAGAGGGGAAGAATGAAATACCAAAAGCCTTCACTTAAGTTAGAAATGAAGTTTAGATGGATTAAATAAATCAAATGAATTGTAGGAAATAATTAAACAAGTTGACATAATATGATTAATAATAGATAAAGTTGAAATATGAGATTTTGAATTCCTAAACCCATAAGCGTGTTGTTTAAATACTTAGTAGATTCCTAAACCCTTAAACTTTAATTCAAATCCCAATTCATAAATCCTCGCAAGTTTTGAGTTCACTTAGTTGCTCAAAAATATCAGTTTAAGCCAAACACAAATTGAATATCAATTTAATCTAAATTAAATTCCTAAATTAAGTTTTTATATTAAGTTCTTAATTTCTAAACTAAAGGTTCTGAAATTATCTTCTAAATATTTTCAGAACTAAAAATATTCATCTGAAAGGTTTAAACTTGTGACCTTTATCTATAAATATCTTTTACCCTTATCCTCTTTTCTTTAATTCTCTTTTTCTTTTCAGCTACCTTTTTTTCCTTTTTTTTCCTTTTTTTTCCCTTTCCTTTTCTTTCTCTTTTTTTTTTTCTTTCCTTCCCTTTCTTCTTCTCTTCTTCTTCATCAAACCAACTTAAAATCACAGTTTCAACAAGATTTAAGAAGAAATCAAAGTTAGGAAATAAGATCAAAGATGAAGAACAAGCTAGAAGTAGCTCTATCAATTTGGAAAGAAGAATAAAGAAGAGAATTAAGTAGTTTGAGTTGTCTACAAAGCTAAGTTTTGCTTTTTCCCTTGCTTAGTTGTTGTTCACACACACACACACACACGCACATGATGCATTGAGGCTAAATACAGGTTGGGTTTGTGATAAAATTAATCAATAATAGATATGTGGTTATGTATGAATGAAGAAAGGTTTGATAAAGTTTGTTTGATAATGTGTTATAATAAAGTTTTGTTTAAAAAGGTTGTGAGTTGTGATTTTGATCTTCTATTCTATTATTAGAATGATTTTATTGAATTATATGGTAAACAAGTAGTTTAAGTAAGGTAAAAAGACAACGAAAACAAGTAACAAGGATATAATTTTCATCATGGGCATGATACGACCCATGATCTCCGTGGAGCACGAATTTTTGAAGGATACAGCCTAGATTATGGTCATAACCGAGGTGGTTATCTCCTCTAATCAAAATTTTCCAACTTGATACTGTTTTGAATTTTAATCATAACTTTTTCATCTAGACTAAGATTAAGGTGATTCAAATGCTATGGAAAGCTTAAAAAGAGTTCTACAACTTTTATGTTTTAAGTTTTTGGAAATTCTAAAAGTATCAATGCCTAAATTTTGTTTGTTTCCACCTACTACATATCTAAACAAAATTGAAAACTTATGTTTACTAATTAAGTGTATGTAGTTAAGTATAAAATAAACCTAGCTAATAAATCTAAGTTTAACTTGACTAAATGGACTTAAATGAGTTAAAATAAATTAGATTGGCTAAGTTTAATCAATTTTGCTAAGTTAAATTAAAATAGACTCAAAACTTTTAAATGGCTTAGAGATAGTATATGATAATATAATGAGTTAGGCCATGTTTAGTAAAGGGAATATGTTGTTTGAAATATGTTTTTGCTTAGGATATGAGTATTTTTTTAATATGAATGATGTAATGATGCTTTTGTAATAAATGACTATAAATAGAGAGAAAAGAAATACTTTGACAAATAATGAAGAATAGTTAAGAACTGGGCAAATCTTGCAGTTATGGCGGGGTTCCTACTTAGTGACTAATCAAATAAGATTTTAAAATGAGTGCTTAGTTTAATTTTCTTAAACAAACGTTTATCTCTGATCTATCTTGTTAATTGGCTTCCAATCTACCTTCTGACTTTACTTGGATTTCGAATCATCAGGTACATAGTAACTTGCATGTTGTTGGTTAGGATAAGCATTTCTAATGAACTAAAACTTAAAGACGGCTTAGTAATTAGTGCGTGTTGCTTGTGCTTGAGCTGTTGAATTCGGTCCGAGAAGTGGCAACCTTGTCTCAAGGGGGCATGGTAGTTTAGGCGCTTAGACCACCCTTGTCATGATGCAATGACATTTTTAGGTGGCCGAGAGGGTAGCTATTGGGGCAAATAATATCAACGTAATGTTTACTTAAGCTAAATACCATGATTTAGTTCACGTTTATGGGAATGATTCAACTAAAATCATGTTATGGACTGACCTATAAGTAAAGATAGGTAATGGTGGTAAACCTTAAATGAAGCTATTTTCTCTTTCTTGGTTATATCATATAAGAGATATAGGTATTCGAAATGCTTATGTCAACTCCCTGAGCAGCTGTTATTATTCAGGACCCCAGTTCTGTAAATTGTTTCAGAGTGTGAGTGCTTCAGTATTGATTTGTTTACCTTAAGTTAAAGATGATAAATTATTGCTGTTGCATTGCATTTTGTTAAGCTCACGTGTCACTACGTGTGTGATTATGTTACTGTGTACTAGGCTTAAGTTCATTCTTGTTGTTGTTGTCTTCTTTCCAGGTATTGTTGATGAGTGATGATAATAATGCCGGTGATGATGATGTTGATGATGAATGACTTGGGCATTAGTGATCTTGGAGATATGAGAGGAAGAATAAAGTGAAGTGGGGCAGTTGAATTAGTTGTATTTATTTTTACATTGTTCTGTATATAGAGCCGGATTTATCTTTTGAAATTGTATTTTCTTTAAAAGGCCTGGTGGAGAATTGATCTATTCATTTGAGTAGAAGCTAGAAATGCTTTTATTAAAATTGTTTTTCTGTCACAATCTAGTTGTCTCTAAATTCTAATTAAATGATTTATGAAATTAAAATTTGATAGCGATGTTCAACATAAACAATTTCTTTTAAAGGAAGCCTGAGCATGTAATACATAAAGTAACATATGTGGCAATAATCGCTTCAATGAAATTTTAGGGCATTACATAGCCCCTTTAACTTTTTAACTTGTTTCGTTTAAGCCTCTGCAATTAAAAAGTTTACAGAATAGTAACAGAATGATGACATGGACACACATAAATGCTGATAAGGGAAAAATAAATTTCATGACATATTTTCATATTGTAAAATAATAAATATAGCATGATTAAATAAAATTAACACATCATGGGGAAAGTATCAGTGCGTTCATGCTCTGTTTTACAAACAAAATGCAACCTTCACATAAAATATTTTCTTCAACAATGACTATGATTGCAAGTATTTCTCGTACAGATCTTTGCATTAAAAATCATAAGTCAGGATAACTCATGGTTGTTAAGAATGCTATTATCTTTAAAGTTTTGACATACCAGAGTTGTAGTTAAAGATACTATTGCAAATGGGAGTGAAAACATTTATTTTATAAGAGGAGACTATTATCTCCTCTTCTAATAGGCTTCTTAAAAAAAATTGTGATTAGCAAAGAGTGGTGTAACATTTTTTTCACTGGATGCCTTGGATTATTAAATGTGGGCATTTGAGAATGGCTATAACATACATGTTGGAGAATGAAGAGACAATTCAATGTCTTCTTTCCGTGATTGGATATATACCAAGGCTAATTTTCTTTGTTTAAAGGCTAGAAGGCTTTTTGTGATTGCATATATACCAAGACTAATTTTCTTTTTTTAAAGGCTGGAAAGGCTGTGTAATTAAAGTAGTAATTTTTTCCATTCATTTTGTTGGTTGTGATCATCCTAGAGATAAGAAACTAGCGGATTATATTGAAATGATATAGATATTCAAAAGCCAAAAAGAAGTCATTTTATGAATCTTTATTAAAAAAGAAGTCATATGTGTGTGTACACATCAGCATTCCGTTACTAGTTGGTTAACTTTTCCAAAATAGAACAAGTTAGAAAGTTAAAGGAGTTAATTGATCAAATTAAACTTTATGGGTCTTAATCGACCAAAATACAAAGTTTCGAGGACTTATTTGTGTATTTTGCCTAAATCAAATAATATCCTATTAAAAAAAAGCAAGCAACCAAAAGTGAAAAAGAAAAAAAATTCGTAGTACTCAAGATAAGTTATTCGCGTATAGTCACTCTACATATGGGATCTTTTTTCCACTTGGAGAACTTGGGTTGTGGTAAATGAACATGGCTTTTGCTTCGAACAAGTACGATAGCACAGCATTTCTTTATCCAAGGCCCCAAGATCTATACTTTTCAGGAAGGAAAAACTTAAAATGGTCGATAAATGATATGTTACATGTTTCATTTTCCCTGAAAAATCTCTTTTCTTCAACTATTTCCCATACAACAATCAAATAAGCCCCCCTTGAAGCCCATTGATTTGATAATTTCGACGACTTTTATTTAATAAAAATGTCAAATAGGCGCAAGGCCAATACATCATAGACCGAATACTTACATTAGAGTAAGTATCTAATAATTGTAGATCCAGTGGTAACTTATTCGTATAAAGATAATAATTTAGGAAAAATGATATGGTATTGTGGCGGTTACAACGAGATCAGTCCTATCATATAAATAAACGGTTCAGATCTTTTTCAACTGCAATCAAATTCATTAAATTTTTTCATAATCAATTTAATTTTAATAAAACTAACGGTACAGCTTCTTTCCTTTTCTAAAGTTATGTAATATGTACTATGAAAATATAAAAAAAAAAAAAAAAGGAAAAGGGGAAAAACAAAAAGCAGGATAGATCCTCCTAACTCCTAAAATGTGGCTTTATTTTTCAATACTTTTCATGACCATCCCTATAAATTTAGCAATAGATACGTGTATATTTTCAAAAGTTATGAAAATATAAAATTTTGCTTTGAAAATCTTAGGGTCTATTGGCGTCCCATCAACCAAATAGTTGTGAATATCTTCAATTGCTTCTTTTGAACATTCATCAAGATTTAAAATGAAACCGACACGATTAATTACAACAAAAGAAATATGATGCTGATACCGGTCCCCATAATTGTCACAGTTGACTGCACCCAGATTCCTTACAAAATAAAATTCCAAAAATCACCAGCAACAACCATGGTTCGAGCTTATACTTTTTGAATAGTATAAATTCCATATGAAAGTCCCATTCCAACAACCATTTGGTGCAGCAACACCTTAAGTCCTCATACACATGTTTCTATCCTTATTTCTTTAACTTCAAGTGACAACTATGTTCACCAAATTATTGTTATACTCTCCCAATTGAATCACTCCCCACGAATGGAAATTTGCTTTGAGTTTGCACTTACTAATCATGCCCATGTTTGCTCCAACCTCTAAATTATAAAAAACCAAATCTGCTGTTACCTTCTCAACATTCCTTCATATATAAAGAAAAAAAAACCTTCCCCTTCCAAATTATTTGTAGCAATCAATTTGGTGAATCAAATCCCGAATTCATCAATAAAACTCGAAAAACTTTTGTCTAGCTACTATAATTCGGGTTCTCAATATATGGGTTCGGCCGAAAGATCAAAGAAGAGAGTCCATTTATGGAAGAAAGCTATAGTCCATTTCTCCTTGTGTTTTGTCATGGGGTTCTTTACCGGATTTGCACCTTCAGGTAAAGCCACCATATTTGCCAGTCGACCGATCACATCGACTAAAATCGAATTCTCTCCGCAACCAATTGGGGCAGCCCAAGGCGCTGCCAATGTCAATAGAAGTCTCGTATCCGAAACACCTGTTGCACAACCTAGGAGTTCTACGGACCAAGAGGAGGACGTAGAATTCCAAAAAATCAAAGAAGAAGAGACAGAAATCGAACCGGACCGGGATTCAGTCCCTAGAAGACTCCTGATAATTGTGACACCAACGAACGCTAACGACCGGTTCCATGATGTGTTTTTAAGGAGGTTAGCTAATACTCTAAGGCTAGTTCCAGCTCCATTGTTGTGGATCATTGTGGAGAAAAAATCAGGTTCAGCTCAGGTTCCGGAGATTTTGCGAAAAACCGGGATCATGTACAGACATCTTGTTTACAAGGAGAATTTTACGGATTCAGAAGCTGAAATTGATCACCAGAGGAATGCTGCATTAAGGCACATTAAGCAGCATAAGCTGAGTGGAATCGTTCATTTCGCGGGGCTATCGAATATTTATGATCTGGATTTCTTCAACGAACTCAGAGGAATTGAGTATGATTTTCTCATCTCTTCATATTAAATTCTTTAATAATGTGTTTTTGATTTAATGTTTCTATTCTTTTATTTGAATGTGTTGAAACCTGCCATGTCATGTTATGGTATGTGTTAGGTGTGATAAAGAGATGTCTTGAAGAAGTTTCAATGATTAGGTGATTGATATGTTGAAACTTGTTTTGAGTCATGAAAACAATGAAATAGTGTTAAGTGTACTGAAATTTGCAAAAATATCGAAATAGTATGAAGTTGTCAATTTCAAATAAAAGGCTTCTCTTGCTAATATTTTAATAGATAGTGGTGATAGTGTATAGATTTAAAAAAATTATTAATGTATGTGATTAATTCATGAGATGTTTTAAGATTTTAGTATGAAAACTTTTGTGTCCATGTGGTGGTGAAGTTTCTTTTTATTTAAATTTTATTTATTTATTTATTTTTGCATGGTCCACTATTCCTTGAAGAAAAGACTAATACATATTAAAAGTGTAAAGGGAGAATAAAGCCTTCAATAGGGAGAAATTCTATAAATTGACTTTGCGAAGAAACACACTAATGAATTTGACACCACATATAACTTAAAATTTAAGCTAATCAATGAATAATTGTTAAAGTAATGGAAGCAAATTTACCTCTTTCTATACAATTGTATTTTCAGTGTATATAAGTTTTTTGTTTTTTTTTTTTTTTTAAATCAAACTTCTTATCTAGTGCTTGAGAGTAATTATTAACAGAATCTTGCAGCAACTCTTTCCTTTTCTTTATTATAATAATGCAGCACCAATACATGTGGAAAAATTTTAAAAACATTATAAACAGAGAAAACAAGTAATGGTGTTAATAATTAGAAGTTTGAAGTCTCAGCTAACAGAGATTACATTTACCAAAAAAGAAATTGCTGAAATAAGATAACGATGGGATGTGATAATTTTGCCACAAATTTGGACCTAACTAATTTAATTAGGTGTTAGGTGTCACTAAAGATACAACCACTCCTGGTCTTTAAAAATTACAAACTACATAATGTACAGTTGAATAAACACTTATAACTTAACAACAAAGACACATTATTAAATGGGCCATCGTCACAACAAGAAATCCATACAAAAAAAATTTAATATAGTTGAAAACAACTTTGATTTTTTTTAAGAAGTAATTGGACAATAATATAGCCTACACAGATTTGAGGCTAGACTAAACCCATTTTGTCATGAGTCCAAACCATTATCAGAATCAAATAGACCTAAGCATGGGAGAAGACCCGACCCACCACAAAACAAAACCCAACCACCCCCCCTCTCCTGTCTCTCTGTATTATTTATATGCTCAAGTTTGATGGATTAACTTGTTGGGAGTTTGGATGGTTTTTCAGGACATTTGGGACATGGCCAATGGCAATGTTATCGGCAAATAGGAAGAGGGTGAACATAGAAGGACCAGTGTGTGATTCAACCCAAGTCATAGGCTGGCATATAAAGAAATTGAACAACGAAACGGCTGCCAAACCTGCTATCCATATCTCCAGTTTTGCATTCAATAGTTCCATTCTTTGGGACCCTGAAAGGTGGGGTCGCCCTTCAGCTTCTCAAGCTACTGCTCAGGTATTATAACATATAACAGTGCCTATTACTAATTGTATATTATTTTCTTCTCAGAATTATTTCTATTGCTAGGTGTGGCAGGTAAATATGAATAAAATTCTAACACATAATAGCAGAATGAATAAACTTTTAAATAATGGACATTCATATGATGCATATATCGCAAAAGTACTAGGGTGTTCAATGAATCTTTTTTTCCTTTTTAAAGAGCAATAAAAAAGGAATAGACAATTAGCCTTGATTCAAATTTCAAAGATAGTAAGTCCATTGGTATTCAATATATGGAAATATTAGTAATTATTAAGATACATATCGTGAATATAAGTGCCGATTATATGTGATAAATATGTAGAGCTATCTTACTATTTTCAATAATACAATTATAAAAAGCAACACTTGTTTAAATAAGTTTAACACTAAAATAATATTAATCGAGCCAATGTATGACAAACACTTAGAAAACTTGAGATCTTTAGCTCTGGAAATCACTCTAATTACCTTCTTTATCTTGGGCCACACTCTAATTAAGTTGAGGCGTGTTAAAAAACAATAAGCAAATTAAGATGTTGAAATTTTACCATATGTTTATCTTATATGTCTTATCAACGGATGCTTCATCATACTAATTAAGAAGTTTAATAGAAAAACTTTTATGATCCTGTTGATGTTTAAATGCTTCACGAAATAGTAAATATATACAAACGTAACATGAATTGTTTTTTTTTTTTTTTTTCAATTTAACGAATATCCTTAAACACCCGTTACTCAACACCGACAGTGGAGAATGGGTCGTCTCTTTCTTTTCTCCTAAGCAAAGTTGATGATATTGACATCTAACTGAATTCATAAGATTGCAAACATTACATAAAAGTATTTTTGGCATTATCCTTTCCGAGGGATAACAATAATTTGAGTCATGGACCTTTAATCTAATGCGCAATCAAAGTCCTAATTTGTTTTTTCATCGAGAGATATATGATACTTTGGAAAATTAATGACTTAACTTAGGAAACTTTTATGGTTCTATCGATGAGACTGTCCTATTAACAATTTAATCATTAAAATAAATATATTAAATGAAATATTAACTATTTTAAGGATTCAATCATGGTTGGATGTAGTGTGAGTCGTTGGATGGTGATGGGACCAATCTTGTTAAAATTAATGATGAAACCATAAAATTTTCCGAATTAAATGCAAATAACACTTTCAATGCTTACTTCGATATGGACACATTTTTTGAACTTGTAAATATTGTAAATCATCTTCTCTAAATTTTAATAAATAACAAATAATCTCTCAAAAATGAAAATGATCCCATAAAATTTGATTATCAAAATGTACAACAATGACCCTTAAACACACTTCAAACTTATTAAAAACACTCTAGCATGTTATAAATTATGATAGGTTAACAAGTAACCTCTAAAAAGTTAAAAATGATCCCATAAAAATTTAATTTCAGTGCAAAAACACCTTCTAAACTTATAAAAATATACTCTATAAACTTTGATATTAGTGTAATTTTATTTAATTAAAATATCAAATGCCATTTATATTGCTAACTTATGAAAATCCATAAAGGTTGTTTACAATATTTAAAAATTCTGATCTTTTCTATATTTTCATAAAAATTAAAACAGTTATTTACTATTTTTCTTTTATTTATTTTATCCACGTGTACATACTATTAGAACTCATATGTCGCATCCTTCAACTGAAACACAGGCTTAATTATAGAAAAAAGGTTAAATACATTTAAGCAATTTAAGAAACTAACTTGAACTTAGATTGCATGCCGAAAAGTTAATGAAGTATTTTCCCTTTTGTATGTGGTTAGAATAGGGTATAAATAAATGGAATTACTCCTAAGTTATTCAAATATGGATTTATGTTTAGTTGAATTCAATTTGAGAACACTTGCGTTCAAACACTATAATATTTATCTCATTTAATGTTAAGTCTAATCAAATTTGAGTAAAGTATATTAATAATAATTGAGTTAAAGTTGAGATTAAATAATGTTAGTATAGTAAAAACATATATAAACACACGCACATACATTTCTGGACAAAGAGTTTAATAAATGTCGTTTTAAATTGAATTTGAGTTTAAAATTTTAAGTTTCCATCCAGATTGAGTTAATCTCAATTTCCTTTCAACTGCATTCATTTATAATCTTAATCGAGAAAAATGTTCCCATAAAACCTACTTTAGAGCACCAAGAACTTTATAATTCAATGGTATGGTTAATGATTAACTCTAGAGCACCAAGACCTTGATTCTTAAACTCTTGTGATATTGCAATCGATATAATTGCAATCGATATAATTTCAAATTAACAATAAGTGATTCTTATTTATCAAACATTCAAATGATGGAACTCTTTACTTTTAAGATTTAATTTCACTATCAACAGAAAAAAAAAAAAAAAGGTGCATAAAAAGTTGATCATTTTAGCTTCTTATAACATTTACATATTACTTTCCTATTAATGTAAACTAGTTATTAACAAAATCTAAAAACATATTAATGTTTTTCAAAAGTTATATCGTGTTTGGTAACGGAAGAGTGAAGAAAAGGGGGGAAATAAGACATTTCATTTTTGATAATACAAAATGAGAACAGATCAACTTGTCAAGTGAATGATTTAACTATTAAAATTCTTATTAATTTTTTTTATAAATAATACATGACAATATGAAAAAGCAAGCGAAAAATTAAAAAGATGGAAACTTTACTTTTCTTTTTTACTATAGTTCATATTAACCAAACATAATAATCCTATGATTCTCCTCATTTTCCCTCATTTACAATCTATTTACCTTCGTTGTCCCCCGAAATTCGTTTATTTCCCGTTCATTTGCCAAACAGAAACCTTCCTCCTGAACTGGGTCCTACTAAACTTTTCTTCAATATATATAAAATATAATTCTACGATATTTCGTCAACTATAATTATGTAAGATTCCTCGATGTTTGGCCATCTGCCCAGAGACAAACTATGTTATTATATAATAATTTAGGCTCAATCATTAGATTATTTCATATAATGAAAAGCGCGTAAACGAAAAATACATAAATGGTGCAAAAGTTTCTTAATGGAAACTAGCCTTCATGACTTATGAATTATGATCTATATAAAATGAGGTTATTTTTTGATCAAGAAAATTCATTTCATTAGGACTCGGTGATCAAAACCCTTTGTTTGATTAAAAAAAATCAGTTGGTTTAATCCGGTGTCATAAGGTTGGCCAAAATTTTCAAATTAAAATGACAATTTTTTTTTTTTTTCCAAACCCCCTAAAAAATATATTAATTTCTATCAAAGCAAACCCAATGAAAATAAAAGATTTCCTAATTTTTAAATCTCAATAAGATTGAAAATACTATTGCTTTTATAAATGAAATATAAAATCATGTTTCAATATTTTGGCCAAACTCAGGAGTCAGGATGGATCTGATTCAACTTTCTCGATTTTTATCCTTTTCTTTTCTTGAATCAATCTCCGACCAATAAAAAGAAATATATTCGTAATATGTGCTTTATTTATCTCATGAGTATTGCCAGCAACACTCTAAATGTGGAACTTATATTTTGTTTTTAAGGATGCGATAAAATTCCCTAAGGAAATTTCATTGACCAGGTGAAAAGTGGAAAAAGAAAAATATATCGATCCCACTATAATCTATAATATAAAATATATTTATAGATTAATTACTATAAATATATAATATCAATATTAATAAAATTTTTACATATTCATTTAATTATTAATATAAATATAATAATTAACATATTAAATAATTCAATGTGCTAATAAATTATAATCTAACGGCATCCAATCAAGTTTATCCTTAAGGTACCGAGCTCAATTCTTCTCATATTATAACGGTAATATGAATTTGATCCGTAAAATAACTAATAAAACCGGTTTGTCAGAAAAAAATGTGAAAAGGTATAATTTTTCCGCATGTCATATTACAACAGTGAATTTTTCCTCAAGATAATTAAGGACAATTATTTCGACCGCTGATATGTCTAATCATGTTTGGAGACCTAAAATTGAAGAATTCGATCGTCATTAGGGTCTTTTTCTGCTACCTACCTTCGTCTTCCCCTTGTCTGTTAACTTGGAGATGACACCGTGGACAGCAGTTGAAGCTGTCGGTTCCTTGTTTGAATCTATAATCCATTGAGGAACAGTGTTCAAATCGAAACAGTTTATGCACATGCATACATTAGCGAACAGATCACTCGCATTGATGATTAAAAATAATTGAATAAAAAATTATCAATAAAAATTATAAAAAATAAACTACCTAAGTATGAGAAGATCAAGGCACAAAATATAGGAAATCGGAGAGAGAGAGAGAGAGTGGGGGAGAAAAAAATTTGGAGAGAAGAAGGTGGGATGTAAATAGCTGTTAGAGTAGATGTAAGCAATTATTGAAAATTTCATAATGTTGAAAAAAAAAATGGTAGTTATGACAAATTGATGAAAATGAAAATATTTTATAAAGACATTACATTAAAACAGATCTTTTGACTTTAATGATATAGATAAATATTTAAGAATAGCACAATGATTACTAGAAGTAGAATTATAATTATAATAAATTACTTAAAATAAACTTTGAAATAGATTTTTTTATATTCATACTTGCATAATACTATAAAGATAATTTAAAATGAAGATATGTTTTCAATTATTTTTTTACTTAAATTTTTTGTTTCAAACATTATAGATTTTTTTAAGAAATGTTATAGCATTAAAAGGTATGAAAATAAAAAGATGTAATGTTTCATGAAATAATATGACAATAGTATTAAAAAGTATCAGTACGAATTTGAAAAAGAAAAGTGTTAATACGAAAAGGTATGTAAAAGAAAAAAAATTCAAAATTATAACTTCACAGTACTAAAAGGTATGAATATGAAAAAATATAGGATATTTATGATAATTTTAGTGATAGCATGATACCATACAAGGTTGTCGAAATTCCAACATATAATATTTCATAAAATATAACATAACAAAAATATTTGTAAAGGTATGAATACGAATTAGAAAAAAAGTATTAATACAAAAAAGTATGGAAAAAAAGCTTTCGAAATTATATATTATAATAGTATAAAATGCACAATAAGATTTTGTAATCACCAATCTATCAATCATATAAATTTAATTTTCTCCTCCTAAAATTGTAAAGAATTAAAAAAAAAATGCTATTGAATAATATTTCTCGTCTTTTATAAATATAGAGTATATTTTTGCGCATCTTGAAAGCATATTCTTATAGTTGGAAAAAATTGACAATACTAGGGTTGTCTTTGGCATGTAGGACTCCATAAAATTCGTGAAGGAGGCAGTTAATGAAGATGATACAAATGTGAAGGGAATTCCAGGGGAGAAGTGCTCAAAAATCATGCTTTGGCATCTTCATTTTCCAATCGAATTCACAGATACTCCTTACAATCACTCAACAACGACTCATTTAGACGCAATTCAAAGATAATAAAAAACGTATTAGGAAGAGAATAAATGATCCATTATTATTAGAGTTTCATATTCTTTTCTTTCTTTATTATAATTTTTACTTGACATAATTTTGTAAATTTGTCTTATTGTTTACAATGGCATCAAAGAGTTAATAATTTTTGTTTGTAAAGCAACTGTCTTATTGGAAAAGAAAATGCTTGAAAGAGTGGAAAAAAACCTTTTTTATTAAACTATTTCATATGCATATGTTTCTCATACTTGTAAGATTATTTATTAAGAAAATTTGAGAAATATAAAAGAAAAAAAAAAGCATTTGTCACTTCGAAGATTCATGACTAACACTATTCGTAGAGTGCTGTCCTCTTTCAATCTGTTGTGGAGCGTGTTGCATGAAATTTGATGATTTACTTCTAAATATAAAAAATATATATAACGGTGCAAATTTAATTACCATCTAATTTTCCTGTATACTTTTAATTTTAGTTTGCCTTCAATGGGGAGAAATCTAATGGGTTTTATGAAGGATAACACAATTGAATTTTAACACCATCTATAATCCAAAACCTTAATACAATGGATTAATGAGTTTTCTCTTTTTAAACTCTTCACACATGTTTTATATTTCTCATATAAGATTCTCATACTTGTACCTAATAATCGCTCCCTCAAGTGTGAGTTCCACAATGGGATAGGTCATACTCCTCTTCAAGAGTTTATCAAATTGACTCCATGAAACTCGCTTTGTGAGTGGCCTACTCACTATGGGTTTCGCAAACGTCACATAATAAAGCTCTTCTTTGCACATGGGGTCAACCATGGGAGTTTTCCAGCCGAACCAGGCTCTAATACCAATTGTTAGGACCTGAAGTATGCCTTCAATGAGGAGAAATCTAATAGGTTTTGTGAAGGATAATACAATTGAGCTTTTGACACCATCTATAACCTAAAACCTTAAGGCAATGGGTTAATGAGTCTTCTCCACTTTGTTAGGAAAAGATTCGACCTTTTCCTCTTGCCAATACAATCAACAAATAGAACAAAAAATAAACAAATCAAATCAGGATTTACGTAGAAAACCCAAAATCGGGAAAAACTACAGGATTGCTGCATAAATTTCCTCCACTATCAATAAATAATGGAATTTACAATAGTTTTTCACTAGATAACACTAGTGGATATCTCAATCTTCACCATAATGGTGGATTTCACAAGAATCAACATTTCTCTCTAGAATCTCTCTCTAGGCTTAAGAACGGCTTCACACTTCTCTCCTTTTTAACTCTAGGAACAGTAAGGATTATTTATATACAACATACAAAGGTTGGCACGAATAAAATCAAGGCTGACGCTGTAGGGGTGGCATCAAAACGTTGTTGTTCTGGAATCATCGTACGTCAGCTCAATGCCAACGGTGTACCCATCTACGCTGGAGCGTATGCACCTAAGGCTAGTGGCGTTGGAGCTAGCCTTGATGTCCTGCAACTCTCGGCATGATTTTTCAAATTTCAACGCCTGCTAACCAATTGAAGAAATCGACAGTGCTCTTATCCTAGTTGCAGGTGTAGAACAAAATCATCCTTTGTTTTGCACACAAAAACTCTTTATTCCAAGTCCTCTTCCAAGTATATCACATATACTTAGGATATCTTGATTTCAAAATCCTCTAAATATATATAAACATATATTTAGGATTTCTTTGGTTATAAACCCATATGAGTTGGATCTATAACCCCAACAGTTTCATATTGCACTTGAATCAATTTCATAAAGCTTTGGAAAACTTGGAATGTTTGACTTTTTTTTTTTAATTATAAAGCGAATCCATGAAATCCAAGGGAAATCATCACCAAATAAATAGCATGAACTATTTAGCTCTAATAACAAATTTTGAAGGATATGGTCCCATAAGTTAGTAAGCATCAATTGCTCACTCTAATGTCAGATAAAGAAAAAAAGACGATCTGTGATGTTTTGTTGATAGCTAGACAAGTGTATAACCAAATTCAAGTTTGTTCAATGAAGGAGTAGAAAAATGAAAATCTAACTTTTAACAAAGGATTACCTAATCCCAATTTAGCATGCCATAAGTTGAAAACATTGCTTTGAGGCACAAAAGTTGAAAATTAAATATATATCTCACTCAACAATGTTGGTACAAGGTGTTATGAAGGATGGCTTATGTTCTATTTGGTTCATCTTATTTTCATTGTTTTAACATTTTATTTTCATAGTTTTCAAATAAACCATTTGTCAAGAAACAGATTCAGATGAAAATCAAATGTTTTTATTTGCAAACAAATCAAATATATATATATATATATAATATACAAATAAGATACAGAGAAAAATCAGGCAGTCCAAACAAACCTTAATTGGATACAAATCTTAAATAGGACACCTTCTGACCTAATTTTTATAGTCTTGCATAGACCTCCCTCAAGTTCCCCTTAAAGCATGACTTTGTGCTTCCGTTATAAGAAAGAAAGGTAAAATTCAATAATTGCATCATTATCTTTACAAAGTTGGAAAACATTAAATTAAATTTTGCAAAATTTGAAGAGCATGAAGGATTTGATTAAAAGTGTTACGCTCCTAATAGGGTCAAGACATGTTTAGTTTTGTCACATATAACACTTAAGCATTATACTCTAAGGTAACTCTAAACTATTTGTCTATTGTGATAATTTACTAACTGATTTTAGATTTGAAAATCGTATAATTAGGTTTTGAAAACATTAGACTGAGCAGCGGAAAAATAACAAATAATCAAAGATAGGTAAAAATCAATACAAGTTATCTGATAAATGTTTTTACAACCACGAGTATAAACTAAGCCCTTAAAAAAGAATACAAGTTTGAAAAGATAAACCACTATTTTATTTAAAAAGAACACATAATCTCATATTTCTAGCCACTCCGCTCATCAATAAGCTCATAATGAACCATCCCATACCCGAGACACGCATAAGCATCAAAGTTGAAATCACCAACACCTGAAAAAGAAGGAATGAGTTGAAGCCCAGCACACAACAACGCAATCACACGCGATATGGCAAATGTGCTTAGACTACTTGCAATGAACAACCAATAGTTTAAGGTTCTCGTTTAAGATGATTTAAATAATACGGGAGCACTTACACTCCGGACAACAAGTCATAGGAATGAGGGATCTTGAGTAGCACCAACTGTTCAGGGGGTTGATATAGGCAGTCCGAATACCCACATCTCCTATAGGAACATCTAGTAATAGCCTCAATTGGGGTTCACAGCCATTACACATCTCCATTTATTTTAGTTCATAGTTATATATAGCTCAATTGGTGCCCATAGTCATGAACACATATATTGTTTCTTACCGAACCTAAAGGGACATTATCTTGATACAATTTGCCTCATCAGCTATCTGTCAAGCCATCAGCGATGGCCTAAGTATCTAACTACCATGCTGGCATTGCCTAGCTAGGTTGTCACTTCTCGGACTAGATTGAACGATGGAAGCACACTTAAACAATTAATTAGGCCATCTTTAAATGTTAGTTCATTTTAAGATAACAAGTGACACTCAAGTCATTGTATGCCTGATATAGAAACACTAGAGGGTAAAGGATCATAAGTAAGATAATAAGTTGATTGAATATCTATCAAGAAAGGTTAATTTATAAAAGTGTCGAATATACAAACGAAGGATTCAAGTCATATTGATCAATCCATTAACATAAAGTTTATGTAGTATAAGCCTTTGATTTATAATTGAGTTAGGTCCGATTAGGATAGTTGGGCTTAGATAATTTAGACAAAGCCTATAGAACTCGAAAATCAAATTTATTATTTAGATGTATTGAGCATTTAGAGATCCCAGATTAGGTCCAATAAATAAGAATAATGAACTTTAGGGTTTAGGAATTGAGTCCATCAAGAAATATAAATGTTAAATTAGATGGAATTGAGTTTTATTTTGAATTTAGGTCTAATTAGAGTAATATTTATTATTAAATCTAAGAATTATGTTCAAGCCCAATTGGAATTTAATTTAGACCCTAATTATGTTATTGGACCTTCTAATATCCTATATAGGCCCACTAAGGTTATTTTAGGGCTTTTGGGCCCATAGAAATAATTTAAGCCTAATTAGATATTTCAATACTTGGAATCGATAATGGACTTAAATATTTTAGCAATAGGACCAATTAGAATAGGTAAGAGTATTGAGCTCGTATTATAGAATTTTAGCCCATAAGATGTAAAGTTAGGTATTATCTATATTTTGAAGGTTTAAGCCTAAATGGTTACAAAAGGCTTGACAGGATTTAGTTTGGGCTTATTTAGTGTAAATACACCTAGTTAGATAGAAATTATGTTACTGGGCCTAGAGTTGTATTTCTAAACCTATTTTATTTAATTAAGTCCATTTGTAGTTATTTAGTTAAATTGGATCATATTTTAGTATTTAAGCCCATAACCAATTATTAAAACAAAAAATAATTGATATTAGTTAAGTCGAACTTAAATTCATTTCTAAGTCCATTTTAGGTTATTTAGGTCAAGTTGGACCTACTCTTACTATCTTGGCCTATTTTAGGTCATTTATGTCAAATTGATCTTATTTCTACTAATTAGGCATATTTGAACATAAAGTAGTTATTAATTCAATTTTATAGTCCTTTTAAGCCCTAACTTTATTAAAGCTCATACTATGTCTATGTATTCAATTTTATAACTGAAAATTCCATTACCTACACTACCCTATTTGGCCCATTAACTTATTTTAATTCAATTTTAATTTATCAAAAGATCTAATAATTTATAAAATACCTAAGATAAGCAATTGCAGATAATTATACATAAATTAGCTAGTTTCGCAATTAAATTAATTATTTAATCCGAAATATGCAAACTTCAAATTTAAAACAAGGATAGAAAACTATCGATGAATTTGAATTATTTTTTAAAAAATACTAAATAAATCTAAAAAATTACGAAAATTTCTAGTTTGAAGGTAGACGTATGGGTCTGTTTCGATGGTCCGTTTTTCATCTATATCTGTATCTGTATCGAAACAATATATGTAAATATATCCGATTTGTATCCATTATTTATCTATATTTGATCTTTTCATAAGAATTACCAACTTTTTTATTGTATCTATTTCTTAATAAAAACTTGTTAGAAAAATTAAAAAAAAAAGGTTTATATTTGCCAAAAAAGCTAGCTAAATAGACCCATATTAAAATATCATTTCCCAAAATTTCATTCAGAAATAAATTCATTTGATATTTTATTTAGATTTAATAACTCAAGTAACTATGTATTGTTAGCCAAAATTGAAATAATTTTTAAAAATGGTAAATAACTTTCAAAAATCACAAAAATTTCTAGTTTAAATATAGATACTAGGGGTGAGTGGGTACAGGGTGGGTAGGGCATGAAGTGCTATCTGTACGCTACTCCGTATGCTACAGGTATTTAGTACCCGAAACCTACCTTGTGGTATCTTTTATCTACCCTATATCTTGTATCCTATAAAACCTACATGATACATGGTACCCTATGGAACTTGTTGATTTACTTACGAAATGTCTATTTTTTTTTATATTTTCATAAATTTCAGGTTTATAGTATTTTATGTGCTGTAGTATATTCAACTACCTTACTTTCATACATTCACTATAAATAGCATATAGAAAGGAATTTTAAAAGTAATTTGTTAATATCACAAGTTCTGCAATGTGTAAAATCTATTTATGTGGGGAAGCTGAAACTTATAATAATAATCTATCGAACATGTTTGTATGATATTAAACAAAATTGTATAAATTGTAGCAGGTTCTAAAATAAAAAACTTTCGAGCAATTTTCTTATTAACTAGTCTTAGAAAATAAATAGCATATCTATATAATTTGGGAGCTCAGGTATCTACATACAATTATCGGCGTTCTAAAATAAAAATATCAAGTGTTTCTAAAATAAAATAGCACAAATTCTTCTATAGTAAAAATTTTGGAAGATAATTTGTAAAATAATAATCTTGAATAAAAAGTGGTCATCAAATAAAAAGTAAAATATTGTTATTTGTTTTATGTATATTTATATTGCTTTATAATATTTAATAAGATAAATATAATATACCTAAAGTATGTACTATTACAGGTGGGTATAGGGTATGAAAACCTCATACATGTACTATACCATGTGAAAGCAGGTTCCGTAAAATCTATACCCGGACCCTACCTTGTAGCCTTTAATACCCACTTGGACCCTACCCAGTCGAGCAAGATCCGAGTGGGTATCCTATACGACAGGATTACCCGCTCACCTTTAATAGATATAAGAAAATATCATTCCTATAAATTTTATAAAAAATAAATTCATGATATTTTATTTACATTCAACAACTCATATTACTATAAACTATCATGCGAAATTAAATCAATTTGTTTAGAATAGTTAACAACCTTTAAAAATCACGAAACTTTGCAAGTTACAACTAAATATATAATCTATTATCCATAAAATTCTATACAACAATAAGTTTGTTGATATTTTATTTATTACGCCTATTAGGCCTTTAAAAAATAGTAAACCAAGTTGAAAAATTGTCAAACTTTACAGTTTACATTCTAAAATAATAAACTATCATTCCATGAATTTGCTTAAAAATAAATTCAATTAGTACATTAACTAACATCACAAAAACTTATATTCCTATGTGATTAATTTCTTTCTAGCATAAACAATAATAAATTTATTTGATTCCAACATGAAAAATTATTTGAAATGCCACATAAAACATAACAAAACAGAATATAGATCATATCATTTCATATTAATCACTTTTATATCATAGACCTAGTAAATCAAACAAAACAATGCTAAAATCAACATATTTTAATTACACCAATTAAGAGATGACATTTTACTTAAATCATACAATATGTATTTTGTATTTTCTTTATAATAACCTACTATTTACTAACATTTTTATTAATCACATTAATTAATTAAACTACTACTTGTAGTAGCAAAATAGCATATAATCCTTCACTACCCTACTCTTAGAAAATTTGATGAAGGTCTTGCATCTAATCCCAAACCCTCTTGATAAAGAGCTAATTTCAAAAAGAAAAAGAAAGATTAATGAGGTTTTGTATGGCTTAAAGAAGATAAAAAGATATAGAAGACTTAGTACCTATTAGGGTTTTTATAAGAGAAATGGGTTTGTAGTATTTTAAGATTTGTTTTGATAGAAGAATGAAGAGAAATTTTCTGTAGAAGGAAAAATAAAGTGGTAAATATTTTAGGGTACATTAGGGTTCAATTTTGTAAAAAGAAAGTAGAGCAAAAATAAGGACATTAGTTGATAATATAGAGAACGTTCTGGAGCTTATGAGTTGGCAAAATGATAATTTCAAAAGAAAATTTTCTACTCAAAATTAAATGGATAAGAATAGTGATGTGTTGGGTTTCAGAAGATTTTTAGATGGGTGTAAAATTAAAGTGGATACTGGGTTGGGTTGGCACTTTGGTTAGGGCTTAAGATGTAATTAAAGGTTAGATAGGCTTAGGAAATTGATAGATTAATTTAGGAATTTTAATTTAGCAATTTCAAGATAATGGAATAAATTTCGCTAATTAGGTGGTTAGATATATAATTAATTAAAATTTAGTGTGTTAAGAAAATTAGGTATCGAATTTGTAGAAAATTGTCAAAATTGGAAAAATGAGAAAATTGGGACATTTTAATTTAGGTGGATGACTAGATTGGTAGTTGAGTTTGGTTTAATTTACTCGGTATGATGAAATAGAATATTGATGTGGTTTAATCTCTATTTTTATATGAAATTAATTACTAGCTTAAATTTCTAATTCACCTATTCATACTACATAATTTTACTTAGTCTACTTAGTTAAATTTTCTTGCTCAAATTTCTAATTTAGATTTTAATTTGATTCAAATTTTCTTGGATTTTTATACTATTTATTTCGCACTTTTTAACTAACCTAATGAAATTCGAAATATTTCAAAAAGAAGGTTTTGTTTTTAATGAGGTCCATGGTCCTTATTAGCAACACGATAAATTTAAAATAATTTTCTACCTCCAAAAAGGATTGAATATTTACTTTGACATAGATTTGCTGAAGTGAGCTGGCGAGGGAAGGCTTTTAATGGTGAGTTGCTCCAGAATGGAGAAGCCATTTTTTGAAAGTGTTAGGGTATCTAGATATTAGGAAAGTGAAAAAAGAAAAAAAAAAAGATCAACTCTAAATATTTTGAACGTTGAAAGAATAGAAAAAGTTGTAAAGGATAAAAGGGACAATGATAGATCATAGATTAGCATAAGGTTAGTAGTGCAGAACTGCAGATAGAACCTACGGTAATGGTTAGAGCCTAGAAGTGTCATATAGTCCAATTTAGGACACCGTTGACATTTACCCTTAGGCTTTCGCAAATTGGGCTGAGAAAAAGATATTAGGCTTTTGTATTTGGTAAAGAAAAAGGACCTTACTTTAACAAACCAACTTCTTTTAATCCAATATTTGGAGATGGAAAAGGTTTGGGGCTACAATAAAATAAAAAGATAATTGGATTCGTTTGGTTCATTGGTTTGATACTAGTTTGATATTTATTTCATATCTATTTTAATTAAATTATTTGTTAAAAATAGATATGGATGAAATGGATATTTTCACCCATAAACAAATCTTAAAATTAAATACAGCTAAAATATAAATAGAGATCAAATAGATGAAAAGTAAACCATCCAAATAGACGTAAAGTTTGTTTTGTTGATCATAGTGCAGGTGTTAATTAAGTTGGATTTGAAATCGAAAAGTGCTTAATACTTTATCTCTCCTCCAAACACAAGTCAAATAAGATACATAGGCTTTAAATTTCTTCAATCAGTGAATTATTGTCACAATTATACAAAGCGATGCCAAATGGGCCATATTCAACTAGAAGTATTTTAAAGACATAGCTTGAATAATTTTTGTAGTTGAGTGTTTCTCTTATTGCAGTTAGGTGGTCCGGTAAAGACTTCGGCTGAGCTAATAATGAGGTTCCATCTTTTGTAAGTTGTTAGAGTTCAGCATTCACTGCCATGATAAAAGCTGTAAAGAACAACTCATAGAACCCTATTTAGGGTTTCCTTAAATTCCCAACGTAGCACTAATTATTAAAGCCCTTTAGGTGACCTTTTCTCATAAAATCAACTCAACATTAATCTAGTCACTCTTTGGTAAGATTTAAAAGTTGGGGTATGATGTATATGCTCCATCTACAAACTGTGAAGGGCATTGTGTTGTTCCATCTAGGAAATCATCAAACCTATATATTTGCAATAATTACGTTGAGTAGTTGGTTTTACTAGGATAAATAATTGCCATCTACCAATTTTGTAATAAAAGAAGATGGTAAAAAAGGTGTTGGGATATGTGGCATGCTTAATCATGATTTCCAGCACAAATAGTGGGAGCATTTGGTGTACTGTTTTCTTACGTGGTTAGAGACTTAGAGGGCATTTGAGAGGAAAAAAAACACCCCTAGATGAAGGGAACCTCATGATTTTATGGTCTGATAGAATATAAACAAAATATATGCACACTCCAGAGTGGTTTTTATGCAAAGAGGTGTAATATTTGTTCAGAAGGAATAAAAAGTATATTCCTAGAGTAATGCTTATCCTTATTTTATTAATGAGTTGCACTAATGAGTCATGGTTGAATGGATTCAACAAACTGATCGAGATTATATAGGAACATATGTAAAGTAATTTGTCATCAATCAATGGCTACAGTCCATCAATGTATGTTGATACTTGCTAGGCTATGGTCTCAATCAAATATATTGTTTAACAAAGCACTCAAACTCGAGCATGCTCATGCTCGCACACTCTTCCATCCGGATGCATTTATCTGGTTTGACATCATTATGGTTTGATTCCAAGCTGAAGTCAGATCATAATCGAAGTAGTAGTTGATCATTTTCAAAACTAGTTAGGAAATTGTTGGTTTCTCTTTCTAGACAATTTCCTAGTTTAAAATTGGGTAAAACAAGCAGTTTTGATTGGCTCCATAGGAAAAAAATTGGAGAAAAAAATGAAAACTAATATTAAACCTTAATGTCTAAACTATTACATATAAAAATTTACTACCTACTCCAATATTTAGTGTATTATTACTAATAACATAACAAATAATATAAGTTAAAGGCATGTATGATTTAGTTTATATAACTTCTTTCAAAAGTAAAATCTATTTTCTTAACAATATGAAAATAACTTTATGTCTTGCAATTTTTCCTTTTGTCCTAGAGTCTATTTTGTAATATCACATTACTAACATTATAATTAAAATTGGATGTGTTTGTATATTAATAAATATATATCCTTGATGATTTTTTAGACAATAGGTTAAAGATTGTAATACTCTTAATTATTATTTTGACTTTAACATTTATCTCATCTATAACTAAAATCAATTCATTCATTTTTTTAATAACTTAAAAAAGTTAAAAGCATAGAGTTTGATCGTTCTAGGAACACTAGTTGAAACCATAACAGACATTCCAATTCCAATTCTAGTTTGGTATGGTTGGAAACTGTAACTATATATATTTGATATCTCTAGTGTATATGAAACAAGTGTTGTTTCCATTCCAAAAGAACAATTCACCGGTTCAACAACCTCGTCATCTCCTTAACATCATCTTCTCACAATTGGGATCCTATTATTCTTTTATATATTCCTATTTTCTTAAGGACTTGAGCAAGTCCTTAAAAGACTCCTTTAGAAGCCTGAATTGATGGGCTAAACCTATAACCAGAAGTAAGTTCTGATTAGGCTTCTAAAGCGTTAATGGTTCCATCAAAGACCAAGGAAACCTGGTCAAGGACACAAAGCCCCTTAAGGGATTAGTAGGGAAAGGATCCCCTCAAAAAGTCGGCCAGTAAGCCTCTGAGGGGGGTGATCCCCACTAGTTATAGGTTGATATTTCTAGTATATATGAAACAAGTTTTGTTTCCGTTCCAAAAGAACAATCCATTGGTTCAACAACCTCTTCTTCTCCTTAACATCATCTTCCCCTAGTTGAGATCCTATTATTCTCTTATATATTCCTATTTTCTTAGGTTGCTTCCATTAAGTAAATATGCCACCTTTGAATTTATAGGTTACTGCTTTACATGTTGCTACATCAATATTGGTCACCTCCTATGAGTGACTGTTGTTGATCTCTCAATTTACCAACTATTATCCTAAACAAATCTTGCTCTCATATCAACCAATGTAGGGGAAAAGTACAAGCAAGATTTGCCATAGCAAACATTTCGCAGACATTCTTGATAAAGAAGATAAAGAAGTGGACTCAAATAATAATATTTTTTATTGCTTAAAGTGTGCCTTAAGGCTTATATGGCTAGCCTATTACTATAACAAGTTTTTTTAGGATAATGTCAAAAATATCTATATGAGTTTTAGGTTTTTTTTTTTTTTAAATTTACATCTAATATTAAAAGTTACTAGATGTTATACCTATTTAATTTCTTCACCTCAATTTCTTATAAATTACAATTTGTACTCAACAACCAATAAACCTTAGCGATGACATTGTTTTGAAGAAAATGAAGTAGTGAATGTATAAGTAAAATTGAAAGTGAATTCAACAGTTTTAAACTTTAAATTTGTATGTATGGGCAAAAAAAGGAAAACTTTAAATTTGAAATCTAACATTGTTCTTTCTTTTCTCTCACTATCACAAATCCCCAAACCCATCACTATTTATTTCTATATTTGTAGATCTTGTCATGCCTCAAAAAGGGGCCTAGTAAGATAGTCCTAAAGTTATCATATAATGTGTGCATCCATAATATGAGAACCGTCTCGCAAGTCAGAGTTTACAAGACTCTACTTATTTATTAATATCTCTTACTTAAGTGATATATATATACATATAATAGTATTATTGGATTTCAACTATGGAATCCGATTTTTCACATTTTACCAAGATTGCAAAGAATCGGTATCCCCTACCAAATAGTAAAAATGGGGTTTCAAATCTACAAAATGTAAAATCACAACTCTTTGTACAAATTATTCAAAATAGTATTCTAAGATCATGACAACCTATCTTTAACTTCAATAAAGTCTAATGGAGAAACACTCTTCACAAATGCCTAGCCCAATTCTAGCTAGTATTAATCCTACAAAAAAAAAAAAAAAACTGTTGAAGGGTGAACAAATCACGGGCTTAGTGAGATAACCTGACCAAACCATACACCAAGTAATAACAAACAAGTTTAATTCATAAGCATATGCTATGCACCGATCAATCATATGTACAAGTACAAGTTGAATAATTGAAATCCAAACAAGATGTAAATTTACGTCTTCTCATCGGTGTTGGAAGGAAGCCATGAAAAGTGATATATCGTGCCTAGGAGAATCAGAGAACCAAGAAAGAATGGGTACCATAAACTCTCACAAATTAATTTAAAATTTTACTCTTATCCTTGGAACAAAGAAACACCATTAAGTATTAGCCATTTCATGTCAATACCACGAGCGGTGCTCTTTCGATGCCACTTAGTTCCCATGGAACAGAACGGAACAAAGGTGGCCCTGGAAGAATTAGGAAAATGTCATCTAGAAAAACTAGACGCTTTACTAGAGAACCAAAATGCTAATATGACCGGGGCTACATCTCCTTTAAAATGCAGTATATGCATATGATGCAATGCATGTCCATTTTTATTTATGATATCAGTAATTTTTAGTCAAATTTAAGATAATCATACAATTTACAGACAATCATCAACATATTCCATATAATAATTATCATACACTGGAATTATTGCTTATGTTACGATAATTTGGCATTCCATCATGCACCAAGCATCATGCGATATACCCAATCATGCATGGATATCAGTTGAATATATTATTTCAAATACAACTATACTATAAGCACAAACAATATGGTAAGCTCAAAGTTACTCACCTGTTATCCTTACTAAATTGTCGTAATATGCTATTGGAAGTCTAAGAACTATTCTATTTTTCCTATAAAACAAGATAACAGATATTTATTATTATACTATTGTTCATAATGCTTTTCAGTTTTATATTTTTTTTTATGACTTAAATTTAAGTTTCATTCTTTTTAATTCATTATATTTTCCTAGGTAGGAGTTTCAAATTTTATAAGAGTTGGTCTTCTTTGACAAGATCAGAAAATTTGTATAAATACATTTTTTCTGTAGGAGAAGTCTTCTAAAAAATTATAGGTACTAACTTTAATTGCATAATTTTAGATTACGTCTATTATTTTCATTTTAACTCCATCTTAGCAAATGATTAGGCATTTAGATTACTTATTTTGAGTGTTGTATGATAATTGATTTAATTTTATTATATATAAATTTTATTTATTCAATGAGTACTGATAATTGTCATAGAATATTTTAAGTCTTGTTTTGTTTAATAGTTTTATTATTAATTTTTTATTCGTTTATGTTGTCCTTTAAATATATCTATCTTTAGGTATTTGGTATTTACTATTTATTTTCATTTTGCTTATCTTGATCATAATTGACAATTTATATTTTATTTAGGGTGTTTTCTTTCATTCTAAATTTATTTAAGTTCCTCTTTCGTTAATGTCTATGTTGGTAGTGAATTTTATTATTTTCTTTATTTGTCAACCTTACCTGTTTTATATTAATTGAAATTTCTATTTATTTAGTTATATTTAGTATTTAGTTCTTTAATTATTTTTCTAACATAGTCATGCTTTCCTAGAGTTTGAATATATATCAAATATTAAATTTTATTTCATCGAGCAGTTATAGATTTTGTGTTTAGTAGTTTAGTATTTTATTATCATCATCATTGTTATTTTTATATTATTCATTAGCTCGATTACCTTATAACAACTAATATTTATTTTCATCGTGTTTCTCTGGATTGCATTTTATTTTCTTATCTGTTATTTATGAGAATCATTTTGTTCCTATTTATAACTTATTTACATTTTCCATTCTTGTATATTTATCTATACAATACATTTATCATAATTTTAATCTTTTTGTTTAATATATAAAAGTATTTCCTATTTGCAATATTTACTAAAGTTTATCACTTAATCGATTATTTAAACATGTTATGATTTACATTTATTTATTAAATTAATATTCCTTTTTTAATTATTGTTATATATATATATATGAAATCTAGACGAAAATAGATTTCGTGAGAAATTTGCAAGTACGCCGGAATCAAAGCCACCGATGTTGAACTCCAGTTTATTGGGGCATGTGTAAATTTTACACGTTGTTATTCCAGGGTAATCCGGCCTTGAGGGCCACTTGTGTATGTCTGTACGCCACCGGTATAGCATTCTACGCTGCCGACGTATGTTCATTTTTACGTGTTTACAAAAAAATTATGTAGCTTCGTTCAGTGAAGGCCGGCTCGAAGGCTGTCGGCCTATCCTTTTACGTTGCAGGCTTTAGTGGTTTAAGCCATCGGCGTAGTACTGGTGTAGGTGTTGTTCATCGTCTTTCTTGTTTTTTCTCTATTCGTAATTTATTTTTCTTTTTATATTTATGTATTATACTCGTGTCCAAGCTACTTCTAAGTGTTTTTCTATACTTCACATGTATTATATGTGACATATCAATACATATAGCATCTTATAATCATAATTTTCTATGATTTCCTAACTTTTATATATTATAATACATATATGGAGTTTTAGGATGAGATATTACCTTGTTTGAGTTGATGGGATGATGTTATACATCTTCCCTTGGTTTGATCCGATCCTAGGATTAATATAACATTAGTTAAACCAATGTTTTGTGTGAATACTAGCTTAAGATGAATTTAACTTACCTTTATTTCTTGTTTCATTAAGCTTGTTTTAGTGATTCTTGTTGAAGCTTGTTAATGGTGTGTTGGTTATGTGTTTTGTATGTGTTGTTACTGTTATAGGATTGTTGTTGATTTGGTTTTGTTGTTGCTTTGGCTATTGTTTTGTGTGCATAAAAGCTTTATTCCTTAGTTCATTATTGTGTGTTTTTTTATAGGCAAAGGGAGGCATCTCTTTCATATATTTTTCAGCCAAGAAGGAAACTCATTTCTCCATCGAAAATGCAATTTGCCTTGCATGATTTCTCATGCATTAATTGTTCTAGCTAATTTGGCTAATTTGGATTGGTTTAGGTCATTGTTTGTCTTGACTTTTGATGCAAATTGACCCTCTTTTTGTTGAAGAATTTAGCTGCTGCTTTTTCCAACAGATTCCAGTCGTAATTTGCATCGAATTTGCTCCAAATTTGTGCAGATTTCCTATAATATTATTTATTTAATTAATTATTTTAATTTTAGGGTAGTTCCTTAAGTTAAACGGGTACACATATGTCAGTTATTTAAGAGTTATGTCTTAAAAAAATTACTTAAAATTTTTACAAATTTTCTAGATTATCTTTAAGTTCAGATTTAAGTTTATAGTTTACGCAATTAAGATTTTCTGGGTTTGGTAAGCTAAGGTAGGAATTTGGTTCCTATAGGTTCATAATTTCTTAACTAAAACAATGGTGCAATCCAAATATTTTTCTGAAGTCTAGATTATTAGTGATGGATTTATTTTTGTTTCTATCGCATATTTATAATACTAGTGGTTTATATTTTAGTTATCATTTTATAGTCAATACGTTCTGTAAAGGGGTTGTCTTTTATTGGTTTTGAAATTTAGAGCTACTTTTAGTTATATCTTGAGTTATTTGCTTAAGATACGAAATATTATCTTTGGTATCAACGAGAGTCAAAGAATTTTTTGTTCAGGTTTTGAAACTATAAATAAGTTTATTATTGCTCATAAGTTTATTCTAGAATTTTTATAATTCTACTGATTTATCTTTAAACTATCTTTTTATAACTAGTAGGTTATAAAAATTTAATCTTTTTTATTGTATTTGAAATTTAAAGTCAACTTACGATTAGTGGTTGAATTATTGATTCTTATTACGGAATATTATTTTTATATTGTTTAGGAATTATTTATCATAACTATTAATAATAGTAAATTTTCTAATGCTATTTTATAGTTTTAAAATATTAAAGATAATTTGATAATCATTATCATTATTAGAATCTTATTTTTCTAAGTATTGAACTTAATGAAATTGATTTTAAATTTTACAGTATCGATCGGTTAATCATTGATTATTATTTGTTTATACTCTAATAATTTTTAATTCGCGAAAAATTAGGAGTGATTTCTGTGACTTTTTATTATAGTTTTTCATGATTGTATATTATATTTTTAATGATCATTATGATCTGGTTATATAAAATTAGGGGAATTGCAGCTCCACTACTGCTAATATCATATTTAGATTTTTTTTTTCACCAATTTCAACACTATCAATCTATCTATATCACATTTCCACCACTGCAAGTCACATCTATAAATCTAATTTGTTTAAAGATTATGAAAATTAAGTCAATGTTGTTTATCGATAGTATTAAAAGAAGTTATTTATTTATTTTTATTATGTATATGTTTTTGTTTCAACCCCTAGATTATGTTATGCCTTTTATGAGATATCAGTTAACAGTTAGAATGAATAGTGAGTTTCATTCTCTTAAGAGAAATAGTAGTATCCCCAGATAGTTAGAATGAATGTCTTCATTTATACAGTTGGTTGTCGTATCCTTAATTCTTTGTTTTTGTATTTTTTTTGTGTTTTTTTTTTATCAATCTCCCTGATTAATATAGTTCTTTTCTGATGAATGAAATTCAATTTTTACAAACAAAATTATAATTGGATATTATGACAATAAATAGCTTTAAGTTTCATATGTAAAGTTGATAATTAATAAATTCAACATATGGGCCTACTTGTATATATACTGACTTTTTTACTTGCTTAAGCCATCTTTGGAATTTTAGATGCTGTAATTAGATTTTCTTTTTCTTTTAATTTACATATAATAAGCCATGCAAATATTTCACAAATAGTAATTCATGCATGCGACGTTATTTGATTTACGTATGCATCATGGTGCTTCATCCCATAATAATCTTGACGTCTTCAAATCAAAATTGAATGAATAATCTTGCTCACGTATGTTAGAAAATAAAGCGTGTGCTTATGTCACGAACCTTTAAAGATTGGTCAAATTTATCAGGTTCGTTAAGGCCCAACAAAGCTTATATGTTGGAACTTAAATTTAGAAGATTCCAAAAATATCTAAAAGACTTTGAGAGTTGATAGGCATGAATTATCTCTGTTCATAGTAGCCAATTAAGTTCAATTTAGAGTTTATTGACATGAATTGTATTAGAATTGGTACTTAGTTGATATATATGTTCGTTTCAGGTCAAATTGGAACTTAATGGAGATATTAGAAGTAATTAAAGGAGAATCATGGTTAAATATTCAAAGTACAGGAGTGACTCGATTAGCAATGGAGAATTTCGAGCTCAGTACCTACCAAGCATAAAATCACGATCGTGATTTATGGAAAAATTGAAGAAAATAAAAAATCAGTACCTACGTGATGCAAAGCTAAGGATTGCAATGATTCATCAAGAGAAGAAGAATCACAGATGTGACTGAGAAGTGCAAGAGAATTTTTATGAACTTAGCGTCTATCTTGAAATTTGGTGTTTAGACAATTGAAATTTGGTCAATGGATCAAGGTCACGGCCGTGATAATTGGAAAGGCACAAATACGACTTTTACTTTAGTTTCATCAAATAGTATATCCCATAGTAAAAGTGGTATATTTTCATCAAGAAAACCTTTTTCCAAGAACATCGTAGATATAAAAAGAAACATGCCCATTGGAGATTAAAGCAACCTTGATATGTCCATTCGCTAGGAGAGATTCTAAGGAACATAATTCAGCTTAGAATTGAGTAATTTTGAGAAGAATACTCATGATTAGAAAATTTTCATAGATAACGATTAATTGAAAGAACAATTTTTATAAATCATGTTGATATGGTAAAGTAAACCTGCCCTGTATTGAAATTTATTATTGGTGTTGTGATTAAATTGTTAGTCTTATCTAGTGTAATTCTGGAATTAATATAGTATAGTTGTTAATTGTAGGTATAATTCACTTAGTTAAATCATTTGATTAGCTAGTTAATAGGAAGACTAATTAATACTAGTGTTTGAATCTTTTCCCTATGGAGACGGCCCTATACTCATCCATACTAGAAAGCGATAGGTACACTTGCTTGTTAATCCGAGTAAGAGATATGATATAGGTTTATTAGTTAATAGACTTGGTAGCTCTATTCAGAGAATATATCAAGACTTCCCACTGAATTCTAGAGTGTCCAAATGTATATTAGTAGATAGATATAGTAGGCAGGATTTAATCTTAGTGATTAGATTATAATAATCTTGACAATTTATTCTTAAAAGCCTTTTGTATAGATAGAAAACTCTCTCTCATTTGTAAATCATCAATTCAATAGTGATTATCTTGTTCTCGCTAGAGCTTCTTTCTCTACTTCTTTCTCCAAAACTCATGTGCAATTTTATTTCTAACTTAACCTATTTGTATGGAGCCTAGAGCACCAAGTGTAGCATAGGAATGGTCCAAAACATTAATCCTATGACAAGTGGTATCAAAGCAAGAGTTTGGAAGATAGAGTAAAGATATCTTTTGGCGAGTAGAACCACGTCCAAATTATGGGAGACGAGACCATCTATGAGGAACAACCACTTGCCAAATAGAGGGTTCAATCAATGGACATGAAAATGATGCTTAATGTTAAGCCAGTAAAGGTGAGACTTTGTGTCTCTAAAGTGAAAGAGGGGTTGGAAGAGTCACAAAAATATATGGAGGACTTCAAGGAAAATCTTTAGGGTGAGTTATAGAGGGATCTTAACCATACTAGGGAAAGCTTGGAGGCATAAGACAATGTCCTTAAAACCCAGATGGAAGATTTGGGGCTATAATGGGTAAAGTGGAAGTTGAGACAACTGGAATGGAGGAGAGAATGGATGTAACCTTTTTGGCTTTGAGAAAGGGAATAAAAGATCTCAAGACTTAGTTGGCAACCTATAGGGCACCATTTAATGGTATGACAATTCAACTAGTAGTTGGGGTAGATGTGCTAAAGCCAGAGTACTTCAATGGGACACAATTAGTAAGAGAGGTTGATAATTTCCTTTGGGGTTTAAAACATTACTTTGCAGCCATTAGGTTTGTAGAAGATGAAAGTAGGTTACAGATTGCCACATTACACTTAAGGGATTTGACAATAGTCTTATAGAGAAGAAAAGATAAAAAGATGACCTCATAGATAGATTTTATAAGCGAGTTCAGAGATATGTTTTCTCTACATAATGTTAGAGAGGGAAGCCAAAGTTAGATTTTGCCATCTTAATCAAAAGGGCATTGTGAAATAGTGTGCACAAGATTTTTCAGAACTTATATTGGAGATACTAGACCTCAAACAGGATGTGCTCTTATGTTGTTTTAAATGGATTGAAATCGTGACCAAGAGTAAAGTTAGAGTGATTGGATATGGAGAATATCTTGAAGGCTATAGCCATTGTAGAAGGACTAGGAGAATTTCAAAGTAAAGAAGTTAAGTATTCCTTCGGTAGTGAAGTAGAAGAAGAGGAGGAAGGTGAGAGTAGAAGATCACTAAGTCAATCAAAGAGGGGGAAGCAAAGCAAATGAGGGAGCAGGATACATAAGAAGGAATTGATAATTCAAATGTTACTTTTGTGATAGGCCACATTATGCTAGGGAGTGTCCTAAGAGAGAGCATTTGATAGCTCTAATCACGGAAGACAAGCCAGATTCCGAAGTAAAGAGACAACTTAGTAACATACGACGACTTAATTCCATGAAGGCTAAAGGTGATGAGAAGTGTAAAGGCTTAATGTATGTTAAGGTAATGGTAGCTAGAAGAAAGATGAATGACATGGTAGATACAAGCGCTTCATATTTGTTCATACCCAAGGATGTTGTATACAGATTAGGGTTAAAGGTTGAAAGAGCAAGGCTTAATTAAAGATAGTAAATCCAATGAAAATCTCAACGTCTAGACATGTTAGGAAAGTAGAATTTAATGTTTGTAGTTGATAGGGAAGAAGAACATAGGAGTATTAACTATAGATGATTTTGAGTTTGTTATTAGAATAGATTTCTTAGAAGGGTTGATGCAATTACTATTCTAAAGTTGAATTCCTTTTGTTTGCTCAATGAGTAGTCCGATATATTGTTCCAGTGATAAGGAAGATAGGGTAAGAAAAAAAGCTTATCACAACAATGCAATTTATAGTTGTGGACGATGGGTTAAACTGACAATATTTAAAGGAAGAAAGTGGCCCAGCTTTAGTGAGGGAGGCTTTATAAAAGCCTAACCTCAAAGTTGAAAAGTAAATGGAATCAAAAGAGCCATTGAAGTTGATGGGAATTGTAATAAAGGATGACAATAGGGAAAATTAATTCCAAAAGAAATGAAGAAGGAGCTAGTAGACATACGAGACTTAAGAGGAAGAACAGGGATGCTCAAGATAAAGTATGCAATGAGAACATCACTAGATTAGGTGGGGGAGATTGTCATAGACCTTTGAAGATGGGCTTAATTCATGAAGTTTGTTGAAACCTAACAAAGAGTCTAAGGTCCATTTCTAATGTTGGAACTAAAATTTAGAAGACTCCAAAAGTATCTAGAAGACTCTAGGAGTTCTTAAGAGAATCTAAAATGTCTAGATTCAATGTATATTAGTGGGAAGATAGATGTAGTAGCTAAAGTAGTAAGTAGGATTTAATCATAGTTGTTAGATTATAATAATCATAGCCATTCATTCTTGAAAGTTTTTTTTTTTTTATATATACAAGGGGATCTCTTTCTTATGTAAACTATTAATTTAATAGTGATTATCTTATTTTCCCTAAAACTTCTCTCTCTAAAACTATTATGTGTGATTTTCAAGCTAAACATAACCCTTTTATGTGAAGCCTGTAGGGTTAAGTGTCATATGAGCACGGTTCAAAACCTTAATCCATTGACACTTGGACTCATGAAGTCAATTACCTCCTGAGGTTTATTTTTGGTAGATATGCTTCTCTAGTAACTTAAATCAAATCTTGCTTCAAATGCTAAATAAGGTAATACAAACTAATGAAAGCATAACCTAGTGTTGAAAATTGAAAGATTATCATAAAATTATTTTAAAATATTTAGCGCAACTTTATATCAGTCTTAACATTCTAGATAACAATGATTTGAATATTTGAGATAATTTAATAATTATTTCCTAAAGTAGTTTTGTAATATAAACATAAATGATTTATAGTGAAGGGTAAAAGTGTCATTTGATTAAAAATAAGAGGTTTCATGGTCTATATAATGTATAATTAAATGCTTTATCGTTTGGCAAGCAGGTAAATAAAGATGAAGAGACGTTATTAAAGATGAAGACGTGTTAAAGACAAAGAATTATTCCTTGTCTCCTATATAACCTAGGCTTCCTCCTACACCAAAACCATTCCTAAACATAGAATTCTTTCAAAATCTTCTCTAATAGTGATCTTTGCATCAAGGAAGATCAAGAAGCAAGATTAAGATGAGTTAGTCATCATCAAGTCTTCAGCAATCTAAGGAGTGATCTATTCCTAAGCTTCTCTTTTGATTTTGAAGGGAGTTTTGGAGAAAAACTCTAAGTATGTTAAATTCTATGGTCCCATTATTAATTTTGACGGGATCGATCCTGTTGACTATCTAACTACTTATACCATACTCGACCGTGACCAACTATCAAAATAGTTAATATTCTAGTTATTATATTTATTTTAACGGTGTGATGATTAACTGGATGGTCCGGTTGATGAGATGTAGAACTCCCTTAATGTATATATCAAAGAGAATGAAATGAGAAATTACCCAACCAAAATTCCATAGTGGTAGTGACGACTCCATAATGAGAACGTATGAAGTTTAAGGATTAACTAATTATAGTAAATTGAACCTTCAATTATATAGATATGTAATAACTATGAATCTAATACAAGAATATCGAGGTAAAAGTGACAAGTTCATGGTTCGACTTGTTTGTTAAATGTCATGGTGAAAGGTATTAGTATTGTATGTTGTTCTATCGTGTTGAGTAAAGTCCTGTCACGTCCGTTCTTATCGTGTTTAGCCTTTTGTTTGAATCAAGTCATATTGAGTCTATCTTAAAAGTCAAGTCGTATTTCAGTATAGTATTGATCAATTCTACTCTCGATATTTGTCAACCCCTCTCACTATTAAATTTATGATGGAATAAAAAAAAATGAAAATTTCTTGATCATAATCAAAACGATAATATGCGTGTGTGTGTGTGTGTGTGTGACATGACTAAATAAGTGAATACCAATAAATTAAAGATAAAATAAAATTATAGTTGTGATAGAAAAATAAGAAAAGACTCCAATACAAAACAAAGTACCAAAATCAGGAGACCTTATAACTATAACGTTGACAGTAATAACAAATGTAACAACAGTTGTCTAAGACCAAAATTGTTAATGTAATGGTAAATTCATGAAGGAAGACTATAAATAATTCGGAACAAAATCAAGAATCAAAACGATAAAATATAAATAATGGTAATATAAGTAAGAGAAATATACTAATGAAAAACTCCTCGATGAATGATTTATTGGGAGTACAACAACTAAATTAATACAATTATTTGTATTTATGGTTTTCCTTTCATTTCTTTTATATGGTAAAGTGGAATAAAGATGGTATTTGAAGGAAGTATGGAAATGAATGACTTCTTAATTGAAAGTTATTAGCAAGTAGAAGGATTTAGAAAATGCTAATACAGTTGTTGGAGGAGTATTCAAAGTGATTTACGGTAAAATTTGAGATAACAAGTATTAGTATGACAATGAATGGTCAGAATTATAAGTTAATGATTGGTGAAATGAGAGAGAAACAAAGACTGCTACTAAGATAAGATGATAGTCTTAAAAATGATAAGTAGATAGAAGTTAGAGGCAAAAGAAAGATGATTAAAGTTGATTAAAAGGAACTGGAGGTATAAAGAAAATCCTTATAAATGGTTGACAATTATATGTTAGCTTAGTAGACATAACCTTGTAGACATGGAAATAAGTAAGAAAGATCATGTTGAAGAATGGAAGTAAGCAAGAAAGATTAAATTGATGACGAGATGAGAAGAATTATGATAACTAGTAAATAAGAGAATAGTTGGATCTTATAAATATGGATGTATATGTGGAACACAAATTGCAAAAAGGAAATGTGATCTAGTGAGTTGTAAGGTATGAGAAATCTAATGATGACGGACGATAATGACATCCGACCTAATAGAGGATGATGAGTTTTAGGATAATTCTTAGAAAATTATATGAAACCATAGATATAAATTGTTATATAAAGTAGTAATACAAGTCTTGGACGACAATTGGAATAGTACAAATGATAAATAAAAGTTGTGGGTTAACTATGGTATCTGACAATGGTGATAAAATTAGATAAATCATAAAAACATAGATGTTAACATCATCTGAAATAATAAACTAATGTGAGATTTGATATTTAGAGTTAAGTTTGAAAAATTATAAATTCTATAATCTGAGCTTTTTAATTGTTTTTTGAGGAATCATAAGATGAATATGTCCAAAGGAAGTTTTAATGGAAATGGTGATAATTAGAGGTAAGGTATAATGACTAGATAGTGCTAATGAGTTGGATTATTATTTCTAAAGCACCATATGATTGTTTTGAAGGATGTGATGATTGGTTTTTATGCTAAAGAGATATAAGTATACAATCAAAGAAGATCGTTTGTTGGTGTAACCCCCCCCCCCCCCCCCCCCCCTTCCAACTCCTAAAGCTGATCCTCTTAGATCTTAAGAATTGTATGACGGGCAATAGACCCCTGGATGTGTATTTGACAATGGTTAATTATATCCATGTATTGTTGTTAAGTTTAAAAAAAAGGAGATCGTTTGTTGAGAAATAGATTGAATAGGAGTAGAAGGATAACGAATTCAAGTGGAGAATAATCATAGAACACTATGGATGGATTTGTAGAGTAATAATTATAGAGACAAAGTGCATTAGGAAAATGAATATCGAGAAAATATTGAAATGTTAGGAGTAATGATAACAAAGGATGAGTTAGAAGTCATTTGATGATTTTAAAAGATTTACTAAATGCCATTAGTGTCAATCTTTAATCCTCATTAATATATTGGTGATAGATATAAAGGAAAGATATTGGCAGTTGAGAAAGTGCGTTGGATGCGGTATAGTAGTTAATGAATACTTTGGGATAAATGATATACGAATGATATAAATGTACTTCGATGAAGAATAATAGTGGTAAAAGCTAAGTTTTTTGAGGTTTTATTATTATGAGATATTTCAAACAAATACCCTTATATGTGAGCATTTGGAGTTATTTGGTTTATCTTTATGGATTAGTAGAATAATAGCCTTAGCGTGTCTATATTAAGTGAAGACACGTGGATAATTGTAATGCGTTTAGATTAGGGCGTTACAAGTTTTATATAGCGATATATTCTTTCAACATTACTTAAATGAGCGTTTTGAATGCTATGTTTAAGGTCCATAGCCAAATAGCTTTAAAACCGACTTTTTATCCATTCACAATTTTAGATAATTCCACATCGACTCCAATTCCTTTGCATCTAGATTTAATTTTCTTTCTTTTTTTTGTTGTCTCTCAGCATTATCTATCTATTAACATTTTGAATATTATATTTAGGTAATGTTTCACTATAAGAACTAAACAAAATATAGTATGCAATTATTTCATGCCATGTTTAGTATATAGGGTACTAGACTATGTATTATATGATTTCTAGTGTTTGGCATGCATAGATACAATAAAAGATGTTTTTATTTTGATTATATTATTCTATTGTCATTTATAAATATTACAATTAGTTGCAATGGTGAGGATATAGTTGTAATCTTGTGATGATAGTAATGAAAACTTATTGCTAGTATCATATTAGTGATAGTGACAGTAGCAGTAAGGATAGTATTAGAGATGATGGTAATGATTTATTATGGTAGTAAGGTTGGTGTGGTAAAAGGAAAAAAAAAAAGAGATAATGGTAGTTGTGTTAGTTTAATATTTTTTGTTGAGAAAATTTATCCTTTTCTAATTCCAACATTTTTGTACATTCATACATAAGGTGTAAAAGTATTAATTAGATTTTATCCGATAATACAAAGAGTTCTGTTCAATACTAAATATATTTTGTGAATTTAATATGATACAACAATCTTTGATTAATTCGATACTATAAAATTTTATGTAACCTAACATTACCTTGAAGTTTGCAGTGAAATAGCTTCAATTTTTTTACTGGGACAATTTCTTTTCTTATTTGTATAAATTTAAATTTTTCTCAGAACTTCTCTCTCTAAAACTATCATGTGTGATTTTCATGCTGAAATTAGCCTTTTTGTGTGAAACCTATATAGTTAAGTGTTATACGAGAACAATCCAAAACATTAATCCTGTGACACTTGGACTCATGAAGTTAATTACATCCTAAGGTTTATTTTGGGTAGATATGCTTCTCCGATAACTTAAATCAACTTTTGCTTCAAATGCTAAATGTAAGATTTAGAATGCTATTCATCAAGAAAAATTAAGGTAATACAAACTAATGAAAGCATAACTTGTGTTGAAAATTGAAAGATTATCATAAAATTATTTCAAATTATTCAAAGCAACTTTATATCAGTCTTAACATGTTAGACAACAATGATTTGAACATTTGAGATAATTTAATAATTATTTCCAGAAGTAGTTTTATATAGTGTTGTATTCTTTTAGCATTAATTAACTGAGCATTTTGAATGGTACGTTTAAGGTCCATAGCCAAATAGCTTTAAAACCAACTTTTTATCCATTTAGCATTTTAGATAGTTCCACATCCAATTCCTCTGAATCTAGCTTTAATTTTTTCCCTCTCAGCATTATCTATCTATCGGCATTATAAATATTATATTTAGGTAATCTTTAATTATAAGAACTGAACAAGATAAAGAATACAATTATATTATACCATGCTTAGTATATACGGTACTATACGAGGTATTATGTGATTTCTAGTGTCTGGTATGCACAAATACAATAAAAGATGTTTTATTTTGATTATATTCTTCTATTGTCATGTATAAATATACAATTAGTAGCAATTTTGATGACATAGTTGTAATTTTGTTATGATATGATAGTGATGAAAACTTATTGCTAGTGTTATACTAGTGGCGGCGATAGCAGGAGTAGTGGGGATAGTACTAATGATGATAGTAATGATTTGATTATGGTAGTAAGGTTGCAGGGGTAAAACAAAAAAAAAAAAATAATAATAATAGAAAGATAATGGTGGTCATGTTAGTTTAGTATCTTTGTTGAGAAATTTATCCTTTTCTAATTCCAACATTTTTGCACATTCATATATAAGGTGTAAAAATATTAACTAGGTTTTATTGAGTAATACAAAAAAAAAAAAATTATCCAATGCTAAATACATTTTATGAATTAAATAAGTACAATAATCTTTGGTTAATCCGGTACTATAAAAAATTTTGTAACCTAACATTACCTTTAATGTTTGTAGCCAAATAGCTTCAAATTTTTGACCGAGACGATTTCCCTTCTTATTCGTTTATTTTCTGTATAAATTTAATTTTGTGACCAAGCGAAGCCTTCATTTCCAAAACCTCCTATTTGGTAGGCATAAAAATGATTTCTGAAGTAAAACACCAAAAGACATCCTAACTATTCCTTGGAATCACTTTTCCACATTTTACACGAAAGTTCATACTAAAATTTTTGTCACATAAATTGTCCCCGATACTCTTTAACTAGGGGATGTGATTCACGTGAATTTTAGTACGAAAATATAGTCGAGATTCGAGAACGTACGGGAATGTGAATTGTAGGGTTATGCGAAATTGGCATTGAAACACCTTTTGGTACCAATAATATAATTATTTAATGTCGTTCAAATAATGCCTTTCATGTGAACGCTAGGTGGCAATTACATGCACAAATAAAGAACTATAATTTTTGTTTAGTAGCATCTTTGGTGGGTCTTGCTAATTGGAGCTTGTCTCGCTTTCCTGCCGCAACGAGAAGTAATTATGTACTAAAACATAATTCCTTAATTAACACGACGTGTGCAACTAATCCCCTTATGTGTTTTTACTACTTTTTCCTAGTGACACCCTAAAACTGCAGATCATTCCTATTCTGAGTTGGGTGGCAACTAGACATCGGCACGGTTCGGATCGGTTCCGGACCCGAACCGGAACCATCGGTTCACGGTTCCACATTTCGTGGAACCGGAATCGGAACCGCCAGAGCCTGGACGGTTCACGGTTCCACGGAACCACCGGTTTTGACGGTTTCGGTTCCGGTTTTACGTGAACCGTGTTTATTATTATTATTCTTCTTCTTCTTTCTTCTTTTTTTTTTTTTAAACAAACCGACCCCCTAGACCCCCAAACCCTCCTCCTCCTTCTCTCCCTCCATACTAAAATCATTCCGTGTTTATGTATGTGCGTTTTTTTTTTTTTTTGCGGGTCTGAACCGGTGGAACCGCCAGTTCCGCGTGACGAACCGCGAAGACCCACCGGTTTCAACGGGTCCGTTGGCGGTTCTAACCGTCTCCGACGGGGCGGTTTCCTGGTACGGAACCTCCGGGGATAGTTCGGGACGGTTCACAGTTCAGAACCGCCCCGTGGTGATGTCTAGTGGCAACTAGCAACCCAAAATCCACACATATTATTAGGTATTAGCTTCATGCTTAACTATACAACATTCTTCAAAATTTGACTTTGCCTCAACAACACTTTGGGTGTGTTTGGTTCTTTGGTTTGATATCGGTTCAACATCTATTTCAATCAAATTATTTGTCGAAAACTAATATAGATGAAAACGTATTTTACTCATAAATAACCGTACAGATAATATATAGATAAAAAACGAATCACCTAAATAAACCTAGAATGATGGTGTTATAAGCCCAAGTAGGTTCTGCTGTTTAGTTAAAGATGCAACCAAACAGGTCATTATAACATCTAGAACCACACACTTCATGCATGGTTGTAGTTTAGGAAGATTAAAACACCGATATAAATATCTAAAGGTTGTCTTCGGAAAAAGGAGAAGTGAAAGGGATTTTGATGAACACAAGTTTGAGGTTTAATGAATCGTCATGGTGATACAAGTGGAAAAAAGATATCTAATAATTTTTTAGTGTTTATTTTACTAACGTAAAAGAAAATAATAATAGTCTAACTAGTATTTTCATATTAAAATCATGATCATAAAGGCTAATAGTCTTAAATTTTTAGTATTTATTTTATAGAGTCTTCTTTGATATTGATTCCTCTATTAGTTTAGTAATAAACAGTTGACTTTTTTTTTTCAAACATTTACATAGAATTTCGTATGAAAACTATAGTATAATTGCATTAGAGCACAATGTAAAAAAAAAAAAAATTCTATGACAAGGTGAGATGGGTTACTGCAATATTAGTAGAGCCCGCAATGTATTTGACCCAATTGAGATTGCTCTTCATTCGTATTCTGCTTCTCTCTTGATCATTTTTTAAGTATTATTCTATTTTCTTTCTTGTAGGTCATTTGTTTAGTGTACTTATATGAAGAAGAGGATCGGATCAAATTACATAGATACTTATGCTTTTTAAATATTTCTATAGTTATTTTATAATATTATTATGCCATTCTTTATAAATTATATAACAACGATAGATGAATGAAATTTCAAGCAATCGAATTCTAGGAATTAGATTTAGACACCGGAAATTTCAAACAAGGCCTGGGAATAGTATATAGAGAGGATTGTGTTGTTTAGTTATATTTGGAAATACCTTTTTTTTTTTTTTTTTTGACATATGTATTTGTAAATGTAGATAAAAGAGCATCCGAAAGGGTAATGTCTAACAACAAAATAAAACCAATTCACCAATAGAATTGAATGATATTGTTGGATCTATATCAATTCCAGCCTGGCCATTGACTAACTGTTTCGCCAACAAATCACCAGGTTAAATTGCAACCACACGACGGGGAAAAAAGAAAAAAAAAAAAAAACTTGTAACTTAGCAAATAATCATTCATTTGATAGAAGTATAAGTAAGATTGTAAATTTGGTATGGTAAATTTATGTGACTGGGTGTAATATCTAGATGTAAAATTAGAGGAAGGGGAGGGGGGGGGGGGGGTGGGGTGGGGGGGGGGGGGGGGGTTTACACTCTCAAAGTTTGAATAGTAATTTGATGTTGTCTTAAACTTAGGAGCTGAGTTTTCTTCTTTTTATTTTTTTTTCATCAATGCAAATTTATATTTTAACATCGGCAGATGTATTGTCACACGTGAAGTTGCAATTTCCTTCTTTTCTCTATTCTCATATCCGACCGACCACATCTTGTCTATTATAATTATCATCGCGACCGGTATTTAAATTTTTTGCAAAATATACAACTATGAATAAAAAATTTGAACTGTATCTCCATCAAATTAGCTATCACTATTTTCTTATACGACTTTTTAACTGGTACGATAGAAGTACTATTGATGTATATGAAAATTTTAAATATTAAATTGATCAATTTTAAAATTTAAATATTTAATTATATGTTTTATTAAAATTTATGTATCATTCGTAATATTTTTTTCTTATTAAAATTTGCTGAAATGTCTACGTTATTTATTAAGAAATGGAAATAATAGAGTTTTTAAATCAAGTAGGTGTTACACAAAAGTTCATAAGTGGGGCCTTTGTATCTTAGCCTGGTAAAATGGAATAGAATTGTACCATTGACGAGACATCCAATCAGAAGATTGGAATGGTAATTGAAAATTCAACTAGGACCATGAACTTATTGGTATTGGCAACGAAAGAATAAAAAAACAAAAAAACAAAAAAAACATAATTATAGTCCTATGTCTCAATTCTCATGCGTGGACTGTCTTGTGGGCATCGCATGAGCCGATAACATGAAAATATCTTCGGTCCAATGGAAAAATTGTTATATTAAGATAAAGAAGAAGGATAAAAGACGACTTGGAAATTGGAAAAAACAAATGTCGTGACATGAACAATCCCAACCGAACAAACAGGGAAAAGACGTTGGAGCCGGAGGTAATATGGTTGGCCAATAAAAAGTGGGGTCACTCACACCCACACCTTAACACTCAGTAACACCCACCCAGCTGGACACGCCGTCCCAGGACTTAGACAAAAATAAATAAATAAACCATCACCCATATGGACATAATATTTAATTATAATTAATTTTTTTTAATTTAGTCTGCACTAGACTTCCAGAAGAAAAATTATGGGAGAATGAAAATGATATTTGAACATTCAACTCTAAATCATACGACTTATGATATATAATAATCTATTTGGATTGTTAGATTTTTATCTTTATTGGATCAGTATCTATAACTTATTTGTATCATATTAATATCGATTCAATGTCTATTTAGTTTAGTTAGTTTATAAATAAATCGTAAGTTTTTCATCGGCATCAATTTTTTGACAAACATTAACTTGAAAACGATACTAAAACGGTGCTAGAATGATGAAACAAACAAGCCAAAATATATTATATATATATATATAATGAGACTTTATGAATTTGATTTATATACTAATTTCTTAACGGTAATTTATATGTGTTTTGGTATATTTATAAATATACAATCTGTGTTAATTTTTTGATAAATAAAAAACTTGAATTTTATTTAATAATGATATTATTATTTAATAATTTTAGGAAAAAAAAAATCTGTCAATATGTTATTGGTTTAAGAAAATTAGTTTTAGATTTTTTTTTTTACATTTTCTTTTCTTTTTACAATTTTCTATCCCTTTTAAAATAATATTTAATATTTCATTTATTTAGTTCTATTAGTACATTATTTTATTAAATTAATTCGTTAGATTGATAATAATATTTAATACTATTGACACTTCTAGATAAAATGTCATCTTTTAATAAAAATAAATAAATAAATAACTAAATATATTTGCGAATCTAACAAAACACATGTGATTCATGTGAATAGTTCATAATCAACCCATTTCTTAATAAGATGAACTAAAATCCTTATAATTGACACATCTATAAATAAGATTCAACTTATGGTTAAATGGTGGCTTCATCTGAAAAATCAGAAATTAATGGCGTAAATCACATTTTCATTTTTTCTTATATGTTTTTAAAATATGTTTAAAATCTATATCTACTAAAGAATGAATAATCCAAATCAGAACAATACAAATGTATATGATTATAATTTAAATTAATATTATTTCTCATCCTTTCAAATTATTTATGCAATATTTAAAATTTATTGTTAATAAAAAAAAGTCACAGCAATACTAATATAAGTTACTGTATAATCCAAATGCAAATATAAATGAATCAAGCCACCTAATCACTTTCTTAAACTCAATTAAAATTTTCAATAGTCTTGCAAGTTAATGGCATTATGTTAGTGTTTCAAGTAGAACCTGTCAGTTCAAATCTTCTTATCTATTATAAGGATCTCAAAAAAACTCAATGAAAATTAAATTAATTTTTTTTAATTTTTAAGTCAAACTCAAATTTAACCTAGTCAAGTTTTTTTCTCATGAGAAAAAGAGAATTAAAAGTTGGAAAAATCCTACTATTCCATGATAGTCATAATGAGATCGATTTTATCAAATTAATAAATGATAAAAAAAAATTTTTAAACATGATTAAAATTTTTAAATTTTTTATATTAATTTCTTTTACAAACAATTTAATTTTAATCTGCAAAGAGATGTAAAAGTTTGCTATAAGGCGATTGATTTCTCCTATGAAACCGGTAATAACTAATAAGGTGCAATCTAATCAGGGTTAGAATTAGAATGACAAATAAACAAAAAAGAAAAGAAAGAGAAAAAGGGCAGCGGGGGAACAACTAAAATCTCCTGTTACTTCCCTTCACTCTTGTCTTGTGAAAGTCATATGCTCTCTAATCATTAATTTCATCACTTTTTCCTTCCTTTTCCGTTCCAAGATCTGTTCTTCCTTCTCCATCTCCTTGTCTCTCTCATTTTCAAAACACACCCACTTACAAAGACAACTATAGCTACACCTATAGCTATCCTTTTTGTTATGTTATAGAATTACTAAAATCAAGGGTCCATTGAAGGAACCTCCTTCAGATCTCTCTCTTTCTCTCTCCCTCTGTTTTTTTTTCTTTTTTTCCCTCCTCAGTCACTTCCATTTTTCAGGTATTTTAACCGGACCCCAAATCCAAGATCTAAATTTTAAGCTCCATTTTTCATGAAGTCATAGTCAAGATTACTCCTCTATAATTCATTCTAATTCTACTTGTCGTTGCAGTGTCGGTGCTAGCTCTTTTTTGACTCTTACTTTTACTTCAGTAATTGCAGTTTTGACTTAACATGTTTGTTGGTAAATTCGGTGAATTTTGACTCGATTTGGTTGAGAAATTCAACCTTTTGGTATTGAATTATGGTAATTTTAAGGCAATGCTTACCAATTGTTATGTGTTTGTGGAGTTTATCTCCATATATATGCAATCTCATGTGATACTTGTTAGTGTATTGTTACAAAATGAGTTCGGGTTGGATATGATTAATGGAGATGATTTATGGTTTATTGGAGCACCAAAGAGGGCAGCTTTAATGGGTTGGTTGTGAAAATTTTAAAACTTTTCAAGGTCTTACCTTGAATTTTTTTTTCAAAATGAGATTAGTGACTGTAAATGGACTTGAATTTTTAGTTTTTGGTGCGTAAGTTATAGTGATTAGATTTGGATATGATGTAATTCAAGTTCTGATAATGTAAAAATGTTTTGATTTGTAGAATTGGATCTACTTAGGAAATGGGGAAAGGAAATTGGTTTTCTTCTGTAAAGAAAGCTCTGAGTCCTGATTCCAAGGAGAAGAAAGACCCGGTAAATATTACGAATGTGACTCAGTATTTTGTCATTACTTTTGGTGGTTAATGATCTGCTTTGGAGATTCTAATGAGGGTTGTGATGTTTTGTTAATGTACTTTCAGAAACCAAGTAAATCAAAGAAGAAATGGTTTGGGAAGGAAAAGCAGTTGGATTCAAATTTGAATTCAAGTTCTACAGCAGTAGGGACAGAAACCCGTCCCTCTCTTCCTCCTGTGCCACCTCCTCCCCGGATAGAGCCAGAAGATTTGAAATTCACAGATGGACAGAGAGAAGAAACCAGCGATGCGTATCCTGTTACAATGGCGAGTGACGCCAGTGCTAATGCTGCTCCTCAGATTCCTGTAGAAACTGTTCAAGTTAGAACTTTTGGTCAATATTCTGGAAAACCAACGGAGGAAGTGGCAGCCATTAGGATCCAGACAGCTTTTCGGGGATATCAGGTGTGCTTTAGAATGTGTGCTGAAGCAAGTTTTACCCTATACTCACCCCCTAAAAATCATTTTACCTTTTTGTAGTCTAGTCATGTGCTCAACTAATTATTAAAGAAGAAGCTTGTTTCTTCCAACTTCCAACTTTTAGGAAGCTTTGTCACTCAACGTTCATGTGACCTTATAACTGCTTCATTATGAGTTGTAGGGAGGGACTGGATTGCAAAGCAATCTGTGATTCTAAGTGACCTCGGTATGCTAGCTAAGAATATACCATATAAAATTAATCAATTTATCTTAAATTGGACTGGTTATACATGAAAAATATGCTTTTATTTTACATTAATTGCTTGAGAAAAGTAATATGTTTGACTTTTGGCCATATGACTTGGATATTACTTAGAGGTTCTTTCATGAGAGAGCTTCGAAGAGTAAATAGAAGAATCAGGAGGCCAAAAATGATCAACATGAGGAAGAATGAGCCAACTTTTTCAGTATGCTAGAGATGGATAATTTTTATGCTGTCCACCAACATGATTGCATACATTGTTGTCCATTGGGGGGTTTGGTTTAATATGAGATAAAGGTCTATATTTTGGCAATCGTCTATAACTGGCAAAGCAGTGTTTGAGACTGCAGTTTTTGTCTTTTACAGGCAAGAAGGGCATTGCGGGCTCTAAGAGGGCTTGTCAGGTTGAGATCATTAATTGAAGGGCCAACTGTTAAACGTCAAGTTTCAAGCACTCTGCGATGTATGCAAACTCTTGCTCGCGTGCAGTCCCAGATCCATTCTAGGAGGGTGAGAATGCTAGAAGAAAATCAAGCTCTACAAAAGCAACTGTTGCAAAAACGTGCAAAGGAGCTTGAGAATCTGAGGGTAAGCACTTAATGCTCTTCACCATCGCTAGCCACCTTATGCTACTATCACCTCCATCCCCCATCTTCCACTGAAAATTGTTGGTGACTACAACTATTCACAATTGCTATGACAATATGAAATAATTGTATAGATTAGAAAATAGGAAATGTTGAAAAATAGTTGCAAAGTAATTTCTGTAAATACCCCCTTGAAAGGATTTTTTTTCTAGTACTTCTTATTTTTTTTGGCCTTAATGCTTTCACTCACTTTAAATATGTTCAATGTCAGATGGGGGAGGAGTGGGATGACAGCTTGCAGTCGAAAGAGCAAATTGAATCAAACCTGCTGAAGAAGTTTGAGGCAGCAATGAGAAGAGAAAGAGCACTTGCTTATGCATTCACTCATCAGGTGACTTACTGTGACACTTACATTTTATTCATTCAAATATATCATCCATCTGCCACTTCTAGAAAAAGTGATAATAGAGATGCCAAATATTTCACCAGCCACACATCACACTAGATTACTTTTACGTGTAAACATCACATAGTCATTACAAATTTCCTATTTCCCTTTTGTTGGGTAAAACAGAGTGGAAGACTACATGCCAAAGATATGGAAAAAGTTGCTTTAAGGTGCAATTGGTTATTTTCAAGTTGGGTAAAACAAGGTAGAACACAGTATCAGATAAGAATAAAAGTTACTGCTAGGCAACTGGTTCTCATATTCTCTTCCCTGGTGATCTATTAGTGTTCACTTTACTGAGGAACTATTTACAGCCTTGTGAATACTGTGGTTCTTAATGTTAGCTTAATGTCTATAGACACTTCAATCCATATTTATTTTTCTTTTTATAATCAGACATTCAGCATGTCCTGAAAATTTCTTATGTCTAGACTAGCTAAACTAGATCGTTGCACTGCATTGTTTCAGTAGAATTATTTTAATGAGGGATTTATTCTCTTTACTCGATGATTACAAGATGGTGTGTCAATCATCTGACCAAGTCTCAAAAGGTGGTTTTTCATTGGTTTGTATCACGGTGACCTGAACAGAATAACTACAGTCTTGTCATCTTTCAACCAGCTTTTTGGCATACTTTATTTTAGAGTCCTTTTAGAACTAAAATGAACGGGATTTTCAGTGAATAATCCTTATCAACTCTCACATCCTCAGTTGTTTTACACATTGTGTTTTTCTTGGACTTATAAAATCCACATGCAAGTGATCAAAGCAGCTGAGATGACATTGTGGTTTGGTTGCGGCATGTTGTTATCTTGAAAGTGAATGGAGACTCTGTAGATAAATTCAGATAGGATATGCAATATTTGTAATTACATAGCTTTTTGCATGTAATTACTTATAAAGAGAAGACAAAAAAGAAATTTATATGCATTTATTAGTTTGTTGTCATGACATGTCCTGAAGTTCCACTTTATTTTTAACCTCTGGATACAGTTTTTTTTTTTTTTTTTAAATGCTAATGTTTCCCGGCAGCAAACCTGGAAGAATGCATCTAAAGTGACAAGCCCCATGTTCATGGACCCAAATAATCCTGCATGGGGTTGGAGCTGGTTAGAGCGATGGATGGCAGCTCGACCTTGGGAATGCCGAAATACTACAGAGAAGGAATCAAACAATGACCTCTCATCTGTGAAAAGTGTAAGCATTGGTGGTGGAGAAATAAGCAGATCTTATGCTCGCTACCAACTCAATGCAGATAAGAATTCACCAACAGCTAGCCAGAAATCAAGCCAAATGAATGGCGAGCCCTTTGCTTCTACACCTTCTAGACCAGCGTCAACCTTGCCTCGCAAAATGAAGTCTGCTAGTCCAAAAGTCAGTTTACAGAATGCAGATGATGACTCAAAGAGCATGGTTAGTATGCAGTCTGAGAATAGGAGGCATAGTATAGGGGCATCAGTTCGAGATGATGAGAGCCTTGCAAGCTCACAATCTATCCCCAGCTACATGATAGCAACTCAGTCAGCAAGAGCCAAGTCCAAATTGCAGAATCAACTGGAAAAGAATGGGACGCCTGAGAAGTCATCTCCTGCAACTGCAAAGAAGAAACTCTCTTTTCCGCCCTCACCAGCCAGGCCAAGGCGGCAATCAGCTCCTCCAAAGGTGAACAACCCCAATAGCAGCATTATGTCGGAGAACAGCATCACAAATGGAGGAGAGAGCTAAAGGATACAAAATGAAGGTAAAACCAGCAAAAGAACATCGAAGTCTATAAGATAAGCACTATTGGTTCAAGTAATTCTTCTTACTCTTGTTGATTGCCTGCATTCGTTGGTGGAAGACATCAGTCCACCGTGAAAGTTATTTCTTAAATTAAGTTGCTGGATATGGCTTCTATTCATTTATTGATGTTTATATATTTATCTGTGATGTTATTCAGGTTCTTGTTTTAATGAGTTTTGCAATTGACCTGCTGTTATTTCTTGATCCCTAGCAGTTATACCATTTGACTTCAATAAATGAATCAATGTGTTGTCAAAATTAGTAACTTGATGTACTTATTTCTTTCTTTTATAGTTGACTGTGTTGATCTTAGTTTGTTTACAATTTCCCAGTTATATGGTGTTTCTCTAATAACAGACTCGAATCATATACAAGATAAATTGAAGTGAAAGTGAGGTCAAAACATGGACAGGTTACTCTGTTTTTACATACTTTCCAATATATAAATGTGATTCATACAGGTGAGAAGTGCAATCTCAAGTGGATTTGGCAACAAAAAGTTTAGAAGTTGCTTTGTTGATCTTCATAAAAATCGCATTAACGATTGCTCGTGCTTTCAACTAAACATTCCTTTCAACAGGTGAGGCACCATGAAACTGGAAGCATATTTCCAGAAGATGCATCCTCCATTTTTTTGGGTTAATCTTGCATCCTCCATTTTCATGGTCCAGCTACATGTTCTAATTCATATGATATGGGATGAATCCTTTCTTTGACATGATGCTATTTGCTCAACGATCATGGAGATTGATCACAATGCATACTTATCATCTAGAATAGCTCTAAACAGAATGCTGAACAAATTTTCTCTTCTTGGGTTCTTTCTGGCCAACCTGCACGTTTGTCAATTAAATGTGATTGTAATTGTGAGAGTGCATTAAATGGAGCTACAGTTTTCAATTTTCAAGATGATTCAAATTTCAACATGATATCTTATCAAACGTGCAATTTTTTCCTCTATAGGTGTCTTTTGTGCCAAGCTCTCAATTACATACATGTATGGTTGGTATTATATTGGTTATTTATTGTCACATTTAAATAAATGTAGTGTGAATCTGAATCATGTATAGAACATGCGCAGACTATGCAGTGTATAACATCTATCGTGCATATAATATATTGTTGTATCAATTATTGATTGTAAATGTCGTTTAATTAAGGGTGTAGGTGCATCTTAAAAATATTTGAGAGTCCAATATCTAATTAAAATTGGAATATTTTGTTTATGGGGAAAAATTGCAGAAGGCCATGTATTTATATAGTTTTTGTAAAAAAGTTTTCGGCATGTATTTATAATTTACATACATTTCAGATTCTCCATTCATACCAAATCGAACTCTGTTAACAGCAAATTAATGGAGGGTCCTAAAACGTATGTAAATTATAAATATAGACAGTTAAACATATGATAAAAAAAAACTATGCCCCCTTTTTGCATCGAACAAATATGAGCCTTTAAACGCATGGTTGAAAATTTCACATCACATTTTACAAAACTACACAAATAAAAGAAAAAATCCATGTTTTTTTTTTTTTACTTTATTATTATTTGGGATTAAAATTGAAGCTTAAAAATAAAGTTTCCAACTCATGATATGGTTTAATATATACATACATATATATTTACATGTTCATCATTTATTATTATTAAGAAAAAATCCATTTTTTTCATTTATTATTATAATTTTCTAATCAAACTATTCGTTGTTTTCAAGGATAAGAAAATTATATATATTATATTTGTAATATTACATAAAAGAACTATATTATTATGGTGACATAGTAGTATGGAAATATTAAAAATAATAATAAATAAATAAACATGGATTTAAGTTTACTTATGCAGTTTTGGGGGAAAAAAAAGGACCCGAATTTTTGACTTATTTGTGCAATTTTGCAAAAAAAGGGTTTGGATCTTCTACCATGCATTATAGGGCTTGTACTTTTTTTAAATAAATGGTCTCCATTTACTTTTCCTCAATTTACAAATTAATAGTTAAAATTATCTTGAGTTTTAAAATATCTAATGACATCATTTTCTTTCTTGTAATCCTAACTATTGATTATATGAGACAGTATCTCAAAACAATAAGTCAAGATAAATTAACAATGCACAATGCCCTTACAAGGATAAAATCTGGGAGTTCCATCGTGCCGTTAAGAGTAAAAAAAAAAAAAAAAAAAAAAACTATAAGAACATTTCAGTATGCAAATCAACACTTCAAGGTAGCAAACAATTACTAAAACCCTAAATTGCAAGTATTACAAGTATATGAGAGGTGAAAACATATATAAATAAAAGATATATATAATTTGCACTCAAATGATGGCGTATTTCATAAGATATATTGGTTTAGTTTCTATTGAATTAAAAAGAAAGGCTGGCGATGCAAGCAAAGGAAAAGAAGCAAGTCGGGTAAGGACAAAAGTGAGCATAGAGGATCATATTATTGTGCCTGATTTAGACCCCAACATGGACTCCCCAAGACGATTTCGTGGAAGTTTCATATCAAATTTTATTTTAAATTTGCTTCAAGAATTAAAAATCAATGCATATATCCTTCTAGTTTTACTCTTTTTTTTTTTTTTTTAAATAGTCATTCTCCTTTCGTGAGATTATTTTAGGTCTGCCAATGCTGGTGATGAGTGGTCTTATCTTGTGCTCATTAATATAGAACAACTTCAGCAATTATTTTACGGACACTTGAAAGGGCAGCTTCTTCACCAAACAAGCATTAACAAGTTTTGAGCCACTATATCTGCAACTTTATACCATTATCAAAAGCAACACTTTATTCAAATAAAATTTATGAGAAATGAATGAAATGCCATCTTTTCAAAAGTCTTATTTATTTGTAATATACAAACTTTGAATTAACCTTTATTTGATTTAATTACTATTAGTATGTTTAGTTATTACAATTTGTACAACTCATATTGTTTAGTGATAATACATGTTTGGAAGTGTTGTATCTAAATTAAAAGTGACATCCTTTTGAAGAGATATCTAAACTTGCATTCGTTGAGTGTTTATAAAACACTGGTGCCATAATTTAGTAGACAACTTTTTACTTGGTTGTTTCTTTCCTTGCAATTGTCCCCTCTAAAATTAAATAGAATAATATATGGGTCTCAGAGCTATCCATTATTCATCATTTTGCGGGGAGATTTTCCTATGTTCATTTAGCAAACTTCATGTAAAGGGCTAAACTAAGACAAACCAAAACATGTAGTTATGGGAAATGAGCAAACTTATTATATAAATTAATATTAGAATTACTCATAAAAGGCCACTTGTAATTATAATATTTTTATAGATAAAAGACCAAACGAGTGCTTATACTTTCATTTCAGATAATTTAATGTCTTAACTTTCATCCTTTGTAGTCCTTGAACATTAGGTTCAAATTAGCATTTCTATTGATCCACAATTTAATAAACGTTGTCACTTGCTAAAAATATGAGCTTAAATCAATTCTAGATATGAGGCTTGCAAGACACGAAATCGATTAATGCTTGACATGGCTACCTCAATGCTTAAGTTAGAGACTGGAAAGACCCGACCCACTAAATCTTGAGATTTAGTGTACCGAGTCCCTAACCACATATAACATTTTCATGTTATATGTAAGGTTGTCCTAAAACTAACAGTTTATAAGAATTGTTTGATCAAATCTACTAACACTTTATAAACAACTTTTAAACAAAACAAGATTGCTAATAAAAGCAATCCATACATATATACATTATATGTACAAAGTTTAGTATCAATATAAGACACTACAAAATTACGAGTTGTTCTTTGTACAAAAGATAACCTAAAGAGATCTTAACGTTTTTTACAACTTAGGCTTATTTAACAAGCCTTCTATACAGAGAATTACGCTTTAAAAAAAAGCTTCTCCAAAATCCAAGGGCATTCGAGTCCTATTCATCCTACTCGTCTATGAATCTCTCAAAATTAACCCGTATCCCAGATCATCATATACTCATCTTCATTACCTACAAAGCAGCAAAAGTGAGCCAAATGCCCAGTACGCAATAACAAATATAAGAACAATTTGTCAAGCAAACCTAGATCAAATGAAATACATCAACAGTCAAGTCATTATCTTATTAAGTTTTCTTTTAACAAAACAACAGTAGGGTATTCAAACCCCAAAATCACGCTCTAGGAATTTAGGGGTCCTGAGTAACAACAGCTGCTCAGAGGGTTGATATAAGCAATCCAAATACCTATATCTCTACATCTATTCCATAAAGAAATATGCTTCATTGAGGGCAAAAGCCGTTGCCCGACTCTATTTAAACTCAGTCCACAACATAGCCTAGTTTGCAAGTTCCCATAAACTTTGAACTAAACCATGGCATTTCCCCTAAGTTTAAGCAAACGTTACTTGGATACTATTCTCCTCATTGGCTATCCACTTAACCAAAAATGAATCACTATTGCATCATAGCGTACCATTGCATCATGCATCATGACTTAGGTTAAATGCCTAACTAACATGTCATTGTATCATGACAAGTTTGCTGCTCCTCGGACCAGATTAAAATAGCATAATAGACATCCAATTCATCAAAGTATTAAGTCGAATTGAATTAAATCAATTTTAGTAATGCCTATTCCTAGCGTACAACAAACAAGCTATCACAAACCTGTACCCAATAGTATTACTATGTTCACTCGGGGAGAATTAACTGAAGAACCTTTAAATGAAATAAGAAATATCAAAACAAATCAATAATGGAACGTTGAATATATATATATATAATATATAACACAATCCTAAGTTAACCATATAAGGAGATTCAATAAACCTAACATATAATTTTAACATCTAATTCATACATAAAACATATTTATATAGCTTATAGATTCATTAGAAGCCTATATATGAAGTAAAGAATGACAATTGACGAAGGTTGAATTCGTAAAACTCAGGGGCTACACGACCTATCTACATAGGCAAAATTGAACTGAACGTCGGCAGCATTGAAATTATACGCCGGCGACATTAAACCTAGCATTAAGAAAATCGATTCTATTCGCATTCAACACCGATTAAAGGCCAGCAGCGTTGAAGTCCTAGTGGCCAGCGTATGATTTGAAAAATAAACACTAACTAATTTCTTCACAAAAGTCGGCGGCATTTTAGGCAGCTTTAGAAAAATCGGTTCTGATCACATTCAACACCACCTCTACGCCGGCGGGTTGAAGTATCAGATGCCGACGTACACTAAAAAATAGACCTATTCGAAAAGTGTTTCATTTTCCTGTTTTACACTTGAAATTTATTAACTTAATAACATTTTAATCCTTCTTCAAATACATATTTAGCTATATACACTATCTTCTATCACACATAACCAATCCTAGTAACTTTCAACATAACAACACATCAAACTACTTCATTCACATCAAACCCTCTTCTACTCTTCACTTCAAACTTAACTACTTCCAATCAACTTCAACCCTCACCAACACTTCTCACTACTTCATAACACATAAACAAGTTCATATAACAATAACACAACCTAACATATATCAATACATAAAACCATTCCAATCATCATAGACATTAAACTCATCCTAACATTAATTCTACATCTATATTACAAGAAAGAAAATAAACAAAGAGTTGATACTTGCTTTAACTCACATGAAGAGGCTTTGGCTTGGAGAGATTGTTGAATCCAAGAGCTTGTTATTGGTTTTGGTTTAAGGCTTATAGTTTGAAGATAGAAGGACAAGAGAAAGGCAATGAAAAGTGGGAAATTCGTATGGAAAATATGGGCTGCCAAAAGAGGCTATATTTGACCAATTTTGGGACTTAAATTTATTCTAAGTTTGACTTTTGGGGCATATATGACTTGGGTTTAATTTGGACCTAATTTGAGTTTAATTTCAACTTGAAAATGGGCTAAATTTGCTGAAAAATTCTACTAACAATTATAAGGCATAACAAAAGTTGTTTTGATAATTTTAAATATAACACACATATTAATTCATAAAAGACACAAACATTAATTATATTATACATACATTAATATACATAAAACAATAACATTACTCTCATATTACACATACATCAATAATTTATATTAATAAACATAATATATCAAACATATTTCTACACATTCATTTTCATATATCAAAATTACTTCAAACTTAATATTTAGAGCTAATATTATATTCACATGAAAATTCAATTATTGTTTAAATTAGATTATTTCAGAGACAATCATGATAAGCTCGCAAATCAAGTTGGAGAGAGTGGTTGAGTGTGATATTAACTATCTCCATAGAGATAGATGGGTATTTATAGGCAACTGATCTAGCAGTTATGGTCGCAGTATGTTAGTAGGTGAGTAGATGATTGGCAGTACTTGTGGAGAAAGTGGGCAAGTCCATGTCTCCATTGCTTGGAAACAAGACCGAACGAGCTAATTGTGCCAACAATCAATAGGTAGAGTCGATCAAGCGATCATTAAGACTTGTTACAAGGCTGGGTGCCCATTGTGAGATATGTTAATAGAGTTTAGGCCTAGTAGATCAATCCAACCAATTAACATATTAGGCTCGACTCAAGTAGCCCTATAATCCAAAAATGACCATCAACAGTTGTCTCCCCTACTTGTAAACCCCCAAAAATTTTCATAATTCTTATAATAATCCTAGAAGTCTAAGTATCAAAATTTAAATTCCGAAAATCGACTCGAGATAAACACCCGATTCTAGACCGAGTCAAAACACTGGAAACGAAACCCTAAAAATTGAACCAAGTTAAAACTTAATTCCAAATAAGAACAAAAACGAGTTTTCTCAATCTTGAGAAAACGAGAACCCTTGAAACGAAATATAAAGTCCAATTACCGATATAATCAACGTCCGTACGTCGATTAAATAATCTACCCAATTCCTAAAACGCGAATCGAAACGATAGATCCAAATACCGCTTAACAACGAGATAAAAATCCTAAATCCTTCAGAAAATTTTAGAATCACAAAATCCAAATTTCAACAAAAGTCAAACTGAGTCAACTCATAACCTAGACTCGGTTAAACGATTCCGAGAACTAAAAACTATTAAATAATCACAAATAAAATAAAATAAAATTTCGAGCTAAAATTCTAAAACGATCAAGACTCGAAAAATTATACGATCTTACGAATATCTCGACGAAAATGGAAATCAAAACAGAACCCTAAAAGTCAACAAGCCCATAACGAACCCTAGTATTTAAGATCCGGCAATCCCGCGTTTTCAAACCCTAGAAAACGAAATTAAGTTAATGACCTAGAATAGTTCGTAATAACATAGGATAACATAAAAATATCAGATTCGCAAATTTTGAGTGACCTTCGGACCCAAACGGGATCGGTTCTCGAAAAGCGTGTCCCGGAGCTCGGAATATTAAAAATATTCCGTTTATACCAATAGACTCGTAAAAATACAAGGATTCCAAAAATATCAGTTTTAGAATTTTTCGGTAGCTAAAAATTACAGATATCGCATTATTACGCGTATTTTTATTACTACCGGTACTTTAATTGTCTAGTCTACTATTCATAGTACTTTTCTACTATTCATTACTATTCACTCTCTCTACTTTATATCTAATCACTCTTACAAATGACACAATTCACACTATTCACATTTTCTTTTCCCATAAAAATCTACTCATACCTTTCTTACAAAATCACTTCTCTTACACAAAAATTAATCATAATTGTACTTTTCTCTCTCCCCCTTCATGTTGCCATCCAATCACTCTCTCTCTTCCCTCTCTTTTTATTTTCTTTTTCAATTATTTAAATCACTCTTAATTCCTCTCCTCTTTTCCTATAAATACCACCTCTCCCCTTCTCATTTCTTCACACCATTCCAAAGCAAAGAAATTATGCCAAAATCCTCTCCAAAAACTCCTCTCTATATTCTTACAAGAACTCTCTTCTTGTAAGAAGAAAATCTCTCCTACCAAAACTCTCTTTATGTAATACAACTACCATCTCTCCATAACCACATAACCATACATTCACTACCATCTTCATACCTCTTACATACCTTAGGTAAATATTTCTTCCATCTATTATTCATCCATGTCATGTGACTTAATATGACTATGGTGTTGTTTTGAAACTCATATGAGTAGTAAAAGCAACAACATATTCATGTTTTGTTCTTGTACATAAGCTTCCTATTTTATTATGTTGTTATTATTATTGTGATTATTTGTTTATATATATAGTATTATGTACATTATGTATATATATTTATTTAGAGCATATAAGCTCATTTGTTATTTCTTTACATTCAAGTTATCAATTTATTTATTTTATGCGATTATTAAGACTAGTCTTTCTAGTCTTAGACTTGTCCATCAAGTCAAAACAATCTTTTTATTTATTTTCTTTAATCTTTCGGGACTAGTCCATTCTTAGTCCCGGGATGCCTTGATAAAGCTAAGGCTCCAATACTTGATCGGGATTCCTTGAAGAAGCTAAGGTTCCCAATGCTTGATATTTTATTTTCTTGCTCATTAATTATTTTTAGTATTTTTTTATGTTCTTATTATTTTATATGCTCATGATACTTGCATTTGCATAATGTTAATGTCTCAACTAATCTAAAAATAGAATCTTGTTTTACTAAATGAACTCAAAGCTAAGTTTCCAATTATATGATTTACTACAAAAACATGAAGTTATTATCAACAACCTAGAAATAGAATAATACAAGTTTTCTCAAGTTTTCTTAAATAACAAAGATAGTTTTACCAAGAAAACATAAATAAATATTTTCCTTGTATTTTATGGTAATCTAAGCTTTTAGAAAAATAAATCGTTAATATCGAAAGTTTAAGACTTAAATTCTTTTCTAAACTAAGGAACAAACTAGTTTTCAAAGTTAAGACAAAAATCAACTCATCAAGTTATGAACCCACTTAGGAAAAATAATGATTTTCAAATTTCTAAAAGAAGGAACTAATTTTGAAAGGAATATAAATGAGGTAAGATTTATAATAATGGATTTTATAAAAATGATTCTTTTCAAAAGAAATGAAAGAACAAGTTTTGGAAAGCAAAAGCTTATATTTTAGAAATGAATATAAGAAGACAAAATTCATTTTCTAAAACCATCCTAAATACAAAATTATAAAAAGGTTTTGAACAACCTAATATACTTTTTGATAAAAATAGATCTTTTATCACTAGAAGCGAAATTTATGAAAAACTAAGGTTAAAAGGAAATTTTACTTGTTTTGGAAAAGGAAATGAAAAAAAAATAAAATAAGAATATACTCATTTATAACAACCTAGTAAAAATATAAAGTTTCTTTAAATACTTGAAAAGGAATTTATCAAAATAAGTTTTAAAAAGAATTGTTTTATGAAATAAATTGTTGAGACACTACCATTAGAAATTTTGCATATAAAGTGAGCTTACCTATATATTCAAAGTGTTTATCAAATATATAATTATATTGTTACAAAAGGATTTTCTTTAAAATGAAGTTGAGTTAGAAAATGGATTTTTGCAAAAGTTTAGAAAATTCGTTTTAAATCTGTACCTGACGTTTTCGGAACCCAAATGACCTTTTATGACCAAGATAAGTTTAGAAATGGATAGAACTTTTCGAATAGGTAGAAAACGGTATATCATATGCGAAATTCCGAGTTAAAATGAGCAAGTTATGGCCATTTTAAGTTGGAATTTCTTCTTATACGATTTTACCGCGATTTTAAGAAAAGTTTAGAATCTCCAAGAATAGAAATTCATGAAGACTTATCCCGGGTATTTCTTTTGTCTAGGTGACGAAGGATACGAGAATACCCTACCCGAGGATTACTACGACTAAGAAGATAGCGAAATGGACGAGTGAGTTATTCCTTCTAATTTCGTTACCTTGCTTGTGCTTGTAAGTTAGTAGCATTAGTATACTAAGAAAAGATAAAAACGAGTATATTTGGGGATTTCGGGATTATGCGTATATATGATTCTATGTTTATGCGTGAATTGAGAATTAAGAATATCGCAACTTCGATCTGCTTGTTTAAATAATTTTGTTTACTTACTTGTATGATTGTTTATTGTTGCTAAATTGATTGATCGCCCCTAATAAACCTTAATAAGGTTTGACCTAAGAACAATAAAACGTTCACGCATAGCATCCATCGAGTCACATCTATTTCGGAAGGCTGCTACTCCTACGCGTAGAGTTGGATTGGCTGTGATCGTGCGGTGCCACGGGCCATGTTCCTTCCTGGAGAATCCAAATCGCTCGGGGAAAGCGACTCTAGGTTCGGAGCCGAGCCAACCGAACGCTGTGGGTGAGGACCTGGGGACTAGCAGTAGAAGGTCGAGGACCTTCAACCCCGATTCCCTAACCTTTGATACGGAGGGGTAAATCCGTTCTATATATGGTTTCCGGATGACTATATATATTCGCGTAATCATGTGATTGTTGCATTGTATGCATAGCATATGTGTATTAAAAATAAAAACTTGTTTGAAAATATGGTGCGAATGAAAAGGAATATCTCACTAAGCTAGTTGTAGCTTATACCCCTATAGATTTTGTTGAAACAGGTATATTCGTGGATTAAATTTGAGGATCATGACATTAAGGAAGTCATGGACGGATGATTAAGGATATGGAATCATACGATGAAGAAATTTTGTAAGGTTCTTTATATGTGCTAACCTATATGATTAGGACGTATATTTATTTGAAGATAATAGAAGATATGCCTTAAGAATTGAATGTGATATGCTTATGTTTTATATTAAGTATTCTCTTTGCCTTGTTACTTATTTATTATCAATGTAAATTGCGCTACTCCGATGCGTCCCCTTGGTTGTGATGTACGCCTTGTACATGATATGGAAGCCTTTGCGTGACTAAGGTAGTCATTCCTAGGCTTTAGTATTGTGTACGGCGGACTGCCACGTTTAGGGTACCCCTCGGGGCGTGACACTACTCCCTTTTATTCATTAAGCAAGGGGAGTAAGCTAAGTGAAGAGGCCAGTTGAGTTGAGTTCAGGCTTAAATTGGTGGAGTGGCCGATATATTATTGATTAAGTAGCAATCCTAAGCCTCGCTATTAAGTCAATCGGGTATTGCTTCGAATGGCATTTGATGGTGCCTTTTCGAATTCTAGTGGGAATATCCTTGCGTGGGCATGTGTAGTAAAGATCGATGTGATGGTTATTACATCTATACTTTGTTAGACGGCGTCATCCTATGCCATTTAATCCCGATCATTTGTTCTAAGACGAGTATGCATCCAACAGTTAGGGCCTTGCGACTATTTGTAACTTCATCATTATTCCCTTTTCTTGAGAGTTTCTTTAGGATTTATAAATATCTTTGGTGTAGTAGTTTTATTCTTTCTTACATCTTTCCTTCTGCATTTTCTTATTTGCAAAATTCTAAAAAGCCTTCATCTTTGTTGCTTGAGTGATCATTTTTTATTCACATTGACTGATGAGAGCTGTAGTTCTTCCCATACTATGAGTGAGCTGTTCATGGTAGTAATCCTAGAGGGGCTTCTTCCCTCCCTACAATAATGCAAGTAGCCCCCATTGCCTAGAATGTGGTGGAACATAGGTAAAGAAGTATGGCCTTGCTACTGATGACTATTCAACTCTTCATGACAATGGTCATTTGCTTTTTATGGCTGGTCTTTTCTAAGGACTCTATTCAGTAGGGAAGGTAAAGTAAGGCTATCCTAAAGAACTTTTGATTCTCTAGCTAATTTAGATGCTGCAATGGGTCAAACAACTTTCATAGTGAGATTAATAAGGAGGATCTTCATAAAATATTGGAGTTGGTATTTTGTTGAGGACTCAAAGCAAGTGTTCCATTATCGTTCCAGGTCCAAGTGATCAAGTGGCCTTGGTTCATTAGCCTAGGATTTTGTGTTTACACCAAATTTATGGAGTTTAGTTTACGCTTCCTATTATCAAATTTTTAGCAGGAAGTGCTGACCTACTTCAATTGGGGCTCGACTCAGTTGTTGTCAAAACTTGGAGACTATGGATTGCTCTTGAAGCTTTGTGTGTTGAGTTATTTCGAAGGTCCCGCCTCAATTGCTTCAATATTTCCTTATGGTTAAATACCCTAATGACTAGTGGGTGCAACTATAGCAAAGGAGGGAATTGTCTTTCTCTATCGAGTTAAAACCAAGCGCCAAGAATTGGAAAGATAAGTTTATTATTGTGGAGTTGGAAAAAGATGCTCCTTTTACAATGTGATGGGTAAGATTTTGTTCTATGTTAGGCTAACCATCACTGCTTGGGAATGACCAAGAGATTATAGAGGAATTAAAGGCTTTTATGGAGTAGTATCACTTTTATAGGTGTCAACCTTCTTAGTGCCAAGAAGGTCGTGTAGTTTAATTTAGAGTAGAGGCCTTGCTTTGTACCTTAAGCCTATTTCAAGGAAAGGGAAAAAGATGCTCGAGGTACGACCTAAGTAGTGTTTCTAGGCATTTGGGTTATCAAATTATTTAGGGCAGTTGCTCAGGACATATTACACTGTGTGTTCGCTTGTAATTGTCTTTTCTATGAAGTGTTGTTGAATATTTTCTTATACTTGTAGGTAAAGCGAAGAGGGGAAGATCTAGGGTATCGACTATCTCTTTGGCCCTAAGTTGACCAAGGGTAAAGGTCAGAAAAAGGCACTGTTGACCAATACGAGTGGAAGGCAAGATGTGCAAGGTGGCCATCCTGTTTATGGAGACTTAGTGGCTTGGAGGGAAAAGTGCCTGAAGGAGCTTTAGGTGTTAAAAGGGAAATGCCAAGCAAGGAGGCTCGACCAATTCCAAACTCCCTTAAAGAGGCCTCATCATGAGAAAACTATGGCTTCAATTGTCCATTAGTGAGCCGAAGGTCTCCATCTATTGGGGGGATGAGCATAGGAGTGCTAGTGCGGTGGTTGGTGTTCTAAACCGTTATGGTTCTGGTTGTCAATCGGAAGACCCTATTGAATTGTACTCAATTGGTCATCATGAAGAGTATACGCCTATGCATGAAGGTACTTCTAGGTTGATTGTTGTTCTTCCTTTACTCCAGGGCCTCATGGGGATGTCCAGTGCATCAAGCTATTGCATGATGGTAGGCATCTATTTTCTATGGGTGTTCGATGAGAATGATGATCAACTTGGGCACTTTGCTGACATAAGTTCCTCGTTGACTATTGACTTTGTTTGATGCTATCGTGCTAGTTACTTATTATTTGTGTTATCTGTAAAGGATTGTAAGGGTATTACGAATGTGATGTTGTATAGGAAGAACTTATAGTAGGAGAATAACCAGTTAAGGTTCGAGTGTTCTAACCAAGACAGACATTTAGAGGAGGTAGGTCTTGTCCTTGCCATGAGTTGTTTTTTCTATAATACCAGTATGAGCTACATACTCTTTATTATGGGCTAAAGGATGACTGTCAAATTCCTAAGCAAAGATTCTGACAAAGGAGAGGCAAGCCAATCAATATAGGGAGAAAAAAGTTAGTTGCTGAAAGGAAAGTTGAATAGTTATACTCATAACTTCAAGAGTGCGAGGCTTTTACCTGAGCATAGTTCGAGTGTCGGATAACCAACAACTTAGGTAGAAGTCAGTTAGCTCCGACAGCTTTTAGATGGTAACCTGATGGAGAGCGGGAGGGTTTCATACCCATGAAGGCGGAACTAATTTTGTAGACACATGGGCTTGAAGCTTAGGCGGCTCAAGCCAAGTTAGACTTAGAGAAGCTTATGAGAACTTGAACAAGGCCCAGAAGGATCATGATGATCTCTGTAAGTGTGTGAGGATAATGGCGGCTATGATCACTTTGAGTGTTAGCCAATGAGACTTCACTGTTGATGATTACTTTAGCAGTTAGGCCTGGGTAGAAGAGAAATTAGAGATTGAGTGTGAGGTGATGGTGAGGCTATCCAGTACATCCATGAGCATTGCTCTTGTAGCATGGTTCATTGGCAAAATTCCCTTATTTATCTTCATAGCGAGGAGGCAATTGATCTGGAGGAAGGTGAGGAGGAGGAAGATACAAATGAGGACGTTGTAAGTAAGGGTTGGGAGCTAGAACATCACAGAGCCGGCCAATGAAGGTGGGAATTAATGCTTGTTCCATTGGTTGCTAATGTTGATCTTACAAGGCAGCTTGAGCAAGTTAGGTTCGAGTCAGTGAAACCTACTTAAACCGAGTTATGGTCGTGCTTGAGGTTGGTGAGATGGATCCAAGGCTACTAGGTGAAGTAGTTGCTTTAGTTAAGTCAGCAGGTGGCATGATTAGTGAAGGCTTACTAGCTTTTGGGTTGACCAGTGCGTAGATAAGCTAAATGAGGCTTTGGTGAAGGACTAGGGTTTTATTGTTATGATTGTTTTTCTAGTTGGTCGGGATGCCGACTATTTGCTTGTACTTTAGATAATGTAAAATCTTTTTTCAGTGCTTTAATTAAACCTTTTATGTTGATCTTCTATTTCTCGTATTTCTTCTTGATTTGATTTTAATCAACTACAAACGTTTTTGTAGGGGCTTACATCTACCGTCGCTTTAAGATTTGTGCCACGTATCTATTGATCATTATGTTTCTACTAACTATTCAATAGTAATCATATATATATAATGGTTGGGGTTTCACATCGATTAGTGTTCCTAAGATTTGGTAGGATCTTTTCCATCATTATCTCTTCTTATTTTGCCTATTAATAGAGGAGGCAATCTCTGTCATTGTCCATTTAGAGTTTTTTTTTTTTTTTAATCATACTTTTCTAGTGAAACAATCTCCTCGATCCATTGTCATGGATTCGCACCTCTACATTTGGTTGGAAAGATCAAGCTTTTGGTGCTTTATTTCTTCATTTTCTCCTTGGATGGCTTGAATTTTTTTGAAGGACTTTTGTCTAAAGTAGGTGTTGTTTGTTCATTGTTGCAAGGACTTTCTTCTTATGTTGTGGCATGTAATGTGGACCATTGGTGTCATTATTTCTAGTTATATGGAGTTTTCAAGTAGGAAAATGAGTACTTGTGTTTGAGTCGATTGGGAAGCCTTGTTGTTACCTTATCATCTTTAGTACCCTTTTCTTTCTTGGAGGGATGGCTTTAGTTTTGAAGCCTTCTCTTTTTCTTCTTGAATTATAGCTATAGCTCCATTGAATGGAGTTAATAAGGGAGAGCCGGTTGGGGGGTTCTTCATCTTGAGATGAGTTGGTTGCTGGGTAGGTTAAAGCAATTGGCTCCAACAAGTTCTTGATCGGATGGACTTAGCGAAGGGGAATGGGTTAAGTTCTCCTTGTCTTGCAAAGGGTCGGTCATGAGAGATTAGAGTGATTGTTTCTTAACAATTCTGATCATCCCATTTTCCTTGGGCTTCCTCTGTTTTTGTGCTTAGTGCAGCTTGATGGTCTTGCCGCTATGCTTCTTTGGTATCGACAGCTAATTGGCTTTTTACCAATTACAAATGAAACATATGCATCCATAGTGGCATGTGTAACTTAGGTCTGTTGGTGTTTCATTTGGCCACCAGTAAGGGCTCTGATCAGTAACATCAATTGAAAGGAGTGCTTGGATTGGCAACGTCAATAAAGTTCGTAATATTTGGTCGGGATGCTAGCAAAATTGTCCTAACCGAGAAGCTGGTCTAAACTGCTATTACTCTTTATTTTTTAATATAATAAATGAATATTTATGTTATTATATTCAATATGTGACTTTTTCACTCTTTAGTTAGTTGTATTGTAAATCTACTTGGCCTCTTTGTTAAGGCGTCCATGTGGACTTAGTCTTGATCTAAGTCGAGCATCAATCATTAAATGGCTCAAAATGCGAGTCTTCAGAGTTATGATTGATTGGTCAAACAACTTCTCTCATGGGACTTAGAGCATTTTAAGGGCCTAATCTTTGATAGTTAAGCAACTCGTTACATGGGTCCTTAGAGTCACGGTTTGCTAGGTCGGACGCTTCTTATGTGGAACTTAGAGGAATTTCACTCAAGCACTAATTCTTAAGTAGCTCTGCTAGTAGGTCCCTAAAGTTATGGTCTGTCTAGTTGGATGCTTATCTTATTGGATTTACAGTTTTTCAAATGCTAGCATTGAATGTAAGTGCTCGACCTGTGGATCCCCAAAGTTATGGTCCATTTGGTCGATGCTTCACACTTAGGGCTTAAGAGTTTTGAGATATGAATCCTAAGTGTAAGCGGCTAGTCATTACGTCCTTAGAGTTATGGTCCATTTGGTCAGATGCTTCTCACTTTTGACTTTAGAGTTTTATGATGTGGGTACTGAACGTAATTGGCCTGGTCAATGGGTCTCTAGAGATACAATCCATTTGGTTAACACTTCCCACTTAGGACTTCAGAGTTTTGGACATGGGCATTGAACATAAGTAGCCCATTTAGTTGACGCTTCTCACTTGGGACTTAAGAGTCTTGAGATGCGGGTGCTGAATGTAAGCAACCTAGTTGTTTAGTCCCTAAAGGTATGGTTAGTGTGGTTAGATGGCCTCACTTAGGATAGGAATTTTGGGATGCGAGCACTGAATGTAGATGGCCTGATTGCTAGGTTCCCAAAGTCATGTCTATTTGATTAAACGCTCTTACATAAGACTTAAGGCCTTTAGGACATAGGTGTTAAATATAAGTGGCTTGGTCGTTAGATCCCTAAAGTTATGGTTCATTCGGTTAAATGCTTTCACTTTGGACTTATGATTTTTAGGATGCAAGTGCTGAGTGCATGGTTGTTAAACTCACAATTCCACATAGAATTGCTAGAAGGTTAGTAAAATTAAAACATAAAACATAAGTTTCTATAACCTATATAAAATAGCTTCAAATATTACAGAGTTGTTTATATTAGTCATAGAAATCTTGAAATGGATAATGGAAATAAATTAAAAATCAATACATTTTAATCATATATCATACTAAAATTCATAGTAATGCTAAAAAAAAATGCATTAATGCATTACAACATAAGCTATTATAACAAAATAATCAACTATGGCAAATCATTAGTGCCCCATTATAAGAAAATAAACCAAGTGGTGCTTCATATTTGATTTGTTTTCAAAAGCCAGGTACTTTGTTCCCTTGCTGCATCAAATATAATGTGTGAAAATTGAATGATAATCCCTCTATATTTTTATTTTATTTTTCTAGAAGCTGGCATCAAATATTAGCAACACATCCATATTTGAAATTGAACCTTGAATAATTCCCATTAAAATATGTTGTAAAGGCAAAACCTTAGTGATTGTGTTATGTTCCCTTCAGTAAACAGAATTTCATTATAGACAAGGATGAAAAGTAGAATTGAAAAAAAAATGAAAAATCAAACAAAATAGAAGTTCAACATAATAGAGGAACTATGCCATATCCATATCCAACAATCAAATTGATTTTGGTTTTTTTGTTTCTTTACAAATAGAAAGGGGCTTGTAATACAAACCGCAACATTGTCATAGTGACAATGAAGTCGCATATATGCTTAGAAACATGGGAAATTGGTTGATAAAGCATCTTAAAAGGGGTAAATTGATGTAATCAAAAGAAAGCAAGCAAATAGGATACATTTCTATTGCCAGCCATTGGAGATACCTTTTTTTTTTATCAACTTCTGAGGGCATAAATAAAATAATCCACAACATCTCTGTACTGGAGATACGTAAACTTATGGGTTTTTTTTTTCGTTCTTATTTTCCTAGCTAGCAACAACACAAGCATCGTGATAAAAATTATCGAACAATTAGCCAACAATTAAGGGGAAAAAGCAACAAATTGTTTCTCAAATTACACATTCAAACATCGTAACAAAGATTTTCAAATCGTAAAATTTTAGATGAAACAAAACTTCTAATTTCACATCAGATTAGAAATTTATGAGTCTTGTAAACTGATCTTGAAACTTTTTGTGATAAGATTGAAGCATCCTTCAGCAAAATAGGAAGTGATAAGATTGAAGTGTTAAGCGTTAATTACAAAGTCTTACCATACGCTAACAAATATTTGCTTAAAATAGATTAGAAGATAGAGACAAAATCATAAAGAACCAACACAAAGGCATAAATCCAAAGAAAAGAAACTAATATACTATACAACCTACTGCCTTGATAGCCAATAATCATAAACATATCTGAAAGCCATTGGAATACAAAAGTGAAAAAATGGAAAATAAAAAAGAAAGTGCTTTTAACTAAAAGGCAAAAGTAAAACAAATGGGTGGCCCAGTGTCTAAGCTCCTTTAGAAGACTTAACTCGTTGCTGGAATTACACTTGAACCGATTTTCCAAGTCAACTCTCGATTCTACATCCGATTTTACTCCTAACATAATTTTACTAGTGAGTTAACTAGGAGGCGTTCTAGAAATGTAAAATTGCATGATTCTACAAGTTGAATCACGATTTTGACAGCATTGGCTAAACGTAAGAGGCCCAATCGTTCAATTCCCCAAAGTTATGATTCATTTGATTAGACACTCTCGCATAGGACTTAATATATGTTTTAAGATGTGGGTGCTAAACATATCGGACGGTCTCTAGAGTTATGGCTCATTTGCTCTAACGCTTTCACATGGGACTTAAGAGTTTCTATACTTTTTGATAAATAGTGTAAGGATCTCATATCTTTTCGTAGGAAAGATTTGAATTTTGAATTTCTTAAAGAAAATGATGCAAAAGAGAAAGAAACAAATAATTTCACACATATGTAAATTTAAGCAAAGTACTTTCTTAAGCCGTTGATATTCTAAGTTTTAGAGAATGGCTGTCCATTGAGTCGTTCTAGGTGGTAGGCACCATTACCGAGACTCATTGTGATTCAAGTTAGATCTTTCCAAGTGGGGGTCAATTTTCCTTGGCATTCTCTAGCTTTCACGTCTACCGATTTTGACATACTAGATCGTCTGAGTTGGATTCTTGGTGTCTAACTTTCTTATCATGGTATCACATGGCCTTGAGTTGGTAAGCCATGAGTCTTTGTTCAGCTTTGTCACAAAGCTCCTCTATGGTGTCGAGATTGGCCCCTAATCCAACCTTGTTCACTATTAGTTGGAATTCTTGAGTTCTTAAGGTTAGGAGTTCTAGCTTGACAGGTGGACGACTTCTGTGCCAAATGCCAACCTGTAAGGAGTTTCTCTAGTGGATGTTTTATGTGTAGTTCTATACCCCTACAGTATGTTGGGAAATCGATTTGCTCATTCTACATTTTCTCAATTGACCATCTTCTTGAGGCTTTTAGTAATGGTATGGTTGACTACTTCCACCTATGCATTGGTCTAGGCATGGGAGATAGAGGCATACCGAATCTTGACATAGTGGAACTGATAGAATTCCTTAAAGTGGTTATTGCTGAACCGAGTGTCATTCTCAATGATTAAGACTTGTGGAACTTTGAATTGGCATAAGATATGATTGGTTACTAAAGAATTTGTGAACTATTTTGTGATATTAGGGACCACTTGAGCTTCTACCCATTTGGTGAAATAATCAACCGCCACAATGATGAACCCTTTTTGCCCAGAGGTCTTGAGGAAAGGTCCGATTATCCATCCCCCACAAGGAAGACAGCTACGAACTAGCGAAAGTTCAAAGGTAATTTCTCGACACATGGGTTAGGGGAGCGTATTTTTTGCACTGGGGGCATATCTTGGCCAGCTAGGCCACATCCTTCTTTATGGTTAGCCAATAGTAGACAAGGCGAAGGGCTTTCACATAGATTGTCTATTTGGCTACATTCTTACTACACACTCTGGTATGTAGCCCCCTAGAACAGGGATGACTTCTTCTAGTCGGGGGCAACGAAGTATGGGCGGGTTGTGGCCTCTCCTATACATGACACCATTCAAGAGTGTGAAGTTGGTGGTTTGATGTATGAGCTTTTTGGCTGCTTTTCTATCGGTTAGGTGGGTACCATCTTGTAGGTACTCCCTTATGGGGTCCATCCTACATGGTTATGCAGGGCCTTTCCTAATTTCAAGAGCTTTCTAGTGTTGCTTATCAATGGTGCATTAAGGGAGATATTCTAGGAATATCCCCTCTTCCCTTGGCTCGGGGTTCGGTAAACTTACTACAGTAAACTTAGAGATTCTATTTGCTTTCGCATTTTCTACTTGATGGATTTGTATTCTCCATTGAACTTATATTAGACAACTTGTGGATATTTCATCATGGAATCCCCTTTGGTTTTGTATTCTCCTTTGACTTGCTAGATAACAAGTTAGGAGTTAGAGAAGATTATCAGGTTATTGACCCTGAATTTTGTTGCTAGCTTCAACCCTACTATAGGTGCTTCATATCCAGCCTTATTGTTGTTGACATTAAAGTTAAGCTTAAGGGCGAAGCATATCTTGACATTATAAGGGCCTTGGAGGATTAATCCAACCCTACAACCTTCTTGATTGGAGGACCCATCTACGTGGAGCATCCATTCTAGCTTCCCTTCTCTAAATGGTTCACTTGCGGGACTCGTGTATTCTACAATGAAATCAGTTAGTAGCTGAGCTCTTATGGCTTTATGGGCTTTGAACTGTACTTTGTATGCGAGCTCTAGTGCATATTTCATCATTCTACTTGATGTGTTGGGTTTGTGAAGGATAGCACGTGTTGGTTGGTTAATGAAGACTGCTTTTTGGGCCTCAAAATGTGGCCTGGGCCTTCTGGCCAAGATGACGATGGCTATGGCAAATTTCTCAACTATAGAGTGACTCTCTTTTGGCCCTTGAAGTATGTAGTTGATATAGTAGATTGGTCTGTGCTCATGACCTTTTGCCTAGATTCAGACAAATAAGATGACTTTGCGACTTATGGTAGGTATAGATTTAACTCCTCTCCTGATATAGGGTTGGCGAAGATGGGAGTGTTGTCAAGAGTTCTTTTAAATCCACAGAATCTTTTTTGCACTTGTCCGTCCACTTGAAGTTCATTAGATTCTTAAGGATCTTGAAAAACTCAATGCACTAATCGACACTTTAGGATATGATATGACTTGAGGTCGTTATTTTGCAAGAGTCTTTAGAAATCTTTTACTGACTTAAGAGGTGTCATGTCTAGCACGTCCTTGGTTTTCTTGAGGTTTGCTTTGATTCCTTGTTGCATGACCATGTATCCTAGAAATAATCTAAACGATGCCTCCGAATATGCACTTTTGTAGATTTAACTTCATCCAGTATTGTCGCAGTTAGTCGAAAGTTTCTCATAGATCTTTGAGGTGGTCCTTAAGGTTTGGGCTCTTCACAATCATGTTGTATACATAGACTTCCAGGTTTCAATCGATATATTCTTTAAAGACTGTGGTATAGCATTCTTTAGGCCAAACGAGATCACTTTGTAATAGTAAGTTTCAAAGTTAGTAATAAATGATGTATGCACTTGGTCTTTTGGTTCCATCATTATCTGGTTGTATCCGGAGAAAGCATCTATTAAACATAGTAAGGCATGCCCAAACGTGGAGTTAACCTGTTGGTCTATTATCGAGAGAGGAAAGCAATTGTTCGGGCATAGCTTATTGAGGTCAGTGTAATCAACACACATTCTCCATTTTTCGCTAGCCATTTTCACCATTACCACGTTGGCGAGCTACATGGGATATTTCTCTTCTAGATGAATCTTGCTTTGAGTAGTTTATATTCTTCTTCTATGGAAGCTTGTCAGGCAGCCATGAAGTGGTATCACTTTTGCTATACCAGTTTTATCTAGAGCTGGACAAATGGGCTATGGCCCGCGGGCCAGCCCGTTTAACCCACTTTAAAAGCGGTTAGGGTCAGCTTTTTTTAGCCCGTTTAAAAGTGGGTTAATTTTACCCAACCCACTTAACCCGCGGCCAAAGTGGGCTAGCCGCGGGTTAAGTGGGTTGACCCACCAACCCACTTTTATAAAAATAAAATAAATAATTATAGGGTAAATATGTATTAATGAAGGTTATTCTTGAGATTTTTTATACTTGAGATTAAATTTATGTGTTAATTATAATAAAGAATGACAAATTGATGCACATGCACCATAAAAATATATAAAATATATTATTATTGTTTTAAATGAAATATTATCTAATAAGTTATTTTAAAAAACTTATTTTTATATAAAAAGTAATTAAAATAATAATAAAATTAATCATTAATATATATAACCTTATAAAACTCTCTTTTTATTATATATATATCTTATTTAATTAGTATAAATAAGTTAAATGGGTCAATTTGGCCCATTTAACTCACAAAATATGTAAGTGGGTTAAAAGGGTCAAAAAGTGGGCTGGCCCTTTAACCCACGGGCTAAAGTGGGTTGGTTAGGGTTAGGCAATTTTGGCCCGTTTAACCCACGGGCCAAAGTGGGCCGGGCCGGGTTGGCCCGTTTAACCCACTTGCCCACCTCTAGTTTTATCTTCAGATCGATGCTAAAGTTGTAGGCGATGACTTCCAAGTCTATTCTAGGCATGTTGACAAGTGTCCATGTGAAGACATCCTTGTCATGCTGAAGAAAGAGGATTAGCTCTTTCTTGAACTCGTGTAGTAGTGTAAGCCGATTTTGGTGACCATGGTGGTTCTTTACTTAGCGAAATTTCTTCCATCGGCATGGTTTGCTCTTCTTGCCCCTCTTCTTAGTTGGCTTTCTTTTATTTTAGTAGGTCAGGAAACGGGTGTATTTAGCATACTTCATCTCTCACCAATGCTCAGACATACAGTTTTTGAGACAAGTTTCGATCACCTACCTTGCTTAGGGTAGAGAACTTTCCTTTAAGGTTAGTCGGGGAGAGGAACATGAAGAGAAAGAAGACCGGTCTTCCAAGTATCATGTTATGAAGTGTAAGGACCCAGACTTACCCTTATATTTAAAATAGGTAAATCCAGTTCCCCAACCACATATAATCTGCATTATTAAATGTAAGGTTTTAATCCAGGATTAGTTTAGATAGTTTTTAACTTAAATGTCCTACAAGAACAAACTTTATTACTAATAGTACATATAATATTCTATAAAATATAACTGTAATACCCTAAAATAAGACATTACAACCCGCCACGTGTCCTTCCCTTTATAAGAGCATTCCAAGGTTATGAAATACCAATCTACATATTATATCAAAAATACAACTTCAATACCCACGTATAAAAGGTATCTATTAAACAATTCATCATATAAATAATACTATTGAATTAACTTATTGGCATAAATCAAAGCCAACATCATTTGACTTATAACTTAACTGAAAAGTCCTATAAAGAAATCTTAAACTCATAAAGTACATAAAATCTTTCAAACTACTTCATAGATTATTAAATTGTCTTCCTATCTCTATGTATCCAAAATCTACCTTTATTGATCTTTAGCAGAAAAGTCAAGTTCGATATCGCCATTTCCATGATCCACGATTATGTCGTATCCTGTCAAATCATAAATAATAGAATCCTCACCTGTACCTGTGCGAAAAATAAGAATTGAGCGAAAAACACCCAGTATGCCAATCCACAAAACAAATGCATATGCACACGCAACATATATATATATATATATCAAATGCAACTTAATCTAATACAACCAACTAGATTATTATCTTTATTAAGCCAGCAAATCAACACAGTTCAGAACTATGAATCCCTAATTCCAATCTTGGAGTAACTCAGATCCCTGAAAATCAACCAACTTTTGAAAATAGGTAATTATATACATATATTGGTGTTGGAGAATCATCCACACACCACGGCCTCTGCCAAAACCTAATCTATTGGAATCATTTCTATGCACAAGTCTACTCAGGACAAACTCATACATAGATCATCAGGGTACCTCGTTAGTATCACACTCAGCGTGGTCTTTACTAACCAAAGCCAAACACAAGCAGCAAACATAATTTCTTATTGCCATATAGAATTAAGTCAATTTAGAATTCTGATCCTACATCATAAATAGCAGACAAATCTAAAGCTACAATCACATACAGCAAATAAGGAATGGTCGTACCTGGATTCACTTCCAAACTCTAATCCACCAGCAAATCTTATTAAAAGAATAGAACCCTAATCCCACAAATATTCCTGATCAAAAGCATATATTAATCAATTCCAATTGCAACACATAATTAAACCCTAATACTTAATTTCAAAACCTTACTTAAAGGACCTATAACCCTAGTTATAATCTACGAAAATAGGTTAACACACCTGTCTCCTTTGTTTATAATTCAATGAAACCTTCAAACTTAGCTTTCTCTTCAATTTCTAATTTCTCCACAATTCCTTCAATACATATATAAAATCTCCAATTAACAATTCGATTAACAACAACAAATAAAATTTCATTTAACGACAAAATTGGATGAATCCTTACTTACCTAAAACTTGCAAATCTTGATTTGAAACAAAAACCCTAAATCAATCAATTAACTATTCTTAATAGCTATAATCATATTCCTATAATCTATAAATCTTAGAAATCAGAAAACTATAATAAAGATCATACCTTTATTTTGAATCAAAACCACAAATCTCCAAATTCACTTTAGGATTTCTTCACTAGATCTTGAATCTCCTTCAAACATGTGAAAAGAACCTTATAAGAAAAATAACACTAAATGATTAATTGAAAAAGACTAGAGAGAGACCCACTTACCTTGGGTTTTTGTTTAAGAAAAGGCAAGGCAAAACTAGGCTAAAGGGGTCTATTTATAAGACAAGGTTATCTTAGGAAAAACGCAACCCTATAATCTTTAAAGATTTTGTTGACCATCATTAATGTGAGGGTTGATAATAATATCTCATTTATTAGGGTTAACCACAGAACCCTTTTATTTTATAACAAATGATACCTTTGCTCTTTATTATAAAATATTTATCTTTATATTACAACAACTTTTAACTTCATTACTTAATAAAAGATCCAAATATAATACAACCATATATATATATATATATAAACATTACAAAAAAGGCTCGTAAACAAGCCATTTACAAAAGACCACAAAAGATAGCAAAAATCCTAATAACTATTACATAGGTCCACAATTCATATACACATATATAACTAATCTATTACAAAGGGTTCCTTGTGGGTTATGGTCTCCTCTACTCATCCCATTCATCAATGAACTCTTCAAAATCAGATCCGTATCCCATGCTTGTGTAGAACTTGTCTTCCACACCTGAAAAGATAAAAAGTGATCCAGAGGCCCAGTACACAATAACAAAAACAAAAGCAGAATGATTCATACGATCCTAACTATAGTACAATGCAACGTCCATTCAATTATTAGATATTCTTTTTAATTAGTCAATCAACACTGGAGTATTCAAACTTCGGACAATAGGGGTAATTGGGGTCCCGAGTAACGACATTAACGCTCAGGGGGTTGATATAAGCAGCTCGGATACTTATATCTCCTAGATGATATATCCGATAAAGAGAAAATAATTTCATCTAGGGTTGACAGCAGTTATACGACTTTACTTATCTTAGTCCATAACATCACCTAGTCCAACTGTTCCATAAACATTTGAACTAAATCATGCCACTTCATTCTAAGCGTAAACAAACATTACGCCGATACCATCTTCCCCATCAGTTACCTGCTGTACCACTTAGGAAAGTCTTATCAAAGATAGGGGTGGCCTAAGCGCTTAATCTACCGCGCCCCCAATCTGAGCAAGGTACTGCTCCCCAAGCCAGATACCAATATGCCATACGGGCTAGATACGGATTTAAACAGCATAAGAGACATCCAACTCAATAAAGGTTTAAGTTTTTCTATATTAAAATTGATTAAAGATATGCATATCCTAAGCAAAGAACAAATACATTACTGCGTACCTTATGTAGGAAATCCAAATAGAACCTCGGGAATCCTTCAGAAGATAATCCAAACTCAAATCGACATTATATACTTGGAATTACACTTACAGCATATCAAATCTTAAACTTAATACTGAAGACTTCAAGTATAACTTATATAAAGTCATAACATATAATATATACATTTATCAAGATCACACAAACTCACAAAATCATCATTTTTAACTTCCATCCATATATACAATATAACTAGATTTATCTTAACATTCATGGAATATTCAATTATTTGTTAAATCTACAAATATAATTAAATTTTATTTAATTATATCACTCAATCATCATTACACCTCAATATCATTAATCTATCTCATTTTAGTCCAAAATGATCCATTTCATATGCAAACACACATTTAACAAGAAAACAAAAGTTCTTAACCTTATTTGAAAAACACAATAGCTGGAAAGAACTAAAATTTTAGCATTCATACTTTCGAATTTGTAAATACTCAAAACATAAATGTCATAGATCTCTTTCTAATCTTTTTAATGAAATCACCTCAATTGGAGGTCGGATGAAAAAGTTATTGACAATTTGCTAACGCGTTGCGAAACAAGAGAAAGTACACTACCTAGTATACCACCTAGTACACCACCGTACTCGGGGCCGTGTAGGGCACTAAAAACTGACCCGAAAAAATTTTTCAAGGTTTTATGACCTATACAACCACCTACATGCTCGTGTATAAGGTGGGGTAGAGGTTAAAAAAGTGACCCGATAGCTTATTTTGATCAGCACAAGCTCATACACGCCGGTGTACAAGGTAGTACTAATCTGGGAAAATCTTTTTGATAGCAAACACGCATTTTCCATGATTCCTTTACACAATATATCAAATTTTACACATTCAAACTCTCTTCAAAACACATAATAAAGCTTTCTACTACTTGGTGTATGAACTTAACATTATCTATTCACTTCCAACTCATCAAACAACATAAATATCACTTCAAATTCCACTCTTCATTCAATACAACATTCAACACATACCCAACTTCACTAACCCTTACTACACTATTCATATTCCACTTCATTTTCATCAACACACTTCAATTACTTAACATACACATATTATAACTTCATTGGCAGCCCAAACCTTCATCAACACTTCACCAATACATATATACATATCCAATTCACATATAACAAACTCTATACTATGAAACCTGTGTCAAATGTAACTCAAACTTACCTCAAATCTTTGGGCTTGGTTTGCAAGCTTTAGAAGGGTCTTTTAGTGGTCAATTTGTAAGAATTTGGATATGGGTCTTGGTCTTGAAGTTAGGGTAGCTTTGGAAGAGAAAGTAATGAGTTTTGTATTTGTTTAGAAAGTTATCTTGGTAGTGGCTTGATTTTGGACGAAAATGGGGATATTTTTGGCTCATATCTATCCAACTTTGACTTTTAAGGCAGCCCAAATAAAGTCATAAAGGCTTTTTGGTTGGGCTTAATTAGGGTTATTAATTTGAGTAAAACAAAAGGCATTTGACTAGCTTTTGGGATTCAAAAAAAAAAAAAATCTGCTACACACAACACTTGACGTATACATTTAAGTCTAATATTACTCATTTCATTATTCATACAACACCAATATATAAGTCAATATTAAATATGTATTATATTAGTGCAAACACATATATTTTACACTCCTAAAACACATGCATTAAGTTATGCTGCTTAATCTATATGCCACACTTGCTATTTATTTATTCTAATATGCAAAACTATTAACACACATATATAGCATGATATTGGAAATTCATGGCTATTACGTCCTTCCCTCCTTCAAGAAGTTTCGTCCTCGAAACTTAGCTTAACTCACTACTCAAAAAGCTCGGGATATAATGTTCTCATCTCGCTTTCCACTTCCCAAGTAGCCTCTCTATCCTCCTATCCACTTCATTGCACTTTCACCATTGGAATCACCTTTCTTCTTAACACTTTATCAACTCTATCCAAGATTTTGATAGGCTTCTCACTTGTTGTCAAATTAGGTAAAACCTCTGGCTGATTAGCACTGATGATAGCATTCAGATCCGATACTCATTTCCACAACCGAGAAACATGGAATACATCGTGCACTTCAGACAAATGTGGTGGTAGTGCCAATCTGTAAGCAAGAGGACCAATCCTTTCCAACACTTCATAATGACCGATATATCTCGGGTTTAACTTCCCCTTTAACTCCAAACCGAAACACTCCTTTTGTTGGTGATATCCGAAGAAATACGTGCTCACCCTCTTCAAATTTGAGAGGTCTTCTTCTCCCATTGTATAACTTTAGTATCTATCTTGTGCAACTTTCATTCTTTGCTTAACCACTTGAATCTTGTTAATAGCTTATTAAACCAATTCCGGACCAATTAATGCTCTTTCTCCTACATCGTCCCAATGTAGAGCTGATCGGCATTTCCTTCCATACAGAGCTTCATATGGTGCTATCTGAATAGAAGACTCATAACTGTTGTTATAGGCAAATTCAATTAATGGCAAGTGATCGTCCCATTGCCTTCTAAAATCTAATACACAAGCTTTTAACATGTCTTTTAATATCTGGATTGTTCTCTTGGATTGCCCATCCATTTGAGGATGAAAAGCAGTGCTGAACTGAAGCTGGGTACCAAGTGCTATGTGTAAGCTCTTCCAAAATCTACTAACAAATCTCATATCTCGATCAGAAGTGATCGTTCTTGGTATACCGTGAAGCCTTACAATTTCCTTGATATACACATGTGCCATTGTCTCTAAGGAATCCCCGACTTGTAAAGGTATGAAATGAGCCGACTTCGTCAGTTTATCCACAATTACCCATATGACCTCATGCTTTGCAATGGTTCTTGGTAAAGCCGATGAAATCCATAGTGATATCCTCCATTTCCACTCGAGAATAGACAAGGGTTGCAGTTCTCCTCTCGGCCTTTGATGCTCTATCTTAACTTGTTGACAGGATAGACACTTTGAAACATAATCCACAACATTTCTCTTTATTCCTTCCCACCAATAACACTTCTTCAAGTCCTTGTACATTTTCGTGCTTCCGGGATGGATAGAATACGATGAGAAATGTGCTTCTTTCAGAATATCGTCTCTCAAGCCATGTATCCTTGGCACGAAGATCCTATTTCCATGTCTTATCACATTCTCTTCATCTAATCTCAACTCTTTTCTCTTTCCTCCTTTTATAGCTAATGTCAACTTCTCACTTTTGGATCCTCTTTCTGACTCTGTTTAATTCTTTCCAAAATTGTAGGCTGTAAAGACAATTGAGCAAGCATCAAATCAACGTTTTCCCTTATCACTTCAATTTCCATCTTTTTAAACTCTTCTTAAATTTCCTTCTAACTTATAACCAAGGTTGCAATATCAATTAACTTCTTGCTACTGAGCACATTGGCTACCACATTCGCTTTACCAGGATGATACAAGATCTTTACATCACAGTCCTTTGTTAACTCAAGCCATCTCCTTTGTCTCATATTGAGTTCCTTCTGAGTGAATATGTACCTAAGGCCTTTGTAGTCGGTGTGTATCTTACATTTTTCTCCAAAAAGATAATGTCGCCACAATTTCAATACTAGTATCACTGCTGCTAATTTCAAATCGTGAATGGGATAGTTCTCCTCATGTGGTTTCAACTGTCTTGAGGCATATGCTATAACTTTCCCATCTTGCATAAACACATAACCTAACCCCTGAATAGACGCATCGCTAAATACCACAAACTCTTTCCTACTAACAGGTAAGGTCAGGATTGGAGCAGATACCAATCTCTCTTTAAGTTCTTGAAAACTCTATTCACAATTGTCATTGTAATCAAATTTAGCTTGCTTTCGAGTCAATTTGGTTAAAGGTGATGCTATCTTTGAGAATCCCTTTACAAATCTTCAATAATATTCGGCTAAACCTAGAAATCTTCTTATCTCAGTCACATTAGTTGGCCTTAGCCACTTCAACATAGCTTCAACCTTTTTAGGATCTATAGTTACTCCTTCTCTGGATATGAAATGCCCTAAGAAAGATATTTCCTCAAGCTAGAAACTACATTTATTGAATTTGGCATAAAGTTTCTTTCCTTGAAGTCTTTACAAAACAAGCTTAAGATGTTCCTTATGCTTTTCATGATTCCAAGAATAGATCAGAATGTCATCAATGAATATAATAACAAATGAATCCAAGTAGTCCTTGAAGATCCTATTCATCATATCCATGAATGCTGCTAGCACGTTTGTCAACCCGAAAGGCATCACAAGGAACTCGAAATGACCATATCTCGTACGAAATGCCGTCTTTGGTATGTCTTTGGCTTGATTCTCAACTGATAGTATCTTGATCTCAAATCAATTTTTGAAAACACTATAGCTCCCTTCAATTGATCAAATAAATCATCAATCCTAGGCAAATGGTATTTATTCTTGATTGTAACTAGATTTAATTCTCTATAGTCAATACACATTCGAAAACTCCCATCTTTCTTCCTTACAAATAACACAGGTGCGCCCCATGGAGGATACTTGGTCTAATAAAACCGATATGTTGTAACTCTTACAACTGTAGCTTCAATTCTCTTAACTTAGTAGGTGCCATTCTATATGGAGCTTTGGAGATAGGAACAGTTCCAGGTAGAACTTCAATCCTGAGCTCAATCTCCTTATTCGGAGGCAAACCAGGTAACTTCTCGGGGAATACATCGATAAACTCGTTCACCACAGGCACTATCTTGATATCTCCTTCCTCAACACTCACTGTAGCTACCATTGATCCTTCCCACAATTCCATGGAACTTATACTCCTAGGCCTCTGCCTTTCCAACATAAGTAAACCTTCCTTCCTTCAAAGCAAAACTTAACTCCACCTTGCTATAATCAATCGTGACCTCGTATCGATTCAGCCAATTCATTCCCATATCACATCAAAATCAAACAAATGCAGCACAATCATATCCACAGGCATGCTTACATTGGAAATTAAAACATTCACATTTCTACATATAGATGGTCGCTTAGTCTTAACAACCAAAGGAGTATTTACACACATCACACAATCATTCAAGATCTCAGGAACAAGCTCACATTCATTCATGAAATTCTCATATGCATGCATATGTTGCTCCCGTATCAATCAATACATATGCATTTCTATTGGAAACACTGAAAGTACCTGCCAAAGTGTCTACAGAGGGAGTATCTTCAACTTGTTGCCAGGCAAAGACTTGGGCATTCACTTTTCCCTTCTCTAAATTAATTTCACCTTGGTTGTTGAGGCGGTCCTTACAATTAAAGATGTGATGACCCCGCTGTTTGCAATAGGCACAAAATATTGGTGGCAACTTCGGATTCTTGCACTCAAAAGATATATGTCCCACTTATCCACATGTGAAACATGCACCAGGTGTCCACTTGCATTCAGATATATCATGTGGTCCATAACATCGAAAACACTTCTTCTCAAATATAGGAGTTAGAGCTTTGAATGTCTTCTTTCCCAAATAAGGTTTCTTTCCTTTTCCTTGATATCTACTGTATGAAGAAGTTGGTGAAGGCCTTTTTCCTATAAATGTAGCTTTTTGGCTCTCCTGACTTGACTATCATTTTGAATTTTTTCTATAACAAGGCTTTTGCAATGGTATTAGCCAAAGTGAGCAATTCAAACTTTCGAACTTCACCTTGGATCTCTTCATCCAATCCATTTTGAAACTTTTAGATCTTCATTCTTTCATCTCTATAATCATCTCTTGCAAAGCGTAGTAGTCAACAAAACTTGACATAATATTCATCAACTGATTTACTTCCTTTTCTAAGATTTAACCAATCGGCTATCATTCTCTCTCTCACTGAATCCGGAAAATACTTAGCAAAGAATGTATCCTTGAAGGTCGTCCAAGAGATAGGCACTTGCAAATTTCCACTAACTAATCTCCACCAATTGTAGGCTTCCTTTATCATCATAAATATAGCCAAATCCACTTTATTCTCTTTGGGAGTGTCACAGGTAGAAAAAGTCTACTCTAACGCTTCAATCTAACTCTTAGCTATGGTCGGGTCGTACTTGTTCCATCAAAATCAAGAACTAGTTTACCGAACCCATGTAACTTCATCTGAGTAGCTTGATCATTAACTGGTAAGTTTTCATTTTGTCTCATTCCTTGCTGATTGCTTTGTTGCATGAATTGTTGTTGCTGTTGATACATCATCATTTGACATTGTTGCATCATAGCCATCATATCCTTGAATATGTCCATAGTCTCTTGAGACATCGGTGGAAAGGTCGGGATTGGAGGAGGTTATGGAAACTGATTCGGTAGAGAAACTTGTGAAGCTAATGCTGTTGCTGGTGAGGATTAGCTTTTGTACTAGGAGCAATAGATGTAATAGGAGCTGATGTAGAAGATGATTTAGGTGGTGGAGGCATATTCTCTCTATCTGATTACTGGCAAGACAATCCACTTAACCTATCCATCTTAAATATGCATACAACACATTTATAAAATTTAAATTATCATTATATTCACAACCAATAGCAAACAATTAAGCAAGCAAACAAATAAACAAACAAAATAAACAAGCAAGTAAAGAACAAACAATAAACAATTCAAGCAAACACAAACATTTAAGCAAAACTTAACTCTTTTCTAGTCTAACTATTTGTGTCTAGGTTAAGTCATATCTAACCAACCACATCTTAAGCAAACAACTATTCAAACGAAGCTCTGATACCAACTGTAAGGCCCTGGACTTACGCCTATATTTAAAATAGGTAAATCCAGTTCCCCAACCACATATAATCCACGGTATTATATGTGAGATTGTAATTCAGGATTAGTTTGGATGGTTATTAGCTTAAATGTCTTATAAGAACAAACTTTATTACTAATAATACTATAACATTCCATAAAATACAACTTTTAACTTCATTGCTTAATAAAAGATCCAAATATAATACAACCATATATATATAAACATTACAAACAAAGCTTGTAAAGAAGCCATTTACAAAAACCACAAAAGATAGCAAAAATCCTAATAACTATTACATAGGTTCATAATTCATATACACATATATAACTAATCTATTACAAAGGGTTCCTTGTGGGTCATGGTCTCCTCTACTCATCCCATTCATCAAAGAACTCTTCAAAATCAGATCGTATCCCATGCTTGTGTAGAACTTGTCTTCCACACTGAAAAGATAAAAGTGAGCCAGAGCCTAGTACACAATAACAAAAACAAAAGCAGAATGATTTACACGATCCTAACTATAGTGCAATGCAACATCCATTCAATTATTCGATATTCTTTTTAATTAGTCAATCAACACTGGAGTATTCAAACTTCGGACAATAGGGGTAACTGGGGTCCTGAGTAATGACATCAATGTTCAGGGGGTTGATATAAGTAGCTCGGATACTTATATCTCCTAGATGATATATCTAATAAAGAGAAAATAACTTCATCTAGGGTTGACAGCCGTTATACGACTTTACTTATCTTAGTCCATAACATCACCTAGTCCAACTGTTCCCATAAACATTTGAACTAAATCATGCCACTTCATTCTAAGCGTAAACAAACGTTACGCCGATACCGTCTTCCCCATCAGTTACCTACCATAATACTTAGGAAAGTCTTATCAAAGACAGGGGTGCTAAGCGCTAATCTACCATGCCCCCAATCTAAGCAAGGTGCTGCTCCTCGAGCCAGATACCGATCTGCCATACTGGGCCAGATACGGATTTAAACAGCATAAGAGACATCCAACTCAATCAAGGTTTAAGTATTTCTATATTAAAATTAATTAAAGATATGCATATCCCAAGCAAAGAATAAACACGTTACTGCGTACCTTATGTAGGAAATCTAAATAGAACCTCGGGAATCCTTCAGAAGATAATCCGAACTCAAATCAATATTATATACTTGGAATTACACTTAAAGCATATCAAATCTTAAACTTAATATTAAGACTTCAATTATAACTTATACAAAGTCATAACATATAATATATACATTTATCAAGATCACACAAACTCACAAAATCATCATTTTTAACTTCCATCCATATATACAATATAACTAGATTTATCTTAACATTCATGGAATATTCAATTATTTGTTAAATCTACAAATATAATTAAATTATACTTAATTATATCACTCAATCATCATCACACCTCAATGTCATTAATCTATCTCATTTTAGTCCAAAAAGATTCATTTCACATGCAAACACACATTTAACAAGAAAACATAAGTTTTTAACCTTGTTTGAAAAAAAAAAAACACAACAGCTGAAAAAAACTAAAACTTAAGCATCAATAATTTTCGAATTTGTAAAAACTTAAAACATAAAAGTTTTATATCTCTTTTTAATCTTTCCAATGCAACTTGAATCACCTCAATCGGAGGCTAGACGAAAAAGTTATAGACAATTCACTAACAAGCTACGAACTAGGAGAAAGTACACTACCTAGTACACCACCTAGTACACCACCGTGCTCGGGGCCTTGTAGGGCACTAAAAAGTGACCCGAGAGCAATTTTTCAAGGTTTTATGACCTACACAACCACCTACATGCCCGTGTATAAGGTGGGCTAGAGGTTAAAAAGTGACCCGATAGCTTATTTTGATTTGCACAAGCTTGTACATGCCGGTGTATGAGGTAGTGCTGATCTGGAAAAATCTTTTTGACAGCAAACACGCATTTTCCATGATTCCTTTACACAATATATCAACTTTTACACATTCAAACTCTCTTTAAAACACATAATAAGCTTCCTACTACTTGGTGTATGAACTTAACATTATCCATTCACTTCCAACTCATCAAACAACATAAATATCACTTCAAATTCCACTCTTCATTCAATACAACATTCAACACATACCTAACTTCACTAACCCTTACTACACTATTCGTATTCCACTTTATTTTCATCAACACACTTCAACTACTGAACATACACATATTACAACTTCATTGGCAGCCCAAACCTTCATCAACACTTCACCAATACATATATACATATCCAATTCACATTTAACAAACTCTACACTATGAAACTTGTATCAAATGTAACTTAAACTTACCTCAAATCTTTGGGCTTGGTAGTGGTATGATTTTGGACGAAAATGGGGATATTTGTGGCTCATATCTATCCAACTTTGACTTTTAAGGCAGCCCAAATAAAGTCATGAAGTGGCTTTTTGCTTAGGCTTAATTAGGGTTATTAATTTGAGTAAAACGAAAGGCATTTAACTAGCTTTTGGGTTTAAAAAAAAATTTGCTACACACAGCACTTGATATATACATTTGAGTCTAATATTACTCATTTCATTATTCATACAACACCAATATGTAAGTCAATATTAAATATTTATTATACTAGTACAAACACATACATTTTACACTCCTAAAACACATGCATTAAGTTATGCTGCTTAATCTATATGCCACACTTGCTATTTATTTATTCTAATATGCAAAACTATTAATACACATATATAACATGATATTGGAAATTCATGGCTATTACATAAAGCGACCAATAATCTACCTCTAGGATTTTTACTTCATTCTAGGCCTTGTGGTTGTTGTCGCCTAGTCTCATCAATAAAGTGATAATCCCTCCAACCTTGATCAGCTGACTATTGAATCCAAAGTTTTTGTCTTTGTATGGTTTCAACTTCTTACATATGTTATCATCATGAAGCTTATCAAAGACATGGCGGAAGATAATGTTTGCATTACTCCCAGTATTAACCAAGACTTTCATTACGTAGAAGCTCCCTACTCGTGCATTAATGAACTCGAGGCTCATATTGAGTTTCTCTCTCTTTGCCAAGAGCATTACCTCATTTCCTTCATCATTTCTATAAAAATGGGAGAGAATAGTTAGCAGTAGTCTTAACAACGGTGTTCATTACCCCTCAGGCGACGTCTTCAGGTTGTTATTCTGATCAGATGCTGGAATACTATTAGCTATCATTCCTTCTTCGTTGATTCAATCTTTTTATGACGTTGTTTAAGTTAGCCATGTTTTTCCATTGCAGCCCTTTCTTCAGGGTTTGTAGAGTGACTTTCAATTGACAATAGTCATTAGTTTTGTGGCCCATCTCTTGGTGGTAGTCATAGTACTTGCTAATATCCCTTCTGCCTAGGTTGCTACACTTTTTGGATGATTCAGGTAGGATACTCGAGTTCCTAATCTCCAGGAAAATGTCTTCTTGAGGCTTGTTAAGGAGAAGAAAACTAGATTTGAAGTATCTTCATTTCCCTTAGCGCCTTCTTCCTTGAGATACAAGCCCATCCTTCTCTCTAGGAGGAAGGGCATTATGGTTTTTGAGGGTTCCATTGGACTTCTAGTCTTTAAGATGTTCATTTTAGGATTTCTCCATCTTATTCTGGGAAATGATAAAATCTTCCCTCTGGATGTATTTCTCAGCCCACTCTTGGAATTATTCTAGGGTCTTAGGCTTATCTTTGGCGAGAAAGTGAAAAAGGCTATTGTTTCTTTGAACCCCATGAATGGCTGCCTGGATCACAAGACTAAGGTCGAAGCTATCCAGTTTGGTGACAGATTGGTTGAATTTCGTTATGTAGTCCCTTAGGGATTCCTCTTTCCTTTGGTTTACCAAAAATAGTGAGGACGTATCCTTCTTTAGGGATCTACTGATCGTAAAGTGAATTTTGAATGTGGTCACTAGATCCTTGGAGGATGTGATAGAGCCATTGGTTAATTGGTAGAACCAGCTATTGGCAGCTTTCTCCAGTGTTCTAAGGAACACTTTACAAAAGATAACATCATTAAATCTGAAAACCAGCATTTGGTCTTTATACCTCCTGAGGTGTTCTTCTAGGTCGGTCATCCTGTCATACAACTTAAATGTTGGCAGCTTCATGCCCTGTAGCCAAGGCCTATCTATGATTGAATGAGCCATATGGTGGTGGTGGTGGTGGTGGTGTGGGGGGGAGGGGCATTAGGCTTATTGACTTTCTAGCAATTTTTGGCATTAAGGTACTCTTCTTACTTTCTTGATCTCTGACATCCTTTTGATTTCTTTTTCTATCTCTTTTAGAGTCATATCTTTAAATCGCTTCTCTCGATACATGGGGAGCTCCATTGGCAAAGGGTTTCTTGCTTGAGTTTTGCATGCTGTTGGTGCAATAGAATAGGCATGCAATTAGGCCAAGTTTTACAAAACTCGAACCGAACTCGATGCCCTATAGGGTTCTAGAAACTTATCCTACACACTGTAAGGTTTTTATCCATAAACTCAAAACTCACGTGATTGACCCTATATGGTAATTAAACCCAAACTAGATAAATCTAATAATATTTCAACCATAACTGTTTTATGTTTAAATCTATCTTGAAAAAATAAAAAAAAACTTTTCTTCCCTAAAATTACATACCCATAATTTTTTTCTTGTTTATTCATGGAAAATTTATTTTTTATTAATATTTGTATATGAAATAAATCCTTCCAAATTTATTCGTTTTATTCTCAATTAGCTTAATATTGCAATAGTTTACCAAGATTAATTAAAAAAGAATATTACTAAAATTGAATGATCTACAAAATTACAAATGCATATACTATTTGTCAAATAGAACTACAAATTTAAAAATGTATGTAATATTTATTAAATTGAACTAGTATCTCAAATATGTAACCTTCAATTCGGTTTAAATTTTAATTTTTTTTAAATAAAAAGAATTTAATAATATTTTTTCTTAAGGGGTTTGGGTTTCCAACAGGTTTTATATCCATCCCAAAACCCTATAAGGTTTAGAATAGTGTCTCAAAACCCATCCCCAAAAAAATCCTATGGGGTACTACCATATATGGTATTTTATCAGGTTGGGCAGGTTGAGTATTCGATAAAAATCCATCTAGTTCCATTCCTATGATAGGCGGGTTCCTGATGCCTTGGGAGACCTGCATTTTGGATCCCGTTGGGTTGGTGATGGCATTTGTGACCTCTTGAGGATAGCAAAGGCTGGCTGCCACAACGTAGTCTCATCGCTACTATGTTGTAGCTGAGAATTATGTGCTTTGTACTCCAATTCCATGAGACGCTTCTTGACTTTCGTATTGCACTTGGTGATCTCAATATTCTTCTTCACTACCTAATAGAGCATGTCCTCTAAAGAACTCAAGCAATTTCTAGTTTAGGGAACCATCAAAGGCTGGAAAAATACTTGGGCCCCCTATGAGCCTTCTAACCTTTACGAGCCAGGTGACCTTAAGGTCGAATTCAAGTCACCTTCAAAGGCAATCACCTTAGGATGGCTTCTTCTTTTTGGTACAAAGTGGTATAGCTAGAGTAGTAGCCCCAAAAATTCTTGTGAGATGGTGGTTTTTGTTTTAAAGGGGGAAACGAAGGAAAACTTCAAGTGTAAGTGTTTCCCACAAACGATGTCAAATGTCACTTACTCGAATCTGCTAGAGGCTAGACTTAAAAAATCTAAGCTTAGATCAATACTAATATGAGGCCTACAAGACAAGAAACCGATTAATGGCACATCGGGTGTGAGCCTTACAAAGCCACTTCGATGCTTAAGTTAGAGATAGTCATGATAAACCTATAAATCAAGTTGGAGAGAGTGGTTAAGCGCAATATTACCTATCTCCAAAGAGATAGATGAGTATTTATCGATGATTAACTTGAAAATTATAGTCATAGTGAGCAAGTGGACAATTGGCAGAAGGTGTGGAGAACGTGGGGCAAGCATATGTCCCTACTGCTTGGAGACAAGGCTGATTGAGCTACTTGTGCCAAGTAATCAATATAATGGAGGTAACCGAGAAATTACCAAGACTTGTTATAGGGTTAGTTCGCTCGTTGTGGGATATGTTAATGGAGCTTGGGCTTGGTAGGCTGGTCCAACCCACTAGCATATTGGGTTCAACTTAGGTGGCCCTATAATCTAGAATAGACGATCAATAAACATAAATTCATTTTATCATGCCATTTACCTAATTTGTTGTTTACCATATATTAGTGGAAATTAACTTTATTATTAGATTTACTAAAATACTTAAGTTTTCAAGATTTGGGGTGGCAAAAGGGAAGAAATTTTGTTTTTGATGATAGAACACTTTATTATTATAATTACTAAAATACCCGAGTCTTCAAGATTTAGGGTGGTGAAGGGGAAGAAATTTTGTTTTTGGTGATAGAAGGAAATAATGTCTGTAAAAAATTAAATCAATAAAGATATTGAACCTTAATTAAAAATTTAAGCATTAAACTACAAGATATAAAAGTTGAGACATTAAATTACTAAAATTTAAAAGTAATGCACACTTAATAGCCTCCAAAAGATCTTAACTTGTGTAAAAAAGCTAGATTAAGGGACTATTTGGTAAATCATTTAACTATTAAAACAAATATTTTAATTGATATATTAAGTATTTTAGCGGTATATCTGATCACAATTGAATATGAATTTGAAATATTAAATAACTAATGAAATCCTATTAGAAAAAACATGGGACCATAGAATTTTCTAGGGATAAGCGGGTATAGGGTGGGTAGGGTACGAGGTCTTACCATACCCTACCCTATATGGTACATGGTAGTAGATTTGCTACCTAGACCCTACCCTGTAGCATTATCTACCCATCATGTATCTGTACCCTGTAATACCCATAGGGTACATGGTACCCTATAGAACCTGTAAAGTATTTCATGAGCCAATAATTTTTTTCATGAATCTGTTTGTATTTATACTTTATATGACATCAAATATGGTATACCTATATCAAGAAAGTAAATAATACTTTTGTTTGATTTATAATTTAAACACACACATCAAAGCTAATTTTTAAAATAAAAATTTGATCAATACAAGTAAACTAACAATTTCGTAGTAGAAAAAACCAAAAAACAACACAAAAAATATGATCAGTACAAATAAAAAACCAGCCCAGCAAAGTTGTGAAATCCAGTAGCTTCAACAAGAACACAAAAACAGCTTAAGAATCATCTCTAAAACCCCTTCAACTTCCAGAAATCATAGCTTGTGAGGCAGCTTGTTGTAAAACTGAAATGAAAGAAAATTTACAACATGAAGGAGAAAGTTCATGTGATGCACAAAGTCTATGGTGCCTTTGAACATGTCTGTAAAGTACGTAAATAACAAGAATTAAAATCTAAGTAGACATTACAAAAGATAATTAGAAACTAACTGTGGTACATATTAAGAAATTCCTACCATAAGCATAGGCTCTTCATCAGGTGAAAATGCATTTTGTCTTATACTTTAGTCAACATCTAAAATTTCTTCATCAATCGAACTTGTCTCTACAAATTTAAAAAAAAAATACAGTTAAATAAAAAGTTAGTAATATGGAATTTAGAATAATGTTATAAATTTGAATAACTAACAAGAGAAAAAAAAAAGAAATAAATATTAATACAAAAAACTTACCCATCTTGTATCTTTCAACATTTTCTAAATATTCTTCCACAGAAATAGGCTTTATATTGTTTCTCAACCAATCTTGTGCACAAATCAAGCATTCAATAACACTTGGTATCAAAGAGCTACGAAATTGGTCAAGAACTTGACTTGAAGTGCTAAATGCAAACTCTGATGTAACAGTTGACACAAGAATAGGCAAAATGTCCCTTGCCATTTGAGAAAGAACTCTAAATCTTGAATTGTTAGCTCTTCACCAAGCTAAAATATCAAAGTCATCATCATTCTTTTCACATGGTTGCTCTAAATATTGATCCAACTTAGATTTATAAATGTCATTTTCTTCGGCTTCCATAAACTTTTCAAAACCTTCTTTGATTTTTCTAGGGGGTTCATCTAAAACATGAATATCATCATCACCAATAATTTGATCCCCTATCTCCATATCAAGTGAGGCCTGAGAACTTTGGACTATCTTATACTCAAGAGCACGATCATAAAACTCAAACAATCTACCAATCACATTCTTCATGTTGTTAAGCATTGCTTCTACCTTTGCATCATCATTACCATAAATTTCTTTGTAGCAATATTTCACAAACTTAATTTATACCTTGGATCTAACACAACAGCAACCAGCACCATCAAATTTGTTCTCTCAACACTTCCATAATATTTGAAAAACTTTTCTCATTTTTCTTGTCATTGATTGAAGAGAAGGATCTGGATCATTCTCCTACTCATTTAAAGATGTCAAAATGCCAACAACTTCATAAAAGTAAGAGTTAGATGTAACATACAATGATCCTGATATCCTTTTTGTTGTCTCATAGAATTTTGTCAAAAATCTAGACAAAACACTAGCATTTTCCCAATCATCACACAAGGGGACAACATTACCAAGCTCAATTATATATGATGGGTCCTCATCTTCCAATCTTTGGAAGGCTTTCTTGAACTTAAGGGCATTTTCTAACATAAGATATGTGGAGTTCCATCCAGTAGAAATGTGTAAACACACAGAACCCTTATAAGTGATTTTTTCACGCTCAATACATGCTTGGAATTGTTAAGCTCTAGAAGGTAAACTTCTCACATATCTTATAGCACTTCTAATTCAATCTATGGAGCCTTGAATTTCTTTTAACCTATCCTTTACAATCAAGTTTAAAATAAGGGCACCACATCTCATTTGAAAGAATTTCCCATTCAATATAAGCAAACAATCACATTCATATTTCTCTTTCAAGTATTTCAAAGCGGTATCCTTTGAAGATGCATTATTAACAGTAATAATAGAAATTATATCTTCTAACCCCCATTCATGTATGCATTTCTCTACCATCTTGCCAATATCCTACCCTTATGACTAGGCATGACAACAAAATTAAGGATCCTTTTATGCAATGCCCAAGAATCATCAACAAAATGTGCAGTGAGACATAAATAGCTAAGGTTTTGAATGGAAGTCCAAATATTAGTTGTAAAAGCAATCCTAGATTTTAAAGATTTAAATCTTTCTATCAATTGAGACTTTTCTTGAACATAAAGCTTCATGCAATCCTTAGCTATGGTAAAACGTGATACATGCTTAAACATTGGTTGCACTGCACTAACAAAATCTGTAAAACCTTCACGCTCCATAGTAGAGAATGGTTGCTTATCAATAATGACCATTCGAGCAAGCTTACGTCTATAATGATCTTGGTCAAACTTCTATGAGATAAGACAACCATTGTCACTATCAGTTACATTTTCCCCTACTTTTTTGAATGAAGTAAGAATCTTTTGCTTTTTATCCATATTTTGGGGAAATCTAGAACAGGATCTCAAATGCTTCAACATAGAAGATGTACCCCAACCAAAATCATATAGTAACTCAATTCCATAATAATTGCACTTTTATCTTAATTCTTCTCCTTATGGTCATGTGTAACAGTAATCTTAGTAAAATGAGCCCAAGCAGGTGAACCTTTGTTTTTCTTGGACATACTTGGGATGAAGAGTCACTAGTTGATGATGCAAGCACTTTACTTGAACTTAGAGTATTATTCTCCTCCCCTTTACTTTCCATTTTCGCTCTATAATAATCAAAATATAGCAAGATAAATTAGTCATTAGCTCAAATATACATGTTTTACATTTATAGTTCATAAAAATGGAAAAGGAGTCTAGAAATATATCTTATGCGTGGCATGTTAACATAGAAATATAATTTTACAACCTTGGGATGCTTTTTATTTGGCAATTGGCACATAAATGGAGGAACGTGGTATTACTTTATAAAACATGTCTACAAATCAGTAATACAGCTTTTCAAGTCAACCTTTACCCCTAGACTATATGCATTGGATTTTTCTTAATATAAGCCAACCAATAAGTGGATAACGAATCCCATTTTACAATTTTTTTTAGGAGATAATTAAATTAAAAATAAAGAGTTATTTGATCCTAGAATTAAACACTCCCAGATTTGTCCAAAGTAATGTGCCTTCTTCTCATACTTAGGTAACTTTATTAACCTTCAAATAAACATATAAAGAGCAACTAGACTAATTGATATCTATGCTAAAAAATAACTAAGAGAAAATATAAATAATCTTTAAACTCTATTTCGATCCATCTCCCTTAAAACACCAGTGTCAATACCATAAGTTATAAGACTATTGCATAACTTTCCTACAAAGAGACTCTTTCGTCGTTGCATTTAACTATAACACTTTACCTTTAAGGTTTCCCCCCCTTGTGGCTGTCCAATTCCGATGGCTTCGCATGGATCCTTCTTACTAAATTCAACCACGATTTGAGAAACTCTTGCTACACTTCTCATAACAACATATGGGCTTCTCAATCGTAAAATATTATATAATAAGCAGGTGATTTTATTTTTATTAGGTAATCTTTCTATTGAATGTTAAAACCATCAATAAAATAATTCTATTTTCTTTATTTTGATACCAAATTGTGTAACAACTCAATACTATCTCCTTTTTCTTTCAAGTTACTGGAAGTTATATTTCTAAATTTAAATATATATCTTGCTCTAAAATTAAATCATTGTAAAATTTCTGTTGGCAAGATATTCCATCGTAGATTGAAAAAATAAATTGAAAATGAAAACGACAACAAAATATACAAAATAAACATACCTTTTCATGTAGGAGTGAAGAGTGATGAGCAAATGAGTGGCATGAGAAAAGTGAGACAGAGAGTGGCGTGAGTATGGGTGGCAGAGACATAGTCACAGAGAGTGGCATGAGAAAGGAGTGTGGGTAGCTGAAATAGAGTCATAGAGATCGGTATGAAAATGATAGTAGGTTTAGAGTTTTGTTGGGCTGGGCCAAATGTAAAGTATATTATTATTGTTTAACTAGAAAAAAAATATTATTATTAGTTTCGGTTTTTTTAGATTTATATTAGGTGGGTACATGGTATCCTATACCCTATACTTAAAATACAGGGTATAGGGTGGGTACAGGGTATTGAAACTCATACCTGTACCCTACCTTAAAAATATAGGGTCCAAAAATTCTACCCGTACCCTACCCTATAGCCTTTGATACCTACCCGGACCCTACCCAATCGAGCAGGGTTCGTGTGGGTATCCGATGCGATAGGGTTATCCGCTCACCCCTAGAATTTTCCTAGCACTAGTTTTGAACCTCAATTGAAAATATCAAAGACAAGATTGGAAAAAAAAATCATTTTGAAATACTTAATTGTATAAAATCATAACTACGGGCATTTTGATAGTCTCTTTTCCTATGTTATGTATAAAATGGGAAAGAAAAATGAAAGTAAGATATTAAATTGTTTAAAATATATATAAAAAAAAAAGTATATGCATTTTCTTTTTGTATTTTTTTCCACCTTATATGTACAGAAGGATTTGTCAATAAATGCATTGGTGCATTTTCTAATACTAAATAAAAAGAGAAGTTTGAACTTTCATGATTTATTTAGCTAACAATTATATTCTAATAAATATAATTTAAAATTTTTAAATATTTATTGAAGGGAAAAAAAAGAGAATTAAAATCCATAAAAAAATGCCATGTTTATCTTTTGGCTATTGCAGATGGACATGATAGGTTTAAGCCTGACCTATCACATATTCACATGCTAATTGATCAGTCTGCAAGGATATTTAAAAAAATAATAATAAATAAAAAAACTTTAAAAGCTAATGAGTAAATATGATTGGCTACTTGAGCTTGCTCGATTTGGCTACCTGAAATTCGCTAGTATTAATTTACTATCTATAAACTTTTATCAAATGCGTTAGTTTTTATTATAAAAATGAGTAAATTTTAAATAATTAAATATAAATTTTGACAAAGGCTAGATAGTTATTACAAAAAATGAGTAAAATTTCAATACCAAACTAAAATTTTCTTTATTCTAAAAATAAATAAAGTTTAGATTTTAAACATGACAAGTGTGCGATACCAAAATAACTTTCCATTATTGATTGAAGCCCATAAATCATATTTTCAAAGACATACTTATTACTTAGCCTTTTTATTTGTTTTTTCCTTCTTCTATTTCTAGTTTAATTGTATAATTTGCAATTACCACATAAAAATAATAATTATCACATTCCTTGCCTTCATACATATACATATATAATTTTTAGGATAAATTGTATGTTTAGGTTTTTAAATATTTTTTTCATAAAAAGTATATTTACTACTTAGACTCCCATATATTATGTTATTCTTGATTTTATGCATTTATTTTGATTCATTGAATTTTACTATTTTATTAAAAATAAAACAATGAAACAAAATTTAAAAGCATATACTAATTAAACCTAAATCTTTATGTATTATTATTTTTTTAATTTTATATTTTGAAACAAATTTGGGGGGAAAAATATTTTAATAAAATTGTAAGAATATCACCGAGTCTGAAAATAGTTTTGAAAAATAGTAAAGTTAAACTCCTGTCTTAACAAAAAAAAAAAAAATTGAAAAGAGGGTTTTATAATTTTATCCTACTATTGCAGCTGTTGCTACTATTATTAGTGCTACTACCGTTGATGATGTTGTTGCTCCTACTACTCTTGCTACTACTATTACTCCTGATGTTGTTGCTATTACTGCTGCTACTATCCTAAGGTTATGGCCGCTACTACTACTCCTACCAATAACTTTCTATTCAGGTCGCTTCATTTCAATGTAATGAAGTGTAAGGACCCGCTATCACCCCTAAATTTAAAATAAGTGATAACAGTTCCCCAACCACATATAATCTGCAGAATTATATGTAAGGTTGTCCGAGAAGAAATGTTTGATGAATTGTTTGTCTAATTTCACAACATAAGTCATTTTGAAAATTATTTACTTAATAGCTTACTTTCAAAACACAATACCATATATATACAAACATTATAAGAAAATAGCACAGGTTATACAAGCTAGGTACATACATACATATATATATATATTACAACCAAAAGGCTTCTTACAAGCCTTAGCAAAACTACAAAACATATAGTTCATCAAGAACTATATAAACAACTATCCAACCTATATATCTAGTCTATTACAAAAAGATTGGGCTCCAACCAGTCCAGGGCCATCTCTAGTCCTCAAACTCCTCCAGAAAATCCTCAAAATCAGGACCATAACCAAGCTCGCATAAGACTCATCAAGATCCTCACCTGAAATAGATAAAATATGAGCCAGAGGCCCAGTACACAAGTAACGAAAACAAAGCGAGATGATTCACACAAGCCTGAACTAAATGCAAGATGCAACAACCATTCAATTATTATTTAGTCTTTAGTTAGTAATTCAACATGGGAGTATTCAAACTCCGGGCAACAAGGATAGTGGGGGATCCTGAGTAACAACCTTGACGCTCGGGGGTTGATATAAGTAGCTCGGATACTTATACCGTTCTAGATAATTTTACAGAAAACACCTAAATCTACCATGCCCAATCTGAGCAGGGTGCCGCTCCCCGAACCGATACCAATTCCACCCCAGGCTCACCCAATCTGTGAGGGGGCGCCCCTAGGCACTCATGCCACCCTGGGCAGGGATTGGATTTAACGGCGTAAAACACAAATCAACACTCACAATTAAGTTTTTCTTAATATATATAGTTTTCATAAATGCCTATCCTAACACAGAGACAAGCTAGTTACTGCGTACCTGTACGAAATCGAGAGTCAATGGGAATAACCGAAAGGGAATCAATCACTGTAAAAAGAAGTAATTACAAACTCACACTTAGTTCAAGTATATATATTCATCAAAGCTCAAGTATAATCATCCAAAGAAATTCAAATAAATCATTATAACATCATCACATAGCATTTAGATATCATATATTATCATACAATACTCAACAAATACTTAAATGACCATTTATCAAGCTTTGAACAACTTTTAGCAAACAACAATAAGTTTTAAACTTTGTTGGAAAGTGTATCAGCTGGAAAGAATTGAAATTTAAGCATTGATACTTTTCGAATTTGTAGAATCTTAAAACATGAAAGTTTTATATCTTTTCCTTAGCTTTCCAACGCAACTTGGATCACCTCAATCGGAGATCGGATGAAAAAGTTACGGCTAAAATACAAAGAGCTATGAAACAGGGGAAGTCTGCACGACCGTGTGCACGGTCGTGTTGGGTAAAAAAAATGACCCGAGAGCAACTTTTAAGAATTTTAAGGCCTGCATGAGCAGCTGCACTCCCATGCACGAGGTTGTGTATACACTGGAACAGAAAAAAATGATGAAATCCCCTGTTTTCAAAGTGCATTTTACACCTCTTAAAGTTTTTTAAACTCATTCCAAGTTACTCTAAAGCTTGTTACATGATCATCCCATCATTCAAACAACACCAAACATCTCCAAAACTTCATCAACTCCAAATCACTATTCATCATCTTCTTCCAACTTCCATCAAACATCAATTACACTTCAAATTCACATCATCTTCAATATTAGGTCATCCAACCACATGCACTCACCAACACTTCCAACACTTCAAAACTCATCCTAAGCACATAAAACTAACCACTCTAGTCCTATAACACATCATATACCATCAAAACATCATGGAGCATGAATTTAAACAAATATGGCATCAAGACTACATATTCATGCATAGAAAAGAAAGTTGAAGAACACACTTACCACAAGAACTTCAAGGCTTGGTTTAATGACTCTAGATCAAGCTTTTGATGGTGGATGTTGTAGAAAATCAAGTCTCAAACTTGGTTCACCTTGGGAGCCTTTTTGGAGTGAAGAAGAAGAGGTTTTAGGGCAAATGAGGGCTTTTGGTTTGGTCTGGGATTTTTGGCCGAATTTTTAGAGTTAAGTAGTTTAAGTTTATCCTATGTTGACTTTAAGGGCATGAGGACATTAAAGGCTTAATGACTTTGTTTTGGGTTAATTAATATCTTTGTCTTAAGGCACATAATGGAGGTTTAATGGCTAAGTTTTTAGCCTATTTTTCTGCTACCTAAGGATATTTATATATATACATTCCACTTATTCTAAGCATAAATAACACACTCTAAGGCATATTAATATTTTACAAACTCAATAAATAATTAATCTAACATATTTAAATAATTCTACACTTTCACACATCATAATACTCATCAAAATTAAACTCACTATCAATATATATATATATATATATCATGCTTAAATTCAACAATACACTTATAAAATAAAAATTAGGAATTTCATGGCTATTTCATGAAGGTAGAAATGTTTCATTGGAGTAGAAGAAGCTATCCCTAATTCTCAGAATAACAACGCAAAATACTTGATTCATCTCTTAGAAAACCCTAATATGGTGATTCTTTCAAACCTTAAACTTACTTCATTACTAATTGCTTTTGTTCTAATTCTTCTCTAACTTATTTTTTTACCAATAGAACAATCATCTCTAGTTCAATTGCAACTTAGAATTCCAATTTATCAGTGTAATTATGTTCTCATGTCTTCATCATCACTGTAATTGCCTGAGATGGACAGAGAGGTAAAATATAGATCTTTTTTGGATAATAATAAATGATGAACTTATATGTATATATGTATGTTAAATCATATTATGAGTTAGAAACTTTATCTCTAAGCTTCAAAGTAGCTTTCCAAATAATAATAGATAAAAAAATGGATTTAATTTTTCTTATGTAGTTTTGGAAAAAAAAAAAAAGAGGACCTAAATTTTTCGACGCATTTGTACAATTTTGCAAAAAAGAGTTTAGATTTTCTTACCATGCTATCTAGGGTTTATATTTAATATATTTATATGCATTTTAGGACCTCCACCCATGTCATGTTAGATTCTATTAACAAAAGATGGATAAAGACTCTAAAATGCATGTAAATTATAAATATAAATCCTAAAATGCATGGTAAGAAAATTTAGGCCCTTTTCTACAAAAAGCGTACGATTACAAATCCATTGCCCTAATGTAAGAAGGTGATTTCCACCAGCAATAAATAAAGATTTCAAATCGTGATACTAAAGTGAAGTTCTTGGAGAGTATTCATGAGATATGAATGAAATGTCATCTTTTTAGAAAGTCCTATTTATTTGTAATATGTAAACTTTGAAATGAGCTTTATGCCGATTTAATTACTATCACTATGTTTAGTTATTACAATTTGTACAACTCATGTTCTTTAGTACTAAACACATGTTTCATTGTATCTAACAAAAGTAACATCCTTTGAAGAGGTGTCTAAACTTGCATTCATTAAATGTTTATAAAACACCAATTCCATAATTTAGTAGACAATTTTTACTTTGTTGTTTCTTTCTTTGCAATTGTTTCTCTCTAAAATCAAATAGATTAATATATGGTCTTAGAGCCATTCATAATTCATAATTTCTAGGGGAGATTTCCCTATGTTCATTTAGCATACTCCATGAAGGCTAAACTAAGACAAACCAAAATATGTAGTTGAAGGAAATGAGTAAACTTATCATATAGATTTTGGCTAAAAAGAAATTATCATATAAATTAATATTAGAATTAATTTATGGTCTTAGAGCCATCCATGATTCATAATTTCTAGGGGAGATTTCCTTATGTTCATTTAGCAAACTCCATATAACTAAGACAAACCAAAACATGTAGCTAAAGGAAATGAGTAAACTTATCATATAAATTAATATTAGAATAGATTTATGGTCTTAGAGCCATCCATAATTTATAATTTTCTAGGGGAGATTTCCTTATGTTCTTTTAGCAAACTCCATATAAAAGGCTAAACTAAGACAAATCAAAACATGTAGTTAAAAGGAAATGAGCAAACTTATCATAAAAAAGTACAAGCATTTCGGTAGTATTTTTTCCCATCTTATACATACAAAAGGATTTGTCATTAAATGCATTTGTAACGTCTTCTAATAATAAATAAAAAGAGAAGTTTGAACTTTTATGGTTTATTTAGTTAACAATTATATTATAATAAATATAATTTAAATTTATTAAATATTATTGGAGGAAAAAAGAAAGAGAATTAAAATCATTTATTAAAAAACATACAAAAAATGCAATGTTTTCCTTTTGGGCATTGCATGTGGACACGATGGATTTAAACCTGACTTATGGCATGTTAATTGATTAGTCTACAAGCCTATAAAAAAATGAATAAATAAATAAAGCAACTTTAAAAGCTAATAGGTAAATATTAGGTTTGCTACTTGAACTTTATTAATTTATGCTATCTAAAATTTAATAGTGTCAATTTGCTATATACTAACTTTTGTCCAAATGAGGTAGTTCATTTTAAAGATGAGTAATTTCAAGTAATTAATTATAAAATTTGATAAATTTTAAATAATTAATTGTAAAAAATAGTACAATTTCATTACCAAATTAGTACTCTTTTATTTATAATAAATAAAGTTCAATTTTAAATGTGACAAGTACCTGAAACCAAAATAAATTGAACTTATAGATCATGTTTTTAAAGACATAGTTAGCCTTTTTTTTTTCCCCTCCTCCTCCTTCTTCTTTTATGTCTAGTTTAACTGTATAATTTGTCATTAACACATAAATATAATAATTACCTTGTTTTCTATAATGATTTTTTGCCATCATATATATATATATATATATAATTTTTAGGATAAATTATTATGTTTATTTAAAATCACTCAATCCTTTAAATTTTGAATTGTATGTTTAGGTCTTTACATGGTAGTATATTCTTGATTTTATGCATTTAATTTGATTTATTAGTTTTACTATTTTATTAAAAATAAAACAATCAAATAAATTTAAAAACATATACTAATTAAACTTAAATCTTTATGTATTGTTTTTTTAATATCACAAATGATATCTAAACTTCGGTAAAATATGCAATTGGATAGTTGAGCTTTAAAATTAATCAATTTAGTATTTGAACTTTGAAATTGATAAATTAAACACCTGAAAATTGAAATTGATCAAGTTAATACTTAAAGCACTTGGTGGAGGCAATGTTGGCGTGCATGAAAAGTTCTTTTATGTACTAAATTGATCTATTTCAAAGTTTAGGTACTAAATTATTTAATTTCAAAATTCAAGTACTTAATTATATTTTTTGTCAAAGTTCAGGTATAATTTATGACATTAACCCTTATTTTTTAATTTTATTTTTTGAAACAAACTCGAGGAAAATTTAATATTTTAATAAAAATTATATTATGGCCAAAAAAATAAAAAAATTTATAATAACATCATCGCATCGAAAATAATTTTAAATATAGTAAAGTTAAACTCCTAACTAAAAAAAAGAATTTAAATTGTAATGAATTTGCCTATTGAATAGAGAATTCTATAATTTTATTATAGTTGTACAAAATTATGAATGGTACTTAAATTTAAACAAAATATGCAATTAGTACTTAAACTTTGAAACTAATCAATTAAGTACTTGGATTATGAAATCGTTAATTTAGTAATGAAACAATATTTTGTTTTCATGTACAAAATTGATAAATTTTAAAATTTAAATATTAAATTATTTAATTTTAAAATTTAGGTGTTCAATTATATATTTCATTATAGTTTAGATATTGTTTATGATATTATTTCTAAACAAAATAATGCATATTTTTTAAATTATTTAATTTTTCTTTATATTGTTATTGCCACTACTACTCCTTCTTAAACCCCTTTTTGTCTTTTCCCATGACAGAAGTTAGTACCAACTCTGTTGTCGCTTCAGTTTAGCGCAACGCAGATAGAGGGTTCGTCAGGGGAAGAGGAACCCTAACCTAGTTTTAGAACAACAACACAAAATACTTGATTCAGCTCTTAGAATATGGTGAGTTCTTTCAAACTTAAACTTGCTTCATCACTAATTGCTTTTGTTTTAATTCTTCTTTAGTTTATTTTTGCCAAATCGATCTATCATCTCCAGATCAATCGCAACTTAAAATTCCGATTATTATTGTAATTATGTTCTTATTTCATCATCAATGCAATCGCTTGAAATTAATCTGTCTCCGTAATCAAGAGAGAGCTAAAACCTGAATTTGCTCCATGGTTGTCAGTGTTTTTTATAGTTATGATGAATATGCCATTGTTAATTTAGATGAAAGAAGTAGATTGCATTTATTACTTTCTCTTTGAAACGTATAACGTATACAAATCTGCCGCGTTGGCTTGTAATGACATAATATTTGTATATGTATTGCGTGTTCAATCTGTAAGTTGTCTGATGCTCTATAATCCATCGGATAGAGCTGATTGTCTTATCCAGTTTTTTTATGAAAATGGTGTCTTGCTGGTGTTGGCAAGGACTATATGGAAGCATGACTAAAACAGAACTTTCAGCCCCTGCTAACTCTGAGGCTGACATATTTTAGCAACCAACGAGTATTGAACTCTTGGCTAAAAAGAAGAGGCTGTTAGTAAAATTAGGGATGATGCCCCCCATGAATTTCACTTGCAAAATTACTGGAAAAGTGGCCATTTCCTTCTCGTGAAGAGAAGGTATGTTGATGCTGATATTTTTAGATGTGGCAGAAGCTGCAGCAGCATGGGGTTGTGGGAGTTGCAGAAGGAAAAGATGGAAGAAATCGCGGTTGAGGCATATGTTCAACAAATGCGAAATAATAAACAAAAATTATGTCGATTGATTCCCCTGTGGTTTAGGATATCTAGGTTTAAGAAGAACGCTAAGATTTTTTTTTATGTTTTTTTTATTTAAAAATACAAATGCATGTGCGGTTGGATTGCCAAGTCAAGTAGGGACTGCACATCTTTTTTAGGGTGGGACTATCCACCTCCTCTCATTCCATTAACACATTGCTTCTTTCTAATTATACCATTCCTCTTCTGCAGAAAATTGGAGTCATCATTTATTTGATTCATATAAAATGGAAATCTTATCTTTGGCCATTCTGAAAAGGAACAAAACACTGTCAGATCATGTTCTAGTAGTTTTTCTTCACTCTTAGTCTCTGCTTGGAACAAACCTTGTCCCCCAAGCATGGGTTGGAATTTCTTATATACCTATTTATTTGTGGTTGCTATACTGAAGATGTCTTATTTTGGAGAGGGAAAGAAAAGGCAAAGCCTAATACTTCTCATGCTATATCAATAACTTACCAAGCCTTTTTATTTTATATATTGAACTTTTCACCTTCCCAGACAACACCTCTTGTTGCCGGGATTGCTGTAGCTGCTGCAGCATATGCTGGTAGATATGGTATCCAGGCATGGCAAGCATTCAAGGCCAGACCACCCACCCAGAGAATGCGCAAGTTTTATGAAGGAGGTTTTCAACCTACCATGACAAAGAGAGAAGCGGCTCTGATTCTTGGTGTCAGGTATGGGTGTCCCCCTATTATTTATTTTGTCTTATTAAGAATCAACAGTTTATGTTTCCAACTCAAGATTCTATATTCATCTTGAATGATTTAACCTGAAGAGCATAAACTTGTGGTTATGAGTAGAGGTGATGACATTTAATTCAATTTGGTTTTTGGTGAAAACCCAACACCTGACCTAAGGCAATTCTATTTCTTTACATGCTTAGTCGTGAGAAACTAAGAGTAACTGAATTAGTAGACCTAAATTATTCTGATCACTTCAGTTCAGCTCACTCTTACTAAATCTATATAAAAGTTATGGGCATGTGTACCTTTTCAGCTTTAGTATTCTTTTTTTACAGTTCTTTGTTGGCTCAGATATGTATTTGCTTGATGTCTGTGCTGCCCTTGCAATAACTGTTTTGCATAAGAAAAACTAGCTTCTTTGGTTCTCAATCTGTAGTTTGCCAATTTATCTCTTGGACATATCACATACCTATATAAACTTCATTGAAAATTGCCACATACTAAGGCATCTGATGAGCAAAAGTTCAATAAATTTTGGAGGTAAATGTGTTCCCTGTTTTACTTGACATATTGCACTGGCTTGGAGTTCCAAACATCTATTCTCTGTTAAGCACATCACAGACCACACATAACGTACAAGTAGAGTTTGCAGAAGTTTTTGGGAAGAATGGATCCAGAAATAGTTTACTTAGAAAAGAGCATAGGTATTTAATTTGGGTCAGTTCGGTTTATGTGGTTTATACCTCCCAGCAAGATCTCCTTGAATCGACAGGACCCCAAACCATTTTGGTTAGTTTTTAGGTCTGTTTGGTTGCTCAAATTTTTTGCTTATCCCAATTAGTGAGGTAGGGCTATTGCATTTTAACGTCAAACTTCATTATAAATCAATAGCTAGCTAAGAAAGGCAAAATATCAAGAATCTTTGTTTTTGTAAAGGGAGTGCTGGTATCCTTGTTCCTGTTGCAGTGTGTTTTTTTCTTCCTTTTTTTGGGTATTTTTCCTTTGCTTTCATTTTTTTGAATTTTCAACAGGGAAAGTATTTCAGCAGATAAGGTCAGGGAAGCACACAGGAGGGTTATGGTTGCAAATCATCCGGATGCAGGTGGTAGCGATTACCTTGCATCTAAAATTAACGAAGCAAAGGATGTGATGCTTGGAAAAACAAGGGTAGTGGATCTGCATTTTAGATGCATTTACCTGTGCCATTTTTCTAAGGCCATAATCTCAAAGAAGAAGTTCGAGTGTTCTACACTGCCAATGAAACATTGTTCATTCTGGACTAAATGATTTTGAAGCAACCTTGAGAGGCTAAGGAGTTTGACCACAATGTATCTGTTTTGGGCTTGTTGAGAAAGAGAGCTTGGAACATTGATAAATATCAAAATGAGCTATTGTTTGTCGAAATGGATTATGATTGATGCTATTCTTTTATGATAAATATAAGTTGATTCTGCTGGTAGTATGATAAAGGAGTATTACCTTACCAGCCGAACCTCCATGTTTAGCTGTAGCCAGGATCTGTGTTCTCTGTTTTGGTCCCTTTTTCTCCTTTCTTGTCAGAAACAGAAGATGATGCAATGATCATATGCAGATGTGCTCTGTCTGAGTTCCTTCTTGTTTATAAAATTTGTTCTATCCCATTAATTGACTTGGCACTGAATGATTCCAATGGTTTAATATTGCAGCATAATACTAAAGAAACCTCAATTTTACACTAAACAACAAACCAATGGACTTGTCAGTTTACCCAATTGCGCATGTTCAAGTCACTGATTTTGATTTCTTAGATTTCACCATGTCTACATTTATTTTTGTTAAGTACTATATTAGAATCTTTTATTTATTTTCTTCAGAATTGATGAGTGGATACTTTTTTTATTTGGTTTTTATTTGTTTCCCTCGACTCAAGAAAGAGGAAAAAAGTTTGTTATGTTTATGTTATTAATTGGATTCACATGAGGATCCCAATTTCCTACACCTGGTGGTTAGTGTGTACTAATAAGGAGACTCAGTAATTTACCTCGTAGCTGGCCTGAGAGACATTTCTGATACATGAACGGGTGATATTGAACAGTGAACTAAATAAGCATGACATAAGTTGCAGTATACATATATATGAAATAAAAGGCATGGTTCAAGTTTAGTTTTGAGAATTTTTTAAACTTCTAGATATACGAATCCAGTATAAACAAACCCAGAATGAATAACCCAGTATTTTTTAAGAAAAACATTTTTTTGCCCATAGAAATATATCCTCAGCGGTTTGTAGAACTTCTGGTTTATTTGACTCTGCTTTTATGTAAAACATTAGGATTTAGGGTATTTCCCTTAACATAGACATGAATTCTAAAAATATATCCAAAGAAAATATGGTTTTTTTTATTTTTTAAATAAATCTTATTAGCTTATTAAGGCTTCAAATAAGTTCCAAGTATTCTATTAGGATACATGTTAGGTTTAATGCTCGTTACAAGTTAACCTTTATAGGATCTGACACAACTTTCAAAACAGTAATCCCGGTAACGAATAGATATAGATTTTAAGAAACCCGTTTGAAAAGCGTCTGATTAACTTCCTGGATAAGAAGGAATATGACGGACGGATAGGACATACACGAGACTTAGTTTGACATACAAGACACGGATTTCCTCTTCAACCTCCATAGGAACAGAGAAGGAAAATCATGTCCCTAGAAGTAAACAGGATTTCTATTAGTATTCTGTTAAACATTTTGGATCTGTTGAGGTTTACCAGGAGCAATAATCGGCTCCAAATATAAAGTAGAAAGGAAGCCTGCTATCCTCGCTCCTGTTCTCTCTATCATAGTCAATTCACAGAAGTCTTGACGTCTGCCATATGCAGACCAAAAGAATCATGTAAGGCTCATCATGATCCACTAAGATTAGGAGCACCTGTGATATTTACATGAGAATTTGCCAAAGTATTATGAGATCCTAGAATGCTTTGTTTACTCTGTGCGGGATCAACAGATGATGACACAGCACTTGTCTGGTTCCTCCACTGCTGGAATGTCAACAGGACCTTGAGGGGTTCCAAAAAGTGTAGAGAAGATCCGTCTGTGGCATTCATCGCAGAAGAAGAAATAAGAGAAGTGGCCTTCATTGAGAGCCTATGGACGGTTGCCTGCGGCAGAACCCGAGCTAAATAATCACTCTGAAGGTGGGACTACTTCATCATCCATTCCCTGTTGCATCACGTCTATCATTAATGTAACCAATAATCAAAAAACAGAGACCACATATACTTCTAATCTTGGTATCTGAAAGCATATTTCAATGAATAGGCCATCCTAATTCCTACACTAAGGCTAGGCATTAACGGTCCTTTTTCACATTTACATTGCCATACTGGTCTCTCTCCAGATGGGAAGCTCTTTAAAAATATATAACGAAATACTGACTGACAAGTGAAAACTATTGCATTGCAAACCTGGAAAACTAATCTTTCCAGCAAGCTTATGTCATAAGTCAACCTAAATTTTCAAGGGATTGGACAAGGATAGCGTCAACAACTTCATGACAGCAGTAAAAAAGTCACAAGAGACCAGAAGTCTTACCTGCCATATATGTAAAGGGCCAAGATATCCAGTTAACTTGCATTCTGCCTGATTGTACATGAACTTGAGCCAAGGAAGAATCCCATTTTTTGGGCATTTCTTTTTCACCTGAAGGTCTGTCAAACTGAACCCCCAATTCGACACCAATAATACTGCTTCCTCCACAAACGGAGTTATTTGCCTTTCGAATTGCTTCCTCCACATTTCTATACCAAAGTTCTTCAAATTTTGGCTCTTGAACTAAAGCTACATCCTAAGAAGCCAGGCACAAAACTTTAACTTTTAAATGCTACTTTCACTGGTTATAGACTAAGATATTGTTACACATTTCTGGGTATGCAAACATGTGGATTAACATCCATCAGTTCTAGATATGTCAATACTCATTAAAGGTTACTGTATACGTCTTAGCAATTATGCTGACTTTTAATTACACTAATCATAAGGTAATTGCAATACAACTTGTAAAGATATGTATATTCACACATGAAAGATGATTTCTTAAGGAGTTGAAGGATGTGAACATATGTTTCTCCATTTTATGTGGATTTTAAATCTTAATATGCCATTATGGACCATTTTACATATTTGAAGTTCAAAAATTTCTGATCAATTTTGTTGCAGCACATAACAATTGCAGAATATAAGAAATCACTCCACCACGTTGCTGCATAAAGATTAGCCTAAAGATTAACCTAACTGACAATATGATGTATATTGCAGCAAAGTCAGTGATGGTTAATTTAAGTAATTCTCTGATAGGAAATGAGCAAACCTTCTTCCCCAAGGTTAATGCTAACCAGTCATCAACATGACCATGTTTTCCCGAGAGGAATTTGCGGCGAAATAGAGAGGAAAGCAACTTTGGAAACCTTCGAGCCAGAAAATACATCATTTTTCTTCTCTGAATCCACTTGCCCCACATTTTGCTACTCTCTTCTTTTGACATGCTTGGATCATAAGGATTGATCATTGGTGCAATGAAGGTCCCTCCTGCACCATTTGAAAGGATAACAATCAAGAAGCAAAAACTTGTTGCAAGGTTTTATAATCCCTAGACCTTAATAATTGCTAGTTTTTTCTGCTATTACTATTATTGCAGTCTAATATTTAAAGAAGGAAGAAATTGGGTCAATCCTTTAAATCTTCACCCCCTGGATTCCCCTCTCTCTCTCAGCCTGCCCTTTGGGTAAATTCTTGTCCATTTGCTTAGTCATTGCAGACAATAAACTTGATGCTGAAGGGATGCAAAAGGAACACTAGCATTGTCTGCTGCATAGATAGGTTATTTTAATTTGTCCATGCTATCTTTTTATTACATGAAAGTAATATATACAGAGGCATATTTATATCCATATTTGTTTTGCAAGTCACCAAATCTATATATTTTCTCATGAGTATGAGATCATGTTCAGCTTATGCTGCTTTCATAAATAAACCCTATGCACCTGATTGATTCTTTTTCCTCCTAGCCAACAATTAACCTACTTCCAATTTGCTTGGTATCACAATGATAATATGAAGTAGAAACATGTAAAAACAAGATGCTACTATTTTTCGGAGTCTGCTATACCTGCAATTCTGTCAGGAATATATTTAAGTGCTGCCCAAGCATGCAAGGATGAACTAGAATAGCCCAGAACCCAGAACTTGCCATTGATCCCAACCGCATCTGCCAGGTATTGCATATCAAGGGCAGATGAGTTTAGGTTTCTTTTTGGATGAGCATCACTTTCACCGAATCCCGGAAGATCATATGTCACCAAATGAATGCCAAACTCTTCCAGTAATGATGCTTTCACTCCAGGAATACCTTTCATAAACATGCATAGATCGTTTTTGTTAGGTTATCTCAAGAATTAAAGTCTGATCTGAAAGTTTCTAAAAGGCATGATTCGTCTTCTACCTGATAGTCTAGAGAAAAGGAAAGGGTGTGGGATCATGATTGTAAACCTAGCTCTTTCGGCAGGAACGCCTTGTTGATTATACGCCAAATATCTGCCATCTGGAAGTAGTATGCGACTAGCGCCTGGAGGATGTATTTTCACCATTTTTATGTGTTTGATGTAAGTATCTTGGCTAGTGTTAAAATTGATTACTGCACATGAGACACCACAGGAGCATAGTAAGTAAAACCACCAGAGCAATCACTAAAGAAATCATTATAAACCCTTGCCTCCAACTGGCAACATTTGGAAAAAATCAGTTAATTCCAGTTAATTCTAAGTGACTTCAGAATGCATGTAAGAGCAGTAGAGGAACCAGGACCGGAGATAACATAAAAACAGCCATTTTTCTAGAAGTGCCAAGTTATAGGAGAAACAAGTAAAAAAGTTCCGAAAAATTGATTCAAGCAGGACTTTCCAATACAATAGGTCTATAAACATTGTACAAGGGCATGTAAAAGGTTTGTAGAATGTGCCAAATTGTGAATAACATCCACACCTATTTAAGATCCAAGTAGAAATTAAGAATTATACCTATACATGACCTACATCATAAGACTAATTTTCACGTGAACTTAATGAAATAGTTCAAGTACATGGTATTATGAATGTGTCGAACCAAATCCTAAAACAAGCATGGAATTATACAGTCTACAAGCAGCACATGCATCAATTACATTCCAGCCCATTTTCCATAAAAAATTTAACAAGATACCGTAAATGGTTAGACTTTTGAAGGATCTTTGAGATGATACTACACCAAAGACTTCCAAAGATGGAAATGCATATTAAACGGAGCGATATTTGTTATTTCAATAGACTGCATGTAAGCTCATTGAATAAACCAACATGTGTATTTGCTATCTCAATGACCTAGTGACGGATTACAATTAATCGAGAAAACAACTGAGACAGCAAATGTGCAAGTCCTGTAAAACTAATCCCAGTATCAACTAGAGCAAGTGAGCAGCACCAGGCATCGTAACAACAATACTATTTCCATTACATACCAACAAGAGCGAGAAGGAACACGAAAAATACGACCGGCCACGCAAGAACCGGATCCTTATCCTCGGGCAAATAATCATTCAAAAACCTCAACCTACCCGAAACCTTAGCACAAGGTTTCCCTAATTTTTGAACCACAAAAGAATCCTCAGTGATCACACTCTGTTGTACAATATCCTTAAACCCTTTCCCCAAATCCAACAGCATTTCACCCCATGCTTTAGCAAATTCCTTTACCTGATCCCTAAAGTTCTCGGAAGACGACGACGACTCCGATCCCACCCCACCATCATCACCTAACGATCTAAGCAATCCGGGTTTCGAAACCCCAAATGGATGATCATTCATGGTGGCAGCGTATCGGATCCCGGAATCATCTAATAAACTAGCTAACTCATCTTGCCATGAACTAGTAGATGCTTTCACTTCACTCATCCTCAATCTACTCAACAACAATAATAACAAAAACCCAACTTTATGGACTATTTCACTACCCACATGAGTATAAAATCAATGCACAATCAGTTTTGTACACAGGCCACAAAGCGAAATGCGCTTTGGATTTGAGCTAGGAATTGCATTTTTTAGCTTTACCAAGTTGGTTAAAATAATGATAAAAGAAGGGGAAGTGATAGGAGAACTTTAAAAAGCGTGAAGATGAAGCAATAGAATAAATTGGAAAAACCCTACGCCAACCGACGAGATCAGACAATCCTTCAAAAAGTTGCGTGTGAGATAAAAAGAAAAATAAGTTCCAACAGTACAAAGTTTTTATAACCACTCGAACAAACCTAGCTGTAGTGTGTTTGAAAAATGAGAAGGGAAAGAAAAAAACATTAAATAGATGGAAATGGGGAGAGTATCATCACTCATCAGTGGGTGTGTGTGCGCGTGACTGTGATCCTACGTTTGATGTTGTTGTCCTTTTGGGCTGGTTGTTGGTTCCACTTGGGGATGCACTGCAATAGATTACCATAAACAACTCTGAAACCGTTGGTTTGCTTCTGACGAGCGTCTGAGCTGTAATAAGTATATGTGATAATACCCAAGGATATAGACGTCTTAGTCTTTCTTAAGTATGATGTGGATGGCTATAATCAAAGATTGACGTGTATTTTGATTACTTGATTTTTATCTGATGTTATATCTATTTGTATTTTATTTGTATTTAATTTATTTATAATTAAAAATATTTATTTTTAATTTATATCTATTTTTCAGCAAATATCTATTTTAAAATGAAAAAAATAAGATATCAAACAAACCAAAAACAAAAAAAAAAGATGAAATAAATAGACCCTAAAATCAAGTAAGAACATGTGTAGTTACGCTGCAAACACATCAAACTACTCCTTAGCTATTCAAACTAGTTTTGGCTCGAGCTCGAGCTTAAAGTAAAGCTCACTTTTCTAAATGAACCAAGTTCGAGCTTTAAATTAAGCTCCGAATCTAGTTCTTAAACATGCTGGAGTGGATTAGTAAATAGACTCGCAAATAGGCTTATAAATAAGCTTACAAGTAGGCTCTTTATCAAACTCATTAGTAAATTTGTGTATATTATATATAATTGTATAATTAAAAAAACTAATTTATATTTAGTATTTATATATATATTTGTAATAACTCTTATTTATTATTTCTATGTTTTATAAAAATGGAATACACACTTCTAAATGAGTGAAGCTTAAACTTAAATTTCAGGTTCAATAAAAGCCTAGTAAACTTGATATAAAGATCGGTTTGGGCTCGTTTAGTTAAATAAGTCAAGTTTGAGTATAAATTTCAAGCTCAATAAAAAAAAGTTGAGCTAGAACTCGATAAATTTTAAACGAAAAGCTGAGCTAAAGCTCACTAAATTTTAAATGAGTGATAGCCATATGTGTACTATAATGTTGTTACAAGTGCATCAAGAATCTAAGTAAATCTATCCAATTTAATTTGTAAATTAAGAACATTTAAAAGAAGAGGAAACAAGAATTCTAAATCCAATCAAGTTTTACTCTCATTTAAAAACCTCTTTATTGTGTTCTTTCATGTTTTTGTAGAAAAGTCTTCATATTGTTTGTTTTAATTATACAATCTACAATACAAAAATTAAGTAAATTTAACACTGAGGAAAAAAAAAGCACCATTTAAAGGTTACAAGAATATTAAAAATTTTATGTCTAATTTAGTATATAAAAATTAATTAGAATTGAATGAAATGGAATGATAAGTTTCTAAAAGACAATTGCATTGCATTGTTTGGAAACACTCATGAAATGCAATGGAATACAACAATGATATAGTATATTTGTAAAAAAAGCTTCCTACTAATAAATATAGATCGTAAATATGCCATAGAATGAAAACATAATTAAATTACTTATAATTGATGAATTTACAATGCAATTTGGATTCTTCTTATGAGAAGGTGGAGCCAAAATCCAGAGACCAGTACTAATCTCAATTTCTGCATATTTATCATATTTAATATTGTATATGAATATTCTATACCAATTCCAATTGATCCATTTAATGACTCCATCATAGCAATCACCTCTCCAAATCTCTATGGTTTGAAAATTGGATAATATTTTGTTAGTTGTATTTAGAATAAGTAGTCCTTTTATGTATATGTCATTTTGATTTTTCCCTTTTTCCTATCCTTTATATGAATGACGTGATGCTTTTTTTGGATTTAATTTACTCTTCAATCAAATATATTTGAATCTCTTATGAGAAATAATTGTATCCTCTATATGGGATATTTTGATTACCAAAAAAAAAAAATTATGCTTGTTGGTATTCATATCCTAACTTTTAATTTGTTAGTTTATATTGGTTTATATAATTGATGGAATTTCTATCTAATGGGTATAATTTATCTTTACCGAAAAAAATCAAAATAATATAAATAAAATCTAAAATCGTTCAACTTCAATTCATTTATACATATCAAATATAATATTAAAAAAAAAATCCTATTTATCCACAAATAAACCTTATTTAAGGGTTTCCATATACCAAAGCAAGGGATGATCTCCAATAAAATTGATTTAGTGATGAAATGAACAATCGATGCAATCCTGAAAACAAGTATAGCCATTAGATTAAAAAATATATAATTAAAATAAAAGGTTATAACAACATTTTCCTTTTAATTATGAAGGGCATCCAGAACTCGGAATTGCTATATCTGTGCTCGTAATTTATTTTTTGGATAAATGCTCTATTTGGTACCTAAATTTTGATCAAAAGATCAATTAGGTATCTAAATTTTTAATTTGTTCAATTTCATATCCCATATGAACTTTTCGTGTCATAAATACTACCTCACTCTTTTATTGTCTTTTGAAAAAAAATGACATGTATCAGGCAATGATTGAACGATGTAGTGTTTAAGGTATAAAAAGTTTATTTGGGATATAAAATTGAACAAATTAAAAGTTCAATACTTAATTGATCTTTTGATCAAAGTTTAGGTATCAAATGAGGCATTAACTCTTTAATTTTTATTTATTTATTTATTATTATTTTTTATTTTTTTTTAATAGTGAAGAAGAATAGAGGTGGAGGAGAAGTGGGGTGGAACTGGAATATAGGATTTGATTCGGTAGTGGTCCCCTCCCTTGCTCTTTCTCTCCACGAGGAACCTACTTTCTGTAATACACAAGAGAGGAGGGACAACGATGACTGAAATGTGGGGTAGGAGACGGTTGGATTGTTTCACTTTTTTTAGCATGTTTAGAAAATTGACGGTTTATAAATTCCACGTCTTCGTGACGTGGGCTACAGCCTAGGGCGATGGCGGTGCTCGTCCCGTCCTAAATGCAGAGAGAGAAACGCCAGGATGTTACGTTTCTTTCCTACCTATCAACATTTTTTAAAATGGTAACTTTTATTTTGTTATCATAACAACTAATATTATAATTAAATTAGTTATTAAAATTTTAATATAAAAAAACTAAAGATTTTGGTCATAGTCATAATAGATCCGACTCACATAATATATGATGAGATTAATCCTGTTATAATTGTTATAAAATCATAATTTTTTTTTTTAAAATACAATATTGCACTCAAATTTCAAAGTATAAACCTCTATTTAATTTAACCGTATACATGATATCACCTAACATTTTCTATAACATGGTAACTGCATTAAGAAAATTTATATCTATTTTTATAATTATATTATCTTACTATTAAAATACTTATTATATTAATGCTTACGTATGTTTTTGGAAAAAATGAAGTTCCAATATAAAGTGAAGAAGGTTTCAAAAAATTGGACTTGCAATGGATGTTTCTGAAAGTACATTAGAAATGATTAAACATTAGATTAAGAAAGGTAAGATTTCTTTTTTTTTCTTTTTTGGGCCCTTAAAGAAAGGTGAGATTGTTTCGACATTTTCTTTTTTTTTTTTTTCTTTTTCCTAGATTTGATTGTTGAGAACAACTTTTCAATTTGAACTATACATCAAATTTCTTTTAACAGTTTTGATATTTTTGAGAAATCCCTTTAAATATTTTATTTCCCAAAATCTTCTACTCTTCAAGTGCTCTTTTAGTGTTAATATTTAAAAAAAGTTAGGAAAATTTTATTGTTTTATCATTGGTTTTAGTTGATATATCCATTGCTTGTTTAATAGTTTTAGTCATAATTCTTTTTTTTTTTAGTTCTTAACTTTTGTAAAAGCTTGCAAATATGGATTTTCTTAACACTGTTAGCTTTTTTCAATAATTTTTACGCTTACACATTTTCATCCGTTGAAAATTATTAATTCAAATTAATAAAATAATCAAATTAAGATAAAATTAACAAAATAATTAAAAATAACTAAAAATTCAGAAAATTAATTTAAAATGTAAATATTAACCTATGACTATATAAATTATTACCTCGCTTTGTATCATTTTAAGATTATACGTGTGATCCCCATTAGTTATTTGGAGCATGTAGGTGTCCGTATTTTACAATAGTTTATTCTTAATCATACATATCGGTATCGATGCACTCGCTCGCTAGAATTTTGCTTTGTGTCCCTCTCTAGTGTGTCAATATCATTATTTTGCCGGTTACGCTTTGCCAGTAGCACCGTTTATGCCAACCATCTCATTGGTTATCATCGTATAACAAGCAAGAGAAATGATTCTAAGACCAATAAAGTTACATAGAATTTACCGGGATTATTCAATTTTTATCCGTATCCGATATGCATCTGTATATTACTTGTATTTGGTATGTTCGATCTCTTTATAAGTAAAAATGTCTATCTTTTGTTTATATTTACTTTTGATAAATAGTATATATAAAAATGATAAAACCAAAATGACCTAAAAATGACCAATGAAATAGATTGGTCAATACTTTTTCATCAATGTGCTTAACATCTAGTTCTACATTACAAGCTATTGAGGACAATTTGAAAACTGCAGTGGAAGCCAAAAACTACCAGTAGATCCTCGACATCCTCAATTAATCAAAAGAGCATTGTAAAAATGTGAATATCTTCTCTTTTGTGTCAAGTTTTGATTACAGCAAAAGAATCCAGATCATCGATGGGATCTTAAAGTCTTTCATGTGTTAGACTACACCATAGACTGCAGTTGGCAAAGCCATATTCTTGCCTTCTTACTTACACACTCTATGTAAATACCTGACCCACTTATTACTAATATTAAGTAAATCAAGTCCCCAGCTATATATAATATTTTATATTATATGTAAGGTTGTCATAAATTTAACTGTTTATGTGAATTGTCTGCTTAAAACCATTAAAATTTCATATAAAGACTTTTCACAAAAAGATTACTCACATGAATAATTTATACACATATAAAACATTTATAAGAAAATATTTACAAACTTTGTGTCTAATAGACGGCACAAAAAAATTTACATATTGTCTTAAACTAACAAAGAAAATAAACTTAGAATCTCTTTTACAACATAAGGCTTAACTAAAAAGCCTTCTAATAAAATATAAAATACATTTCCTTTAACAAAAACATCTTAAACAAAAAACTTTCTTGAAAAAACCACAAGCAAAACCCGGGCTCCTATCCGTTCATTCATCCAGGAAATTTCTCCCAGTCACTCCCATAACCTAAATCATCATAGCAATCACCATCAACTGAAAAGTAGTAAAAGTGAGCCAAAGGCCCAGTACACAGTAACAAAACCAAAAGCGATATGGCAAGCAAACTGAATCTAGTGCAATGTAACCACTTGTATTTCATTATCTTTAATTAGAATTTATTAAACAAAACAACACTGGAGTATTCAAACTCCAGGACAATCAAGGATATTAGCGGTCCTGAGTAACACCAGTTGCCCAGGGGGTTGATATAAGTATTCCGAATACTTATATCATCTACAAAATTTTCTAAAAGAAAAAGTAATCTCATCTAGGGCTCCTAGCCGTTACTCAACTCCACTTAACTTAATCCATAACATCATGTAATTCAACTGTTCTCATAAACACTTGAACAACTGTTCCCATAAACACTTAAACTAAATCATATTATTTCCTTTTAAAAATAAGCGAATCTTACACCGTTACCAAATACCCTATCGATTACCCGCTGAGCCACTAATAAAAGTCATTGCATCATGACATTTAAAAGATAATGCCGCTCCCCAGATCGGATTCAACGGCAAAAATCACAACCAAAACAAACATGACTTAAAACCACCTTTAATTAAGTTAAGTTGGAATATTCCAAACCTAGCAACAATTAAGCAAGTCACTGCGTACATGTGCTATGTAGAGAATCAACAGAGACACTTAGAGGAGTAGGAGTTTCTATCACTGTAACAAAGAAAATCAACTCAATTAACATTTACACTTAGATTATGCATAAAACATAACTAAATCTAAGTCCAGCACTCATGGAATTTCAAATAAATATAACACAAGGTCATAACATATCATTCATACGTCTAACAACTCATACAAACCCATAAAATCATCACAAAATAATTTGACAAGCTAAAAGAAATGTTTGATGAAGTTTTGAAAACGGAAAACTTCAGGAGTCACACCAGCATTCAACATCGGTAGCGTTAGCTTCAACGCCACCCATTCTAAAGCCTATGCCGGCGGTGTTGGAGGCAGCGTTAGAATTTTGGCCTTTGATCATCTTCAACACCGACTCAATGCCAGCGACATTGAAGTGTCAGATGCCGGCGTACACTACAGAACAGTTTTCAAAAATGCCAAAAATCTCTGTTTTAAACTTTGAAAATTTGCAATTTTTACACTTTTCCAACCTCCTTCAAACATATTCCCAACTTCTTAATTCATCAAACATGTATTCTATCAACTTCTAACATGCATAAACTTCATTTCCATCTCATTAAGCACATCAAACATCAAGCTAAACTCATTTCATTACATTAGCACATATGCTTCACATAACCCAAGTCTTGAATATCTAAAACTCATGCACCAAGTTACTACTTAACTTCCACTCATATCTTTAACAACCAAATTCATGCTCAAACCTTAACTCAACTTCAACACAAACTAAACACTTCTAACATTACTCCCACACTTCAAAACTCATAAAACAACATTCTAAACACATTGTTACACTCTTTTACACTTCTAACCACTTCTAACTTCCTTCTATACTTCACATAACCTTAACCTACTCAAAATCAACTTCAAGCTTTGCCAACACTTCTCACTACTTCCATAACACATATGACAAGTCGATATAACATCAAAACATAACCCAACATTCATTAGCACCTCAAACCATTCAAATCCATATATGATATCAAACTCATGCTAACATGAATTTAACTTCCAAAGCAAAAGAAAGAGTAAGAAAGAACTTATAAACTTATATAACTTACATGGAAGAAGCTTTAACTCGTAGAGAAACACTTTGGCTAATTGTTTGGGTAAAAGAAGAAAACAAAGGAAGAAGATAAAGTGGTATTTTCGGATAGGATTTTTAGGCTGCCAAAAGAGTGTTTTTTTTATCAATATTAAGGCTCATATATATCTCAAACTTTGACTTTTGAGTATATAATGGGTTTGGCTTTGTTTGGCTTGACTTGGGGCTAATTTGGACTTAAAATAAGCTTGAAAATGGGCTTAAATTGTAGTGAAATTCTGCCAACAATTTTAGATATTTCAAAAGTTGTTTTGATAGCTTTAAACATAACACATACATATTAATTCATAAAAGACACAAACATTAATTATACTATACACACATTAATATACATAAAACAATAGCATTAATCTCATCACACATATACACATATATCAATAATTTACATTAGTAAATATAGGATTAATTCATAACATGCTACTAACACACTTGTTATACTAACAAGAACTTACACCTTGTATATCAAATCTATTTCTATACATTCATATTCATATATCAAATTCACTTCAAACTTAATATTTAGAACTAATATTATATTTACATGAAAATTAAATTATTAAATAAATTAAGTTATTTCACTCCAAAGTCCTGATCCTTTTTCTATTACTCTCGCCATAATTCAACAGACATTCCGTTCAGGTTATGCTCCCATCCCTCAAACCATACAATAGAATATAATTTTCTACTTTTCTTTTCTTTTTTTAATTTCTACATTTATAAGACAAAAAAATGAATTATTTGTAGTTACGTGCAACTACTTTGAGTGAATACGTAAAAATAGAATTTGTGACACTTTGCATTAGTAAAAGCATCCCTTTTTATGCTCAACATGCTAAGGATCAATTCTATAAATCTTTAAAAAGAAAAATGAACGAAGAACAGAATATGTTTGTTTTAATATTATAAAATTTTACAATAAAAACTGGAGATGCAATCGAATTAGATTGGGATGATGATATAAAACAGAATCCATCCTGTTTTCCTATTGGATCTTATAAACTCAATCCTAAATTACGTAGGTTTTTATCGCTATATCCAAAATAATCTTGTAGGTTATCAGGTTGACGTATTCTACCCCTTCTTTTAACCCATTATTTAAGAAAATTTGAAATATTTATTAATGAATTGTTTATATTAAAATAAGTAGATAGAAAATAACATAAAAATGATAATATTGGATATATTTTATAAAATCAAATTATAAAGTGGAATATATTATAAGGACCTGACTTATCCAATCCTATGATAGGACATACCGAGTCCTCTAGCCATGTATAATACAGTAAGTATTACACTAAAGTTGTTCATAAAGATAACATTTACAACGACTGTTTATTTAAACATGTTATAACTTTGTAAAAACCATTTCATAAAAACTACTCAACATGAGTAGATCATCATTGCATAATATTAATACCAACAGATAGATACTAGAAAAATTTACAAAGCTTAAGCTTATAAAAAACATAAAAGAAAAATTTTGAATCCTACATTACAATCAAGGCTTAACCAATAAGCCTCTAGCCATCTCGTTCATCCATAAACGCTTCCTAATTAATCTTATATCCCAAATCATCATACTATTCATCATCAATAATACCTATAATGAAACAGCGTAAGCCAAAGGCCCGGTATACAATAACACAAACAAATACAAAGTGGCAAGCACACTTAGTCTAATGCAATGTAACAATTAATAATTTAATTATCTTTTATTAAGTAAGCAAATCAACATTGAAGTGTTCAAACTCTGATTTCAATCCTGGAGAACTTGGGGTTCTAAGTAGCAACAACTGTTTAAGGGGTTGATATAGACAGCCCGAATACCTATATCTCCTATATCTAACTAAAAAAAAATAGTTGCATCCTCTAGGGTTCACAGCTATTTCTCATCTTTACTTAACTTAATCCATAATATCACTTAATTCAACCAATCCCATAAATATGAATTAAATCATATTACTTTTTTTTAAGAATAAGTAAACATTATATCGATATTATTACCCTTATCAACTACTTGTTGAGCCACTTATAAAACGTCATTACATCATGACAATGGTGGCTTAAGCACCTAACTACCATGTTAACATCATTAACATGGTTACCACTCCGCGGAACCGTATTCAATGGCACACAAACAGACAATTCGACCACTTTAAGTCATCTTTGATTAAAGTCAATTTAGTTATGCCTATCCTATCAATCAACAATTAAGCTACTACATACCTGTACTAGTCGATATATCAACAAATAATCAATAGATGAATTCAAATCGATAGGGGAATCTTTAAAATAAATAAATTCAATTTATATCATATTTACCCTTAATTATAAATAGATACTAAATCCTCCATCAACAATAACACTTAAGTAGAAATACACACTAATCATAACTTAACAATTATACATATTCATATAACACATTTCATTATTTTAAATTTTGAAAATTAAAATTTTTGAAGGTACATGGCAGGTACACGGCTGTGCTCCCCCCCTCCCCCCAACATACACACATACCTTAAAGTAGAAACATGTTCAAAATGAGTCAATGTTTATCTTGCCAAGTTTTATTTATACACAAAACCCTTTGAAGACCAGTGAGAAGCATGGTGTAATAGGTTTACCCATGTTCTAGTCGTGTTTCTTTAAAATAAAAATTCCTTAAGAGATCAAAGAGAAGCATGATGGATTACTTGTAGCTGTGTTCCAATCGTACTATCACATTTTTCAACTTCATCCAACACATAGTGAGAAACACGATTGGATACAAGTAGACATGCTTCCCTTGTATTTCTATTTAAGAAGCTTAATTTTTAAACTCAACAAGGTACACAACTAGAGCATTACTCATGTTTCCTATCGTTTTTCATTTCAAAAAATAGAGCACACAACTTTGATATTTATGCTTCAAATTTTCACTTCTATTATCTTACATATAATCAACACATAACTTAACAAAACCAAACATACATAAACTTCACTTTCACTTCATCAAAACATTTTTCACAACTCTATCTTCCTCATTAAAACAACACACCAAATTCAACAACTCCTTTATCTTCTAAAACAACTTTGACACTTTCAACCACTCATTAATCACAACTTCAAGAATTCATCTAACTCCATATACTAACTTAGATCACCAACTTTACATTCATATCATTAAGAAGCTAAGTTGACAAAAATTCATAAAAGAAACAAGTAGTAAATAAGAATAAAAACATGCAAACTTTATCTTGTTTAGCTTTAACTTGACGATGAATTCTTGATAAGAGTTTTGAGGGGATAGTTTATCGAAATTTGATATGAAATTCTAGAATTTGCTTTGGTATAGGGAAATGTCGGTTTTTTATTTTTTTGGAGATGGTTTTTGCAAAAATTTGCACGTGATATTATCTAAAGAAGATTTGACTTTTGGGAAATAAGACATGGGCTTAAGCTTAATTAAACATGATTGTGTTTAATTATTATTTGAGCTCTTCTTAAACAAATATACAATGCAATAAAAAAGCTAAATTATGCTAACACGTTCAATATTATTAACTAAATATTTAACATAATTTCACATATAATTCAATCGATATATATATATATTAAATTTAATTAAGCTTAGTGAATTAAGAATATTTTGTATATATATTTTTAAGATGAAATTAAGATCTCAGATAGAAGTTAGAATGCTTTTTTTAAATCATATACTCTTTGCTTTTGAGTTTGAATTGAATTTGTATTTAATAATTTTTTAAAATTTATTATATATTGGTGGGTTGAGTTTCCCATCATTTCATATCTATAACCCATGAATTGACCGTAAACCCTATAGGGTAAAAAAAAATTCTCAAATCCATCCAAGGTGTTTAGCATATCAAGTACAATATAATAATTTGTTCTATTGCATCCCTAAATTAACAAAATATCAAAATGGTAAATCACACCAAATGAAGCCAACAAATTTTTGAAGTGAGTTAAATGAAATATTAATGTTTTGTAAAATTCATTTATATATCAACACATAAATAGTTTCTAATTTTTTTCAATTTTTGTCAATGCATACTTTATTTGACTTATTTTGCGAAATGCTAATTTTTCTTTTTAACAATCAAGATGCTTATATTTTAAATGAAGTTGTATCCAAATATTGATGCATATTGGTATAATTTATTTTATATAAAAATGTAAGAGGATTATTTATTTAACTTTTTAATAATTATTCCGAAACAATAATTAGCAACTTTAATGTAGATTTATATTCTTAAATATGAAAACAAAAAAAAAATGGAAAAGAGTTTTCCCAAAGTTAAGTGTCAAAGGGATATCAGGTGGAAATAAGTTAGCAAACCATGCCACTAATAGTTTTGTGTTTTTTTTTTAACCCTACCCATTAGTGTCACAACTTTAGGGAAGGGAATTAAATTTAGCTGATAAGACAAATGTTCATGCTGCTAAATTACTATGATTTTGACAATATTACTACATTTACATTGAGGCATTATATCCTTTACTCATCAAATGCAACAATTTTCTTATTAACAGCCTCTTCTTCTAATCTTTGCATTCGTTATAATTATAGTTGTAATTTTAAAATTTTAACACTTGAGACATGTGGCACTTAAAACTCCATATGAAAATGAAGTCGGAGTAATAGTTAATAAGTTTAAACTTGATTTTGAATGAATTCAATTTTGATTTATCTATTTTTTTTATAATAATATAATAGCTAGTCTTATTAACAATAGAATAGGATACAAGACTTCCTTAACCATATTAAGCTCTATTTTAGAGAGTTATTTATTTGGTATCATATCGGTTTTCTTGTTAGTTATTATTGAGCTGCACAACTTTTTCTTTGTACGTTATGGGGTTATAGGAAACCTTTTTTTTTCATATGACATTCTTGAGCTCTGGTCGTATTGGGTCCAACGATGTATCTATGCTCTTTGTCACGGATCTTGAGAATAAGTTAAATATTAATCCTTAAAAGATTTTTTTTTCGGAACCTAGTTAAATTATGAAGAACAACCCTACTTGACTTGATCAATTGAATAGTAATACCAATTGATTGTTTTGAACCCTTTATTTTCATTAATAGCCATGTTTCATCTATATTATAAATGTAAAAGGGAGGGGTTTAGTGTCTTTAGTGTCTCAAAATTCTTATTATATTTATTATTCAATTATAAAGAAAACTGTACCTTTTTTTAAAATTAGTAATTACTCTCTCTATAACTAGTTTTTCAAAATAACAACCGCTTTCTATGATTGAAAAGTAAAATTTTCTTAAATTGCATATAATTTTATTATGATAGGAGATATTATTTGCTAGTTTAGAACTTTTTTCAATAAATTTTTATATGTTTTATTTCTTACTTCTCTTTACAGTAGTAAAAAATGAATTCATCGTATATTTAACTATAAACTTCTTTTCCTAGCACGCACATTATAGGTGCATCGAACACCAGTATCAATCAAAGATTAATGAATTAGAAACATCAGTTTGATCTAACTTTGGTGCAGTTATATCTTGATTGAATTGTTCATATCCTTTTTATTTTCTTGTCCATATAATTTAAAAACCTAAAAGTATTTAAAGGAAAAAAAACACTATAATTATTAAGCACTTTAATTTTCTAAGATGACTCAAAATAAGGATTTCCATCCTTATCAATTATCACCTATTGCGAGAGAATTATATTAATTTATGAATCAAAATTTTATATAATTATTACTTATACTACTATGTATCGTATTAAATAACACATTAGTTATTTAATACAAGTTATTAAAGCTGATTTCTATCCTACCATGGGCTAATACTTTTATTGAGTTATTTGCATCCTAGCATGAATTGTTATACACATAATCAAGAGAGGTTAAAAAAGTTATATGTTGTTTTATGCTATAAATCAATATTCGGTGATATTTGAAATTAGATAAATGCGATTCAATTGTCACATAATGCAATAGACTAAAATATATTATACATATATATATAGTTATTGTGTAAATTACTTTATCATATGTTAGACAATTTAGTGGCACTTATAAAAAGTTGTTAAAGCTTAAAAAAATTATTGAATATGTTATGAGGATTATGTTATGGTGGGAGCTAATATTGATGAGTCATTGATATATATATATATATATATATATAGGTTGTCTATTCATTATCAATATTATTTTAATCATTATACATTCGTTTTGTTTCATACAAAATGTTCCATTATAGAAGATTGATTGCTAATGTAATCTGGATTATAACATTTTAACATTAGCTCAATTTAAGTATTACAATACACACTATGCCATACTTGATAGTTATAAGAGATAATAACTTGTAATATACTATTAATATGTTCTTTAATAAGATGCATATACAAAATGTCAATTCAAATTTTAACATAATTCTCTCATAGGAGATTGATTGCCTATTATATTACAAACATTGATGAGGTTACTTTGTTCATTTTGTGATTTATCAATGCATAACCTTAATAGTAAACATAATATAAATAAGTAATTACGTATATAATTTTTAAATATTAGATCACTATAAATATTTTTGTACATATTACCATATATAGCAATTTTTATAAAGCATTAACCTCGCTCATACTTGAGGATTACATTATAATTTCTAATAGTTTAGCTTAAATTCAATATGTTGCTTAGTAGTTAGTGTGCAATAAAAATAAGAGAAAGCATATATTCTTTTTTCTTTTGACAATTAGTGTTAATATATGTTGATACTAATTAGTATAATTAAAGGGACATGTGTCATTATCCTATTGGCCAAAAACAATTTCTTTAATAAGAAAACTATAAATAAATTTAAAATAAGTAAAACATTAAAAGTTATTTTAGAAAGGCCAAAATATTAAAACAAAAAAGCAAAAATAATGAAAAAAAAAGTCCATGTATACTTCACTCACACAAATGGAACCACTCAACACTAGAACATGAAATCTATCCTCCATTCCTTTTAAACACATTTTTCACTTCATTCTTGTAGCTTCTCTTCCTCTTTCCCTCTCTCCTAAACACTTGTTCCTCTGTTGTTGTTCTTCTCCACCACCACTACCGCTAATTTTCCTCTATCTTCAGTGCCACTTTTCTCTAGTGGTTGTAATCACCCCTCCCTTATCAAGGCTTTTTACCTCCAATCGAGAAGCATTCATGTCAATTGCTTCAAAAAGGTTAAAACTTCGTATTATGTGTTGTGAGTTTGAAAAAATTCGAAAAGGTTCCAATGGAGGATGAAAAATTGAATTTTTTTCTAGGTTTTGTGTGAGTACAAGTCTATAGGTCCTCGTTTATATATGAGAGATGGTGAGTGAAGAAGATGAATCACCATTGAAGGAGATAAAGATACCCAGATTTTATGGAGATAACTAGCCATAAACTTGAATTTAAATTTTTAATTTGTAACTTGTTTGAAAAACTCATATAAGCAATTGAATAGGATCAAAGTGTATCAAAATCCAAGTAAAAGAAAGATGTATCTTCTCTCACCATTTGCTATATGGTTTGACGTTGAAGAAGACCATGACCCAAATCTACTATGCTTTTACTTTTTTTTTTTCTTTCTTTTTCTTTTTTTTTTTTTGCCTTCTTAAAATAATTTTTGTGTTTTATTATTTTAAATTTATTTTTATAGTTTTATTATTAAAGAAATTATTTTACTAATAGGTTAATAACATCTATCCCTTAATTAATACTAATTTTTATTAACACATACTAACACAGTTCAAGTCATGTAATTATTATAAATAAATAAAGAAATAACACGGGTCACTTATTTGCAAATGGGTAAAAACACAAGTAGACTTTTTGTAATTTATCCTTTTTTATATTAGGTTGTCCGTGCTATTACTATGAGTGAGCATGTATAAGGTGGGTAGGGTATAAAACCATACTCGTACCCTACCTTATAAGACACATTATACTAAATCTCATACCCATAACTTGTCATGTACCTCTTTTTACTCACCTCATACGTTGTAAAACCTGTAGAGTACCTGTGGAACTTGTATTTTATTTCTTTTTAAAATTTTAATATTAACATCATATATGTAATTTTATGTAACATGAAAATTACCTTGTTTTTAAATGTTTATTATAGGAAAATTACTTATGGAGTGCCGAAAGAAATTTAAAAGGTTATCAATATCATAAGATCTGCGATATCCATAATTTATTTTTGTGATAGTAGATTCGGTAATATAAAAGTTGAAACACACAAGTTACAACTCAAAACATATATTATAAATGAAAACATTATAACATGGAGAAATTTCTATACTAATTGACCTTAAAAGATTATCAATACATTTATAATGCAACATGTCTCTACAATTAATATCTAAAATATAAAGAATTAAAACCTCCATGTCTTCAATCTCCATAATTCAACTTATATTTTGCTTAAGTTAATATCTTATAGAACTTGTCTCTATAGAATGAAAAAACATTAATAGTGTGTAATATAAAACCATTATTATCAAAACCGGCCCAAACCGGCCAATTCGACCCAGTTTGACTGGAACTAGCACTAATGTTCGGTCGAGTGTTGCATATGACTCATTTTTGTATCAAGTCGGCGAAACTCAAATTGACCTGGGCGGTCGAACCAGGTTGAACCGGGAAACCCGAAAGGTCGAACTGGAAAACCCGGAATGGTTGACCCAGATCAAAAAACAAAAAATAAAAAAAACTAGAAATTTAAATATTTATTCATACTTATTATAAATTTATAAAATATGATCATTATATCATACTTATTTAACAATTAATTGATGAATTTGATCTAAATATAGATTTAATTGAGTGATGTTATATATATTGGTGTTTCATAATTAAATTATTCCTTGTATTTTTACTTTTTTGTGACTCTAGTTCAGCTCCATTGAATCCAGTTCGACCCTTGACCTCTTAGCTTATCTGGGTCAAACCCCGGTTCGATTATAACAATATTGTATGAAACAATGCAATAAAGTTGAATAATTGCCATATGAAAAAAAAAAAAAAGAGAAACCAAATATTAGTACAAAGAAGTGTCATTGTCCTAAATAATATTGATGTTAACTAAAAATTAGTAGAAATAAATAATATTATTATATTGTTTATATCACATTGACTTAGTAGTTTGGTAATTTTGTATTATGAGATTTATTTGTGATACAAGTGGTAATATTAATTGAAAGTTACTATTGCTTAGGGCAATCTAATAATATTTTGTGCTTTAAGTTGTAAGCTTGTATCCATAGGAATGGATAATTTAACCTAACATTAAAATTTTAAATATGGGTTTGCTTAGCTAGCTTTTTCTGGGAGACACATAAACTTTTTTTTTAATTATTTATCAAGAGATAGATATAGATAAAAAAAAAAAGTTGGCAGTTCTAATGAAAAGATCAAATATAAATAAAATATAAATACAAATCATATACATTTACACATATCGTTTCGATGCATATACAGATATAGATACAAATAGAAAACAGACTATCCAAACAGACCCATAATTCATACATGATGATGAATTCATATATAATTTATTAATGGTATATTATAGTTTATCATAAAGGTAAACCTAAATTAAAACCAAAAATATTTAGAGTACTAAGTTTGTTTTAAGACTTTTCTTCCACGTCTAGGATAGGGTAACACTAGAGTTTATATATGGTTAAGGGATTGACGAGCATAATATACATTGTGAGCTTATTTTATGGAAAGACAATCTAATTCTTTTCTCGTGTAGAAATTATTATTTCATTTTCATCTATATCTGATTTATATCTATATCCAACAGATCTGTTTATGAGTAAAAATATTTGTTTTTTATTTTTATATGTTTGTTGACCAAGATTCTACTTAAAAACGAAAAAAAAAGAAAAAAAAAAAGCCAAAACGATCAAAAAGCAACAAATTAAACCAGATCTAGAATGATTCTAGTATGTTAAGCTTACAAATACCTCCATAAGCGGAAAAAAATAGAAGATAAAAAATCTTAAGACTTATCTTCTTTTTCACAATGGATTCTAGTGCCCTTGCATATTTTGTTGACATGGTGCTCCATTTTTACACTTGTAATATCTTATAAAGAACAGAAACAGAAACAGGAGACAACCAGGTTAGATAAGGGACTATGTCCCCTAAACAAGTTATAAATATTTTAGCAAAAGAACAACAGATGATATACATGCAATAGACAGATTTGAAACAATTATGAACAGCTAGATAACAAATATTGTAACCATTCGACAACTAGTATGTAAAATAGATCTATTGATGTGAGAAGTCTATAAATACGAACAAGGCAGAAAAGGGTTGGATTACCCTACTTTTTCAGAAATTACAAGTGTAATTAGGAGCTGAAGGCTTGCTTGAAATAGCCTTAACCTTCATCTCTCCATCTCCTCCAACCTGCAATACCAAACATTAGTACAAAATTAGGGTTTACTTCGTGAGAGTAAAGAAAAAGAAGTGAGTTCATAAAAAGAGGACTAATCTGAGAGATTGGAAGAGGAGCTAGGGTTTCCTTAGGTTATTTAGCTTTTATATCTAGGATAAAATACTAGAGTCCAACCCGCATGTGATCTGATTGGATATTGATTCTTATTTCCCTAACATTTGAGTCAACAGACTTAACATAATACTAGGGCCACAAGCAAAATATATGTGTTTAGCGTTCGCGCTTGCTAGTGTTTTGTAGGTTTTTACTACACAATAGTTAGCATCAGGGTTAACATCCAAATGTTAACCAAGTTTCACGTGATTAGAATGGTTTTAATCATATGCAAAGTAAAATCCCATTCATGAGAGCATAGTGTCTAACTGGTAAAAGTGTTTTCAACAAGTAAGATGCGGATAACAAGAAAATCAAAAGACTCCTATATGGCATATGGGCGGCAATGGTTAGCATCAAGACATTGAACATCAACATACTAGCCATTAAAATATCTAATACGGAAAAAAAGTATCTAATACAAAGACAAATCTGGGAGAAAATGGACAATAACCAAATCTTTTAAAAGCCTTATAAATAAGGGTTGGAGAGTAAAGTCTAAGAAGAAGCATGAGCTTATTCATTAGCATTTAATATCTTCATATTATTTTCTTTAATAATCTAGTTCCTTGCTCTTAAACTCCTTATTTTTAAGAAGAAGTATGAGCTCATTCATTGGTATTTAATCTCCCTATATTACTTTCTTTAATAATCTTGTTCCTTGCTCTTAATCTCCTTATTTTCTTGTAAGAAAAGTTAAGTAGTTTCATTGAGTTTTATTTGCAAGCACTTTGTGAGAAACTACTCTAAGATAGAATGAGTGATTTTATGAAAGTGTAAATTATGTCTTGAGTGTCTCTTTGTATATTTGTATGTTGTAATAAGACATAACTTAAGTGGTTGTTTAAGAGAGTTTATGTGTGGTGTTTTGTGTCGCTTCAAGTGAGAAAATATTTGATGATAAATAAAGTGGTGTATGAAGTCCTCCATTGCAAGCATTTGATGTCCATGGAGACTAAGGAGCAGTCCAAACTTCATGTCATGTAACTGTTTGATCTCTCTATTCCTTTCATTTATAGCAATCTAAATTCTTATTGTTATTATACTGTTTAATTTGATAAGTTGCACCTTTTAAAAGTTAAAATTGAAAAAACAGATAAAAATTGTTATAAACTCTATTCCCACACTTTCAACGTTTCTAATGGTTAAGAAGACAATCAATGTTTAATCAAATATGATATTAGTGTTTCATAAAATTCATGTAAAATATCAATATTTGAACTAATTTTTGATTAAATTGTCATCAATTATGAATTATTAATATATTATTTAACTCACATTACAAAACATTGAATCCTATTTTTAACCACCGGAAATGTCGATACCATAAATGGATCTATCCTTAAATGTTAATTCTTCTTTTTAACTACTCGAAATGTTGATATGTTACATGCTAATAGCATTAGAAAATTTAGTTAAGCTCTAATGTCGTGTTTCAAACACGAGAACATTTGTAGTAAAATGGCTATAAAGATTATTTGTGAGAAATGACTCTATCAATAAATGTAAATTATAAATATATGATAATATAAAATGATGATAAAATTACATATAATTAATGAAGTTGGCATCGTATTGTGATTCCAACATTGAGAATGTGGCATTGAATTCCTTTCAAAACTCGAATTTCAATCTTCAAAAATTTGGTATCCAGTTTCTCAAAGTGCATCTAAATATAAAAATAGATATCATTTCTATCCCTACGTAACAAACTGGTGAAAGACGTGTCTACCAATATTTCAAAAAGAATTTACATCGTTATTTATGTAATTATTTTTATGTAATTTTTATTTGTGTAATTTCTTTTTGAACATGCGACTTATATTTTTCAATATGAGTCACTTCTTATAGATGTGATCAGCCAAAAGTTGTACATCATTGAATCGCATCTATAGGAGTGATTCACAAGTAACTTATGTAATTCTCTTAGATGCGATTCACGTATGGTATACTTTTAAAACTTTTGGAATTCGTGAATCATATTTCTTAAAAGCAATTCATTTGTACATGAGTCGTATCTTGTAGCAATGACTCATGTATGTTATATGTGAGTCATCTCTGTAAGATGTGATTCACGTTTATACATGAATCTCATCTTATATAGACGACTCACATGTAAATTTTAAAAAACCTAAATCACATCTACTATATGCGATTTTATGTCGGTATTTTGATAATTAATTTTATATAGTTTGTATTTTTGTAATTTTTTTTTAGAGAGTCAATAATCATACAATTTCCTCCATACCAAACACCACCACATAAGGTTATTATAACAAGTTTCATAAATGATATTTTTTTTTTCTTAAAAAGGGAACGAATTAGGGGAGATTATTACTTATTTACCATTTTTTTAAACCGCACATATATAATTTATATAAAAAAATATTATGGATATACCATCGTTATATCGCATATAGAATATGTGACATATGTTTTTTTAATATATCGCACATCCAATGTTAGATAAATGCAAAGTGCCGATACTTTATTTGTATCACATGTCTACCCTGCAATACATGTATCACAAGTGCAATGTGCAATACAAGAAAAATACTGATAATTTATTTTATGTATCACATATGCGATACAAGCAAAATATCAGTACTTTACATGTATTGCACATCTTACATGCAATATAACGATTTTTACAACTTTTGCATAACACCGTTATTGTGTCTTGTCTACTTCATATGATATATGTAGAAAATTTTATATCTCTTCTTCAATATGTAATATAGATATGATAATTTGATAATTTTTTATATATAATTCGCATTTGTGTTTTTTTTTTTAAACCATAAACATGTCTTTTACCGGAATTAAGGAGTTTGATTTTCATTTGTATATAATCAACATTTGGATCTTATATGTTTATTAGTAAAAAATATTTGTATTTTATCTATACTTATTTTTTAACAATTGATGTCAAAACGAAGATGAAAAAACAGCTATTTAAACTTTGAAGTAGTGAAAATATTTAAACAAACAAAAAATCCTCTGTTATTGACCAAAAACAAAAAAATCCAGAGCAAAGAATCCTTGCTCCCTTATCCCTGTCTCTTCATCGAATTCTCTCGCACGTACTCTGTTCTCTCCCTTTCACTCTCTGTTCCTCCCATCTCTTGTCGACCTCTTCGCCGCTCGCCTAGTAGTAGGACAAGTCTCACTGCTGCAATCATGGGGTAATAATCTTCAGCTACTACCATTCGATTCTTCGTGTCTTTTTCTTTTCTTCTTCTTCTTCTTCTTTTTTTGAATCCTTTTACTATGAATTCATGTCTACTCTGTCCTAGATTTTGGGTTATCTAGTTTGTTTTCAGTTCACCGTTCGGTGATTCATCTGGAACATATGAATTTTTTCTGGGGTTAAATATACTAAGTAGATTGGTATTAGTTCCATTGCAAAATTCTGATTTTTGGTGTTTTTCTTTGATATTTAACTTAATATAAGACTAGTGATTAATTTGTTTTGGAATCATATATTGTTATAGTTCTAATTTTTGTTTTGAGAGTGGCTTGAAATCCATTAACAAGCAGTCCATCTTGTCCCGGTGTATTTTGTAGGGTTTTGATTTTTTCTTATGTGGTTTTTTATATGTTGTTTCAATCAAAAGTGGAATTCATGAAGGTTCAATTAATTTAAGATTATTGGAATTATGGTGAATCCAACTCAAGTTGTCTTGATGAGCAGGTCATAGTACCGTATTGTTGCGGGAATCGTTTAATTAATGTCTTTTCTTTTGAAACTTCTGGTTTGTTAAGATTTAAGTTCTTGTATTTAATAACACTAGCAGCTCCCATACTTCATGGATTGGCTAAATAATTCAACAGTCAATATAGATATCTAATATTAATGATCCTGCAGGAAGACGCATGGACTGGGAGCTGGTCGCAAGTTGAAGTCCCACCGTAGAAGGCAAAGGTGGGCTGATAAGGCATACAAGAAGTCTCACCTTGGAAACGAGTGGAAGAAACCTTTTGCTGGTTCTTCTCATGCTAAGGGCATTGTTCTTGAGAAGATGTAAAGTTTTCGTGCTTTGGATTATACTTTGTTCTTCTAGATTTGTAATATTATTATTTTAGTTGTCGATGTTAAATGATATAACCAAATTATGGTTGAATGCAGTGGTATTGAAGCCAAACAGCCAAACTCTGCTATTAGAAAGTGTGCTAGGGTTCAACTCATCAAGAATGGAAAGAAGATTGCAGCATTTGTTCCAAATGATGGCTGCTTAAACTACATTGAGGAAAATGTAAATTTCATATCCAACAAGATCACATCGTTCTTTATTTTTTATATATGTGTGTGTGTGTTTTATATGTCAGCCGTGTGTTGTCAATTTCTTATTAGCATCATTTCTGATGCAGGATGAAGTGTTGATTGCTGGATTTGGTCGTAAAGGTCATGCTGTCGGAGACATTCCTGGAGTTCGATTCAAGGTTGTCAAGGTGTCTGGTGTCTCCCTTCTAGCTCTTTTCAAGGAGAAGAAGGAAAAGCCTAGGTCTTAAATTTATGGTAGAGCTAGTTACTATGTGGACTTGATAGTATTTGAGGCTTTTGTGATAGATACTGTACAATTTTGTGGGCAGTTCTTATTTTTGTCGTTTGTCTTTATGACTTAGATGATTATGTGTTTGCTCCACCAGAGATAATCTCTAAAAGCTTTACATTAGGTGCTGTGGTCAAACATAGGCAGCTAAATGGCATCGAGTTATAAGGTAACTCTCACTTTGTCCAAAGTGATAGCTATATAATTTGGTGCTGTGTTCATACCTACCTAGTACTCATGTTGGACAAAGTGAGAGTAGAGTACTATTCATCCTGGCTTTGCCCCATTTACCAACTAGGCCTTCTTAGTTCCTACTTGCTGGATTTTTATGTTTACTGAGATATTCAAACTGTGCATGGGGCTGGGAATCTTTCCTGACCTTGCTCTTCTTTCTCCTTCACTTGAAAGTTGAACCTATAGAATGAAGAAAACCCAGCAACCAGTGTTATAATTCTTGAAATGATATGAACAGAGTAGGAGAGCTCTTGCCATAATGCACTGAGACGGCACAAGGAGGGTTATTTTTAGGAACTATAAACTTGTATTTTTTTCATTTCTCTGTATTGCTGCTTTTAGCAAGCATCAAACCTAAACCTTGGTTCTGCCAAATCTATATTAGGCTGTTTTATATTGAGGAGACAATTTTCTAACTTCTGTGTGTGGGTGCGAGCGCGCGCGCGTTGTGTGTGTGTGGGTTTTATGTAATTGTCAAGTATTATCGCTTGTAGTCTTATGAAGTTGCGGATATAGTGGTTTTTAGTATTAGGTAATAATAAAAAACGACAGCATTAGTCGTTCATCACTAATGATGCTTAGCAACCAGGGAATATGGTAATGAAAACAAAAATTTGGATTTCCTTCATTTCAAAATTGGAAATTATCAATTCCGTTTTCATTTGACATTCTCCTTAGCGTAAACTACGAGCTTTATCTTCTGCCATTAGCCGAAACTAGAGCTATTAGTGTAAAAATTAGTGTAAAAAATTATAAGGTTTTAATTATGAGAAATATTGAAGAAAAAAGAAACGATTTGACCAAAAGAGAATCGGACATGTCATGTTTAGGGGCATTTGCTTTGTATAAATTTATAGGACTAAATTAAACAAAAATCCTAATCCCTTCTTTGGTTATTGTAATGGACTTTTATACTGGACGATAATCCATAAGAGTGCTGGAGAAATTTGAAGCAAAAATATAACATCATGTGGAGAATAAGACAAATTATCTTTTCATTGGAAAACTCAAATTTCTTATAATTATGCTATACTTAATTTATACCAAATAATAGATATTACAGATATCCTTATCTTATACCATGGAAATCGCATACAATGCATGTGAATTATGACATCTAATTTCTCTTATTTTATTCATTTCTTACAATAAAAAACTAACTGTTAATGCCCATGGTTAGACCTAGTAAATGGGCTAAAGAAATAGGCATGCATGCATAAGCATAAATAAAGTCATGCCCATTCGAACAAAATATAAGAGCATGAGCATGTGTCATGGAACAAGAGGTTCTCCCCTCCTAAAGTTTTCATGCGGTACTCGGTTATCCCTCATATCATTAATTATTGTTATTTTGAGTGACGAGTCAGCCTTCTCTTCCTTGATTTTCCTAAGTTTGTTATGAGCCCAACATTCTCATAAGGAGCGTCATCTTGCCAAAATCCTCTATATATTTAGGAGACTCAATTGTTCAAACTAGTTTCGACTTATTGTGACCTCATCACAAAAGCGACATTAGCTACGAATTAGTTTAATCATGATAGGTAATAAATGTGTAATTTTACACATTTATCTAATCCTTATTAACACACTTTCGTGCATGTTGTTGAGTTTTTAGCACAAAATTAACTTAAAAATTGTCAAACAAGCACTTTTGGATTAAGTTGCATAAGAAGATAAAAAAGGATCAAGATTGGACTTCCAATAGCTTGTTCATACTCATCAGTTTTTGTCCTAGTTTTGCACTACTTGTTGAGTTTTCACTCTTCATAGTTGGAATTCGCATCTCATTTTAGAATTGGAAATTAAACACTTGTCAATACTTTTATGCCATTCCATGACTAAGATGAGTCGATATTTGATGTGCTAAAATAAAAGCTTATAAGCAAATATTTTTCGGTTTTAATTTATAACACATATGAACTAATGTAAAAAGCTACTCTTAATTCAAAATCACAGCTAAATGCTAATAGCTTGATATCCCAAGTTAGATAGATGAAAGAGTTATGACTAGAGTTAAGACAAGTTGTGAGTTGTAGTTTTGGCAACCTCATTTGAATTCATAAACAAGGGTTCTTGACATGTAGCAAAATCAAGTTGAAGAATGAGATGTTGCAGCAATTAAATCAACTGAACAACCAATACTTGACAAACTTAAAGCTAGAAAGAGCTCCAACTTGAGCACCCCATGCCGAGCAAACTAAACACTACACTTGGCACACCAATCCAAGCATGTCAAACTTGATTTTTACAATTGTACATGGATAGATTCTAGAGCAGTCTTGACACTGTTTTAAAAATTGAACATATCTCTCTTATCCGAGCTCTGTTTGATGCAATCCAAGATGCAATGGAAAGTTAATAAAGAGATATTCAAGTACTATGTTTTATGTTCGCCAAAATTCTCGACATCTTGATTCATATTTCAACAAATTCTATAAATTGGGTACATCTCTCTCATATGAGCTCCATTTAACTTGATTCAAAATTCTATGGAAAGATAAGAGGAAGATCTACAATTTTCATTTTTTGAGTTCTACAAATTTATGAAAGTATCAAAGTAAAAATTATCTTGAAGTCATTGATGTGCATATTAGCCCTAGAATTGAACAAACCTACCTTCAGAGTTAACTCAATCCCTAACAAACCACCTTATTAATGAAATTCCCAAGTTGTCAATTCTTGGACCGTGACATTCTCCCATCCATATCATGACATTTTTCGCCACTACCCTCTCCTACAAGATTACTAACCCTTCTCTACTCATTGTCAACCCACCCAAGATCTTCCCACCAAGACGGGCTTCCACAAGCATCCTCTCACCCTCACCGATTCTTCTATCCTCCAAGATCACTTCTTATTGAGTTGCTTAACGTAAAGATTTGCCTACTAAAGTACCTTTTTCATATATTTGGGTGCACTCTTGTTCCAAACCCCAACCTGTGACACAACTGCCCCTCTAGCAACTTGACAACAAGAACTACCCACGCATTGAGTATAATAGTATAATGGATAGCATTTAAGCAGACCACGAAGGCTGAAACTTTAGTTCTAATACCACTTATCATAAGACAGGAGGTTCTCCACTCCTAGAGTGCTTGTGCAATAGTTGGCCATCATTTATATCATCGTTTATTGTTATTTTGGATGGCGAACTAGCCTTCTCTTCTCTTATTTTCCCAGGTCTGCTCCAAGCCCATTATTCTCATAAAAAGTGCCATCTTGGCTTTGTCACAATCCTCCATATGTTTAGAAGGTCCAACTGTTCTAACTAGTTTCACCCTATTGTGGCCTCATTAAGAGAGTGGCATCAGCTTCCGACCAATTTGTTCATAGAAGGCCAAAGCCGCTTTCAAAGTTAATCCAATCTCCGAACAAACTACTCTACTGATGTCATTCACCATGCTGCATACCCGAGTTGAATATTCCCACCAGGCACTCAACTCTTGAATCATGACACATGCACATATAGGCCTAAGCATGTGAATATGGACACGTGAGGCACAAGTTCGTGGGCTACTCATGCACGAATACATCAGCATGTAGGCAACACAAAGGCTTTTGTTTTCATTCTTTTTCTTTTTTTCATTTTCCTAGTCAGTGTTGAAATAATATTTAGCCATTTGCACACCAACCTTATTTATTTATTTTTAATAACTCTATAACATTTTTCTTAATAATTTGCATACCTCATTTTGATTTTTTAAATAAGATTCTTTATTATTATGCTGAAATGACTTTTAGTTTCTTTTCCACTTGCCACTTTTCTAGCAAATTGCATATCTGTTTACTAATACCATACTTGGTATTTAATATCTTTCGTTTAACGTTTTGCTTCTACTTTAAGTCCTTAACTTTGTTTTCTTGTTTTGTACCAATTTCATAACAATTAACATATGCTCTTTTATATTTTTTTTATAAATTTTTTAAATGTAATTTTACAACAATTTTCAACAAGTTTTTTAATATAAACCCAAGTTATTTTAACATGAAGTTAATTAACATAGTATCAATGTTGCCTAGTTTTGATTTTGGTTGGTGAATGAGGAAAAGAAGGAAATGGAGAATTGAGAATGATGTAGAAAAGATAAAAACCTCAGGTTTAATGTGAGAAAACTTGTTTGAATTAGTATTTATCAGGTGGACTTTGAATTGCAAATGTCAAAAATCAAAGTAGAACATTGAATCACCAACATATTTACCCAACACATCTAAGATGTCAACAAGTTAGGGATGCACAACATTTTCTTATAAGGTAATAGAAACAAAGGATTTGTCAATCTAAAGAAGGCCTTAGCCTTTAGAACTTTCTACATATTCTTGCATGGTTTTTAGTCTCTACTTACCAATTGACCAATGTTAGGATTGGAGATATTAATATAGATGTTATGAACTGCGATCAAACCCTTTCCGACCTTTAGGGCTCTTATGAGAATTTTTTAAGGTCAAGTTCCACCTTGTTGGATAGTTGAAAGTTTGAGCGTCTCGAGCATGTCATAGCTTTTATATCAATCCAAGTACTTAGAAGCAAAGATATTATTTATTGAGTACCATATCCTAAAAATATGATCAATCAATCTACAAGCATATATCATATAAGGTTCTACATTTCAGCTATCCAAGAATAATTATGTTTAATTCTCTTAAGAACTATTAAACTTATCAAGAACACTTTTCTTATGAGGTTTTTATACTATCATTTCTTGGTGTTTTATAACCAATAAGTCAAATCTTCAATACATCTTTCGATTCTTTGTACATAAAACCCGGAGTTTGGGTTTTGATTTCTCTTTAGCTTTCTTGGGAATAACTATTTTAAGATATATGTTGAAGAAGAGAAAGCAAAACAAATTCTAGAAGAGAGGATGAGAAACTAGAATGTCTTTAGAATTGGGCCATTTTATTTAGATTCGTTGTTGGATTTCCAAAGGTTGAGAATGAATCCTTTGAAGAAAGGGAAACACAAAGAAGGAATTGGAGAAGAATGTAGAATAACTTGAGAAGCTAGTCAAAGGTTGACATAATAATGAAGTTGATTGATGTAGTATCAATGTTGCCTAGTTTTGATTTTGGCTGGTGAATGAGGAAAAGAAGGAAACGGAGAATTGATAATGACGTCGAAAGATAAAAACCTTAGGTCTAATGTGAGAAAACTTGTCTAAATTAGTAATTATCAAGTGGGCTTTGAATTGCAAATGCCAAAAGGATGGCTTGAAATTTTATCTTGACCAAGCCAAATGGCTATGTCACAAGAATATTACTTGCGTTGTGTTCATTTCATTGATAATTAGTTCAATCTTATGTAAAAGAAAGGATCATTCAACTGGTGAAATTCATAGCTGCAAAAGTTTCCCATATGTGTCGAGAATACAGTTTTGAGAAGGGATGCAATTAGGCAGATTATTATGGGGTACACAACCTACTCAACACGCTGAAAACTCAATAGTATTTTGGAACAGGTTTATTAGCCCTATAAGGTTTAGGGTCAAGTACAAATCATAATAATGACCCAACGAGAACCTAAATCCACCAAAGTTTAATATAATTTAAAATAAAACAACAAAGTAAAAATTCAATTTAAACCCTAACCCTAAGAAATTAAAACCTTCATTCTCTCTCTTTCTCTCTCTCTTTGCCTGATAGGGTTTACATTAGTTGTTAATTTTCTCCATCTCGCTCAATTCCACCATATCGAGTCCTCCTGCTTCTCTCTCTTATTTCATTATCTATAATTTGATCTTCATAATTAGTTATTGGATAACTTCCCATCTATGTGGATATTATCTTCAATATTTGTTATCATTTAAGTGTTGGATCATATATGGATTTTTGTGGAATTGATTTAATGTTGATGTGGTTGTTGATTTGTTGCAAGAAATCAAAGTGACTTTTTCAAGGAGCAATGATTTTGTCAAGTAAATGAGCTTATCTTTTTGGGGACAATATGAGAAATAAAAAAGATGTAGATTTTTGTATAGAAATTGATTCATTATTAATACCATTTTAGAGTAATGATCTATCAATTTTTGGGTAAAAGCTATAAGAGGAAACCGAAGAACATACTCCATCAAAAAGCCAAATATTGGCAATGGCATCCTAAAGCTAGTGGGTTTCATTGAATTTAGAAGGAGCATACCCCCTGCTACAGAATTATTCTTTGCATGCTCTTGTGGGCTAGGAATTTCCTCTCTTTCAACTCCAACTAAGTGTTTCTCATGTGAATTTATCTGACGTTCCAAATCCCGAGATAAGTCACCATTTACATGCACAACATTGCTAGAACTACTAGTATCAAAGCTAGCTTGTGAAATATTTGATCGTTGGTTGACTGTTGAAGATGATGAATAGGACTCTACAGACCATTCACTAGTGGAACTGACAGGTGATATGTTAGATGAGTGCGTGGCTGCAGACCTTAGATAAGCTGACAAACAGGAAACACTAGGCTGGCTGCTTTTTGATGGAGCTTGAAGAGTTGGACAAGCGGAACTAGAGTTCCTAGTTTTGGAGTTAACACTTTTACCTTTGGTTTTCAAAGATGATTTTTCTAGCTTCTTAGATAAGGCGCTACTATAGTTGTCAAGCGAGGAAAAAGAAGTAGTTGGTTTCTTACTCCCAACAAAACTTGGAGAAGATCTACATGATGGCTTAGACTTAGGCATAATGCTCTAAGAACCACCAATAACATTTCATACTCTAGATAATGAGGCCCTTCTACCTGCAAAGTTTAACAATTAGCTAAAAGATGATATTAAAAAACAAAAGGAAAAAACAAATGTCTTCTCTTAAAACCTAACAACTTACCAATTGCATTTCTTCCATCATCCTTTTCTGCTTTGATGTGAATACCACATATGGAATCCTTCTTAGTCGATGTTGATGCAAGACTTTTCTTACCCAACTTTGGTTGCCTTTGAAGCAATTGCACTAATGCACCAGCTTTAGCCATAGCCTTGCCCTTTTTAAAGGGAAAAAATCATGTCAAATCGATTCTTAAAACTAATGCTTCTCTAGGATACTGTAATGGAAAAGCATACATGTGCCTAGTATAAGTCTCTAAAATAACAAAAAAGAAAAGCCCATTACATGGCTAGGGTTTTTGGTAGATGACTACAACTAGGGTTTGACAAAGATGAATGGACCATAATTTTTCAAAGATAAGATCTTCACAAAGTAAATGTAATAACTTCTAACCAAATTCCCTAAAAGCTTTAATTGTACATAGGTATTGCTTAATTCCTATTTAGATAATAGCATATGCACAACATCCTCTTCTAATGAATCCTTGAGCTCACCTTGCCATGAGAAGTGACCGCAACCTTCTTCGGAGCTAAAAAAGATAAGGCAAAGTATAAGTGATCACCTACGAAGAATAGTTTTTCAAAAGTAGTAAAATTTCCATTGCCATTGGCATATTAACATGATGTATGTGGCAATTAATAAGAGAAAAACATCATAGATATGACCAATTAATGCTAAGCTCCAAACACTTCTTCAGCTCAATTCTCAAAGTTCATAGAAAAGATAAGGAACTTACTATTTACATCAGGCATCCTTAGTACCACTACTCCAGCCTTATGGCTCATGCTTTTTGTATTAGATGTTATACTAGATTTCTGTATCTAAGCTCTTATATCTTCAAACAACCACTTTCAAGACTTACTATACTTGCTGTACAAAAACTATTTGTTCGGAGACTTGAAATTGAATCCATTTATTTTTATGTCCATCTTAGATTATTGGTAGTGCTTGCTTTTTCATCATCACAACTTCTTCTATTATACTTGTCAGTTCTTCAAAATCCAACAATTCTAGGGTTTAAAGTTGGTATATATAAAAAACGAGTCTTAAATTAATTATTCTTTTCCTCTATTAGAAAAAAAAAAAAAAAAAAAAAAATGATGACACACTATCCCTTATTTCACAATTATCCCAGCATTCGTGTAAAATGCGCTATCCTAATCCAAAATTAGGTGCAAGTTATACTTTCCATCACTAGCACTGTACTTTCACATGACCAAAGCTGTTCGGACGTTTCGTTTATATTTGTACCGCCATCTTCATAGTTCATACCAGCATTTGAGAAATCAAAACAGTGTTCCATGTTTGTTAAGGAATCTTTCACTACGAAAGGTACCCTACCCCTAACAACTATGGGTTTTTTTGGTGAATAGGAAGAAATAATTTTTGATGAAATATTTAAAGACTTCTTTGGGCCAAAAACTAGATCCCTGGGCCAGGATGCTTAGGAACCCCTTGACATGAAATAGAAGAATCATCACTTATTAGCATTTCAGTATTCAGTGAACTTCCAAAATTTCTGCATAATCCAATTTCATTAGTAGCCGATCCCTTATCCTCATTCTTGGTTGTGGTTTCAATTGAAGTAAAGTCAAATCCATGACCAATGGAAGTCACTTTAACCATCTTTGCAAGGTCTATAAATTGAATTTCTAATTTCTTGCCATCTCTTGTATTGTGATTTTCTATAGAACCAGCAGCTAGGTTATTCATACCTCCATCACATCTTTTAGCTTCAAGTCCATGGACTTTCAACTGACTCTCATCCTTGAACTTACGATGCATCCCATTTTGAAACGTTGCAGATGTGATTGGAGAACAACCCCCTAAAGCAGTAGCAACCTTTGCTACAACATTTGAAGGTTCATGTGACTATGGCATCATACTTGATTGCATTTGCTTGCTATCAGGTCTAACAATAGCTGCGGTCCCTAACATTCTTGTGGATGGGAGTCTACTAGCCTTTCCCATAGTTAAGTCACCATGTGGATTAACACCTGCTTCAGCTTTAAGAGAGCCACTAAAGATGATAGAGTTTGACAGCCTGCTGCTATTAAGGCAACACCTAGATTTCACCTAACCACAAAGATATGGAAATCAGACTACCACTTGAGAAAAGGCTTGACTTACCTCATAAATCACTATAAAAAGCCATAAAGGAAACCAAAGAACATACTCCATCAAAAAAGCCAATTTTTGGCAATGGCACCTTAAAGCCAGTAGGTTTCATTGAATTTAGAAGAAGCGCTCCTTCTGCTGCTAAATTATTCTTTGCATGCACTTGTGGAGCAACAATTTTCTCTCCTTTAACTCCAACTAAGTGCTTCTCATGTAAATTTATTTGACGTTCTAAATCTTAAGATAAGTCACCATTTGCATGTACAATATTGCTAAAACTATTAGTATCAAAGCTAGTTTGTGAACTATTTGATCTTTGGTTGACTGTTGAGGATGATAAACAACACTCTACAAACCATTCATCGATGGAACTGGTAGGTGATATGTTAGACGAGTGAGTGTCTGTAGACCTTAGATAAGCTGATGGACGGGAAACACTAGGTTAGCTGCTTTTTTATGGAGCTTGATGGGTTGGACAGGCAGAATTAGAGCTCCTAGTTTTGGAGTTAACACTTTTACCACTGGTGTTCAAAGCAGATTTTACTAGCTTCTCAGATAAAGCACTGCCAGAGCTGTCAAGTGAGGAACAAGAAGTTGTTGGTTCCTTTCTCACAATAGAACTTGGAGAAGATCTATAGGATGGCTTAGGCTTGGGCATAATGCTTCGAGAACCACAGATATCATTGTGAACTTTAGATACCAAGGTGCTTTTACCTGCAAACTTTAACAATTAGCTAAGAGATGAGATTAAAAAACAAAAGGATAAAAAAATGTCTCCTCTTAAAACATAACGACTTATTAATCGCATTTCTTTCATTATCCTTTTCTTCTTTGATGTGAATACCACTTGTAGAGTCCCTGTTAGTTGATGTTGATGCAAGACTTTCCTTACCCAACTTTGGTTGCCCTTGGAGCAATTGCACAGAAGCACCAGCTTTAGCCATAGTTTTGCCTTTTTAAGGGGGATAAAATCATGTTAGACCAATTCTTAAAACTAATACTTCTCCAAGACACTGTAATGTGAAAGCACACGTGTACCTAGTATAAATCTCTAAAATAAGATAAAAGTTTGAAATACCTAGTAATTGAAGAAATTACAAATCATCAATTATCATAAAAGATGTAAAGAAAAATTCAATTTGCCAATATATACCTATAGTTGTGGAACTTGTGGCAAAGTTATAACATACGTTGTAATCTTCCTTGTACTTGCTGTTCCAAAACTAAGCTTTTTAGAGGGGGGCCTTGAATTCAACTGTAACTTAAAAAAATAAAATAAAAAACTTGGCAGAAATTCCATTGAGAAGTAGTTGTAAAATTTGGATTGTCCATGAGAAATTTATCCAAATCTTAAACTCATAAAAATAGGAATAATTCAATAATTATTTTGCAATTTTCCCTTCATGGACTACGAACACATTAACCAAATTTTGTCATTGGAATCAACTAAGTTTCTATAAAGAAAAATGATGCAAGCATACAAGCTTATGACCTCTCTCTCACTATACATATTACTGTGTGAGCACAAATATCTTCACTTGTGCCATGATCTTTTTGAAAAAGGAAAAAAGGATAGGATTTCAACCTAACTCCACCTAATGGCAGTACATATGATACCATGGCCTATTAGTAGTGGAATGAGAGTGGTATTAGGTTTGAATGACATTGAAACCCCATCAAGTAATAGCATAGCCCATGATGATAAATGATAGATTGTGATCGGATACAAATGTCACACAAACAAAATTGGGTTGAGCAGACACACTTGGTAATCAGAAAGTCATGGAACACCAAACAATGAAAGAGAAACATGTGCAGCTAATACAAAAATATAAGAAGATTACCTCAGAATGATAATATTTAAAAAAAAGAAAGAAAAAGAAAAAGAAAAGTCCATTACATGGCTAAGGTTTGTGGTGGATGACCACAACTACAGTTTGACAAAGATGTATGGACTATAATTTTTCAATGATAAGATCTTCATAAAGTAAATTTTAATAATTTCTAACCAAATTACTTAAAAGCTTTAATTGTACATAACTATGACTTAATTCCTAGTTAGATAATAGCATATACACAGCATCCTCTTCTAATGAAGCCTTGAGCTTACCTTGCCATGAGAGGCGACTACAACCTTCTTCGGAGCTAAAAGAGACAAGGTAAAGTATAAGTAGCCACCCATGAAGAATAGTTTTTCAAAAGCAGTAGATTTTCCGTTGCCATGGGCATATTAACACCATGTATATGACAATTATCAAGAGAAAAACATCACAAATATTACCAATCAGTGCTGAGTTTCAAATACTTCTGCAGCTCAATTATTAAAGTTCATAGAGAAGATAAGGAACTTACTGTTTACATCCAGCATCCTGGGTACCACTACTCTAACCTTACGGCTTGTGCTTTTCGGATTAGATGCTCCACTAGATTTATGTATTGAAACTCTTATATCTTCAAACAGCCCACTTTCAAGACTTACTATAGGAAAACTATCACTTCCGAGACTTGAAGTTGAATCTGTTGATTTTTGTGTCCTATCCTAGATTATTGGTAGCATTTTCTTTTTCTTCATCTTAGCTTCTTCTATTATATTCATCAGTTCATCAGAATCTAGCAGTCCTAGGGTTTAAAGTTGGTATATATCAAAACATGAGTCCCAAATTTGAATTAATCCTTTCCTTTTTCTATTGAAAAAAAATAAAAATAATGAGACACTATCTCTTATTTCACAGTTCATACCAGCATTTGTGAAAAATGCACTATCCCAATCCAAACTTAGGCGCAAGTTATACTTTCCATCACTACCACCAACACTTTCACATGAACAAAGTTGTTCGAGGATTTTGTTGATATTTACACTACTATCTTCATTCCATAAATTTTATCACCCTTTTCCTTGAAACTAGCTGGATTTGTTTGAATCCCTACCCATCAAAACAAAGAAAACTCAAAAAGTTATCAATAACAGTAACAAAAGAACAAATAGATGGGGAAAAATACTCATAATTTCCAACAAAATCCTCCATCTTTGCTTCAAAACATGGATTACATTCTCTCACAGCAGATATCCATGATGAATTCCTTTCTAAATCATAAACCCTAACGTAGAAAAGGTGTCTTAACATTTCAAATGCGGTGAGGTATAGACAAATCAAGTCAAGACCAAATCATGTACTTAAGACTGCTTGTAAATGATCCAACTTACGATATCACTATCAATTAGAAATATTTGTAATTGATGGCTAAAACACTCTTCATAGCGGAAACAATTCCTAAACATAGTTAATCTTAATTCCAGTTGCTATAGCAACTTCGATTCCATTCCATCAATTTACTTGAAAAACATACTGAGTGTGCGTACCATACTCTACTGATTCGAACATTCAAGATTCATCAAAACAACCGAGAATCTTGAACTTGATAAACAAGATCATAGGACCTAGAGAAAATTTGAACACGTAAACTAAAAAACACAGCATAAAATTCTCCAATATTGAAAAAAAAAAAGATCTAGAGAACCTGAGAGATCATTATCAAACAAGTGTAAAGAATCGATGAGGCAATCATCCTCATTGATGAGACTTAATCCTTTCAATTCGAGATCAAAACCATCCATTCCACCAAATCAACAGGTCTGAATTGCAATCCATATGGTTTTAGAGAGAGAAAGAGAGAGTATTTTTGAAGTTTGAAGAAAGCAGCGGTTTTTTATAAAATATAAGTGAGTGTTGGTTTATTAAGTGTGAATATTAATGTTGTGTTTGACCTAGGGAAATAAATGAGTGAAAAGGGAAATCAAGAAAATGGAAGGTGTGAATATTAATGAGTGGAAATAGAAATCAAGGAAATGGAAAGTGTGAATATTAATGGTTGTGTTTCTGACCAAAGGAAATAAATGAGTGGAAAAAGAAGTCAAAGAAATGGAAAGTGTGAATATTAATGATATATTTAACCAAGGGAGAGAAATAAGTGGAAAGAGAAGTCAAGGAAATGGAAAGTGTGAATATTAATATTGTGTTTGACCAAAGGAAAGAAATGAGTAAAAAGAGAAATCAAAGAAATGGAAATAAGTAAAATGTTTATTATAAATTTGGCAAGTTATGAAGAAAATAAAAGGAAAAGAAGAGAAATAGAGTTAGTGATCCATAAAAAAAATATTTTAATGAAAAATTATAAAATATCACTCAATTGAACATAAACCTATAATTAGTGAAAACGAGTTTAAATTACAAAAAAAAATTCTCTTTAAGATAAGAGTTCAATACAATTATATTAAACTCCTTTTCCAATATATAATTTTAATTTATTTTAAAAAGAAAAAAAGGTTAATTACAAAAATATGACATGCAAACACATGACCTGTGTTATGTCTAATTTGCAAACATATGACCTGTGTTATATTTTTGACAAATAAGTGACACTAATTTTATATAAACTAGTTCCGAGCCTGCGCAATGTGCAAATAAATATTTATGTTTTATGAATAAATGCAAGACAACTAATTGACAATTATTAGAAATTTCTAAAAAGACCATATTTTAAAATGATTATAACCAAAAGTTACAACAATTAAAATAAAAAACTATGATATACTTGCGCATAAACTACAATAACTATTAGCAATTTTTAAAAAGGTGATTGAAACCAAAAGGTACAATGGTTAGCTATTAGAAATATTACCTGTAACGCTCCAAAAATTTAATTCAACTAATTAAATAACCTAAGGCGCTACTGCCACGTATAATACTTTAAAGTATTACACGCTAAGACTTTCTTTAAAAGATTTTGTTTATGTTGGACATTGCTACTCAATTTTAGATTATGAAATCATTCAATTAGATTATGGCAACAACTAGATTTAGCGGTGGAAAACAATTTATTAAAATCATATATAAAACTCTACTCCCTACAGAGCAGGCCAATTTTCTAAGAAACAAAACTTTATAAAAACATTCATTAATCTACTCTTAAAGATAGATCTTCATTTATAAAGCATATGGGCATTAACAAGCCCCATTAAAAGAATTACAATTTGTAAATAAATCTAATTCTCACTAAATAAATAGAAAAAAATAAATAAAATAACTAAACTACATCCACGCTCCTACTCACTTCACTTATCTATAAATTCTCTCAGAATCATCATAATCGCCCAAAACCCGAGTCAAGCATCATCACATCAATCATCATCAACAACAACAACATCAACCATAACAACTCAACAACATCAACATTATCCTCAATCATCTCATCGTCACCATCTTCATTAAAATAATACTTGTAAAAAGAACAAAACAATAAGAATGAGCCGAAGCTCAGTACACAGTATCACAATCATACACGAAGTGACACGCAAGCTTAACTAAATGCAATGCATCAATAATGGATTATTATCTTTTCTTTAAAGTAACATATAGCATGGAGTATTCAAACTCCGGACAACAAGGATAGCGCGGGAACCTGAGTAACGATCACGACACTCAGGGGGTTGATATAAGCAGCCTACATACTTATATCTCCTAGATGATATATCTGAAAACGAGAAATAATAGTCTCATCTAGGGTTCTCAACCGTTACCCGACTCTAGTTAAACTCAGTCCACAACATGAATATAGTTCATCATTCCCATAAACGTTGAACTAAACCATGAGATTTCCCTCCAAGTTCAAGCAAATGTTACGCCGATACCAATTACCCCATCGACTATCCGCCGTACCACTTATGAAAGTCATTGCCTCGCCTCCCTCAGTAACCATCTCAATCTCGTCTAGGTTCACCTTCCAATGGCTGCATTATAACAGGGGTGGCCTAAGCGCCTATAACTACCGTGCCCCCAATCTGAGCAAAATGCCGCTCCTTGGACCTGATATCGAACTGCCATCTCAGGGTAGAAATAGATTTAAACGGAAAAATAGACAACCAATTCAAACAATTATTAGGCCGAGTTTAAGTTCTTAGTCCGTTTAAGATGCCTATCCTAACATCCAACACGTAAGTTACTGCGTACCTTGAATAAAATCCAAACATAGCCTCGGAAGGAATTTTAGAAGATAATCCAGAAGATAAATTAGATTTCCACTTCTGTTAGGGAAAGAAATCGTATAAGAAACTAAACTAAACTAATCATCCACTTTCTCAAACTTTTATTAATCCTATTTGATCAGACACTAACTTGGAACCCCACTATGGCTGTGAAGATCGCCACACCAAAATATGGACAGTCCTTTGTCTGTCAAAGAATTTCTTTTCTCTTTATTTATAGTGTTTTATTACAAAAGCATCAACAAGGAATTCATATACCAAAAACATTCATTTTCCAAGTAAACACACATTTGAAACAACATATTCCCCATATTATTCAAAGATCATCCTAATTCATTCATCTAAGCTAATTATTAGCTATTGATCCATTTTAGCTTAACCTTAACCAAATTGATTAGAATTAGTTATTTGATTCATTTTCTAAGTCAAGTTGATTAAACTTAGACAATCTAATTCATTTTAGCTTAGTAAAGTTCATTAAGCTAAGTTGGACTTAGATTAATTACTAATTCATTATATATCTAAGATCATTGTCAATTCGAGCTTACATTAACTTAAACTTAGCCAAAATTCATCAAAGTTAAACAATCTAATCCACTTTGTTTCATTCAAGTTCATTTAGTCAAGTTGAACCTAGGTTTGCTAACTAAGTTCATTTTATAACTAATTTTTAGATTTAATCTAATTATTTGTTAAATTTATAAATCTACTTAACCCATGTTTAATTACATCAATTAACTCACTTAGCACACCAAATATCACTTATCTATCTTATTTTAGCTCAAAAAGATTCATTTACACTTAACAACAAACATTTAGAAAGCAAATACAAGTTTTGACTTTGTTTGGAAAATATATCAGCTGAAAAGAAGTAAAATTTAAGCATTGATACTTTTTGAATTTGTAAAAACTCAAAACATGAAAATTGTAGATCTCTTTTTAAGATTTCCAATGCAACTTGAATCACCTAAATACAAGATCGGATGAAAAAGTTATGAATAAATTACAAAACATCATCGCATTAGGGAATTTCGTATCCGAGGCTAACCAGACCTAGGTCACGACCGTGACTGTTGGAAAGTTGTTATAAAATGACTTCCACACTATGAATCACACCTGTGATTGTTGAGTTTCAAAGTTTTGTGACCAACCCAACCTAGCATGGCATGGATCATAGCCGTGATTGTGAGAAAGTTTGCAAAAAACCACTTCTGAGTTAAAAATCATGCCCATGATTGCCTAAAATTGTCTAACCCGAGCCTACCAAGGTCTTAATCATGCCCATGATTCATGGTTTCCCCTGAGTTACAAATTTTCTTGTTTTTCAAACTTCATTTTATCAAACTTTTACACATTCTAATTCAATCAAAACTTCATAAAAGCTATATATCACTCATATCAAGTCTAAACAACACTTCTACACTCATTCAACAACATCAAATAACTCCAACTACTTCAACAAAACTCAACTTCACTATTCATCATCTTCTTCATCACAACTCAACTTCCAACAACATTAATCCAATATATATAAATGTAAATAGCACTTCTAGTTCAATTCAAAATCAAAGCAATATATATAAACTCATAAACTATAAACAAAACAATATAAACCATATACTTACCTTTTGGAAGACATGAAACTTCTCTTCTTTCTTCTTGTTGGAGCTACTTCTACTTGGTTTCTCTTCTTCTATCTCATCTTCTAGTTTGATTTCTCCTTTTCTCTTCGAAATTGAGATTCATGTATTGAATTTTGATAGAGAAAGAGGAAGAATAAGAAGAAGGAAAGGAAGAAGAGAAAGAAAACGTAAATAATAAAAGAAAAGGAATGGTAGGAGAAGGAAAAAGTAAAAAGAAAAGATAGGGTTTATTTAGGATATTTTAGGATTTAAGTACAAGTTTAGAACTATCATATCAATATCTTTAGTTCTAGAAATATTTACGAAATGATTTTAGAACCATTAGGTTAGAAATTAAGAACTTAAAATAAGAACCTAATTTAGGAATCTATTTTAGATAAAAAGATATTTAATTTGAGTTTAGGTTTAAGAACTGATATTTTGATACAAGCAAATGAACTCAAATTTTACAAAGATTTAGGAATTTATATTTTGGCTATAGATTAAAGGTTTATGAATCCTCTAAACATTTTAATGACATGTTTAGAGATTTTAGGAATTTAAAATCTCAAATTCAACTTAATTATTTACTAATCTAATTATTTCAACTTGTCGAATTATATCATATGATTCATTTAACTTATCCAAATCTATCTAAACTCAGTTTCTAATATATATAGAGATTTTGGTCATTTCATTAACCCACTAAAAAAGAAAAAGACTATTAGAAATATTCAAATAGGTGACACTTGAAATAAAAAAAAGGTACAATAATTAGAATGAAAATGTATAATAATAGTAAATTAGAATGAATAAAAAAGCAATTTTTTTTAAAATGGTTAAAACCAAAAGATACAATGGTTAAAACAATATATATATGATATATTAGTTGATGAACTTCAACAATTATTAGAAATTTTTAAAGAGGTGGTTGGAACAAAAAGGTATAATGGTTAACTATTAAAAATTTTCAAAGAGGTAACACTTGAGATAAGAAAGTAAAATAGTTATAATGAAAAGGAAAAATAACAAAAATTAGGACAAAAAGGTACAATAATAAAACATTTTCTAATAAAATTAAATATAAAATTCAATTTTTTTATAAAAAATTAACAATATAAATATATCACTAAAAAAAGACCAAAAAAGTACATTATTAAGATTATAAAGGAACTATAATAACAAAGATAATAAACTATCATATTATATATGGATTTATTTTTGTGAATACAATATTAAAAGAACTATTAAATTTTTTTTGAAAGATTACCATAATTAACATTTTAACGATGTGAATAGATGAATTAATTATAATATTATACGTATTTATTATTTTCATTATATATTATGTGTTGGCACTATATGTAATCATTTAAATTATAGTATATATTAATTATGTTATATATTATATCTAATATTATGTGGAAAAAGTTGTAATCTTTTAATTTGTACAAATTTAATATTATATATCAAGAGTTATATCATTTAATACCATGTTATGCAAACATTACAATTCTTTCATGCAAAAATTAAAAGTCACAGTTCCTTTAACTATTATAAATTTTTTTTAACCACTGTAAAAAATTAAATAAAAGTAATTAACTGTAATTAATAAAAAGGCACAAGTAATAAAATAAAACATAATGAGTGATTAGATAACATTATTAAAAATATACAAATATCATAATATGTTGAAGATGTATAAAAGTAAAAATAATTATATCATGATAAATACAACACAATCACTACTATGTCTTTTCATATAACCTATATATATCAATATTCATGTCATATTTTAATAAAATAATATGCCATTTGAAAATGGCAGTCAAAACACCATAATTCAAGATTGCATGATATTACATCAATTATATAGCAGAAACAACTATTCCAAAAATTACATCCATGTCAAAAGACATGTCTCTTTAATAATCGGCATTATGTCTTTTGAAATTGCTTTAAAAGATTAGTACAATTAGTTTAAGCAATTATAAACACTTCAAAAAATAGTTTCTATGTTGATAGATTATTTACAAATCCAGAGTTTTGCGTGCAAGTTTCATTTATCTTGTATACCGAAATGATATTAAAATAAAAATTAAAAGAGAACACGAAAGAGTGTATAGATAACATTATGCCATTTACAAAAACATACAATAAAAGTGAGAATTTAAAAATTATAATACTTCTCTGTATAATTATTATGGGGATTTAAGGTAATGAATAAAAAAATTTGGCAATGAAGATTTCACATAAAAGATACATATAAGTGGAAAAAAAATAATATTGATGTTAACTAAAAATTACTAGAAACAAATAGTACTATTCTATTGTTTATGTTATTTTATATAATTTTTATAGAATGGATACAGTGTACCCTATGGAGTTCTCATACCAATAACATACTCTATGGAGCAAGTTCCAAAAACCTTATACTAAGAATCTCCCCATTGATTCTTAATACCCATCTGAAACAAACTCGGTCAAGTAGAGTTCAAGTGAATACCCTATACGACAAAATTACCCCTTTCACCCCTAGCTTTTACATAGATAATAATTTGGGTAAACAATCTTACATCTATACATCTCTTAATTTAAATTATAAAAAAGAAAAAAAATAAAATCCTTTTCTTATTGAATTATAAAAATTAATATAATCTTTGTTGACAAGCACATATGGAAAATGAGAAAAGAAAATCCAATGGATGATTGTTGTCTTTTACCAAAAATAAATAACTTAAAAAGGGATAATCTAATGAAAAGGGACAAGCAAATATATTATACGTGACGTATGAGATCGTATTGGTTAGTATCCAGCATGTAGGTGTAGATTTCTAGATTTTTGACCCTTAATCCACCCTGTATTACTCATAAAACCTGTAATTGTAAAATCCATAAAATATGGGATACACTGATACTTGTAAATTTTTTCACGACATTTTTTATAATATATATAAAATTCCAAGATAAAATTTCATTAACATACTTTCTATAAAAAAATTAGTAAGCATGCACATTTTCACTCCAGCTACCGGTAATTCTTTGCATTTAATTTCACATTCCTAGTTCATAGTTCTATATGCATACTGTTTGTACCAATACTATGAGCGATGACATTAAAATTGTTAGTTATTTACCATAATATTTGTATTTATTTTAAATTGTTTATGCGTTCATTAATTTTTCTTTTTTATATAACTTATAATTTAGAAATAGAGATATAATAACACTATTGTCATCGATTAATAATTGCTATAAGGTATGTATGGAATAGCCTATAATTCATACCTTGCGTGTATTAGCATATAGGTTTTGTGATGTGGGAATATATCATAGAGACGATATACCATACCATAACTATAGAAATAAGTTATGAAAAATTGTAATTGCAATCTCTTGTGGATTTATTATCCACATGGAACCTAAGCATAACCAATCTGGTGAAAGATGAATATAGAAAATTTGAACTGGGTTCTATAAATAATGCATATGCAAAACATAACATAATTAGTAGCACACCGAGGTTGGATCTAATGTAGCCTCCGATGTTTAAGTCAACAAACATATTTTTTCAAAGATAATTAATGAGTATAGTGATGGGAGTCCAAGCGACATCATTTTCATGAAAAGAAGAAGGTTACTTATAGTTTATTGATGCTCGACGATCAGGTATGTTATGGAATTATGAGCGAGTGGACAATTAGTAACAGTTATGGTGGATATAGGGCAAACCTACTAATCTACATTCACACAAGTTAGGCTCGATCACTAAACTTGGATTGAGAGACCTATGGTCAATATTATACCATCAACAAGTACAATATCATATAAAATACAAGAGATAATAACGCTAGCCATAAAAAAAAAAAAATGAAAGCTTAGCTACTATAAAATTAATATAATAAAAAGAAAGAAATGACCCGTTTAAATTAAATGATGTTGAATTAATAGCAACTCTATATAATCACTTTTAATCAATCCATGCTATATTTTATACTTCCATTTTTCATATCCTATCTTGAAATATACTAAGCTTAAGGGAAATATTAAAAAAAAAAAGAATAAATGCCTCTATATGGTTGGAAAGATATAAAACAGGACAAAATGATTACAACTTCTGCAGGCATGCCAGAGGGGGGGAAAAAACTTCAAAACTAGATAAATTTCACTAAAAAAACAAAGTATTTTAAATACAAATTCTTAAATCCCAGTTAATGACCTACCAATATGGGCCTCATAAAAAACCTGTAAATTAAGGCCCAAAAAAACAGCACCTAAAAGCCCTGTCTCTCCCTCTCTAGTCTGTGCGTGTATGCATACATAAATCAAAAGGGAACAGATTTTAGGTTTAGGGTTTTTCCTTTCCTGTGTTACCTTCTTCAACGTAGCCGCTTGCCGAGTAGCCGGACAAATCTCTCTTCAGCAATCATGGGGTAAGAGTCTTCAATTCACCTTCGATCTTTTTCTTTTCTTCTCGAATTTCATATACGATGATTTGTCCTATGTTCTCGAATATTCATACAACGTGTTATAGATTTTAGGCTTGTGATTGTTTTCTGTTCTATGGCGACGATTGAGAATGGGCGAAAAATTATTAAATAGTTTCTGGTTTTTACTACAGAAACTTGTAGCGTCTATATCAAGTCCAGTTGAAATTGTTTTGATAGGACAATCTATAGTACTGTGATGATATATCTGGGTATTTCTCTCGGTCATTTTTCAATGTCGAACTGGGTTGTTGGATTTGAGATACTATCTATGTCAATAATCAAGACGGTTGTCTTATTTGTGCAACCCCCCTGCCAAAAAAAAAAAAATCCACATCTTTTGAACTCAAGCTCATTGATGCCGTAATCTTCTTGTGTTAATACTTAGTTTTAGTTAGGCTATTGATTCTCTTTTTTGGCCCCCCTCATTATGATAATCTCTGCATTTTGTGATGAGTTGAGAACATGGTGTCTAATTGAACGTGGTTTCTTTGACGCTTTTGCATTGTTCTTTGACTAGAACTACTGATGGGGGTAATTTGCTCACTATAGAGGATCTTGATCTAAATTTAATGGCCTTGCAGGAAGACAAGGGGAATGGGAGCTGGACGCAAGTTGAAGTCCCACCGTAGGAGGCAAAGGTGGGCCGATAAGGCATATAAGAAGTCTCACCTTGGAAATGAGTGGAAGAAACCTTTTGCTGGTTCTTCTCATGCCAAGGGCATTGTTCTTGAAAAGATGTAAGCTATTGTGTATTGGACAGGTCATCCCCCACCAGCCACCCCAACCCTCCCCTTCCCTTTGGTATTGTAAATTTATCATTTTAGCTGTTGATGTTAGATGATATAACTAAATTATGGTTGCATGTAGTGGTATTGAAGCCAAACAGCCAAACTCTGCTATTAGAAAGTGTGCTAGAGTCCAACTTATCAAAAATGGGAAGAAGATTGCTGCATTTGTTCCCAACGATGGTTGCTTAAACTACATTGAGGAAAACGTAAGCATTCAATCTATTGATATCAAATTAATTTTCTTTTTAAGGTTGTTTTTTGTCACCAATCATTAACGTCATGTTTGATTGATGTAGGATGAAGTTTTGATCGCTGGATTTGGTCGTAAGGGTCATGCTGTCGGAGATATTCCTGGAGTTCGTTTCAAGGTTGTTAAGGTGTCAGGTGTTTCACTCTTAGCTCTTTTCAAAGAAAAGAAGGAAAAGCCTAGGTCTTAGGATTTTTTTTTTTTTTTTGGGTGCTGAGGCTTGTTCCTATGAGGAATTGATAGTGTTGAACCTAATTTTAGACATTGGAAAATTATGTCAACAATTTTAATTTTGTTAAGAGTTATTACATGTTGTTCTATTGTTTTTTTATGTGACTTTAGATGATCGTGTTTCTCTGCATTTCTAGAAACTTTCTATTTGGTGTCCACATCATACTAAATCATTGAATAGACTAAAGTAGTTATTTAGGAACTAGTGAAAATTTTATTATTCATTTAGTTCATGATTAGGGCAAAAAAAAAAAAAAAAAAAAAGGTTCATGATTCTCCTTGCGAAAAATTTTTGCTCCCAAAACATTAATTTCCATGTTGGACAATGAAAAAAATTTCGCTTTGCCTTCCTGACTGCACTTCTTGCCCTTTTGACTTGACTTTATGTTTAGTAAGAAATTCAAATTATAAATGCTAATGTTAAAATGCAACAAAGAAATGCAATTTTTCCCATTGTCCTTGAGGATGCATTTCACATTAACTTAGTAATCTGGCAATTTTGTATTGTAAGATTTATTTGTGATACAAGTGGTAATATTAATTGAAAGTTACTATGTTGCTTAAGGGGATCTAATAATATTTTGAGCTTTAAGTTGTAAGCCTGCATCCATAGGGATGGATGATTTAACCTAACATTAAAATTTTAAATATAAGATGGACTCCTATATAATTTATTAATGGTATAGAATTGTTTATCATATAGGTAAACCTAAATTAAAACCAAAATTATTTAGGTTATTGAGTGTGCCTTTAAGAATTTTTTTTCCCCACATTAGGGTAGGGTGAGAGGTGGAAAAAGAACAAGTTGATATGCTTAAGGGATTGACAAGCATAATATACATTGTGAGCCTATTTTATGGAAAGAAAATCTAATTCTTTTCTTGTGTAGAAATTATTATTTGATTTTTATTTATATATGATTTGTATCTATATCCACAAACCTGTTTATAAGTAAAAATATATATATATTTTTTTTATTTATATTCATTTCTTGACCAAGAGTCTACTTATAAATACTTCATAAGCGGAAAAATAAAAGATAAAAAATCCTAGACTTATCTTTTTTTCACAATGGGTTCCAGTGCCCTTGCATATTTGTAGACATAGTGCTTTATTTTTACACTTGTAATACTAGGGCCACTAGTATATAGAAACTAGAATATGAGCTAGGGTTTGGTTGAGCCAGTCAAAAAGGATGAAACACCATGTCTTGCATACTTTGTTGTTGGATTAGCTAGAGTGCTTGGCTGAGCAAGAAAAATGAGTTAGATTTAAACAATGATGTGTAATGGGTTGGACAAAGTATAGTGGTCCAAGAAGATAATAAGGACCATAACTCACATTTTAATTATGAGCAGCCGTAGGCCCCAATGTTAGAATGTTATTTATGTAATAATAAGCCTAGAGAATATTTCTAGAATTTACATAACTACCTTGATAAGATGGCAAGTATTACACGTGCCATCATCAAGTAACTTTTTTATTTACAGATAATGTTTCGCTAACTTAGAATGATCCTTTAACAGATTTTTGTGCTTGTTGCTTTCCTTTGAACTGATGAAACTTTCCAACTTCAACTTTTATAAAAAGTCCTTCAAATATGGTTGTTACCATTCTTGAATTTGCCGAATGTTATGGAATATCTTTTCATCTAAATTTTCTTAAAGATTTGATCGTAAAGTTATGATTAGATAAATTTGAAAATATATCTAATATGTGGAGCTAAGTCTTCAATCTGTATAATTGAAACATCCAAAGTAGCTCATATCGTTTCGTCAATGCTTTCTACCAAGCCTTTACCTATATGATACCACACTTTTGCCAAGCTTCCCTTGATTCTCTAGCAGGCTTCAGCCGAGCTTTTCCTAGGCTTCTAACAAACTTATTTTTAAAGTTCCCTTTAAGTTTTCTTCTATAACTTCTCCTCTTCAAAAAGTCTATCAAGCTTTCGCTTTCTCCAACTTTTAATCTAATTAGCGTCGTAAAGTTTTGCTTATTTACATTTAAAAATTTGTTACATTGCACATGATCTAATGATTTGTTATTATCAAGACATTCTTGAAGAATCTAATATTATCCCCCTTTTCAAAATGACAAAGAATCACAAAAAGGCAAATTGTTATAGGAATTTAGAATATTTGAGAAGGGTAATTATCACATTACCTACTTGGATTTTGTTTATTTTAAAATTAAATACCTAAAGTTTAAAAGTGTATTTATTATTTAGATTTTACCCATTTTTGCAAAAAAAAAAAAAAAACCACCTTAATTGTATGAAGCTTTATAATTAGTTGCCTAAATTTAACCTATTTTTACCATTAACCACCTTATTTAGGTCCATAACCAACCTAGTAAACTAACATTTTTAAACATCATATAATAGCATAAAATTCAAGTACCAAGTAGGATATTTAACCTTGTAAAAAATTTGATTTATGAAAAAACCACAAATTTCTACTGACTGATTTGTGCATAAGTTCAAATTACTTCAATTACTATAGTTCAGATCAATAAATAGATTGATGAAATTATTGTAATTAGATTCTTCGTATTTATGATCACACATTCATATTATCTATTAGCAAGTTCACTAATAATTTCCACCTTAATAGAGTAACTCACGAAATATAACATTATTACTTCTTTCTTTCTATACTTATTTCTCCTCTTTGCTTTTGTAATTTCAATGTTTCCATATCTCTCTTTTCTTTGATTATATGAACGTGTGTATGAGATGAGGGCGAACATATAAAAGCATGTAATAAAAATGATGGTAAAAAGCTACAAAGTGAGATATTATAAAAACAATGGTAAATTGCACGGTCTTCCCTAAAAACTTTAAAATCGCACGAATCTCCATGTTTCTTAAAAGTCAGCACTTATACTCTAAAACAAGTAAATTAGGCAAATCGCTCCTGAAAACTTTAAAACTTGCATGGACCCCATTTTTTCAAAATTCAACATTTACATTACTAAAAAATGACATGATGATAATATGTAAATTTTACTAAGTTTGTATTAGCATGTCATTACATATTATGTTTAATAAAAATACTTTTTAAATATATTTTAAATTTATTTATTATAGTTTTTTACAAATTATTTTTTGAATAAAAAAAGGTTAATTATCATTTTTCTTATTCTAAAACTTTAGTATAAAATAAATATAATATAAATTTTTTCATTAGAATTGCACTTTAAATGATAATCGGAGGGTAAAAAAGAAATAGAAAAATTTTCATTCTTTAATATTTAAATTTTTTAAATGTTTTTTGAAACCTTTATTAATTAAATATATTATATGTAATGGCACGTTAAACCAAATAAACACCATTTACATATTATCATTGAGTCAGATTTTTAGGGGTGTACTTATTGACTTTTGAAAAAAAAAATGGAGGTTTATGCAATTTTCAAAGCTTATAAGATATATGGTGCAACTTGAAAGTTCTCAAGGGAGGTACATACAATTTACTCTAAAAACAAAACACAATAATCAATATTATGATAAATTAGCCTTCTATTTAATAATCTATATAACTGTCACCACTAATTTAAATATATATACATGTCTTTTTTTTCCCTTTTGCCATTACATCAAGAAGGAAGGATTCGAACTTGGTCAAATCCACTATAAAAACTAATGCAATTAGACTATGAGGTTATTGATCACACTTTAATAGAAATTCCACGCTTTTTTCATTAATTTTATAGGACCGGTCCTATTGGTTATTTAACGGATCAGATTTACATCCAACCGTGATCACCTCAAAAAAATAATTAATATATAAATTATTATATTTATTTTAATAGATGAATTATTAATTAAATAATTTTATTAACAGTACTATAGAAGTGGTCTTAGTATAAACATTGAAAAACCTACAAAAGAATTCCATAACAAATAATTTCATTTACCCCATTTGTCAAATGATCACAAACTAAAAACCTATTTCAACCATTTAAAAAAAATTACCTATCACCTAGTAATCAAATACCACAAATTTTGGAAAATAAAAACATCACATTGCAAGTGAGATGACATTAAGTTGACTATTAAGGTAAGCTTACACCAAACATTATACCTTAATGACACTTCTAGTGCTAATTAAGCGAGATTTAAAGAAAAACTAATATCTCTCCCTTCATTTAATTTGCTCTTTGTGCAATAATTTGCTTATATATATATAGGAGTTGAGCAGGTCATTAAGTATTATTTGCTATTCTTTTATAAGACACTACTTGTCATGCCCTAAGGGTACACTCGTAGTAACATACAATCCACTATGTATTCAATAACTAGTTATATCCTCAGAGTTGACATATTTTTTAAATAAACAGGATTTTTTAGTTGCATTAATAAGAAATAACAAATACATATAAGCCATGATTTAGTAAGATAACGACATCACAAGTCTTGAATATTATAATATTACAGATCATATTCCTATTCCATAACTCTCCAAATATATAAATTGATATTTCATATACTAACTATTTTATAATTAGGAAATAAAAACAAACAACTTATCCCAAATATCCCATATTCCTTCCAACTTCCATATCTTATCAGAGTCATGCTCCTGGAAGAAATGAGCCAATGTCGTAGAATAGGCCTGAAAGGTCTTTAGGAGTGTGAGCGAAATCACGGGCTCAGTAAATAACCAGATATATTACACATCAAGCAAGTTCATTAACAATCATATGTAGTGTAACAATTAAACAAATGCCCAAATACAAGTCTAGATGATCTAGAATCCAAATGGTAAGAGATTTACGCCCTCCTACCAAGTTTGAAGGACCATTACTTAATAACCTACCTGCCTAGAAGAAACTAAGTATATAAGAAAATTAATGATTTCTTGTTTTAGGTTATCATTCTAATTTAAGGATATTTTAACTGATCATTTCCTGCATCAATACTTATAAACTCCTTAAATATTAAGAATTTCAAAGTGATATCATAGGCGGTGCCCTTCATTGCTACTTATTTACGTGAAATTAACGGAACAAAGATAATCTTGTGTAGAACTATAAATCTTTCGTATAGAAAAAAACCAAGCATTAATAGGGAACCGAAATGCTAATATGTAGCAGGTTGTCATACTTTTAAGATATGCAATAATGTAGTTTGTATAATGTATATTAGTTCCATTATAGCTAATATTTTTTAATCAGACTTAAGGTGATCATACATTACACACCAATATATATCATGCCTTTCTCAAGTCATTAAATAATTTGTATTATTACTTTTATTATCTTAGTTTGTTAACACAAACAAACAACTCATATCATATACTCAACAAACTTCCTCATCAACCATACTATTATATTTGCATTACATATACCATTAATTACAAACACAAACAATGTAATAGATTTGAGTTACTCACCTGCTCATGATGATAAGTCATAATAGTCATAATAAAAATCCACGAATTGATTAATATCACCTATCGGATGAATAAATATTCATTAATCAAATATATATCAGTATAAATAAATCCTATTGGTTGTTTAAGTGTCCTAAAATTGGTTTTTATCTTTTTTAGCTCTATATTATCCATTAGAAGTTATTATTTACTGATAACTAATAGTTTTAAAATATTTCATTTTTATCGGATAATTGTAGAGTTTATGTTCAATAATTTAGTATTTTACTATTACTATCATTATTATTTTTATATCGTTCTTTAGTTTGATTACCTTATGGTCACTTATATTTATTTTTTATAGTGTTTTTTTTTTTATCTCATTTCATGTTAGTATCTGCTATTTGTGGAATTCACTTATTCTTAATTATATCTTATCATATTTTTCATTCTTATTACTTACTTATATAGAATAATTATTGAGCAATAATTCATAATCTAATCTTCTGTTTAATATAACAAAAGTGTTTCTTATTTGTAACGGTTACCAAAGTTTAACACTAAATAAACATTTAATCATACTATTCTTAAAATATTTATATTTTTTATTAAATTTTATCTTCTGTTTTCTTTCTCTCTCTTTTTTTAATATATATATATATATATATTATATGTTAGGATGAAACGAATTTCATCTAGGGCTAAATTTGCATGTATGCCGGCAATCAACGCCACTGATGTTGAATCTTAGGCTGCCAGCATTTGGACGTGTCAGAATTTACATAACTTTGTTCCAGTGCGAGTTAGCTCGAAGGCCACCAGCTTATCCCACATACGCCACCGTGCATAGTTTTAGTGTACATACTGTTCATTGTCTTCTTCATTTTTCTGTTTCATTTTTCAAAGTTTTTCTCATCCTATATGTATTACACTTACATGTTTAATTATTTTTAGTGTTTTTTCATGATCCTCAGCTATTATTCGTGACATATTAACGCATATATCATCTCATAATCATCATAATATATGATTTCCTAACTTCTTTACATGTCATGATGCATAAATAAAGTTTTAGAGTTATATATTACCTTGTTTGGAGCTATTATGGAGATGTTAAACCCCCTCCAGACTTGATACGAACCTAAGTTTAATAAGAACATTGTTTAAGCTAGTATTTAATACATAAACTAACTTAAAACGAATTCACTTACCTTACTTTGTTTACTTCCTAAGCTTATATTTGTATCTTGATAAAGCTTGTTTATATGGAGTTGTGTTTATGTTGTTGTTTTAGGTTGTTAGTATTTTATGGTGCAAATAAGAGGTGGATATGGCTGCTCATAATGTGTTTAAATGTTTTGTTCTTTTGTTCACTAAAGTAACATGTTTTATAGGCAAAAAGGAAGCAGCAGCTTCAACAAATTTTTGTCAAAGAAAAAGAGAATTATCCATCGAAAATCGAACTTGTGTTGCATGATATTTGTTGCATTAAATGAGATGCTATTTGGGCAATTTTAATTGGCTTTTACATCTCTTTCTCTTGACTTTTATCACCCTATTTAATCTTATTTATTTGCAAACTTTGGCTGGAGATTTTGGAACAATTTCAGTCATATATTGCATGCATTTCCACCAAAAATGTATAACAAAAATTATAGTTTTATTTATTTCATTAATTATTTTAGTTTTAGGATAGTTTATCAAGCTAAACGGGTATATTTATATAAGTTATTTAGGAGTTCTGTCTCCAAAAATTTATTTAAAACTTCTACAAATTTTCTAGATTATCTTTGAGTTCAATTTGAGTTTAAATTTTACACGATTAATTATTTTTAGAGATTTACCTCACGCGATTAGGGTTTTCTAAGCTTAATAACCAATTTTGGTTTCAGTCTCTAAAAGCTTCAGAATTCTCTAACTAGAATAATGGTGTAATTCAAATATTTATTTGAAGTCTAGATTGTTATTTATAAATCTATTTTTTTCCCATTGTGTGTATATAACTCTAACGATTCATCCTTAAATTATCATTTCTTAACTATAAGCTTTATTGATTATTTACTTTTTTATGCATTTGAAGTCTTATCTTAATTATTTATGTATTTTGATTTTTCAAATACCTATTATAAAATATTGTCTTTGTTATTTGTTACTATCTAGGGAACTTCGTTTTAGGGTTTGAAGTTATATATAGATTCATTACTACTCATAGTTTATTCTAGGGTCTTTGTTGATTCCTACATTGACCTTTTATTTTTATATTTGCATTTCTATTTATTTTTATTATTATGAAAATTCTTGAGTTTTACACTACTCAAGAGTTTGTTGAGTGTTTTGATGAATATAATTTGTGGCTTATGCATAAACTTATATTCGGTGAAAAGCCACAACTTAGAGAGTGTTTGTGTAAAAGTGGTGTGGTGGTGGTAATTGTGTATAGCTCAGAGTGAATATATATTTGCTGATCAATAAAATGTGGTTTGAAGTCTTCAATTAGGCATTTATTTGATAACTGTGGAGAGTGAGGAACGAATGTTAAATCCAAAATTGTTTTCTCTTTCCTATCTCTTTTAATTATTGTACTTTATATTATTCCCTTAACCACCCATGTTGAATTTAGCCTAGTAATGTTCTATTAGCTCTCTTCATGTTTCTTGATATTGTATTGGATCTATGTGTGACTTTCTTTACTTGAAAAGTGGTATTAGCTTACTCGAGACTTCTAAAGTAAAATAACTAGAGTTTGATTATCTAGGTTTTCTTCCTCAATAATAATGGGATATCTTTAAGATGCGATTAAGTGGTTTTCTCTCTGATTTGCTAAAGTCATTTCTTCCAAAATCAGTAACTTTAGACAACAATCCATGACAATTGTTCTATAAAGCTAGCAATATCTTGTAGAAAGAGAAAAGTTCATTCCTAATCATCTAATTACATCTATCTATCCATTTCCTTTAAAAAGAGAATTTTGATGTTGACTAAGTTTTAAAATTATGATTAATATCCATTATAATTGTTTACCTTTGATAAAGATTGAAATATTCAAACTAATTATGTGTCGATAATTCAATTGATTTTTTGCATTTTGAGAAAGATTTTTTTTCTTTTAATTGTAATGAACTTCTACCATTATTTGTTGAACATCATTCATTTTTTATTTCAATAACCCTTGACTTCCTTATATGATAAATTCTTTCGAAACTATAGATATGTTAAAATTGTAACCAATGTCTTGCCATTTCATATCTATGTAATAAATTATAAACTAAACTTTCTTTATATATAACATTATATTAGATATTACTTAGAGTTCTAAAATTAAGTATAACATATATTTACCATAAATAACATTTATTTCTATATAAAACTTCCTAATAGTAAGAAAAGTTCAACACAATGTGAATATTAAATAAATTTAAATAAGTGATTTGATAAACTTCTTACTTAACATCTCCAAGTAAGCTAAGTTGATAATAAAGTAAACCTAAAAAATGACCCTATGGAAATTGATGAGTACTCCCTGTTAAGTAAATTGTATCTTATTAAAACATAATCGGAATGTTGTTTCAAAGGTTAAGCTAAATTATAATAGTAAAAAAATAACTAGGTAATGTTGGATGCATAGATTTGGTTCTAGAATTTTCACCACCCATTTACATAGATCCATACAAATTTAAGTGGACCTCATATTTTAAAGATTAGGGTAAATAAAAGTTGTTTTATATATAGCCTTAACATCAACACCAAATACAATTATAAATTCTATAATGGTAAGAAAAATAACCAGCTAAAGTGGGATGCATGCATAGATTTAGTTCCCGAATTTTGACCTTCATTTATATAGTTCTTTAAGAATCTAATTGGCACTGCACTCCTTTCATTTCACTAGGTTGTCACAAATCGTCGCATATCTCTTCTTTATGATTTCCTTTTCCTAACAAAAAGAGACGTTAACATAATCACAAGCAAATATTATTCTATTTTCTCATTGTTGTTTTAATCTTTATAACTTTATTTTATAATTATTCTAAGCAATATAAACAATAATAGATGTCAAATTATTATTTAATGTGATCTCTACTTTTAAGTATAAATTTTTGTATGGAAAAAACAATAGCATAAATTAACATTATAAAGGGAAGAATAATTTAAATCTTCCTAACTTTATGTAGCAAATACAATGCTAGCAAGTGAAAGAGAATTTCCAAATGAAATTTCCACTGCTAAGATAATGTTAGTTATTTATAATGATTCATAGGTTATTGGTTAGAGTTGAAAATTATCTTATTTTTTGTTACATTTTATTTTTTTTTCTTAAAACTTATTATGGAGTTTTATGTTGTTAATGTGATTGCTATTACATATCTCTTGGTATCCCAATCTTGGTTTTGATTTAGATTTAATTATACCAATATAACATGTAATATAATTGTTTCTTTTCCAGTTGGTTTATAATACACCGCTTCATGCTATTGAATTATATAATATGGATTGCATGGAATTTATAATTTATAATTAACTTTCTATCAATGCGTCTATCAATCATATTTAATTAGCCATAGTGATTAGAAATTATTAATAATGAAAGCTATCCAAAATTATGTACAGTTTTTTCTTAACCAAAGATTAAATAAACCAAAATCCATAAATATTGGCATACTCATGTTAGATAACTGACTCATTTTTGTTGCTACACAATATCTCTAAGGGTTACTAATTTAACAGTTATTACTTCCATTGTTACTCATAAATTATGTTAATTCAATTATTGATTATTACAATTCATATTATGTTTTAATTTGCTTATCAGGTTTGGAATATACTATTATCTAAAAATATTTTTAAATGATGATTAATAAGTTCAAAAAGGAAAAAAAATTATTCTTTTTTCCATAAATAATTATATCCTTTCTAAAATAGGATGATATTTTTTTAAGCTAAGAAAAACACATGGAGTACAAATTAAAATTGTATACAAGAAAGAAATGGACAATAAATCTACAAATAATTGATGTAAACTGACAAATGTCTTAATCACAACTTATGCCCAAAGCTTTGTTTACTTTGTGATTATAAATATATGAGTGGTTTCATTATTAATTGGGTTTTATGATAAAGAGACTTTATGACAAAACAAATTTGATTTTATGTTTTAATATATATAAGATTAATATATTAATTTAGATGTATTTCTACAATCGCATGTTATTTTCGACATATCTGGATACATAATTTATTGTTGGATTAGCAATATCTTATTTTAGTAGCTTAGTATATTTTTAGTTAGATTAGTTTAGGAAGAAGTGTTTTGCACTTAAGAGTGGCTTAAAATTAATAAATTTGGATTGTTTATATATATATATATATATATCTCACTCATATGAGCATGTTAGGTGGTTTTATTTGATTGGAAGATTTATTATTAAATTGTAGGAGGAACTCTTTCTATTTTGATTAATTTAAAAGTTATTGTTTCCTAGTTTAGTATAGATTCAAAGTTATGCAAGTCCAATTGATTCCATCTTATTTAAAATTTAAAAAAAAAAACTAAAGTTATCTTGATAAAATGGTTTGTCGTACTGTGATACATATAAGTAGTTTTGACTATAATGTAGAGTCGGGTTATTGTAATTTGCAATTGAGATATCCTTATATAACTAGTAAAAACAATCTTCCCATACCCTTGATAGGTTGTTCATTTGTTGATTTGGATTAAATAAAATCCAACAAAAGGGTTCGTAATGCTATGATACATCTAGGTATTTATTACGTGGAATTGAGTTGTCAAATTTTGGACAACCTTATATAGGTAGTCAATGTCACGACCCTAAAGGAAACTTAGGAGGATTAACCTATAGTTATCATACCACGTGCGTATCCGTAATATGATAACCATATTGCAAGTCAAAGATAGTAAAACTCTATTCAATATTTGCTATACAAGTTTTAATTGTATAAAAATATTTTAATAATCAAGGAAATGCGGATTTCCACGGTCCACTAGAACCGCAATGAATCATTACATTTTTCAAACTTTAAACTATTATAGAACTAATCAAATTCATAATCTAAACTTATTATATATAACACAAAATCTCAACTAACTATATTATATAATTAATTTTTATTTCAAACCCGTCTTCTATCTTCAAGGAATCTTCTCTACATAGTCTTAACCCGTTCTCGATGCTTTAGTTATTCATGCGCAAAAACTATAGGGGCGTGAGCGAAATCATAGCTCAGTGAATAATATGACCAAACCACACATTACACAAATGTCAAGCGAATATTATTAGCAAATATATGTAATGCAATACTCAATCATATGATATGCATAGTTTGGATGACTGAAATCCAAACTAATAGAGATTTACGCCATCTCTTGAGAGTTGAAAAACCAGCTCAAGTCATTCACGCTTAGAAGAAACAAAGAACTAAGGAGGAAGAAATTCTTTTCATTTTTATATCTATATACATATATGTAACATAATCTCCACTTCACTTTAGAATAGAGAAACTCCACTAAGTGTTAACATTTTTTATCGACACCATAGGTGACATCCTTCGTTGCCTGTTTAGTTCCTACGAAATCAGAAGAGCAGTGATAACCTTTCTTGTAGAACTAGATATTGATTTTATTTACTGGAAAAACTCAAAGTTAGAATTGAAATGCTAATACATGGTGTGAATACCATGATAGTGCAAATTATATTGTTGTGTAATGCATGATCTTTTAATTAAATAATTGGATACTATTAAATCCATTTATTTAAAGTGGCCAATCAATTAGTAAACATTCATCAACAACAACTCAATCATTACAATAAATGTGTGTTCACTTTTATTTTAGTAAGTTATCAACCAAGACAATAACCAAACAACTGACAAATTCCCAATCCCCATACATAGCTGATCGTTGTAGAAAGCATTAAAGTAGAGCATTGAATCAGCAACATATCTTCCCAACATATCAAAGATGTCAACAAGTTGGAGAAGTACAACATTTCTTGTAAGGTAATAGAAACAAAGGATCTGTCAATCTAAAGAAGGCCTTAGCCTTTAGAAAATGTCCCGCATATTCTCGCATGGTTTTCAATACTTACTCACCATTTGACCAATAATGGGATTGGAAATACTAATATAGATGTTGTGAAATGCAATCAAACCCTTTCCGACCTTTAAGGCCCTTATGAGCATTTTTTTAAGGTCAAGTTTCACCTTGTTGTGTAGTTGAAAGTTTGAGCCTCTTGGACACGACATAACTCTTATATCAATCCATGTACTTAGAAGCAAAGATACTATTTATTGAGTACTAAATCGTAAAAATATGATTGATCAATCTACAAGCGTATATCCTAGAAGGTACCACCTTTCAACTATCCAAGAAGAATTATGTTTGGTTCTCTTAAGAGCTATTAAACTTATAAAGAACACTTTTCTTATGAGCACCAATAAGTCAATTCTTTATTACAACTTTCGATTCCTTGTAGAAACCAGAATATGGGTTTTTGACCTTTTTAGCTTTCTTAGGAATAATTATCGAAGTTATTATTGGCAGGTGTTAAGATATATGTTGAAGAAGATAAAGCAAAAAGAATTCTAAAAGAGAAGATGGGAAACTAGAATGTCTTTGGACTTAGGTTATTTTACTTAGCTTCATTGTTGGATTTCCAAAGTTTGAGAATAAGTCCTTGAAGAAAGGGAAACACAAAGGAGGAATTGGAGAAGAATGTAGAATAACTTGAGAAGCTGGTTAAAGATTGCCATGATAATGAAGTTGATTTTCGTGGTATCAATGTAGCCTAGTTTTGATTTTGTTGGCGAAACATGAGGAAAAGAAGGAAATGTAGAACTGAGAATGATGTAGAAAAGATAAAAACCTAAGAAAACTTGTCTAAATTAGTATTTAGAAAGTGGACTTTGAATTGCAAATGTCAAAAGGATGGCAAGGAAAGGTTAAAATTTTATCGTAACCAAGCCAAATGGCCACGTCACAAGAATATTACTTGCATTGTCTTCAATTCCTCGAGAATTAGTTCTATCTTATGTAAAAGAAAGGATAATTTGGCTATCAGGCTATGTGATGAAATTCAATCGCATATGTGTTTGGAATATGGTCTTGAGTAGGGATACAATTAGGTAGGTTATTATGGGGGATGCAATCTACTCAACCCACTGAAAACCCCAGTGTTTTGGAACAATTTTGTTAATCCTATAAGATTTAGGATCAAGTCATAGCTCATAATAATGACTCGATAAGAACCTCAATCCACCAAAATTTAATATAATTTAAAAAAAATAATAAATAAAACTTCAATTTAAAACCTAACCCTAAGAAATAGAATCTTCACTCTCTCTGTCTCTCTTTGTCTACCTACTTGTTCGCTAAGGTCTTACACTCGCCGCTTATTTTTCTCCATCTCGCTCAATTCTACCATATAGAGTCCTCCTGCTTCTCTCTCTTATTTTATTATCTATAATTTGATCTTCATAACTAGTTGTTAGATAACTTCCGATTTGTATGGATATTATCTTCAATATTTGTTATCATTTAAGTGTTGGATCATATATGGATTTTTGTGGAATCGATTTAGTGTTCATATGGTTGCTGATTTGTTTTTTTTTTTTTTTTTTGGTAAGTAGCTGCTGATTTGTTGCAAGAAATCAAAGTGACCCCTTCAAGGAGCAATGATTCTATCAAGTAAATGACCTTGTCTTTTGGGGACAATATGAGAAATAAAAAGATAGATTTTTGTATAGAAACTGATTCATTATTAATCACCATTTTAGAGCAATGATCTATTTCTACACACTGATTTTTGGGATACAAAAAAGGTAGAAATTGAGAAAAGTTAATATTTATATACCACAATTAACTGAGACTTGAATATCATATTTTAAATAGTGAGTCAAACCCAAAACCTTATAGGAGTGTGCTTGGGTATAGTAACAATAACACTGAGATTTAGATTGGGTTTAAAGGACTTTATAGGAAAATAGGTAGATTTGGATCTTATGTAACCCATGTTGCATCCTCGTTCTAAGAATTAGATGATTGCAGTGAAGCTCATGATGTGAATCAAGAGGAGAAGCAAGCAACTGAAATTCACAGGAAGAAACGACTGTATTTTAATAAGCTTAACCGCATTGACATTTTTGCTTCCTGGTTGAGATTTGCACTTTTTCTGAACTGCAGATTACCCACAAAGGCTAGGATAATAAACTAATTTATGGCATTGCCATTTGCCAACTCCAATGAAAAAATCGTTGCTGCACTCTGGAACAAACTATATAGAAGCTTCCACAAGCAATGGCAGACCCTAAATTTGGTAATTAATACCTTCCAAAGCAGTCTCTAATAAACCACGGTCGAAAGGCAGAGAAAATAATGGAGAACACTGGCTAAGTAGACTTGTAAACTAGCTAAAGTGATGGAGAAACTAAAGTTGTCATAACACTAAAATTGCTACATTCAACAGCAAATTTATCATGAGAAACTTGGCAATCATTAGCTTTCACGACAATGATCTTTCCATCAGTGCATTACCAATGTTCCTCAAACATGAGCAGTTCTGTCCAAGGATCCTGTCACATGCCAGCGCCTAATAGTTTGTACAGAAGTTGACCCCTGCAAGCTAATAACAAAGAGCAAGAAATCTACTAATTTAATAAAAATTTGAGGGTCCAGCTTAGGTTTCGTTAATTTAGAGTGAAACTTTTCAGCTAAAAGAGTTTCAAGTGACACAATCATGCCCAATTCTGCATCAACATGTTGATTTTAAACATTTAACACGCTAATAAATCTACTTGTACAAGCAACCAAAAGCCGAAAAAAAGACTACCCAAATAATAGCAGTCCCCTCCAGATCTTCCATGGCTTTCTGAGATAATTTTTTCCCACTGTGTGATCTGCTGGTATAGGTACTATAAAGAAGAAGCAACTATAAATTCTTCTTCCAGAATATGCTTACGATCTAATGTAATTTTATTTCTTCCTCAATGCTGCAAGAACATATGTCCTGATGCTATGTTTCCAGAAAATGATGAACAGGGAGAATCTTACTTAGGGCATTTCAAGAATATATAAGTAGATTCCACAAATTCAAAGGACTGACCCTTCCAATGTCAGCAGTTTTCCTTTACCCTGTCAAAAGGAGGCAATTCCAAACTCTTCTCAACCTGAGAGATTGAAAACCTTGAGAAATCAAAACAGTTGTCCACGTTTGTCAAGGAATCTTTCACTGCAAAAGGTACCCTGCTGCTGACAACTATGGGTTTTGTCAGTGAACAGGAAGAAGAAATCTTTGCTAAACTGTTTAAAGACTTCTTTTGGCTGAAAACTGGATCCCCGGGACTAGGATGCTCAGGATCCCCCTGACATGAAATAGAAGAATCATCACTTATTAGCTTTCCAGTATTCAGTGAACTTCCAAAGTTTATGTATAATCCAATTTCATTATCAGCAGATCCCTTATCCTCATTCTTGGTTGTGGTTTCAGTTGAAGTAAAGTCAGATCCATGACCAATGGAAGCCACTTTAACCATCTTTGCAAGGTCTGTAAACTGAAATTCTGATTTCTTGCCGTCTCTTGTATTATGATTTTCTGCAGAACCAGCAGCCGGGTTATTCATACTTCCATCACATCTTTTAGCTTCAGCTCCATGGACTTTCAACTGACTCTTATCCTCGCACTTATGATGCATCCCATTCTGAAACGTTGCAGATGTGCCTGAAGAACGTTTTACATGCCTTAAAGCAGTGGAAACCTTTGCCACAGCATTTGAAGGTTCACATGACTTAGGCATCATACCTGATGCCATCTGCTTGCTATCAGGTCTAGCAACAGCCGCGGTCCCCATCATTCTTGTGGATGGGAGTCTACCAGTCTTTCCCTTAGCTAAGTTAACACCTGCTTCAACTTTAGGAGAGCCACTAAAGATGATAGAGTTTGATTGTTTGCTGCTATTAGGGAGCACCTTGATTTCACCTGACAACAAAGATATGGAAATCAGACGAGCACTTAAGAAAGGGCTGACTTACCTCATAAATCATTATAAAAGCCATAAAAGGAAACCAAAGAACATACTCCATCAAAAAAGCCAATTTTTGGCGATGGCATCCTAAGGCCAGTAGGTTTCATTGAATTTAGAAGTGCTCCCCCTGCTGCTGAATTATTCTTTACATGCACTTGTGGAGCAGCAATTTCCTCTCCTTCAACTCCAACTAAGTGCTTCTCAGTGAATTTATCTGACCTTCCAAATCTTGAGATAAGTCGCCATTTGCATGTGCAATATTGCTAGAACTACTAGTATCAAAGCTAGCTTGTGAACTATTTGATCTTTGGTTGACTGTTGAAGATGATGAACAAGACTCCACAGACCATTCACTAATGGAACTGGCAGGTGATATGTTAGACAAGTGAGTGCTTGCAGACCTTAGATAAGCTGATAGATGGGAAACACTAGGCTGGCTGCTTTTTGATGGAGCTTGAAGGGTTGGACCGGCAGAACCAGAGTTCTTAGTTTTAGAGTTAACATTTTTACCTCTGGTTTTCAAAGACGATTTTACTAGCTTCTCAGATAAAGCACTGCTAGAGCTGCCAAGTGAGGAACAAGAAGTTGTTGGTTCCTTACTCACAACAGAACTTGGAGAAGATCTCCAAGATGGCTTGGGCTTGGGCTTAGGCATAATGCTTCGAGAACCACTAATAACATTTTGTACTTTAGACACCGAGTCCCTTCTACCTGCAAAGTTTAACAATTAGCTAGGAGATGAGATTAAAAAACAAAAGGAAAAAAAAAATGGCTCCTCTTAAAACATAACAACTTACTAATTGCATTTCTTCCATTATCCTTTTCTGCTTTGATATGAGTACCAAATGTAGAATCCCTCTTAGTCGATGTTGATGCAAGGCTTTCCCTACCCAACTTTGGTTGCCTTTGGAGCAATTGCATTGATGCACCAGCTTTAGCCATAGTCTTGCCCTTTTTAAGGGAAAAAAATCATGTCAAACCAATTTTTAAAACTAATGCTTCTCTAGGACACTATAATGTGAAAGCACACATGTACATAGTATAAACCTCTAAAACAAAATAAAAGTTTGCATTACCTAATAATTGAAGAAATTGCAAATCATCCATTATCAAAAATATGTAAAGAAAAATTTGATCCACCAATATTTACCTGCGGCTGTGGAACTTGTGGCCGAGTTATAACATGCTTTGTAGTCTTCCCTGTACTTGTCCCAAAACTAGGCTTTTCAGAGGGAGGCCTTAAATTCAGCTGCAACTTAAAAATAAAAAATTTAGCAGAAGTTTCATTGCAAAGTAGTTATAAAATTTTTATTGTCCATGAAAAATTTATCCAAAGCTTAAACTCGTAAAAATAGGAATAATTTAATAATTATTTTGCAATTTTCCCTTCATGGACTATGAACACATTAACCGTATTCTATTGTTGGAATCAATTAAGTAAGAATTCTATAAAGAAAAATGATGCAAGTATACAAGCTTATGACCTCTCTCTCACTATACATACTACCATGTGAGCTCAAATATCTTCACTTGTGCCATGATCTTTTTGAAAAAGGAAAAAGAGATAGGACTTCAACCTAGCACAAACACAACTCCACCTAATGGCAGCACATATGATACTATGGCCTACTAGTAGCGGAACGAGAGAGGTATTAGGTTTAAACGACATTGAAACCCTATCCAGTAGTAACATAACCCATGATGATAGATGATAGATTGTGATCAAATACCAATGTCACACCAACAAAATTGGATTGACGGACACACTTGGTAATCACAAAGTCATGGAACACCAAACAGTGAAAGATGAAGCATGTGCAACTAATACAGACATATAAGAAGACTGCCTCATAATTATAATATTTAAAAAAAAAGAAAGAAAGAAAAAGAAAAAGAAAAGCCCATTACATGGCTAAGGTTTGTGGTTGATGACCACAACTACGGTCCGACAAAGATGTATGGACTATCATTTCTCAAAGATAGGATTTTCATAAAGTAAATTTTAATAAGTTCTAACCAAATTACTTAAAAGCTTTAATTGCACATATGTATGGCTTAATTCCTATTTAGATAATAGCATATGCAAAACATCCTCTTTTAATGAAGCCTTGAGCTCACCTTGCCATGCGAAGTGACTGCAACCTTCTTCGGAGCTGAAAGAGATCAGGCAAAGTATAAGTGGCAACCCATGAAGAATAGTTTTTCAAAAGTAGTAATTTTTCCATTACTATGCATATTAATATCATGTATATGGCAATTAATAAGAGACAAACATCACAGATATGACCAATCAGTGCTAAGTTCCAAACTCTTCTTGAGCTCAATTCTTAAAGTTCATTAGGAAGATAAGGAACTTACTGTTTACATCCAGCATCCTGGGTACCACTACTCCAGCCTTACGGCTTATGTTTTTTGTATTAGATGGTCCACTAGATTTTTGTATCGAAGCTCTTATATCTTCAAACAACCCACTTTCAAGACTTGCTGTAGAGAAACTATCACTTTCGAGACTTGAAATTGAATCCATCGATTTCTGTGTCTCTTCTTGGATTCTTGGTAGCACTTGCTTTTTCTTCATCTCAGCTTCTTCTATTATACTTGTCAGTTCTTCAGAATCCAGCACTCCTGGGGTTTATAGTAGGTATGTATCAAAATATGAGTCTCAAATTTCAATTAATCTTCATTTTTCTATTAAAGGAAAAAAAAAAAGAAAGAAAGAAAAGAAAATAGTGAAACATATCCCTTATTTTACGGTTCATACCAGCATTTGTGAAAAATGCACTATCCCAAGCCAAACTTTGGCGCAAATTATACTTTTCATCACTACCACTAGCACTTTCGCATGATCGAAGCTGTTCGGGGGTTCTGCTGATATTTGCACTGCCATCTTCCATTCCATCAATTCTAGCACCTTTTCCTTGAAACTAGCTGGACTCATTTGATTCCCTGCCCATAAAAAAAAAAAAAAAAAAAACTCAAAAAGTGATCAATAGGAGCAACAAAAGAACAAACAGGGGGGAAAAAAATCCTCCTGATTCCTAACTAAATCCTCCATCTTTGCATCCGAACAACAATTACTTTGCCCCACAGCAGATATCTATAATGAATTCTCTTCTCAATCATAATTCCAATCGCGGTGAACTCTAGGTGAATCAAATCGGGACCAAATAATGTAATTAGGACTGCTTTGTAAACGATCTAACTTATAATATCCCTACCAATTATAAATATTCGTAATTGATGGCTAAAACACTCTTCTTAGCGGAAACAGTTCCTAAAACATAGTAATCTTAATCCCAATTGTAGTAGCAACTTCGATTCCATTCCATCGATTCACTCGAAAACATACCGAGTGTGTGTGCCCTACTCTACTCGATTCAAACATTCAAGATTCATCAAACACTATAAAACTACCAACAATCTTGAACTTGATGAACAAGATCATAGAACTAGAGCAAATTCGAATTCGTAAATAACTACAAAACACAGCATAAATTTCTCCAAGATTGAAACAGAGAAAACAAGATCTAAAGAACCTGAGAGACGACGATTATCAAAGTGATGTGAAGAATCAATGAGGCAATCATCCTCATCGATGAGACTCAATCCTTTCAGTTCGAGATCAGAACCGTCCATTCCACCAAATCAACGGGTCCGAATAGCAATCGCGATGGTTTTAGAAAGAGAGTGAGTGAGAGAGAGAGGAGGGGGGAATACTTTTGAAGTTTGAAGGCGGCGGTTTTTAAAAAAATCAGTGACTGTTGGTGTGTTAATTGTGAATATAAGCTTTATGTTACTTTCTCTTTATAATTTGGGAAAAAGGTACTATGGGAGCGTTTTTATCAGTCATTTTTGCTATTGAAATCGGATGGTCCGCACTGCGCTCCGTTTTTAAGTGGAAGTTAGATGTTACATGGGTAATTGAGTGAGTTGGTGACCCATGTTTGTAGGTTTAAAATGGCTGGGGTCTTGGGTAGGCCATAAATGAAATGAATATAATTTTTCTTTTCTTTGTTTTTTTTTATGAAAAAGAAAAATAAGATTTCAATGACAAATTATAAAAATATCACTCAATCAAACATAATCCTATAATTAGCGAAAATAAGTTTAAATTATAATAACCAAAGATGTAGCCGTGTTACGTGTGCATACATAAAATTTTACCTGTATAACAAATACACAATTAATTAAAATGTAAGAGCAAATGGAAGTATGGAAAAAAAAAAAAAAACTTTGTTGTAATAGTTGGAAAATATCCACAATAGAAAATCGAATAATAATAATTTTAAGAGTGGTAAAGGGTTGTGGATGTCAACCCCTTTCCTCTTACTTAAATAATATAGATAGAGATAAATAGTGTAAAATTAAATGTTAAAATTCTATCAACGATTAATAAAAGGGACCCTTATAGATTACAAAAAGTGAAAGAATGAAATATATCCACATAATATTGGAATAATTAATTAATAGGAAATCAAAGGATGTGAATGAAGAGAAATGATATTATAATTAAAATTCGATATGGAAAATAAAAAAAAAATTTTAAAAGAAAAACAAAGAAGAGCAATTCATTGTTATAAAATAAGAGGGAGAAGGGAGGGAGGGAGAGAGAACAAAGTGTAAAATGCTAGGGAAGTTGTAAAAATTAACTTTTCAAGTCTTTGACAAATTTTGGCCAAAAAAAAATATTTGAAAAATAAAAAAAATTATTTTAAGGGCATTTGTTTGCTTTTACTTAAATAATATAAATGAAGAAAATATTAATTAGAAAAACTCAAAATTAAAGTAAACCATTTTATCATAAAAAAATTTGATTAACACACATGAGCTAAGTTCATGAAAATTGAATACAACAAAACAAAATACTTAGTTATTTTCACTTGGTATCAGGTCAAGTATTAAAGAAAAAAAAACCTCTATTACCTATTATTCAAGATGTTGGTATCTTAGTTCTTCTAAATATTTACACAAAGGACAACCACATTAGATGAATTCATTTTTATAGAGTATGATCTACACAACAATTAGTTAAAAAAAAAAAATTATATCTTCAATCCTACATCTCAATTATCGATTTATCTTTTACAAAAATAAAAAATAAAAATCAATTGTAACCAATAAACAAGATCAAAGGAGTTCATTAACACTAAAACTTAACTTTTTTACCTCTACACTTATATGCCATAATATTAATATAAAAACATAAGAACTTGGTTTTACTTCCAAAGAGGCAATCATAACTCTATGTGTCTAGGCTCTTTTCTAATAATGAATTTCGGTGTTTTCCTTCTCCAAATTAATCGCACCAATAAAGTTATATTTGGCAATTCATGAAAAGAATAGAAATACTTATTTGTTAATAGCAACAGCAATAATAATTATAATTGTAGGTTCATATTATGTTTCTTCTATTATAACTTATTAGATATTAAAGAAATAAGTGAAACAAATACAAACAACCAATAACTACTTGAAAACTTAATATAGTGAATCAACCTTTGAAATACAAACAATAACATTTTACAAAATAATGTAAAATAATGGCTTATTAGGCCAATTGTGACTAAATTATGAAATTAAAAAATAATAAAACTCTATGCCATAAACATCTTTTTATCTTCATATATATAAGGAAAAAAAAAACCTTCTTTATTAGTTGGTATACTAATTCATTTACATCCCTATAAAAAGTTGAACCTCTTCTAAGAAAAAGATAAATTGAATTAGTCAATAATAGTTGCACCATTTTATGTGTCAAATAAAGCTAATTACTTGTTATTTATATAATGTAATCACTCTTAGAACACCAAAGTATAAAGCCATCATAAACAAACAATAAATTTGAACTCTTAAATAACAAGTCTATTTCAATGAGAATAATAAAGTTCAAACATCTAAAATTGCAAACACTTTGAACACAAAGAAAGATAAATAAATAAACAAAACATTGCAAAAATAAATGATACTTAAAGTTCTTGTATGAACTATCTTTGGCAAAATCATATAATTTCTGAATTATTAATAATGAGAGAAGGGAAGGAAAGGGGGAAAAACTCATTTATTTAAATCAAATCTATTCCTCTCCCATTCTTCTTACAATCTGATTAGTCCTTGTACCACCTTCCCCTTTAAATTATAACTCCACTTTTCCATTGAGATGGCTCGATCATGTGTATGAGTCATATGCTTCCACCATTATATGAGACATATTCTCGACAATCTGCAAACCAAAACTCAATTTATGTTACTAATTAATACTCACAGCCATATGCTTCCACCATTATATGAAACATATACTCGACAATTTGCAAACAAAAAATCAATTTATATTACTAATTAATACTCACAAAAACTTTAGAAACATTTAACTGAATACATACAAATATTAAAAAAAAAATTCATACAAAAAAAAAAACCTCCTAACATGCATAGGTTTTTCTATTTATGGATTTCAATTTGTGTAAAAATATATAAATTGAAAAAAAATAATATAAAGTTTACCCTTAAAAAATTTATAGTTAATACACTATATTTATTGATACTTGATCTACCTGTATAAATAAATATGTATATATAAAACTTTCTTGCTTGTACATAAAAGACTCAAAGCAAAATGCCTGCAAAAACACAAAAGAAAATAAAGATCAATGGAATGTGGAAAGAAGATATATAAACATTTGGGGGGGTGGGGGGCGGGGGGATTAGGGAGATAAAAAATGCTCACTAGAAAAATATTTATTCATATGTTCAAAATTCCAATTGTACAGTTAGAGAGTAGAGGAGAGGGAGCGGTTATCTTTAAGGAAAAATAGAGTAGAAGTTAGTTATGCTAAGAGAAAAGTAAGGAAGAGGATGGGAGAAAAACTGCTATTTGTTATTGTGGAAAACATGGAAAAATATAAATTGAGAATTTATTCTAGAAATGTTTGAATATACCTTATAGTATTAATGGATAACTAATATAGGTTGTTTAAGGTGAAAAAAAAAATAGTTGAATAAATGAGTTATTTGTAATTTCAGAGTGCAGAAGAGTTGTGGATACCAAAACCCCTTCTTTTCACTTAAATAATATAGAAGATAAAATTTTCCTTTTAAGATACAAGTTCAATATAATTCTATTAAACTTGTCTTTTTCAATATATAGTTTGAATTTATTTTAAAAAAAAAAATGCCATAACTCTAAAGTTTTATAATTATTGTAGTAATGTGTGTGTTGTAGAGGGGATTTTATAACCCAACAATGACTTGGGTTTGACTCTTTGAGCTAAGTGACGAGGCCCAAAGATTTAAGTCCATGAAATTGGGATGATTAATAGAGATTTGTTATAACAGGCTCAAAGCAGTGGCTGTTAGACCGGACCATCGCGTTTACCCTCAATCTTTCTCAAGGAGCTCATAACTTGAAAAAGCCTTCCATGGACCAGAAAGCCCATGGAAAAATCAATCAATAAGAGGAATCATTCTACACGTTGATGGTCAATGCGATCCAATGAATGTCATTAAGTGCCAAGCCCTATAAACATTTGGAGCTTCTCCTTATTTGGCAGATCTAAAAGTTGTCCAAAACATCATTACGCTGCTAAAATACCCTCACAAATGACCAAACAAGCTCAAAGCGAAGAATATACTGTCTTTTCTATAGAATAGTAGGATTGATTTGTATAGCTTATTTATCTATCACTAGTGCATTTGAGCTCCCTAAGATTGTTTGCTCCTCATCTCTATCTTATTACTCTTAATCATTTGTTGCATGTGCTTTCACATCACTCATCTAATACCACATGTAGCGTGAGATGCACGATACACACATGTGACCACTACAATCGAATCTACCCCACTACATATTTGATGTAATTTAATTATAATAGCAAGCAGATATGTATAGATAAACCTAACATTAACTTCACTTAATCTGCCCCCCTCAATAGTATCATCTTGTGTTTGTTCCTACTGACGGTCCATGAACCTTTGAGATGGCACAAACTACAAACTTTAATGTGCTATGAAACTTTTAGTCTTCTTTCAAATGTCTATCTCTCCCATTCCCTTACTTAAACACTAACGTGGTTGAGCTGTTCAACACTAACTACTTGTCTACTTCACTTTACTACAACTGTAATTTTATCATACTTTCGTTCCCTATGAAGAGTTATTAGAACATTTAGTTAAGCATTATAAAGATTTCATAAGAAATTTTATTGAAAAAAAAACATGGAATAATTATTCATTTACTAAACTTATTAATAACAATTAAATGTGGGATTCTATTTATTTTCATGAAATACCCCCATTCAAGTAAAAAAATTAACAAATGAAATTCTAATATAGCTCTATTTCATTCATTAATAATAGGTATTTTCATTATAGTATTATTCATTACGTGAAATGAATGAGTCATAAAATAGCTATGATGAACACAAAAATCATGAAAAGCAAGGGAAAGTAGATTAGAGGCTTTCCTTTTTCAAGGAAAGAGCCATGAGGCCTTTGTGATTGATGCGATGGGTGTAATGATGAGTTTAGTGGGTGCAAAAGCAATCAGATGATGAGGAAGTGTTGGTTTTGGTGTAATTATGGATTTGTTTCTTCAAGAAACAGGATCAATGTAACTATAATAAAATAGACGAGTTTAAATTACCTTGTTTTGGATTATTTTCAATCCAGTGATACTTTTTAAGGTTTTATTAAAAATATTATTTTTTTCCTTAACCTTGATGTAAAGGGGTGAATCAAATGGAAATCTAATCTTGGCAAAAAAAAAAAAAAAAAATGGAAATCTAATCATTTATATAAAAACTTTAGTCTTCTACTACAAATAGGATATCCAATCTTAAAAAAAATTATCATCTATAATAATCTTAGTTTTTTTTTTACATAAATACAAAATTTATTTTATTTTGCATTTTGTTCTATTTACATTTATAATTGGGTTAGAGATCGATTGAATTCATTATTGGTAGAAAAGGCATCGCATGCTATTATATAGTAGATATCTACCAATTATCTTGAAAAAAAAAATAGATACCCATTTAGTTTAGGTGAGATGTCATACTCTTATTAAAATTCAATGAATTCTTTTTTTTTTTCCTTTTAATTTTAGGGTTCGATTATGGGCACCTCAACCTTAGGTGGCCAATAAATAATGGACCTAAAATAGAATCGCGATTCCGGATTTTATTCCATTTCTCATGTTTGAATGCACCTTTAGAAGCCAAATTACCATTCATTGCAATCAATGACTTCAACTTTTAAAATGAATTCAATTCCACCTTTGAAAAGGAAATCGCTATTTTATTAACTCTATTAATTGCATGCAATATAATTACCATTTATCCTAACTGTATATCATAACTTGCATTTATTATTAGAAAAATTTTCCATAAATACACCTTATATCATTAAATTCTATTCATATACTTCCAAATATAGGAATGGATTTGTCATTTTAGAACATATTCCATTTCGAATCATTCAGTATACGAAACGTAACACTAAGGTTTTAAATTTTTTTATTTTTTCTTTCTATTCTTTTTCTAAGTTTTTGTAATTTTGTATTCATTTATTTATTTAAATATATGACAATTGCATATATACTTCATAAACTATTAGTTAGTTATATATGGGCTATATTTAATTTCCACATTTCATTATTCACCACATTTTAACATATCTTTATATAGTGGATGATTCTGTAGTTTATAATTGCTAAAACAAATCAATTTTAAGGTTTGGCAATGATCATACAGTTATTTGCATTTTTTTTAAAGCTATAAGATGCAGGATCACAAAAAAAAAGCTTAAGAGATCTTTCATTCCCACCCGAAGTGTCTTTACAATTTGCTCTTTATATATTTAATAATATTTCATCAAATTAATTAATACGGATAAATTAAAAAGTGATTAACACCGTGTTTGGCATAAGGGAATTGGAAGAGAATCTCTAGGAGAGAGGAAATTAGGGATTAAATTCCATCCCTTTATTTGTTTTGCAAGGAAAAGACAAAGGAGGAAAATAAATATAATTTTTCTTAAGTTCCACCATATTTTATCCCTTATAAAATTGAGAGAATTAGGAGGGAAAAGGGTGATTTTTTTTTTAAATTACTTTTACACCTTTCTTTTATATTACTTATTATCTTTCAAGAAAATTATATGATATTGTGGTGATTATAATGAGACCAGTCTTGTTATATCATCAAACGGTTTAAATTTAGTCCAATCGTACTCGAAACCCTTAATATTTTATTACATTTTTTTTTTGCAGTGAACTTAATGATAATATTATAGGTTAGATGAGACTATAAAATTTTCATATCTTTTAAGGATATATAAGTAATTTACCATTATATTTTATTTTGTTGTTTATAATAATTAATATTCCATCCATTTTCTTCTCCTTCATTATCCAAATACATGGAATAATTCAAATTATTCAATAATTCATCTCTCCCATTTTCTTTCTTTCAACAATCATTCCTTCCTAATTCATTCTCTTTTAACAAATAAAGCCTAGATGTGACAAGCGAATATAAGACAAACACAAGCTAAATTTCGCATAATGCAAAGTGGAAAATAATGAATTACAAGTATGCAACATGACATTTACCCTATTTTATGTATATTATTTTGACTAAAGTAGTTTAGTAGAACATCTAATAAAAAAAAACCATAGATAATTTTGAAAGTCTTTTTTTAAAAGACAAACTGATACAACTAAAGAAAGAACAAGACAACAGCTGGCTTGGATGACAGATTATGTAACATAATATTTGTACATGTAATAGATTTTAACTAGATGTGTAACAACAAATAGCTAGATTAGTTGAAAGTAGTTAAACATCAAAAGAAATAGTTATTGATTCAACATATCTAACAGATCTAGTATCTAAAAGTATAATTAATGAAAGATGAAACGGAACAACATCATCACCCAATTTACTAAGTTAGTCATCCCTTGGAGTTCTAACAGACTTGAATATGCCACTCTATGTGCAGGAATACAAAGAAACAAAAGAAAGTTAGTTACAAATTAAGAACACGATACATTAAGAGAATTTAGGGTTTGAGTGTACTTAGCTACATAAAGAAGAGTCAAGAGAGGCGGAAAGGGGAAAGTGGTGTGTTGAGAAGACTTTATAACGTAGGGTATTGCACAGTAATGGGTTAAGTTGTATTTGAGCCTTAATATTTGGTGCTCTCATCTAGCATTCATGAAGACCAGGAATCAAACCAAAGCTACTGATATGGATACTTTGAAGAATTCGTCAATGACTATACAAGAATCTTTAACTCAATTGTTCATTCGCATTAGAAAAAGTTGAGTCAAATTAGAAAGACATTGCTTCACAGAAAGATCAATTGGATAATAATAATAATGTGGATTTATCATCTTCATCAAGTACTCGTAACACAGAAGCATTACTTAAGGCTATTAAGCTGGAAATACCCAAATTTTCAGGCGAGAATGTTTTGGTGTGGTTGTTTAAGGTAGATCAGTTCTTCACTTTTCATTAGATTAAAGTAGATCATACTGCTTGAAATTTACATAGCTTACATTGATCTATATTCTGTGGTCTTAAAATTTATGAATACCAAATTCTATATCCTAACTTATCCGTGTATCTCTTACGATTAGTTACTTAATTCTAAGTCATATCCTTATCTTAACCAATAAGAATTTAAATTAAAATCCTTAATTTTCCTAAGTTTTTGTCTTTTCATTAGTTTAAGAAATTTTGTAAGTCACAAGGTCTTAGAGTTATAGTGTAGATCACAGGTGTGATATGGGTGGTGATGAAATAGGATATCAAATCATGACCGTGATACAGATGGTGATGAAGGAAAATTAATTTTTGCTTGTATCACAAGTTGAGTCATAGGGGTGATGTAAGCCGTGATTGATGATCATAGGTAAAATAATGGGCATCACAAGTAAAAAGATTTTTTGTTCGTAGAGATAACAATTTGTATCACGGTCGAAGTAGGTGTTGAGATATAGGTTAGAGGGGATCACAAGCGGCATCATGGCTGTGATCAATGCAAGCTTTATGACTTAAGAAGATAACTTCCTATATTACAGCTGTGACGGATTCAAACTTAAGCACAATGAACATCATGGGATACATCACGGTTATGATGTGTATAAAGTTTTATTTTCCGAGGAGATCATCCCTTATGTCACAGTCATGATATGTCTAAATTTTAGTACAGTAAGGATCACAATTGAGGTTACAACCATGATTGGTGTTGTTTTTAGTCGTTTCGAGGAGATTACGATCATGATCACAGCTGTGACTAGTGTTCTCTCTTGAATTATAGCCGTATTTTAGTCTTATGATGTTAGAGTTATATTGCTCCTATTTGATCAAGATAATTATGTATAAGTGTTTATTATAATTCTACCTTTATGTCTACCACATAAATCATTATGGTAGTGAACTTATGATAATTCCTAGGTTCCTTATATTAGTGTTTAGACTAGATTTGATTAAACTTACCATGTTTTAGAAGTATATATCTTTTTATTTCTCTCCTAGCTTTTCAATCCTTCACTTTTCATTATTCTAAGTGATAATATCATGTAGCAAACACATACATACGTGAAAGTAAGGTATTTTTAGGTTTGTTATACCTTCTAATGTATCACTGTGCATCCTACCACCTCTAGAAAGATAATCTGGAGGTAATGAATATTACCTTAACTTTGAGAGAAGTTGGAAGTAGTTTCTTCTTTTCTTAGAAATGTCACTACTTGATGTTGTTATATTCTTGGTGATTTTCTTCTTTTTCATCTAGGGGTTTTATGAGCTGGAGGTGGTACTATCTTCCTATGAATTTAGATCTATATGGAAGAAGGCATTTTTTGAGTTATTGTTGGCTATTGTTGTTTGGGTGAAAGAGAGAAGATGAGGTTGAAACTTTCGGTATTCCTAAATTAAATTAAAGGTGTGAGTTGTATTATTTAGCTATGATTTTCTTCAGATTTTATGTACATAAAATATATGAAGTCACTCACAGAATTTATGATGGAAAAGACTTTTTCAAGAAACAAATGGTGGTGGTTCCTTCAATATGTGTGTGTGTGTAGTGTATTTAGTCAAAACATGTCACTTTCAAGGAATTAATAAAGGGAATGTCGGAGAATTTTGTGGCTGCCAATTGCCCAAGAACTCTACCGTGCAAGTAGCTAAACTTTTGCATATTTGGGAAGATCCCATGCATAGAAGTTAGAATAGGAAGTTATGATGTATATAATACAAATAATTTTATAATGTCATATACTTATTAGTGAGTCTACAAACAAATTATTAATTAATATAAGACGATATTTTTAAGGATCCCCTTTTGGTCTCAATTTTCATAGAAGGTAATTTTAAACTAATATCTAGTATTATATATATATATATATATATATATGCAATTAAGTAATATTAGTGTTTTCACATACATGGTTAGGATTTCCGGGCCCAATAGGCTAAATTAGAGTTTCGAGCTCTAAAGAGAGAGAATTTTCAAACTTTTGTGTTCGTATTATTGAAATTCTCATTTTAAGGTCTAGATTCATAGATATTGATCTATTCTTGATCTCATCACGTATTCTCTGATCCTAGGGATTCTTATTCAAACTACCCCTTTTTAGCCAATATGTTTTAAAAATTAATTGTTTCATATTATGCTTGAAATCTAAGTCACAAGTCTATAATTAGTGAGTTAATGACTCATGTTGAGTAATCTTACCTTTGATATCTTTTACTAGCTGAGAAAATTACTTGTTACATGCATTTCCATGCTTACTAACTATTTAATATCTATTTATGAAATTTTTGCTTCCAATCATTGGTCTCATGATGGAAAAATGCAGGGACTTACAGTAGTGGCACAAATGGATATACCTGAATCAACAATTGAATTCTTGGAAGAAATTGTGGATGTTATATTAGCAAGATTTGGCCCATTTGCATATGAAGATGTATAAGGAATATTGTCAAAGTTGATTCAAACAACAATAATAACTGAGTGTCAATCTTAGTTTGAAGCCCTATCTAATAGAAATGTGGGATTATCGGAGTCTTTTCTTATGTATTACTTTGTTTCTAGTTTAAAGCCTGTTATATGACATGAGGTACAAATTACTAGATCACAATCTTTTGTTGATGCTATGTGGCTAGCTAGGATGCATAAAGATAAGCTTAATGATCATTGTGATTCTTTCAAACCATACAACAATATTTGTATTTTTTTATTCATCAAATCCATCATTACAATTTAATAAACACCCATACACTTTGACCCAAACATTACCCCATACACATTATAACAAACACATCCAATCAAACCACAAAACATAGACAAAACATAAACCAAACAACCTTTTAAAACATTGCCAATTAAAAGTTTATCACTTGAGGAAATATAGGCTAGGCGTGAACAGGGGCTTTGTTTCAATTACAGTGAAAAATATAATCGCAATCACAAATGCAAAGCAAAATTTATGCTGCTAATGTTGGATGATTGTTGTTATGAAGGAGAGAAATTGATGGATTTACTCAGGCATGAATGCATGAATGAGCAATATGCAATCAAGTATCATGCCTTACATGGTGATTTAGTCCCACAAACATTTTATTTCATTGGCACAATACAAAAGAAACAAGTTTTAGTTTAGTAGATTCAAGTAGTACTAATGGTCTTACACAATCACATATTATAGAACTCTTAGGATTATATAAGGACCCGACATGTACTATATTAAAATATAACATGTCAAGTCCCCAACCCATATAATACATTGATATATTACACGTAAGGTTGTCCAGAAAAGGAGTGTTTATTTGAATTGCTTATTTAACCTGTTCAAATTCATAACTTTAATAAAAGCTACTCAACAAGGAGTAGATACTTTAATATAACAATATATGGATACCCATTACTTGGTATCCCAAAATTTACAAACCACATATTAGATACTGTATAAGGAAAAGTAAATACTTTATATGTAACGCCCCAAAATTTTAATTCGATTAATTAAATAACTCAAGACGCTACCGCCATGTATAATACTCTAAAGTATTACACGCTAAGGCTTTTTTTAAAAGATGTTGTTTCTGTTGAACATTACTACTCATTTTTAGGTTATGAAATCATTCAGTTAGATTCTGGCAATAATTGGATTTAACAGCGAAAAACAATTTATTAAAATCATTTATAAAACTATACTCCCTATAGAGCAAACCAATTTTCTAAGAAACAAAACTTTAGAAAAACACTTTATAATATACTCTTAGGGGTAGATTATCATTTATAAAACATATGGGCATTAACCAGCCCATTAAAAGAATTACAAATTTGTAAATAAGTCCAGTCTTCACAAAATAAAAGAAAATACAGATAATCAACGACCCTATCACGCTAAACTGCATCTCTTCTGGTCATTAGATTCATCCATCACCCGAATCAAACATCATCAACAACAAGCAACACCTGTAAAAAGGAAAACAGTAACAATAATGAGTAGAAGCCCAGTACACAGTAACACAATCACACACGGAGTGACACACGAGCTTAACTAAACAAGCAATATGCTTTTCCTTGTCTTTCATATATATGAGAAACACGCCCAAAGCACAACATCACATTTTGTCATATTTCATTCGTGTAATATTAATCAGAGAGAAGCACGACATGATAAAACAAGCCACATTTCTCTTATAACATTAATCACGCAAGGAATAGAACTATACAAGGGAAGATAGAGGGGACCATGTTCTAACCGTACTGCTTTGGAACTATATGTGTAAAATGATTAGATAGAAGCACAGCATGATACATTTAACCGTGTTTTCACCGTGTTTCATCTCTGATGAGTTTAAATATGAAGCACAACCAAAACATCATCCTGTGGTTCTCTTGTGCTCTTTGCTCTGTTTTTATACTTTGAAAATTTCATATATTTAACTATTGATTTACATCATAACTCCACATCTAGCACTCCAACAGCAACAAATAGCTTATATCTTTACTTAAACACTTCCAAACATGTATTCTACTTCAAATCACATCATGATTCATCTAATTTATGTATAGGTACACTAACCTATATTCTTACCTACAAGTTCACATATTCATTATCTACTCTCTTCATCACAATTTTTACTTATCTCTAACACTAATACATCATGCACATACATGACCTAAAAGTCCTTCCAACAACTTCAAATTGGTTTTACACCAATATACATCTACTACATCAACCTTACACAACACCAACTTCAACCTACAAACTAAAGCTTATAATATTCATGATTTAAGACTTATACCATCAATATCATCACTCAACTTCCCCTATCTAACATCAAAATTCATAATAACCTTATATTCATCAATAACTAACAAGACTCAAAATAAAAGCATTCAACATGCAACTTAACAAAACAAAAAGAAGTAGCAACTTACTCTAAATGATCTTGACTTGTTGTTAGAGATTTAACTTGAATTTTTGGAGGCTTTGAGAAGAAAAATTGAAGATGAATGTGTGTGTGTGGCGCTTGCTAGAGGAGAGGAAAGGAGAGTGATTTTTTTTTTTTTGGAAAATTTGTTTGATAATTATCTTATATTATTAGATAAAGTGTGTTTGACTTTCGTGGCATAATAAAATTATTTTGTGTTTGCAAGAATATGCTACTTATGGTAGGGATTAAAAGTGCCTAATGTTGCAAAATTTTGAGCTTTGTTTTGTATAATCATGGCTTGAATTTTCATGTTTATATGGCTTATTGGAAACAATAAGATTAGGAACAAAATGTTATTGTGAAGTTTGATTAATTCAATTAGAAAATTTATTAAATAGAGTTTTCTTGAAATAATTTATAATAAAATTCTTATAACTTAAAAGGTGGAACTTTATAAATAATAGTTTATAAGAATTAAAAAAAATAACACACATTATCAAACTATTTTGAAATGGATCTATGAAGAAATGAGTCTCTATTCTTATAAATCATCTTATATAGACAATTAAACTTAAATCTACAAATCATACCATTTAATCAAAATTCATATTAAAACTTCATTGATTTTTAAATCTATTGTCTAAACTTAACTTATGCAAAAAATTGAGGCTTACAATTTATGGTTCCTTAATCTAAACTTATTCCACAGTTAATGGAGAAATTTCATAGTGTACCTTCTATTGGACATTTTGGTGTCACCAAGACACACAAAAGACTTTCTGCCCAATTCTTTTGGCTTGGAATGAAAAAGGATGTAGAGCTATTTGTGCGAGATTATGGGGTATGTCAATAGATTAAGTATTCAATTCAGCAACCGACTGGGTTACTTAATCCTTTTCCCATTTTGAAATTGATTTAGGGGGATATTTCAATGGATTTCGTAACTTCATTACCAAAGTCACATGGTTATTCTACTATTTTAATAGTTGTTGATCAATTATCTAAGTATTGTCATTTGGGAGCTTTAGAGGGTTCTTTTAGGGCTTCAAGTTGTTGTCAAACATCATGGATTTCTTCAATCAGTTGTTTCTAAACAAGATCTAGTGTTTACAAGTGCATCTTAGAAGGAGCTTTTTTCATTTAAGTGGCACTAAACTAGCTATGAGCAGTGCATACCATCCCTGATTTGATGGTCAGACTAAGATGCTCAATAGAGTGTTTAAAAGTATTTACAAAGTGTTGTTATGGATGCTCTAGCTTCTTGGTTTAAGTTTTTAGCATGGGTTAAGTTTGCTTACAACACGTCAATTCATGAAGGTGCTCAGTTGTCTCCATTTTAGATTGTTTATAGGAGACCACCTTCTAGCATTCCCATGTATGCTAGAAGGTGTTCATCTTTGGATGCTATTGATATGGAATTGATTCAACAAGATGACATGTTGTCTATTTTGAAGGAGAATTTTTTGAAAGCTTAGCTTACTATGAAGAAATATGTGAAAAAGTTGTGAACTAAGGTCTATTTTTCTAAAAGGGATTTTGTTTTTTTCTTAACTCTAACTTTATAAACAGACATTAGTCACATGTCAATCTTATCACAAGCTTTTTTAAGAGTACTATGGGCCTTTTCGTATTTGTAAACGAAAAGGTGATTGTGCTTATCGGGTGGAGTTACCACAGAATAAAATTCATAATGTTTTTCACATTTCTTGTTTGAAACATGCGTTTGGGTCTGACTTGAAACCTCTGTCATTGCCATTAGAGGCTTGTGGTAACCAGCCTTTGCTATAACCTTTGTGTGTATTGGACTCTAGATTTATTATACAACAAGACGTCATGTGGCTTAGATTTTAGTTTAGTGGGATGGTCGACCTCTAGAAGACACTACATGGGAGGACTTCGAAAATTTTCGATAGAACTATCTTGAGTTTGACCTTAAAGACAAGGTCTTATTTCAAGAAAGGGAGAAAGTTGATATGACCAAGCAAAGAACAAGACAACAGCCAGCTTAGATGACGGATTATATAGCATAATACTTGTACATGTAACATATATTTACTAGATTTGTAACAACAAATAGCTAGATTAGTTGAAAGTAGGTAAACATCAACAAAATATTGTTGTTGATTCAATGGATCTAATAGATCTAGTATGTACAAGTATAAATAATGAAAGATGAAATGAAACAACATTATGACCCAATTTACTTAGTTATCATCTATGAGATTTCTAGTAAACTCAAATATGCTAATCTGTGTGTAAACCTGGAAAGAAATAAAAGAAAGTTGGTTACAAATCAAGAACATGGTACCTTGAGAGAATTTAAGGTTTGTAGTGTACTTAGCTGCATAAACAAGAGTTAAGAGAGGTGGAAGGGGAAAAGTGGTGTGTTGAGAAGAGTTTACATAGTAGGGTACTAGTTGCATAAAGAAGAGTCGAGAGAGGCGGAAGGGGTAAAGTGGCGTGTCGAGGAGAGTTTACATAGTAAGGTATTGCACAGTAGTCGGTTGGTCCCTATTTAAGCCTTAATACACAACTTCTATAATCTATATAGGTGGTGAAACTTACAATCATGGTATAATTTAATACAAAATAGAACAACTTTTATGTATTCTTATTATTTTGCATTTAGTCAAGTTTTTATAGTTGAGTAATATAAACATCTGTCTTTGAAGAGAATTAACCTTTTAAAAAATATTTTATTACATTTTAACTAGAAAAAAAATAAATATCATTTAAACTCTTTTTTTTTTCTTTTTTGAGATTATACCGTTATTGTATAAACCATGCATCATTTGATTAAAAACTATTTAACCATCATGATACTATATTTGCCAACTAATTACATAATAGGAACAAAGCAATACGAATGTTTACATTATTAAATTTGGACAATTTAATGTCTAAATTTTTAATTTTATAATTTAAAACTCCTTATTTGAAATCAAGTTTAATTTAATGTCTTTATCACGCAAGCACTTTAACAAATATTATATAGAGCCATTTTTTTTTTCATCTGGCATTAAACTGAGAACATTAAATTATGAGAACTATTTTGTTACAACAGTGGAAAAGTTTTTCTTGCACAATTAAGCAAATTAAATAAAGAATAAGACATGCTAACTTTCATAATTTTTAAGACAGTACCAAAAATGTCAAGTGTAGAAAATATGACATTTGGACTCCCAGCTCAACATAGATTCTTTGGAATATCTATCTAATGGAGACGATGTTAAATTGAAATCGAAAAATAAAATTTGAGACACTAAATTACCCAACAAATAATACATACAATTGCATTGCAATTTTTAAATAATAATATATTAATATAAGTAAAGTCGCCCCAGTATTTTATCTATGATACAAGTGAAAAAAAGAGTTCAAATGAAGAAGAAAAAAGGGAACGGGACAAACCATGTGCGAAGGTTAGGACTTGGGAGCCATCGAATCCATGAATACCGGGCCAGCTGCACGCATCATGTTGGAAAACTGATATTATAGTCTAGTAGATCGCCTTATTGGTACTCGAGTGAGAGATATTATGTTCAAATTTATATTTCGTTGTAAAAATAAATAAATAAATAAAAAGAAAAACCTCAGGTCGGATAGCCTAAGCCGCTAAGTAGCTCAAAAGCGTCTATTTCGCACCTTTGAGCAGGAACAACTTGAATACTTACGGGATTTAGACTTTATAGTCTCTATATAATTCTTGAGCTCAGAATCTTGGAAGACTGATATTCGCTTCTCTGTAAAAAGAAAAGCAAACGAATACCTATAGAGTTTGGTGGTCAAATCATCGTTATTGGATCATCTTGATTATCAATTGATAGGATCAATCAATTCCTTTTAAAATCTTTGTGATTAGAAATATAAAAGAAACAAATCAATTTGTAAACTAAACAATTCAAACCTCAAGTTTAATATGAGAACAATTAAACTAAACTCGAACCAGAGCTACTGAAATAGTTTATTAAGAGCCTAGTCGATATATTGATTAGCTAACGAATCCAATTGAATTTGAATTCTAATCAAGTATAAATATTAATTGAAATTGAATTGAGTTTATATATTAATACTACTTTAATTGGAAAAAAAAATTTATATTTTTTTCAATAAATCAAGCCTAAACAACACTTTAAAATATACAATTTTTAATAAATCAAGTTTGTTCGATGCCACTCAAAGTCAAACTCAAGTTTGTTCAATACTACTCAAAGTCAAACTCATCTTAATCGGACTCAAGTATTTAACAAAGTCAACCTTCAACTTGGCACTTTACTGCCTCGACTCAACTCACATTTGGCCCTGTCATTCATTCTATTGTCAAGACTGATTTTATCAGCCTTGACTATCCCTATTCCAACTTTATTTAAACACAGCTCCCTATATCATTTTAAAACGCATAATTACCAAATTATTGATATCCGATAGATAAAGTATAATTTCTTGAAAAACTCCATAGAAATATTGGACTTTCCTCAAATTTATATATTACATTATACAATCAACTCGGCAACATGACAAATTAAGGCACCATTACCTTATGTTGAACAATAGGCAATAGCAAAAAGCCCCTTCGTCAATCCTCAAAGAAGTAAAAAAGAAACTTGAAAGGTTCATAGGAAGTGCCAATTAAATAAACAACACCAAAATGCCCCTGACAGGCCGGAGTAATACCTATGTACAAGGTCATACAAAAACACTCCAGAGGGTTTAGTAACATGCTAAGCCGGTTGTTTATGAAGTGATTCACAACATCAAAATGTCACTCATATCTACCAATATCCCTGTCATGGTTATGAGCTAGATAAGGACTACTGTTAGGATCAAACAAGACAGCTACTACATAAGTCAAGGGTAAAAGCACTTCACAGTTCCTACAGATTTAAGATTCATCCATATGTACTTGACCAAAGTCATCAGGAATATGTCTAAGCTCCTTGTTTTCGTTTCTTTTCGTGGGAAGAGGACTTCCGGTGTGGGAAAGGTCCATACTTGAGTCGATAACTAATGAGTGAAGGCCCAAAAATACTGTACTTTCCAGCACTACTGAAAGCATTTCCGCATCAGCACGCCTTTTAAATAACACCTTAGCACGATTGCCCTTACGGTTACTGATTACTTTTGTTTCAGATTCAACTAAAGGCCCATAGCAGCGAAATATCTCATTCAGATTAGACTTGGATGGAATCGAATCTAAATTGGTGAAGTTCAGAATGAGAGCAGTGTGATCGATCTCTTTGCTAACACCATTATCCACACCGTTAAGGTTCTTCTTAGTGATCGGTTCGTGACTAGAATCAACGCTGTGCAAAATTTGATCGGTTAGCCCCACCTCAACAGGGTAAGGACAAGTACCCTCTTCCCCTTGGTCGCCAGACAGAGAAACTCCCTCATCTGAAGTCCTAATATCATACTGCATTCCGGGAATTATTTGAATCAACCTATCAGTCCAATAAGAATCTGTTATGAACTGATCCTCAGGCAGTTCTGAACTGTCCAAGAAGCTTAAATTTTTCACACCTCCACCGCTCAATAACACCTCCAAAGTCTTCTTTCCCTCCAACAAGCTGCAATGATCCATGCTAACAGAATTCCTAAATTCTGAAATGAAAATTCGCAAAGAAGCTAAGAAGCTCTTCTCTTCAGTAGGATTTCTCGCAGTCATATGTAACCAAGATAGAATCTCAACAGATGAAGAACGCTCAAGCGTGAGCTTTCTGCCTTCAGGGGATGATATATCAGGCTTCAGATAAGTGTGGCCAGCCTGATGCAGTTTGCTCTTATCCCTTCTTTTACCTATTCTATGGTAATTTCCACTAAGGCAACTTGGTTTTGACTTAATCATTCTGCTTGCAACCTGTAGAGACTTATCTACTCGACCTCTCCATCAAATTGAATGGATTGCATAGAAGTGATGGTGCCTTGTGACGACTGACTTCTCGCCACTCTTCACTTTCACAATCTTGGAACTTGATACATTGGACTTGTGGCTGGAGAGCCAAGACAGTGATTTCCTCCTTGTTCTCCTTTTTGACGTTCTCTTACAAAATAGTTGTTAGACATCAACTCTGACAGCCTTTTCTCTTTCTACGTGCATACAAATCATCATCGCTGTCACTATTATTCTTTCTGGAGTTAAATTCATCACTTGTAACCATCTGGTCCAGTATGGATTCATGGTACATAGATGAGATCCGCATTTCCATTATATTTACTCGTGCTCTCTTCTTCACCCGTTATTCCAATGTCAGAATTTATCCAATGATCCATCATATGTCTCAAGCACACAAAACTGTGAGTAACCCTTCCATCTTGCAAAGGCAGACAGAGAGGCTTTTAGTTGTACAAATCTTGTCATGTCACCATGGACTGCAGGAAATCTAGCCAATTCCTTCACATACTCCACAAGTTTTACCGGCTTAAACGACCCACTGAGTATCTCAAGCACAGGCAACTGAGAGTGGCTCTTCCATCGGGTAACAGCCACAGAAAGGCTTTCAGTTCTACATATTCCAGCATGTCCCCACCAACGACAGAAGATCCAGCTAATTTCTTGACATCCTCCACAAATTTCACTGGCTCAAATGATGTCACACCCCATACAGAGTTAACAAACTTCTTCCGACTAATCTCTCTTCCTATACCCACATTAACAATTTTTTGCCCTTTGATCCTTGATGGAACTTCCATTGACATGCAACTACAAGACAATCCATCTTCTAGCCGCCGAGCCACTTCCCCTAGAGCACAATCCACAGCGTAACGAAAACTCCCAGGTTACTCTGCTTCTCCAATTGAGCGAAATGTTCGCGAAAAGGCTTTATATGAGAGACCTCATTCCATGCAAATGACTGGTCTCCAAAATACATAACCAAGTAGCTATTCTTCTTGAAATACTTCATGGCTTTTTCTGGAGCAGCTGAAGGATCAATTATTTGCCCTGGCCACCAAGGATGGCTCATCACTTTACCCCAAACTATATCGCCAACACTAAATCGTGTTCCTGATCCCATTGATCTTCCACGACCGTTCTTAGTGGGTATAGTACTATCAATCCCAGGTCACTTCAACCACGATTTCTCCATCTATACTGCATCCATTTAACTCTACAAAAAGATTTATACCGCGATATCGATCCGGCTCCCCAGAAACACCTGCTCCAAATGCAACACCCTCCTCCATTTCATTCTCATTTTCTCCACATTCAAGTTGGCATTAGCATCCTTAGCATTAAAATCCCCGGCGCCACCTTGGTTGCTGCGCCAACTCCTTAGCATCAACATCCATAACAAAACCTAACTCAACACCATCATCAATTCTCACAATCCATCCGCATACTCAAATCCACCTCTGCATCATCGACAACGTCGAAACTTCGACAATCGCTGTTCGCTCGAGGTACAAACACTTCCGCATCATCAATCTCCATCCTAGAACCTAATCGGGCACCATCGTCGTCATCTACCAAACCCATGTCGTCACGATCACAACATTCTCTCTCACTTAAACGCTTCTCCCTCACTAAACCTTCGTTTCCTAGTTCATTAAACCCTAAATCAAGTTTATCACGACCCGCGCCGTTAAAACCCTCGGTTTCACCTCCCGGTAATCTCTCTCCGGCATGTCGAACAAAATCGAGAGGTGGCGCTGCTGGTGTGATGGCTCTGAGATTGATTTTGCAGGACGACTCCGAAGACATTGGTTAATATGGTAATCTAAGAAACGTTAAAAAAAAGTTGTTTTTAAGGAAAGATGGCGAGGAGGTGGTGGAGAGAGAAAATGCATACCTAGTTCATGGAACAAGCTGCTAGAAGCTTCCACCGTGTCGTGTCTTCCACATTGGACACAACTCAGGTCTTGCGTCGTAAGAGTTGTTTGTTTTAATGTAACTGGACTGGACCATGACAAGTTATCTAAGAAAAATTTTGTTTATTTGGCATTTCGTCTGCTGAAACCGAGAGGACTGATACGTGTCTCCATCCCTATACAGCAGAGCAGTTATGTCTTAAACCAGTGACCAATGCATCACCTAACTATCTAATTACCCATATTTACACGTTATTAATTATTTTAATCACATATATATTTAATAAATCTTATAAATTCCTAATTGCTTGTTGGTTCAATGAATAAATAAAGTTGAAATAAAAAATTATTATTTTGAAGAATAAAATAAATTTTGAATAGGATTTTCATTTGTTAATTTTTTATTTGAATGATGATTATATATATATTTAAATTCATTTTGGTATTGAGTTTTTATTCATAAATTTCAATAATTCACTTGAAGGGAATAACTATTTATTTTCTACTCATTTTTACGTAAAGTTACTATTTTGGTGTGTAGTTAGCAATAATAATTCATAATGAATTCATATTATACAAAATAATGAATATCAATTTATATCTCCACATACATAATTTGCAATTCAATATTTATTTTTAATCTTTACCATAAATACCCCTGTTTTAAAAATATCATCTATATAAATATTATGTCTTTATAATAAAAATAAAATACATTATAACTATTTTACATTTTTTTCCAATAATTACTTGTTCTATTTTTTTTACATCAAGTAAATATGATAATAGCCATTATACCTCTCTTACGAAATGGAATTCAATTCATTTCTTACTCTATGCACAAAATGAATTGAGAATTAATGTTTTTAGTAATAGGGATGTCGAAATCACTATTATGATCAAATAAATATCGTAATAGTTCAAAATAACAAATAATATTATAATAAAATTGTTATTATAGTAAAGCGAATGAGTAGACTCAAACTTTATTAAATTAAATACATATCAAGCTGATCTAAACTAAGGTATAAGGCACATATAAATACGAATAAACTTAATTAATTGTATAATTGATGGAATTTGTATCCTTGTGTTTTAAAACTAAGTTTAAATAAAAACTTGCATATTAATGCAATTTTATATTTAAAAAATCAATTGAATGAATAAAGATGTAATAAAATTATTATTTTTAAAGAATAGAATAAAACTCTAATAGAATTTTTATTTTTAATTTTTTATTTGAATGAAAATATTTACAAAAAAAAAAAAAAAACTATATCAGCATTGAGTTACTCTTCATAAGTTTTAGTAATTCACTTGAGGGGAATAACTATTTATTTTTCCTCATTCTACGTAAAGTTACTATTATGGTGTATAGTTAGCAGAATGGCAATTCATAATGGATTCATATTATACAAAATAATGAATATAATTTTATGTCCCACACATATAAATTATGATTCAATGTTTGTTTTTAGCCTTTACAATAAATACATCTGTTTTGAAAATATCATCTATATAAATATCGTGTCTTTGTAATAAAGACAAAATACATTATAAATATTATACTTTTTTTCCAATAATTACTTGTGTTTCTTGTTTTTTTATATCAATGAACATTATAATAGCTATTACACATCTCTTACAAAATAGAATTCAATTCTTTCTTATTCTATTCGATCAAATGAATCGAGCATTAATGTTTTTAGTAATACGGATCTCCAAACCACTATTATGATCAAATAAATATATTAATAGTTCTAAATAAGGAATGATATTACAATAAAATTGTAATTGTAGCAAAGTGAATGAGCAAACCAAACTTCATCAGATTAAATATATATCGATTAATCTTAAATGAGGCATAATGCACATATAAATATGGATAAACTTAATTAATTTTAAAATTAATGGAATTCACATCCTTGTGATTTAAAACTAAGTTTAAATAAAAAAATTGCATATTAATGTAATTTTATTTAAAAAAAATCAATAAACCAAAACTAACATAAGCTCAATCAAATGGGATGGAAGGATGTATACCTTTTAATTAAAGTAAAATTTCAAAAAGTGAAATTCGATCCTATGACCTATTTGTGCTATTACAAACAAGTTGAGCTCAGCTCAACTGCATTTTTGAAAACTTTAGCTCAACTTGTTTAAAATTTATAAATTCAAATTTGAGTTGAATTTTTTATCAAGAATGAAAATTGAACTTAAGCTCAGCTTGTGCCTATAGAGCTTTTATCAAGTCTAAAATTTAAGTTTTAACTTAACTCATTTAGATAATGTTTTCCATTTTTTTTTTTTTGAACATAAGAATAACACATAAGAGTTGCTAAATGTACACATAAGCATTAAAAAATTGGTTTTTGTTATTTTAATTGTACATTTATATATAATATATCATGTATATAAAACTCATAAATCTACCAACAAGATTGTTCATGAGCATATTTGCAAGCCTGTACATAAGCCTAAATGAGTTTATTTTTAAGTTGACTTGCAAAACTAAATGAAAGTTCAAGTTCGGCTCATTTGAATAAATGGGTTTTATTTTAAGCTCAACTACAGCTTGTTTACTAATGGAGCTCAAGTATAATTGAGCTTAAGTAGCTTGCAAACAAGGTTCGTTTGCAGCCCTTGTAGCGATCCTATAAAAGGCCTATCAGGATTGCTCTAAATCGCCATATCATGAGTGCACCTGCAATATAAAGATTGCCTTACAAGCCAAAGTTTACAAGACTTTAATTTATTATCCTCTCATTATATTATAGATATATAAATTTATTATGAAAATAATTTATTAGATATCGAAATTTCCACGGATCACAAGACCACGGAGAATCGGATATCTACCAAATAACAAGATAAGGTAAACCTAGGTTTAACACAAAATATCAACTAGGTTTAAGTTAAGAAAAATACTACATTTTTATGTTTGTTCTCTTAACGAGGTTTAACCTATCAAATTCTCAATCTTCTATCGGTATTTTACAACTTGATCTTTGTCACTCTCTACACTTAGATTCTATCCCATCCTTGTGTTCAACTTGCCTGCAAAAACAAATTGTTGGGGAGTCAGCTACAAGTAGATGAGTAAATTATACCCTCGCTTAATACCGTTCAAGCAAAAACAAACAAGTTATTAAACAAGCGTATACAATGCAGATAAGAAAATGAACAAATATATATGGTCAACCAGTAGCCATATATATATTCGGATTTATGCCATCCGAATGAAGTGTTGGGGTACATCCACACATCAGCACATGGACTGCTAATACTTCGAGAATCAAATGTATTCAACAATATTTTCTTTTCACATACTGAAAATAATATACATATAACAACATCCCTGAAGCAAGATATCCATAATAATGACCCTAGTGAGATCCTAAGAGATGGGTCCTCTCCAAGATGACAGTTCCCATTCCCCTAGAACATGACTCATGGTATACACTAGGGATACAACCAATTCGATCATCCATGTTCATGCCCACTCATGATAACATGGTCCATTCGTGTCAAAGTGTAGTGGTGATGGCTTTCTATAGTGAAATCGTGCAATGCATGCTCAATTTTGTAATTATTAAGCCAATAGTTATTAGTCCATTTATTCAGCGATCAGACAAATATCAGACACTCACAAAGATCAAATAATTAAACAAAAATCAATGTTCCTATAATTATAGTATTTTCAATAGGATAACAAACACTAGCAACCACAAGTATAAACTTTCTAGCCCCATGCATGGATCGTTTAATTTATATTAATAAAATATTATACTCTAAAACTACAAACTCAAGCAGATACGAAGGTCATCGAAGTATACTCACCTGTTTATCCTTGCTTAATGGTTATAGAAATCTACAAGAAAACTCGAAGACGGATCTGTATCCCCTAAGAATCGAGATAATAGATACTCATTGTTATACTCTTATTCATGCAAAGAAACCTATTGTGTCTTAAACTCGAGTTTTAATATATGAATAGGTATTGGAAAATTTATTGAACATAGATTTTAATTATCAATTTAAACTAATTATTTTGTATATTTTTTCCTTTGTTACTTTAAGGGTTCGAAAGGTATCACAATGATGCCTATATTTCTCGTTTATAATCTTAATTCTTATTTCAAGCTCAATTCCTTGTTTTATGTTTATTTCATCAAGTGTCCATGATTAAAGTTAATTCAAGTCCATTTTTCTACTTTTTAATTAAAGCATATATATTTATATTTAGTTTTACTGTGTTTCTCTTGATATTATTTTAAGTATGTAACTTTAGTAAATCTGGTTATATAAGCTAATATTTATGATTTCCATCAATCTACACTTTATATCCTTACAATCGTATAAGTGTTGAAGATTATTTCTTAATTTTAATTTCTCAATTACAATCTATATCATCTTTATTTTCTAATTTATGCTTGAATTACTTAAGTTTTGTTTTGCGAATCTTATTTTTTTATATGTGTTGAAATCTTCATATGTCTAGATAGGCTTGTTATTAAGTTCATCTACTAGATCCAAATCTAAATTGTCCTTTATCTATATAATACTTAAATCATATCAAGTTTATGTATCAAAATCCTATTTCTACGTATGATCTGGAGCTTATATTTATATATAGGTTAATATACTAAAGTTTATCTATATAACCAATCTTCTTATTGATTTAATGATCAAATATATTTCATTTATCAAATTCAAGTAAAATTTTCTTAAGTTTTCTTATAAGGCTGAAACTTTTATTATAGAGTCCTAGGGTTTTCTAAGTTTTTATTTTCCTCATTGATTCCCTTTCTACTCATGAATATATGTTGTATGATTTAAATTATGTAAACTTGCTATAGAATATCTCTATTCTTATTAATGGCTGAAACTATCTTATAGGTTTACTTTACTTAGTTCTAATTGTTTATGTAGTTAATTTATACTTTAGAAAACATAATGAGCATTTATTTAATGACATTTAACCTAGGATTTAACATGAACTAACATAATCTTTATGTTTCTTCTATTAAACATAACTAATTGTCTAAGTATTGTTAAATAATATAAATCATCATTATTTCTTCTTTCTTCCCTAGGATTTTGTATATAGAAAATGATGTTATTTTCTTAAGGAATTTAGAGTTGGTGAGGTGAAATATTTTTGGAAATGTTGTATGTTGTTGCTTTATGGTGTGGAGGAAAAATAAAATGGATTGGTTCTATGTTTTACGGAGTTTATAATACATATAAGAAGAATATTTTATTATATCACATAGATATTGATGAGTACATAACTAAATTACTAATTAATATCAAACGAAATATTTAAATCATGTTTTAAGTCTTAGATTTTATAAGAGATAGTTTTTCCTTGATTGCTGGTATTTTATGTTAACGTAATCGAGTAATATTAGGGTTTCACTTACCCGATTAGAGTTTAAGACTTTAAAAACTAAAGTAGGGCTTGGTGTTATATAAGTTAAAATATTTTTATTTTAGTGTTTTCGATATTAAAATCTTAGTTTGAATTTTATCTTCATAAATCAGACCTAATATAAGTTCTTATTGGATATATCTCTACCTTAATAATTTATTTTTAAGATATCGTTTGCTAACCAATATATTTCAAAAATATGATAATTTATTCTAACCAATCAGTTATTGCCTATGCTTATCGATATATCACTTGTTTTGGCAAACTATCACTCATTTCTCAAGAGGTCACCCATTCTAGTGTCTGATCATACTTAACTTTTAGTGTTTTGAGACTTTTTAAGTATTACATCAAAGATATCTCAATAGTTTAGGTTTTATATATTTCTCACATTATTTTCGGGTTGAAACTAAAATCTAAAGTTTATGGGATAAGATATATTTAGGTTTTTCACCTACACGATTAGAGTTTCCAGATCTGACGGCTTAATTATAGTTTTAGTCTATATAGGATTAAAATATCATGACTTTCATTTTTTGGGAAATCAAAATTTTAATTTGAGCTTTAGATTTGTAACGTTTTATCAATTACTGATCTCATCGGGTATATTTTAATTTCAACGATTTGCTTCTAAAGTTCTATTTACTAACAAATGGACTATATAATTAATCCTCTACTGTTATGCTCAAATTTCTACTATTTAACATTTTTTTATTTATCAGTTTATTATCCTTTTGATAAGAAAAATGTAATATTAACTAGTCTAAATACACACATTAGCATGACATAATTTTATATTAATATCATTATATACGCATGTAAATATGTATATTTATAGTAAAAACTAATATAAAAACTTCTAATATTATGAAAACCTCCTAATATTACGAAAACCTCTACATTTAGGGTCATAATAGCAAAGTTTTAGAGTGGTGAAAACCTTACCTTATGTGGTCTTGAATTGAAGAGCGTATTGCCACGATCACAACACCACTTCTGGAATTGAAATTGGTTGTAGTATGTGAAAGATATGAGCTTTTAAAGATTGAAGGTACTTCTAGTTTTCTTTTTATTTCTTCTTCTCATGTTTCCGATTAAAGAAGACTCTGACTTTTTTTAAGCCTACAGATAACAGAGAACGAAAGAGAGAAAAAAAAAAGAAAGAGAAAAGAAAGAAGAGAGAGAGAGAAAGAAAAAGAAAGAGAGCGATAATGGAGAGATAGAGAGTGAGCGAATGAATTTATAGGTAAGATGGGCGTGCACGGTAAGCAGAATTGAAACTTGCTGGGATTTTTTTTTTTAAGTCTAATTAACACATACGATAAATACCTATTTGATAATATTTTTAGATAAAAACTTACGTACCTACTATATTAAATATTCTAAACATTGTGACATATTTAAAATTTTTAGTTTAAAACTTTTATTTTTCAACTTTAACATATGTTATCGCAAATTATGACCTAATTAATAATTATATTGTCATTAATTTGACTTTGTTTATATTTTACTATTATAAATTTATAGGATTTATCATTTGTTTGTATTTTTCGAATTATTTTTGGGATATAATTTATTATCATAATTATCGTTATTGGCTTTTAGTTTATATATTAACCATTTATTACTGTTATATCTTTTTGAAAACGTTTCTTTGGTATAAATTTTGTAGATGCATATATTTTTTTTATTTTGATTATGTCTTTTATTAACTATATTGGTAATTACCAATATTTAAATTAGTGAAAAAATAGGGTTGATTTTTCTAACGTTTTCTAAAATCTCTACGAGACATTATTATATATTTAACAATTATCAAAATTTAAGTTAGTACATACTTTAGGGTGTTACAGCCCTATATTGAACAAAGAAAGATACATGTGTGGCTTTGACTTTGTTGTATTTTTGTCTTCTAAAGTTTTAGAAGTTGTTTTGCATGTATACATAAAATAGGAAAAAAATGGTAGAATTAAAAAGTTCAGAAATAAGATAGACATACTAGAAAGATCCTTTTTCACCCTTAATAATCTTTCATTTGTGTTTCACTTTTTGTTCCCCTTTTGATCCAAATTCTAAGAACTTACCGTTTAAAATGATGGAAGTGACTCTTTTGAGTTTGATCTAATATAATACGATAGGCGATATTGATACACACTTAAATTGTGGAGGGTGGACTGGGTTGCTAACTTTATACAGAGGATGTTGAATACCCCGATGGAGAAAATGAAATAACAATTTAAGTGGTATCAATATGCGAGTGATAGATGAAAGAGTTTTTCTGTTTGGCTTATCCAATTTTGATTTGCATCTTATTTGCATCAAATCTACATTTGTATTTTATCCATATCTTATTTGTATATTATTTTTATTTGATATGTTTGATCTATTTATGAATAAAAAAAATTATTTTTCATCTGTATCTGTTTAGAGGTCATCACAAGATGGTATGAACCGTGACCCGACCCTGAACCAACCCCGCTGGTTCCATACCTAGGAACAGACCGTGTGGGACGGTTATGAACCATCAGAGGACCTGCCTATTCTACCAGGTCCATGCAGTTCTTCAGAAAAACCTACGTGATTAGTCCTGGTCATGCAATTGCCCAACTTGAAGCAAGAATTAGTAGTTCTGACCCACATCCGCCATCTAATAAACAAAAAAAGGATCATGAATTTGTAGTTTGTAAGTTTTAGGGGTGAGGGTGGTCCAACATTTAAAAAAATGGCTAAAGTTGCACACCAAATACTTTTGCAAATATCATTGCGTGCATGAATTGTGAAACTGTCAATGTAAGTAATATGCACACATTAGCTTGCAAAAAATTTGAACCATGCAAAAATATTAGATTAAGCCAATTGAATGCGGCGCGTTGAAAATTATTGCAATATTAAGAATCTCATAGGTTGTTTTGGAATGATAAACAAGTTGCCCTAAAATTTTATGCATGTAACGAAAGCTATAAATTGATGAGTTCATTTTCAAAAAATATCAAACATTCTTGTGCTGGAACCACTTTCAAAGATTTAGTTTTGGAAAATCTCAAACATTCCTGTGTTTAATATTGCTTCTTATTTTTTAGACTATCTTGTACAAAAGGGTTACGCAGTTACACCTATTTCTCGTGTTTTTTCTTAAATTTCTTATTTCTCTACTACCACCTCTACATTACTGCCTAGTCATTACTGAAAAAATCAATGGATTCCTTTTTCTTTGGTTGTTCATCCAAAAGAACCTGGAAACAAAGACAAATTGAAAGGTAAGCTGCCCAAGTATTGGGAAAAGCCTACTATCAATATTGACGAGGATGCTAATTACTATGGCTTTAATGAGCTTTGGGTGTTCGATCTTTAATTCACATCAACAAATTCCCCATAGTTCCATTGGGTTTCAAAACGTTTAATTCTATTTACCATTAACTAGGGGATGATGACAACAACTCCCAAAATCCGGAATTGGAACCACTATCACAACATGAAGTCGAGGATTATGACGGTTAAGGTGAAGAAATACACCCTTCCATCAAGGTAAATCCATCCATTAAGCCACCCCAACCATATAAGTCTAATATGTTTACTAAACATTTTAGAAAGACCAAAGAGCCGGACGAGAAGACTAGGGCGCATTGTAATTATTGCAACACAAACTATGCTTTTTCCAACGGAGATGGATATGATAGTCTTTCCAAACATCTCAAGTCGAAGCATCCCAGTGAGTATGTTATGGATCCATCACAATAGCAAATATCAGGGTCTAATTCGAAGAAAGAAGTAAGGCTATGGTAATTCAAGGAAGAATCGTATCGTGATGCTCTAGTGCAAATGATAAGTGGGTTGGATTTAAGTTTTAATGCTAGCGAAAATGCTAATATCGTTTATTGCCATCAATAAACTCTACAGCCATAAGCTCTTAAATGGAGTGCAATAATGAAACGACATTATCTAAAAATGTACTAGAGGGGTAAGGTGTGGCTACAAAGCTATTTTTGCTGATTTCGATACATATGTTTCCATTTATTCTAACATTTGGAATGATAGATGGTGGGGTGAAAGTTCCTACATGGGGATTATATCTCATTAGATTGATCAACACTGAGTAATGCATAAGATATTGATTGTATTATTGAAAATGGATGGAGCCCATATGGTACAAAACATATATAGGATAATATGGAAAATTCTTGATGAATATGAATTGACAAAAAAAAATTCGATAGGTTTAAATAATATTACAACAAATACAACCAGTATTTCTAACCTACAATTGTTATGTCAGCCAACACTTAGAGGAACCTTTTTTCATATAAGATGTGCATGTTATATCTTAAATGAATGTGTGAAGGATGGAATGGAATCATTAAAAATCCATACATCTCCAATAAAAGTTGCAGTTGACTACATTACAGACCATCCATTAATTAATAGAGAATGGCGAAAATGGTGCGGTGTACATGGTCAAAAACTAAAAAAATTCAAAAAGATGTGTAACATCGGTAGAATTCGACCTATGAGCTTTTAGCTAACATGATACCATACAAAGAGCTGCTTTGTAGCTTCATCATTGCATATGTACCAAACATAGTAGTCTCAATGAATGGAATGTTATGTACCAACTTGTTTGAATTGCTGAAGGTCTTTTATGATTGCTGAATGTTATGTACCAACTTGTTTTCTCTTGCGAGTATAACCCTCGTGTACATCTCTTTTTACCGGAGGCCTGCAACATCATCGGGATGCTCCAATGGGTAAGATCTAATTCAATTTTGTAATTGTGTGATGGCTTGCAAGTGGTTGAAGTATTATAGGGAAATTCCTGTGATATACAACGTGGCATGGTTGTTGGATTCACGTAACAAAGTGGAGGGACTTTGGGAAGTCTTGGATTATTATTATGGACATGTGGATAAGTTGTCAAACACACAAGCTATTTACGTAATTTCTACTAGTAATGTCATCAAAGAGACAACTAATGTGTTGTTGAATTTATATTCCTAATTTGGTACCACATATGGTAGACAAATACCCACCAGTTCAGCAACCCTTGTTAATACTCCAACATCAACCACCGTAGAGAAACCTGAAGTGGCGCTCCAGTACTGGTGATTCAAAAAGCACTGCAGCATTGATGAAAGTAGATCAGATTTAGAGATTGACAGGTACTTAAACACGTCATTTGAGTTTAGTGACATGGTGGATGCATACAACTTTGACACCCCATTGGTGGAAACGTCAAAAAGAGATGTTTTCAATACTATCTCGAATAGTTAGACAAGTATTGGCTACACATGCTTCAACTGTGGTGGCTAAGCAAGCTTTTGGCATTGCGGGGTAGCTATTGGATGAGCATAGGTATCGGTATGGCCCAACAGCGATTGAGGCACTAGCCTGGAACTATGATTAGACTCATGCAGAACTATAACAACAAAACTTGAAAGACTACTCGAGCAAGGAGGATGGGTATTTCAGTGACTTCAACCCCTTCACAAGCAGCACAACTACCACCTTACCGTGGACTATTCCATGTCAAAAATCATTGGGTTTACATTTAATTGTTTGTTAATATCTTAGCATGGGTGTTAGTGTTGTAGTCTGGGTCAATGAATTACATGATTATGGTTAGTTATTTGTTGTTGTAGTAGTTTGCGTATTCATGTTGTAATAGAGGTAAGATGTAATGCCCTGCCTACTAGAATGTATTGGTCATTGTTCAGATCAGGGATGGATCTATGGAGGGCCAAAAGGGCTCTGACCCTCGCAACTTTTTGTGATATGCATATATTATGAGAGGAAATAAATGATATTATACAATTGGAAGAATATAATTGCATGATGTTTGGAGATATTGTAGTTAAGGAGGATTTTTTACTCTCGCAAATCACAAATTTGATCGATGGTTCTTTTATTTTGGTCATTGCTTGGTCCACTTCTGCAATGTTTTTTCATGCTTTGCAGGACGTTTCTTTGCAATGTACATAATTCCTGATCTTTAGGTTTTTCTTTCTTTTTTATTTAACATTTTTTTCTTATTATATTCTTTCATTTTAATTGTATTGTTTATTGTCCAAAAAGAAAGTCCAATGTATATTAAAATCTTTTTCTCTTTATGGATTCTTTTTCATTTTTTTTAAACTTCCTTAATAATTTAACAATTTTCCTATCACAAGCTTTGTTTAGATTTTCAAATAGATTTAAAATTCTTTAAATGATTGTTCTAAATTTTTTTTAACATGTGTTTTTAAATTACTTATACAATCTTAGTATTAAAGACTTTGGAAAAACATGTAAAGAATTGAGATGGTCTTTTTTTTCTATTAATTTTACATGGCTATTGAAAATTGGAAAACATAATATTAATAAAATATACACAAAAGGGTTTATAAGATCCCATTCATCCATGGGTTTAAAAATTAAGATTGTCAAACTCATATTATATATAATTACACCATGCTAGTAGTAAATTGAAAAAGATATATAATGATTATAGTTGAATTCTTTCCTATTCTTTCCCAACCCTACCCCTCACACCGCGCACCCCCCCTCCCCCCACCTTCGGCGTACTTACATTAGTTATAATTCTCTAAGATAGTAAAAGAAATATGATTACTAATAATTTATTGGTGTATATTAAATATCTTGAACCTATCTAGGGGCAAAGGGACCTTATTCCTTAGAAAATTCAGGTAGTGTTTTATTAGTTAGTATGTTGATAAATTTATTAGGTTTATTTATCACATATAATATTCTTTTTTTCTATGTAACCAATCATAAAATTTGTGTGTGTGTGTGTGTAAAGCATTTTCTCAAAATAGTTAGTGAAGAGATTAATTTATATATATATATACTATATATGTATATTTATATTTAAAAGTCTTTTGGTGAGAATTTTTTTACTTATACACATCATTTTATGATATTGCTTACTATATTTTTTCATTTTCAATAAAAGTAATATCTTATAAGGAAAATTCTATCTTATAAATATAGATAATCATCATAAAATATCACATAATTAAAAATAACTTTTTTTATGCACGTGGTATTTTAATTAGTATCCAAACACTCATTTTAAATTATCTTTTATATTATAGTAATTTAAATACATATTGTTCATGACATCATTTGTTTTACTTTGTTGAACATATGATGAATGAAATACTCAAAATATGTACTAATTTACAAGAAAAACGAACATTTTATAGATAAATTAAATTTCAACTTATGAAAATGAAAGACCGGCCCCCTCAACATAACAGACCTATGTCCGTCCCTTGTTCGGATGTATATTAATCTACTAGTATATGTTTCTTAATTATGTTGTTATGTGCTAATCATTATTTTTTATTGAAATAATTGTGAATATATATTTACAATATAATTAACATAAATTTCATTTTGGAACTTCTAAGTTTGATATATTTGTAAATTTGCAAATTTTAATAAAATAAAAATTGTAGTTCACAATTTTTGTGGAACCGAAACTGCTTCGGTTTTGGTCCAGAACTGACCCGGACCATGCTAACTTCTAGATCTGTTTTTTTACAAATATCCGTTTGAAAAAACAAAAATAAATTGTCAAAATAGTTGGAATAAGATGAAACAAACAAACCCATAAAGTATTGAATTTACAATTTTAAAAGAAAATAGATTTGCGGTGCATTGGTGATGTTATAACACATAGGTTAGTTTAATGAGTTCCTTATGCTTCCTTGTCTTGTGTTGCTTATATATAAAGTGTTAAAAATCGAATAGAATGAACGTTATGGAGGAAGAGACTGGATTTAGATAATTTGCTTTAGATCATCTTTATTAATAAGTTACTTAAAAAATTACCTAACATACCACATCATCATCTTAAATAATTCTCTATAGTAAGGAATTCTTCACTTTATTCGTGGATTACATCAGTAAGGCACTTAACCATTTTTTTAAATTTTTACTGGTCCCATTTACATAAATTATACAAAGTTAACACCAAAAGGAAAAAAAAAAAAAAAAAAGCTTTTTGAGTTGCTTTGGAGAGCAACCCACCAAAGCTAAGTAATTTTCTTTATTAGTTAAATAACTTATAAATGAATCGCTTAGCTTGGATTCTTGTGCCAAACAATCTTGCTTTAGCGAGGATCCTAATTCCTACGAGTGCTATTGCTACCATGACAAAATGGAGCCATGCCGCTAAGTTACGCCTTGTTAACTTGATTATGAAGTGCCAGCATACCGAGTAACAACAGCCTAAGTCTAGGGACGGGCTAGAGGAGAACACATAAGGGCCCGACCCCGAATGTCCCGAAAAAAGTCATTTATTTTTGTTTAAAAAATAAAATAATATTATATTATTATATTAGAAAGTGAGTTTTATTACGTAGTTGAATATATTTGTTATAGATTCCATTGATCAATTTTTATTATTGTCACTTTATTTTCACATATAAGCAATAAATTAAATTTGTTAAAAAACAAATAGTTAAGTTAATAAATTCTTATTATATACTATTTATTTATTATTAGTTCTATATATATATATATAGAGAGAGAGAGAGAGAGAGATAACATTATAATACTATGGATTTTTCAATCTTATCACTCAAAATATTAGAAAATAATAATAGTCATTTTAGTTGATGTACTAATATATACTTATATATGATGAATGGGAGGCGGTGGAGGCTTTGTTGTTATTAACAACAAATATTATGAAGATGATTCTAGAATATTGTACGATTGGTTACGTAATTAGTGTATTTTTTATTTAAATATTTTTGTTTATAAAAAAAAAAAACTTATCCAAGTTTTACATATTAATCATTTTTACTTAATTTTTAATATATATATCATAATAAAAAGGTAAAGTTTTGGTTTTCTTTTTCTTCGAGTATTCTATGAAGGCCTCCAATCTACATTAGAGATTATATAAGAGAGAGGCAAGTCACAAAAATTTAAAATGGAAAAAATAAAGGAAAAGGGCATAATACCATAATTAATAATGAAATGATACAAAATTTTTAAACCTATTATAAAAAAAAAGGTTGAAGGATAAACTTTGAAAAATCACAATGATAAATCTAGCCCCTCTTAATATGGTAATCTTGTGTCCATCCCAGCTTAACCCTATAGTCACATGAGGCACTGTTTATTAAACATAGCATTATAAGCATACGATCTTAAAGAATAATGCATTGTTGAATTATGAAGAATTATCTCAATGACTTCTTAATTGAGCGGAGGCCCTTGTTGTATCAATGAAGGGTGAATTGAGTCACCACACATCACTTTACATATGTTGTGGAGGCTTACCAAGATGTGCTCGATTGCTAAGCTAGATAATAGATATCATACTTATATTGCTCAATATTCCATATGATTTCATATATCTTAATACCAACTCTTCATTAAAAAATTTAAGGTTGTATCCCAAAAACTATAATATTGAAAGACAAATTTGGGTAACGTAGGTGCTGCTTATGTGCTTTCATGCAATAAGTGGTGCTTTTTGGACCATATAATGCGTTAGGATAGTGGTTATTAGTAAATTTCACATAACATTGATATAGGAAGCCAACTATAATGATTAGTAGGTAGAGTTACGAGGCAACGGGGTGAGTTTCTTTGATGCGAATTAGCCTCTAGCACATGGCAAGCCTTAGTCCTTGAAGAAACAAGGGGAATGACTAACTTTGCAAAGGGTTTTAACCGGTTCCTTTATAAAAGATGTGCAAATATGTCAAGAAGGTTTTGTTGTTCACAACATTGTGTTGGGAATAAGTTTGTTGATATTAGAAGAGTTGTTTGTACATATTATTTATTTCATTTTATTTTCAATACCTCTAAAATTAGTCGTTTGGTCATTTAGATCCAATGGCTATTTTTCTTACATTTATAGATTGAGTGCTTGCTAACCAACTTGGTAATATTTCTTTTTAAATCCGTAATATGTGTAAAAAATCGAAGCTAGCTTTTGGTCATTATGTCCTATAAATTTACTTGAATTGTTTTAAGAATTTAATTATATCAGTCATGATCAATCAATGTAATTTAAATCTTAAGATGAGGTTCATCTGTATTACATTCTATCGTATAGATGCATTAATTGGGATTATGTGTATGGTATTGGACTTGTATTTAGATACTTAGTAAGTAAGGCATCCATACTTGCATAATAATTTATGACATAACTCATATGAACTTGTTTTGCTTTATTTGTTGTTAGAATGCTTAATAAGTAAAGCGTCTATACTTGCATAATAACTTTATGACATAACTCAAATGAACTTGTTTTGCTTTATTTCTTCGTGCAGCTGCCGCTCTTAGTCGGATCCATTAAATGCATTATTAACCAACAATAATTAATCCGACCAAAGAGGAGTAAAGCTTGTTGAGGACCTGGCGATGTGACATTATATCGTTCCCCTTGCCTCACTAGGAGTAAGCACTCGATGAGAAGCCATACCTCACCAGGAATAAGACTTTGGCGAGTGATCTCAAAGGCAGCTCCTACTCCCGAGTCCCGACGGCCATAATAAAAGAGTTAGGAAGAAAACTTCCATTAAAGAAGCAATTGTAGGAGACAAGATGTATATAGTATGTCAGCAAATTTGATGGTCTAATGGTAGTTACAAAAGGAACGGTTTCTTCATATCAATAAACATTTCATATCTTTTTAATTGTGATCGAACTTTTAAAATTTTTTTATACTTGACTGTTTAATAATTAATTTGATTTTGATATTACTAGGGTATGGTCCCGTGATGAGACTGTAGAAATTATATTATATACTTTTTTGTTATGTTGTAAATAAGTGTGTGTGTATTTCATGGTAAGCCACATAAACGCAACGTTTTCAAGTTTTGCAAATAGGTGTTTTGTTTTATTTTTTGACAAATACATGGCATGGCCAACAATTTGCAATTATTTGTTGATTTTAATTTACGATACTTGTCTGCTTCTAATTGGTTCAATGTGTATTTAGTTAAATAATTTAATATATTATATACTTATTTATTTAATAAAAATATAAAATAATCTGAGAAAGAAAGAAAAAAGAAAAAGAAAAACCACTTGCTAGCCACCCTACTGCTTGAAGTAGCCAACAACCACCGTTAGGGATGGTGTAATTATTTTGTTCAATAATATATTTGAATATATATTGTGTTATTTTATTAAATCAATTACTTATTAAACTAACGTGAAAGCAATGAGTGTCCTTCTCGCCAACAACTACCTTTAGGTGAGGTGTAACTATTTTGTTCAATAATATATATTATGTTATTTTATTTAATCAATTACGTATTAAACTAATGTGAAACCAATGAGTGTCATGTATTAATATTAACAAATAGTACCAATCAGCTAATCATTATTAGTAGTAGGAATGCATGTCATTGGTCATTTACTTATAATAGCCGTTGAAACGTTTAAAGATTCTCTATATATTTTGGATATCATGTTTAGATTTTCAATTCTAGAGACACAATTTGGCAAGTTGTTATTATAAAATATTCGACTCACTTGGCCCACTAAAAGCCTTATAGGATTTTAGGATAGGCTTGAAAATCTGTACCCATTTAATAGGGTGTAGAGTCCAGCTGCATGTTATAATTATGACTCCATGATAAACCTAATTTGCCAAAACAGAATAAAATTTTTAAAACAAATAATTAAATAAAAAATCAATAAACTCATAAGAAAACTCTAGAGAATAAGAATAAAAATCTCCGTTATTCTATGTTTAAACTCATATTAATTGTGATACGATATTTTTGAAATTTAACCCATATTTTTGTATTTATCTAGGTTAAATCAATAATTATAATGAATAATGAATTATGATTTTTTTTAGGTTATGTTATACGCAAAAGTTGAAGTTTCACAAATAATATGTTACTTCATGATTTGAAAAGCAAGAGAGATGTAATAGTTTTTTTTTTTTAATATTATCTAGTGATATTTTCTTTGTTTTAATTGCTTGATTTGGATTTCTTTGTTTGTTTTTGAGGTTGAACTATTTGTTTTTTGTTTTAATTATATACTCTGATCATGCTCAATAAGGTCAAATAAGGTGCCCAGAGTCAACCGGATACTTATTTTCACCCTTTACTTATGCTATGATTAATCTTTTAGGCAAGTATCTATCAAATTATAATATAGATTTAAACACATGGGTCATTCCATGAGGACCTATAACTACAAGTAATTACCTTAATGCTTCTATTTAAATAATCTAATTCAAGTGATATCAACATTTCTAATCTCTAAAAATTACCTAAATTCAAATTACCAAATTAATTACCAACGCTTTCTAGTAAATAATAGATCATAAAACTATTCTAGTCTTGATTCACCACTACCCTTGTTCTCAATATTAATAATAATTCATTTAATGATACATCTATGCCCTTAAATCACATTAATCCTTAGATTAACTAACATCTCTTTCAATAATATTAATTCCTAATCTTATATGTATTGATTGAAATGACTTTCTCATCAAGAACACATAAGATTGTATTAATTACTATGATTCCCTTTCAAAATTTAATATATTGCAAAAGTTTCATGTTTTTCTATGTCTAGAATCATATACAAATTTCACCATTTATGTAGTTATATCTTATTAAAGGATATTTCAATCTATTTAACAAGAATCATATATTAATATTAATACTGCATATATATTAAATCAATAGACAAACAAAACACATAAATGGATTGAAGAAGTATAAACTTTCATTGAATAAATAACAAATATACTACATTAGGGTTAGGGTTTTTCAAGACTTGGGATAAAAACACAGTATTTTCCCATAGGATAAGAAATAGAATGAGATCTAGGAAAATAGAGTTGATTCATGGTAAAACCCACTTTTAGATCATTGTCTTGTGATTTTAAATAAGCTCTTACGTTTCTCCACTCTAAGTTGACTATTTATCTCTTTAAAAGATAGAAGAAAGAGATTCATACGCCTACATAACCATTCTTCATACCTTGTGTTAAACCCATGCAGGGTTAAAAAGTGAAGAATTCTCGCTAAACTGACTTCGTACGACCCAAATAACAGCTTTTGCGAGGTGCTTATGCAGACTTTTAATCATTTTTTTCTTTATACATCAGTATTCTACACAATTTGTTTAGCTTTCTTATATACACTTTAAATTTGCGTTTTAGTAAAAAATTGCGCTCTACTCTAGTTCCTACACATGTTGTGTAGAAACTCATGCATATTGTAAATCCTCAACTCATACAATTCTTCATCAAAATCTTTTTTAATTCATCCAAATGCTTTCATTAAGCTCGTTTATCTTTCACATGAAATAAACATTTTAATCCAACAAGTATCATTAGCAAAAAAAAAAAAAAAACAAGTAAGTATCATTTTCCTTAATAAATCATGTAAAACTCATATAATATATCATCAAATTAATAGTTAGAATAAGGGTTTTTTTTAACACTTATTAGGTTTGGGAGATCGAAAGTGAGATAGTTCTGGGAGCACGGTTTTATCCTTATCCAATTCCAATTTGAATTGAATGTTGCAATTGGAATTTAGTGCGTAATTTCAATTTCGAGTTTAAGATTGCATGTCGGACTTTCGAAGTATGTTTATGTTAAGTATTGCCATCTATTTTATATTAAGTAGTGGTGTGACGTGTACTGATGGTAAACTATATATATAATATATATCATATATTTTCTACAAGGTATTACTAAATGCAGCTTTAGTCATACCATGGATTGGTAGGTAGGGTTTTGTACGGAATATGGTGTTTAAAAAAAGCAAAAATAATATAATTTTAAAATTTATTGTTATAATAGGCCTTGAAGGCACATATGTTACATGTGTATGATGTGTAGAGTAAACTTTGTAAAGAAGGCCTTTGTTATACATAGATGTGGGCATGGTCCAGTCAACTAGTTCATTACCTCATTTTAACCATTACAATCGATTTTTTAAAATGCCAAATCTAAATTGGTCCATTATTAATGATTAACCATCTTAACAGTTAACATTTTTTTCAGTTAATATTTTAGTTTTTAACCATTTAGTATGATGAATTATATATAATATTATATATTCACGGATATTGGTTAACCGTTAACCATTAGTTTTTCGTGGATACATACTAAAACTGAAACCGTTATAATATTATATATTTATAGCCACAAGTTCTATATATTGCACGGATAAAACTATACCTGTGTTTCAAAGAATTTTGGGACTATTCATTCGAAACGTATGCACATAAGAAAGAATCAACTTGGCGTATTTGAAAAATACTTGGGTCAATGCTGTCATGAAAGCTCATTTAAAATATACAATGAGCATGTATTTTAGCTGTTAAGACTTAGATCTATTGTGTTTGACTTACCATGACAGTTAACTATTCTCATTCCAAACATGCTGATAAAAGGAAAAAAAAAAAAGATCAACTTGGCTTTTATATTTAAAAAGCATCATAAGTTCCCACTGCTTCTAAAAGTGCTCTGAAGATAAAAGCAAATACAGCAGCTTCCGATCATGGAAAGTAGATTAAAGAGGCAAATATAAAAGCTTCCAACCTTGAGTGAATTTCGAAAGGAGTTCATTCTTTGTATCCTCAAATTTTCATTGGGCTTATCGTAACTAGGACATAGAAATTAATTTAATTTTTTAGTAAAATTAATTATATATAATATTATATATTTATAAATATCGATTAACCATCCATTTTTCATGGTTACAAACCAAAACGGAAACTGAAAAAAATTAAAACCATAAACCTAAACCCAAACCGATAGATTGGTTAACCATATATTTCGGATTGGTTTTCCAGTTTCGGTTCGGTTTAGTCGGTTTTTTTACCCACTCCTAGTTATACATTTGCCTTCAATTGAAACAAATTGCTAATACGCACCTTCAAAACAATTCAAACCCTAAATTAAAGGTGCATGTAACCCCAATCCTTACAAACATTCTTTTCCTTATTATTGTTAAGTGTTACGGTTTTATTCACCAAAAAAAAAAAAAAACAGCATAACGTGCACCTTCAATTTAAATTTCTATTATATTGAAGCAGATGTTGTATATATTTACCATAGCTAAACAAGCAATTTAGTTTTTTTTTTCATTAAAAAAAATTACCAAAGCACTAAACTAATATAATACTGCCATAAATTTGCAAAGCAATTTATCTTTGCAAATTAGATGACCTTTCTAATTTTTTAAAAGTCAACATTTAAATCTAAAATAAGTTGCATGGGCACCAACTTCTACGATTTCATTATCGACTGTACTGTTAGTATTATCAAAATTAAATTAATTATGAAAGAAGATTAGAAAATATCAAGACTATTTATTAATATGATGGGATTGATTCCATTGTAATTGCCAAATTTTCCGTGTTCAGGTATTTGCAGTTCTATTTGGCTAGCTTCTTTGGGAAGATACAAGTACTTTTTAAAATTTTTTTTAACAAATTGTTGATCAATAAATAAATTCAGATAAAAAAAGTTGATAGTTTTTATTAAAATATTACATAGATCAAATATAAATAAAATATAGATATAAATTAGATATATTTATTAATATCGTTGTGCTACAGACATAAATAAAGATAAAAAACATACCATCCAAATAGACCTACAAGTTTGTGCTTAAAGTTTGCAATTTATTTTTATTTTATTTTTTAATTTAACCATTTTTAAATTTCTGATAAAAAAATCCAATTTTAAATTATAATTTAAAAACAGCCCTATATCCCGCTCCAATTATTTTCCCGCCAAAAACCGCACTTTAGCAAACATACCATAACAGGAAGCTAAAGAAAATGTACGGACATGACCGGAGTAGCTCCGACATAACGATGCACCGCACCGTCGATACCACCGACATCGGCAAAATCCTCGCCGTCTACTTCCCAGAGACGCAATTTTCCGTTAAGGACGACACGTTCCGTCTCACCAATCTCTTCATCGATTTCTTTCCACTACTTCCGGCCAAACGCTCCTCTCTCAGGTCAGTACTTCTGTGTGCTTCTCTCTCTTTGACGATTTGGTTATATAATTTAATTGTTTCACTTGCAAGATAGTTTTGGTTGCGAAATAGTTCTTAAAGCATCTGTTTCGTACTTTAATCCTTCGTTAAGTTATTTAAATTAGTTATAACTAATAGCTATAGTGATAATTACTCAAAAACCGCTGTTCATTACCTTGAATACGCGAATAAGCAGCCCACGAACTTTGATTTTGTAGATCTAAGCACCATTCTTTCCAATGTTATGCAATTTGACCTTATTCTATTGAATCATTAACGAATTAATGAAAATGCAAACTGTGTGGTACCTCAATTTTGCAATTAATTGCTCGTGGTTTAAAAAAGTGTTGATATACTGCATATAAACTTTTTGAGTCATTTATAATATATGGATTGATTCAACTTAAGTGGTTAATTATAAAAATGGCCAAAATTTAGGTAGTTAATATAAAAATGGATAAAGTTCATGAAGAACACATTTATGTTATGTTTGGTTGATTGGAATTGAGGTGTTATTTTGTTTTATAATTGGTAGCATTTTCAGAATAAAAGTTACATTCCACGAAGAAGAGTAATTCCTGAAAAGAAGAATATGGTTTCTTTTTTTATTTTGCAGTATTGAAGTAGGCATTGCATATAAAATAACTTTTGCAAATCGAATAACGGAATAACTCTACCATGATGATAAAGGCAGATTGACTCCAGTGTCTTGTTAATTGCTAATTTCTTGTATTTTTTAACAATCAAAAGTATTGGGTTTGGGGCTTAATTATGGAAAAATTAAGTGTAAGGGCCAAATTGCACAACTATGGTGAGGAAGAACCCACATCATACAAGGACTTTATTGACAGTATTCATGGGATCAAGCCAAATAAAAATTATATATAAACGATCAGGTACTCCAATGCACTTAATCCTTTTGGAGGCGTCCTTTCTTGATATGGGAGGTTAACAATCAGATAGGTGTACTCCAAAGCTTCAGAAGGACTTCAGCTATCTAGCCCATTAGAGAGATCACTTTACGAGTTGCAATGCATAACTTCTTTTACTTGGCCTATGAAGGTGCTCTCATCTTTTAATTCCTGTTAGGTTCTAGTAGTGATCGTGTTAATTTTGAAATGAAATGACAGGTACATGATGAAAATGGCTTCTTTGTGTTGCCACTCAATTTTCAACAATTCAGGAAAATATGTCAAATTGAATTATTCTATGAACTACTGGAGGAAAAAAAGAAACCAAAAGAAGCTCTATTATGTATGAGTGCTGCAGTTCACAAGGTACGAAGTTTCCTAGGCTGACAATTTTCAAAAAGCAAAGTTTTTAAGGCTGGAAGATCTCATGTATAAGCTTAAAATGCAGATGCTTGTGACTCAAGGGGACAAGTTTGAATTGGCCGATGCCTTGAAAATTACTGTTCGCTTATTTAATTACCCTGAATCAATGATTGCTTTAAAGAATCTTAAGGCGGCATATATTGGTGAGTTCCATTCAAGTTTTTTCTGGGTATATACCTTCTTTGTCACTGAAATAAGTACCTGAGCTCTTGGTAGGTCTTAAGGGAACAGTGAATTTATATTCCTTTCTTACCATGGCAGATAAACTTGTCTCTGTGCGTGGTACTGTAGTGAAAGCTAGCACTGTCAGGCCTCTTGTTCTACAAATGAATTTTGATTGTGCAAAGTGCAAAACCTCCATCACACGAAATTTTCCTGACGGGAAATTTTCACCACCTGCAGTTTGTACTTTGCATGGATGCAAAAGCAGAACTTTCACTCCAGTTCGCTCCACTGCCCGAGCAATAGATTTTCAGAAGATAAGGTAAAAAGTTGACACAAGCATGCATTTGAGTTTGCTATAACTTTATCCTTCTCTGACGGCCTACTTTTGCATGGACTATATGTAATAAACATTTCTTGACATTTTAGGTTGCAAGAACTTTTGAAGTCTGAAAATCACGAAGAAGGTCGGGTTCCCCGAACTGTTGAGTGCGAGCTGACTGAAGACCTGGTTGATGCTTGCATCCCAGGAGATGTGGTGACAATTACTGGATTCGTAAAAGTAATCAATAATTACATGGATATTGGAGGAGGTATGCCATTAAAATTTTTTATTTTGGCCGGAGTATTTCATGAAAGTTTATGTGACTGTTTTTGCTTGATATCCTATGGGTCACAAGACTTTGAAATCCACTTTTGTGAAAGTGTTGAGTTTACATCTGGAAATCATTTCAAAAGGATGAGATTAATTCAGGAATTCATTTCTTAAAAACCTCCATCTTCTATTTCTCCATACTAATAGTTAGTGGAACCATAAGATACTGAAATTTCATGGCATCATCCTCCTTTATATATATTTTTCGCTTTGAAACCTTGCATCGTCACCAATGCTTGCTAAAACTAATCGAAATTGGATTCTACAAAATTCACTAAGATAACCATACCAAACTAAAATTTTCTCGTTTCTTCTTGCTTCCTTGCCTGTATTGATGCCTTAAATATGTGGCTTTTGGATAATGTGCTCTGCTCCCCTACAGAATTCACCTACTATATACACAAAAATCTATTTGCTTATGCATCAACTAATTATAGTTGTTCATGGATGATGCCAACATATTTGTCCCGTCTTCTTATATCCTATGACTAACGCATTGTGGTAACGCTTGCATGTCAGGAAAATCAAAAACAAAAAATCAAGGATTCTACTATCTATATCTGGAAGCAGTTTCAGTAAATAACTCTAAATCACAGTCTAATCTTGAAGATTCCAGAGATCCTGTCTCTGACACTAAAGCTTTAGAGGTGTTGGACTTATTCTCATTTACCTCAAGGGATTTGGAATTCATTGTGAAGTTCTCCGAGGAATATGGTCCTGATACCTTCAGGCAAATACTTCAGTCAGTATGTCCATCCATATATGGACATGAGCTCGTCAAAGGTACTCTATTAGCCTCCAAGTCACTGATTTTTCTTGGTATATGCAGTCACTTTTCTTCAATGTTGATCCATTTCCAAGAACATGCCTTATCATATTTAAATTCATTCTACTTGTCATACTTACCATGTTTGCATGGTTATAATATGGATTTCTGCTTGTTAGAACTTGAACACTTTCCCTTCTGGGATTATTTCTTCGTACAGGATCATTAATACTTCACTCTCCCATTCAAGAGTGTAAAGTTTGTTAAAATTGAAGATTACATGATGTGCAATATTAGTTTGCACACTGATACATCTGCAAAAAATTTTCTGCTCTGCATTCTTGACTATTTGAACTAATTAAAGTTCTTTTCAGCTGGAATAACACTTGCACTCTTTGGTGGTGTGCGTAAGCATTCAATGGATCGGAACAAGGTCCCTGTGCGAGGAGATATTCATGTCGTTATTGTTGGTATGATTGATTTCTTTTCCACTTTACCAGAACATGGTAATAAATCATTCTTACTTCAGAAAACAAATTAATTAATCATGGAAATAGTCAAAGTTTAAGCTTATACATATGATATGCGTTTTCGATTTATTACTTGACACTCCCTTCCCTTGTGGGTTGGAACTATGATTAAAATCCATCTTAGTCAAACGCTTATTAAATGGGGGTGAAATGATGATGTGGGGATCCAAAAGCGGGATTACTAATTTTAATATTATGTGGAATTTATCTTCACAATCAGTTGATTTAAAAGTATAAGCTTATAAGTGTGACGAGGAACTTATATTACTCGACAATAACTGGCAATCCTAAATTCCTTCAAGGTTCCTAAGGAATCAGAAGTTAAATCAATGCTGATGGTGTTGATTGTGTTGTTACCAGGTGATCCTGGGTTAGGTAAGAGCCAACTATTGCAAGCAGCTGCTGCTGTTTCTCCAAGGGGCATATATGTGTGCGGTAATGCCACAACCAATGCTGGCCTCACTGTTGCTGTTGTAAAGGACTCCATGACAAGTGACTATGCCTTCGAAGCTGGTAGGTTTCTCACATTGAACTCCCATTATGTCTTTTAATATTACTTGTGCAAAAGCATGTAGTTGCTAATAATTTATGGTTTTTGTGTGCTTCTATGAATAAGCTGGCTGGTCTGGTCTTTGGGATTTGTTTATGGTTGTAGGTCTTGGATGAATTCTTTTCTTGCAGCATTCTTTAGAAGCTTTTCAGATATTACTATGACATTAGCTTTTGGATTAAATATTTAACTTCTGTTACATGTGCATATCAGTGTCTTTTTCTGACTTGTAAACACTGGCATTTGAATATTGCATTTTATTGTTGTTAGCAAACGATAAATATGCATTTGTGGTATACATCATGGGGAAGTTGTGTTAAAGATGGAACAAATATTCTTGATTCATGGAGATTGACAAAGTGGGAAAATCTGAACCCCTGATTACTTAGTTTCCCATCTCAAAAGTTTATAATTTATGAAAATTTTTCTCTGAAATGATGTTTTGATATAGGAATAGATCATCTGCACTAGCCTTTCAATAGAGAACCTTTTTTATCTTACAAACAACACTCACAATTGTCAACTAATATGCTCTGGTAGGTGCAATGGTACTAGCAGACCGTGGATTATGTTGCATTGATGAGTTTGACAAGATGTCTGCTGAGCATCAGGTTGATACTGCCTTATATTTTTATGGAGTCAGTTATTTGATAAGGCCTGATATTATTAACATCCAGCATCCAGGCCTTGCTGGAAGCTATGGAACAACAATGTGTTTCAGTTGCAAAAGCTGGACTTGTAGCAAGTCTATCAGCAAGGACTTCCATCTTGGCAGCGGCAAACCCAGTTGGGGGACATTATAAGTACATAGTTAATACATTTATCAGCATCCGTTTTTTTTCTCTATGGGCTTTAAATTCTGTGAGGCTATCTATTACTGCACTTAGCAGTCTAGGCTTCAAGATATGCAGCATTTACAACAGTTGTGATATTGCATTTCTTTCACATTTATCCTTTTGCTTGAGTGTGACTTTAATTTAAGTTGATCATTGTCTTCCCTCCCAGACATGCTTTATATATTGGTCAACAAACTTTCTCAGGGAAATTGTATAACCATTCAAATTTAAATTGCAGCCGTGCGAAGACTGTCAATGAAAATTTGAGAATGAGTGCAGCTCTTCTGTCACGATTTGATCTGGTTTTTATATTACTTGATAAGCCAGATGAATTTCTTGATAAGCAACTCTCAAAACACATTATGTCAGTAAGTTTTCTTTCCTTAATTTAAGGTTATTGTTGCATTTTTGTAGGAGCTTCTTGATTTCTCTTGGCCTGAAGACTTCTACTCCATCAATAAACCCCAACACCCTCTCTCTCTCCCTCCCTCCTCCCTCACACACAGAGAAGTTACTGGATGTATGCTCACTTGAATCATTTTCTCTTTCTTTATTTATTTGATAGAGGGGCTTTGCCACAGCCAATGTGGCTGCTTCAGGAAGATTAACCACATCACATCCATGCACTGTTAAGCTTCCACTGCTTAAATGGCTTCATATGAATTTGCCACTCAGCACCAACGGCCATTTACCTTTATATAGATATTTGCTATTAAGTACGATGTTACGGTGAGAAAAACATCCTAAAGCACCAAAATTTTAGCCTCCCCGATGGGTTTAGACAAATGCAAGTTTTTTGTATGGTAAAAAATTATCCCATTGTTCCAACTAAAACTACCGATGAGTATCTGTAGGTATCTGATGATTTTCGTAATAATGCCAACCAATTTTCAGCTTCATGCTGGGAATGAGGAGCAACACCTGTTTCCAAGAAACTATGCAGAAGCGGTATAGCCTCTCTCTCTCCCCCTCCAAGTAATTTAGATGATCAGCTACATTTTGAGAATCACCTTCTTTCTCATTAACTGCAGCTTTGCAGAATGCTGAGGTGACTGATCTAAGCATAAAAGGCAATTCTTTAATTTCTAGATTGAGACTTAACCCAAAAGAGGATGGGGAGTTTGTTCCACTGCCTGGTCCACTTATACGCAAATATATAGCTTATGCAAGATCTTATGTCTTCCCTAGGTAATTTATCTCTACTATTTACAGCTGCTTGACCATAGTGAATGCTGATGCAATTCATAGGCTTTCATGATAGCTTATTTGGATAAATTAAGCTTTTCCTTTAATTAGAATGTCGAAGCCAGCTGCAGAGATTCTGCAGAAGTTTTACCTACGGTTAAGAGACCGCAGTACCTCAGCTGACAGCACTCCAATAACTGCACGGCAACTTGAAAGTCTGGTGCGGCTCGCAGAAGCTCGAGCTCGTGTAGACCTAAGGGAAGAAATAACTGCTCAGGATGCTTCGGTAAGCAAATATGTTGAGGTTTATCCACATTGGGTTTGGTGAAAATATTGTTTGCAAACAAGTTTTGCTTCTTTTTCTGTCTGCCTAAAAGAGGTTCGTGAACCTTCCATGAGTATTTGCTTTTCAGCATCCTGCAAACATATAAAAATTAGTTAAAGAGTAGCTTAGCTGAACTGAGAGCAGTTTACAACATAGCTGTAAGTAGTTGCTTAATTTGGCCATTTCTTGTACTGACACCTATTGTGTTTTTAAGTGGTTAATTGACTGCTATATGTTTTCTGCCATAGCATCAATCTTTGCAGTATTTTTTTCTTTTTGGTTTTTTGGCCTCAATCTTTGTGGTATTTACTGTATTTACTTTTGTAGTATGTCTTGATTTCCTCCTTATCTCCTTACATCATACAATCTCTTCTACAGGATGTGGTTGAAATTATGAAAGAATCATTGTATGATAAATATGTCGATGAACATGGTTTTGTGGATTTTGGTCGTAGTGGCGGAATGAGTCAGCAGAAAGAGTCAAAAAGATTTTTAAGTGCCCTGTACAAGCAATCAGAATTGCATCAGAAAGATTGCTTCTCAATATCTGTACCGCACTTTCCCTCTGGAACAAAAGTTTGACTTTTTTTATCCGTTCTCTTTCATTGGTAGCTATCTGTTAATTGATGATTTATGTACTTTGACCACATGTCACAGGAGATATATAGTTTGGCTGATAGAATAAGCCTAAGAGTTCCAGATATTGACACTTTAGTGGAAAATCTAAACAGTGCTGGTTATTTACTCAAGAAGGGACCAAAAACATACCAGGTATTGTGTTATGAGGTTTAATCAGAATACTTCACTTGCTGAATTTTGTAGCTTATATGTTTATTCAAAGTAGTGTAAGACAAAATTTTCACGGGCTCAAAGCGACAAGTGCAAATGACTTTTGATCTCTTTGTTTTAGAAACCTCATTCTCTTTCTATTTGCAACGTGATTTTCCTCTGGCAGCTTCTCCTCTTAGTAAGCCTGGCCAAATTAATTAGGCGTTATGTTATCATGGTGGATGGATAATCTTATAACGGGTGTGATAGAAAACCCCTCTTTCTTCATGTTTTGGTAGGTGGAAAACATGGAATCAATTTGTCTTGATGATTTGCACACTATGAGGTTCTTTACTTGGTATGGCATTATATCTTAATAGTATCAGCTTATAGCAATCTCTGGCCGAAGAATCTTCATTATTTTTTTGGTATGGATAAGTTTTCTTAAAGCAGTGCAACTGATAGAACTCCGATAGTAAGATTAAAGTTGTATGAAACTAAATATACATTGATAATGAGGAAACATCACCCATAAGAATGTTGTTTTGTTGCAGGTTGTATCTTCATCATACTCACGCAGCCAATCATCTTGGTCAAGGGGTTAACTTTAAAGAAGCAGGATACCCTTTTTATATGCCTTTTGCCTTCTTTAACAACTATTAATTGTTTTAGGAGAGCCGTTGGCCTCATGTAAGTTAGGAAACTTACTCTGGGAAAGATCCCCCTTTGTGCAAAAAAACTTTCCCTTGTATCTGTTGCTTGTATATTAATCTTCTGATGAGGGTGAGGCTTCGGCACAATTGGAAATCAGTCTATTGATGGCTGGAAGGGCACGAGTTTGAGGCAAGAAATCAAGTCTCTTAGTGCAATTGTGAGGATTAGTCTGCACACATGACTGTCCTCCCTCTACCCTTACCTAGCTGAAGAAGTGTTTTGCTGTATGTGTATACACCCCTTTTGAATTGTAAATGTTTACATCTCTTCATGGAGAAGATATTGTGGAGTTTTAATCTACAGCTTCATTAGTAATATTTACTCTTGAATTATTCCAGCTGACTAAAAATCATATTCTATTTTGTTACTCCCTGAAATCTTTAATGCACATGATCAATTATGGGGTAATAGCCAGTTGACAAAGGAAGTGCCAGCAGTCACTTTCATTCAGGATTCGCAGTGCCATGTTAACTCTGTTGTTTCATGCCATTTAGTTAAAATAATGGTCGGGACCTTCGATACTAGTATTGATATATATTATATGTTACGTGTACATAGGAGTATTGGATGCAATATTGGGTTACAACCGTAAATAATTTGTCTATAAAGCACCACTGTAATTTGTGCCTATCAATAAATGTTATCTGAGTTTGTTCATGGTACCAAAACCAGAACAGAAGTTAATCTTTTTTTGTTCAACACAGTTAATACCCTAGCACTAGCTCTTTTCTTTCTCACTTGGCATCAGGCTTCTTCATCTTCTCTGGCAGCCTTTGTCTAACACTGCCACCAGCAAACTTTAAACCAATAACTACCAGTTATGGCTCTCGGGGGTGGGTGGGTTGGTGTACTTAATGGACCTCTACCAGGTGGATGGCATTATCTTTGGGCCACCTATGTGAAATTATGTCCATTGCAAACTCGGATTATGTCAACTAGCTCCATTTGAAGTGCATGGTTCTAGGCGTTAAGCATTCCTGGATGAAATCTCTAAAAACATCCTTATCAAGGTTTACAGTATTCTAGTTGAACATGGTGTTAGGGCAACTCTCCAATAGCAATTTCTTGAGAATTTCCTTCCTTGGGAAATGGAAATTAAGTAATGATTACTAGCTCTTTGCTTGAAAAAACAGTGCTATGATAGACTTTTATTGCAATCTCGAAGCCATTACGAATCAATAAGTTTCCATAGATTGCCTACTCAACCTCGTCAATCTCATTGGTCATGCTTTTCATGGCTTCCGTGCCTTGTGACTATGATGCCCTTGTCACAATTATTATTCACTCTCTAGTCTCCTCACCTTTGGTTAAGTTCAGCCAGACTCCTTACTCAAGAATATAGCTCAAGGCCTCAAACACTGCAACATGATGAAGCTCGTATCTCTTACCCAAATGGCCACACTCATAAACTTCCCACAACTAGTCATGACCATGGGAGAGGATGTGTGAGAGCAAGGCATGGCATGGATTCCGTTCATTTTAGGCCAACATTCATCACCTTGCCCTAACTACTCGCATCGGTTTTGAACTGTGGACACTCATTTGTTCTTTTGTCCATGGCGCCTATACCATCCAGCAACATTCTAAGCAACTCTTTAACAACCAAATTCCACTGTTATATTTATGATAAACATGGACACATAGGCCTCAACTGTTATTAACTCTTCAATGAGGCCTACATGAATGTGCCTTCATCCTTTGCTGTCCCATGACCCGGAGAATCCTAGGAGGCTATCTAGTAGCCCGACTTGAGTATGATGAATCATATGATTCTGATGTAGCTATATTTACCAATTCGACCTTTTATATTGGTTTGATCATGTGATGCTAGGTATATGGCACTTCTATTCCCATCACTCGTGTATGTGTGCTTACAAGTTCGTGCTAATGGTGGTCTCTCTTATTTATTTAACTTTTTTGGGGGATATTTTTAATACATAATAAAGAAAATATCTTGTCTTATTTTGAGTGATAAAATTTATTGGATTGCTCATGTTATGCTCAATGGCTGGCATAGACTAGAGAGAGATGAGGTGCATTTGTCAAACTCGTCACTGTTCATTTATTTTCTCTTTTGTTGTTTCATCTTATTAAATTATCTAACAACTAGATGCTCTCTTCATCGTTTATATGAAACAACTTCTTAGTTTTGTTTATCTTGATAGCCACCATGTTTATCAACTATAAAATCCCTTTATGGCTTAAAACAAAATTTCCATGTATAGTTAATTGCTTGAGTGATTTTCTTTCTTGGGTAAATGCATGGACCACAATAGAAAAACTTTATAAATGCAAGAATACTTCACATTTCAAATTCTATCTTCCTTTGGTTTTTGCTCTAAGTGGCTAGAAGAGCTATTGGGAAGCTCTTACTATATTAATTAAATATGATAACTAGACTTATCATAATAGAAGAAAGAAACTTCTACACAAAAAATTCCCATGTCTTTTCTGGTTGGACTAACCTAACTAATGATTTTAAATAAGTCTTTCTTTAGAATAAGAAGAAGTCTCTAAGGAGAATGAAGCAATCAAAGAATGAACTAAAGCAAATGATTGTTGTAAAATGGTAGCTAATCCCTACAATAGCTCCTTGGGAGGCCATGGAATCATGGCAATATAGATCTCATGATGCGGCAACACCAATGATGCGAAGAATAATCAACTTATCATAAACCACCACATAGTTGTTAAAATCACAATTCTAACTCATGCACAACATCTTCTTCATCATTCTTCTTTTTTTTTTTTTTTTAGAATCTTATATTTTAAATTGATTCTACATGTTAAATGAGGTAAAATATTTTATGTTTATAACAAAATTCTTTGATTCTACCTATTTGAGTCAAATAGACTAAAATATAGAAAATACACCAGTACTTTAATAAGCACATCAAATATTTAGGTGTTTCATCTTTTTTATCATGTTTAATTTGTTTCCTTTGTCTATCTCTCTTTGCTCCACTCCCCTTATTTGATATTTATGACCTTCATTTGAAATCGAGTATTACTTGCAAAGTTTGCAAGTAAACTTATTCCCTTCATGATAAGTTGAAAGGCCGATTACTTTCCATTCATAACTCTTTTCAAATAAAATAACATAAAAATACTTAGTTTTGACTTTGCTTACGTAGTTTTTATACATGTTATATTATAAATTAAGAGTAATTATAAAAAAATAGAACTTAATTTTTTAAAATTTTTTAGGCATTTTAAGTTTTTTACAACTGTTTTAAGTATATAACTATTTTTTCAAAACTAATATTACAAAGATTGCAAAATTTTATGTTTTTACATTTCGATTCTATGTACCCTATGACAATTTATGAATCGATCTAGAATCACGAGCTTAATAACCTTAACTATGAGACATTGTCCACGAATAATGTAAAGGTAGATTTGATTTCACTACTTTTAAAATCTTGACAGCTCAAACCATTGCTCTTTTTAACTTAAATAAAATCACATAGGATATAAAATAAGCACTTTGTTCAAGAATTATAGATTACTAGGTGGAGAAGATGACGCTTTTTCTAAGGCCACCAATGAGCCTCTCGGTGATCAACATAGAAGCTCATGAACCAACTCAAAGAACTTTGATTGATGAGCATAAATTAAATCTAGAGATACGAGAGATTTATGCATAATGTTGTTAGGGTTGTAACCTTAAATCATAATGTAATAGCTAATATGCATATAAGTACACATAACTATTAACATGTAAGATGTTGAGGTACTTTCCCTTAATCCTCAATCTTATGGTACAATTATTAATGTGAGATTGAAGTGTTGGTTAAGAAAATGTAATATAGATAAAGTGTGCCGGAATGTTGACCTTGGACGGCATGTGGGAATAAGATGAATATAGGCTTGGGCAAGGAAAACTTCTTTCTAACAAAACGATGATCAAAATCATCATGCTTGATGCAAGCATATTGAATAGACTTTTAAAGAAGTAACAACATCATGGTTTTTGTAATATACAAATAAATATTTTATATTGAAGGGTAAATATGTCATTTGATATAAAATAAAAAGGGTTTTATGGTTAACCCTAATGTTTAAATTAATTATTTTGTCGATTATCAGTTACATAAGAGAAGATGAAGAGACATTATTAAAGATGAAGATGTGTTGTTTAAGATGAAGAGATGTTATTAACGATGAAGAGACATTATTAAAGATGAAGAGACGCTATTGAAGGTGAAGGGACGTTGTTGAAGATGAAGAGGCGATATTAAAGATAAACAGTTATTCTTTATCTTTTGTATAAACTAGGCTTCTTCTTCTCCAAAATTTATTCATAAACCTAGAAACCTCTCTAAAAAGATCTATTTGTGAGATTATCTTCAAGGGAAGATAAAAAAACAAGATCAACGTGAGTTGATCTTATTCTTTTTTGTGGAGATTTAAAAGAAGTGTTTTTTTCCTAAAGTCCTTTTTATTTTTGAAGAACAAGTTTTGTGGAGAAACTCTATATTTTGTTAGAGATTTTGTAATCTACAATCAAGGAGGATCAAGATCCAAAGTTATAGGTATATTGAATCTTTTCTTTTCTTTTGATGATGTAAAAGATCAATCTTTTTTTTTTTTAAATCTTTTGTTGGAAGTTCTATTTATGGGATAAAAATTGGAGAAAACCCTAGATCTGGGATTAGATAAATTGTGAAATTTTAACAAAGGAGAAAGTTGTGGATTGGAGTTTTAGGTGAAGTTGGATTAGGTTTATGCAATGGAAGTTGTATATTAAAATCTGTTCGTTTATGTGATCAGGAATTTTGGTGAAATTAGGATTTCCAATCTTTTTAAAAGGAATTGTTGGTAGAATTGGAGTTTTGAAAAGTAAATCGGGTACGACTATTCCTTGTTTGTTGTATGTGCTTGTAGTTTTAGATTTATTCAATGAATATAATTATATTGGTCTTTTAATTATATTGTTTGCTGTCTATGCTGGCTACTGTTAGTAAAGACCACGCAAAGTGTAGTGTTAACGCTGGCAACCTGATGATCCTTGTGTGTCGTTGTCCCTAGTAGAGTTATACTTAGAAATGATTCTGGTAAATTAGGATTCATGCCAACTTAATTGTGGTACGCAATGATGTGTAAGGAGTACCAAACACCACTATATGTATATAGAAGTATTTTGTATAAAACCTTATTTTCTTCGGGGTCATGAGTTACTCCGGGTTTAGAACTAATTTCAAGTGGTTCTAAATTGTGTTGTTTACTTGACTAATCAAAGATAATAACCCGTGTTTGTTGTATTAGTTTTAGGTTGTATGTGAAATTTATATGTTGCGTGTTCATGCGTATTTGTTTGTGGTTTGACATACTGGGCGTTTTCGCTCGTTCCTTTATTTTTCAAGTACATGTGAAGATCCGTTAGTGTTTGATCTACTCGGATATGACATTTATGTTGATGATGGGGAGGACGTTAATAGATCTTATTATCCTATTGATCCATAAAGTAGCTATGGATTGGAGATAGTTAATGGAAGACCATATTAATTTTTATATTTTTGGAAATTATTAAAAATTTTATTTTAATTTTGAGACATGTTGGCTTTGATTTATGCCAACAAGTTTAGAAAAAAGTCTTGTTATGAAATATTTATAAACAAATTCCTTTTATATGTGAGTATTGGAGATATATGATTGGATATTTGTGGATTAGTGAATTTATAGCCTTAGCATGTCCTTCTCAAGAGAGGATACGTGGTGGGTTGTAATACCATCATGTTAGGGCATTACAATTTTCATGGTAGAAGATGATAGCATAATAATGTTTGACACCCAATTTCTTTGATAACTAGCATATCAATGTAGATTTGACCACAAGCTAAGCAAATACAAAATAAGCCTTTGTAGAACAATAAGGCAGAGAGAGTTACATTTTAGAGAGCTAAGAAATAAGATTGGATCCAATTTATATTGGAGCAGTGAGGATCAGAATACCAAACATAATCTACATCAACATAGGTGGTTAAGAAGGTAGTAGAGGTGCGATCAATGGAATGTCGCATGATGAGAGAATCATGTAGGAATTGTAAGACATTCGTATACCATACCTATATCATAAAGAGGTTGTATACACACCAATTGTCTTCTTATCTTTGAAATTTTTAAGTCAATTATAGATCATGGGAGGCAATTAGAATGGAAGAGGAAATTGATATTCTTAATTTAAAAAAAATTACAAAAATACCATTATGACAAAAATAATCCCAATTTTAGGCAAATTAAATTGTCTCTTGAAGAAATAAATTCATAAGTGGAAGACCTTGTCGCTTCAAAATACAACTTCTATGTATTTACATTTACCTCATCTCTTGAAGGGATAGGGTTATAGCACTATAGTGACCTCGTCTCTACATTTATTTACAACCTTGTCTATTGAAGAGATGAGGTCAGCGTGATCAAAGCCCACTGAACTTTCTTCTTCCTTAATTATTTTTCCTTAGCATTTTCTCTCCCATAAACCCTAACCTTAAGCTCCAGTTCTGATTTTGTCCATTTTTCGATGAAGTTAGCACAATTTGGTGGTGTTTTTGTTCAATCTGACACATCCAAAGTGTCAATTAGTACTTCTTTCAGACAATTTTTGACTAAATCCATATATCACGCCTAATTTCTAGTAAGTTGCTCTAGTTGATTATTTGATCTTGTTTATGTTTTTTTATGCTTCATTGTATTAAAATTCACATGTTGAAGCTACATTGCTGATTTGGAAGCTACATTGACAATCTAATGTGGAAGCTACATTGCTTCATTGTATAAAACCCTCTCTTGCATAAAATTCAAGTGCTCCAATTTCCAGTAAGCTGAATCATTTTCAAGTTCAATAAAATTCCATTTCTAATGTTTCACTGTGTGAAATTCGTTGTAATCTGATGTTGTATTGTGTTAACTTGTCCTCATTCTCTAATTTCAAGTTATCATTTGATGTTGTATTATTAGAAGCCACATCAATGTAATTTTTTGATAAGAATGAAATCAATAAATCAACAATAATAAATATAGTTGATAATAAAGAAATACAATTCATAACTCAAAATCACATTTCATGCATTGAAGCTTGTTGTTTTGAGTTGATAGGGTAGGGGTAGAAATGGACAAAGCTAAGTTTGTGCTCTATACTCATGGAAACATGGTGGAAAGGAATGATGGTTTTGGTTATGATAGGTAACCAGTTGCTATAGTTAATGTGTATAGAAACTCTACCTATGAGCAAATCTTGATCACAATATGTAGTCGACTTAAGATAAATAGGACAATGCATTGGGTTGAGCTATACCATAGGGTTATCATTGGAGATAAGACACTGTGTTATGATCTGATTCTAGTGATTGATGATGATGTTGCTACTTAGGAGATGTTGGTGTACATAGAAGGTTTAGTGGTGGTATATGGGCAGATATTTGAAAAGGAGTTGCCATACGCACTTGGGACTGACAATAGTAGATATATTAACTTTCATGGAAATGTTTGAAGCTAAAGGGTAGGCATATCAGATCCCTAATCATGCTCAGACAACAAATAGTAGCCAAATTCAAATGAGTAACTTTGAAATGTGTGCACGCCATTGGAGTAGTGGGATTGATACTGATGCAATGCAAGACTCATCAATTAGTGAATCTAGTGATAATTATGGTGAAGATATGAATAAAGGGGGGTTGGGTTTACCTCAGCCATTCACTGATACCCACGGATCACAGATGGATATTAACTAACGCCGTTTTGTGGCTCTTATATATGTTGATGTAGTAGGAAGTTTGGAGCCAATGCCATTTTTCACAGCAAAGATGGGTAATAACTATGTTGCATTTCATGATTTGCATGAAATGAGTGCTAGAAATTGGAGCTTCAATGATGAATTCAAGGTTGGAATACGGTTGGAGAGTAAAGATCATCTCATATGGATAATTAAGTTGTGGCACATATCGAATAATTACAACTTCAAGGAAGTGCACTCAGATCTAAGGTCGTGGGCAGTTAAATGCACTGTTATCTACAATAGGGATTGTAAGTGGAGTGTGATACCCTGAATTACAATTATGTTCTAGAATAACATTTAAGTTTAATTTAGTCAATTGATGATAAGTTGAATTAATACTTGGAAGAAATAACCGACAAGCGAATAAGGTACCAAACCAACATCAATCACAAAAACTTGGTAATTAAGATAAGGATTGAATGCCTTCAAGTAATCGATTCAAATAAAGAAATGTGCCATTATAACCAACGATTAAGCAAACCCTAAATACTAAAATATAAGAATAACTTATGAAATTGAAAGTAAAAATACGGAACTGGGACCAATAGCAGTAGTGATTAGATATCGAAACTTCGGTAATAAGATTAAGCCAAGTAGCCAACTTGAGTAGAAAAGGAACTTTTGTAGTGAATCATTAATTAATAAGATAATAAAAAGCTACAAAATTCATCCAAAAATTTTAAAATAAATGTAGTAAAGGATAATCTACAAAAAGAAAATATGATTAGGAAATAAGTAAGAAAAAAGGTAAAAAGTGAATAGTGAATAGTAAATGATTAAATAGTAAATCATGAATAATAAATAGTAAATTGTAATTAGTTAACGATAAATATAACTTGTAAGTTAGAAAATACTTGTAAGATTAGTTAAAATCAAGTGAATAGTAGCATATTTGGCAAAATTTATCAAATAAAGTAAAATTAAATTAATGAAAATTACCAAAATAATAATCATCAATTAATTTTAAAAAAATCCTAAATTAACCTATTAAATATCAAATATTGGAGACAAAGAGTATCATGCATGGAGAAAAATCAATAATAAACTTGGAAATTTATAACTCAAAACTTTGGAAAATTTAGGAAAATTTCTCAAAAATTACTTATTTACTTATAAATATGTGTGAAATTCACCAAACAAATGAAAAAAATATCAAGTAAGGATGTGAGCTTCAATCAAGGCTCTAGAAAAATAAAAAATAATGTGGAAATTACTAGAAAATTTTGGAATGAAGATTTAACCAAGGGAACTTGCCGGAAATTTCCTAAATATGTGTCAAATGACATGGAAAATCATAAAAAATTAACCAAGTGTCATAAAATTTCAAAAAGTTTACATAACACATGTAAATATGTGTCAAACATGCAGTAAATTTTTCATGATTTTTACAAGGCATCTGGTGAGTGAAAAAAATAAAAAAAGACCAGTTTTCACTTATAAATAGTGCCCGAGGGATCGAAATTGCATAACACAAGTTCAACTTCACTTAAATTCACCAAACTTGGTATTTAGAGGTCTGGGATAGTAAGGGGGGCTGCTGACATTACTAGGTGGCTCAAGGTGGTCGGAAGGAGACGGTTATGGCTAAGTACTCTCAGCAAGGATTAATTGAGGGATCAAATCTTGTTGTTTCAAGCTTGAATTTTTATTGTAAGTATACCTAAATGTAGGGTACAACATGTAATTTTTATATAATTTTTTATGCAAGTTTAATATTTTGAAAAATTCTCACAAATATAGTTGTTATAATACTGAAATACCAATAACGAAATAATTACTATAAACTACTTAAATGTTTCTCGAAAATCACCAAATCACTATTTCATTACTATATGATATTAATACTATCATTATGGCAAGCCACAAATTTTTAATTATTTTTCTTAATATCTTGGTTATTTATTGCCTGTATTTACTAAAATGCTACTATATTATAACTTACTAATACTCTCAATGAACTTGGATACACACACACACACATACACACATATACATCATCATGAAACCATAAAATTTACTAATTCATTACCATACAATGCTTCAACTTAAAATATTAATATAATAAAGACTTATATAATCAAATAATATATACTTATTAGAACTAACAATAATGTAAGTATAATAATGCTAGGGTTAACTTATAAACATCATTACATTAACTAGCTTATTTCATTTTCCCCATAGGTACTTGTTTTGTTGCAATCCACCTAAATATCAAACAATGGGTAAGTGATTTGGCTTAGTAGGCATTTCATTATCTAAAGAATCCTTAAGTCGGTATATTGTTTGTGTTTATAATTAGCAAAATAATCGTTGTCCTTTGTTTGGTTGGTTGGTTGTAATTAATTGACACGGTTTGGATTGATGATTTGGGTTGATCTCCTAAATTACAAAAGCCTTAAGAATAAATCCGTCCACATTCAATATGCGTTGCATTTCAGATCACATTCCTCATTTTGCTTCCACCAAAACCGACTGTTCATATAAGAAATTAGGTAAATTTCTTCTTTTAACCTTTATTAAACTAAGTGACAGAAGAAGAGGTCATAATAAAGGCTAAAAGCTATTAATGAATAGTTCAGGATGATTTTTAGGAGGACAATGGTCCATTGCATATTCCTAGTTTTTGTGGAAGATGTATTTGTACCAAACTCCTAGAAACCTAAATTAAAATAGGTTAATTTTTCAAATCTCATGATGTACTAGTCAACATCATGTGGATGGTATTTATGTGTTAAGGCATACACTCTAATAATTATATTTGAATGCTGGTTCATATTTAGATATGCTATAGGATTTTGACCACTGATTGAGCATGTGGATTTTGCTTACCACCCTACAATTCTTTTGCAAGTGGTCTAGTTTCATCACTACTCTAGGAAACTGACCAATATGCTTGGGATCATTCTTGTAATACCTAAATTTAAGTAGCATCGGACACGATACGTATCTCCTGAGTGTTGGTTTCTATTTTTGAGCCTAATGATTACCAATTAATTATGGAAAATTCATATAAATTTCCATAAACATTTGGTAATCATGGCGAGACTGTTACTAATTAAAATTTTGGAATGTGACATGGGGACTTAGAGTGTGTTATAAGAAACATGGTGTGTGGTTTTACATGATCAAATATGAGGGGTCTCACACATATTTGGATGAAATCATTGGATAAGATCATTCCCAATTGGACTCCACCAACATATCTAGGTATATTGTAATGAAGATTTGAAATTCTTCAGATGTGAGAGTGAAGGATCTCCAAACAACCATCATAAAAGAGTTTGGTTATAGGGTCCATCTCAAGAGAATTTGTGAGGCAAAGCATAAGGCTATTCAATAGGTTTATGGTAGGTGGAAGGATTCGTATGCAAAGCTCCCACATCTATTAAACACCATTCGAAAGGAAAACCCAAGAGCAAAGGTAGAGTGGCAAACTATAGAATTTGAAACTGTAGGGCACGTCTTCCTTGATTAACCGTTCTAGACATTCAGACGTTACATTGAAGCATTTCAACATTGTAGGTATGTTGTTAATAAATAATCGGATGTTCTTGGATACGTTGGTAATTTTGTAGTAACTAATGATTGTTAATGCTTTGCAGGCCCATCATCACAATTGATGGTATCTTCTTATATGATAAATACAAGCACAAACTCCTTATCGTAGTGGCGGGTGATGGGGCAAATCATATAGTGTCCTTAGCATATGTCCTTGTCGATGAAGTGGAACATGTCATTATGAACATCTGTTTGGTATCCAACTGCCATGTTGGTATTAAGAATGCAATTGAGGGGCAGAATATAGTGTGGCCTAGAGGTTGACCTTGGCGCTTGTGCATACCATATGTTGCTAGCAACTTCAACTCAAATGCCAGCATGAGGTAGATTGGCCTAAGCCAGAAGCGTGCGTATTTGTTTGATAGAGGAGGGGCAGGTGAATGAGGCAACAATAGATGATATTAACATTTATTATATTTATGTTTTATTGTATCTACCACGTATTTACTTTTCATGTAATGACTCGAACACTAGTGCCAACCTTTCTTATATTGTGTTTCCTTAGTTTTCATTATGTTGTAGGTGGAGAGGTATTTTGGTTGAAATGCCGTAGTTTGGTGTTGTTGAAGGTGTTAGAGGATTGGATATAAGAATGTTTGAGTTTATTTTACAGGTGATTGTTTCAACTAATTAATTTTGACAATGAATTTTGTACAAATGAATTGTTTCATTATGGATATTTATTGAAAAAGCAACAGGTGCTGTAAATTCTCCTATGTTGAACTCTTCTCTTGAATAGATGAGTTTGACACTCTATAGCGATTTCCTCTCTTCAAGAAACTAGACAAGGTGATCACTTATGATCTTGTCTCTACAAGAGACGATTTTAACTTACTTAAAATTAAGATTATTTTCCTCCTAGTAGCATCTTTGTAATTTTTTTAAAATTAAGAATATTAATTTCCTTTTCCTGCAATTTGAATGTATTGGCATTCCTCTCTATCAGATAAGGGATTGACGGTACTCTTCGATTTGAGTTGTTACAATAGCTACTTCGGTTTAGGATAAACCGACTTTAGAGGGTGTCGATCACCGAGAAGTCTACGTCGACGGATTGTTGCATCACAAGACTGCATAGGTCCTAGGAATCGCAAGGCCATAACTCATGAGACACCGTATGCAACGGCTTTGCAATTCGTTGGAACCTAAACATTCTCATGGTTGCGCATTTTTGACGTCGCATCAGCTTTTGGTGAACTAGCAATTGGACTATTCATGCTACGAAAAAAGATTGCTGCAATGGTTCAGAAATTGTACTCCTACTACAAACCAATTTTTTATTTCGATGATACATTATCCCAAAGAAGTTTGGCAAAGAATTCGGACATATTAATGTTAAATTGCTAAGTTACATGTTCACCAATACAATGTTGATCAATATGGATGTAAACAAATTAAGGCTGCTCACAACCATCCCATCAAATATTTTCTTTGAGTAAGGAACTCGAGTTATTCTTATTGAATCAAATCCTATCTCCAAAGTATTAACCAATTTAGAACTTTTGCTTCTTCAGTGTTCCAGTCATCAAAGAAGAACTCGGACAAGAGCTCAATGGCATTCCTATTTTTGATGGCTCGTAGTCCATATGGTTTTCATTACGGTGAAAGGTGATAAGTGAGTTTTGTACGGATCTATCCCTATTCTTAAAATTAAAAATAAAAAAATACGTTGTTTTATAAATACAATCCCCAAATAACCACACAAAAACACATTCAGGGAATCCGTACAAAAATTTACAGTAGTAGCGCACTCAACAAGTGTGCTCGTAGATCGAGCTGATCAAAAAGAATTCGAACGCATTTGTTGAATGCGTTCGAATTTTTTTGTCCAAAAATTTCAGATGCATTCTGATTTGGTGAATGCGTCCGTTTTATTTTATTTTACTTTTCTTAAACGTCATGGATGAATATGTCCGAATCTACCATTACATTTGCCTCCAAAGCTCCCACTACTCGCTTCTCTCTCGCCTCATGCTGACCAGAAGACCCAAAAACAAAACCCCCTATCTCTTTCGCCGCTATGCCAGTGCCGGTTTTCTCTGTCTCTCTTTTTAATAAAAGTAACGGAGGCATTTCATAAATGCGTCCAAAAATTTTTGGAAAAAATTTCAAACGCATTCATTTTGATCAGTTAGATCTACGAGCGCACTTAAAGAGTGCGTTACTAGCGTAAATTTTTGTACGCATTTATAAATGCGTTTTTGTGTGATTATTTGTGAATTATATTTACAAACAACATATTTTCGAATTTAGTTTTAAAATTAGACCCATGCAAAACCCTCGTCTTCTGTCCTATGTCTAGGAGTAGAGAAGAGAGCACCCGACAAAGCACTTATTTCCTGCTTGGCCAAGAAGTGTTAAACGGAACCTTCTTAATAAAATGTCTCTAAAGATAATGGGACTACTGGTCTGCTGCTTTGACTTTTTCTTTATCCAACTACTGTGACGAAAGAAGCAAAGAAACTCACGGACAAGCTTATGAGTTTAACCGAGCTTAAAACATGATTAGAGTATTTAACCATCCTCTTTTGAACTCGAATGTAAATTTAACTAAAAGAAATATAAATTATACAAATAAATGAATAACAATAGTCGAGCCGAGCTTGCATTTCAACCGAGCTCAAAGCTAAAATGATCGAGCTCCTACTTCGAATTTTCAGGTTTGAAGGAATTTGAGCTTAGTATTTTTCAACTCCATTCAATATGTCTAAATCCCTTTGCAGTACAAACATCAAGAAGAGCAACTCATTTCTTCAAACAGTTGAATATATGAATGCTTCTTGTGGAACAAACATCCAGTAATATTCGCCACATTTTCAAAGAGGTGAACACAGTTCGTGATCTCATGACAAACCTACTGGAATGTAGACAGATCTCATGATTCATTTCCATTTTACTTGATCAATGTGATGTTCTAAAAAATAATTTCTTATAAGCCTCTAAAAAATGAACTCCATTCTATTTATTCACTTAGCGTATGCCATACCACCTCATATTATGTCTATTAACAAGCCGCATTAGCTGAAAAGACATAACTTCCAGTAATCTTGCCCAAATAAAACAGATATATAGGATCAAATATGATCTATTTGATATATGAAACCTACCTCAGGGAGGATCAATCAGGGGAAAAATTAGCCGTATTATTGGTACCAGGAGAATACAGATTGAGAATGAAGGGGAGAGAAATCACCCACAGGGCAGTAGTTGTTCTAAGAAAGACAACACGTACCTGCAGGAAGCAAAATTTAAATCCAACTTGAACCGATATCTGTACATAGAGATCTTTGTACAATGGATTCGTGTAAAAATAAGATTTTTCAGTGTCTAAAAAAAGCCACCTCATGCCAACCCAAAAGCCACTTTTATGTACATCAAACCTTAACCAAAACCGACCTTTTTGTGTAATCGTACCTACAAGTTAGAAGTTTAGAACTTATCCTCTCGCCCGAAATTGTGGTCATTGAAGATAGCAGAGCTTCTCCTTGATCCTGGCGACAAGCTCCTCTGTATTCTATCGCCATGTATCTACAACGGATCAACTATCCCCTAGTACTTACAAATTCGCATTTTCTTTGCCAGCTATCTGGTTGGACATTGCTGTGCAGACAATTATGAAAGGTGGAATGATCCTTGACCTTCTTTAATGGCATATAGAAGCTTCTCTTTCATCTTCTCCTGCAAAAAGGAGATGCAATATTCAAGTTCCAAACTTTTTTATTCAATGCCTTAAAAATGAGAGAAGAACAATCACTTTAGAAGAGTAAGGCGGTAGCTTCAAATAGTTGGCACACGTCATCACGCTTGGTAGCTCTGTGTCAGCATTATTGCTGCAATCCTGTTAATGGCCAATTAAAGTTGTTAAATGTACACTATTTACGCTCACAACAAACACACAGTTGACATTTCACTTTACCACCTTTCGGACAATGGTCAACTTAGGATTGAGAGACGCTAATCCCCCAGGAGGAAGTCGCGGTGCGCCAGTCAGAAATTGTAGAAAGGCCTCCCTTTCTTCACGTTCAAACTCCTGGATGATCTCCAGAAACTAAAATATGACACAGAATTAGCCTTGTACCTAAATGAAATTGTGAAAAGAAACCAGACCAACCATTTAAATAAAACTGACATTGATAACAGGAGTACTGCTGGCTGTGTAACCATGATCGAACTTGACATGATCTGCAAGCTCGTTGAAGCACTAAAACAAAAGGTAACCAGATAAGTAAGAATAATGAATAAAATGTGACATTATTCAGTTCTCGGCACTGGTATGATACCATGTGAGAATCATCCTCTCCGCACAGCAAACGTCCAAGTTCCTCCTCACAAAATATCTGAAGATACTTAATGGGGAAAACCTGAAAACAAAGAATATATCAAAATTCAAAAGTAGCAGAAGATATGCTTAGCTTATTTGCTGAGTCACGTTGGATGATGCCTGGTTTAGACATATTTAATAGACATCCTTTACGACTTTTTTTTTTTTTTTTAATTCTTTCTTTCTTTTTATTTTTGTTTCCTTTATTTTTTAAAGGGCTAATGTCATAATTGGTACCTGAAGTTTAACCAAATATGTAATTAGCTACCTAACTTTTTATTTGATCAATTCGGTATCTGAACTTTAAAATTGATCGATTTGGTACCTCAAAGAACTTTTTGTGTACACTAATGGTACCACTGTTAAGTTCTTTGAAGTACTAAATTGATCAATTCAAAATCTTTCAGGTATCCAATTAATCAATTTCAAAGTTGAGGCACCAAATTGATCAAATTAAAAGTTCAGGTAGCTGATTACACATTAGGTCACAGTTCAAATACCAATTATGACATTACCCCTTCTTTAAAATAATGTTAAAGGAAGGGCATAACTGTAACCAGCAGGGTACCTCTAGACACATCAGCCACCCAACAAGACAAACCATTTAAGTACAACTTAACCGTGTAGGTAGCATTAAAAAACTGTTCTTGGTGAGTTTTAAATGCATAACCTTAAGCAAATTATCATAAATAGTTTTTTGGTCCTGGCCAACTGATAACTTACACGTTATCTATGTAAAATGGCTAACAACAAAAGGAACATTGCTCCACAAGTTACAAATTCCTTTTGATGCTAATGATGAAGCTTCCTAAGATAAATACATCGTATAAACCCCTCACATATATATTATTCCAAAGGGAACTATTATCAAAAGAAAGATTCCCTTGGCAATGTCTTCCTCCTTACTTCGGTACATCCTGTATTTAACATTTATACTCTTTTCTTAGCTAGCAAACTTAACCATCAACTTCCTTCAGTGTACCACAACAACATAAGAAAAAGGTCCCTGATGCTTCATTTTCCTGGACCATGCTTTTCACATCATTATCACTAGGCACAAAAAAGTTTAGATATACAAAGCAAAGAATAGTATGGAAAATAACAAAAACTAAACTGAGGCAGGAAAACTTTGATCCTCAATATCAAGACACAGATCCTGTGAATGAATTGAATAAAACTGGAAGCGAGATGTCAAAACAAATAAACTCTTGCAACCTTCTATATAATACAACACTGTAGACTTTCTAAGATACCAAACAATTATGCCTAGCAAAATGTAGAGAGAAAATCAGTTCAGACAAGTTGCATAGTGTTGTTGCTAGTGGTTTTTTAAAATCATTGTCTGCTTACCAACCCATCAGCTTTGAGATGAATTCCAAATAACTATCTAAAACCCAACATCTTTATTTAATTTATTTTATCTGCACAGCCCATGCTATGCTTGTCTGATGCCTATAAAGCCATGCGTTTCTATGCAACCAGAACTCAGTTTAAGAATTCATGTTACCATTCCATAGCAACCCAAATTCCCCCTTCCCCTGAAACGAAACACACAAACCCCCCCCACCCCACAAAACCCAAAAAAAAAAAAAAACACCTACACACACACACAAAAATAAATAAATAAATAAAATAAAAGGGAAAAAAAAAAAAAAAAAACTCTGACGATTCAGCATTTCTGGCAAGTAAGACATTTTGGGGACAAAACAAACCTCCTCCTTCCAGCCTTATCCAGATTTCTCTGTGACATTTGTTGAGATGTAGAAAAGGAAATTATAATTGCAACCATGGACAAGCACAACATCACTACCTGATCAAACCCTGATTTGAAAGCTTCCATTTGTCTGGATATGCCAGAATTTATGGTTGCATCCACAACAAAATCAACGTAATCCGCCAAATTAGTCATATTTACCTGATTGTTACATGGAGTGAGCTTCTTATCTTCAAGAAAAAACACAAAAGAGTGTGTTCAAGTTTAGGACTGTACCATCTTATGATTTGGATCTGGTGAAAGCACATATTCAGGGTAACCAGGAAGAGAAAATTCCAGGCAAAGATCCTCAATATTGATATTCCTAAAGCATAGCTCATAATTTCCAGGAAAGTTTTCGCCATTGACTGATTCCAAAAATCTTCTTTTATCAGCTAAAGCTTGAAACTCTAGCAACACTCTTCCAAGCTCAGGATCAAATGAGGGGATGTCATACAAGCCAAGGTCCTTTGAAAGAATATTAAAAAATTAAAATGAAAGATAATTAGTAGATAGGCAAGGAGGCCTTGAGCAAAAATCAGAGAACTCAAACATAGTGTCAAGGGCAACATGAAACTTCACAGGCTACGCAGAAAAAGAACGATGCCATATAGATATACCTGTCCAACAAGCATTTTATAAAAGGCCTTAGAAAAGGGAATATCCAAAACCCTTCCTTCTTGCAGAGCCTTTGCAACCAATCTCCCCAATAGAGTGAATCTTTTAATCACTTCTGAGAACTCTGAATCTTTAGGTACATGTAAAGCAGGAAACCATGGATGTGGAAAGATTCCATATGGAGAATTTACCATTCGAAAATCCAGGCCTTGTGTACTCCTACTGGCATCATGTGAATTATAGTCTTCTCTCCACATGCCAAGGCCAAGCTTCTGAAACTCATGACCAACTAGTGTGTAAAATTCCAATGTTGGACCAAGACCAGTGCCAACTTCACCATCAAATTCAACTTCAATAGGCACTTTCTGATGGGAGTGCAGATCCATCATCTTCTCAGCAGAGCCCATAACATTATCCCTGTGAACTAGAAACTTCTTCCGTCGCACGTTACCATAACTCTGCCGCCTGTCCCTTGAAGCAACTGAGCTGCTATGAGATTGAAGATAAGGTTGACTCTGGGGCTTCCCAAGCAATGACAAACGGAAATACTTGCATTTTGACTCAAAACTGAATAAAAATGGGCACAATCCCATTAACTGAGAGCACCACAGAGGCATACCACCAGTTGAAACAGCTAAAGAATCTTGCATCTGCTGCTCTAACTTCTCTGTCAATTTACTGCTCACAAACTCAATTTGTGGAACGCGAGGAACTGTTACCATCAAGTTTTCCAAGTTTTCAATTCTGCCTTCAGCAAAGGCAGCAATTTTTTCATGGGCCAAGAACTCAAATGACAATCTATTCATAAACTCCACAGTTTTAAGTAGAATGATGACATCAGACAAAATACTAGGATTCACTTCTGAAGCAAGTTCACAGTTAAACAACCCATGGAAACATGGAAAATCTCTTCCACAAGACTCAATTTTATCTGATAGAGATGGCTTCCCAGCTGAAAATAGGCATTCTTGAGAACTTCCACAAACAGATTCTGCAGCTCTATATGTTATTGTGTAAACTTGACTCCAAAAACTAGAGGTGATCTGGCTTTCCACTTTTACCCATTGTTGAAGAATGGCTTGATACATGGTCATTGTACGGTTCAGAAGTTTCCCACCCAAGTAAAATGACAATTTTGGAGTGCCTTCACCAGAAGAAGATGATGATGGATGTTGAGTTCCCAAGCTAGCATTTGCTTCAGAAGAATTCAATTCTGAGCCCTACAGTGCATCATAATCACGTCATATTTAAATGAGTGGACTGAAGCTTTTATTTCCACCCCCACCCCCTCTTCACCAAAACCAAAACCAAAAGCAAATACATTTCAAAATTCAGAACACGTATAAATGCATGATATATTGGCTTACTTCAGGATTTTCATTATATATAATAGACTATGTATAAAATAATCCATAGCACAACAGAAAAGGATTATAAGAAAGGGGGGAAGTTTAAAAAAAAAAAAACACCTGAGAGAGTGCATAACTAATGCTCTGTCTAACTCATGGCATGTGCTGAGACATTGAAAAGTTTGGCATCAAAGAGCTCTTAAGTGAATTGGCCTAAGGAAAGAGATTTTTTCTTTCTACCAAAATAGTTTATCTCTACTATACAGACCACGTAGTGTAATAAAATTGTCAATGATAATGCACTTTTCCCCACCATCAATTAATCTAGAGAAAACAATACATACATACATACATACGCAGCAGACACATGGACACATACATATATCATGTCTCAATAACTAACATCAGTATCTGGTATTGTGTCCTTAATTGATTTATGCATCTTTCATGATAATCATGTCTAAACTTTCACCACTCCCCATATAAAGAGGCAATGTTTCATACATAATGTGCATATGTTCTTGTTCCACATCTCTCTTTAACTTCAACGGTAACTTTATCAAATTTTAAGAATTATACTTCCAAGAATAACCCTAGCCGGAATATGGTTTGGGAACAAAATAAGGATCCATACAAGCAAAACATGCTTGCTGCATCAAACAAGAGAAAACAATTGGGCTAGGATACGAGATCTTACATTCTGGTCACTATCATAAGAAGTTCCACCAGCATTTGATTGTCCACTGACACCTTGTTCTGGTGCTGAATGGGATAAATTAACCCCACTATCCTGAAAATGGAAATAACCAAAGACCATCAATGGAAAATAAGCTAAACTCTAAAACAAGAAAATCTATACCGACAAACCTGCAAATCAAGTGCATCATTGTGGGCTGTATTTATCTCTATCTTATCTATGTTTTCAATGTGACTTGAAATGGCATCCTTTAGCAACTCATGAGGAGAGTCTTCAACCTGGCTAGCTACTCTTTTCACATCTTCAACTCCTTTTATCTTGACCCTAGGATAAAGAAATTCTTCGACAGCATCAAATGATGAAATAGGATCAATAGAAAGAACATCTGAGTAGTCCTGCAGGCATGTCTCCCCTTCTCCCTTCACAAAGCGAACTTTCACACAAGGACGTGATATGTAATGTCCACTTGGAATGTTGGTGAAAGAAGTTCTATATTTGGCTGCATGGCTGAAAATGACAGGGAAGCATTCTAATGATGATAAGGCACTTTGCAATTTTCTTGTTAACACCACTAAAGGGGCATCCTCACAGAAAGACTCCGATAAAAACATCCTTGTAAATACTTCAAATCTTTTTGCTATAACACAGATCTTCTTGTGCTTTCCATCAATTTGAACCCTTTCATTTGGATTAAAGCCATTTGATAGGTATTCCACTAACGAATGCACTATCCCACTCTCCACAAATTCAAAGGTGGAAATGGGTTCTGCACAACAAAGGTTAGCCATGATCCCCTGCAATGTCGAAAAACATTTTCTTTCATGCTCTTCATGAGATTCATCAATTGACATGTTCGTTAATTCACTCAACGCAGCAGAAAGTGTTTTGAGATTCTGTAGAATATTAGTGAGAACTTCCTGAGAGCTACAACATCCAGACGAGAAGAAATTGGTCCTTATATTCATCGCAAGTTTAGAAACTGCATCTTTCTCAAGCTTGCAAGTTTCGGTTTCTGAAGAAGCAGAAGACCTACCAGAATCAAAATGATAACATAAGCATCTTTGCACTCCCATTTTTGGAGGTTTATGACACACATCTAGCGACAGTTGATTTCCACTAAAAGCTGGAAACATCATCCAAGAACATTTTTCTGGTGTTAAAAGTGCATCAATGGCAAAGAAAACGCCTTCCTTTATGAAAGGATTCACAAATATCAGGAAGCTTTTGAAGTACTGTGTGAGCAATCTGAAGAGTTATATACAAGACATGATGATCCTTTCGCATAAATACTCCAGCTAGAAAACTGCACAAGAACATAAAAAAATCATTAGCTAAATGTCACATATATTTGGTGGTTAGGCCAAGTTGTTGATAAGACAAGAATCTCATATAAAACAGCTTGATTACCTTGAGATGTTGGAGTCATCAAGCACTTCAATAAGAACATCAGATGGTGACAGACAAAATAATTTACTAATGACAGATAGGCAGCCATAGCATACATTCAAATTTGCACCAGAGTTAACCACCTGCAGAAATGTAAGCATCATCATTAAAACCTAAGGAAGTGCAAGAAGCAAAAAAACTTCGTCATCGAACTAACCTGAATCAATAAGGGGAGTATATTCTCAC